>JAQJVK010000008.1:24912596-27312596 GCA_035578135.1 Flexamia atlantica | reverse complement strand
AGCAGTTTAGTTTGCAATGACAACATGTTTTTATAAACGTTTGATCAACGTAGTTTCCTTAACTATTTATTGATATAATACTGTTTGTTTATGCATTTATTTATTTACGGATTAACTATATACAATTGAAATGCCACAATAATATATAACTATATATACATGCATGCAAAAAAAAGTAATAGAAAATATGACTACATATAAGCAAAAAACATTAATACAGTTTGCAAAAGCAGAAATAAAGCTCAACACACAGGCTCATTATGCAAAACCTTGATAACAGAACAACGATTAATTTACATCCTAGATGAACGATTAAGATACAAAACTAAGAGCCGTAAAAGCTACATGCAAAAACTAACAATTTATAAATATCTATCAAAAACAACAAAAATAAATCATTTACAAACTAGATAAAAAGGTTAAGAGAACACAGTAGAGGGCCGTAGAGCTAAATGCAAAAATCTAAACAACTAAAAATATCTAATAAAAATACACTAAATAATGATTTTAAATGAATGAATACCGGCATAAATGAAAACGTACATGCAAAAAACATACAAAAAAGTAACAGGCACAAAAAAAACTAGAGATACTTAAATAATACGTAAATTAGGATTGTCAAGGATCTTCTTCCAGACGACTCTCTTAAAAGATTGGCCGCTTCCACAGAGGAAGTCCAAATCTTCAAGCAAGGTTAGGTTTTCTGAAAACATGTATGAATATTGTCGACATACGTATACAAGAAATGAATCTCCGTTTTCTTCATTAGTGACCTACGTTAACTTCAATTTATTATTTCTAGAAATTATAAAAATGTACCTTCCTCAAATTGTATTAGCTGCGCAGCTTAAAGATTTTCAAATGTATCCATCATTGTGGTTAAATCGAAGTATTTGGTGGATTCAGAATCCACTTATCTTGATTAATTTCAAAATGGCGGCCATTTTTGTGGAAATATTGGTATTTACGAAACACCCTATACATTAAGTACCACAGTACAGTTTTGCTCTGTTTGAAAATTATATTCATAAACGTATATCCCTGTAAACCTCGATTTAATTTCTTATACAACATGTCAAAATTTATACTATAAAATAGTTTTCAATACATACATTTTTCTAAAGCTGGAGGTCTAAAATTTCAAATGAAAGCACAATTTTTCAATTCATTCTATCCTTCCATCTTAGGCACTTTCGTAGTTATAAACTACGAAAGCCGAGTTAATTATGATACATTATTTTTTCCTCCACCTATTATCTATAGTCGTCTTTAAGTCCCTGGAATAGAATACTAAAGTACTAGTTTATACTCCATGGGATTTACTTACTTACTTTTAGTCCCACGGGACTAAAAGTAATCTACTTTTAGTCCCATGGGACTAAAAGTAATCTCATAAGAAATACATGGGAAGAAATCCGGCAACGCCGCGGTGGACAGTGAGAAAATATGGCAACACTGTCGATTTCAATTTGTTTCTCTATGTTGAAGAGAGTGTCACAACATCCGAGCGTCCGTTTCCGTTGTGTACGGGACAGCGTATTAGCGTATCCATTTTGAGTTTGCTGTAGTTTAGGCTATATTCCTGCATATTTGTGAACAAATAAGTTAGGCCTGGGGTATTTTTAAAGAAGAGTGTGAATAAAATGGTTAAAATTAAAGCCTAAATACATTGCAATATTTATTTATATAGGCTATGTGATTGTAATGCAGTTTGTTGAAGCCAAAGATCATCTGAAGGTAAATTTACAGTGTTATACCTAGTTATTGTTAATGGTGTAGGTGGAGGAAAAATTTTGTGTGCATCACGGGACTAAAGTACTTTTCTCCCTCGGGAAATTGTCGCCCTCGGCTCCGCCATCGGGCGACAACAGTTTCCCTCAGGGAGAAAAAGCTGCACTTTAGTCCCTAGATGCACAAATAACTATTAAACTGAATAAATATTTTGTGGTTCTCAAGATACTGGCTCCCAAGACCCCTATACCAGTGTTTAAAGAGGGGATTTGGCCCCTAGTTCGATAAGGGGGGCAGATAGATGGTACAAACTCGATATTTTTGTATTCAGGGGAATCAACGAGATCGATCTAAAGTAAAAATAATTTTAATTAGGAGGCCAATACCTCCCCTTTAGGTAAAAAAAGGGGGCCGAAGGGGAACGGTTATGGTTTCATTGAATTTCTCGTCCCAAAAATAGGGGAAAATAAAAAATGAGGGAAACATTCCCTCCGGGAGGGAAAATTTCCCTCCTGAAATTCCCGACTCCCAAGAGACATAAGCCTACCACGGGGTCTATTCTAATGCTAATACTTTTAATGGAAATGGCCGCCATTTAAAAATCAATTAATACAAGTGAATTATGTTTTTACCAACTTATTTGTTCTGTTTAAATCTGGAGAATCTTACCCATAACCTCCGCGGTTTTTGGAGTACCCTGAACTTTAAAACATTCTTTGTGAAAGTCATAGCAGCAAAGAAACTTTAAATTTTATATTTTACGTACAGTTACAGTTACAAGCCTTAAAACTAAATGCCTTAACCTAATAAGAACCTAACCGTAAATAAGAAATAGAATCTAAGGAAGGAACGTCACTAACTACTTAGTTCTTTTTTTCAGTGATAGTTATGCGGTTGGAGAAAAATAAGGAATCTCCATCTTGAGGAAGAGAAAGTTCTCTCCATTTCTGAAATACTTTTATGCCCAACACATTCAGGCGGTGGTATAATGTGACACTGGCCGTGGTCCGGCCGTTGTTACCACTGTAACCGACTCATGTTGGGAATGTTATGGGACGCTTATAATATATATTGTATTTTCCTCTTTCCTTCAGCTTGCTTAGTTTAAAAATTATTTTTAAAAAATAAACTTTTTTTAGGTTTAACAAGTGTTATAAATTAGAAAGATTACTATTTATTATTAATTATTGTTTACATGTTTTAATATTGCACATTATATAAGCTATGCAAGAAGCTAAGTTAATTTCAAGTCATACGAAGTACAAGTGACTACGTTAAGGTTAGGTATAAGGCAATCTAAGAAAACAATGACTACGACCTTTGTACCCTATTGGAATGACCAAGGAACCAGCGCAGCAGTGAGAGCGCAGTCTAGTTCGAGATCCAGTCATGCTAAGCCGCCACATTTCTGTCTGTGATTTGTCTAGTTTTCATAAGTTGACTATAGAGAGTTAATTATTTTTCTAATATTTCTAAATTAAAGTCATAGTACCCCGCACAATAATGTAAGAAACATTATTTTGGGTTTTTATATAATGTAACAAAAGGATACTGTTTTATGTTAGTTATAGACACACTGTATTTGGAAATCAAAAATGAAAGGAATACATAATAATTTAAACAAAATACGTTAACTCTGAGTTAATCCATCTAAGTTTAAAAAAAGCTGTTCATACTGTGGCTTACAATTTTAGAGCTTTAATGTAATCAAATGGAAATGTACATTTTGAAGAATATAATATAATAGAACTAAAAAAATTGGAATATATGTAAACCGCCATGGGAGAAGGGAACTTAACTTCCATTTTTTCGAAATTGAGTTATTAGTATATCCCTAATCTACATTAAATACCAAACGAACCGGTGAAAGAATTTTCACTGCCTGTGTTATAGATTTTTGAATATGAAATATTAAAAACATGAACTTTAGGAAATCGAGGTCTAAAATTTTGCAAATTTCTAAATTCAATTGTTTTATTACTACTTACATTATTGGTTATGTTTTATATATCATTTTGTCAGAAATTCAAAGCTGAATATGAGTCCCCCATTAAATTGGTTTCAATTGTTTGTATTTTTTTGTCAGATATTGCTAAAATAGAGGGGAGTAATAAAAACACAACGTTTTAAAGACAACATGTCTTGTTACATGATAAAAACTAGAGTTAATTTTAATTTAACACTCAAATGAGAATTTATTATCAAAAATCCTAACAAAATATGACATTATATTAGGTGTCTGTGTTTTTATTTTTTATTTGTTGACCTTCTAGTACATTTTCGATTGCTTTGAAACTTCACTTGGACCAGGAGCTACATCGTCAACTACTTCTTCTGGAAGATCTTGTACATTTTTATGATCTGATTCCAGGATCAGGGATTAGCAAGTCCTGCATTTATCTCTCAAAGAAACTTCAACTTTATTTTTCGGGTTTTCTTAACTTCAAAGCGTTATAATACCATCGGGGAAGTCAAGGTCCCCTTTCTCCAGATTGCAAGGGTTTCGAAAAAAAATTAATTTCACCATTTCAAAAGTTGAATTCAGACGTAATATGGACGAAATATGTTTTGGAAACATATAAACAGTTAGAAACAATAAAAATCAGAAAACGTGTTATTGACCCTATCCTCTAAAATTTGCTGTCCTGTAAAATTTTATTTGGGAACATAAGGTCCCTTTTCCCTTGGCGGGTCACACTGTAGGTTTTGAAAACTTTTAAACTAATATATCAGTTATGAATTTTTAGTACAACAGTAAGCCCCAGGATGGTCTATTATTGCGAACACCCCAGAGGTTCAACGGTTAGCTGCCAGTCTTGTAGTTTAAGGCATTCTGGTTTGTCCCATGAGAGTCTCTGAAACTAGAGTGCCTCAGTAGGGTACATCCTGTGTTGAACAATTGATGGATCATGCATGGTAGTAGATTGACGAGGCCTCTAGGGGTTTGAAGACACTTGGTAGTCAATATACCTTGGCAGCATGGTACATGATTGTACTCATCTCATACGACCTAGCTTCGATAATAAACCTAGTTTTGTGCACGCACGTTTGAAACATACGTCTCTGTAACCATGACGTTTCAAACACTAGTCTAAACAAAAACCTGTTTTAACTATTCCGAAATTTTTAAAGTTGGTCTGCTGTTAAGTTTTAGTCAGTTTGTAATTTGGTAGATGTCAATACTTCGTAATTTATTTTCCTTTGGTTTTATTTCTTTAAATAATATACATATATATATATATATATATATATATATATATATATATATATATATATACAAAAAATTAAACAATAGTTTACAGTTAAGAAATCCTACAAATAAACGTGAATGTTAAAAAAAAAACTTATTAGCAAGGGGTTTTAATTTTGTGATTTGCATTTACTTCGTTACATTATTACTATGAGATTTTGAATTGTTATCATTCCAAAGGTGTGGCAATGAAATATCTACCATTGATACCACAGTACCAATTGCAATAAAACCAAAACTTACTTTAACGTTTAATATAAAATTATTCGTCAATTATGTTTTACGAACGTTCATTTCTTATTATTTCTGCCTTATCGTATTATTATTTGTCTAAGTTAATTGTTAACATGGGATCTTTTAATTTGAAAACGTATTCTACCAAATATCTCATTATATAAAATTTGTTGGGGCACCTGATATAGCATTCTCACGAGTAAACAATATAAGATTTTGACTTTTACCAAATTTTATGTTTCATATAACTATGATGTATTTTATGCCACAAAATTTTATTTTCTCAACAGTACTATTCAGAAGTATTTTATTTGCCCACTCAGAAAAAACCTCGGTATGTACAACTCAAAATGAAAGTTCATTAATGATCAAGTTGCCCTTATGGATTACTAAGGGTTTAGGTTTTTAACAAATGTTAACCTATAACAATTGATCAAGGAATTCCTTCAAATTAGTCTGATAACTTTAGAATGGAACTTTTTATGTGCTCCAATTGAAAGTGTTTTGATTCCAAAACGAATAAAGATTCTTTATATTTTAAAGTTATTATTTTACTTTTACATCTAAGATTATTATTTCACTATCTGTAATTTATGTAAGCGTCGATGCAGCTTAGTTCGTATCATATCCTTAATAAAATCAGAGGAGTGGGATTAGAATCGATAAATTATCCGAAAAACAAACAAGCTGTACAAGATAAGTATAATTAAGTGTTTTTGAGTAAATTTACCTATTTATTTAGTTTACTTCACCTATTTCTGATAATGAGTTAAAATAATTCAAAAGGTCAAAGTTCAATTTACCCATTTCTAATAATAAATCAAAATAATGAGGAAAAGTCTGAATTTTCATTGTTTGTTTTTTTTTGCTATTTTGATTACTTTAAAGCTTCATATAAAATTAAAATTGTAATTAACTTCATTAATTTTGGTTTTGCAATTTTTGTTGGAGGATAATTATGCTAATGGAAGCTAAACTGCAAGTAGAATTGCGGTGTGAAATAGAATTTCCTCCACCACTGGTTATTTAACCTTTATCGTTTGCAGCATTGCGGTGAGGTATATTACAATGTTACCTCTTCTCACTAGCCCACGAAAATTCATTTACTTTACACTCAATATCTGTATATCCATGTATTTAAATTATTTCGCTTGTACTTATTTGTCTGGATTGTAGATATCTTTATTCTGTTGTACATTGATCAATTGATTGTAAGTCAAATAATCAGTAATTTAACAGTTATTTATAACTTAAAATATTCCTTCATAACTTAATTCCTTCATAAATTAAATGTTTCAAAAAACTCGGAACCAAATCAATTTGCAATGATATCTACTGAGTTTTTAGAAACTATTTCCAATACAAATCAAAGACAACGTTCCTTAAAGACAATAAGACAACCAGTAATCTACCGTACTACTTTTGACATATTACAATTACGTTAAAAGAATATAATGAAACAATTCATAAAAAAAAGGTTTGGTGTTAAAGCATATCTCATCCACCAAAACAGTTTTTTTTTTCAAAATCGTCACATCATTCCGCATCAAACCCCCTAAAATCATAAGTGTAAGTTCTAATGTAATTTGAGATAATCAAGGTTAATTTAAATAAATAAGATTATGAGCAAGATCGGATAAAAAGTCATTCATCAATTCAAAATGAATTCATCAGCTAAAATTTGTTCCTGACCTACCGTTGAATAAAAACATAAGTGATAGATTGAATGATAAATTATTTAGTGAATGAAAAAATGATTTTATTGTGGAATGATTAAATACAAAATAAATATTTAATTTGTAATTATAGAAGTGATAAATTTCAAATAACAAAACAACAAACAAAGTAGTATTTACACATTACTAATCCAAAGCAAACCAAACTTTTTCGTGAATAAACTAAAGCCACACACACCAAAAGCTGTAAATGAGATTACCTTGTGCTTTGATCATCAGACAACAAAGGTTAGGCCTACCCTGCTGATGGTGAAACAATATTATATGTTGGGTTTTGTTCGCTTCTTTTTTTCAATTGAGGCGGATTGTCATATTTAACGAGTAACAATTTTTATCATAAAATATCTCTAGAGGATTTTATTTTTAAAATTACAGAAAATGACCGATGGAAAATGGCAAAGAAATAAGTCTGGTTTCAAACCGGGTAAGGATATGGTCCTGTAGCCTTTAGGTGATCAGTTAGTTACATTATCCAAATCTTTCAGAGTTTAATTTTGAACGGCCTTCGATTGTGGGGTACCGAAACTGGGGTCCAGAGGTCCTGCTTTTTCAAAATAAATCGATGAGGACTGATGCTCTCGAAGTTAAGGGCGATATCCATAACCATTACACAAGAGAGGAAGTAACTTGAACAAACCTTATGGTAGACTTAAGAAATCTCAGCTAAGTCAGGGCATCATTGGACTTAAAACTCATGGATAAATTGCCTTGAACAGCTCGGAACCTACCAACCTCAAAGTTCCAAACTCTGGTGAGGGAATTCTTACTGGCCAAGCCCTTTACAATATTTGTGAGTTTTTTGGATCGCCGGACAATTCAATGCTAGCAGTTATTTTTCTTTAAGTGTGGTTTGATTTCTTTGCACGGTTTGTCACACAATACTGTTTAATTTTCAGGTAAAGTTGATTTTTTCAAAACGTGTAATGCATGTACATAGAATAAATATTTCTCATTCCTCATTTCTCATTAACACGGCATATTTGGCTGTAAAATCTAGGTGTCATGACCACATATCTAGGCGGTTTGAAACTGAACATATTTCTTTGCCATTTTCTGTCACTGGGCCATGATAATTTAGGTTGTAGTTTCACAAAAAATCACTATTACATAATAGTGATTTTTTGTGAAATTACAACCTAAATTATCATGGCCCAGTGACAGAAAATGGCAAAGAAATATGTTCAGTTTCAAACCGGGTCGGAATATGATCCGGCCGCCTATTGGCTGTTAATGAGTTACATTATTTAGTGTTATCTATAAAGTTAGCAATATATAAACTATTTGGTTTCTCATTGTCTACGAATCAGTTGGTACTATATAAGATTACTTAAGTCAATCTAAAAATGTAAGAGTGCATCGTAATTAGCTTATGAAATATAACGTATGTATCAGCGTTCCTGAACAATAATCCTTTGCGTTTATGAAGGAGTAAATTCTAAATGCGTTTAGCAGTACATCTTAAATGTTTTCACATTTACGATTTAATGCTAGATTATAAAAAGAAATTATCAGGTAAACTTAAAACTGTAAATTGAAATATTGGGAACGTTTTTGAAAAAGTTCGTTCGAAGATAAATTTCAAAGAAAAGGTGTGTGCAATAGTGAAATTTTCAACGGTCCCCAATACACAAGGTTGTGAATATAACCGTTGAATAACGTGGTTACAAATATTCAATATCTACATTGCACTAAAATCAAGGAAATAATTTATTCAAGAGATATTGTATATTTTTTCCATAGTGGCTGTAATCGTACAAACCTTATAAAAACTCTTAAAGGAATGACACTTAATTATTAGCTACTCACCGATAGAAAAATTGTATGAGCTGCAATTGCGTTTAATGGATCTAAGATCAGTAAAATTCTACGCAGTAAATATAAATTATTACGTAATCAATCTGTAATTTATCAGTGATAATCTTCATTATTATGGAGTTTCAGGGATAAGAATAAATTCAAAATAACATTTATTGCTGCAAATTTTAGTTTCGTACAAAGGTTCATGCTTATACAATTAAAATATTTTATGGATGTCTTCGAGCCAGCATTTTTAATTGTCAAAAATAATTTAAATACGCTTTAAGGTAATTATAAGATCGTGTAGTTTTGAACATACTCTTAAATATCAATCCCTGAATGTATCTGAAATTTTTTATGTTGATTCTTTATATTTATCATATTTTAATTTATTATTTAATACAATTTAACATTAGTTGTAACTTAATTAAGGTTGACGTTCACTTAAGATGAACTTTTTCAAAGACTTTAACGAATTAAAAATAATCTTAATTCTACGTCGCGTCTTTATGGCTTGTACTGATAATATGTTTCATTGTAAAAATTAAGTTTTTGACATGGTACAAATACGTGTCTAAGCCTTTCCTAATAAGGCTGGAATTTGTTAACGTTATTTGGAGTTAACCATGACAACATACAACTCCCTCTACATTCAAGGGAGTATGTCAGTTCTATGGACTACAAAAAAATAAATAATTACATGGGGTTTTTTCGCTTTTTTCCTTTTCCAAATAGTCTCAATTTGTTAAGGCAATAGTGTACTTTTGCCAAACACACATCGGTAGGGTGTGTTGCATATCACTTTTCAACAGGTAGGTCATCAATGTGTTAAAATAAAAGTGTGTACAGGTAAATGTAAAATGTAGAATTTGCCAAACCTGAATTTCAGTTGAATTGCAAAGTTTTTCCTGGAATCAGTTTCAATTAGTTAAAAACCTAAACACGGACCTGGCTAAAATAAATATTTTACGAAATGGAAGAGTGAATTAATTACTTAAAAAATCACCGGACCAATAAATGTATATCAAATTACTATTAATTGCTTGTTTTTTTATTTGTAATTGAAACACTCCTTTGAGCTAAGTCTGCAACAGGATTTATACGGTAGGCATTGCTAAAGTTGGATCAGCCTGACGGGATTAGTTTCAGATTAACTCACAGTTCTTAACAAAGACTAATGCATCCTTTTTGTTGCTTGATTAACATTTAAAATTGCTAACTAAGTCCATTATCTAAAATGCTCTTCAACAGCAAAATATTTCTTAAAATACCTTATCTAAGGCAAGTTAACAAATAATAAAATCTTAACGTCTTTAAAAGCACCTAAAAATAAATAAGCTATAATCCAGCTATAAATAACGTAGAATCTTTAAGTAATTCATTGTTTCAAGACAAAATAGCCGCACTCTCTTATTATTGAAATATAAATTTAAAAACGCAAAACTATTTGGAAACAAAATAAGTAGCGATTGAAATAATAACTAAAATCCATAGGAGAGTAGTTACATCAAAACATTGTACTCCTCAATGAATGATCAGAGAAATAAATGCATGTGTCCAAAACGAAAATATTGTGTCACTATGAAACTTATTGTAGAACAATAGGAAGCTAATGTAGAGAGAGAGGTCTATTGAAAATTGACCAGCCTTTTGCATGAGTACAATTTAGTCAACGGGCTGGTTTACGTGGTAAATGACTTGTTTTGAATTTTAAGATTGATGTTGAAAATTTAATGTTATATTTTACTATGTCTGCTTTTTATCTATTAACTATATTTATACATAATTTTGTTCATTTGTAATTTTGTTTTACCTGATCATTTACGAAGGATTTATGAAGGTTGTAGAATACTATGCTTTGAAAAAAACTATGTATAAGTGATGCATATTGATTTGTCCATCCTAGATTAAGCTGATTAATTTACGGAATCAATTGAAAACATCAGGTAACCTTGTCGGGTACTAATTTCGAAAGTTGCAGTTTATAATTTTAATATACATATGAGAGCAATCTTTGTAATTAATTTATTCTTGTTTGTTTTCTTTGGGTAATGGTTCTGCCGACAAGTAGTTTGTCACTTGGCTGAGTCTATTACCATTTTTGAAAATAAATGGTTTTCAGTGGTTTTTTTCAACCTGCATTATCCCTAACAGTTTCTTTTTTATCTGGAAGAGTACGTCAATAGGTCGTGTTTTATAATCCTTGTGTTTTTTTTTCATGCAGAAAAATATGAAGGAAGCCTCTGAAATTGGGCTTATCCAGAAAAAGGACCTTCTTAGAGCGAATTGCTTTAAACAATTAAGCTTCCTCTATTCCCAACGGCTAACCCAAGGTAGGTAACCTAATCACGGACTTTAATCTGTTAGTTAATTGAATGAATTGTGTATTAGTCACTTGTAAATATTTCTGTTCGTAGTTGGACCCTACAATTTCTCCAAGTTAACCTATTTTAAAATGTGGCTGAGTAATCCAATATAATTAATGCCCCTATCTGTTTTATAATGCTCAAATAAAAGTAAAGAATGAAAAACAACGAACCTTCATCTTATAATACAGAAGTAAAACCATTGTGGGAAGAAAGGAGGAAATGAATAAAACCTGTTGGAAGGGTCGTGTTAAATGGTTTAGTCACTCGTAGATAAGCCACAGTCATATTTTCAAATCAATATATTTATTAGTAAATAATATTTCATAATCACATCGAATAATTAAATTTTATACTTAAAAATAACTCGGCTGCTTAAAATACGACATACTGGATCGTCATGTTGATAATATAGACACACATACAATATGTTATGAAAAATTTGCTTAATCAGACTTAAAGAGGATGCTCATCAATTGAAAAAATAATGTTTTAGCACTTAAACCATGCTAAATAAGGATGCAGGATAACATCCATTAGCATGAGTAAAAAGTGACATAAAAATGTTGGTACTTTAATCAGTACGCTTTATCAGTTCACAATGAATATAAAATATTTTTCATAAACTGCCAGTGAGGTTTTAAGGCAGTAGGAGTGAATAAATATGATGTTGAATGTAATAAACTGTTGTATACCTGCACAAAGAGAAATGTAAATTACACTGTAGGTAACGTTACACTGTGCAAGTTCTGATGTCACTTTTCTATTTGTTTCGTAACAAAAGGAAGAATTATTTTTTGAAAATAGGGTGTAGCTATTTGCGACATCTAGCTGAAAGTATTTCTGTAGCTTATTACGGTGTTCATGGATTGTGAAACAAAACAAATAATCTTTATTTTACAAGTCTTAAAATACTGTTATTGTTGTATTAAGTGCTTGGGTTGCCTAGTGGTAACGGTCTCTCTTCGTAACCATAGAGTAGTAGATGATCTTGATCGGGCTGGAAACATAACATATCAGTAATCTTTCATTCATATACATTGTCCATGTCGCCTAGGACGGGTAAACTGTTATCTTTTATCAAGACCAGTGTCAAAAAGATTGCTCTTAAAGATGTTAGGCATTCGATGTTGTTTGAACATAAAAAACACTGGATGTAATAAAAATTAAAATATAAGCGGATGCTCCTCTCCTATAAAAACGTTAGGACTGAGATTCTCTTATTTTAAGTGAAAAACTGTAGTCATTTCCACAGCCATTTTTATCAGTCGAAAACATTCGGAGCTGTCGCCACAAAGTGTGATGTATCTGAGGCCGTAATGGCCGCCACCCTCGCTATGTTTTACGCTATACACAATATCTGTTTGACAGACACAAGCCATAAATATTGTATATTTGTCAGTGTCATTCAAAGTTAACTATCTGAAGAGACAACTATAACCGCCAACTATCTATCGTCTTTTTAGTTCATAATTCTATAGAATAATCAATTACATTCTATGAATTTGAAGTGGAAGTGTTTGTGCATTTTCTTCATCAACTAAGTACTAAGCTCATTATGATCGCAAAACCTCTGAAGTAACAGATGGTAAATGAGCCTCTTTCATTTTTATGTTAATTTTTTAATTCAGAAGATATCAATTTAAGCAAATCAAATAGTACAACAAATATATTTGAAATATTCGTAGTGCAATAGTGGAGTCGACCCTTCAAAAGCATTGTTCTATGTATGCAGCATAGGCCTACAGACTAGTAATTCTAAGTTACAACATAATCCTTGTAAAACCCTTAACAATCATTATATTGCAAAGTTAAAAAAGGGAAATTGGAATAGAAATATATTGAATAATATGTTGTAAACTTTAACAAAATATTATATTTAATGACGGTCCTGTCGACGGTTATTTCCAAAAACACAATAGTAAATCTAGAAGGAGACAATCAAATATTAATCCAGTGTCTGTTTAATATGGTAATTTAGCAGTCGTTGGGAATGACTCACTAAAGTCATCCAATTCCAGTTGTAAACGCAAGCCAACTTTATTGGAGAATATTAAGCGCCTGGGTTTTATTGTGACCTAACCTGAATGCTGCAGAAAACGGATCACCGTTCGAATGTTAACTAATCGTTAAGAATACTAAAAAGTTATAAAAATATTGTTTCCATCCTTTTTTTAAATATATATTTCGATATTAAGTTAATATTTTGGCTGTAATATACAGTATTTTACTTTTGAAAACATAAAACCATATTTTTATACATTGAATAGGGTGAGAAAATAAGTGGGGATAATAATTTCACCAATAACAAAATCGAGAGCCGAATTAATCCATAATTAGAGCGATAATTAAATGGCATATCAGACTTAACAATAATAAAATTAAATTTTAAAACCAAACACTTGGTTTACTGCATGCTTTAAAAAACTTATTGTTGAAGAGAATTATAATTAAAGTTAATATTCAAGATACACTAATAACTTTGACCAGGTTTTGAGTTACTGTTACTACTGAACCAATACATGGTGCTTGTTCACTTCTTCTCAAACAACCAACGCAAGGTTTGGCAAGGATTTTTGCATTTAAGTTGTAATTTACATGCTTCTGAGATTACTCATCAGTTTAGCAGAAAATTATAAATTCGATAAACAAACTCTACGTAATATTGTGTAAACATATGTTTTTTCATTTGCTTAGTGTCCTAAAAATGCTAAAAATGAGTTTATTTGTCTAGTTTATATGCTCTAGTCTAGTTTATTTGTCAAACTTAAACTAGACTAAAGAATTGGGAAGCAATTTAAAATAAAATAAGCAAGTTAAATTGTAATCTTTGAAATCCACTAGTTCCCTGAACAGTTAATTTCAATTTGCATGATCAAAAAGTAGAGCGCGCTTCTAAGGTAATACTATTACCAACAAACCAAAGGAAATCTCTTTTTTTCTGTTAACTATGTCTTTTCTTAAGGATTTATATCAACAACTGATTCGTTTGCCCACTTAATAAAAATGTATGATGGTCATTAGGTATTTTGTAGCAGAGCTAAGCTTTCCAGAATTCACAATCTTAATTAAATCTGAATAAAAATATTTTTTCTGGTTCACAATCACTACTGATTTCGTATGTATCAATATTTCAGTACTAAAATGACCACCATTCAGCAATTTATAAATACGGGTGAGTTAAGTGTTAACAAAAATTCTCGGACAAAAGACCTTGAAAAAAATATAAAAAACCGAATACGTTAACAATACAGAGATTTTAACCTGAGGCTCAAACTTGTTAAAACATGACTAAAAAAAATACAATTTTCATCATACCATCGCGTTAAACTACTATTTCAAACACTCTCGGCTATGATTGAAACTAACTGTTACCAGGTGGATTGTGTAAACTGTAAAAACTGGAAAAAGTACTAGTAATGTTAAGGAGTGTTTACAAACATACAAATATAAACATGGTTGATTCAAATATGCCTGAATCTATATTAAAAAGAGCAAATTAATGATCATGCGTTTTGTTGTAAACAACAGAAATGTAACCATTGATAACACTAATATAACCTCAAATTTTCTTAACGTACTAACAAGTTTTAAAATATTAAATAAAAGGTGGTATGATGAAAAGTACCGTTCTTGACTCGTCCGAAAGTGCTTTATCTGCGCTCGATAGAATTTAATTACTTGGCGACGCCTCGTAATTGAAACACTATCTCGTACCAGTAACAGCTACTTTCCGGACTAGCAATGAAATGTGCTATTACGTTATTCTCTGAGGTCAATAGCTATATACCATATAGCTTTGTTCCATACTTCTAAGCTACTTGACCATTTTATTCTCAATCTGAAACAAATTATTTGGGATCTATAAATATTGTTATCACGTAAACTAATCCCGTTTCAATTAGTTTTAGTTCAAAGGGTTTGAGTCCGTTAAAAAACGAAGCAATGTCCGCTAGAAAACGTCAAGACGTGTGCCCTTCTGATTTATTTCCAACTGTTTGCTTGCCTTCTATACCCATCTCAAAATTTATTAGGGATTCTATTTTAAATAATATCGAGGTGTCCATCTGTTCAGACCAATATTTCTACATAATGTACATCTTGTTAAACACAAAGTGACTTACGCCTTAAAAAACTGATAAAATTATAAGCAATTTGTGCTTAAAAATACTAGTATTTAAGTCTCTTAATTTATTAGAGGACTTAGATAAACAAGTTAAGGCTCCATTTTTAACACGGCGTCATGTCAGCGCGCTCGGCGTCGACGTCAACGTCATCGAGGTAGAGTTAAATGTGAAGAGGGCAATGGGGACTGTTTCGTAGACCTTGTATGCGTTGTTTGTTGACGCAACAACAACCACCATCGCTTGCTTCACATTTGACTGGCGTAATGACGTCGACGTTGACGGTGGGTGCCTTCGCCGTGATGTAAATGGAGCCTTTACTGTTTGAATTGCCAACTTACAAGGTCAATTGCTATTACAGAGGTACAATAAATGAACACAACAAAAGAAGCACAAATAAAAAAGATTATAATTTAAATGAGTTAAAAAATAAAAGTTTAAGTGACAGATGAAAATAAAATAAAATAAAATCCTAACACTTATTTTTTACAGTATATTTCAAAGCAGATGCCAGTTATCGAGTAATATTTTATAAGTTTTGTAATGAGGTCATGAATAGCATTTTCTGTAAAAGAAACATCTAATACTACCTTAATTTTTTAAATAATATTCAACTATTCATTCGTGAATGGTTTATACTGCTGAACAAAAGATGATATTAAACTTTGGCGATATGTTAAAACATTAGCTGGAAATTATTGCATGGACATTTCACCGATAAACTGTTAGCGTCAGTTGGTGTCGAGTGGGAAACAGCTGGCTCGCTCGATGTTGGCGCAGCTTCAATTATTATACAGACGTCTGAATATAAAATGAGTTTAAAAAATAATCGATTCACGAATTTAGTTTTATTGGCTTATCTAGATTTATTCGATACCTGCAAACTTATAAAATAATAAAACTTACTCAAATTAAATTATTTGTTAATAAAGAATTTTTGGCCCATTTTAGTTCAAATATTAAATGATACAATTGTTCACAAAACATAAGAATACAAAGAAAATCCTTTTGTACCAAATGTGTATCTACTATTTAATTTTTTATTACTTTTTGTCATGAATAAGTAAGAATGCTTTCTTCATTCATTTACGTAAATAATTATTTTATTTGATTTTGAAAAAATAAATATTTGAACTACCACAACTTTTGATAGGATTGATGTAGAGACCTCTAGTTTGCGCCATCCTTTTTGATTTTGACCTTTAAAATAGGCATTACTTGATAGGGGATTACATTCAAATATTTCAACTTTCCCCAAACCTCCCCTTTTGGGGGAAAGGGGGTGAAAATTCCAATTCCAAAATTCCTTCAATACAAACGGATATTTCTCGAAATTCTTTGGAAAATGTGAAAGGAAGAATAAATGAACTGACTGATATTTTCCTCTAAAAACATGAAGACCCAAAGCCTAAACAGTATTCCCACATTTATTAATATTAATATCTTTCAAAAGGACAAATGTTTCCAGTTTAAGCTTAGTTTGAGGGCCAATTAAATATTATTTATCTTCCAGTAAATCACAGGGCGATAGCAAAACAAATGTAAGCGGAAGGTACTACAAAGTATTTTTGTTTTTGTTTTTTTACTGAGAAGTTTTAGTGATGTTGGTACTAAAGTACTGAATGATATTATGCTGTGATTTTACGTATGAATAATTACTTGCATTTTTTGTAACTAAGCAAGATTTATTTACTTGTTTTTAGGAGTAATCCTTATAATTTGATTTCATGAAATTATTTTATTCATTTTCACCGTATGGTCAAAATAAAATATTTGACTTACTTTTTTGTATAAATATGTGTAAACATACCGGGTGTCCCATAATAGTCCCCCCCCTAACTTTTTCCTATATTTTTTCAAATATCAATTCCACACCACCCCCAAACATTATCGGGTAGTTAATACTTCAATTTGAGGGGGTACCCAATTTTGGCCGCCATATTGGATCCAAAATAATTTTTTCAAATGTAAAAGTGGTGTTGTGACCCATTATTTTGAACTACATTTTTTCACTGATTACAATGCCGCAATCCGTTTTTTTAATATCTCAATTGGTTCTCAAGATATGATTACTTTTAATTAATTTATTTTTAACCAATTTAAACATTACAAATTGATCAAATAGGCCCGTAACCACAAAATAATGGAGTGGTTATTGTGGTTACCACTCCGCTAGATAGTGACGAATAACCTCAATCAGTCATTGTTGAGCGATTTACACTTAACTTTCACCTATGTAAATTTTTTGGCCGCCATCTTGGATTCGCCATTTTGAAATGAGATAAGTTATTTCAAATACGAAGTTGGTATCGTACCCATCATTTTAAAATAGTTGGTACTTAATTTTACGAATTGTATTTGTTTATTTAAATCAAAACTTATTTCAAAATATTTTATACCGGGTGTCCCATAATAGTCCCCCCTAACTTTTTCCTACATTTTTTCAAATATCAATTCCACACCACCCCCAAATATTATTGGGTAGTACTTCGTTTTGAGGGGGTATCCAATTTTGGCCGCCATCTTGAATCCACCATATTGGATCCAAAATAATATTTTCAAATGTAAAAGTGGTGTTGTGACCCATCATTTCGAACTAGATTTTTTCACTGATTATAATGCCGCAATCCGTTTTTTAATATCTCAATTGGTTCTCAAGATATGGGTACTTTAAATTTATTTATTTTT
Organism: Flexamia atlantica; assembly: GCA_035578135.1. NCBI lineage: Eukaryota > Metazoa > Arthropoda > Insecta > Hemiptera > Cicadellidae > Flexamia > Flexamia atlantica. Next base: position 27,294,670 of record JAQJVK010000008.1, on the reverse strand, counting down.
AGCCAATTTAAACATTACAAATTGAAAAAATAGGCCCATAACCACAAAATAATGCTAGATAGTGACGAATAACCTCCATCAGTCATTGTTGAGCGATTTATACTTAACTTTCACTAATGTAAATTTTTTGGCCGCCATCTTGGGTCCGCCATTTTGAAATGAGGTAAGTTATTTCAAATATGAAGTTGGTGTTGAGACCCATCATTTCGAACTAGTTTTTTATGGCGAATTCAATGCCGCAACCCGTTTTCAGCTATACAACTTAGTTTTTGAAAAATTCATATTTTTTGAGATTTTTATTAGAAAAATGTCAATATCTTAAAAACTACACACTATTTGCTGTATGATATATATGACTGATATAAAAAAACTTATTTATCATGTTTATAATGCCCTCTATTTTTATTCATGGTACGATTAAAGAAACTGATGTCCTATATCATCCATTTTGTAGACTAAAACACCATACGCTTAATTTGCTTAGGGATAGAGCAAAAAAGGGATAAGTTTTTGTATATATTCATTTATATATTTTATTTTATAGAAAACATACTTATTGTGAAGTTATTCGAACAAGTCATTACAAATAATTTACCTGGTGGTACAATATTGAGAACTCCCCATAGCTTTTAATCAAACTGAACGAAACCCGTTCTCGGAAAATCTTCACGAAAAACACAAAATAATTTGTTTCATGGCATTGAAGTCTTCCATTTACTCTCTTCGGGACAGTGACAGTTATTTTTTTCTAACCTCCATGTCTCACCAACACTCGCCTCTTAAAAGCCAACTAGCTCCCCAAAAATAAAACCCCCAAAACCAACTACGTCCCAAAACTATTAATGATATCTTGACCAGAGTATTTGTAAAATGTTTAATTCATTTTGTCTGGATACTTAAGTTCTTAATAATTATCATGCACTATGGTTAAAATTAAATTTACTACAACTTTGTCTATTATGTATTTTGCCCTATCTCACCTCCTTCACCTCCTAATTGGCCTCTTAAGTTGACATGTTCATAAGTTTTCAGTTTATTCTTTTTGTTTTGTTAATTTATTTTTTGACTGATGGTCCTCAATTTTGTCCCTGAGGTAGTCACTTTGACCATTTAGGATTATCAGGGGTCATCTGCGAATTTCAACCCGTTTTGACCTCTGAAAAGGTCCTCAAAAGTTGAACTTTCGTTAAATTTTAAATTTTATCCGTTTTATTTTTTTTTTTGCTAACTTAATATCTGATTGTTGGACATAAAATTTGAAGAGGGATTGGCCAATATCACCCTCTACGTTTATCCAGTGGTATTTACCATTTCTAACCTCTTTCAACCCCTAAATCCAACCAATAAATGCATAAAATTAAGGATTCGTCACATTTTTTGACAATGTTTTAAAGCGAAATTAAGCTGTTTCCTCAACCCTTGGCCCCCACCGACCCTCTCCATCTTCGAATAATTACCCTCCCCCTTTCAACCAACAACCCCCCTAACTACAACTAACCCCCTTAAACATTTAAAAGAAACATTGTGCTGAAAATTCATTAACAGTTTAACTAACTTTGTCTTGTGACTTTTCAACCAATACTCAAGGGTCCCCGCCGTACAAACAGTAGGCGAAGCGAGTATAATCTATATAGTGACTCGTTGTGGTCATAAAACGGATACAAGTCTTATATTAATAAAAACACGAAGAGATATAATCCTGGCATGAAAAAAACATTTATATTAACTTCATCCACAAAATTTAACTGATGATAAAGGAGATGTTTGTTTTTTACTAATCAGTGATGGCAAATGTCCGCAAAAATCCTAATCAAAATATAAAATCACCATCACCAACAATGAATTTCAAACAAAGGATAAAAGAGATTTGGGCAACTGTAATGAAATAATATAAGTAGCGCATGTTTTGCGAGTTTAGTGATACTCCCGAGATCTTCTGGGTTTCCCCGCGATGAGTTGTTATTTCGATGTAACACGGACATTTCGGACTCGTTACAGAAGTCCATCTTCAGGGCGGGCACAATTCCACTACTGCAGTGAAGAGGCCGATGGTCTGGGTCGCAGCTTACATAGACTCCGTTGGTCGGTGTTACATCGAAATAACAACTCTACGTGGGGAAACCCTGAAGATCTCGGGAGTGATTTAAGAGCCCGCGGAAGCTTATCTTCGAATATTTAGTAATACTGATTTTATTATGCAACCGTGAATCTTGATTTCTTGATTGAATGATTGTTATTGCTCTTATTAAATTTGTTTTCACAATGCATCGCTAATAATGTTTCTTAAAAAAACTCTGATTTTGTTAGTTTTTTATTTTATTTTTATTTTTAATTGTTTTTGTTATTTCTCATTGTTATATTTTTGTAACTGTAATTCGTCAAAGCTCTCTTATCGCTGCATTATTTGTTATGATCCTATGCCACCATTACTGTTGTATCACTCTTGTAAAATGGGATCTATTATCTATCTATCCGTCTAATAGATAAATAAATAGATGAATAAATAAATAGATCTTTATGGCTTTTAGTGGATTGTTTTTTAGGCAAACCTTTAGATGTATCCGATAAATTACGATGGATGTATCCGGAGTATTAGTGCCATAAAAACATTCCATTACTGCGATATTGTTTGGAATGAATTTCATGAATGTTATTCTTCTCAATAATATCCAAATTTTTAAGCTCGGTGGTATTTTATGTTGTAATGTCAAAAATCCAAAAACATTTTAGATCTACGTCACAAGTATGTCTAGGTAAAATGAACAGTTTTCAGTTCTCAAAATCTAGTTTTAGAAAACAAATACCTAGGAAAAACTTTTTATGGTTTATATTTTAAATAAATACAGTGGGGCAATCAAACATCACGTAAAAATATGCAAAAAAATAGTTAATCTAATTCACTAATAACCAAAGCAATATCATAATAATTTTGCAGGCATTTCATAATTGCGGAACGGATAAAGAGTACTGCGCAACTTGGTTCTACAAAATCAAAGAAACAGTTCTGAATAATTATCTTTTGAGTGGCTCCATTAATTAGTTCTGAGCTCTTAATGACCTTTATTAATTTAAGGGAAAGCCCACATCAAAGAAGCAATTTAAGGAAGCGCAGTTTTAGAGCTGTCCGAATTACATCATCAGCCGCAAAGCGTCTGGAAAACTAATGACATTTTGAAGTGTTTAGTTTCAGCAGTTTGCTACCACTTTTTCTTCCGTTTAAGAAGTCAGTTTTTGTAGATAAAGAAAAAAGGTTTATTCAAACAAAAAACCCAAAAATAAATAATGTTACGATAGTAAAATATGGTAAGTATGTATTTTACCGTGAATTAGATTTTGAAATCTTTAAACTTATTTCACAAAAAAAATTCTCATAGCCATACTATAAACACATAGTTTCATGCAACATGTTTTTATTAAATTTTAGAATTGGCTGAAAATACAACTTGAGAAGAGCGAAGATGGTAAGGCGCGGTGAAGTTTTAAATTAGATATTTATTTAGGTCAACAACTAGCTGATTTGGTACTAGGGCTTATTCTTTATGAAATACAACATTAATGATATTTGAATATATTGACTATTAATTTATATATTTTAAATACTTTTTTAAATCATTTTGGTCTTTTTTGTAGTCAGAATAAGTTGTTTTGAAAATATTAAGATAGTTTTGAGGTCAAAGGATAGAACAGACAAAAGTTAAAGGTAATCTATATAGACATGAACTCAATGTCACATTTACTAATTATAATTAATCGTCTGACTTATTTATTTATTTTTACAGCATAGTTTTTTTTACCTAGCTAATACAATACAACCACTGTTATCGTTCTTTCTATACGCGGCAAAAACTACAAAAAAATTCTTTTGACCTCTCATCCTGGACTTTTAATGGGCTTTTTTATGTATAATTACGTAGGCGAAATTTTCGCAGAGAAATTGAGGGCGTTCGGCACGTTTTAGGATGATGGGAGAGGGTGCAAATTGAAGTTCTTAATAACAGGGAATTAGGAAAATAAATAATGTTATTAAAATCAACCGGAAAATGGAAAATTACGTAAAATCTGTCATTTGAAAATAATAGAAGGAGTAAAACTTCTGCTTTGTTTCACACTAATACTGTACTTGTGATTCTATTGCTTTAAAGTCAAAGTATGTGTGGATTGACTATGGTAGATCTAAAAGTAAATTTACTATGACGGTGTTTTGTGCTAAATAAAGAAGGATTGTTTTTATTTTAATCTTGCCTTGTTAAAATTAGGGGCTTTTGCCTCTTCCAAAAGATACCGATATTAAATACTTTTGACCGCTGAGAGTAATTTCCGAACATTAAATCGTGAAACCACAGGAGTGCCGCTAAATATTCCGTGTAAGGTTTATGTAGTACTGCAGCAACTTCAACGGTAAAATAAATGTTATAAAATAAAAATCGTTCCCAAATCACAAAAAAATTAAAATCGATCACAAAAAAATTAAAATATTATAAAATACAAATGATTACTACTATTATTCATTACGATTTCAACCAGCACAAACATTAATCTCATTAGCAAATATCAGCAAATATATAAAATATTTTGAAATAAGTGTTGATTTAAATAAACAAATACAATTCGTAAAATTAAGTACCAACTATTGAAAAAAACACGTTTCAAACCTGGTTTTTCTTACCTTACTCCATAATTATTTAGTGTTAAAGGTGTCATTTTTCAGGTAGTAATTTTTGGACCGTGATCAAACAACTCCCCATCATGGCATGCACTTTTAGATATTGCCCTTGTTATTGGCAGAGAAATATAATAAATTAAATGTTAGTTAAATAGAATTTTTCAGAAAAATATGTTCAAAACAGCCGAACAAAAAAATTCTTCTATAGGCTTATTTCTTCTTTTAAACCTTTACATTTTTAAGCTAATAAGGTGTTTTTGCTTTTAGTTTTTTTTGGGAGATGATCAATTAATTTATCCCATATATCACCAATCAAGGCAGTACTACTTTCAACAATGTCAGGTTCAGACATTTATGATTTTTACTTTAATTTTTATTACTAGCCCAATTATTGGTTTAAATTTGGATAGACTATTTACTATAACTTCCAAAACAAAACTTAAGGAAAGGAGGGTGTATTATGCTTCTTAAACGTTAACCAAACCATTATCCATACAACCATTTACTTAAGCAAAGTCAATAAACACACATTTTTCTTATAATTATACTGTATTGTTTGTAAATAGATGTTTAACATACCTTTACGACTGTAAATATGAATATCCTACTCTTTTTCCAAAAATTTTGGAAATTAATTATACCGAACAAAGAGCATAGCTTAACTTTAGTCAAAGAGAAATTATTAGGACAGCAACTGTGACCTAGTGCTAGGTAAAACTGAATGTAGCATAATTGTGAAAAAGAACTACCTCAGTCAGTTGATAACCTCCACTGCGTCCGAGAGCCGGATAGAGAGGTTTGGTGGCATATCCGGCTGGCGTTAGAGGGCAGGATAGGAAAGTTTGGTGGCATATCCGGATGACGTCAGCAGCCAGCTGGGGCGCTGTTTCATCATTCTGACCTAAAACTTTATCCATCACAATAAGATTCCTTCAGCTACTGTAATTTTAAAAGTATCTTGATATTTTAAATATCTTCTTTTAAATATTGTTTTTTTCTGCGCTGTGGTGAATCGAAACACAAGTCAAATTACAATGATTAAACTATTGATTTACCAATTATAGTTTAAAATGGGACTACAAAAAGTATCCATGATGTTGAAGTGAAGTCAATGATGTTGAATTTCAAATTATTTGTAAAGACCAAACAAACAAATATGAACGCAAACGCCGAGAGCATATTCACTGCACCATGAAATCATCTCTCCGCTTATTTGCATTTTCAGATAGTGTTTGTTGTATGCTATTATTACTACTGGAAAGCCAGAATAAGCTTAATGTTTACGAGTCAAAAAAGTGCAAAAAGCCACACACACACAAAAACACGAACCTGGGTTTTGCTTAGGTTTTTTCGTGTTATGTTTATACCTCAAAAATAATAAAACTATTAAACACCAGTTATTTGCTTGACATTAGCCATTTTATAAAATATAATATAAAATATTCTCGTCAGCGTCAGTAAATTTATATGCTATACGACTTGTTCCACATAAACGTCGTTAAAAATTGAAACTTAAATAAAAGGGAAATAGCACCATGACAATAAGACGGGTTTAATTATTTTAATTACCAATGCCGTTAATAACAACTTCCAGTTATTAGTGCCAAGGAAGTTTATTATTCCGTTTGAATTATGATGAAAGCAGCAAAGTTAATTGAGTAATATAAGAACTCGGTTGGAATCACTGCTTGTGTTTAGTCACTAAGTTAAGCGAGACAGTTTACTTAAGTTTCCTTTATTAATTAGTCTTAACTTTATAAATTCACATTAACATGTTTTAATTTGAAATTCACAACTCTTTTTTTCATACATTCTAAATTAGTATTAATAGATATGTGCTAGTTAGTTTCGTATATGTTAGTTTTTCAGGTTTTCAATCCCGCAGTCCCTTTCAAGTATAAAATATTTAATTGAGTTTCCCAGATGTCGGCTGTATACAAGATTACCTCCAAAACTTTATTCAGCAGCAAGGTTGGCTTTCCTAGCTGTGCCAAAAATTACTAAAGGAAATCATTATCAGATAGTAAATGTTTGAAAACCAGGGGGGGGCATTATAAACACGCAGTCCCGAACGAGAAAAACATGTTAGATTTGTTGTCGGTCTGTAGTTGTTAATGCTTATAATTCTTGACTAGATATGTTCATGTATTATGTTTGAGGTCAGCGTTATTGTATAAGCATGTAATGTAAGCCCTCTTGGTGAGGACATATGTGCTGTAATATATTGCTCCAGAGTTTAATAACTATACTGTGAATCAAATGCCTGGAAGGCCGCAGTTAATGAACGTTCGCCTTCAGCCACAATATATGCTTTGGATCTCCCAACTTGAATAATGTTTATCTATGTAGATTAATTTTAATGGAGGAATTATCAATCCTGTATTTCCAGGCAATTGTATAGTCTGCGTAATACTAACAATTTAATACATCGCCTAAAGTAAGACATGGAGAAACGCTTGAAAATAACTCGGGCAAGCCATGTCAATAACAAAAAAGTTAAAAATGTTTTGGTTGTATAAAAAACAGAACATAGTCATGTAACCATTTTAGTCTGAGCATTATTGATATTTTTAAGGTGCCAAAAAGTAAAGTATGTGATAATGTTGTAATTTGTTTATTTTCTAAAAATAATTGCGGGGGATCTTTTTTCACCCAGCAACCATTCCAATAAGTCCACACATCTGTCAGCTGTCAAATCCACATGTTCCACCGCCTTCCTTAGTTTTAACTCCAGTTGCAGCTTTAATGCTTGGCAGAACTTTTTAAACATACATTAATGATCACCAGAAATTATCTAGTGGTCGAAGTTCAATTTGGATTTGCTTCTATAACTCGTTCCTGTAGGTCTACTGAGAAAAATATTATAAGATTCATACTTACCTTTTAATACATATATACCAAGTGTCTCAACTAAAGTGAACCAATAGCTAACCTTTTTATTAAAAATCTGACAAAGAACTTGTTACGGGGGACTTACCTTTATTTTTAAAGCTGCTTTTTGGTGTCACTTCGAAATTTAAAAATGTGTCTGCCATTTTCTAATATGGTGGAAAACTTTGATTTTTCTTATGAAAAACCCTGTATTTTATGGCGTTTTTGAATTTTAGACGTAATTTTAGTAACTCTTTATTCTTTATAATTTTTGCATAAGTCCAATGGTTAAGGAGGTACGAGCAGTTAAAGTTTGATTTTTTCCATTAAAAATGCATTGAGAAATAGTTGGTAGTCTGTATATCGAAAACGGTTGGGCTTAATACCAAAGATTAAAAGTGTCTTAAAACTTAAAATGCGATTTTAGTTGAGGTTTAATCATAAAATAATTTTTAGTTGAGATTCACTCTTAGAAATGTATTATTTTAAATATGCTTTTACTCCATAAGGAATACATGGGATGGCATAGTTAAATGGACACAATGCTTTTTAAATAGGAAAAAAATCAAACTTTAACTGCTCATATCTCCTGAACTAATGTGTTTAGGAAAAAATAAGAATGAATAAAAAGTTCCTCAAATCAAGCGCTAAATTAAAAAATACCATAAAACACAGGGTGTTCCATAAGAAAAATCAAAGTTGTCCACCATATTGGAAAATGGAGGCCATATTTTTGAATTTCTGAGCAACTACAAAAAGCAGCTTTAAAAATAAAGGGAAGTCTCCCATAAGAAGTTCTTTGCCAGATTTATAATAAAAAAGTTAGCTTTTGGTTCACTTTAGGTGAGACACCCGGTATATCTGAGATTCATTAGGTTCCTTTACGTGTTACGTTTGCTAGAAAAATATCCTCGTAGATTAATCTAGCTCTAACGGGAGGGTTTAAATTTGCATGAAAAATTAGATCGTGAACCGATGTCTTAAAATATTTTCGCTACAGTACAACTGTGAAATCACCTGTTTTCATTATGCGTTCATCTCCTGCGAAAATTCATCATAACATTGTTTTCTCCGCAAAATCAATAATTGCTACACCAAAGTAATGTTTACTATCTTTTTATTTTTTCGACATAAACAAAAATTTCCGTTATTGCTTCATAAGATGAATTTCGAAAAGTATCGCTCAAACACAAGTTGAATAGGTTTACATATTCTCGACCATATGGTATCGAATATGTAATGACCACCTTTCCACTCTTGTTATTAAGTATACTATTCCAGTTTCATCGGATATATTACATGCTATTAAATGTTTTAAGAACAGTAGGTAATTTCCTATGTGTGGTGTAAATGTTTGTCATATATTATATACAGAACTATAATAACCTCACTGAAACACACTGCGTTAACTCATTCTTTCATTTTGGCTTAATCCCATTACGAGATGATAACTTATGTCTCCTTTATTCAACGTCGTGGAAAAGTCCTTATCAGTGTTTTAATAAACATAGCTCCAGCTCTGTTACCCGTCCCTAGAGGTATCAGCTATTGTTAACAGGTTTTATCTGAATCCTCGCCTGACTCAAAAGAATCTTCATAAATACTCATAAACTTTAGCCCTATTTATTAAGATTAACCGGATTTCGATCGTTGATTGATAACATAAAAATTGTTATGATAAAATAACTTTTGTAGAAAAGGTTTTTATGATTGTTGTTTCTGTGAAGTAAAAAGTACGAATATAATGCCAACCTAAACCAAATATTACAAATTTCAATGTCCAGGAATGATCTTGTAGCTTAACTGAAAAGAGGGCCACTTTTGAGAGTTGACTCATTTACCGTAAGACTCACAATACATAGTTCTTTCGATTGTACCAAGGGCTACACAAAAAATATATATTAAATGTTTCAAACTTGAAAATGCATGACCTCGAATATGCACTGCCAATGATTGAAATTATAAAACACCAAAACGTTTAAATTAATTCCAATTCGGTTCTATGTTGACAAACATTGTTTGTTTATGTTGGTCATTGCTCTTGAATTTATTCTAATGCCGGTTTTCAAAATAAGATTGAAGGAAATAGACAATAGTAAAAATAGAAATTGGTAAATGCATGACTGTTTAAAAAAAATAAACAAATAAAAATAAGGAGTGGTTAATTAGTGCCTGTGAGTTTCATTTGACGAAAATTGTTTTATTGATGTATTGTCACCAAGATAATAAGGTTTCAAGTAAACGTATTAGAAATTACTCGATGGAAATCCTTCTATAAACGTATTGACTCCATTGGATTATGTTTCAGTTTTAGCCTGATAACTGGACGATTTTTGTGTATGTGAAGAGTAAAAGAGCAACTCTCCACTAAAAGCCTCAAATTTAATGAATTAATTTTGGTTCCATGAAAGTTGTTACGGCAAATAAAAGGGAGAAAAGAAATAATTGCTCTTACGAAAAAATAAACGATATTATACTGTATTTTATGTCTGAAAAATAAATTATACAGTTTTTGTGTGAATGATCTAAATAATATGTATTGTTTTTAGGAGGAATTATGTAATTTATGTTAATGAAATCATGTTATTGAGTTTTACCATATGGTCTAAATGAAATAACCTACTTAAGTTTCAATATAATCTATGTAAATACATACATGCTTAACTAATAATTTTTATTGCAATAAAATATATTTATAACATATATATTTATTTATTCTATGTAATTCCAAATTTTTTTTACTTATGGTACGATTAATGAAGTTAGTATCCTATAAAATCTCTTTTGCAGACAACAGAAAAAAGCCAATATTTTTTAATTTGTTTAGGGTTAGAGCAAAAAAAACGAGAAATAAGTTCTTTTGTATGCATTATTTTATTTCAGGCTATAGCAAAATTTACTTATTTTGAAGTAACTTAAACAAGTGGTTAAAAATAATTTATCTGGTGGTATAATAGTGGGATTTTATTAACTGTTATAAAATCAAACGAAAATTGTCCTTGAAAAATGTTCATAAAAACATAAAAAAATTATTTCAGGGTATTAAAATCCTTCATTTACCCTCTTCTGGACAGGTCAGTGATAGTTACTGTCAGTAACGCTAACAAACTTCGAGCCTGGCCTACCCACAAAGGAGTAAATTATATCATAAAAAGGGGAAAGGAGTGAGCTGTTCTTTGTTAAAGAGTAATTCTTAGAAAAATGTATTTTGATATTTCAGCAAGATTCATTATAGAGTTGACTTTTAATATGATTGTAAATAATATCATGGTGGTATTTAAAAAAGGGTAGTATTTCATGGTACAATATGACTTTTAATCTAAGTAGCAGTTGTAAGACCTTAATTTTTTTACATTTGTCTTAAAGAAAACTTTTGAAAATACTTATAATGTATGTTATATATATTAAAAATGTACAAAGTTCTTATCATTATTTTTTATTTTTTTATATATTCATTGATTTTCAAAACTGAAGGAGACCTTTCATCTAGCCGTACCCTTCACGCCTAGCTACACCTCTTTTTGTGTTAGCCTGGATTTGAAGTGGTCGTAATTTGGACTATTGTATATTTCAGTTATTAATCTGAGATTAGCTGTATATGCTAGACTACAAAAATACCTTTCCTTATGTTTGATCTAGAATTCGAAAATATCGAAAAGAATATCCTCTCCTTAATTCGCAGTTAAAAGCTGTCGGCAATGCATTCTATTTAATACTGTAACTACGTCATCTTTCAAATCCTAGCTGACACAAAGGATGGTACACTTTTTAAAATGATAGTAGAAAGTCTCATTTTTTAAAGTCAATAATATCATGAAGCGACTTTAAACCAAGAGAAAAACATCGTAATTAAAAACATATTCTAACTTCATTTATTTAGTAAAACTAACTGGTGATTAACAATTATGGAGAGGTAATCTGAAAATGTAAGAGTTGTGTATTCACAGCTGGTGACAACATTGACAACTTGGGGCTTGATGCATATAGCAAAAATACGTGACAGTGTTTTCAGGCTATTAAAAAAACAACTTTATTTCGCGTTTTCTTCTCAATAATGTCTAAAGTATTGAACTCATTAATATTTTGTGTTGATTACCACAAATAATCTATTTTTATATGAACTTCACCCACAAAATCCGACCGATGGTAAAGTTAATTTAAAAAATGATAACGGAAGATGGTAAGTAACGCATGTTTTTCCAGTTTAGTAATACTGATTGTATTATGCATCCATGAATATGCACGGCTTTTAGGGGTTATTTTTCAGATAAACTTTTAGATGTATCCGATAAATTATCAGAGTTTCGGTGTCATAAAAAGCATTCCATTACTGCGCTATTGTTTTGAATGAAATGCATAAATGATATTCTCATCAATAATGTCTAAAAAAATAATCTCAGTAATAATTTGTATTGTAACACACAAATGATCCATTTTTGTATTAAACTTCCTCCACAAAACCCAACAAATGATAAAGAAAATTTTGATAATGATAATGGAAGAAGATAAGTAACGCATGTTTTATAAGTTTAGTAATATACATTATATGATGCATCCATGAATCTTCATGCTTTTAGTGAATTGTTTTTCAGATAAACTTTTAGATGTATCTCATAAATTACCGGAGTTTCTGTGTTATAAAAAGCATTCCATTACTGCGCTATTGTTTTGAATAAAATTTGTGAATGTTATTCTTCTCAATAATATCAAAAAAATGTGTGCAATAATTATTGTTTTGTACCACAACACCACAAACACCCCAAACTAGATTAAGTTACTATTAATCACAGTAGTAATAGATCGTTTAGATCTACGACACAAGTGTATCTAGATAAAAAGAAAATTTCTTACCTTTAAAAATCTATTTTACTTCAAAAAAAGTACCAACAAAAATAACTGCTGAAAATTTTACTTAAAACTGAAGAATTTTAATGCGGCATTGCTTTTGAAATATAGCCTAGCCAAACATAACAGTGGAAACATCATCATTCGGACAAATTGAACTTCTCATCGGGCAAACTTATTACTTGATACTTCAATATAGATAAGAAATTTTTACAGAATTTGATAAGTTAATTATTTCATCTGCTTTAAAATTATTTTTGTATGCGTTCTACACTTTGAACTTGGAATGCTCATGTCTCCCTCCTTTGTAGTAGGATATCCGCTGGCTTATTTGTCTTGAGGTATATGTCGCGGCTGAACTGCATAAATCTTTGTTTGCTCGTGTATTACAGCCTCATAGAATCCCATGTAACGTATTCAATAATTCTCTGGGGAATGTCTTCTAAAGCTAATTTGGAAAAAGTTTTCAAGCTTCAAAAACGAGCTGTAAGATTAATGGGTAAATTAAAACCTAGAGATCATTGTTCCGACTCTTTTAAGAACTTGGCCATTTTAACTATTCCCAGCCTATACATCTATGAGACTGTAATGTACGCTAGATGGCATGGCCAATTGTATGTACAACCAACACATCATTATAATACTATAAATAGAAATATTAGTACTTCTGTAATGCACAACTTAAAGCTTTTTGAGTCAAAACCTGAATATGCAGGGGCAAAATTCTTCCAAAAGCTTCCGAATGAAATCAAGCAAATTGAAAATAAATAGATTTAAGCTCAAACTTAAGGACTATCTTGTTGAAAGGTGTTTATATACTCTTGAAGAACTTAAGGCCCCGGAGTATTTATTGGGAAATCCCTAGCCTATTAATTTCCTTTTTGACTGGTCTCATACCACTACGTGGTCAATCGGGACGACTCTTCAGAAGTAAGAAGAATTTCGACATTGAATCAAAAATCATTCTGCCTAAAATGGGGGTAAGTTTAAATGGATCTTTATTGCTTGACGCATCTTCATGTCTGTGTTTTAGAGTTTTATTTTCAATAGTATTGAATCTTTATGTTAATTCTACACTCTATACAACATCTACGCGTCAGTTTCTTTCATATTTATAGGTGTAAGATCAGACTGTAATAAGTGGAAAATCCACTGATTTTATGATGAACTAATCCCTAAATAACATTATAAAATAGCCATTCAACGTAAAACAAATTATTCAACGCTCATGGAATTAAATTTTTAAATTGGCCAGCTTTTTATTTTGCATCATAAATACATGTTTGGTAAGCAAATAGCCTAAGCAAATAACATAACTTTCTATGAAATGCCTTCATTAAATAGACATATTGTTATTGGTACATTCCAAAATCAAGTAAAATAGGCAGGCTAACCGATAACACTTAACATCATACGCGTTCCAAGAACATTTACAGAATGCAGCCTTTACATTTTTAATACGTTTTAAAACTTGATTCCTTAGGTTAATATTCAACAATTATTGATATCTTAAAACGCTAAACGTTTAAACAAGCATCAATGTGTTGAAACGTGTATCAATGTGTATTCGCTGCCAATAGTTTGTTAGAAAATCCCATCTCCAGAGCACCTCTTGGGTTACCTTTTGAGGGCTGGATGTTTTATGTTCCTTTTTAAGTTTCCTTTTTGAAGAAATACAGTAAATTAAGATTAATACAGACTGTTGTTCTTAGTTTCAATAGGGTAAATAGTCTTCCTTACTTCCTGTTGTCCTAAAACGTCAATATTAAAAACAAAATCCAAATCTTAGCTAGCCCTGCATTATATGGTATATCTATGGAACTATTTCATATCTTGATCATCTGTTTTGTTTTAACAAATGTGAATTGGGAAAAGTTCACAGGTTATACCAAAGATAGTAGCACTTCCGCTGGAATTTCAAAAGCCCCCTGTGTGAAGGCTTTTAATGGGATATTTTCCAAACTCACAAAAAGCTTATCTAGAGAGTAACAGCTTTAATTTCAAACCAAGTATTTGTATAAAAATTAATTTCTAGAGATCGATGTGCTCGGGACTAAATCCAAGAAATTCTTTATATAATTATAGATAGTTATCTTTCAAACATTCAAGTACAAAGAGAAGTGTAAAGATATAACCGTTAGTAATAATAAATTTTTTCCTGTATACCTTTTTTTCAAAATATCATTTTGATAAGGTATGTAAACACTTTATTTGTCAATAAAAGTCATAATTCTAACTAAATACTTCAAAGAAGTCATCCACTTCAGAATAAAAGTTTATTCATAGTAGGAAAAAATAGATGAACTGGAGTTATATACAATTTTTTCAATAACCTTAAAAGAAACTAAACCATTATCATATGGTTCAACTTCACATACATTTATTTATTCTCATATACATAAGGCATATTTTGCATATATTTCCAGGGATCGAAAGACTGGAGATAATATGAGTGCTGTTAGTATTTTCAGTTCCACGTATCTTTAATATAAACAGTTAAAATAATTGATGTAATTATAATAGTATTATTTCTTCGTCGATGTTCTCTAACTCAAAGCCAGGACGAAGGCCGATATATCAACAGCAAGTTCGGCGTGATGGGGTGTTAATGATAGTGGCCAGCTGCTGCGAGCGATATCAACATTCTTTTTATAGGTTTACACCGAAGGCGTTTTAACCGAGGTCTGTGTTAGCTAATTATTCCCATGATAAAAGTGTTATATGAATGTTAAGATTATAACGTAATAAGATAACTTATAAGATTATGTTGGCTGTTGAACTTAATATTATTTCAAACAACTCCTTTTTTTAAATTTTATTTGAATTAATTTTATTTTACAAAAAACACGGTAGAGGTTATGTCAGTTTAGTGTGATTGTAAAAAAGTACGGTACAGCTTATGTTAGATAAATATAACAACTCCCACTTATAACCATGTTTTTTTTCAAAAAAGTCTAGGAATAACCTGAAGGAATTGAATCTGAAAACCATAAAATACATATAAAAGTTAATCTGTAATTTGGTGTCCATGGAATTTTCCTTTTAATATTAAAGATTAAGTTTGCACCAGAAACTCAGTTATACATATAGTTATTTTATACAGTTATATTTAATCAATACGCTATAAGGTTTAAGAATAATTTATTATTTCATCAAAAGTATTGCAACGTTTTTTTCACTTTGTACAGAACTTAGCGAGCATGCATTTTTTGCCAGTATACGATTCAACTGCCAAATATTTTGATCATAGATAGTCACGGACAATGCTTTGAAAACGTTGATAATAGAATCTCCTTAAACGAGTTTGAGTGATTGATCCTTAATGTAAGTTCTTCTTTAGTGTTAATCATAGAATTATGCAAACCTTTTTAGAGGTTTAAACTATATTAATTGGAAATGATCCTTTTTTTTCGATATTTTAAAATAGTAACACGTCCATACATTGTAACATAATCAATATATACCGGGTGTCTCACCTAAAGTGAACCAATAGCTAACTTTTTATTATAAATTTGACAAAGAACTTCTTTCGGGTGACTTCCCTTTATTTTTAAAGCTGCTTTTTTTAATCACTCAGAAATTTAAAAATATGGCCGCCATTTTCCAAAATGGAGGACAACTGTGATTTTTCTTATGGAACATTCTGTATTTTAAGACGTTTTTGGATTTTACATTTAATTTTGATAACTTATTATTCTTTCTCATTTTTTCCTAAACCCAGTGGTTAAGGAGGTACAAGCAGTTAAAGTTTGATTTTTTTCCCATTGAAAAAGCATTTTGTCCATTTAACTGTGCCATCCCATGTATCCCTTATTGAGTAAAAGCATATTCAAAATAATAAATTTTTCTGAGTGAATCTCAACTAAAAATTATTTTACGATTAAATCTAAACTAAACTCATATTTTAAGAAACTTTTTATTCTTTGGTATGCATTATCAAACCCAACCGTTTTCGATATACAGACTACCAATAATTTCCCAATGCTTTTTAAATGGGAAAAAATCAAACTTTAACTGCCTGTACCTCCTTAACCATTGGGTTTAGGGAAAAATGAGAATGAATAATAAGTTACCAAAATTAAATATAAAATCCAAAAACGTCATAAAATACAGGGTGTCCCGTAAGAAAAATCAAAGTTGGCGGCCATATTTTTAAATTTCGAAGTTACTTAAAAAAGCTGCTTTAAAAATAAAGGGAAGTCCCCCATAAGAAGTTCTTTGCCAGATTTATAATAAAAAAGTTAGCTATTGGTTCACTTTAGGTGAGACACCCGGTATATATATAAAGAGAGTTGTGTGTTGGTATATTTCGGGCTACAGCCAAAACTACATATCATAGACACTTGATCTTGGTGTCAAATTAAAGCCTGAAATCTCTCTCGTGGTGGTTGGTTTTGATATCTTCAAGGGCTTAGGCACAGAGGATCGTCCGAAAGAGGCCTATGTCAAGTATTTTGGAAGTTCTTTCAATAGTTGCTTTGGGTACCGTTTGAAATAGCTACTATGGTTAATATCAGAATGCAGCACTATGAAACTTCAAGAACACGAGAAAAAGAAAATAATCTCCCGGGCAAAGCCGGGATTATCAGCTAGTTTTAAACTAATTGTTGACTTTTGCAACTCAACTTGAAAAACTCCGTTTACCATGCTATGCTATAATAATTCAGTACTTATTAATACTTAATTATAAATTGTTCCAGTTAAATATTAAGATATTGATGCAGCTCTCCTGTTTAAATTGTTATAAAGTGAAAGATGAAGTGTTTAGCTACTTATTTCGAAGTTGGAGAAAAACCTTTAAACATTTGCTATTAAAAGAAAACTCAATTTAAACATTCCATTAAACGCGCTTCTCGAGTTAGTTTAACCGTTTATAATCTAGACACATAAATGGACTGCTCAATTTACATTACATGATTTAAATACAGTAGAGTTAGTGTTAGGTGGTTTATTTTTTTATTATAATAAGTTAGTATAAAAAAGATTTGTTTTTCCCTCTGCTAAAGATTAGAATCCTTTATATGTAACTAAAAAATTATATTAGATTTTTGAGCAGGACCAAACGCAATTATCGTAAAAGTTGCAGGTTAAAAAAAAATTTCTTAAATGGGGAAAAACCAACAGAGTGACATAAATGAAATTTTTCAGGGGAAGCAAAACAAAGTTTAAAACACTCTCATTGTTACGTAAAAATTAATTTTCCATTTAGGTTTGCCATTTCTGGTTTCTTGGTTATTTGTGACTACGTTAGTATGAAAAAAGTAATAAAAAAGAGTTGCATAGTATTTTATATATTTAAAAATATATAACATGGTACGGACTTAGCTTTTTTTTCATTGTATTTTGAAAAAATAAAAAATAAACAATTCTACATGGCTTATGGTTCGGGGGGGGGGGGGGGGGGGGGTGGGAATGTTCTGAAGGGAATTTTCCCACCATTTTTTTATATTTTTCACCTTTTTTGGGGCGAGAAATTCATTGCGACCATTGGCAACCCCATACAACCTCCCTTTTTTATGTAGGCCATACTAATTTATGTACTAATGGGTTATGCCCCTCTAATTAAAACAATTTTCTTTTTTCGCTAGATTCGATTCCTCTTATTTTTCTGATTACAGATATACTTGTTTTGTACCGTCCAACACACCAAAAACTCAAAATAGGGGGCAAAACCCCATTTGATCCTTTGTATTGGGGATCTGGTGGGTGGGTATGTTTTAGTTGAACACTACGGCTGAATTTCAGGGCACCCCCTATTTTTGGGGCGAGAAATTCATTGCGACCATCGGCAACCCCCCTTTTTTTCTTACTAGGGCGGTCATGGCCCCCTAATTAAATTTTTTTTTCACTAGGTTTGATTCCCCTTTATTTTTTTTACCTTCAAAAGCACTATTATAAAATAAATTCAAAAGCTTGAACATAACCTAGCCCTTAAAAAAAACAAACAGCAAAACAACAACAACTAACAATACCACCGAGCAGCAGCAGCTGGTAATGGACTCAGTTGTTTGTTCCATTGGACTGAGTTGTTTTTTTACGTTGTGGTACTTTTACGTTTAGTGCTATAATTCTTGACTGAGTTTGTTGTTCCAATGGGTATTTTGTCATTTTAAAATATCGATTCTGAGCTATCAGTTGCCATGGTTATCTTGAATTTTCATAGTTTTGGACTCTGTTGGTTTTTCCCCTGTACCCTTCAAATAAGAAAGTTAATAAGTGTCAATAACACAACCAAAGTAATTTATTTGGCATGGTAATGAATTTAAGCCTACTCTTTAAATGTTTGTGTTTTTCTTTTATTACTATTTTTCATTAAATTTTGATGATGTTGGAAAGAGTATTAGACTTTTTTGTTCAATTAAACATTTACCCTTTATATTTTAATATATTTTAGTTCATGGAGCTTTATTTATTAAAACCTTACCTCTTAAGATAATTAGTTAAAAATTGTTTATTGAGCTATCCAATTTCCTGTGAACCGTTGTTATTTTTCCCTCCCCTTTCAAATAGACACATTTTTTATGTCTTGGAGTAAAATTTTGTTCAGGTTGTTCAAAGCTATGTATCAGCCATTACAAGCCTCCAAAAATTAATTTTAATGTAATTACATCCAATCCAATGCTACAATCCCCTGTAGAGCTCTTCGATGAGGTGGGGTGAATCAAACATGAATGAAAGTTGGAACTTTGGTACATTATTATCTGTTCTGGTTATTTTTTGTTTTATTTAATGAGTGATGTTTTTTGAATTTATAAAAATAGATTGAACTCATCGTTTCTTAGATGTTGGTTTTGCAGTACCGTGCTTTGTTTGGTGGAGTGCAACACTAATATTACCATCCTATCAAAATACACAAACTTAGTTCCTTTTAGTTTCTTTCCGAACTAATTGAAGTGATTTTTTGGCACTAAATATAGTTTATAATATAAAACGAGGATTATATGTATAAATGATTAGGTTATATATGTTTAAAATCAATAAAAAAAATAATTTGAGATGTTCTAAACTATACGATCTAGTAACCACATAGAATCACTTAAAGCAGATTCTGTTCTCAGGCCACGTGATAATATTTAACGTTGTACATGCATCTGAGGTCAGACCGAGAATTTTAATGAACTGTGTTTGTTCAGTCAAATCAGAGTTTTCAGCAGTTGGCTGTACGTGCGGTTTAACCTTTAAATTAATTTACTAGTTAAAATATGTACCTTAGTTAACTTAATTTAGAGTTTTTATAGCTTAACCACAGTTCCGTAGCCAATTATATAACCTAATGGTTTTCAAATGTAAATATAAAAAATAATTCTGTCCCTAATGCGTAAACACAACCAAGAGACGTTAATTTTATCATGGAATAATCATATAAGAATTTTCGCATCATTGAAAATAATGAGCGTGAAAATATCAACTGACTAGAATATTAATATGATCATTGTCTAATTAAATTCAATTATCCTAATTCTATTGAATAGATGATGATATATTTTAAGAATGTGTTTGATCTTAAGATATTTAAGAAATGTTTTTCAAATATGCGTTGGTTATATTTAATTTTCATGTTGACTAAGCTACAGCGGTCAAAAGTGCTATAAACAGGAGAATAATACCTATTTTGGCACGTGGCTTTGGTAAATATTCCAGTATAAATATTTTTCCATAAAAATAGCATAGTAAGCGAGCTACTGAAATTAAAGCATAGGTTTGTTGCTACGGAAATTTTAAAAAATATGAATTTAAGAAGATCTCATGTAAAAGAAGACGTAATTCGTGTTGTATTCGACTAATTTAAGTCAAGAAATGAGCGAGATGAAGAATTTTATTTATTCCCTTATTGATAATATAGAGACAACGCTCGTGTTTACAATGCTCAACTTGGTAACCAGTAGACATATAGCGATTGGTAAAAAAATCAATTGTTTGTTTTTCGACCTTATTCCGATAGTGCAAAGTAAAACTTAATTGTTTTAAGTTTTCACGGTAAAATTCCAAGAAAATCACTTTTCCCACCACTTTCCAAAATGACTAAAATGGCGCCTTTATAAATTGTTGTACAAGAATATGTTGAATGTAAAAGTTATAGATATGTTCAAACCAAACATCTTTTGTGTAAGTAAATTAAATTTCATGTAAATGAAAATTGTATTGCTAAGGTAAATTCAATATTAATAAAGTCCTTGTCTAAAAACTGTTTGAAGCTGACTATAATTCAAAACATAAATAAAGAGTTTCGCACAGTGGATAACACAAATTTTATTAATATACCTCACAGAACAATATAGGAGATTTTTACTTTAAAAAATAAAACTATGTTCCTTCATATTCACACAGAACATAACGTCAATCCATTTCAAATGTCAAATTATTAATAATTTATAGAAACTTATTTTTAAAGAATTACCAACATTGCAGTAAACAAATAATTAACAGTTATAAAGTGAAATATATATATAAATTAATCTCAACAAAATATTGTTTTAGCGGCCACTTTTCCAAAATGCCGCCTATTTTTGAAACAAACAAAGCCGCCTACAATAACAAAGTAAATGTAAAAGTTGTAGATTTACAAATCTCAGCAACTTCTCTTCAGGCACCTAGAAATAAAATTCCTTTATTTTAAGAAATGTTATGGTTTGGTTATGTCTAAAGACTAATTAAAATATTTTATACAACTGGATTATTTTATTAAAAATGGTTGGCGTATGAAACTAGGTTGAACCATTGACTTTGAATCTGAAGTCATGACTTAATTATTTGTAGTCAAGGGTTGTACAGACATTAATTAATTTTTTAGTGAAACAGTAATAGTAATAAATGTTTGTTGTCATAAGCATTTTTGATAAATATTTTTAATTATATTTCACAATAAACACTACACAACTAAATTTACTCAACAAAATCTTGTTTTAGCGGCCACTTTTCCAAAATGCCGCCTATATTTGAAACAAACAAAGCCGCCTACAATAACAAAGTAAATGTAAAAGTTGTAGATATACAAATCTCAGCAACTTCTCTTCAGGAACCTTTTTATAAGATTGATATTTAGGCTGTACCAGCCAGAAAATGCTTATGACAGCCATTTTCAAATTGGCGGCCTTATTGATTGTTGTACAGCAATATGTTGAACATAAAAATTATAGGTATTTTAAAACCAAGCAACTTTTGTAAAATAATTTTCTTTTCTAAACTTAATAGTAAAAAGGATTTAGCTAAAAAAACTTTAATTTAGCCGCCATTATCCAAGTTGGCGGCTTGAGCAAAAGTTCTATTTTCGAAAAGGGTATGTTGTTTCTAAGGTAACATAATAAGGAACATATTGTAAAAAGTCTCACTTTGTTACTCGATTCTTTGAAAAATATTTTAATTAATTGACCTAAAAACTGTTCATCTACTTATCAAGCACCTAGAAATAAAATTCCTTTGTTTTAAGAAATGTTATGGTTTGGTTATGTCTAAAGACTAATTAAACTATTTTATACAACTGGATTTTTTTATTAAAAATGGTTGGCGTATGAAACTAGGTTGTACCATTGACTTTGAACCTGAAGTCATGACTTAATTATTCATAGTCAAAGGTTGTACAGACATTAATTATTTTTTTAGTGAAACAGTAATATTAATAAATTTTTGTTGTCATAAGCATTTTTGATAAATATTTTTTAATTGTATTTCACAATAAACACTACACAACTAAATTTACTCGTCGATAAGTTCCAGTCATAACATAACCATTACTTAAAGAGAATTAAAGTTAAAAACCATTTTGATGTGTGGCTTTAAAAGTGAATTTTTCAAAAGAACAGAATAAATATAAATAAATATAAACTTTGCAATTTTTTTTCATTTTAAAACATTATTTATCATTATAAACCTATTTTTTTAATCATATGGTTACTTTTCAATACAGACATTATGGCAATTTAAAATTTTTAAACTACTGTAATAATACTGGTTAGGGGCATGATATGGAGCAAGACTTACACGTGTTTGTTTCTTTGGTTAAGCCCTTGAAATGAGTGGTCAGTCTATAGAGAGATATCAGAAAATTTGGGACAACCCCCAAAAAATGTAATTTCAGGGACATTTTTTAATGTCCCTGAAATTTTTTAATGTCCCTGCGGGGTAGATATGGCATGCACAGTATTAGATATGACATGCACAGAATTTTTTTTCGGAACTCATCTGAAAAATATCTTCAATCTATATTACTTAGTTTAAATGTTATGAAACTGGTCCAGGACACATAGTCTACAAAAGTTCTTTCATCGGAACAAAGTCTAAAATGTTTTACAGTATTATGTATGTTTAAATTATAGTAATGAAACTATTAGACGTCTTCACAGTGGCTGGGACGTTGGTGGACAAAGTTTTAAAATGTGTTAAATATCTGACCCATTCCAACATCGGGTGTGTGTGATACATGTGGTTTATCATCTGTCACCGCAGCCTCTCTGTTATCCAAGTGATAACGAATGCCATTGTAAACTTCACCCCAAATGCGTATTCGCTGTAGATAAACTATTGTGAAAATGAAGATCATTCTCAACTGTTCAAGCGCAAACTGATTTTACATTCCACCATTAGCTGTGCAATCAGCTAGCCCCATTGAAGAGACTAATAGAAGAAGAATAATAGATCAGTTTTAGTCATGGTTTTAAGAACAGGCTTTAGAAATATAACTCGCTGTAAACAAGCATATAAATAAGTTGATTGGATAGTTTTTTCCATATTTTTCTCTTAAAAATATTTAATCCTGGAAATGCTTACAGTTTATACAAATTTATTTTCTTAATAATTGATTCCAATTAATTAAAACACCTGATTCCACTTGATTTCTTAATCGATTTTCCTTTTTTATAATTTTAACACTAATATTTACAAGTTATAATAATAATAAATAATGGGGATGTTAAATTTAAACTATAAAAGCATATTCATTTCCCCTAAGCACCTTGGGCAGTAATGAGGAGGTTAAAACAAATTTAAACTATGAAAGCATACTCACTTCTTCTACCACTTTGGATTGTAAGCATAAAGTGATTATAACTGATCTTAAAGTACTTCCTCTGAAACCGTTTTGGATTTTACCATAACGATTAAAATATTTTGAACT
Organism: Flexamia atlantica; assembly: GCA_035578135.1. Taxonomy (NCBI): domain Eukaryota; kingdom Metazoa; phylum Arthropoda; class Insecta; order Hemiptera; family Cicadellidae; genus Flexamia; species Flexamia atlantica. The sequence goes on along the minus strand of JAQJVK010000008.1, from coordinate 27,271,181 downwards.
GCAAAATACTAAATTTTTGTATTTAAGGAAAACTAAGTTAAGACTGTTTTTATAATGCTTTAAATTGTTTTATGTGGTTTATTGTATGTGAAAAAATTATTTGTTTTCGTAGTTTTAGCAGAAGTTATTTATTAAATCTACATAACAAACAAATTTAATTTGAGCTGCCTTTGCCGATCGCTTGGACCTGTTTCAATTTATTATTACTTTTATGTTTTTGCATGGTCAGTACTCAGCGATACTTATGGCCTTGTCACTTAGATGGGCAACGATTTACTTATATACGAATATAAGATAAAAATAACGTAATTACCTTAAGCCAAACAATGTCAGTAACAAAATGTTCTTACAACGATGAATAACAAGTATCAAAACAAAGAATATTTAACTATCATATGAAGGCACAAGTATCAACTCGGCAATACTTATGGCCTTGTAACTTAGATGGGCAACGATTTCTTTAAATACTAATATAAGATAAAAAATAACGTAATTACCTTAAGCCAAACAATGTCAGTAACAAAATGTTCTTACAACGATGAACAACAAGTATCAAAACAAAGAATATTTAACTATCACATAATCATATGAAGGCAAATGCAGTTAATAAATAATTGTTTTGTAAGTTTCTACTTACTTTATTTTAGGGTTATATTTTTAAAATGACAAAGTTTAAACTACTTATTCTAATCTCACATAAAGTGAAAACCTTATCTCATGTGTAGTGAGCACTGCATTTTTTATATTATATATATTTTGGTAATTTTAGTTTATGTGATATGTTTTCATTTAGTATTCTTTAGCGATTTTTTAAAAGACACCGAAACTAGTTTCATAAAACATAACCTGTTTAAAAACCTAAATGATTGAATAAAGGTTTCAGTTAACACGGAAAACACATTAATGATACCATTATGGCCGAATATAACTGTGGTAGGGTACATATTGTGGTATTAAGCCAACCACACCGTTAGTGAGGAAGTTGAGGGCTAATAATATTATATGTTATAATGCAATTCTCTCCGTGCTGCAATACAAAATTAAGTAATGTGATACTGGTAAGCACAATAAGGTAAATGATGTACACTTTGAAATGATAAATTGTTTTGGATTTAATAAAGGTTTTATCAATATATTATTATTTATTGAAAAAAGTTTTGTATTGTTGTACTAACGTAATCTGTTGGGAATATCCTCCTAAATTTTCCTTAAAACATTTCTCCAGCACAGAATTTTCAACTAAAGCTTAACCTAAAATAAACTTAACTAAAAACCTATGCCTTAAAATATGCGAAAGGTTAACCTTAAGGCTGCTTCAATTTTTATCATTGCCTTTTGACATTAGTCATATACGATAGTGTAGATACTCTAAAGTTTGATCAGGATTTCAAGTACTAACTAACTGGCCCTGTGTTAGGCTATGAAACTGCATTTTGGCTCAGAAAACCTATAAAAATCCGATGGGTTCAGGGGGATGTATTTTTCCATTGTGAAAAAAAAACCTTACAGAGAAATTCAAATTAAAACGACCCCTTCTCCACAAGAAGCCTTTGGACAATAATTCACGATAAAAGATAATAACCATCGAGGCTACATCCTTCCTTAATTCAGCAGGATTGAATTAACTGAAATATATTGTATTTTGTATCTAGTCTATTAGTTTTCTACATTTGTATATTATACTCTTTATAAATGACCCTGCACCATTAAAAGTTAAATTAAGTAGAACATATAACAAAAAAAATTACATAATGTTATTTGTGTTTTTTTTATATTAAGGATCTCAAAAGTTCATGTACCGTGCATTAAATCTTTGGTGATGTAATTCCGTTTTCATTTCTCAGCCTCCTTTAGGGACAACAACTTATCCTTCATGTTGTAATAGTATCATTGAGTTCTGCATATCCAGAGATGCGGAACGATACCAATTGTATTTTATGGAACTTTGAATTGGCCTCGGGAGTGTGATAAAAGGACAAAAAGACTCTGTTATTATTCATACTTGTCTAGAAAGGACAAATCGTTCTTTACATATCCAGTACAATTCGTCCGCTTTGTCTTAAAATAGGCCTACTCCGTTGTCGGAGCCGTCAAAGATTGTATACTCTCAATTATTAGGGACAAAAACAATGTGAAAATTAATTTCAACGAATATTAACTGTGCTTGTTTACAAATTACGGTAAACATATAAATCGACAGCAGTTAGAAAATGTTAACATGTCAGGCTGGTACAACTTCAGAGATAAGCTGTGATGTTCAGTTGCCTTTCACTCCACTCCAACGACTTAATTACGATAATTTAGGCTACATTTCTATGTTTTATAATTTTAATGTTATAATATTATATTTTATTACTGTATGTTCAAATTTCTGTTAAAGATACACAAATTTCATACTTTTTTAAATACTTAAGATTTAGTTTTTAAATTCGCAACATTAAGTTAAATGCTGAAGACTGTTTAGTATTCATAGTCTTAACATAGGATTGATAATATATTATGTGTACATCAACTAACATTTTTAAATCGGAACTAGATCCTAAACTCCTAAAACATCCTAACCGGTTAAAATCCTAAAACAGAAATCCATTTTGAAATTGAAGTTTCCAGGTTTAACTTAAACACAAATGATTATATAGAAAAACGCAACCTTTATTAATGTTTATTTTGGAAAAACTGCAAAAAATCAACATATTATACAACACCGATCCACAAATTGTCGAAACGACGAGTGATCAATGTGAATTGAGAATGATAACACAGAATGATAACAATGTGAAAGTATTTGTAAATGAGGATTATCACTGTTCACCATAGCCACCTGAATAGTTATTTTTGGACAATAATCCACGATAAAAGATAATAACCATCGAGGCTACATACATAAAATACAAGAGAGATTTTAAACTCATAATTTAGTGGTTTAAAAAATTGATTCAGATTTGAGTACAAATTGTGACTGTATAAACGTTATATTAAACATTTAACCTCCCTTTTGTGAACAGACTGCATACGAATTCCGGTTAAAAGGTAATATTTTGAAACGCTAAAACAAAATATGATTCTAAAATTTGGGAACCCTTTACTAGCTGATCAAGCCGGTTTCACCTATGATAAAACAGAAAAGCTTCCTCGGATTCAGGATTTAATCTTTCATTTAAGTTTTCAGACTTAATTTGGTTGCAATGACAGCAGCAAAAACTCTCCTTTGAAACTTTGAGGTGCCTTAACACGTATCCCTGAGAACATTTTGAAAAATCCTTTCTTAGCGGTCGCCTACATCCCAAGAGGAACGTCCATGCAAATTTTCAAGAATCTAGGTCAAGTAGTATAGGCTGTGCGATTATAGGTGAGTGGTATTTTACAAATAGTAGATTATTAATAAGCCAAATATTTTTTTTACTCTAATTATGATGAACTTAGTCTTGATTGAAAGATATATGGTTAAAACTATAATATTAAAGTGGAAATAAAAGATCTTACAGCCCTACTAAAACGGTGGAGGAAGGGCGTTAAGCTGTGCAAAAGCCATCCGTTAAAGACTCCACTTGTTTATCCCATGTTTTAATCACTTATTTTTTAAATATTTTAACATATGAAAGAAATATTTGAAAAATAAGTTATCAAAAAGTTTAATTGTATATTTTAATTAATGTAAAAAGAATCTCCACCTCCTACATCTAAGAGTTATGAAAAAAATACGATCAAGAAAATATGTTTAAATGTTTATTAAAAATGCAAATAATAAGAATAATGAATAATTAAATTCAGGGTAAAGAACGAACCACACAAGAGGGGGCCTTTAATTTTCCGCCACATAACTTATTACAGCCCCAGTATTATCCTTGCGTGGCCGCGGCACTTTGTGTTAAACGGACCAAAACACTAACAGACCAGATCCTAATGTTGCATTAGATATTTCTCCAAAATTTCGTTTTGAGTACAAAAACAAGTTTAAGTATTAAAGTAAAGGACTGATCCGTTGTGAAATTTCTTCAAATGTAAACATCTTGGATTTAATGCTAGTAATACTGTAATCTATTGAACAAAGCAAATTTAATTGGTAAAAATTGGTTGTGAAAAAAATCTTTTTTTGTATTTTTAACACTGTATCTCTGCGCTTACATGCAAATATTCCTTATAAATCAAACTTGTTTAGGATATAATATTTTAATTCCTATAGCAAATACATACGTGTACGGTATTTTATTTTTAAGATGAGATTCAGAAAAACTCACACAACATATCATAGGATAGCAAAATGAGGGGAACTTCAAACTTAATATTTATCTACTATATATTTGTCAAATATCACTCACCAATAATCGCACAGGCCAAACTACTTCATTTAGAACCTTGAAACTTTGAATGGACATTCCTCTCGAGGCGTAGGCATGAAGTTGTCATGGCAACCTGAACATTAAATTATGTCTCCAAGGAAGTTTTTTTTTTGTTTCTCCACGGGAGAAAACGGGTTGCTCACCTAGTATTGAAATAAATATAAGGTCTAAAATATATAATTGCATTAATTGAACATGGTAGGTCTTTGGTAGAGACTGTTGTCATACTATAAATAAAAACAAACAAGGTTATAAAAAACGAGAATTTCAATATTTGTAAAGGGAAAATCCTTTGTCCGCTCTTTTCATGTGCAGAACAGGTACCTACAATGCCAGCGACGCTGTCAACTGTTGATCCTTTGTCTTCCAACAAACTGGGTTCAATTTTCTAACAGTTCTGTGAAAATATTTCAGCCCTTAACTGTGTGAAGTAAGTTTCAAAGGAATTTTAAATATAGTTTGCTAGAAAAACAAAGCTTCCAATTTATGTACATTGATAAAAGTATCTGGTTTATTGTTAATGTCTGATGCATTTTTAGAAGTACATGGGATATGTTTCACGAATCCAAAACTAATCTTTACAAAGAATATGTTTATAATAGCGGGGTTCAGGATCACGGGACTCTGCTATACACACTACATTTTGCCCTTGCCTGTAAATAGGTAAATAAATAAATATTTTATTATCACTAAAAACACTATTGTCCCATGCATGACAATAGATTTACATTAAATTAAAAACCTAATCGTCCCAAAGCATCAGCTGTTCCGAGTTTCCTGTTATTTCCTGCCTTCCATTAATATCTTGTTAGTGCATTTAGTCTACTGAGCTGTAGCATACCTTTCATCGGTGTATAAAAAATTTGAAGGCGCTCGATTTCCTATTACTATGTCAATGAAATTCTAATAGGTTTACTTGTTCTATACAAAGTAATCACTTTATTTTTGCCAGAAGCCAAGATATTACACTTATCATAGGAGGAATATGAGATTAAATATAGCATGTAGGAGAAATGTATATTTTTGAAGTTAATGTAAATTACTATTTATAATGATTTTTTCGTTATATAAATAATTTAAACTAATCAATTAATAATCTATGTGGCTTAGAGTAATTTTCAACACATGTATTCATGACACTTTTTCAGCCACTTTCGACCCTAAGATAAAAACACTACTGCTTAAATAAGAAAGGTAATACTACAGTTTCTTGTTCGTTTCAATTAATATTTCCAGTAACCGTAAATCCTTTATAATTGCAAGAATATAATAAACTATCGAAATAATCTAACGAACAAGAATTACATTTTTTTATATGAATTTCACGCTTTTAAGTGGGTCTTAGAATGCAGATGGGAACTCATTCAGTACAATTTAAAACCTTTGGATCAAAATCAAAATTTAAATCGCTTTCTGTGTAATTTGAATGAAATAGAGGACTGTTTCCATTTTGTTGCCAGGTGCCCTGTGTTGCATGAGTTTAGATTTGCTTGGTTTGGGTCCTATGAGCTTTCCCGCGATTTGCTCAAAATACATGAACGGGTTTGATTGGGAGCGGCTTGCCCGATTTCTCCAACAGGCTTTGCAGTTTAGACGGAATTTGATCCAAGAATATAATTTCTAAGGCCTCAATGTGATACATTCATAAACAATTATATCGATTGTTCAGAACACTCAGAATATAATAAAATAAATAACTAATAAAAATACCCCCGTTGCAGCAGACCTGCATTCTCATCGAATTTCAAATGCAAAAAAATACTTCCATCCAATGTAGTGAGATATGACATGTTTTCGTAATCTCCTTAAGAATAACATGGGGAATGAGTATGCAGGTTTGCTGCTACAGGCATATTAAAACTGGGTGTTTTTATTTCAATATCTAGTATATCTTATCTAAAAGAAGCCATTTACCAAGTTTTATCAAGATATGTTTAGAAATAATGGAGATATGGAATATTTTTATTGCCCATAGGGATAACATGGGGAATGAGTATGCAGGTTTGCTGCCACAAAAATGGAAATTTCGGTGATTTTAGACTGAAATACATTAAATCTCATCTAGATGAAGCCACAAACCAAGTTTTATTAAGATATGTTGAAAAATAAGCGAGATATAGAAATTTACTTATTTCCCATAAGGTTAACATAGGGACAACGTACTGTGTTTACCACTTTCAATATATCGGTAACCAATAGACATAGAGAAATGATACAAAATACTAAATTGTTTGTTTTTTCGAGCCGAATTCAATGGTGCTTACCAATATTTGATTTTTTTATTTTTCTATGTAAAAAACCCATTTTTGGGGGGGGTTTATCCCCCTTTACCCCCCTTCCAGTGGTCCGATCGGACTGGTTTTCGAACTCATCCGAATAATTACTACTTTACACATCTATGCCAAATTTCTTTCCGATCGGACCATTTTTGCGAGCGCACATATATAGATATATACATATATATATCTAGAAATTTGAACGAATGGTGTTTTTTGCTTCTGGGGGCCCCAAAATGAAAAGTTATCATGGTCTTGGGCTTAAGTCTTACCATGAGACCTACGGTAATAGTTTCTTCCCTATAGGGGAAATTCGCTAATAAAATAAATGATAAATTTTGTAAATACTGTACTATTAATTTATGCCACCAACCCTAGCTGATGGTCTATGACCAAGCTACGTAATGCGAGGATGCGGTTTTCTGTATGTAAAGTAGTTGAGTTCAGGTAAAATAGCTGCTTTTCTTTCTGTTAATAATGTTTGTGTTATAATAAAGCATTATTTCATTCTTGTACTTAATTCATTCAAATCCTTTAAGATTCCTTACCAACGTAAAAAACAAACCGAAGTCAAACAGTTTAACAAAATACTATTATTATCCATGTTAATTTTGAATTGAAAAATGCTTTTCTTGCATAAATTTCAGGGTTTGTATGAATGGCGTCCAAATAAATTTAAATATAAATGTTTTATAGACTAAACCCACAGCAACTGAAGAATAACCATAACCAACAGAGGGCTTAACAGTAACTGAAGAGAATTAACCATTTTACGACTCAGTTTTATTATAGCTCTCTTCAAGCCCCATTAGTTTGTTTTGACGTAAGTTTATATAGCCATGGATCTGTATTTATTAAGTTTGGTTTGATTTGAAGTAGACCTATATTTAAAGCTATGCTCATCAAAATCAAAATATTTTTTGTAAAATAAATAAATAAAATTAAACCCTAACATCATCATAGATAGTTTTATATTGAAACTCCAATTAAAATTATTCAATCATTCTATACAGAATTCAGAACCTTTAGACGTACTTAATTTGGCTATTTTATAATCAAAACATACCATTAACCAACTGAACATTCCATGTTTTGTTTGCTGAGTGTTGCTTTATTCTTTGATTTTTACATTTTATTGGTTTAGTATTGTCTTCATTGAGAGCGAAAGTATTTTTTCAATTAACATGTTGTGAGATGAAACCTTATGAGGTAAACGTCAAATAAAAGAGACTATGAATACCAGGAAACAGCTTATTATTGTAGTTGCGTCACTCGTTATCGCACAAAGCATTTCAGTGGTTTATTGCTTTTCTCGGAGATACTTAGAATTGATTAAATATTTTTGACTATTTGTTAGTCACAAAATATTTAATTTAATGCATTTCCATCAAAAATAACCTCTAAAAGAAAGGAAACAGTCTTCAAACTGCTTGTAGATTATCAATTGCGTTGCAGCTTTTTAAGTTATCAATATTTGGCTGGCGTAATGAAAAAATAATGGTGATTTGACTAACAGTTATGAGGTGTTATACAACTTATCACCTGTTGGACTCTTTTGACTGTTGCGTAAATTAATTAAACGTTGGTTTTTTTTAATGTTAAAGTTACTTTTGTATTAATAACAAAAAAATAAACAAACGATTCTATCATTCTTTAAAAAATATTGAGGTTTATGATAACAAAACATGTATGCTTTTCCCCTAACAACTAATAAATACATTATGAAAAAATCACCGTATGTAAAGCTAGTGTAACCATAAGTGTTATACATAAGGACCAAAATACCAAAACATTACCTTGCAAAAATCTGTTTAATGTTGTAGCTGTTTAATGTTTCAGTTGTTCTTTTCAATAAAAGGGAGCCTTTTCATGATAGTTTTCTTGGAATTTATTCTTAGTCCTCATTTTATTTCATAAAATGGTTTACTAAATCTTCTTGGATTGGAGGCGTTTAAAAAAGCTGTCTGGAAAACCGATCTTTGACTATTTTACCTACGATAACTTCGATAATACACAGCCAAAGCCTGTTAAAAGTAAGAACAATATTTTTTATATACAATACTTTCTTTATAAAACTTAACTAATTAAATACGACAATACCCACGTTAGTCCCATACGTTTTTCCTTATTGAAGTACGACTCAACAGTTCCAGATTTAAATATATATATATATATATATATATATATATATATATATATATATATATATGTATATAAACCAACCACTTGACATGTGACCTAAAAACACAAGCAATGAGATGATAATAATTTACAAATACTTAAAACTAAAACAATTCCAAAGACAAACATAATATAATATGTTTGCCAAAAACAATACTGTAACACAGCATAATATACTAACATATAAAAGCAGTGCAAAGGCAACAAGGAAAAAGTAGAAACGGCACATGATCAAGTCAAATGATAATAGCAAATCTTACTGACATATGAAAATTTCCTTGTATCGTCCAGCAAGGACGATTCTCTGAATTTCCATATTTACAAACCTATTTTGGGCCGGTACAACAAACTTCATATCCCAACCTGTTTGATGAAAACACCTTTTTCCAGGAACGCTACTGTGGCTTGCATTCTAAAACGTGAATCAATTACAATAATGGGTTTCATGATAGTTATAACGTTGAAGTTCTACGTGACAGCAACTCTATTTTTTCGAAATACTTATTGCCTTGAAATTCTAATAAGGCTATATTATGTTTAAACGAATATTTAATACAATATGCTCTTCCTTTAAATTCCTGTTCCAGTTGTAAATCTTATTGTCAAATACAAAATTTTTAGGGCGTATCCGGCTATTCCCTTTAATCTAATAGTTATAAATTGTATTTTCTGCTTCCTGCTAACTTCACGTCGAGCTCTTTCTAACAAAACCTAAATTATTATAATTGGGATTTGAATTGTAGGAGGAACAAAAAACCCTACTGCATTGAATAAGCATGAATAATTTTTTTTCAATCAATAATAATTAAATTTAATTGTGTTGAATTAACTTTAAAACACATACACTTATCCATTTTGGCCATCAACATTGTAAAAATTAAAAGGTATATAAATTTATTGCACATTTAAATGAAAAATGTGTATTTAAAACTAGCTGACCCAATAGACGGTGTCCTACTTATCTTTTTAAGTTAAATAGCTAAGACAGGACAACGTATTGTCTTCGAACTAAATGTGTACTAGAAATAGCTATTTCGAAAAAAAATTAATATCATGCCTTATCACATACAACTATCTAGTTTATGTTTGGTACAATTTATACTACTGTGCTTAGCAATGATATCTATTTTATGAACACTATTTATCATCGTAGTTGAGTTTGTTCTCCTACGCTGGCTGAGATGGCACTCTGGAAACTGAGTGCGCTGTAGTACAGTGACAGCTGGAATCTGCTGTCTATCTGTACCTGATGAGACGAAACAACGTCGAAACAGCTTCCACTCGACGTTGTTTCGTCTCATCAGGTACAGATAGACAGCAGATTCCAGCTGTCACTGTACTACAGCGCACTCAGTTTCCAGAGTGCCATCTCAGCCAGCGTAGGAGAACAAACTCAACTACGATAAACTTCCTGGCTAAGAAAGACCATGGACGATTCAACTGACGTCCATCTCAGTGGAAAACTATTTATCATAGTTAAAAGTGTCGTATTTGTTTTTGTTCAAGTTAATAAGTAAATGCACTCAATAAAATGTATATATCTAATGTATTCTATTTATTTGAAATTTTATGTTACATGGTCCTAGACTGCTTGCCTAAAATTATGTGCTTGCGTCATTTTAATATGTTATTGTTTGGTATACGTGTACATAATGTGACTCAGTATAATATCTAGGATATCCCCGAGAGGACATGCATTAATTAACTAAAGCATTTAGAGGGCAAACACATTCATTTAGACACATAAATTGAAAAGTATTATTCATTAGTAAATAAAAAATATTAAATATAATTGAGAGGTATGTAATTGTAATATTGCTTTTCAACAACGCGCCTCTGTTTTGATTCCATGTCTCATCCCCCACTGTGACGTAACAGTCCCAGATGTCGATGATAATTACATTTAGTCCGTCGCGTCTCCATAACACGCTTACGTCAACTCCACAACACTTCAGGTTCGCGTAGCTCAAGTCAAAAAACCGATGGACTGATGGTAGGTTGTTTTGTTAGGATCTTGATTTAACTTTGAAATTTTCAATGTTCAAGTCTATTAATTGATTAAACTATCCTACAAAACCTTGCAAATAGAGATATCTCACTGATAGTTGTTTTAATATATAATATTTTTATTCCCCCTCCAGGGCTAGTACCTATTAACTTGAAAATAATATAACGTATTCTAGCAATAAAAGGTGTTTTGCATTTTTGATTGAAAAATTAATTGTTTTCGATTATATTAACTTATATATATATATACAGGGTTTTTTTTACTTGCTTCTTAATTTATTCAGAAACAAAAATAAATTTTAGTATTCTGTTTTCTGGAAACGACTACCAACGCAGGGGGAAGTCAATTTCACAGGAAAACTTTATCCTCCAACTACCCCCTTCTCACCCCAACCCCTAACTTAAAATTTTCAAATGGCAACATACCCTTTGTGACATATCAAATTAAAGAGCACAAAAAAGACAAATTTTGGTGGAAGAAAAATTAAAATTGCCTCATGCGTTCTCGAGATATTCAGTTCTTAAGGGTGTTTTTCGTTTTAACTTCAAATTTTTATCATTTAAAAATTAACAGAGACATAAATATTATGTTAGCGGGAAACATCTAATTAATGACGGGAATGACGGTGAACTCAAAATCAACCCTTATTTCACTCCCTTCCCCCATCCCATTTGTTGAAGATAGAGACTTACCCCAAGCGATACATCAATTTAAAAGGTATGAAAAAACTAGATTTATTGGAAAAACTAATCTGAGATCCAATGAGAATTTTTGATATCCTCGTATTTTTCAATCTGACAATCAATTTAAGTGCAAATTATTTTAAATTCTGTAGCTATCCGGTATCAAAGAGATTTATCTAGCCAGCAATAATTTGTTGCAGGAAGAATGAATTTAAAATAATTAGCACTTAAATTGATTGTCAGATTGTAAAATACGAGGATATCAAAAATTCTGTATTTGATCTCAGTTTAGTTTTTGCAATAAATCTAGTTATTTCATACCCTTTAATTTGATATATCACTTGGGGTAAGTCTCCATCTTCAACATAGGATTTAAGGGAAGGGGGTGAAATAAGGGTTGATTTTGAGTTCACCACACATTCCCCTGTCATTAATTAGATGTTTCCCGCTGACAGCATATTTATGTCTGTATTAACTTTTGAATGATAAAAGTTTGAAGTTAAACGAAAAACACCCTTAAAAACTGAATATCTCGAGAACGCATGAGGCAATTTTATTTTTCTTCCACCAAAATTTGTCTTTTTTTTTGTGCTCTTTAATTTGATATGTCACAAAGGGTATGTTGCCATTTGTAAATTTTAAGTTAGGGGTTGGGGTGAGAAGGGGATAGTTGGGGGGATAAAGTTTTCCTGTGAAATTGACTTCTCCCTGCGTTAGTAGACGTTTCCAGAAAACAGAATACTAAAATTTATTTTTGTGTCTGAATAAATTAAGAAGCAGGTTTAAAAAAACACCCTGTATATATATATATATATATATATATATATATATTTATTTATTTATTTTATTGACATTCAATTGAAGGGAATCGCTAGGAATCATTAATTAGTCAGAAACAACAGCAGAGAAACACTGTAATGCTAAGAGAAAAAAACTTTATGAAGTAATTTTTATGGAATGGCTTGAAATTCCGCACACGCATTAATTATTTTATAACAACGAAAAATCAGATAATTAACAAAAAAGCAGTGGTATGGCTTTTTTATGAGTTTAAAAGGAATTAGTTGAGATCTTCAATCCGTTTCTACTTGGCCAAGTTGGCCAAGTAAATTTCTAAATTTAAGTAAGCCGATTCAAAATTCTTCAAGATTCTTCTAATCTACACTAAGTAATAGTTTGTAAAATTTAGAATTTTTTGTTGATTTTAAAGTAACTCAACAACAACATGAATGGTGAACCGTGTCTAGGAGGATCTAGAGGTTACTCTGGAGACTGAGGTATCTTAGAGGTCCCTGCAATTTATAATTAGGAATACTTTCTCATTGTACAGTAGCAAGGTGTCACTGTCACATATCGTATCATATAATTTACTTTTCTATAAATCCTCTCTTTTCGTAAGCGGCACTATTAATTTAAGGGATCCGTTCCTTGCTTCATGACCTTAAGAAAATGTAACATTTATCTCAACTATTTTATGCTACGGCCTTTGTTTCAAGTGGGAAAAATAGTCCTTACAAACATTTATAGCATTTCTTTTTAATAATTTAAAGCAATGCTTATTATTTACATCAGTAAACAATATTAACTGATATTAATTATTTAATTATTAAATTACAATCACTATTCACACAAGAAGGTTTTAATTACGTGTTATTTTTTTTATTAATAATACATTTCGGTTTACTAACTTAAAGCACTGTATATCTTTTACATCAGTAAACAATATTGAACTGTCGTTGATTTATTAACTATCAAATTGTAATCACTATTCGTACGATTATGATTAAGTCTGTAATTGTGTTGATATTTTCTAACCAAATATTTTCAGGCTTGAATATATGAAGTCATTCTCAAGACTAAGACTGATTCCATTTCTCAACTCAAACAAAAAGCCATTATAAGATGTCTTATTTGAACTGTTTGATTGTCGAGCAGCTCGTTCACTTGGAGTGAGAGAAGAGTTTATTCAGCAATTGGAAAATAATCCTCTTACAAATTTTCAAGTTTTTTTTTATTTCGAGATAAGTCAAAATAAAGTGAATATTGCCTGGACAATTATTCGAATCATAACTCTCAAAACATACATTTTTTATGTAGCTGGTGTTGTAGCCAGACAATTGAGCCTACATATGCAATAGGGATCCAACCCACAAATATTAAAATGTTGTGTTTTGGTAACTTCCAAATAAAAGAAACATTGATTTATTTTATGCAAAAAAGATCTGACCAAAATTAGCTTATTTAAGCAGTAAAATCTTGCTTGGAACCAACCCACATATATGTAAAGATACTTTCAGGTTTAGCAATAAGGATCCAATGGCTTGTTCTATGAGAGATTACCTAGTTATTACTTACAATTACAAGTACAAGAGTAAATTACAAATAACTAGTGAATGACATAAGAAGATTATTGAGTTTGTTTGTAACTGATTTTTTGTATCTGTAGCTTCTTTCTTGTGTTTTGGTTTCAATTGACTGGATCTTGTTTGCAAAATCACCTGAAAAATGACACAACACAACACCTGTGGCTTGGACCCTCTAAACAATGTATACATTGCCCTAAACGTCTTTATTCAAAAAGGATCCAAGCCACAAAACAATTAATAACAAAGGGAATTTATGGACTATGACATTAAACCTATCATTTATAAATAGAGGAGAGTCACTTTTATACATACAATGCAAATTTATAACGTTAAAATTAGACAGGAATTAATAATGAAGTAGAAAATTTAACCTTGTTTTTCTCAGTTTGACTATGCAGTGGTTTGGATCCCTATTGCATATGTAGGCTTAATTATATGCTGTCTTTTGGAGTCAAAGACTTGTTTGAAGAAATTTGACAGTTCTAACTTAATGCTTTTTTCGTTTTCGACCAAAATTTTGTCCACGAATTAAAACGTAGTTATGAATTTTATGTCGAGGTAAATTAGAAAAAGCTTGGTGTAAAAATATTACCATATTTTGGCTAAAAATACTATTTAATATTTAATTTGTTGTTTTAAAGTTACATAAAAATCCTAAACTGTCAACAATACGATGTTCAAATTGCTGACGAAAGTTTATGTGAAATTATAAACAGATTTATTGTGTGCGAGTCTCTGAAGCTTTTGACATAAAGAAAAATGTATTGCTGTATAAAGTTTACAATTCTATGAGACCTTTAATTTATTCAGACACAGATGTAGCCTTCCTGTCGTATATGAAATTGCTAGTGTTTTTTTACAAACATAAACAATAAAATGCCAAATAACTAATTACTTCAAATGCCTACTACTTCGAGTATGAGTAGTATTATAAGGAGTATCATTGAATTATAAGCAGCAATAGTGTTCGAGTATTACAAGAAGTTATCCTTTAAAGCGCATAGCCTATAAGATTCATGGATAGATTAGAATACATCATATAATAGAACTTAGGAAGGATTTTCATATGGTACACAATACCATTTGATCAGTAACATGTACAAAAAGGGAACCAGCGTTAGAATAGTTCTGAATGCTCAACATCCACTACGGTCTTGTCTAACACATTATAGTATGTCAAAGTATAAAAACTGTTACTTTATCACATATTTCAATGAATGACGCATTCCTAATCCGAAGGAAAGAAACGTTCTTTCGGTTATGAGCTTTAATTATTTATCTTATTAAGAAAATCTAGGTCTAACATAGCAATAAAAACTATAAGTTTACCAAAGGTAAATTAGTTCTGCACTCATATTTTCATCAATCAATTTGAAAACAATCTATAATGTGACTTTTGTAAAAAGAAATTCTAATTATTATATCTCAGTGGGAAAGCTTCTATTACTGAGCTTCTATTCCTAAAATAATGTTGGATATAAGCCAATGTAATTTATAACTAACTGTTTCAGATATTGTTTGGAGTAAACATTTCGTTTGGACATCCTCACCTGAACCTAACTTTATAGCGAGAGCAACATCTGCTGTGTAGGCCTACTGTTAGCGACATCTGGCACCAGGTGGGTGACTGGAAAAACTCGTTCTGTAATAATCATCCTATGTTTTTCTTTGTTTAAAATCAAATTCGATATTTATAGACCTATTATAAAGCTTTGATTAATCCGTATAGTCTAATGTAATATCATTGTTATTTTGGATGTTTATGTATAATTTTGGACAGTTATTTTAATTGTTATTTAGCGTTAACATATTTGTCTACATTAGCAAAAACAAGCTTTATCAGAATTCAAAACTTGAAAATCTTATTTATGAATGTCAAGATTTTTGTGGGTTTTTATTAAATCTCTATTTTATATTATTTGGGCTACATCTGTAATTAACTCCTGTGCGCAGCCTCCGAAGTCAACAAATACAAAAGCACATACACGAAACAGTCGCACATCCATTAAAATAAAAAAAAGAATCGAGGCCCCACAAAGTCACTACCTACGTTTCGCGGATAACTAAAAATCAATACGGATAACTTGAAAACCTTAAACGAACACAAACCTCCACTTCAAGCAAAGGACGAATCCCACAATATTGTATTAGTAAAATAAAAGTAAAAAATCAGGTACACACTTGATGAATGTTATTCTAATATTGATTCAAGTGATTTGGATTATTTTGTAAAAAAACCTTAAAATATATTTCACTTATGTAAAATAGTGTCATTCAAGTCGCAGGATTAAACCAAATTTACGTAAATATCACGGTAACAACCTTAATAAACAATTGAAAAACTGTTAAAATATCATCATGTAATTACAACAAAATGTTCTGGTTAGGCAATCAAACTCTATAAGAACAAATGTAAAGGGAACTTTATAACAGTTTCATCTAAATCGTTAGCGTTGATTAGGTTAGTTAGTGCTGGGATTTAGTTGCCAATGTAACGGAGTAGGAATGGTATTAATTGGACAACGTTTCTCACTGAAAAGCTTTATTTTCATAATATTATTGCTTTTTTAAAAACATTCTATAACTAATCAGCAAGATATAGTTGCTATATATTACGTGCATTGACTTATCATGGTATTTGTAAGAGTTTCAGTACATTAATTTACATTAATTATTTCCAGTTTAAACTTTTTATCACTTATGTCATGACTGTTTTCCACTTAATAATTTTTATGTCAATTGAACAGTTTAATATCAGTCTAGTTTTGAGAGGTTCCTCTATAGATACAATTTTTCAGTTTTTTACTTGAACCCTACATAAATTTTCCTATAAATGTTCCTAGAAAAACTTTTCCTTAAAACATTTTAGAAATAAAAATGTAACTATAAAATATTAGTTTCAATGGATCAGCAGATGATTAAAATTTAAACCAAGTTAGGCAATTTTAACATAAGTGGTTTAACATTAAATAATTAATTGTTTCTCATGTATTCTCACGTAAAGGCTCAATACCCCCTAAATGTTGAAATACATTTGTTCACTAGTTTATTCATTATGATTTTAATTTATTATTCTCATGTAATTTGTTTCCCAATTCAAACTTTTATTTCTGACCGATCCCTCCTTCATAGCTAAATCCAAGTCAGTTAAAATAAGGCATACACGCTCAACATTACCCAGTCAAGTTAACATCGATTTATAACTGGAATTGGATGATCTTTAAGAGGATGTATTTCCGAAAATGATCCAATATCCATAGTAAATTGACGTTGATTTATTTGGTTGAACAAATTTTCGTACGAAATCATTTCATTTATTCAAATGAAATCTTGCTAGGTGGATATTCATAATATGTAAGTTTAAAATGTAACTATATAATTTTAATAAATCGCCTAGTTTCTTAGACGATCTTTTCTTACAAATTTTAGAGGCTTTCATTATAAACTACTTTTAGAGGTGATGACAAGAAAACATATATTAAAACTAAATTAGTTGTATTTAGAGTATTTTTCATACATTATAACCATGATGTATGAAATTTGAAAGGGCTTAAGAGAAATATTTAATATGAATACATACGTTAAATTGAGGTAATGTAGTTTTATTTGCAATTAAGGATTGCAGGGAATTTTTTAACCCATCCTCTAAGGCCTGAAGTTGTACCCACAGCTATTAAAAAAGGAGTATAACTCAAATTTTTATCTATTCATGCATTCTAAAAATTATATAGCCTTTAAAACTTGAAAGGTTACAAATTTTACAGAATAGGGAAGTCTTGAAAGGTAAAGCAATGCCGTAAGTGTAATAAACTGATTTTATAAATTAAGTAAAAGTACAAAAATTTCTTCCACAAATTAATTACTGCGTGCTTATATTAGAGAATTTAAAATCCTCCAAATGTCCAAATACTTATATAAGTTTGATATTTTGCGTTACATAAAAACGCAAGATATGTATATAATGTGATGTATATGATGTATTTTAATGAAAGCATTTAGATGTTTTTAATTTTACCATAATTTATCATTTTTTTATTGGTTTGTTGCTCCGAAAAATTTTGAATATCACGTAGAATAGGATTAACATGTCTAGCTTCCAAAAATAAAACTACTATTGTTAAATAAATTAATTTGACACCAGAAAAACTATCAAATATAATTTATATTGTTATCGTAATCATATACCTTATTCAAATTGAAATTTTAACACAGAAAAATATAAGAATCCCTTAATACCTGAAATGAATTTGTTAAAGCATACACTCAAAAATGTTCAGCTAAAAATTTCTATCTTAAAACGTATAGTTAAAAAATGTATAGCTACAGAGTTAAATACAATTTGTGCCAACATTTAACACGACTTTTAATTAACAGATGACAAATACAAAAATATTTGTAAATTTTAAGTAATTTTTAGGAAAACATCAAGTAGCTACAAAATGTTGAATTTAAACTGGTTTAGAGATTAAAAAATAATAGCTACATTTTTTACAATTGGGGAAGAGTGGAAAACAAAGATATTTTGTTGATTATACGTTCTGGTTTACATCAGTAAAGGACTAAAAGCCCAAGGTTTTTATAACTTAAGAGCGCAGTTCTCGTTTTGCAAGTTTTCGGGTAATTGTGTATTATGTCACTAATAAGAGTCAGAAAACAATACACTTAATTTTTTTGTATGCATTTCAGTATAAAAATGTTTGTGATTAAGCTAAACCTGTGATTCATTTATACATTTTTATGTATAATCAAATATTTTTAAAATGCTTTTATATTACTACTTTTCAGACTCATATTATACAGTACATACATTTTTAGGGAAAGTTTTTGTCACAGCTATTCAGCTTCTATTTTTTAATGCTGTAAAATAACTAGCGAAATAATATTTTTTACATACAGTTCCTCCTTCCCGTCTCACAACGCTATACTTAGCTCGAAACCGCTTTGCATAATGTTTAGGCTAGAACTAATGAGTCACAGCATTAGCACGTAGCAAAAAGCTATTGGTGATTGGCGGGATTTGAACCCGGGTCCCAGAGACTTGTCCCGCGTATAATCTACCCCTCCCTATCGAAATAATACTAATTTTTAGTAAATTAAGCAATTTTTATGGGATGTATTTTTTACATAGTGTATGAGTTCATGTATAATTAAGAGCTACATTATGGAAATGCAATAAACAATTTCCATAGAGGCAAATTACAATTAGAAGTATATAAGTTAATGCCAAACCCATTTTCAGTTGTCTGTTGCTGGGAATTCAGATCACGGTTTCGATTAGCAAAGTTTTGAAGGAGTTTGTTTGAAACGTATAAAGAACTTGCAACACCTTATTGTAGAACTACTGAAAAATCTTAATATATACTAACTACATAAAACGGTAAGTAATGAGTCAGTTAAAAGTTGTTATCATAAGATGATATAATTAATAAATTAATGATAATTAATGATTAGAATAAATGAATTCTACCATTTATTCTAATCATTAATTATAATTAATGATTAGAATAAATGGTACTTACAGAGTTTTTTTATCGAAATTGGAAAGAAGACAATTACTCTTTACAAAATTAGTTTCTCATTAACTTTAATTTAAGCCGAAGTAAATGTCGAAACAATAAATATTTTCTTTATAAGAATATTCTTCATTGTATTCATAGCAATTATTCAATGTAAAAATATATTTGCTTGAAGTAGGTAAACTGAACCACAAATGTTAAAATCTTTAATTATTAGAAAAATATTTCCATTATCCAAATGCTAGAACCTTTTTTTCAACATATAGCGTCAAAACGACTATGTTTTGAGCTATTTTTTAACATACCATTTCTTTAGCTAGAACATAGTTTTATAGTTTATACCCTTGAGGGATAAACAGATAATCTTACCAAAATTTTCAGTCAAGGACATGCTTGCATGATCAATGTTTCAACTGATTGTTGCTGAATGAATTTATGTTGATTTTCCTAAAACAGTTTTTTTTAATATTAATGTCTGTTTCCTCCGCATCATTACATTTAACTCGTACACTCACCTCCCATTTACAACAACCATTCAGCCCCACTACACCGGCGCGGCGTGTTGTAATGTTCAGGCTGTATCCATGCAAATGATCTGGTCAATGTCCCGTAGTCAACGGTCTATATTTGTCGGGCAACATGGCTATTTCATGTCAATGTTCTAAACATGTGGAATTACTTTGATGGCTATTACCATATGCATAGCCATAAAAAATTCGTTTTAGTAATTTTAAAATGAGTTAAGCAATAAATTATTATTTGAATGTAAAGAAATTATTTTTTCAGTCTTCATTCGTCCAATTTTACAGACAATATTCTACGAAGGTAAGTAATTCTTTTATGATATTTAAATTATATAGCATCCAATGCAAAACAAATAGTTTTTGCCTCTTATTAACTTTTAGCTAGCTCAAAAAAACGTTATTTTCCAAGGCATTATTACAAATATATATTGATTCCTTGAAAAATAACGTTTTTGTGAGATCGCCAATATCTTTATTTTAGAATAATTATTATGATTGAGGTGTCAAATTACTGGAAATTTTGCCAATATTTCCTGAATCCTGTTCATTTTTCTTTAGGTGAAAAAAGCGTTGCCTCGTTGGGCATGTATGTTACCCACAAATTTACATGTATTTCTTATGGAAAGGATATTTGTTTAAATATTAATAAAGTTAGTGCTTACCTTGTAAATGGTTGAACCAAGAAATTGAATTTTCTTGAATTTTCAAATTTAATAATAAATACTAAAAGTTCATCGTTTTCAAGATATTTAGGAAAAAACAACAAAATATTGATCTTAAGACCCTCCTCATTCCCCCCGCTCAAAGGCTACGGACGGGGACTTTTGATATGTTCACCACCTAACTAGTCTAAACAAAGCTGCAAAGTCAAAAATTGTGTTTCAAAAAATTCCCTCTCCTTTTCGTTGCCTGCACTACGATTAAATTTAGATTTATTTTACAAGCAACATAGTGACTAAGATTTCAAAAATCAGGCATAATATCTTTTAGCAATTAAGCTATATTAATTTTCTTTTTGTATTTTTTATGAAATAAATTAAAAATTCCTTCCTTAATTTATCGTTTAAAAAACCATCAAGAGTAAGTTGTACAGTGATAGAGTTTTTGAAAAGCTAAATATTATGATATATACTTGGTTGGTTTATACAAAAGACTGTTAAACGTAACGTACGGTTGATCACAGGTTGATCAAAGCCAGACACCGCACGATCACAGCCAATCACAGGTGACCTGGCCACGTTTGATCTCGGCTGATTACAAACATCTCTTTATCAGACACTTCTGATAACTACATTAAAGGCCCTATTTAGTACAGTATAGTGGTGATGTCATGTACACTCGATGTCGGAAAATTAAAACATAATTTTAATACGTCGGAAGTGATAAAAAGAGACCGGATAAAGTCTACAGCCTACTTTACTAAAGCACAATATATTGTTTAGTGTCAATTGTTCTTATACGTATTAATAATATTTTCGTTTAACATATATTTTCTTTTTTAGTGAAATAATTGTTTATCTCAGCTACATATATAACAGTGAGGCTATTCATGATAAAGTGTTTCAAAATGTTATTCTAATGCATAAACCTTTTTAGCTTAATAGGGAATTTATGGGACACAAAAATCCTCTGCCCATTACAGAGAAAACTTGTAATTGTTTTGCCGTTAGCGGCGACCTTTGATATCTGATGATCAAAGGCCCAGGTAATCACTTTCATGGCTTTTGGTTCATACCTGTGTGGGATCAGTACATCTGAAAAAATCACAATATTTTATTGGTAAGATAAAATAAATCATGCATTTACACCCAAAATATAATTAATAAAAACAAAATTCCATGTGAAGATACATTATTTTGATATATTAAAATTTTTACTGCCTCAAATTAATATATTTTATGAAATTGTATCTAAAACCAATAATGCATAGTTACCACTGACGTGGACAAATTATTTCCACCACTTATTTTATATGTTATTCGTTATTTGCTTGCATGTTACTTATTAAGTGATTTTTGTTTCTTCTACGCTGGTACTGGCGTAATTACTTGTGGAATTAAGTGAAAAATTGGTTTATTCATTAGATACATGCCAAATGATACATGAATAGCAAGTGATAAATACATGTGTGATTCTATAAATAACATTTATCATACTAATATTTATGTTATGCACGAATACGTGAACTAATATTGTTATAAAGCCTACTTGGGGAAAGGACAGTAACCTGCAAGAAGGCATAGGTTGTTAGTATAAACGAGTTATTTTTTACGAAAAAAAAACACAAAACATATTTATATCTTTTTTATCTGCATATCTGTTTTATATCAGATTTGTTTTAAAGAAGAGCCATCTAGCCAATAAAATATGATTTTAATTAAATTAATTAAATCTTTTATTTTTTTCTAAAAAATTCGATTAATCTGTCAAAAGACTATTACAGAGCTTAAAGTATCAGTGTTATCAGACTTCTTTTTAGTAAAACACTGATCATTTGACTTATCATGAGATGGATGTTTCTTTCACGAGTATTGTTCACTTTATTAAATTATTTTTGATTTTAAAGCTGATATAATCAAAGTGCCTTAGCGCAAAAAATTACAAGAAGAATGATTTTTTTCTTATAAAATAAGTTGAAATTGCTAATATTTCGGTCGTGCATCAATCATCATAACTAACAAAATATAAGGAATTGATGAGTAAAACATAATATATTTCATTGTTTAATATTTTCTTATTGCTACTATATTACAAGATTAATCTGAATAGCCCTAGCGCTAGGGCAAACGCGGTTGTGTTAAGTCCATTATACCAACCCTGCAACGGCAGAAACAATGTAAGTATGCAGTGGTGGAGGAACTTGGCGCTGCAATCCATGCAATGCCGAGGTTTTCTTCCATTATGGCTAATACCATGCTCTGCTATTTTTCCACTATTCTATATAACGTTATTGGATTCCTTCAAAAGAAATAATAAAAATATTTTAGCGTTGTTGTGTACTATTGGAAATTATCAATTAAATTAATTATTAATTCAATGACGTAAATGGATTGAATTCCGATTTAAAGCATAGAGTACATGTTTTCCTGACAGCCCAAAGAGTAATTTCTGAGTACTTTAGTATAGATAGATATATATTATGTACGGTATGTGTTTATTATGTATGTGTACGTACCTGCACTAGTGTTTTTAGCAGAAATAATAAAGTCATTGATTGGATCACCTGCCACCACATAACAGCAACCTTTATAATTAATTTCTTATTGTTTGTTTTTTTTTCTTTGGCTACGGGGTCTGCCGACAAGTGCTGTGTCACTTGGCTGAGCTATTGTATGGAAAATTCTTTGATAATAAATGGTTTCAATGGTTTCAATGGTTTCAAAATAAAAGTTCAAAGGCAAATAAACTGCAAATAATTAATTGAAAAATTAAAATTAACGGTTAGCGTGTAGGGATTCGATTCAAGAGGTCGCGGGTTCGTCCTCTATCCTGGTAGCCCATAGATATTTAGGTGCTAATTCCGCACTCCTTCAAAATCATATCTAAAAAATCTTTAAAAAAATACCATCAGTGCTGACACCACCAAATTAAATTACTTTTCTAGTGTTGTCTTAGGTTCAGATTCACACATGAGTCCCTGATGTAGTTAACCACCATGTCATAATTAGATTGTTGAGTAAATTGGCTTTGTATATCCTGTTAGCAAAACGACCAATTACAATCATCCACGACTGTAATAAACTATGTTGATTAAGGGTGTGTTAATTATTAAATGGTTAATGTGTGATAGCGTAAAGCTAGGATGGAATCATTTTATGTTGTTAGTTTTAAATTATACGAAATAAACTACTACATTATTTGAAATGTAAGCATTAACTCTTTCATAACGATGTAAAACTATTCTCTAATAATCAAAATACTATATGAAAATATAACGTTAGTGTTCATTGAAGATTAAGTTTTAATTATTGTTGATTATTATGAACTTTTCAGAAATGTTACAAGGCAAAATAATAACTGTAAGACCACTAGAAAAAAACTCTTTAAGAGTGCGATACAGATCTACAATAGTATATTTACTAGTCATGAAAGTAGCTCACTTCGGACAAGAAATGTAGTATTTTACTTGCGAAGCGTAAGCCGATCATATAAAACACTATCGAGCCGCGAAATGGGACTTTTGTGACAAGGTGTGAAAATATTTTTCATCACGATGCAAATAAGTAACCAAACTTTAAAAAATCATTCAACATTTCATAATTTATTATTTTTTCTATAAGCGAACACAATACGGCAGGAATATCAAAATGGGAATTTAGTTTGTTTGGGTGCGGCAAAATGTTTTTTGGTACGGAAACAGTTTGTTTGGGAACCGAAAAATCAGATGATCTGTATTTGTTTTAATGTCAGGAAATCGAGGGTTTTCTTAGATCTCAGCTGTACGGTAACGGGCAGTTTTTGTATACAGAGGGATGAAAAATGGTTTATATGACCTTTTCCCACCAACATCTCAAATTGGACACTTTATCAGCGTCCGCGGTTTCGAGGCTTTATTTCCTCATCATCAACCTCCTTCTTGATACCGCGGTCGCCGTTAAAGTACAAGATTTTAATTGGTGACGGAAAAATGTATAATCCATGTTTTATTTCAAAAAGCAATCCAAGGCCAAAATCTCAAAATAATGCGTTATATCTACCTCTTAAATGTAATAAGAGGTACGATTCAACTGAACAAACAGTTTCTTAATCTAGAGAGCCCATGAAACCCAATTAATCCATGTGACAAACAGCCATGTGATCAAATAGAATTACAAAGAATTAAACGTTCTCTAAACACCGTTGATGAGAAATCTGAAACTTAAACGAGAACCTAATTAGTAGTCAGTCAGCTTTTGGAAATCTTCATAATAACTATAATGGAGGTTTTTTTATGTAAATCTATTAGATTGGTGTTATTTATTTTAGAGAATAAATCATAAATCTGTTGGGGCGTTTGTTACAGTTTTTCTCACCTTTAACATTATAATGGACGATTTGTTTGCCTGAAAAGAGACATAATTTAGACCAAAGAGGCTTAATTAAATTTGCGACCCATAATTAAATTTGTTAACTAGATTACGTACTAGGTGTATACTTAATAAAATTAGCTGTTACTCGCTTTTATATTTTTGTAAACATTGTATAACCTTATAGAACACGAATTGCATTCTAATTTTGATATTTATTTCTACCCATAAAATAACTTACAATTCTACATACTTTATTTATATTTATTTATTAAAAATTACATTTCCAATTATTAATTTAGTAATTTATAGTTAAAACTGTATAATTAGTACTTTATAATTTTAGCCAGGTAAAACTGCTTTCCTTGTAATCGTTTTTCATCGAAACTTTCCTGTCCTACAAATTTAAATCTCCTATCTTAATTAAGTAATATTTACTATGGATAACATCATAATAATTTATATCTACAGCCAGTGGTTAGCTAACAAGTTAAGGTCGTCTTAGAGTTCATGGCTATAATACATGATCTAAGAAGATGTGTATAAATGATAAATGTGTTCAGGAAATGATTGCTCTAATCGAAAGAAAGAAATATATACCTTTTACCTTTTTATAGTAGAATTAAAACGACTGCGAAGCGCGAGAGGGAGGGAAATTTGACTTTTAGTTCGCCATCGTCAGGCATGTGCCACAGAAAACAAACAAAAACTAACGAGTATTATCGCAAGATCCCGCTAAGTATATCATTGGCTGGAGCTTTTATGTTTGTTTTTGTAACGACGACGTTTCCTATGGGATTATTCATTTTTGGTTTGTTGTCGTTCATATCTTGTTTAAAAAGTTTATTGATTGTTCGCTAGATAATAACACTTACACTTTAGAATGTTCAGATATTTCGGAACTTCTCGTGTGTTTTCGTCTGCATTCGAAGGGGTGGCCTTTCGCTGGCGAATAATAAGTATATAAACTTCCCTCTCTATTGTATTAATTTAAGTATAACTACATATTTTACTATGTCCTAAAACGCGAAGCTTTCCAGTTACATGTATGTAAGTAATTTTAACATAGTCAATCGTTGGTATTATACGACATCACTGTTCAGAAAAGTCGTTTACAGCTGTTACTTAGGTACGTTAAGCTGTTAACTTTCATCGTGGAAAATTAGTACAGAATTATAGGTCCCACTTTAGCATTCAGTATCAAGTTTCTATTTTGTACACATTTTTATTGGAATAATTTTTATTCTCAAAGCTGGAAATAAAAAAAACTTTAGATTTTAATAAAACATTTAAAGTACAAAAGCATATGAGTAATTTAACTTATTTCCAGAAAAATATAGTTAACAATTTCAACCAAAATAGCTGTAAATTCCAATTTTGTGAAGCGTAATGCGATACATGTTGTCCCAATTTTTAATTTGCTTCATAATAAAAACATAATTATTTACCGAAGTTTATTCCTGCAGTACACTATAATATGAAAGAAAGAAAGTTTGTTAAGTATAAAACAAACATATAACATAGACCTTTTGTAGAAAAAAGTATCAAGAAGACTTTAAATATTACCGCTTTGTAAATGTGGGTTGAATTCAAAACCTGAACTATATACAGTTTCCAATAAATGGGCTAGCAGTCAATAGTTAGTAATACGTCTATATTTTTATGCATTTTGTCAAGCTCAAAATACCAAAGGATTTGAAGCTTATTAACAGGTAAACGATTATAAGCATAGTCATGAAATTGTTTTACTTCATCTAACAATCGTATATTTATAGCTTAAAAGAATAATTTAATTCGTCCCACAGCCATGATGTATTCCTGTATGAATCTGTATAGGATGGATTCTTTCATCAATTAATATTGGGTCACTTTTTATGTTTGACACGGTGTCAGGTTGAAATTGCTTGTCATAAAACACTCTCGTAGTGTAAGTTGATACGTTATGACAATCATATTTTCAAGTTTCAGGTTGATAGATTTGAAATATTGATAAATCTCTGTAAATGAGCTCTAAAGACCCGGCGTTAAAAAGTTATCTAATTGCAATAAAAGCGATACCTTTTTCAACTATGAAAATTATTACGATGGTAATTTAAATTTGCACGTGGTCGGCCGCGGCCAGAGACGCTTGCGGCGACATGCACACGCGGCCGCATACGGCGACATGCACACGGCACGTTTGTGCATTGTTGAAAACATGACTCCGGGAGTTTATTTATAAGAACTTATCAGTTGATGAGGGTTGTTTGGGGTTGTCAATTGTCATTGTTTTTAGTTAAGCATCAATGAATTATTTATAGTAAATATATCTGTAACTATAAGGTGTAGGATATGTGCAAAATAATTAAATAAAAAAAGCTTGTTAAAGAATGTTTAAGTTGAAAACTAGTTTTAAATTAAAAGAAAAGAATCGATTTAGCTGGTTGAATACAAGAGTGATGAGCAATCGTTCACACTTTTTATTAAAAACGTTTATTATTGCTATCACTCGTCCCCGCTTACGATTAAAATACCATAAGCTATACAAACTATTTCAAAATAGTTATGCAAGCTAATGCAAAACATTTCTTAAGATTTTTTTTAATTAATGAAATCCATAAAATCAAATTGGTAACCGCAAAGTAAATACGGATATTGCACTTAGCATCAAAGCCTTGCATACATTATTTTATAGGTTTTGGGACTAATTTAATTAAACTGGATTGATAATGACTCATACTCTCATACTCTCATACCTCTCATTAATCAGCGAATGAATCCCTATGAATACCCTATACCTTAAGCTTTGGCATATAAATTTGATCAACTTCACGCATCCAAACCACAAAAAACTGAACATGATTTTTTTGTACGAGTGGCTATATATATCTACTCTACACACTGTTAAAGCAGTCCCTTACAAAATATCGTGTCATTAAAACAACTAAGTGAGAGCTTTTATCGTTTATTACTTCTTTTAATGTGTTACTTAAGAGGCATTGAAAACCGATTTAAATAGATTGACACAGAAGCTATATAAAAATGTAAGTAAGTAAGCAAGTAATTAGAAGTGGAAAGTAAGCCTAAGTTGTAACTTGATCGAACCAAACGTTCTATTTCGTTCCAGACCACGAGAAAAGTACGGAACAGAGAGTAAGAAGTCATGTAGGCCGTTCTCACCTGGTGCTTGTAGTCGAGTGTCAGTTTGTCGTCATAGGTAGAAGTGTAATAGTTTGACTTTGCCCTTTTAGGGTTTGCCTTAAAACTATGACTTTAAATTAAACTTTCCCTTTTCTGGCATTGGCAACATGACAAAATTAAAATATTTCTTATAACATAATCATATATCTATATTAAATTATTATTTTAATGTCTTCCACTTAGGCTATAATACCCTAAATAGCGTACATTTTCCCACTATATGAAGTGATTTTAATTTACAAATATAAAACAATGATATCACATAATCTTAAACATGTTAATGTTGAAAACATAATCATTATACTCTATTTGTCAAGACTAGAGGGAAGAAAAATTTTGATTCATGGGTTCGCCTAAACTTTTCTAAAACATAAATCAAACTTTGAATTATTTCTTAAACATCATAATATAAGCTAAAGTGTTTAACACATAGTAAAGAAACAATCGTTTTCATCTAATTGCTCACTCTCAGCCGCAACAACTTTAGACGTGCTGAGCCTAGCCAAGCAGCCAACTAATTGTGCCAATGAACTTCCAATACAATTACTCAGATGAGAGTATTGTATTTGTGTGCCCATATAGTGCAATGTCATCTCTGAAGATAATTTCATTACATGAAGCAGTATGGAAAAAACTTTTAGTTGACATAATTACTTTTATATTTATTTTTTATTTTTATTTTCATTTATGTTAGTGTATTGTTTACGCTTGCATACAGTAATTACATTTTATCAAATTTATATATTTTCCAAAATTTCCAAATGTATACACTATGGGATTTAAAAATAATCTGAAGAAATTGAATATACTATATGATTGTACTTTTTAACATTTGATATCTTAATGTGTATTTAAATTTTACCAGTTACGCCTTTTATTCACCTTCTTAAATTATTAAATCAGCAGAGCTTGGACTGTTCTTTGAAATTAATTACCTTCACTTAAAAATATCTTATAAATTAAATTGCAAAGGTATATTTTTGATTTCTAAAGTTCGTATAGTATTAAAAAATAATTACATTAAACCATCAGACCAAATACCGTTTTATTTTTTTCATGGTATATACTACGACCTAGCTTAGCAATTAAACTAATACTTAACAGACTTTTTAATTTACATAAATCAATGATAAATTATATACAAAAACAAAGAGAATAGACAATTAAAATCAACAACCCATAACTTTGCAATATAATTTTCTTAAGCTAGCGATATGAGAACTGAAAGCTTAAATACATGTTTTGTTCATTGGCGAGTCCCTGAACGCTATTGTGAATGTGACCCAGTTTATTCATACTCTGAGTGAATAGACCTTGAATATAGTTTAAATTTGGTACAGCTGTTTCATTTTTTTCATTTTTAACACTACATAAGAAGTTTACTCATTAAATATTTAATATATATTTGCTCTAAGAAAAATGCTTAGTAGTTTTATACTCATGTTACAATGTCTCTATTTGGGGGTCTCTATTTGGATCAGTCTTTTTAATTATTTTTAGTATTTGTTATATTATACGATTAATGCATAAGCTATTTGGTAAAGTTAATTGTAAAGTGACAAACATATTTCGTACACAATTACTTTTAGATAAAAATCTAAACATTTATTTGGAAAAAATTTAAAGTTTTGACCAATTTTAATAAACAAAATTACTAAACAGGCCAGAGAAACAGAGTTGCATATTATACCCAATATTATACCCAAGGAATCTCATAATACTCCCCACAATGTAGGTTACAGCGGCAATGGCTGGACCGTAGTGTCGTCAGTGTCATATTATAAACTACCAGTATGTGTTTGTTGCTTAAATGTATTCGGTCTTTGGATGGGAAAGTTTGAATTAACAGTTAACGGTTCCATTTGTGATGTGTTAAGATTATTTTAAATTTTCCCATATTTCACTTAATTGCATAGAAGGTGTTGGAAAAATAATGTTTTTATGCCTATAAATATAATAAAAAAATAATATGAAGTAGAATATAAAATATATGCATCATTAACTGTTCGAAATGAGATATGAGAGTATTTTCTTGAGGCCAAATGGAGAGTCTTCCTTTTGTTTTTGTGATGTCATGGGCAGACCATGCTGCGACATTTTTCCACTGGGTAAACAACAAACATTAACATACTCTTGAATAATTTCGCGGTCTTTGCCTCTGTTTGTCCCTTGGAGATATTTTTATTCGTTTTTAAAAGCTCGGCTGCGCTGTTATAACATGATTTCACTTAAAGCTACCACTTCTCCTCCATGTATTAAACAACGTTTTTTTTAACTTACTGCGGAAAAGGTTTTAATCGTTAAAAGTCTTACCGTCTTACCTTAAGTTGATTTTTTTTATTTTACAACGCATTTTACGATGTTGACATATCTGCTGTTTACAAACAATACTTTTCACCTTTAAAAGAGCAATTTTAGCGTACATAAATAAATGTAACAATAACAATGTTTGAGGTATGCGCACCAAAAAGAATCATAGCTGACCTTTTTTAATAGTAAAAAAACGCATGATATAACACTATTTTTAGAGTACGAAAAAATTATGATTTTCGTGCACAATGATGTTATTTAAAGCCACAAAAAAAAGGTATTTATTTTAGTTAAATGGCGTTTACAATGGTTTGTATGGTCTACAAGGTCGATCATACAAATAAAAAGTCGTTCGCATATAAAATATAAAATAATTTAATGTTTTAAGCCAGCATGAAGTGTTTACAAAACATTACAGTAAATAAAATATTATTTAAAGTATTGATGAATCGATAGTCGGTTTGGCTGTTGATTAGTAAGAAGTTGTCGAACTAAAATTATGATAGCAATTATTTTGTTTGGTCTTTCAAACATTCAACAGTAATAATGTTGGCGTTAAACGTGTGTACTTAATTTATGTACTTGTATTTCCAATTTCTGATGTGTTGATAGAACTATTAGTCCAGGCAACGAAAGGTTATAGAGGGAATTGCATGGATCACAATTTTTGACTTTTCAACTTTCTTTGGACTAGTTAGGAGTAAAAAATCAAAAGTCCCCGCCCTTAGCCCTTGAGCCGGCTGGGCTGGAAGGGCCTAAAGGTACAATTTTTTGGTTTATCCTAAATATCTTAAAAACTATTAACTTTTAGTATTCCTTATTAATTTGAAAATTTAAGAAAATTAAATTTCCTGTAAGAAAATATAAAATATATTTCTTTTTTTTTATATAAATATTTTTTTTATATATAATATATATATATATATATATATATATATGTATTTTGTATGTCTACTTTGGTCCAACCGTTTACAAGGTAAGCACTAACTTTATTAATATATATTTTTAATATCCCTTCCATAAGAAATATATGTAAATTTGTGGGTAAACGCTTTTTTCACCTAAAGGAAAATGAACAGCATTCAGGAAATATTGACAAAATTTCCAGTAATTTGACACCTCAATCACAAAAATTGGTCTAAAATTAAGGCGTTGGCGAGCTCACAAAATACGTTATTTTTCAAGAAATTATAACAAATTGTAATAATTCCTTGAAAAATAACGTTTTTTGTGAGCTCGCCAACGCCTTAATTTTAGACCAATTTTTATGACTGAGGTGTCAAATTACTGGAAATTTTGTCAATATTTCCTGAATGCTGTTAATTTTCCTTTAGGTGAAAAAACTTTGCCCAATTGGGCATCTTTGATATCCACAAATTTACATGTATTTCTTATGGAAGGGATATTTTTTTAATATTAATAAAATTAGTGCTTACCTTGTAAACGGTTGGACCAAAGTAGACAGATTATGTATTTTTCTTACACGAAATTTAATTGTCTTTAATTTTTTAATTTGATAGGGAATACTAAAAGTTGATAGTTTTCAAGATATTTAGGAAAAACCAAAAACTTGTACCTTTAGGCCCTTCCAGCCCAGCCGGCTCAAGGGCTAAGGGCGGGGACTTTTGATATGTTTTTCTCCTAACTAGTCCAAACAATGTTACAATGTCAAAAATTGTGATCCATGCAGTTCTCTCTATACCTCTTTTTGAACATTCGTTGCCTGGAATATATATAATAATACAGTAAATTACTTTACTACTAAATCAACGCTAATAAGCTATCACTTTAAACCAAACTTTTAGTAACTTTAGTATTCCTTTAATAATATGTAGCAAATTTCTCAAAAAATATTATACTAGCTCATAGTATTATTGGTAACAAATTTGGTCCCTCTGTAATCTAAAGCTACTTAATACTGTACTTTATACTGTGTGGTAACGACCTGGACCTAGAGTCTTTCCTAATTTATTTGCTTCAGACATGTTATTAAAAAGCATATTTTGTCACATCAAAGACCTATATTGAGAATGAATAGAACACCAAGACCAAGCTATCCGAAACAGGCCGTACAGGAAAAGGCATATCTGGGAAGACAAAGCAGGCAAGTAGACTAGCCCAGCAAGATCCGCAAAAATCATAGAAAAATTATTTTGTCACGCTATTTAAGTCATCAAAATAATAAGGAATAAAAACTCTTAAGATATCAAAATATTCCGTTTAAGTTAGAAAAACACCAATAGGTAAAATACCACCAGGATAGGTAAAATGTTACATGTTTCTTAAATACGTACGCTATCCACAAAGGGAACCATTTATGTTATTGTAAAATAAATGTTGTATTTGCTAGACGAACATTATTTTAATTTTAACGGAGGCACTTTTTTAATACTATTCTCATATATATAACTCGTGAGAAGAGAAATATGATTTAATGCTACATAAATGCGCCTATAACAGTCATACAATACAATGTACACTCCACGAGAACATTGTTTTATGATAAATGTGATTACATTTGCATATACACCTATGATTTATGTTTTACACAGAGATTGTAGAATTGGTCCACAATAAAAACATGATAATGAAGAACCTAACTAAATTGAGAAGGAACCAAATAAAATTTAAAACTTATATATTGATTGTTCTTCTCTTATGTAGATCATAAATTAATTCATCTTCTCCATTGCACGTTAACGATGTATTTATTCTTCAAAATAAGTAAAAGCAGGCAAAATAAATAAGTAGGAATTTTATAACAATTAGGTACAATTTTAATAAACACAATTTATAAATGTGTAGTATGAATTCCAGAATTCTAGAGGCGGTGTGGTTAGAACTCATTAATTAGATTTTTAAACAACTACCTATGTTAGCCTCAGATTTTATACTAAACAATGCCTTCATAATATATAAATGCTCATAATAAGTGTGGACATGTTATGTGCATATAATGCGCACAGGTGATTTTTTGGATACGAAGTTATTTTTTGTTGATAAGAAAATTCAGGATGCAAGTGTCCATGTCAAATCCAAATTAATTAAAAAATGATTCATTCCTCAGCTTTGCAAAATTTGGTATAATTTTTCACCATCCCACACACAGTTTTAAAATTCTTGAATATTAGGAGGTCTACGGTTTTTATGAGAAGGATTGGTTGGGAAATTCTAACAAGATTTTAAACAATACGAACTTTTCTGAACGTCTATTAGCTACCAAGATTAGACAAAGACAGCTACGAGTATTACGTTTACAAAGTGGTTGTCTACTTTGGGGAAACAATATTTACTTGCAGCTGTAAATATTAAGTTGATCTTCGTGATACCTACACGTAGTTTAAATAAATTGCATTGAAATCCATAACTTATCATGTATTTTTTTATATTAACAGTTGATTTTCTAAAACTGGGTTGATCTAAGAGGTATTACTTGTAAGTAACCGTATTCTTGTAAAAACTTTGACTTGTTATTACTTTCATGTTTGCCAGAACAAGAACTTAAATTGTCTACTGATGAAAACCATCACTGAGACGCTACAAACACAGCATCAGCAGTGCGGACAAATAAACCGTAACACACGGCGCAGCGCTTCGCTGTAACAGTAAAGATGCGGCGCCCTCCACCTCTCTGATGCAAATATCCCTTCTTAATGCTTAACAGTTTGAACTGAATTGTAAATTAAAAACTATATAAAACAATAAACATTTTCAACAGGTAACTTAATTATTAAAAAATATATAGTAATTTTGGAGGCGAGGTTATTTACGAGTTACTGTATCCAAAGTTCATGCAGAATTATATTCAGTGCGTGGTACTAACTATATGAGTGAGAGTGATTTTTTTCTTTAAGAAGTGTGATTTTTTCGGAAAGGAAAAACATTTACATTGTTAAAAGGAATGGTAGGAATTCTTTTGGCAATTATAATCGGATGAACAAAAAAATCGCGAGAAAATTTAGTTCAACATCACGGACTTCCAGAATATTTTTACAAAATTCCTCAAAGTACTGCCCACAATAACAATTTTCAATGTTTCTATTTAATTTGTTTATAAGATAGTGCTGTTTTAGATATGAAAAATCCATTATCTGACAAAAGTTCACGACTGGAGGTAAATGTAAAGGTAAAGGTAGTGTACTGAACACAATAATAGAATATAAGATACAGTGGAACCTGGATAATTCGAACTTGTATGATTCGAAATCTTCTTTAATTCGAATATTTTTCTTGGTCCCTGTCATTTTGTATCTAAACAATGCTAAAAAATCGTGGATAGTTCGAATTTTATTTTGGATAATTCGAATTTTTTAAGTGCCAAATTAAGGTACATCAATTTCATTCCACGTCTGGAAATAGTTAAAAATTCATTGTAAAACACGTTTTAATACGACGTTAAATAAAAAGGTTAAAGCCAGACCTATGGCGTGTCAGGTTATGGTCAAATGACTCATCCCTTCCACCTCCCAGGCTTCCCACCCTGCCCCAACATCGCTTGTAACTCGACACCAATAATGTAAACAAAAACAATACAGAACGCTGACCGAGTTCGGAAAAGGGTTGCGCTCGCCGTGGCAGCGCCACTAGTCTTTTCGAGCTTGATTCTGTGTAGAATGGCTCCCGGCAAACGAGCCATGCGCCAGACCTGATGCGCAGTTTTCTATGTTGAAACAAAGGCTACTCAACACGGCGACCCCCTTCCCTCCCCCCACCAGCCAAACTAACTTCCGAATTCCAGTGCAGCATTCCGTTGTTTTCGATCGTCCTTCAAACAAAGTGTTTTTTTATTTGTGCAGTGTCTTGTTTTTAAGTGTTTAAAATTTTTTATGTAACATTAAATAAGTGTAGTGATCATGTCGACAAAATCTCGGACCTATAAAACACTCACTTTAGCGGAAATTCAATGAGCGGGCAATTGTCAATGTTTCACGAAGTTAAGTTGGTAGCCTGTATCGAGTTCAGAAGTAGCAGAACGTACTGTATTTTTTCTAGCAGAAATGTTTCTTTGTATTATCGTAGGTCGCGTCGTACGTAGTTTATACCTTAGGGTAGTTATTTCTGTTTTATGATTACTGTTTTTGAACCCTTATAATTAGCGTTTGTTGATGAATTTATTCTTTTAGAGTGTCAATTTGATAAAGAGGTTAAATTCACAATGTGAAGTTTTAATGTTTTGTCCTCATTCTTTAGAACTTCTTTAATTCGAATTTATGGATAATTCGAAGTTTTTAGCTGGTCCCTTGAGGTTCGAATTATCCAGGTTCCACTGTATCATAAATGTCAGCTGATGAGTGTTTGATTTTTTATCTGATAAAACAGGGCTACTTCATTGGAATTTAATATAAAGGCACTGGCATTTTGGGGATATGTTTAGCAAAAGAGTGTAAACGGACACGGATAGAACGATTTTGTACTCGTATTCACGACTACGAAAGTTCATAATCCATGCAAGTTAAAAGTAATTTATAAAAACTAATTAACTACAATAATTGTGTTCAATAATGCGGTTACAATTAGATAAACTATATCTTCACAACAATTAATCGTTATTACTTCACATTCTTGATAATTTGACAAAATCAGAAATTTTGAAAAAAGTTATAAGTACAACAAAATAAAATTTGGTCTTTTATAAAGCAAAAGGCAAGGGGTTTCGTGTGCTCTAATCATATTAATTTATATAAAAGATTCTCCTAAGCAAGCAGATATTTAAATGTTATCTACTATTGTATCAAATGCTTTCAGGAGTAAAAAGATGCATATTTTTTATACTGATGGGTAAACTGATAAATCAAAATAACCGATGAAACGCATTTACGCTTATGTTTCAATAATTAATTACCGTGCCAGAGGCATCGTAGAAAATTATTTATGCGTAAAGCAAATACAGCTTTGATTAACAATATTTCCTTTCCTTTATTTTTTAATGTTTAAAATACATACATATATTCCATAAGGTTTTGTGTTTATTAGCGATCAGCCCGTGTAGTGAATAAATTGAAAGCAATATTTATCCGCAATTATGCCTTTAAAGGTGACTAAAAACAATTTTATTTATGCAAATTATATACTACGAAATTCAACATATTAATGAAAACTCTGGCCTATTTTTAGGCTCACATCCATAATGCATCATATGATGCAAATATTTACTAACATTTAGAGAATTATTTTGAGCTTTACCAAAGGTTTGCTCATATCATAAGAACATTTCTTGTGGCATAATGTAGCCTCTCTATTACTTTTCATACCGTCACGATGTAGTTTCTATGTTCATCTTAAGTGTGTATCATGAAAAAATTGGTAGTGTATAATTAATAATCATGGTGCGAACAGAAACTGTCCAGTAATAAATTATGGCACTGTATACATAACAAAAGCTATGTACTCTTTTATTTGTGCTACGTCAGAGTTTAGCGAAAAGTTTGTTGTTATTTATTGCAAAATGGAATTCTTTGTCTTAGATTTTTTTGCGTGTAGATATCAAGCTTGGAAAACTAACAGTCGCTAACATTTGGAAATTATATGATAACATACTGCCTTAAAAAAGATTATTAACTGATTATAACTGATAGATTTTAGACGTTTTTCGCCGCTGGTAAGCTAATATTGTAAACGGTATAAGGAGGTTTTATACATAGGAAGGCTTATCTGACACTGCGAAACTTATCTAAGTAAATCTTGTTTAAATTTATTTTTTCAGCCAAAATGATATTCAAATAAGTTTTGTGTAAATATAAAATTTGTTATTTTAATAAAATCTACGATTCTGTTTTTGTTTTTATTTTTATTTTATGTGTCCTTAAAAACAGCATCTTCCTTGGCAAACAAAAGATTCAAAAACCTTATATACTTTTTTTGTAAATATCACATTTTGTGAATCATTTTTTTCTTTTATATCCCGTTTTATATATCGTGATGAGAATAAAAGGCGTGCACGTGCAGTATAAATATATAAACCCCATGTGTCCTAAATTGGCCGGCAAGATTAAGGCGATGCGCGGTGCAAAGAATATTCTGAGTTTAACTCCTTCGAAAGGCAATGTCAGGGTTTAATAAAAATCAAATTTTACAAGTTCAATATTGTATTCTTTCGGTCCTTCCAATGTTTCCTTTTCTTAGCTGCAAAATCGGTTGGCAAAAGGTAGGCAATTAATACTGTTTTCCCACCTTAAGGATCAAGAAATATTTATAGAGTAAACTCTATATCCTTTAATTTTAACCTGAGGTTTAATCACCGACTGCCACCTAAGGGCTGTAATATTAAGCTTAAAAATCACAGAATGAACAACGTATGGTTGAAAATAATCCATACGTTCATTACAAGCAACAGTTTATAAAAAATATAATTCACGTTGAATAATTTAATTAAAAGTTAGTTATCCCTTAGCGGATGAAGCAACGGAAATATGCTGGCTAAGATGTTTCAACATAACGTGAGTTTAAATTTTTAGTAAGGTATTTAAAATTTTCAAATAAAACGATTCATATTGACTTACAAATGTTATGGTTTTATAAAGCGTCACAATTATTTTTAAAGGTACGTGACAGGAAAACGCCATGATGTGATAAAGCAAACAAAAATGCTGTTTTACATATGAATTGGTAGCTTGAAAATGTTAAGCTCCTGCATGCAATTAAGCTTGGAGCTTTCAAATTCAAGTGAAATGTTTCATATTCAAATTCTCGTTGCGCGTGAAATCATTTCCTATTTAAATCTGTGTGAACAATGTTTACTATTTTGAACCATCATTGACATATCTATGACCTTATTTTGTTTTTCTTACTTAAATCGAAAGCAATTGTCATTGATGTATATTTTTATGATGACTTAAAAATGTACATATACTTATGTGGACACAAATAAAATTACTCGAATAACTATTAATCATAGTCTAAATAATTTGATAACTTCTTGATTAGCAAGATACGCGTTGATCTGTATACTGGTTATAAATAAAATACGTCTTACAACACTTAAAATATATTTATGCTTATACTGCAATCATATACAAGACGGTAAATATATATAGAAATTAAAAAATGGAGATCAATTTCAATTGGTCACACCAATCATCAGGTTTAATGAGAGACTGGCAAGATCAAGATCGCCGCTTTCCTTTTACTGGTCGTCTAATCTCTACATTACGACCGATCGAAATATATTTTTATATATTTAAAGTGTTGGTAAGACGTATTTTGTTTATATTATGCAGAAATATTTACCAAAAAACCGGAATATGAATTAAATGGCTCCTAAATTATATTTACTGTAGTGCATTTTTTGAGTCTGTAAGAACAAAAATGCACCGTAGGAAAAATACTTGGAATGTTATATGAAACTAGTTTCTAAAACCGGTAAACACTATCTTTTATTTCTTCCATGCCAAAAGTAAATTTTGTTATTGGAACTATTATAAAAGTTTTTAATCATATAAATTTGATATTTTTAAAGAAACAATGGATTATTGTAGTTCGTTTAAATAAATGTATGCCTTACTAGTTTACAATGGGATATAATTTAGGGTGAAATTTGATTAACAAGTCTTTTTTTTAATTTTGATAGGTGTTAAGAATATGTTTTAAATATATAGCAGCATATAGTACATAGTAACAATAAATAAACGATATGTTTATCGACTTTAGGGGACATAAATCGAGGCTAAGTAACAAATATAAACTTGATTAGTATAAATGAGTTATTTTCTTCCATTGTTTCAAAGTTAAGCCCCAGCTGATAATGAAACTAATCCTCCGTGAGCTTCTTAAGAGATTTTCCGGTAGTTTTCTACTACTTTGTTTTTAATTAAACTTTCTCACTTGGACAAAAATCCTTTAGAAATATACAAATCAAAAATACAAATTACATAACTAACACCCTAGTTAATCGTTGTCAGAATAATTTAATAACTTCTTGATTAGCAAGATACGCGTTAATCTATGTACTGGATATCAGTAAAATTCGTCTTACAACATTTAAAATAAGACACACATATAAATAAAAAACGAAATAGTAAACTAACATTCACAATACAATATTAAGTATTAATGCTTGGTATAAAGTCATGACTTATTATTTTTAATTCTTCATTTATTTACGACCATAATACTATTTTACAAACAGATTTTTACAAATATGACTGTAATTGATTACTATTCGCTTTTCATCTGCAATATTTTTTTCATTTTATTTTTAGATGTGCTACTCAGAATATGTCCATTAATTATGAGCTAGTTTACAAAGTTGTATTATATTATAATAACAATAAAGATAAACAATATTCTAACAACAATAACAAGGACTTCGACAATAGGCAATAGACTATGTACAATGTAAATTAAATAATTACTTTATTTACTTTAAACACCGGTTAGGGTGTAATTGGACACGATAGGTACATTGTGATAACCTTTTACTATTAGATTCGTTCAGTAGTGTAGAATACAGAAGAATACAGTCGTAATGCAGAAGAAAATTAAAGTTAAAATTATAATAAAAATGTTTAAATGATTAAAAGGCCGTAAGGAAAATTTTAAGTTCATGTACTCGGCTTCAGACTGAAAAGCTTTTTTTCATTCACTCAGTCATAACTAAGTTAAATTTATTACAAGATAAGATTTCTAATATTGCTGGGAGGTTTGTTGAAAAGCTTGAGCTGTTGATAAACAGTGACTGTTAAACGTTTTAGAAAGACTTACATGGGGTGTTACACGATTTTTGTGTCTAGCTGAATAGCTGTGAACAGAGCTTTGACAAGAAAAAGAATGGATATTTTATTAAGCATGAATTAGCCTACTTAAAACATATAAAGAAGAAAAAGTAATAATATTTAAATTCTAGAAGCTAGTTTTACATTATTACCTACTTGATAGGTTGTCTAGAGCTCTTATAACTTTCTTTTAACATAGGAAAACTCTCTGGGCATAGCTAGATTTGCCCCAAAGGCGTATCCTGTAGCTAACTAGAGATTGAAAAGGTCCATAGTACACAATAATTAGGGTATATAGACAAACACTTAAGTTAAGCCTTCTTAGTAAGAACACAATTCTTAAGAGTTTTTGAGAACGGTTAGTTTTTTTGAGCTAACCTAGAACAATAAAAATAAGAAATAAGAGATTTAACAAAAAGAACATTGATTAGCAACCACAAATAAATGGCAATGACAATAAAGAAAAAAACAATATCATGCAGAAATTAAGCTTTTAAGTTTGACTGTGTATTAAAAATTAATTTTGGAAGACCAGTTCAGGTACTAAATGGACTAAAACAATAACAAAAAGAGGAATTACTAAATTTTTAAAAACCTGCTCAAGTTACAATCTTGGAGCAAAAATAAATAACAATAGTAAGAATAATAGTAATTATAAAGATTTATGGAAATAATAACAAACAGTGCAACAACTGGAAACTATAATAAACAATTAATCTCTGGATTAGTATGATACGAATTGTTTTAATCACTGTATGTAAATAAAAACGACTTACAACACTTAGAAATATATTTGCACTTATACTTTATTTACATACAATATGGGGTACAAGCCTATATAAAGAAATTCAGCTACAGTATAGTGAGAAGGTTAACATTATACGTAAAAATTATTAATAAGTTAGACCAGATTAAATGCTTGCTTTCTGAAGCTCTGCAATCTCTAGCCAAAGAAGTCAATCTGGACTTGAATTTTCAATGCGCATGAGTCGAGGAAGAGGGCTGTGATAGGGTAGTTAGTAGAGTGATCGCTTGTCGAAGGTCGGTGGAAGGCGTAGTCGGTAGAGTGATCGCTTGCCGAAGATCGGTGGTAGGCGTAGTCGGTAGAGTGATCGCTTGCCGAAGATCGGTGGCAGGCGTAGTTGGTAGAGTGGTGATGCCTGACTAAGGTCTGGATAAGTTCAATGCGGTGGACGTGAAAGTCAATGAGCTGAAGCAATTCAGGGCACTCGACTTAGCCGTTGACTAGAAGATCTTCGAATTTACTTAATTACTTACTCTTACAGCCGTTTGAACCGCAGCAGGGTTTTGGCCTCGCTAACAAGTGCCTTCCATCGTTCCCGATCCCTTGCCTCTTCCAGTCCTGCTCCCAGATCTGCCCTTCCGCTGTCCCACCATCTTAATCTGGGTCTTCCTCGTGGTCGTCTTCCATTCGGTCATCCCTCTCCCACCTCGTTTAAAAGCGTGCCTTGCTCTCTTCTTACGACATGCCCTACCCATCTTAGCCACCTAGCTCCTACATGGGCATTTATATCCGTGTCCTTATACATCCTTCTCAATTCCGCTTTATGTCTAAATCTCCACTTTCCATTGTCATTGATTGGTGCAACAAGTTTTCTTACTATAAATCTTAACTTCAAAATTAATTAGCTTTATCTCCTCTTTCTTACTCAGTATCCAAGTCTCAGCTCCATAAATTAAAACTGGTCTGATAATTGTGTGGTAGACTTTAAGTTTTGTTTTGCACGATACAGTTATTGAAGATAGGATTTTGTTACATGGAAACATAATTTTATTGGCCTGTTTTTTTCTATTATCTACTTCTTGTTCCTCACTATTTTTGCTTTAATTAAAACCCCTAGATATTTAAAATTTTCA
Organism: Flexamia atlantica; assembly: GCA_035578135.1. Taxonomy (NCBI): domain Eukaryota; kingdom Metazoa; phylum Arthropoda; class Insecta; order Hemiptera; family Cicadellidae; genus Flexamia; species Flexamia atlantica. The sequence continues at coordinate 27,229,203 of JAQJVK010000008.1, read as the reverse complement.
ACTTTTAAATATCTATGCACTCTAATTCGAATGTTATTAGTTTGGTCCATTGTTAGTTAAGAAAAGTGCATATATTTAGTTTTTGGTAAAAAAAACTAATTTATTAAATATACTAAATAATGCAATATAAGGGTAAACCGTATCGTGACTACAATAATATATTGCCCTATAATTATGGTAATAGATTGATAAAGAACAAAAAGTGTTCAGAAGGTGTCTAAACCACTGTTGTAATCATAATTTTAAAACTAATTCTACATTTATTTTCAAGGTAATAAGTAATATAGTTCGTCTTGGCCCAATAATATTATGATTCTGAAGAAAATACAAAATAAAAATGTTGCTCGAGTTTTAATTACAATTAATACTACTCAATATATGTTTGTGGGACATAGGTGACGTCTGATATGCGTCGTTTTAACGATTTTTGCTTGCAGCTATTCTGATTTACAATCCACATAAATCAGAATGAAGAATCATGTTAACCCGAAACTAATTTTTACAAATCACTAAAAATTAACCTGTTTATTGTTTTGGGATTGTGGTAAACTGTCTTTCCAAACTTACTTAACACCTAACTTTTGGAGTGACTCGGTTTTCTGGAGTCATGAAAACCGTTTAAAAAACCGTTTCTGGTAAAAGTTCAATGCATGATAGGGTATTTTTTTATAATCAAGATTAACCATTTCATGGTTAGACCAATAATGTGGAAATTTAATCTGTTAAGAACATGTCATTAAGTTCATTTCATTATTAGTTTATTTCAAATTCGGTAACGTTGTAATAGCCTAAAAGTTGGTTTTCTCGATTGCTTGGACAAGTAACTTTTTGGAATCTTTAGATCGAAAGTAGATAGAAACTTCATCATAATTAAGCATGAGGTATTGAATTACATTTTCAACCATGATAATTCCATGTGTAAAACTGTATGTGAAATCTATGGAGTGTGTTACGGTTATTGAGAAACTGAAAATATAAAATGTATATATAAAGTAAACTCTAATTAAAGTTATAGACATGAAAACTCTTGCAAACGTAGCGCAGCTAAGCTCTGTGTATAACCACTAGCTCATCCTTTGATAGTTGGCGACAAAAGGCAAAGCTATGTGTTTGGGTGCTTCCTTTTATGAATATGTTATTAAACTTTTTGTATGGGATACTGAGCATTACAGCTTAATGTTTGTACAGTGATTTTCTCTCACAGTAAAATTAAAAAGAAACTTGTGCACACTTTGAACCAATTATGACCGCACGCCAAGACTATCAACGATCTAATAGAAAGACGTGTGCTGCTACGAGATCTTGAGCTGTGATCAAAGTTCTAGAGAGCTAAAGAACAGGAAGCAGCACACGTCACAAAAAAATAAAACACTGGCGCAAGCCGGTGTTTTGTCTTAAGTTTATTGACTAGTGGTTGACGATTATTTGTAAATATGTAAAACCGGTCCCATACGCCCCTATATTTGAACACCATTGGATGCCAATAAAATTTGTGTAACTAAATTAATTTATTATGCTTGACTAAACCTTTCTCCTCTAAAACTTTTATTTATGTGTAGCTTAATGTACTATTTTTAGGATTGTACTATTACAGCCTAAAAATAATATATTTCAAATGTACGTATATTTCAGACTACGTACACTAAACTAACTAGACTACGTACGCACTATGGTTAAATTGAATCTCATCAAAATGACATTTCATTAATAATTGTTATATTTTGATTTAATCATGTTACAAATTCTCGTAACTCAGCGTAAGGCAAAAAATGCATAAAATCTGAAATATTTACAATTGCAAAATAACAATTGAGTTTGTTAAGCTTCAAAGTTATAAAACTGTTATGCATTTATTATGTTTTGTACTCTAAGTTACAATCCACCCTCACAAACTATTAAACTAATAAAGTCTCTAAGCGATATTTTTTTCTGTGTTTTTGTGTGGTTTTCCTTGTCATTCCTCAGGCTTGTCTAAGAAGATAAGCGAATGTTTAATTGCTTTGTGTGTTTAGCTCCTTGCATTTTGACAATAACAAGAAGAAAAAAAATCTTCCGTGCAAAGCCGGGGTTGTCAGCTAGTAAACAAATAAAACCTAGAGTGCTCCCAAAATCATTGATATAGGTTCCTTTTGGACGATCCTGTGCCAAAGCAAGGCCATACTGAAAGTTTTAGTGCAGCCTTAGCCTAAGCCCTATAAGATATCGGCACCTAACCACCATAGTGCACGCACATCTTAAGATTCTAAGCTTTAATTTCACACCAAGATCAAGAGTCTACGACGACGTGTAGTTTTGGCTGTAGCATGAAATATTCATTTATAGCATACACAACTCTTATCCATGCAATTGGTCTAGATCTTATAAACCATAATACTTCGCACTAGGATTTCTGTAAAAGTTGTCCTTTCCCGTAAATTAATTACTTTTAGATATACCAAAAAAATCGAGTTACAGTTAATTTATGAGCTCTCATAATTCAGTATTGATTGAATTTCGTAGAATTTTCATACTTTGAGATGGAAGAAGTTCGTCATCGCAGTTTTGATTTCAGTTGTGAGGGATTAATTGAGTTGTCGCCGCAAGCCGGTGTTAACTGATGATCTTCATTGTTTTGCTCATTTAATATACAAGTGTATTTTCTTATTTTTCCTCCTCCTTCTTCTTAATTCCCCGGATAACAAGACAAAATTTATTGAAACATGCCAAACCTATGTTATTACTTAATTGTTTATAGAATTTTTTCGCTAGAATACATCTGAAAATAATATATATTTTTATCAGGAGCTTATTTTTCCTAATAACAATTTACCCGACCAGCTGGGTTAGGTTACATCTATCTTATTATCTTCATTGTATATTTCACTCTTTAATAAACTTTATTGCTATAAAATAATATCCCCAAGCGTAGGCCAACCTTTCACATTAACCCTCACTCGAGAGTCACTGATTAATCATCAACATCATAATTACTTCGTTAAGTACATGGCTTACCCCGTTGTCAGACATTACCAATAAATCAACCACCACTACTCAATTACAAAGTTAGTTGCTAATTCGTAGAAAATTTACAATTAAACATATTTTGGCTGAGGTTCTTAATGGTTTTTAGTTAAGAAAGCTATAACATAGATTTACGTAAAATATGTTTTATTGATATTATTTCCATTCAAGTTTGTCCTAATTAGATTGGTTATTTGTCTTGAAATAAGTCTAAACAGGTCACCTCATTCCTCATCAACACACAATTTATGTATGCTTAACTTTTTCCCATGATTACTTAGCTGATTTGAGTACTTAGCTTTTGATGACGGATATATCCTTAAATACTATTTCACGACCTGCCGTGGCCATAAAAAGTATTGTATACAAATTTAATTTTATTGATGTAAGCAAGTGACGAATGTTAAAATAAGCATTACTTCTGTTGGTCCCAAGGAAGAATGTTTCATTGTAAATTATCAAACTGAGTCTAATTTAATAAAATAATCAATATTATTATATCTTTGGGTGTTTACCTTCAACGCGAAATGCACTTAGGATTCTTAATTAAAGCATTCCATGTATATGTCCTCATCTAAACTAATCATTTTGAAATTACGACTTCTAAACTCTCCAAACTGTAAATTCACAGCTGATAATCCTTAAGAAAACGATAAGCTAAGACCTTTTTCAGTGTTTTGTAAAAATTATTAAATCCTGTTGTTTGTAGCTGAGACGGTCGGTCGATGACTTGACATTATGTCATCAAAGGGCTACAGGGATATGTCAATCTCCTGACTGAGGGTGATGCATCAAGCGACTATTCAGCAACAAAGACAAAGAGACTCCAATGGGACTAACTAGAATTTCCGTTAAAACAATATTTCATCTACTTTCCAATGTATAATATGCAGAGGTTATAACGGTACTTAATTGAAGAATAACTTGCTTCTGTACTATGTCTTATACGCTTTCAGTCGTACTCGAGAATTGTTACTGTTTTATATCTCTACATATAATTTCAAATGAAATAACGAACCCTACATGCCTGTTTAACCCCTTTTTGAAGTATATAATTGTTTAAACCTTAGAAACCATTGGCTACAAAATTATGCTATTGAAAACAAGATAAGCTTTATAATTTAATCAGAAAGTACAGCAGTTTTGTTGTATCTTTTAATAAATTGTATTGACTTGTTGTTACTCTAAATAATAAGATTACTACATGTACAAAAGCCCTGAAGAGCATTATAAAAAATGTGTTTATAGTCATCATGAACAAATGAGGAAAATTAGATTATAAGATAATACAGTAAGTGACTAAAAGCGGCACAATTAACTAGGATAATTACATTGAAAGAACACACGAAAGAATTCCAGACTTCGTTTTATTAGCAGCTGCTAATCTTGCCTGTTCACTTCACCTTTATTTCTAGCTGAAGTAATCCTAAAATGATCATGTTAATTTCATTAACTTGAGAGCACATTTAGATAAAGTACTTGATCAACAATTGAGTCAATACCAACAATGTAAAGGTTGAGCAATATTCTTTTTAATGACGTAAAATAAAAGTAAATTTGTTTAATTACATGGAAAGATTTTAGGTAAAAGTTACTGGTGATAAACTTCGTTTTAAATAAACACTAAAGTTATTTTTCATAAATTTTAGAACATGTTTCATTACTTTGCTTTCAAAGTTATTAGGTTTGAATGTGAAGACATCTTTATTTATTTTGAATGTCTATCGTTGTAGTGTTATGATTATCGTGATTCAGTGTATGCTATTAAAAAAAGCTATAAAGTAAAAACAGTCAGAATAATACACAATTCACTATAGTTTAAATTTTCTTCATATTATTAAAAAAATAGTATATTTAATCGACTTTTAGTGAAGCCAATACAAGATATTGCCTTCAAATGGTATTGTCTTTCGAAGAGCATTTTGAAGGCATCAGATTACGTTACCGATTCACCTAACTATTCGTATCAAATTGTACGAATACTGTACAAAATACTGAAGTTAATTACTAATTCGAAACAGGATTTTAGTGAAGTGTAGTAAACGATACTCCTCATCTTGCTGGAAATACCAACTAGGCTCATTGAAAATTGTCTAATATCTCATAGTATAAAAATGTTCTACGAGTAAACTTTGCATAATTCAAAAATTTATTCTGGCTTTCAGTCAGTTGGGGACTGTTAACGTTTTATTTGGGTCAATCAAAATATTCTTTAAGAATAGGAATTAATGTTTAGGACGGGAAAAGTCAGTTGATCACTGTTTGTTTTGTCAGGAGGAAACTGAGTATTTTCGCAGATATCAGCTGCATGAAATTGGCTACTTTCGAATACAGAGGGACACGAAATATAATTCATCACAAGGCCTACAGACGATTTTCTTAACTCGATTATTTGGCTTGGGTTAATACCTTGTTCGAAAAAGTTGACCTAGCTAGTACAAAAAGCTTCACTTTCAGTCTTAAAGTTTGAACGTATGATCCTACAACTCTGGGTAATTTCATTGGAACTATTGTAGGACATCTCAACAGATAACTGGGTTGGATTTAAAAGTACATTAAAATTAAACTCTGGCAAAGGAGAACTTTACTGACGAAAATTTATTTTGAACATGCCGTTGAAAGAAGCGGAAAGAACGATAGAAAAAATCGGCAAAACAGCAAAAAAAGGAAGCAAATGAATCTGTAATAATGAATTAATCTTACGTATTAAGGGTTCGTACATATTTGTATTATATTGCAGATTACCTATAAAAATATACTCATTTCAACATAGTGAAATTGAATTGTTTGGATTTCCAAAACTGGTAGTCTCTCTTAATTAATATAAGCTTATTCAATCGATAAACCTTAACATTAAACTTATAGAAAACAGATAAGGTAATATTAATTATTAATGTATTACTAAAATCCATATGCTATGAACTTTGAGTCATGTAACGATGCTTTTAAGGTTCTGCGTTAGAGTAAAAAAGGTAAACACTCTTGAAACCTTTTAAAATAAAACAATAGTTGTGAAATTATAAAGAGCCTTTTAACCTAAACAAACCGTTACGAGCTCTGCTTTGATATCAAAGTCATATTCAGAAAAGTAATATGTGTTTCATAATACACATTAGAGATATAACAAGTAGACAGTAGTTTTGTTTTACAGGCAGCTGGATATACTCGTATTTCAGCAAATTTACATGATGAAATGAGCATTTGGAAATCTTTTTCGTATTCCGCTGCGAAAACAGCAGTGTCCATTAAATGTGTTGCGGGTCTAAAGAAGCTTTTTTCGCCATAGGGGGGAAAAAGAATGTGCTGATGTCGAGGCCATGAGCTGATCGTTTATAATAACTAAACCTGCGAACGTGTGTACGTCAGCGTCGATGGTGTGCTACCGATTGCATTGACAGTGGTTATCGGTGATTATTATCAATTGAAATGCATTGTTGCATTTTTATCGGTTTAATCAATCTGTGAAACTCGCTCATTTCAACAATCGATTATTACTAACATTCAAAACACAGATAGTATCCTTTGTTTTCAGTCTAACCTAACACAAATGAAACAATCAGCTGATTGTTTTAAATATCAAGAACAAGATGGAAGCATCTTTGGGAGGTATCTTTTAAAGTAAAAAAGCTGTAATATTTTGGTTTTCTTAAGAAGTTTGCATGTTGAATTGAGCGATATAACGAAAATATAAATCATTACAAGGGTCTAAAGCTGCTTTTCGTTACGCGGTCATTTTTCCTATGGCGAGAAAACGTGACCTCGTATGAAAAGCATCACTTAGTTCCTATGGCGCACACAGGCTGAGAAAAAAGGTTCAAAAAAATTATGCTTGCCTAATAATATTATATATTGAGCCACACATAAAACTGTCTTTTATGAACAATATTTGACAAAGTTACTTGGTCGGTCATTATAGCATGGTGTAATATTATATTACGTTACTAGCCCGGTAAGTACCGTTTTACCGAGCGAGCACGATAGCTCCCGTGCGAGCCGCTGGGCGAGTGCGGGATTTTCAAGCGAGCACGGTAATACTTACCGGGCGGGTGACGTACGATCCTTTACATCATAGTACTCAGAAAAAAACATATTTGTTATCATAACGTATTCCTTGCATAAACTACTACGTTTCTCAATTCTTCAAACTACCCTATAGTAAACAAACAACCATTTACTACTGCTACCATTGATGTATCTATTTATTCCCCTGAAGTAACACATGCAATACACATTGCACACTATTGCAACACATGCAATACTCATGCATTAAACTTCGGTTTACTGCAATCCGCTGATTGTTTTGATTGTTGACTTCCATTATTTCCGTTTCCTGCTGCACGGTAAACTTTCCGTGCAGTGATCGGTAAAGAGTAAATAGTATATTTCTAGTCAAGAGTAAGGTACTGAAAACAGATGTTTTTGTGCAGAATGATGTAAAATATATTTAAATTAAACTAAATGTTTACGCACATCAGCTATTTTTAATTAAATCCATTTGTGTACACATCTTCTCAACGAGGATATAAGTTTGGGCAAAAAGGTAAACATTTTATCATTTCCCTCTATTTTCTCTATTGTCTATTTTCTCATTGAAAAGGTTCTTAAACTTTAAATGGTTCATTGCTACTGGAATTATTATGTTGCAAACAATCTAAAATTGTATTTGTGATTTTTTTTAATTTTATATAAATTTTCTTGGTCAGAAATTGACACGAAACTATGCAACTGTCCGGATATGTTTACTGTTTTTACTCCTACATATTTAATGAGTGAGTATTTCTTTATAAATAAGTAAACATTCCCTAAGTTTTTCTATAAACCGTATTTATTAATTATTTCTTATTTTTAACCTGTTATTTATTAATATTATTTAAAAATAAGTTTGAACATTATTTAGAGTTCAGAAATTTAAATCATACAAAGGTTAATAGTGTTGAGGTAACAAGACGTTTATCACTGTTTTAAAACGAAACTTACCTAAAAATTAAATAAAAATGTATAGAATTTATGCGATATACGATATGATTTGTGCCAAACCTCAAACTTTAGTCCTGCGATATGATTTTATGATCTACAGCTATGAATACCTAAAGAAAACTTGTTAATAGGTTGACGCAGGACGTACTTCAAACTAATTGCAATTACAAGTAAGAACTCACAGCTACATTGGAATAAATTTTAGACCTGAAAAAATAATCACATGAGTTGTTAATTTTGATCCACTCACCTAATGAGTATTTTGTTTTACATTCGGTTTTTAATAATTTGATATACCTAAGTAAATTTTAATATACATTTCATTATAGTAACTCAGCATTTTTGCTATAGAAATAAATTTCATTTAATTTCATTGAAAACAACTTATTCATAAGAAAATTATATTCCAACAAACTGATAAAAAATAAAGGACGAGACCTCAAATCTCAATAAGCTATTACGAATCGTTTTCGTCCAGTATTTCTTTATAGTCAATATATTCAGCCAGGTGCTTAAGAAGAAGGATTTTAGCCAGAAATCCGCTGATCAGCGAAATAACCAAAACATTATTAAACATTTTCGACCTAGAATCAGGTTCTGCGTTGCACGCAACTCTTTATTATATTACTATGTGTACAATAGAAATTTGAAGTACGGAAAGTGGGCGAATTTCGTTAATTTCATTTAATACAACTTATTTTACACATAAGAAAATTATATTCCAATAGACTGTCAAAATTGAATTAACTAAGTTAATAATAATTAATATTGTTTTTAAACCCTATGCAATTAACAGGCACAAAATGATATTAAATTTTAAAAATTAAACATTAGACACGTTTTTTTTAGTGATAAAATATATATAATGATCAAAAAGCGGTAGATTATTTGCATCAAGAGTGTGGAAAAGAATACAAAAGAATAACCAGGAAAATCTGGCTTTATTCGACAAAATTTAACATAGTTGTTTTGTCTTAACTGAGTGACTAAGTAAACAGAACATAGATAAAGTAGATAAATAAACACCATATGATTACTTGAATACAGGTGAATTTTGCATTCATGAAGTAGTTGTAAATTATATATCATTTTTCCCGCCTCAAAGGAAGAACTTCATAATCCTTAAAATAAGATGGCAGTTTCTTCTTTCTTTCAGGTCTGGTTGATCTTGAAGTTGATGGAATTAGACTCATGTGGTTGTCTCGTAGATCTTGGAATCTGTTCTGTTGGGTTTTCATCAATAGTCAAATCTTCAGGCTGTGGTTCTGGGTCTTGGTGATCACGCATCTGTTTATCTTCACAGTTTTGTGGTTGAGTAGGTTGTTGTTTTCCTCCTCTTGGTGCTAAATGACGGAGTGAAACAGTTGATTCTCTGCCATTAGGATGTCTGACAAAGGCATAGTTAGGATTGGCTTCCAAGAGGGTCACTTCCTCTACTTCAGGATCATACTTGGAAGTATTGTTTTGCCTCTTCATCAACACAGTTCCTGGATGAGACAGCCATGAAGGCAATGATGAGCCACAAGAACTCCTTCTTTGGTGTTTGAACATGCGTTCATGAGGTGTTTCATTCGTTGCCGTGCACAAAAGAGAACGTATTGAGTGAAGTGCCTTGCCCACAACAGATTCCCATTGATTTATTTGAAGACCTCTAGACTTCAGGGCTAGCAATATTGTTTTCCAAATCACTCCATTATACCTTTCTGTCTGGCCATTCCCTTGAGGGTTGTATGCAGTCGTTCTGCTTGAGGCTACCCCGTGAGTTGTGAGGAAATTTTATACATCTGCAGACATAAATGGCAAACCTCGATCTGAGTGAACGTAACTGGGTGTCCCAAATAAATAAAACAACTGCCTCAAACTGTTGATGACAGTGGTTGAGGACAAATCCGAGCATGGAAAAATAAAGGGAAACCTTGAAAATTCATCAATCACAGTTAAAAAATACCGATTTCTAGTCGTTGACGGGATAGGACCCTTAAAATCGATGTTAAGTCTTTCGAAGGGAGTTGTTGCTTTAATGAGTTTACCTTCAAATTTTAGGAATCTAGGTTTTATTTCACAGCATATTTGACAGTTGTTTGTGACATCACGAATTTCGTTCAACGAAAATGGCAGATTTTTAGAACGTACCCAGTGGTACATGCGAGTAATACCAGGATGACACATCCTTGCATGTAGTTCACCGAGAGAAGGAACATTGGGCCCTAGTGATGTTGCACAGATTCGTGAAAACGCATCTGCAACAGTGTTATTTTTGCCTGGTCTGTAAACAATATCAAAGTGAAAATTAGAGAGTTCCAGTCTCCACCTTAAAATCTTGTCGTTTTTTATCCTACTTGAATGTTTACTATCGAACATAAACGAGACCGAACGCTGATCCGTGATTAGTTTGAAGTGTCTTCCCATTAAAAAATGTTTCCATCTTCTAAGTGATTCAACTATAGCATATGCTTCACGTTCAACAGTCGAATGGTGTTGTTCAGTCGGTGACAAAGTTCTGGAAAAGAACGCAACTGGACGACCAGATTGAGAGAGAGTAGCGGCTATTGCATGATCAGATGCGTCTGTTTCAACAACAAAAGTCTCAGTTTCATCAATTGATTGTATCGCAGAGTTAGAAATCAGGGTTTTAATATTTTCAAAAGCCGATATTGCAGTTTTGTCAAGAGGGAAACGTTTACTGTCAATGAGAGGTCGTATCTTCTCTGAAAAATTGGGGATCCATCTAGAGTAGTGCGCAAACATCCCTAACGCCCGACGCAGAGATGCGGTATCCTTAGGGATTGGAAATTCGACCAGAGATTTCAACCTTTCCGGATCGGGACGTATGACATGATCAGAAATAGTATATCCGAGAATGCTGATGGAAGTGAGAGAAAACTTACTTTTAGATTGATTGATAGTAAGGTTGTATTTCTCAACACACTTTAAAAACGCATGGAGATTCTTATCATGTTCCGACTTAGTTTTACCACAAATAGTAATATCGTCCAAGTAGGCAAAGGTTCCCTGAAGTCGCTCTGTCGTTATAATACCGTCTATGAATCTTTGAAAACATGGTACTCCATTAGTAACTCCAAAAGGAATACGACAAAATTGATACAACTTTCCATTCGCTTCAAAAGCAGTAAAGACCTTGTCTTTTTTACTGATTGGAATTTGGTGATAAGCACTGCTTAAATCAATTGTGCTAAAAACAGAATACTGAGCAACTTTGTTTACAACATCTTCAATTCGGGGAAGAGGGTATGCATCAAGTAGAGTATACTTATTAATTGTCTGGGAATAGTCTATACACATACGTTTCTTGTGGTTTTCATTGTTAACAATAACTATTTGAGCCCTCCACGGAGAACTACTTTCTTCAATAATGCCTTCTTTTAAGAGACGTTGAATTTCCGCATCAATGAATTTTCTATCATTAATAGGAAAACGTCTACTTTTTGTCGCTATAGGTTTACAGTTAGGCGATAAATTTTGGAACAACTTAGCTTCAGGAACATTCGCCGTGGTGAGATTGCATAATTCAAGTGACGGTTTAGAGCCATTAAATTGTATTACAAGTTTATCATACTCTTGCAAAACATCATGTCCAATTATAAAATCGACACATGAATCAGGAAGTGCCAATACTGTAATATTTTTGAAAAAGTGATCCTTAATTTTTAGATCAAGTTTGCAATTGTACCTGATTACGCATGATAATGATTTTGAAGCCATTGAAATGTGATTAGAAGCTGGATGTAAAGCTAAGTTTATATACCTAGCAAATTGTTCATCAATGTAACTTAATGAGCTTCCGCTATCAACTAAAGCTTTTGTATTGACTCCGTTTACCGTTATATTAATGAGGGATTTTGATAGACACAAAGGAGCCACAACAGAAAGAACTGGTTTGTCTAATTGATCGTCTGACTCTGTTACAACAGAGGCAACTGGATGATTATTTAATTGCTGGTCTGTGTAAGTTGATATTGCCGCTAGGTTTTGTTTTTTTGAGCGACATACAATAGAAAAATGCCCTAACTTCCCGCAAGATTTGCAATTTGAATCTCTTGCGGGACAAGTTTTTCTTGGGTGTCTTGACTTGCCGCAAAAATAACATTTTTGGGTGGAAGAAGCAGCTAACATGTCATGTTTTTGATCTAAATTACAAGATTCCTTGTCATTGTGTAGCGGATTGACTGATGGCATAGAATTAGGTAAAGCATTGACAGGTACACTACTGTTCATGAAAGAATCAGAATGAACTTGAGCCAGTTCTAAGGCTAAAGCTTGGTCGTATGCTTGTTTAAGAGTTAAAGAACTATTTTCTAATAAGCGTCTACGAGATTCCTGGGAGTGCAACCCTCTGATAAAGGCGTCCCGAATATGTGAATCTTTATTTTCTTGAGCAGAAACTGCTTTAAAATTACAATCCTGACTAAGTTGTTGTAATACTCTAAAGTACTGGTCAACAGTTTCATTGGAGACTTGACACCTAGTTGCAAGTTGATGGCGAGCGAATACTTCATTTTTAGGTTTGACAAAAGCAGCTTTAAGAATCTCTATTGCTTCTGAGTAACTTTTAGATTCGTTAAATATTGTAAATACTGCGGGTGAAACATGATTAATCAATAGTTTTAATTTACCTTTGTCATCTGTTTCCGAAAGATCCGAGAGAAAATTGTCAAAAGTTGTATACCAGTGAAGGAATTCGGTTGAAGAGTTTGGAGAATTGGGATCACTGCTTAGTTTGTCTGGCCGAAGAAGTCTGTCCATTATTATTGTCGAATAAATTGTGGAAAAGAATACAAAAGAATAACCAGGAAAATCTGGCTTTATTCGACAAAATTTAACATAGTTGTTTTGTCTTAACTGAGTGACTAAGTAAACAGAACATAGATAAAGTAAATAAATAAACACCATATGATTACTTGAATACAGGTGAATTTTGCATTCATGAAGTAGTTGTAAATTATATATCAAAGAGGTAACGAGCAGTGGTAAATTAACATTTTGACCACATGCGATATGGTAATTAGTTTTTCATGTACATGGATCACCTTTGATTATAAAAAGCTTGCTAAAATACTAAAATATATTAATAACTAAAGCGTAGCCCAAAGAGTGCACTGACACAGCCAAATATTGGGGTGGATCCAATATTAGTGGAGAGTACTTGAGCATAGTTGGAAGTGCGTCAATGCCATATAAGTTTGAATATAATGTATTGTGGTAGTAATGATTTCAATATACTCGTATAAAACTTTTCAAAGCCTAAGTCGTTCTGAGGTTCCATGTATTGGTGTATAACTATAAAATCTATTAAAATACTAGTACGCAATTAGTACGATATCGTTAGGAACCAAATTTCAATACTGGTCCTGGTCTCAAATATGGCATTTTAAATTAAATAAATGAATGAATTTATTTCGTTGTAATGAATTATTATTTCGTATATTATAATTGATTATTGTTAATCAAGAGTACGAAATCCTTATTTATAACTCAGGAGGTCTCTAATCTTGTATATTACTTTTCCTGGCAAAATGAAAATGAATCCATGTATGAGGTAATGAAAACGCAAGCAAAGCTCTGCAAATATACTTATTGAATGTAATGGAATGAATTACTTTGTAAACGAAAATACAAAGATCAACAGGAGTTAGCTAATATGAGTTTCGCTCAAATACGTTGCACAATGAAAGTTTGAAATTGATTGAGTACGGGTTTTCTGTACGTTGTAGAATACTTATTAACTTAAATAAGCGACAGGAAAGTAAGAGCAAAAATTAAATGACTTACCTTATTTTGTCTTTACACAATGGTTGTAATAAAAAAACGTGATAAACGTTTATATTATTACAAGGTTTTTATATATTAATGTTAGGGAGCGACCTGGTGTAGTGGTAGAACGCGGAACTTCGGCTCCCAGGGTCTCGCGTTCGAATCCAGCTAATCACCAATGGCAATTTGCTATGTGATAATTCAGTATTCTTGAGAGTGCACAATAAGCTAAACTAAGTTGCAGTGCATGTCCGTGGAAACTTCTAAGCCTGGCCCTCGTCTAAAATATATATATATATATATATATATATATATATATATTCATGTTGCAAACTTCTCTTTCCTCTTATAAAGGGTTATATTGTCTTTTGTTCAGCTGATATGCTATAGTATATTCAAATCTTTATATTTTTCTCTTGAATTGCCACATCATACAATTAATATTAAATGTTTATCGCAACGTAATTTTTAGTTGTTCAGCTTTCGGATTACAGTAGAATAATATTAGTGGTGTAAATACTTCTTCAATGTAATCAAATAAGGTTGCTGTGATACGCCTTTTTGGGTTACTTGAGGTAGTTATTTACACAACTAAAAGTTTTCCACAACATTGCAAGGTACAGATATTATTTGCTGTATTTATACCCCTGAAATAGTTTTACTAAGAACGAGAGTAATTTACCACTTTATAATGAATAAAATTATTTTACAAAGATTAAGCCGATTGATTAGTGTAATCTCTGGAATTTATTTAAAATATTTTTTCCTCAAACTTTCAATTGCTACATTTTTTCGATATTGCTTTACACATTTTCTTTAGACATTTTTAACACTAATTTTCAAAACCTTTGACCTCCATTTTGTACGATTGGTATCCGCGACAACCAATTCTTAATTACCGGTCGTAAAATTGGATGAGATATGACCAGCGGGCACATGACACACAGTTACAATATAAAAAAAACAGTAACAAAAAAAGAAAACAATAAACTATCACAGTCTAACTTGATATTTATATTGACGGTGGTAAATTGTAAAGGGAATTCCTTTTCCAAAATAATAACAAAGAGAACAAATTCAATAAATATACTGGGATTGATATTGTTTGCCCGCATTGTTTACTTTGCCCTTTAACAGCCCACCGCTTTTTGAGTAAATATTGATTAGAAAAAATAAATTCTTGCTTGATATGGAATATTATAGCACTGAAAACGAAAAATGTATTTTTGTAGCAAGATTAATTGCCTTCTCATCATTTTGTCAGATCTTAAAAATAAAAAATGCTGAATTTTTTTCAGTGTGTTGAAGGTGTGCACATGCAATTGTAAAACTATTTAATCTGACATTTAACGAATCGTGTTAACTTTCAAATTGATGTCACCAGTATCTTTCGAGATATAGTTTTTTAATTGAAACACAGACGCAATAAAAAAGACGAGCATATTGGGACAAAACAAATTTAATTTTACTTAATCCTGTCCAAGCTTTGATTTTTACGTCAAAAATAAAAGATATTATATAGTATGTATTATTTTAGTGCATAAGGTCTCAGCTATGAAACAGCACTGCGGACAAATAAACTGGAGCCGTAATATACGGCGATAGCTGTGCGGTTTTCCCTTATACTCTCGAGCTCTAAAACTACATCATGCTAAATTATGGACAAAAAGTCAAAAAATTATTAAAAGACCCAATTTTATTTTACTAATATCATTACTGGTTTTATGGTAAAAAAAGCCTTTTTAATGTCCACTAAATCCGCTTGAAAATCAATTAAATGCGCAGTTAACATTGCTCATCAACATTAAGTTAAATTTTTTCACGTGAAGCAAGAGGAAATTAAGTGCATGTCCCACAAAAAGAACGAGGTCTTGAAATAGTAAAGAATCCTTGAGCAGCAAATATTAGGCTAAAAGCTTTCATGTTAAAACCAACCTTAACCAGCTCTTTCATATTCCATGAGTCTGTTTGAAGTAAAACAGTAAAATTCTTCCCTAATAATAATAAAAATAATGGGGCTTATTTTAAAAGAAGCAAATTATATAAAGTTGAAATTCATAAATTAAATACTATGACGAATTTGCCAATACTACCTCGTAATTTATCGTGTAACATGTCCTTGGATCGGTAATTGAACGATAGGCTGTGAAAGATAGTTCAATTGATGATACGTCCTAAGACATACGTTGACAAATAAGTGAGGACGTGTCGAATTCTTTAATAAAAAAATGTATATTTAGGTAAATTAAAAATCAATATTTTAGTGCTAAACTTTTAAGTTTTTTTACCTGGAATACCATGGAAATACCGTGGAAATCATAGATTTATAACAAAAATAATATTCAGGGGCTGCCAAAAAAACTGTGATGCTTCATTTTAATTAACATTTTATAAAAAGCTATCTGTTATTTAAATGTTTTTGGTTCAAACGTAAACTTAAAACCACAAAAAATACAGTATCTTCGACAACCAATTCTTAATTACCGGTCGTAAAACTGGATGAGTTATGAACAGCGAGCATATGACTCACAGTTACAATATAGCAACAAAAAAAATAAAATAATAAACTACCACAGTCTAACTTAATATTTATCTTGACGGTGGTAAATTGTAAAGGGAATTCCTTTTTCAAAATAATAACAAAGAGAACAAATTCAATAAATATATTGGGATTGATATTGTTTGCCCGCATTGTTTACTTTGCCCTTCAACAGCCCCACCGCTTTTTGAGTAAATATTGATTAGAAAAAACAAATTCTTGCTTGATATGGAATATTGTAGCAATGAAAACGAAAAATGTATTTTTGTAGCAAGATTAATTGCCTAGTCATCATTTTGTCAAATCTTAAAAATAAAAAAATTCGAAATAATTTTTTTTTATTGATTAGCCACATTATATGTCTTTTTTATTTTTCAAAAATAAACTATAGACGTTGGCTGTTCTATGTCGAGGGTAAATTAGCTGTACTACGTAGCAAAAGAGTAATCGTTATTATGATAACTGAATATGCTTACACAGCTGTTATAATGCTTAACTTATAAGGTAAATGTTTTTTATTTATAAAATAAATCGTAAATCTTTATTAATGCATTAGTTTATCTTTTGTTAGCTTATAGAATTGTTACTTCTTTTATTTTCCTTTTTTGTATCATTTTAGCTTGTCAAAATTTAGTTTGTTGGCCTTTAAAGTTAGAGTAATGAATTACAGTTAGAAAAAACATAGCTTGCAGTCTGTTACACCAAAAGTTTGTTATGATTTACCCCCAGGCATTGCGTCACTTTTGTTGTTTGTTAAAGCAGAATACTTATCGTCATGTTCACTGAAAGAATATAATGATTCTATTATTCTGTATGCGTTACCAAGAATAAAATGGAAAAAAACTAAAGATCTTAATACTGTGTTTCTTTGTTAGCGTAATGATTATTGTAGAACCATTATAAAAATATGTTTAAATATTGCTACCTTTTAATGACAAAGGTTGTATTGTTTTAATTTTTCAGATATTTTAATCTATTTTACAATACCAGAATTCATAGCCAAATATCTGGGAGTAAAGATATTAATATAAAATATATATCAGTAGACTTAATATTTACTTAACAATTTTTTTCCTAAAATATATTAAACGTTACCAAAATTAACAATATACTATTAACTTTTATCAAACCCAACAAATTAAACTTTAATAACCACATTATATCATATACATGACGACTGCTCCAACCTCTCTTCATTGGTACCTCTTTGGTGCCATGGCTACAAATAAGCGTATTTTATAGTTTTATTCATGGTAACTTATTACCTCTCTATTAAGTAATAGAAACAAAATGTGTAAATGCGATTGAAGCTTTTGATTTTAAGTTAATATTCTTTAGTCTTTAGAAGTAATTTAGATAACTTTGGAAAGTAGGAAGTGAGGAAAGTATGAACTGGTATGTAAATCATCTATAGCTCAGGTAAAGTTTTTTCTAACTTATGAGGCAAAAACGTAGACGATGAAACAATTATCATTATTTAAAGCGATAGAATGAGAACTTTATTTAAAGAAACATTTTACCAAAAAAAATTGCACTTTTTTACTTGATTCACTAAATTACAACAACATATTGGCAGTCCGAAGTTACAACTTTCGTCGATCAGTACCTGCTCTTCAGATGAGTGTTTGATATATCGTGAATATTTTACAAATAACATATTACCCATTTTTTTAGGTTCCTCACTCTAATCGTCAAGCCAATCTGGCCACATATACATGGCCAGATAGTCGTTGGCTATCCTGATAGTCTCTGATGGTCCATTGATGCAGTGTACTATAAACAATTGCAATGAACGGCATCCTTATCTTTATCTCCTAGGACCCCATTTATATTTTAGTGAGTTTGCAAATGTTTGTGCATTTATAATCAGATATTTTGGCTAACGACCTTTTAAATTAAAAACTTTAAACTTGATATATATATATAAATTTAAAGTTTTTAATTTATATATATATATATATATATATATATATATATATATATATAACATGTATCTATCTCAAATTATATAGGTATCCAAACAACAACTTATTTGAAAATTTAAATTATTTGCTACGCAGTTTAGTAAAAATACATCTGGGCCATTTAACCAGTATCTTCATGAGATGGAGGACAGCTGTCAAGTAATCTTCACACTAAAATCGAACACCCTTTTTCTGTCATTTATAAACCATAGCTGCATTTAGAATACAAAATTGCATAGATTTCATATATTTTATAAAAACAATTGAATTGTTATTAGGATACCAGAAACGACTTAGGCTAAATAATGGAACTGACACTTTTTTCCACTGAGTCATATTCCATGAAAGAAAGAATACAGCAACAATCAAGTAGGAGAGTTACGGTGCTATAAGTGGTTTACAAATTAAAAAAATAATTGCCGATTGATACTCATATTATTCTTTTAAATTTCTTTTTTTGGCGCGTCATAATATCGTCCAGAACCGAAAAATCTCCATGATCTTTAGATCCACCCATGATATATTTCCCACATTATTCATTCGGCTAAATTAGAAGGGTAAATAATTATTTATGTATTAAGAGCATAATACGGGTCTTTCTCGCTTGTGCTAAGCACTTACCACGTGGTGCGCAGCGAAGCGCGGTCATTTTAGCGAAAAACGAGAAAGACACTTTACATGCGAAATACATACAAAATTTGTCCTACAACTGCATTTTTTTATTACAAAATAGTAATGCAATCACAGGTACTCACGTCTATTGTAGGTAAATGCGCCACTATGACTTTTTATATTATAAATAAATCGAACTCGGTCAAATCAAAACCGAAGTGGAAACACTGGATCCAACGACTGTGATTGGCTGAGGCGTGTAGAGTAGCAATGCAACACAATCAGCTGGTGAGCGACTAAGTCCTTTTTGCTCGCTCCTCAATAATCTGCCGTCTTTTGATTGGTTTCCAGAGCGTTAATTGGCCGATTACGTGTGGTTTTAGGAACTATTTATTATAAATAAATTACAAACAAAAAAAGATTTTATAAAAAATAAAAAGATCTTGTCACCTCTACATGATTAGTATAAGCACCGGTTTAACATTTAACCATAAGTCTCTATACCGATTCCGGGACAGGGTCTAGTCGATATCTTCCATGGCAGCATACCCATAATCAGACGTAGCGCTTTGGAACTTCTTCAAGCTTGAGTGTTACAGCCTTGTACATCGGCCTACTACTGTGAATGTTGTGTTATTGTTAATGCCATTAATGGGCCACGTACGTTGCTTGGGCATGCATGATCTCTATCTTGGTGGCAACATTGTGGGTCACACCTTGCCTGTTGTGATGTTTGTGCTTTATTGTGTCTTGTTGGCGTCTTTATTAGGCCACACCTGTTGTTCGGTTCTTGTTTGTGTATTGGTGGTGCCATTAATGGGCCACAGCAATAAATTGTGCCACTGGTGAATTGAGATTCATGACGATTTATCTTCCATACAGTTTCTTGCATGAATGTTTTGTATTATGATAATTTGTTAAGTTTGTTTATTCTATTTATTTCTACAATATTGTTGCATACAGTTTTCTTGTTGTATCTTACACTGAATATTAATGTTAATGTCATTGTTTTGTACATCCACTTAATTAGGCTAATTTGTTGTTAAATATATTTGCAGACCTACTATTTGCAGCATTGTGTTTACGCCACCTAAAAATAATAAAAAAACAATGTAACCCCTTGTAAAATTGGATTTTTCCGTTGATAAATAAAAAAAGTAATGTATAAATAATATCAGAACCATATTTATTTATTTATTTATTTATTTATTTATTTATTTATTTATTTATTTATTTATTTATTTATTTATTTATTTACTTATTTATTTATTTACAACGGATAACCATTTCAATACAATACAATTCCAATACAATTTTGGCAGTTACGATAAATAGGTACAACATGCAATGTTTAAATTGTACAAACGTATAAGTGCAAAAACATAAGACGTATAAATACAAGTAGCACCGTAATATAAAATGTAATAAATTATAGTATGAATAAAAAAACTAGCGTACAGCAAGTGGCAAACAAGACAAGATAAACAATGGTAACATGCTTTCATACTGCTATAACGCAAAACATCAATAATTCACGAGACAGAAATCTACACTTTTACACATTTAATGGCATGACCAAAAGTATACATAACTATGCAAGATTATTTTCACTAATTACTAATGCAAAAAAAAGCATGCTATGTATTACCTACGTCTTTAGAGAGAAACTAGTATTCTTATGCAACATACAAAGGCAAAGAAAACATAAAAACATGCATTTTAAGCAGTGAGTAAATTCAAGCTTAATTTGCAAACAAACTAAATTTTCAAACAAGCAAGTGGCAAAGTATGATAAGAAACATAAACATGCAATAGGCTTAAACAATTTAATGGTGAATATTTAGACAATTTTGAGATCAAGACGTGCTATAATTTAGTTGGCTTAGAACCAATTTCAAGACTTTATAGACGTTTCAAGCAATTTTTCTTGAAGACAGCAGAAGAGGTACCAATGAAGTCTACGTTGACTGCAATAGCGTTCCCATGTCTGAGCATGCTTGGAATGACACTATTGTAAGCATAAGATGTGGGCAGCTGCCGCTTTCCAAACAGGTCAGCAGATCTTGTCCCTCTTGGTATTCGGAAATCAATAAGTGAAAGCAGTTCAGGGCAGTCGAATGAATTGTTAACAATCTTGTGCAAAAATATCAAATCGTATAGAGTTCTTCTTAGTTGAAGTGATTGCAGTCCGAAGAGGGATTGCAATTCATGCACTAGGACATCCCTGTACTGGTGGCCAAGGCGCACTCCAATCAGTCTTATTAGCCTATTCTGTATCTTCTCTAAGGTGTTGATGTGCCCGGTCTGGGACTTCGACCATACTACAGAGGCGTATTCAAGAATCGGCAGCACCAACATTTTATACAGGAACACTACAGTGGTAGGAGTTCTAAAACTTCTTGAGGACCTCAGTATAAAACCCAAAAGTGAATTTGCCTTTGAGGTGATACATTACGATTTGAGGTGAATTATATCGATACTATACATTGTAAATATAATAAATATCAATATTACAACAGTTATAACGATAACCATTATAAGTACCGTACATTGAAGTAGCCCACATTGTAAGCTGGCCTAACAAAGTTGACAAATTATAATTTTGTATTACTGAGCCCAGTTTTTAAGTAGGTAGATAGATTGAATACAGAGAGAAGAGCAGACTATTGAGCTTGTAGTGATGATAGGTGCTCAAAGCCGATACCAGGGGTCCAACCGCAACGACTGTATCTGTGGCACACACCTGCCGCGTCAATTGTGTGGCGTAAAAAATCCGTGTTCCATCCTAGTGTATACAATGAACTGTATATCTGTTATTAAGTTTTATACTGGCATTGGTAATTAAAATGATTTAATTAGTCTACCTGTAACTATTTTTGAGCCCATTTGAATCTTTTGTAAGCCTCAAATATATTTTGTAACTGGCTTGTTTACATCTCAAATCATCATAGTAGAACTTCTAGTATAAGTGTGACGTCAGAGGACTTTCCACTTATATATTTTCCTTTATTTTGTTTTTATTAAGAGTAAGATAAAACTGTTTGCCCTTTTTTAGCATTATAGAAAAAGTTTATACGTACTACAAAAGAACTTACGTGATACATTTACTACCACTGCCACAACATATAAGAATAACCTATGATTTTTAAGTAAAGTACCAACAACAAAAAGGAAACAATTTTAACTCCGGTGAAAAAGTGTTTAACGCTCTCTGGTAAATAAAGATTCTATAATTCCCTAACAAGTCCCATTTAACGACACATCTACCCAATACAACCCACGAGTGCGTTGACTGACGCTGGGTCATCAGTCAATGTTGATCCAACTGACAATCGCTTTTATCAATGTTGACGCCCAAACACCAGCATCGGGACTGTTAAGCGACCATTCTCTCACTATCAGCAAAACAAAATATTGCAAAATATTTCAAATATCCTCAGAGAGATTAAGGATGGTAATTTGAGTCCCATTACTATTATTAGTTTTACCAGAAAAAGATGTGTCGAGTACATTTAACGTTTTAAATGGTATCTCCTTACATTGAGTCATTATATTTAACAAGGATGTTGTTCAAGAGGTTTTTCAATTGTTCTATAAAGATATTTTTTTAATTATTGCTATTCTGATTATTTTTCTGGTTTTTAATGGTAATAGTTATCTCGTGGTGATCGTTAAAGACTTTATCGCTCGCTCTAAAGCCTTTGAAAAACTTTATCGCTCGATCCTCAGTACAGCTGTTTTTCGGTGCGTAAACTGACACTTTACGCGCGGTTGTAGGAAAATGAAATTTAAATTGAATTGAATGATAAGGAAATGATAGATTGTTAGCAATTACAGATAAAAGGAAGAAACATATAATGGTTGATATAACAATTTGATAAATATTACTGTAAACCATTAAACCAATGGTCCATTGTTACGTTACCAACGATTGCTGTTATGTTTTAAACAGCGTGACTGAGAGACGTACAAACTCGCACGTGCAAACATTTGAAATAGGCACTACGATAAAGATTATGAGATAAATTACTGTTATGAGTATTTTCGCTTAACAATTACAACTAATTTTGATGGCAAAGCAATAACTCATTTATTATTGATATATTATTAATATCGTAATCACATTAAAAGATATGTTATTAATACGTTTTTGAGGATTTTTAATAAACTAACCTACCGCAAAACTTTTCTTGCAAAAGACTTCTCCTTTTATACTTGTGTAGCGCTTTCTAATAAATATTTTAAGAAAGTTTTAGCAAAGGAGAATGTATTTTTTAATCTTAGTAATTATTGCCAGAATTAATATATTTTGTGTCATAGACAAATTTAAATTATTAGTATTTCTATTCTTCTGTTTTTAAACTTGGTGACACATTTGATAATTAACATATGTTGTTGTTTGTTTTTTGTGTGGGACAAAAACATTGTTTTTAATTATTAGTACTTTTTGAGATGTGAGTTTTTGTTATAGTAGTGATTGATTTTTTGATACGTGTTTTTCAGTTATTTGATACTGAGTAGAGTGGAGTTTGGGTTCAATTTGAGGAATTCAATTGTGGGTCATTTGGTTTAATGAATTTATTTAGATGTTAATGAGACTTCGTTTAATTAATAAATTGTGTTGTTGTATCATGACTAAATCATTTAACTTTTGATAATTTTCTGGTAAATCTTGGAAACTAAAATTGGTCAATGGTCATAAGTATTTGAGTTTCCCTAGTAATGATGGTTTCCCGCAGTTAGCACACAACACATTCAATATTCTGCCAGACTGTTAAACTGTGAATATGGAAGTCGTTATGGGGAAATACAATTCTGATGACTCGGAAACCACTAAACATCATTTAAATCCACGATGTTGATTTACGGTGCACATCACTCGAGCAATTCCCTTGTGGTGTTTTATAAAAATATAGAAAACTCTCAACTTAATGTTTAGAGTGTCTGATTAAAAAAAAGACTAAATCCTAAGATGTCGGGAGGTACTGTTGACCCTTCAGTCAATTGAGGAAAGACTATAAAAGTGTGTCTTTATTTGTATTTAAATGATTATGAACAATTTCTAATAATTACTTCATTTCGAATTCATAAAACATTGAAAACACTTGTCACAAAAAGTTCGTTTGGAATAAAAAGGCTTACATTAGAATTAGTACAATTAATAATGAAGTAGGAAATTTAGAGAAATTTCACCTTAAATTCGCCAGTCCCTTAGAAAATAAACGAAAACCATTGAGGATAGTTAGTTGAGCTTTCTTTTGAAATAACGCCAAATGTTATTGGATGTTGTTGGAATTTGGTTTGTTGTTGCTTTTGCGAATTTCCCCTATAGGGAAGAAGCTATTACGATAGGCCTCATGTTAAAACCTAAGCCAAAGACCATGATAACTTTCGTTTTGGGGCCCCCAGAAGCAAAAACCACCATTAGTTTGAATTTTTAGATATACAGGGTTTTTACGAAACAATTTTACAAACTTCGGGATATGGTTACCTACATCAAAACT
The DNA here is from genome assembly GCA_035578135.1 of Flexamia atlantica. Taxonomy (NCBI): domain Eukaryota; kingdom Metazoa; phylum Arthropoda; class Insecta; order Hemiptera; family Cicadellidae; genus Flexamia; species Flexamia atlantica. Next base: position 27,204,835 of record JAQJVK010000008.1, on the reverse strand, counting down.
AAGAAAAAAGTTCCTGTAAACATGGGTCCTAAAATGCTTGGTTATCCGTCTGTCGGTCGGTATGTGTTTTTAATATGATTTTGCTTAACTTTGGAACCACTACAGATATCAACTTCAAACTTGGTATGTATATGCTAACTAATAGGACCTATTTTTGTGCGGAGTATCACGTTTCTACTTTGTACCATTTCAAAATGGCAGCCATTTTTATATTTTAAACCTTAGTAATGGGAAATAAGTAAAATTCTATATCTCACTTATTTCTCAACATATCTTGATAACACTTAGTAAATGGTTCCTCCTAGTTACTTACTTACTTGGATACTTGGTTATCCATCCAGTTGGCTTATGAAGCATTGGATGTCGTCAAAAGAATGCCGGTATAAAAAACCGGACATTTCGGTCGCTCCGATGGGTGAGATCGGGGATAGGTTATGTTAGGTCAGTCTTACAAATTCTTCAAAGGGGTGTTCTCTGGCTGCATAATTCAAAAAATTCTCTCAAACTATAAAAACTATTACTAATCAAGAAATCTTTCAGATCATTTTTGAACTTGTTGATTTTGTTTTGTAATTTAATTTGTGCCGGAAGAATTTGGAAAATCTTTTGGCCAGAATATTTAGGTGTTTTTTCAAATGCCTTTAAATTGTGTTGTACTGCAAAATTGTTCTTGTTCCTTGTATTATATGTATGAATTGTGTTGATATATTCTGGTGTTTGAGTTTTTATGTATACCGACACCTCATAAATGTAAAGGCTAGGAACTGTTAACAGTCCTAGATTAATGAAATGTTCCTTACAATGAGAGCGTGGGGTAGTCTTAACATACATCTCAAGGCTTTCTTTTGCCAGACAAAAATCTGTTTCAAATTTGATTCAGTTGCTCCCCAAAGAACAATTGAGTAGGAGATGTGGGACTGGAAAAGGCAATAGTAGGCTGATTTGAGAAGCTCGATGTTTTGGAATTTGGCAAGATTCCTCAACACAAACGTCCCCCTCGCCAGTTTCCTCTCAACGACCTCCAACTGCCCTTCCCAGTCCAAACTTCCATCCAGTCGCACCCCCAGAAAGTCAACCTGACCGGGTTCATTCAATAGAACTTCCCCAATAAAAATGTTTGGCTTTTGAAAAAAATTTGATCGTTGCTTTTGTGATGTTTGAAAACATACATAATTAGTTTTGTCTGGATCTGTTTTCACCAAAAAATTGGGCCACTTGGTTAATTTTGATGACTGAATCAATTTCAAGATGTTTTTGGTTTTTATGTTTGGTTACAATAGTAGTATCGTCCGCAAACATAAAAAGGTTCCTTTCTAGGATTAAATTTGCCAAATCATTAATATAGACAATGAAAAGGATCGGGCCCATTATTGATCCCTGCGGCACGCCGTGGGGCATTAATCTTTTACTTGACAGGACGGACTTACTTTTGAATTTAGCTTCATGGTGGATCTCAGTTACCTGGCTTCTACCACTAAGATAGGAGCAAATCCAATCAAGAGCAGTGTTTTTTAGGCCAAGGCACCTGAGTTTTTCAATCAGCAGACCTGTGTCGACACAGTCAAACGCCTTGGTGAGGTCGGCAAAGCAACCCACAACCGCCTCACCCGCATCCCATGCCTCGACACAGCTGTTGACGAATTCAATTAAAGCCAATTTAGTGGATTTTGATTTTCTGAAACCATACTGCTTGCCACTTAGTAGGTTATTACCCTCCAAGTAAGCAATCAGCTGGTCACAGACCACTTTTTCAATTAATTTAGAAACCACCGGTAATAGTGAGACCGGACGATAGTTACACATCTCCCCATCATCCCCCTTCTTGAACAAAGGCAAGACCTTGGCGACCTTGCATCCGTCCGGGAAGGTGCCCGTGGATGTTGATGTATTTACAAGATGAACGAGGGGTTTCATTATCTCTTCAGCACAAACTTTTAGGACTTTCATACTTAGGCCATCTATTCCCGTTGATGTTTTGGGTTTCAATTTGCCAAATATTTTTCTCAACACATCCTCATCAATTTGTTTAAATGAGTTTAACTCTGTATCAAGGCGTGCCCCTGTAAAAATCTGCGTTGGCTGTCCTGTTTGCCCTAAGCTCTGATGAATATCAAACGCTACATTGGAAAAGTAATCATTAAATGCTTCACTAACAGCTGTCGGGTTCTTAATAACATGCTCATCCTTATTTATTGTCAAGTTCTTAGGGCTATTTTTGTTAATTCCTCTCCATTCATTTATGATTCTCCAGGCTTCTCTTGCTTTGTTGTTGGAATTTGATATTCTATGATTATACCAATCCGCTCTTGCGTTGTTAATACTGCGTCTGTATTCTGCTAAAGCCTGATCATAATGTAGCTTATTATATTCTGATTTATTTATCTTCCAGCTTTCGTAGCATCTCAGCATCTCCTCTTTCTTACGACAGATATCAGCGTTCATCCATTTAATCTCACTTACGTTCTTTATTTTTATTTCCTTTAAAGGGCAGGCAATATTGAAATAGTACATAAATGTTTCCATAAAGATATTATATTTTTCATTCACTTCCCTTCCTTCATACATGTCTGTCCATTTTTCTTTTTTTAATCGAAACCTAAGTTCTGTAAGATTTTGTTCTGTTATGGATCTAACGATTTTCTTTTTGCGAATATTTTTTGTGGCTTGGTTCATGTTAAAAATTTCTATGTTTATTGCATGATGGTCTGAAATCAATGGTTCAATAACTGAGCTACTTTGTTCCTGAAAATTTGTTATAAAATTGTCTATACAAGTTGCTGATGTGGATGTGACTCTAGTAGGCAAAATTACTGTGGTTTTTAGTCCATAACTTTTAATCAAATTCTGTAAAGTAGTGGCTTTATGGTCAGTTTCTAGTACATTAATATTTAAATCACCTCCTATTATTATTTTACTATTGAGTTTCTCACGTTTTAAGTCAGTGAAAAATGTATATATTTTTCACTGACTTCAGTAGTTCAGATCTACTAAATATTGAACTAAAACCACCCAGTTTTAATATACCTGTAGCAGCAAACCTGCATATTCAATCGCCATGTTATTGTTATGGAGGTTACAAAAACATGTCAAATCTCGCTATTTGGGATTGAAATATGTTTTTTTGCATTTGAAATTCGCTGAGTATGCAGGTCTGCTGCAACGGGGGTATTTAACTTGGCTTAAAATCTGCTTGATTGTCCAGTAAACAGTGAAACTTAGATTATGTAATTGTCAATCTGTGGGATTTTGGAATTCCTCGTGCGTTTTCGTCAGCCCTCGAGGGGTTGCCCTGTTTCTGGCGAATAAATAGATAAACCGCCCTCCCTGTCCCACTTTTTAGTTAAATTAATTCTTCTATAGTTCTAATTACACGTAAGGGTTAAGCGTGTAACTATATCTTGCCAACAAGAAAAAGTGATACTAACTAATTAATGCGAGAAAAATTACAAAATTATTGTTGCTTGCTTTATTACCAAAAACATGATATAACTAAGCATCAAGATATCATATGTAATGCCTTTCGGTAAATTTACTTTAATACATTTCTTCGTTTGAAAACTGAAACGGGCTACGGTGTTTTTAAAGTAAAATAAGGATCTTCTTAGATATAGGTAGTATTTTTTATAAAATTGAAATAAAGTGAGCATACCAGTAATAATCATACTGTACATTTATATTACAACAGGGTTTGGCTTTCTTCCTTGAAAAGCGAGGTAAGTAGACATCAAGATCAATAAGTAAAACTTTTTCATTATTTGTAATCTCGATTTTCTTACACATATCTATCAGCAGGACATTGCTAAAAATGTTATCAATGGGGCAAAGTGCAAAGGGCTAAGGGCAAAGACAAAGGGTGCCTTGCAGGTCTTTTTAACGTTAATAACGACATCATATAAATAGAACAGAGGAATTGTCGCTGTAAGATTGGTATATCAAAAATGTCGGATCAATGGACAATATTGATCAAATATAATGTTTTTTGTTTAGTTTTTAGTGCAAGAAATGAATGAATCCAAGTAATATAATTACACATTGACAAATGTATGTATAAAGGTAAGAGCGCGGTAAGCATTTTTTTCTATCTTTGTATTCAGCATAATCTCCCAACATTTTAGTGTTGTTGAAAATGTACCATGGATGAATAATTTAGATTAAGTCCAAATACTTTCAAAGCTAACTATCTTACTAGTTCTTACTATTTTAAAATGCATGATCTTTACATTCTTTTTGTGAGATTTTATCAAGTCTTTAAAATCCTACAACTAAAAATTCTCCGTATGGAATATCATAAAATAGCCTAGATAAACATTATTTATAATGGTTTTTATATAATACATATATAAAACCTGAAGACGCCAAATATCATTGACTCTTAGAATAAAGTGAAACGAAAATCCATTACCGTCTTGTTTGAACTCGCCTGATTGTGGAACTAACAACTCAACTGATATAAACAAAATATTGGTTCAGAAATTTTATATTTAGCCTGTTACTTTTACTATTCCACTGATCTCAAAATGTGGTTGACCATCTAACCGCTTATGCTTTTCACTAAAAATTTTACTTTTAATTTACTTATTTTTTGTTAACATTTTAACTCTCGCTAAAACAGGATTTTCAAAAAAAGAGACCGTAAAATTTCTATTGTATGTAGTTCATACGTTTAGGCCACAACTAATAAACATTGATTGGTAATTAATAATATGTACAGGTTAAACAAACAAATGCCAGCCGACTCTCAGTATTTGTGGTTATAAAAGCTTAAACTAGTTGAAGGTTATAAACCCCTAGTTGAAGTAGATAAGTTGTAGTAAATTATGACCCAATAAAACGGGACATCAACTTCAACGTTTCGTCAAGGGTTACAAATTTTAATATTCTCTGCTCTAAAAGTTACATATGCTTTTAATTTGAATGTTTGTTTCCACTTTCATTAATTATAACTAAATTACATTTATTTTTTGTAACGGATGAAGGACCTCAAGTTACAAGCGCTCGGTAGTCCAAAAGTGTTATATTTTGTGATCCAAAAATAGAAACAGAAATATATTGAATCTTAGTTCAGTTTTCCCTTTGTACAGAAACTAAAACTTTTCCTATTAAGTTAAAAATGAGCTACGTGGATTCGCTTTATAGGTCGGACGAGTTAATTTAGGCAATAATAAAATAATGTGCTAGATATTTATTTTATTTTTAGAATACTCAATTAAGAGAAAATCAATAAAATTACAAACCCCACAAAGTGCATCAATCTCTGATTTATTCATATTTGTAGTACCCCTTAAAGTAACGCTCAAGTTAGCAACCCCTGCTACTTCTGTGGAACTCGAAAACTGAGAAACTGGTTTTTTGTCAAATTAAAAGTAGATGTATTATGTATTGTTATGTGACTCTTTAGAATAAAGAATATTAAAATTTGTAACCTTTGGTTTTTTACACTTCTACATGTATAAAAAAGAATCCACATTTGTTTCTATAAGAATCTTACATCTTATAGAAACAATTACCCTGCAGCTTTATCGAAAAATTCTCACACTCTATTTCAAAGCTTTATATATTTTTATATGCTCGAAAGCATATGATTGCCCAGTGTTAATCTATTGTTAATTGTCATTGTTTTTTTGCACGGTTTGTGCCCTGAGCGAGGGCTAAAATGTGAAATAAATCATAAAACGGCATAACAAACCAAGTTTTTACTTTCAAATTGCTTCATTCTCCTCAAGTTTACGCAAATGTTTGAAACAATTGACCGTTTTTATTAATTGACATAAAGCGAAATATTTATATGAAAGAATGATTTTACGTTTCCATCATATTGTATTTACGATTTAGTAAAAAATAGCTAAAGTATAATCTTATTCGTCAACTAATTTGTTATTATGTTTTTCTTACATCCGTATTTAAGGTTTGAACTTATATTGTATTAAAAGTAGCTTCTGTAAATGGTCATTGCAAGATCGAAATTGGGATTTCGATTTCGATATCGTCGGTCAAAGAAACTTAATCCGATCTTTCTGCTGTGAATAAAACTCAATAAGTTATTTTTATTACAAAAAATCATCAACTTCTTTTAGCTTTCATGCATTTCAAACCACCGTAATAACTTCATAATTTTTACAAATGGGTAGGTGTCATTAATGATTTATTTTAACACTCTGTATTGTAAAGTTACCTGTTGTTTGAAGTGCCTTTTACAGTGCTAAAAAATTGTTTTCATCCTACAAAATTAATATATTTACAAGTGATATACTTTGACTCTCTAAGATATTATGTTCAAATCAGCTATGACTATGCAATGTAACAGTATTCTATAACTAAAATATGATTTTATTTACACTTGCAACTAAATGGTTAGAACTAATTCAGACAACGAATAAGCATGCTGTATATATATATAAAACTTACACACATTTTCATATCTGGATAGATTAATTCCTATGATGTTTTAAAGAACTTTGTTATCATTCAATATTTTTAATTTTCTTATTAACACAAACAATTTTTTGTCTTATTTTTAATATTAACTATTTGTTCTAACAAAATTGTACAATAATAAATTTGTAATAATGAACAAAAGCATAAATTTTATTTACTTTTGAGAAAGCAATTATTCATTTAGTGTTGAATGATTATTATTTTTGCTAAAAATATAGTACTGTATAATGGATCTGAAAAAAATTAACAAGTGATAAATCAAAACATTTATTTAATAAACACTTCCCAACTGTTGTTCAGCAAAAAAAATATTAATGACCTCACAGGAGAGTATTTTAAAACTTTTTGTTGGAATCAAGCTCAGACTCAGACCTTTATTGCACCTAACAGGGTTCGCAATATTCTGATTTCAAAAAAATTGAATTTGACTCATATATAAAACAAACTTGCTTATAATGTATACCAACTATTATCTATTGTTACATGGTTAGACATGAAAATAAAGAAATCCTTTTCATTGCTCTAATAGTTATTTTCAACATCGGTTTTCAAGATACAGATTCAACTCACATTAGTTGGAAATTTCAATGCTTTATTTGACAATAATTATGTATTTCATGCAAACAAAATAAAAAGGGAAAACATTTGGTCCAGAATCGTGTCCAATACGACGATAGAATCAACCATGCAACAAGCATTCATTTCCAGTTGAGCGGACGGCCACTAAAAACTGATATTATGTTATGGGTCTCAATAAGCCACTATATAGACATAACATAAATCGCTCAACGTCATTGGTCCAAGAGTCTTCCAATTTTCCACTTCCACAAGTATATTGCTCTTCCACGAGTGGATCAGCATGGATATGAGTAGGTCGTTTTTTAATGCCTCTCAATTTACAATATACTAAAAACATTATATTCTACAATCATTGAAAAACAGAATAGTATTATTTAGGCCTTATATTTTATCTCGAAGCTCTTTCAGTGCTTCTTAAGCACTTTATAATGCTTGTTTGCATAGCAAAACAAAGACTTTGTATAAGTAAGGGCATTGTTAAATTTAATATGCGGGAATGTAGTTCCTATTTGATTTAACTCTAGAGACTATGCATAATGTTTACTTGAGATACCAAATAACAATCTTCAATTACATAATTATTTTGTCAGTAATTCATAATAGAGGAAATTAATGATTAATATAGACAACTTCCAATAACTTCATGACAAAAAGGTAAGTACAGCTGCAGGAGTGAAAGTTCCAAAATCATTAGGATAACTTTTTTTACTAAAATTATTTCAATTCCTGAAACGATTTCATCTACGTACTTCTACTGAATGTGAATACATTAGGTGCAGCCTAGAAAACACGTCAATAGTGTGTTATACCCGTTTCCGGATTTACGTTGAGAAGAGAAAATGTCTGATATTTGCTGTCTCGTTTTGAAATTATCATTTTAATTGTACATTTCTGAATGTCTTTAGAGGTTCAGATTCAAATAAAACATTTAATTATCTGTGTAGTGAAAAAATCAAGCTCTATAGGGAAATAGTACATTTTGTTACTAGTTCAGAGTGGATGCTATCGGGACGAGCCGAGTAATTGAATTCTATCGAGTGCCGGTATAGCACTTTCGGACGAGTCACGAACGGTACTTTTCATCATACCACATTTTATTTAATATTTTAAAACTTGTTAGTACGTTACAAATTTTGGAGGTTATATTAGTGAAATCAACGGTTACATTTCTGTTGTTTACTGACGATATATATGATAATTCATTTGCTCTTTCTCAATATAGATTCAGGCATATTTGAATCAACCGGTCAAATTCCGTTATCTGCCCACAACTAAAAAACTTGTTTCTGTTGGCTGTGTACGTTTTATGGCTAAGCCTTTTGGTCACTGGATAGTTTGCCAAGCATATCGGAATAATTTCTGAGCAATTCGGTCGGTGTTGTTGCCGCTCTTGCCTTATGTGTCAAACGTGTTGATAACGGTAACATCGACCACGCATCGCCGCGCCGGCCGCGACGCCGGCCGCTGGTTGGGTTAGGTTAGGCTAGGTTAAGTTAATTTATTCTATAAAATACAGTATTAAAAATATTAGATTTGATTTGATCCTAACCTAACCTAATCCAACCTAACCTAACCTAACCTCTCCTCTTGTGCTACCGCTACTACAGGTAACGGCGACATGATATAAGATAACGGCTCAAAATATAACTCTTGGGTGTAATATCAGGCCGTGTATGAATAACATTTGTTTCTATGATTTGTTATTTACATCTCCAATTACCTCTACACATCGCATATATTTGTTATATTACTGCCAAATGCTATATTATTCTGTTTTACTGGAAATATACAGTTTTGGGCAGATAACGGAATTTGACCGAATCAACCATGTTTATATTTGTATATTTGTATACACATTCTTTAACATCACTAGTACTTTATCCAGTTTTTACATTACAGTTTACATAACCTACCTGGTAGCGGTTAGTTTCTACCACAGCTGAGAGTATTTGAAACAGTAGTTTAACGCGATGGTATGATGAAAAATATATTTGTATTTGCCGTATTGCCAAACTCAGTATTATGCCATATTATATAATTTGTATTTTATGTGGTAAATATTGATCTCAGTAATTAAAGTGAGGTAAATTCTACTTCCTACTACATCATTACACTTAGTGCAAAGTGTATGCCTCAGCAAACCATATGAAGTAGCTTTGCTCAATCGCATCTCTTAGTAATTTATTTTCTTCTTAAAAAAGTAACTTCCTCAAACTTCAAATATATGACCTCGATCTCTGGATACTTTCAGGGACTTTTTCAAATATCACCTCGTTTATTTACACTGATAATCAACTTCTGCCTAGTCATGTAATTTTATCAAAAAAGAAAACCACTCCAAACCTTTATCCTGGTAAGACAATACATTCTTATTCTCGTTGAGGTGATATTTTTAGGTAAAACTTACTTTGATGTGTTCTATCAAATACAAAAGGAGGAAATTGAGTAATAATTGCTTATGAAGTTGCTGTGTATATACGATGATAAGCTAAGCATCGTGTGCTCTTTTGTGTAACACTGATTACTCCAAAAAATCTACTCTTAAAAATAGTATAAAGCTGTGTATTAAAACTGATTTGATCTTAAATATAACTGTAGGTTCTTCTTATAGTATTATAGCCACAAGACAATAAAAAGTAATATCAAGATCAAAATATAGCGATAAGATATTTATTATCGATACCAAAGTACCATCTCGTATTATAATTTCTGAATATTTGGGGCGTGTGTATGTTAATTTAAGTACAGCGATTTATCACTGCGACAAACGTCACAAGGACGAACTCGTGGTGCCCCCTCTTGATCTAACAGGAGCCGTTGGTTAGGATCGAACCATGGAAGAATAAATGGACTCAAAGATTCAAAGATTCAAAGTGGTGGATCAGTGCTTTACCTCTGAACCACCGCGTCTTACGATCACACAAAGTGCAGCTAATTAAAGTTGTTTTCCTTTTACTACCTTAGGATATATAAGACTCATTGGGTCCAGATGAATTTAGAGATATTTATATTTTATTTTTCTCAACAAAATCTCAAGCATTCAAAATAAACGTAGTGATACAAATAAATAATATATTTGAAAACTTTTAGCGATGCTTCTTCTTGTAAAACTTCAAAACGACGTTGGCTTTTATACTATCCACTGTATCCATCCAAGTTATTTACCTTCAATTATCACCTTGAAATTTCCTTGAAATTAAATTACCTTGAATTTCAAGTAAATTCATTAACAAAATCTAAAACGTTTAATGAAAATGAAAGTAAAAAACATGTAAATATTGAGAATTTTTAATCATTCTGTTAAATGGCTATAAAGATGATACTAATAATCATCCACTCAACATTTAAAACATAAATGGTGGTCTTTTCGGCTGTAAAGAGAAAGTTCTATTTGTACAGATTTTCCTAAGTTCTTCAAATATTAAAAACCAATTGAAACGATTTTGTTTGAACTCCACTCTTTAAATTTTACCATTATTACAATAGAGCGATCGGAATGCTTTTAAGGTTTATATGCTCAACTTAGAGATATTAAATTCATCTTTTTTAATGAACGATTTTTCCAAGTATTTCAATATTTGTTTTTATCAAAACAATATTGATGATGAGGTAAGAAAATTTACTCGCTTCAAAATTTAAAAAGCTTCTAGTTTTGATAGTTTAGTCTAATTTGCATAATTTTATAACCCAGAATAAACTCAAATTAGAGTCAAGAGAAAGTAAAGGCATAGTCAAAGGCACATGACCATTCATGAATATTTTCTTCATGTCACACTGCTGTGTCCTTTAAATGGTCTAGTCTGGCAGTCTATATAATATTTTAAACCCGAAAAATCTACCCCATAATAACAGTATGATAAAATAGGCATTAAACTGCAGAGTTTGTTAATCCGAGATCTGCAAGGCCAGTCTATTGAGGAGTAAACCCAGCACCATTGTGACCTATAGCAGTGTTCAGCTGCTCGATAAACGAACGGTTATGTGTTTGAATCGCCATTGTTACGGATCAGCCTGTAATTATCGGACTTTGATAGAGCTGTGCACTCACTTTTAACGGCCACATTCATATACTGTTTCCTCTATTGCTAATGTACCCCTGATTTGCAAAACTTGGATTCTAAGTATAGACATTATGATGTTTTTATGCAGTTTTTTCGATTTTACAGGCTGTTCGATAGACTTTACTTTAAAAGACACCATACTAACGGTCAGGAGTTTTTATGTAATGTAGTTTATTTTTTAAAAAGATTACAGAAGTTTATTATTCTCTATGATTGACGAAACAAAAATAAATCCTTTGTTTTCAATCTACGTATGTATAGAAAATACGTATGTGTTTAATTCTTAATGTAGGATTTACTGGCGTGAGTTGTCCATAAAGAATGATTGGAAGAAAAATTAAATTTTCTTAATACGTTATTTTTCCATCCTGGTGTACGATCATCTTGTTTTAATTTTTTTATGAAGACAGCATAGCTTAACCGTAATCATGATGTACACTGATTTACACTAACAATTGTAAATAACAATTGGCTTCAGTAAAACTTGAATTTCAAAGCATTAAGTTATTAAAATAGACGATTAAATATTGAAAGAGCGTTGTAAATAATTGAGAAATTATTACAATATAACCGTATCAGGTATTTCGATTCAGTTAGATTCGTCCAATATGACTTTCCCATTACTTCTTCAAAACCAATTTTCCGTCTGACCTACTTCAATCTGTGTTTTGTGCACTACAAAGCTTTGTTAAATCAAATCTGTTAAAAGTAAAAAGGGTGAGTCTACTTTAATTTGATCTAAATAAAAATGGGTCACCTAATTTTGGTTTAATTCCTTAGCTTTTACGGTCAATTGTAAGTGCTCATAAAATATATTCCAACCCTGTTCCTTAATCTTATGTCGTCTTTTAAAATTATCGCTCTGTTATCATCAGGAATAAAACCAGAGTTGAGTAACTTATTCAATAAAAGTCAAGTCAAAAACACTTTATTCATTTATATACAATTTGTACATGAATAGCGTTATAAAAATTAATGTAAACACACTATAACTAAATATAAGTAAGAAATACAGTTTTAGATTTATAGAAAAAGATTGGGCATCTTAAAAGATTGTCTTATTGGCTTTAAAATCATTTATTGAATATGGGGAGTGGAAAGTATCAAACGTCTTCTTAAAAATATTAGGTCTGTTTTCATTTTTTTTAATCGTTGATAATATATTTCAAAAAATCATTTCCAGCATTTACGGTATTTTTTTAATAATTCCAATTTATGGTGATCGATTACATATTTTTGTGACGTATGTTATAATTGTGAATTTTTGTTGTTGCTTTGTTTAATGAGTGTGTTTTAACAAACATGATAGCGTCTATTATAAAAAGTCCAGAGACAGTGATGATATTAAGTCCCTTGAAAAGATTTCGAACCGAGTCATAATAATTTAACTGCAGAATTACCCTGATTACTGGCTTCTGAACTTTTGAAATTTGTTTAAATTATAGTTTGCAGTTGCACCATAAATGTAAATACCATATGCTATGTGGGAATGTATATGAGAAAAATAGATCATTTTTTAAACTTCCGTACTGCATAGGGATGACATTCTCCTTATAGCAAAAAGGCATGAATTTATTTTATTTAAAACATGTTTAGAATTCAAATCCCATGATAAGTTGCTATAGAGAATTAATCCCAAGAACTTAACCGCCTCATTTATTTAGATCTCTTCATCTTTAATTTTGATACTAGGACTCATACATCTTTTATTTTGTTTTGTTTCAAAACTAACACATTTTGTCTTTTTTGAGTTATTGACTAACTTGTGCATTACTACATAATTTTGCTCATGAAAATTGAGATAATAGCTGAAATCAGTTTTATAAAAACACTAGCAGATTCGCTAGCTTAAAGGATGACTAATTTTAAGTAAATTGTGTCATACCATGTGCAATTTTTGGGAATATTTAAAAACCCTAAATGAGATGGTGTAACGTTTTCTCCAAAAATCTTGCCCGCATGGTTAGCAAAGGGTCTGAATTAGCTTCCTCATATTTGTCGATACAAAGAATGAGTTAAAGCCCTGGATGTAAAACAAAAAAGACGCTGAGGGCAGGTTTTGGAATGAACATCAATCTGCATTTTGAACGTTTTTGAAAAAATCTAAAAAAAATTATACGATTCATCCCTTTGCCAAATACCTATTTCTCAAACGTTTTCCATTCTCACTGAAGATCGGGTTATTCAGCTATCGATAATGCAAAATTATTGCAGTAATAGTATATTTTTTGGAAGTGAAATCCTCATCACCTGAGCAAACCCACCTAAAATTTTAGTTTTGGAAACTCCTTTTCTATAGTGGATGTACATAACCTCGAAATGAAATGCTCATACCGAGATTTAAGATTATAGTTTGAGTAATTATTTATTTATTTACTAGAGGGACAACCCATTTTACAAAAGTGGGAATACAATAAAGTACTTCGGACGGGTCCAATACAACGCAAATAGCTTAAGTAAGTGACATTTGACAAATATATAGTAGGTGGCCGTAAGTAATTTGTACGTTTGATTCTTTTAGTATATTGGATCTCGTAGCTTTTCTCTACCAAAAAAATATTCAATGGGCCTCCCAACCATAGTTTTGAAAACTAAAATGGTCACCATTTTGCATTTTATAATATAGGTACTCTATTTTGGCCGCCTGAAAGGGAATATTTTAAATACCATTCTTTTTTCGCATCTAAAGCCTATAAAGTATATTTGTTCCAAGTTCCATGGCCCAGTCTAGTATTTATTGAGAAAGTAAGCTTTAAAGATAAAAATTACCGCCATTTTGAATTTCACATCATACCATATTTAAGCCTTTTGAGAGAAAATATTGCAAAATCCCTTCTTAGTACGCATCCAGAGCCTGTAAAGTACATTTTTACCAAGAGTCATGCCTCTAAGACTTATAGTTTTTGAGAAACTGTGATGAGTCAATGGTTTTTGGCTTGTATATATATAGATGTTATCCTTTAAATTTGTCTACCAGTTCGCAAATTCATCTGTAATGGTTACATTATTTTTTATAAAATCGTCGCCAGAAGCTGCAGCTGAATGCGACGTCATCCAAGAATCCAAGGTCATCAAGTCACATAAATAAAATTATATATGCATCCTAACGTAATGTTTTATTACTTGTATCATAATTTTAAGCTATTTAATTAATTTATATTGACATTAATTAACTAAGCTAACATTAAACATTCAAATTCAATAGTTTATCTCTTTTACTCAAATTACCTCTTGCAAATTAGAAAAATAAAGTAGTGTATGTTGTTCTTGCGTTAAAGTTCACCTGAGGAGGTTGAAGTCTGTCACTGGGGAGTTTGGTTGAGGTATTAAGGCCTCTCTAATCCGTCATCTCAGCTTCTCCTTGAAGACCAATTATGTGGTCATGTGGTGTTCTTAGCCGCCTTGAAGTTTGGCTCTCCTTCTATCAGGTACGTAAAGGGCCTCACTATTGCCTTTTATCAGTATTACCTTGAGCCTCTTTAAGTTAAAGGAATACTTAGTTGTTCTTGGCTTAAGTTTTAGTTTTAGTTTCAAAATCTGTCCTAAAATAGGGTATCTGGGGTAGAGGTAAATTATGGAATCAATAAATCTTGAAATAGAATTAATTTGTTGACAATTTAATTGCAAATAAAAGGTAATATTCATCATGTAACGACTAAAACAGATAAAGGCTATGATCTCTATGAGAGTTTAAACAAGTATTAAATAACAAATTAATTTAAAAATACCTGAGTTTATCTTGATAAATTTTACATAACCATATGAGGTTAGTACTAGAGGGAACATTACATAAACTAATATTTGTTTTTAAGTTTTGTTTTTTAAATGTAGGTTAATAATCATTCTAATTTTTTTTATAAAATTAAAATTCCAGCTCCAAACATTCCTTTTGATACAAAGTGAAATCTTTAAATATTGAGTCTCAGTAACACTATAATTCAAAGAGACCATAAGGTATGGCCTCCTAAATAAATGGTCGTTTACCATTTTCTAATTACAAAAGATATTAAATACTGATAATAGTTTTATCAAGAGCTTGCGTCAACTCTACCATTAACATCTGTAAATTAAGTTGTATTGAAAACTCTTAGTTGAAGCATCAGATTTTTAAGTCAAATCAAATCGATTCAAGAATGTAAAGGCTATAGAAATGTTTCCACATTCGAAACGTAACATGGTGTTGGGTTGTTCTTGACACAAACAACCTTACAAACTTCACTGGTTGGAGTTGTATATGTTATGATCAAATCCCAAATTCGGATAGTGTCCGGAGTTTTTACCCAATCCTTGACGTGGATACTCTAAAATACTCACACCACGGATTATTTTAGAGTCGCTTATTCGGTATTTGGTATTTTAGTATTTTTTGTCGCTTATTCGGACATTATTGTCCGACGCGGAATGTCCATGCCGTGCAGGGGGTACACCCTTTTGTTCAATCACCGAAAAGAGGGGAGGCCACTGCATACCCACCTCCCGCCTTGGGGGAATTTTTTACACATATTTATTTGTTTCTGCTGACATGTACTTTAAGGTTGAGCTTGTTTGCCACTTAAAAATTACAGTATTACCTGGAAAAATATCGATAAATGGTTGAAAAAATTAACATGGGATGATTTTTGTAAAAAGGTTACAGCACAGCATTTTTTGGCCAAATTCTGCGCACAACTGTATATTTCCAATATACCAAAGTAATATAATATTTGGCAGTAATATAACAAATAAACAGGATGTGTAGAGGTAATTTGAGATGAAAAAGTCAAATTATAGAAACAAATATTATTAATACGAGGCTTGATTTTATACCCGAGAGTTATTTTATGAGCCGTTATCTTATGTCATGTCGCCGTTACCTGTAGTAGTAGCAACACAAGATGAGAGGTTAGGTTAGGTTGGATTAGGTTAGGTTACGACACTTCTCTGTGGTTACGATAAAATCTGATCTAATATTTAATGCTGTATTTTATAGAATAAATTAACCTAACCTAACCTAACCTAACCCTACCCAACCAGCGGCCGGCGCCACGATGCGTCGTCGATGTTTCGGTACCGTTATATGTATGTTTCACACATAAGGTAAGAACGACAACAATACCGACCGAATTTCTTAGAAATGATTCCGATGCGCTTGGCAAACCATCCAGTAACCAAAATACTTAGCAAAAAAAAATATACGGCCAATAGGAAAAAGTTTTTAAGTTGTGGGCAGATAAAGGAATTTGACCCATTTTTTACATGCATTTTTTGAGATATTGACTCGGACCAATGCCTATCATTGTTGGGTGATTAATCCTTTATTTTGACAGGATATTAATTTTGGCCACCATCTTGGATCCGCCATGTTGGGTATCAACTTAATTTTATTTTATGTCAAGATGGTGTTGTGAAACATCATTGTGAACAAAATTTTCACGCTGATTACATTGCTGAAATTCGTTTTTGAAAATATGCATTTGTTAAAGAATAATGAAGTAAAAATTCATCTCTTTACATTTCTTATGGACGTTTCATATTTTTGGTAATGTTAATTTAAGTGATTTTATTATTTTCCATTAGTTTAATTAGACTATCTCATATGGTTTGATTTTAAGCGTTTATTAATCGAAAATTGTATTATACTGTATATACAAAAAACTATTTTTTTTATTTGGGCCAGTTTTTATCTGTTTATTATAATACAAGTTTTACATTGAAAATCAAACATGGTGATATCGTCAAAAAATATATTCAGTTTTAAATTATTATTCAAAACCCTCGACGACTTTCATTACATCTGCGTATAAAAAGATTATATTTTCGGTGTTGCAAGTCAGAAAAACGTCATCAGTTCTCTCTTCACGAGGCTCTCATATTTACTAAGTTTTTAAATTATTATTCCTACCCTCCTCCCAAGAAATAAAAATTAAACCCGTCCGGAAATCGAATTCTTCATTAAAGTAAATAATCTGGCTCAATATTTCTCCGACAACAAACTTTTTCAAAGCAGAAAAAACTAATTAGTTCTATACAATACAAAGATAGCTCTCCTCATCCACAAAATGTCCCCGCCTAGCTGTTGGGGACATCCTTCTGACAAGCTTGAGTTCTTCCACATTTTTAGGGGTGATTGTGGACGACAGTCTGAACTGGAATGAACATCTCAAACATCTTTGCACTAAGTAGGTCTGGTTTTCCTCAGACAAATCTCCACTTTTGCCAACTGGTCTCTCTCTAAACTAGTTTACCATAGCCTCATAGAATCGCACATTAACTACTCAATTGTACTCTGGAAAATGACATCCAAACTCAACTAAGATTTATTTATTAATTTATTTGTTTTATTCAAAAGAGAGCCATCAAGCACATGTTTAAACTGAAACCCAGAGACCATCGCCTGGCCTGAACATAAAATTTAAAAATTATGACCGTTCCATGCCTTTTCATTTTTGAGAAAATAATTTACGTTCAGTCATAAAATTAACTTTTTCTGGATCCACCCCATTCATACAACACTAGATGTAGAAACAATCGAAATGCTATTACTCATAATCTGTCACTGTCTGAGAGAAAAAATAGCTTCATTAGATTGACATTTTTCCAAAACCTGCTTGTCAATATCAAGTCAATTACACAAATTAACAAATTCAAACTCTATCTCGAGCAAATTTTAATCTCAAATTGTTTCTATGGTACTAAAGAATTTCTACCTGGTGTTACGCAGCCAAGTCTTTAAACACCTAACCTATCCTAACCCGATTCCCAAACCAACTAAGAAGACATCAAGCCTAACTTGAAACATGCAAGTTAGTTTCACGGATTCCATGGCTCAGCGAGGTCTACGGATTTACGACGGAGGTAAAGGGTGAAAGATAACATTATGGAACGTAAAAAAATTATTGCATTATGTAACAGAATGAAATATATAAACAATTGGTTTGTTATAGAATATTACATTAAAAATTACCGTATGATTTATATTAAGTTATATCATATAACTAATTATGGAACTCATGGTAAAGACAAAATCGTATTTTATTTAAGTTTATTGAATTAAAGTTAGTCAAATAAAACTCAATCTAAAGTAGTGGTCACCGAACAAGGTGGGGAAAAGTTTTATTTCATCAAAGTAATCATGTTTATAATACACGTTGTTGCTAGATTCTTAAAAATTGTCAAGACTTTAGTGCACTTAACACAATATACAAGTTAATTACAGTATAAGTTACTTGTTTCCGACGTATTTTGTCAGTGCCCCACAGGGGTGTTCATATCCTGCCACAGTTCTCTGCATCACGCATCACTTCCTTACCACATCTGAACAAAATAACGCCTCACTTGATCCGGGTGAAGTAAATAGCGTTTCCATTTATTAAAAAACTTCTGTTTTTTTAACTGAGAAAAAGTACAGTTTCCTGACACATTATATTAAGCTTAGTTTGAAAAACATATAAGATTGATTTTGGATAAGTTTTTTTCAAGATTCTCATGAAAGGCAAAACTTTTGTTCGAAATAAACTCTTTTATTATGCTTGAAGGAGCTTTTTTACTTTTTTTACCAAAATATTTTCTAAAACTATAAAATACTGATAGTAAAAACTTTTAAGGCAATTTAAAACTTTTAGTATGTTAGAAAATCTAAATTCGATGTCAATGGAAAAGTTTTAATGTTATAAATCTAGTAAGACAAACAAAAAATTACCAAACATCAACTTAAACGTTTATATTTCTTTAGCCACATCTTTTTTTGAATAAGTAATTTGATGTTAGTTTTACGCTTGCCCAAGAAAGTCAAATTTTAAGTATACATATGTATTATTTGTCACAATAAACAGACATTAGAATAATATACATATGCAATTGATTATAAAATAGATTTATTATTTTAGTATTGTAGAGTACGACTGTAGTATTTACTTTATTTTGATTTTTTTATCGTATTCAATACATGATATGTGTAAGTTTAAGTTGTAATTCAAAGATCGAAACTCTACTTCATTTCACCCAACACGATATCCAACGCAGAGTTCCCATTCCACCCCGTCAGTCACAATCAATGTCGGACCAGATGACGCTTTGGTTGAACACAATAAATGTTTTGACAACTCGTCCATAACTATAACTGCTCATGTAGAATGGTTTTTTAGTCCTTTGTGGATAAACTAACGAAAAAATTATTCGATTTATAAGTAAGGAGTATAAACATAGTACCGTATGTTTATACTGTTCCTATTTACAATTGCTGATAATAATTTTAAACTTATATAAAATAAGAAGTAAAACAAATAAACAATAGGTACTAGGAAAATACAAAAGTATTTTTAGAGTGAAGGTATTATTTTAAATTATTTTTCTGGAAGCAAAGTTATCAGAGCTTACTCATAAACAAGGCTGCAGTGGGTGAAATTAAACTTTAATAATGATAAACTATTTATTAATTTTATTTTGGTAATTGAATACACAAAACCAGTTCATCGGAGTTTTATCTTTGTAAGAATATAATGTTTGCCTGGCCGAAAATCCTGAAGAACCCAGATCCCCGAAAAGTAATACTTACTTTTTTCTCCAGATCCCTGTCACCGGCCGGAGGGGCTGCGGTACACAGCCAGGACCGTGAACCGCTCACTGCCAAGCGTCAGATCCAACTTTAATGAAGTAGCACCATGTAGGTCCACTTCGCAATTCTTGTTGGCTGCCTTACTAGATTCACACATAACACGTATATTATGGTTCTCCTCCTCCAACGCTGTAATTCTCGTCTGAGACTCCTCAATTATAGATCTGAGGCCCCCCATTTTTTCCACACCAATAAATCATTTTCTAGTCTCGTCCATATTACTGGCGATATCATTATACAGTTTCTGAAGTACCCTTAATCGCGTTATCACAATTATTAATTGTGGCAGGGAGCTGCGGATTATTAATTTATTTAATTCCCTTGGCATCCGAATTACTGACAGTAGACCCAGAATCCACGATGCACGGGTCACATCGCCACGTGGCCTTGCCGCCGCGCCTCCTCTAAGCCTCGGCTGATTTAACCCCACAGCAGCCTATATGATATATGTTATTACACTGCGATTACTTGGAACCAACCTCTCTGTCCTCAATAACAGCCGAGCACCTATTGCAATTTCCAGATATGTTGAACTCGGAACTACTTATACACGATATTGTCAGCACAGCCAAAAAACGTCTTAGAGTTAATTATGTGGTTTAAATCCCGCACTCCGATTTAGATACGCACACTTGGGCAATTAAATTAAACATAAATAAGTGTAACACATGCAAATTTGCATTAAACACAGGCACAGTTCAGGCAGTGACGGGTCGGCAGCGGAGCGCGTTATCTGGACATTCGAGCGCCTGATAAAGAATGACCAAAGTGAAATCAATTTTCTTTACGTTTTCCTATTTTCAATCGCTATTTTATTCTCGTAAGAAATCAAAAGACAAAAAAATTAATAAAAATATCTAGGTTATCTGAAGCTAGGATGGGAATGTGCTGATAATTATCATATTTAAAAATCCGATTACAGAAAAAGTAGTAGTTTGAGGAAATTAAATATATATTTGTAAATAGTTTATTTTTTTAATTATTTGATTATTTTTTTTAAGTGCATCTTCATTTTTTATGGAATATATATTTTATCATTTCACGTGATTTGCCATTTCTTTTTGTGAGTTAAGTAGTGTCAATTTACATATCTAAAACACTCATTTAATACGTCATCTAGAATGATGTGTAACGTTTCATTGAATTTGTAGGGGTTTTCTTAATTATTATTGAATTCATGGATGTGTTTTCCACAATATGGTTTTAATTAGAAACATAAGTACTGGTCACCAAATAGAGAGTGAGGTTTATTGCAGTGGCCCATTTTCAGAGCGACGATAATCTAATTGACTATAAAGAGACCAATCATAAACGAATGTACAGAGCTGCGGATTATTAATTTATTTAATTAAAATTAGGTTAATAATCGACTAAATTTTATTGCAGGAAATTGTAGTGAAACATAATTGTACCAAAGTATGAACCATTGTTGACAATGTTCTATTCAACGGAAAACATTTTAAGAGAATCGTTAGAGAAAACTTAGGCATTTTTATTTATAATTTTCCCAATACTTCTTGAGTTCATGAACAAAATCTTACACATTCTAGCTTGAACAAACGTTCCCCCTTAAAGTGAATTTGTAAAATTTTTACAGTTACCCTCATCTAAGGCATTTCTAGGGGTTGTTTCAATAAAATAAAAAAATTAATATTATTATGATAATTGACTAATCATAATTAAATTACTTATATTCAAGGGATCGATGTACAACCACCCAGCGTTTTCAAAGTTGCAAGGGATTAAAGCTGATGCCTAAAATTAAATTTTAGTTGTTCATTATTGTACATTATTGTTCATTGCATGACATACATTAAACTAGGGTATAATGGACTATTTCTCCAGGGAAGCCTTTTATACGGCTTTTATGAAAATAATTTAAATAGATTTCAGAATAATTCTATCTATAACCAATAAGTGAAAGGAGGATTTAGAAAATTAAAATTGTTTTCATCAAAACCTATTGGTTACTCATTATTAGTATTATAACTCATTGCCAGAGGTAACGGTTTTTGGCCCGTAAGTTTAACTTAATTGTCTAACTCGGCTGACAGTCTGTCAGTGTCAAACTTGAATAGAATTGCCTACAGCGTATTTTGCGATTTGCCTCGCTACGATAACAATGACGCCTTGTCCTTTATAGAATTTATTTTCAAAAGCCTTTTTAATTTGTTCATTTTTTCTGACTGCAGCACATATTTATAGAATGTTAATATTACAACATTTCCTTAAAGGGAAGAGGCTATTACCCCCCCTAATACAGCACAGAGCACAGAGCACAGAGGCTATTAATGGGCTTTTAGCTGTTCATTTAAAGTATTTGAAGACTTTTTTGCACCATTTAATTCAGCTCTACAAGACAAATAGTTAAGTTATTGAATCATTTATCAATTTAAATTGTTTATTGAGATACCGAAAGCTGAAAACTCAGTACATTACCGCTATTTTATCCTATTTGGAAATAAATTCAATCTTCATGTCGCTTGGTTTTCAACTTAGTTTAATAAAGCTTTGGATTTGGCTTCGGTTGAGATCTATTTTATATCAGGCTAAAAATCTTTCATTTTTGCTCCGCCATTCAAACACACACCTTACCCAAGTGTCCTTGAGGGAGCTAAACAGAATTCTACACCTTCCTTTTTTCTTTCATGTCTTGATGAAATTGAGTTAAGTTATGTCATATAACAGTCGTGTACCTTAACATTTATATATATGGGAACAGTTACGAGTTGAGTATCCCAAGGCACCTTGTATTTCCCTGTATTATCCTAGGCAAGGATCGGACAACAAGTAGGCTACACAACCAACAGTTCACTAATTAGCCCTAGTGATTAATTAGTATAGCATGTGGACCACGCGCTACAACAATGATTAGTCATTTACCTAGACACACGACTCATACACTTGGGCTACACCTAGCTACAACTAGACCGATGCATTAATTTATTGCTGAGTGGTTTCTAAAATAAGCTAATGATTAGGCCAGCCTGGATTGCTAGTGTGGATCTTAAAGTCATTATTCCGCCTTATATTGTGAGGCATATCTAGATTTGGGACCAAGACCGCATCTAATTGTTCTTTTCCTTTTCACAAAAATGCTTTTAACATTGTATTTCCGCGACAGTTGGAATAAAGAAAACGAAAAACAATTAATCCACCTTTTAACTGTTAACAGAGTACAGCATGGATGAATAGACTAATAAGGATAAAATATATTTTCTAAGACTGGTGGTAAAAAAGATGTCTTAGTATCATATTTGTTCAACAGTTATTTCCCCAAAAAGTCTCATTATTTTAGTTTTGCTCTTTTTATTTTAATGAATTTCGAAAAATGTTTACTCCATAATCTGCTCTTGTCAGGGAAAGGAAAAAGTGTGAAAGGATGCAATTAGATTTCGTTATCCTTGGGCTAAAAATGCTGCATTGGAGTGCTTCAAAGCAAGATCCACTTGTTGACATTCCCCTCGGCTACTCGAGTAAATCTGGTAATTAACTGACATTCTTTTACTCACATGTCACTCCTTGTTTCCCTTCATTTATTTCATACATAAAAACTCTCAAAATATTTTTCTTTTACATTTAAAGTTGGTTCCGACTTTTTTGAAAGGTATGAGTTGATTGAAAGTTGAATTATTAGTTTTACAGTAATTAATATCTTAGGAAACGTACGAACTATCTTTCAGAACAAAAATAATAGAGCAGTTTTAATTTACCTGTTCCGTCTCTAGTCCAATGATTTCTCGATATATCACCACCTGGTTTCGACACTAAGTTGTGCCATGCTCACGTGAAGTCAGCGTTCAAAAATACATTTGAAAAAAATATTTTGGATCTAAGGTGGTCGATCCGAGATGACGGCCAAAATGAAGTACCCCACTCAAAATGAAGTATATTACCTTAAAATTGTCAGGGATGGTTTGGGGTGTTATATCAAATATCAAACCTTGTATGATATTTGAACAAATATAGTACGAGTTAGGGTGAACTATCATGAGAAACACGGTATAACCAGTTTCAAAAGTAACGAATTATAGTTTGTAATTAATTGTTAAGTATGAAAATAAATGGGAAATGAGGAATGGTATTGAAATAAAACTGAACCATGATTGCAAAATTGAATAAAAAAAGACTTGCGACCTATTTTTTAACCATAAAATACCATAAATCTACATTTTACTCGATAGTATAAACAGTAGTATGCGATACTGTCAGCTTATATCAGTTTTTTTCGTGAATTCTCGAGCCGCAATATCGCTGTAGCAATTTTATTACCCAATTAAAATTAATTCCGAAATTGATCCATCCAATCAATAAAATGTGCCGTAAACTGGAGTAACTTGAATCAGTTTTTAACTTTAAAGTTAATTCACTCCAAAAGTTATTGACATAAAATGCTGCTTTTTTTACCAAAACTTTGGTTTTTGTCTATACTAATTATTGTGCAACACAAAGTCAATCTAAATGTTTTTGTTAAATTTTAAAATGTCGGCGTTTCAAGTTATCCCTCTCTATGTGGTATCTTGAAATGCCCTCTAAAACCCAATATAATATCAATTTTATCAAGTTAGAATTGCCTGAGGTTACTTGAAATGAAAATTGAATTTTTTTAATATACTTAAAAAATAAAACACAAAATATGAAATAGGTACAATGAAAAATAACGCTGTAAACTAAATTTCCAAATAAAAAGTGGATTAATGTTGCACAGTATTTTCTTTCTTCACTTAAGTTTTAAAAGTTTTAAAAAATATATTTATGAAAAAAACACAGAATATGTAGGGGGTACAATCAAAAATAATGCTGTTAACTAAATTTCCAAAGGAAAGCAATGGCGGACTCGCCATACAAAAAGTGGATTAATGTTGCACATGACATTTTCTTTCTTTACTTTACTAATGTCCTCCTTGATTGGGAAAAAATAAATGTTGGACGCTTTTGATAATTTTTATAATTTATCGCCCCAACGGTCTCTTATATTTTCTTGGCATCGTCCTGAAAAAGGATAATAAGCATAGAATAGGCTATAAAGTATAAATAAACAATTTAGATCTCTTTTATTAGGCCTACTTTGAAATTAAATACCCCCGTTGCAGCAGACCTGCATACTCAGCGAATTTCAGATGCTACACAACAAACGATATTTCAATCCAACTTAGCGAGATTTTACATGTTTTGTAATCTCCTTAAGAATAACATGGGGAATGATTATGCAGGTTTGATGCAACAGGTATGTTAAAACTGGTTGGTTTTAATTCATTATTTAGTAGATCTTAACTAGGAAGAAGCCATATACCAAGTTTTGTCAAGAAATGTTAAAAAATAAGTAAGATATAGAATTTTTTTATTTCCCATAAGGATAACATGGGGAATGATTATGCAGGTTTGCTGCCACAAAAATTGAAATTTCGGGGATTTTAGACTAAAATACATTAGATCTCATCTAGATGAAGCCACAAACCAAGTTTTATCCAGATATGTTGAGAAATAAGCGAGATATAGAATTTTACTTATTCCCCATAAGGTTAACATTGGGACAACGTACTGTGTTTACCACTTTCAATATCTCGGTAACCAATGGACATAGAGCAATGATTCAAAACACTAAATTGTTTGTTTTTTTGAGCTGAATTCAATGGTGCCAACAAAGATTCGATAAATTTTATTTTTATATGTAAACAACTCAAAAAACCCATTTTTGGGGGTGTTTATCTCCCTTTACCCCCCTTCCTGTGGTCCGATCGGGCTGGTTCACGAACTCGTCCATTCGATTACCACTTTACATGTCTGTTCCAAATTTCATTAAGATCGGACCATATTTACGGCCGCTATCGTGCTGACAGACACATATATATATATATATATATATAGATAGATAGATAGATATATAAAAATTCGAACGATTGGTGTTTTTTGCTTCTGGTGGCCCTAAAACGAAAAGTTATCATGGTCTCGGGCTTAGGTCTTACCATGAGACCTACGGTAATAGCTTCCTCCCTATAGGGGAAATTCGCTAAAACGAACACCTAAATTTTATGTATTTTAAATAGTATAATTAAGAAAAGTGCATAATCCACTGATGGGCTACATGGTGTTTCAAGTTACCCAAAAATCCTCACAAAAAAGTAAGGGATTTGGCGGGAAATTACCCTTAAATTGTTTCTTAGTATAAGTTAATTTATGAATGCACATTAGTCATATTTGCACAACAATGATAGTTTGGGCTGCAGGACTTAAATTTTCAAGCCTTTTTTTTGTTCTCGTGTATTAATACAAATAATAATTAAAAAATGTACTTTCTATGAATTAGTGGGTCTAAGACCAATGTATTTTAAAAAGTGAACATTTCAAGAACCACACACTGGATGAATCAGAGTATTTGTAGGTGTTGCCAACCCGAAAACAAATATATATCCAAATTGTTTCAAGTTTCCCCACCATTTCAAGTTACCCCAGTTTAGTGCCTACCCTGTAATAACATATTGAGAGAAACAATTAAGTAATCAGACAAATACAAAACCAGCTTTTTAGTAGATTAAAAATCGTTAACTAAGACCGAGTCACATGGTGCAACGAGCATATTGTATTTTAGTATTACTTATGGAATTGTACTTAGGACTGATTATATTTTGGCAGCAAAAGGTGAATTTTGTAAATGTATAACTTCGCCTCATGATTTTCCCTTGTAAGGCGTTTATTGTTATTATTAATTATTTTTAACTAAAACCCAAACATTATATAAATTTAATAATATATGAATATTTTAGCTATGGTATTAAACAAAGACGAATACATTTATTTGAAAAGTTTCGTTCTTTAAAAAAATACTTCCTCATATTACTTTCATAATTACTCCTTCGATTAGACAACTTTTTGGAAACAAGCTTTCGTCGTAAGTTTTATTAAAAACAAATTGAATAAAAACACGTTCAATTGGTCAGAGAGGAAAAATGTGTATTGTGATTAACCGTTATGTATGCTTTTTACGCTTTGGTATACGGCACGTATAACATTCTCAGCCGTAAAAATATACTCCAAAAAATTATTAAGCTCAGCTAACCCTGCTGTATATTTTCAAAGGTTTTGTTTATAGTAAAAAGCCCAGAAGCTCGCTGCAGAGGCCGTGTTATTAGCCCATATTTCACTCTGAGTTGCGACCGCGTTGTCTAGTTTTATTACCTGCTGGGTCAGGCTGTTGTTATTTTAAAGTTAACACCCTTCATTACGTCGGTAGGATGAGAAATGTTTTATGCTAGTTTATGTCTAAGAGTTTCAAGATTCAAAAAATGTGACACAAACAGTGAAAAGAAACCTTTTTCAGAATTTTCTAGTTTTGAGCTTTAACGCTCAGCTTTAAATGGTCAACAATTTAATATCTATAGTTGAAAAATTCTATAATTCTGGTATTTGAATTTGATCTTATTAAAACAGGCAGTTAGGGAAACTAATGACCAAAAGTTCAATTGCTCAGGTAATACTGACATTCAAGAAATGAATTAGATATCAAAATAAACCTGAACACTAGATCTTTAAATGTAACCAAAACAAGTTTCAATAACCTACACTTTTACCAATAAAATCAAGCAATTCTGGCAAAACATTTAGAAGTTGGAATAGGGACCTCTAGTCAGAAGGCAGAGTGCCGAGCAATGGAGTAAAATAAAGTGTCGGGATGGTGATGTTTTTCGCTAAGACAATAGTCTTTTACTACGATTAACTTGTAAAAGTTCATTCTTCAGCCAATGGATGTCAGGGAAGACTAGTTTTGTGTTGCCACTGACTGCTCAGTCTGTACGAGTTTGCTGGTTTGTGTCTATTTGACAATAATGCCCTTACTTTAAGATTTACTTCATCTTCATGAGATTACTTTTCACTTTCCGCATCACAAATACAATATTTTATACAAAATAACTATACCCATTCCACATAATTTTGCATATTTTCTCAATTTTTTTTTTATTTTCAAAAGATTGGATTTCATATTTTCCCTTCATTAAAATATAGAAACATTTGTGTTCAATGGGGAAGAGCATAGAGCTTCATGTTGTATCATAAAAAATAACACTGAAACATATTGAGTAAAATATCAAGATTGGCATATAACAAAAGCAACTTTTAATTCAATAACATCCTCAGGGAAATTTGACATTTTTACGAGGGAATTCTTATATTTAATAAGTCTCGTTGATTGTAAGAACATATCTTTAAATTTCAATGCCAAACATTGTGGCAAGTTGAAATTGCATAGGCTGTAAACAAAAGCCTTATGTGAAATAATAAACAAATATCATGCTAAGTGCAGCTATAAAGATCTTGCTGTTATATTCAGTGGCTATCAAATAGTTCATTTTATACCTATAAAATAGTTACGTTTTAATGAGTGACATTGCCCTAAATATGCTACAAAGTGCACATTTATAAATGCGAACGTCCTACATAATTTTGATGATAACAGCGTATAATTTTATCAACAAGCGGCGTATGAATTGTATTTTTTAAAAAGTTATGGAAATAGTTGAAAATATTTTCCTTTTGTGGTAGAAGTTCAATTGCTTTTATGGCTTCCTTGAACGACCTACAAATAGTTCCCTCGTGCAGTTTTCGATCTTCAGCTTTGTAGTAAACAAAACAGTTCAATACTTATTCCCTTATTGAATTTTTTTAGGTGCCACGAAACCACAATTTGTTTCTCTCATATTAAGATTTTGATAGAATTGCTAATAGCGTAAAAATAAATAATTTGAACGATACACAGCGTATCTTCTGAATCTAGTTTTGTCACATAAAGCTGAAAAAGTTAAATCTTTTCCTTAACAATGAGGAGCAACTATTAAATATGAATGTTTTTCCAATGCACATATATATTTTTTCATTACTATTGGTAATAATTTAATCTACATTTGAATTCCAGCTAAGTGAATTTAAAAATTTCTATTTATTTTACCACAAATTATTAGGATCTTATAACATAAAAAACCAAAGAACAGCTAACATCACGACGATTTATTGCATTATTACACGTACCAGAAGGAATAAATCTTTACAGATTGTTACCGTTTGAAGACGACAAAAAGTTTATGTTTTAGGTTTGATGTCAGAGTGTTTGTCTGTAAAATCTTCGATTGTAATTAGTTTATTTAAATCTTTTTTTATTACACTTGATGCCCTTGAAATCAGTTTGAATTTAATAAAATTAAATAGAATGTAGTTGTTTTAATCTATTGGAACATTAGTTATATAGGAATACGGAAATGTTTTGTGTCTTTGGGGATGTAGTCCACTTTTTCATTTTAAGTGACTACAAAAGAAAAACAATTAGGAAAAAAAATTATAGTTTCTATTAATTTATTCTCCAAAACTATTGACTTTTAAATGTAAACGTTAGTTTTTTAGGTTGCATTATAAGTATGCTCTTATCTCAGTAAAATCAGACAAATTCATTATAGCTGAACAACAATGTAACAAAGCCTAAAAATCTAAAAAATGAAGCAGGTCAAATGGAAAATCGCTTTTGAAGAAGTAATGTGTAAAGTCAAAATGGACGAATTTGATGAATTTGCGTTTCTTGTCAACGTTTCTTCCCAAAACCTTTTTAAACCGCAATTTTTTAAGACCTTTGTCCTTTAACTAATGCCACAAGCAAACCAGCCAAAACAACAATGCCCACAATGCTGGTGATAACACTTTCAAAACGGTTCTATAGAGAAAATTTTGAATTTCAACCTGTATTCAGTCTAAAATAGTAAATAATGCGGAAGATAATGATATTAACATTGGTTGTCAAATTGAAATCAACAATTGAATTTGGAAGTCAAACTCCAAAAGAACCAAAGAGTTTCTATAACATTCCATAAACCCATTTGATTTAACAGCAAGGAAATTTAAATTAAATTTCTTAATAAAATAAACATTTATCGATAATTAATTTACTAATGTTTAAGACATTATATTATTGATATCCACCATCCTCCGAACCTTCGTCCAGAAACATTGCCCCCCAAATTAATCATAATCTTGCCATTCTCCCAAAAAATTCCATTCAGATAAATTACACATAAGATGTAGGGATACATTATACAGGCAAAAATATTTCAGTTATAGGCCTTTTATTTACTACTTAAAGCCTCACAATCATAATACGGGAAATAATTTCATTTCGCTAGTTAAATTCTGGACACTTTCCAAAATCAGTTCTACAATCAGGGTTATTGACCACTAATCTTGATTTTAGAAACATTTTTTACGAGGAGTGACTCATGGTTCACCCAGTACAGCTCATTACCAGCGTTTTCCCGAGGTAGCCGAGGGGAGCGCCGCGAAGTGGATCTTGCTTTAAAGCACTCAGACAGACATCGCGTCGCAAGCCTCCAGAAAAAAGAAAACATTATTGAATTACATCGCTCTCAAATTCTCCACAGTTGTTTCCTTTAAACCATTTTACAGAAAATAAGGAATTTAATTTTTAAATATCTTATAAACTATGGCGAACAATTAATTACCTACAATAAACCGTGCCTTGTGAAATACTTTGAACTAAGTAAATGAATACAAGAAATAACATGACTGAACAAGAAGTTTTAAGGCTGAAACCTTAAGGTCGTAATATAGACTCCTATATCATCACTATCAGTCAATGTGTAACAAGAGCAAGGTTCAGGTGTAATGTTCGAGCTGTACTTAGGTGACTAATCATTGGTGTACAGCCCCTGGGCTACATGCTGAAGTAATTAATGACAAGGCAATTAGTGTTCTGCTAGTTGTTTGCTTGATGGCTTATAACCTATTTTACGAAGGTAATGCTAGCCGTAAGATGAAGGTTTTGTTAATAGGTAGGTATGTTGGGACATGAAAGTTTGTAAAGTTTTGTTATTTTATGAATACATTCTCATTAAGTGTTACTTGCCATTTATGAAAATAAAAATTGGAATAACAAATATAAATTTTATTTCCTTTAAATAAACCCAATAATATATATATATATATATATATATATATATATTAGCAAGTTGATTATATCACTGTTAGTTTTTATGTTTTGCATAAATCAATCTGCGTTATTATTACTAAAGATTAAAAAAATATTGTTATTTAAACGTCTTTTATTTTACTCTCACTAATATTAGTACGTCAGCATATTTTGAGTTGTGAACCTTTAGAGTTTGAAAATTAAAATTTCTTACATATTAGTGTTTAAAGATTTATGGGGAAAGATTAGACTTTAGAAATTAAAAAAACATTTTAAGAAATTAATTGGTTTATAATAATGAAATTACAACTAACAGTGTGATCAGTTTAAAGTCTTTTACTAAATATATTATTTACTGAACTTGGGTTTTCACGTATTTTCCTGATAGTGTTCATTTCACATAAATTTTACCAATTAATCTTGTAGCCACTGAAATATCATTAGAAAAACATGAATTTTATGTCCTTTCAATTATTGTGTTTGCGTAATAATTCGTGGTTGCGTTAGAATATTTAGCGGGATTGGGGGGCTTTTTCTGAAAATTGTTTGTATATTCTACTATGAAAATTTATTTGGCGTTAATACCGGCTAATATTTATACCTATATTTTGTTATTCTTACCGTATCAAACTATTATCGTTACACCAATCAACCATGTAGTGGCCCAAAATGAAACGCCCAGCTTATCAATTGAGTTTGATTAAATTTTTCCCAAAATAATTTTATTTCAAATGTTAATTTACCTTTACCTTTTGACTTCCAATCAATTTCCATACATAGAAAATACATTTTCAGTGTATTATATATTTCTAACTTTACACTGTAATTAATTCGTCCCTTAACCTGATGACTAATATGGTATATTTTATTTTAAACTCGTTACAAACTATACCATATTTCTCTTAACCGTACGGTAAAAGAAAAAGACCCCGAAAAATATACGATTAGCTTTCGACACTGTTCAACTGTCACGGAATTATTAAGCTTTGCACTGTGGTTTATAATCTACACTCACACCTAGGTATCTGGTTTTTAATTCTTTAAATATTATTCCTTTGTTATTTTAAATTATTATTCCGGAAAAAATTATCCTTACCCATGGGTACATTTATTTTAGGAATATATTTTAAAACAAATTGAATCAAAGGTAATTAAAGACTTTTAATAAATCATTAGTATTACTTTCATTTCGCAGAATTTTGATTACGGTAATGCTTTGAAATGGAAAAGGCTTTGGTTCGCAGTTTTGATTCCTGTTTTGAAAGATTAATTAAATTGTCGCCGCAAGGCGGTGTGAACTGATGATCGTTGTTTTGCTCAGTTAATGTACACGTGTATCTTCTTATTTCTTTTTCCTACTTCTTAATTCCCCACATGAAAAGACAAAGTTAGCTGAAACGTATTCCAAATTTATGTCATTAATTTTTTTAGGAGCGTATTTTTCTTGATTTCCAAGAGACATTAGAAGATATATTTGTATTAAGAGCTTATTATTTCTAATACCGTTACGATAACTTGTCGGAATCTAAATATCCGGCCGGCTCTATAGAGTAACATTATATTTATTATGTTATTTACAGAATTTTCCCTTTCATGAACTGCATTGCTATAAAACAATATTCCCAAACCAAGGCCAAACCTTTCACATTATTGATCTCTCAAGACTCGTTGTTAATTTTTCAAGGTAAACTGCAACTTTAATACACTTATATACGAACCCTTGCTAGGTAAGTTTAATTCATTAATCTAGACTTTCATCAATGGTCTTTATCTAACGTTTTTTCTGATTCTTTCAACGGCATTTTTGAAATTTCCTCTTGTCTTTAAAATTCCCATTTGCCAGAGTTCAATTTTATAGAATTGGTGTAAGATCGTATATTAAAACTCTAAGGCTGAATGTGAAGCTTTTTGTAAGGAGTCAAGTTTTTCGACCAGAGCTTTTTAGAGCAATAGGAAAATAAATGTAAATACTTGATGACTCACTATTTGACTGTTTTCCTTCCTAGGGTGGGAAAGAGCTCCTTTCGACTTAAAGTACATGTAATAAAAACCACAATTTTCTTATCAGTCTTACGAAAGCAATTGCGGAATCTCATATATTAGGAAATTCTGAAAAATACATGACCGGTGAGTAATTTTTTTTTAAATTAAAAGTCCTCTATACCTATTATGTCTTCTAGCGTATTTTATTCGCCTTTTATTTAATTTGTAAACTCATTCGCCATAAATTTCGTACACACTGAAAATCTGATAATGAAAAATTATTTATATGTAAATTGTCATGCAATTTAAATGCATATGGGTGACTAGCTACAATATAGCACAAATAGATTAGTAAATTGATAAAATAATCTTATGCGTTAAAAATACTATTCGATAGAAAATTTCTTATAATGGTTTGAGTGAATATCGATGAAATTAATTCCAAACATTTAGCTCAGTTGAATTATTTTTCTGATTTTCAATAAATTAAGTAGAATAAGCTAAATTAATAACACCTAAATTAATATAAGCTTATTTTATTCGATGAAATTTTACTTTAAACCCAAATAGTAAATATTTAAGGTAATAATTACGTAACATTCCAATCTATATACCGAGAAATTTAAATTATGCAACAATTCTTTATGGCTCTACATTAAAGTAAAACACATTAAAATTCTTCAACTTTTTTTAAATAAAAAAATAACAAAATTACAAAGAGCTTTGCAACCTAAACAAACCTTTGAGAGCTCTTCTTTGATATCACAGTCGTATTCAGTAAAATATGAATTATTCTTATAATGGAAACACATTATAAGAATGTCCACTGGTTACCAAGATACTAAGAGTGGTAAACACAGTACACTGTCTCAATTGTAACCTTATGGGAAATAAATAAAATTGTATATCTCACTTATTTCTGAATATATCCCATTAAAATTTGGAATGTAGCCTCATCTAGTTAAGATCTACTTGTTTACGGCACAAAATTCCAAAATGTCTATATTCTTGAGGCAGCAAACCTGCGTACTCAACTTCCCAATGTTAACCTTATGGAAAATAAATACAATTGTACGACTAGCTTATTTCTCAATATGTTTATAAAATTTGGTTTGTGCAAGATCTAGTTAAGTTCTATTTTACTAAGCCACATACCAAGTTTCAACGAGATACGTTGAGAAATAAGCAAGCTACAAATATTTATTTTTTCCATAAGGTCAACATTGGGGAGATGAGTGGGCAGGTTTGCTGCCTCAGGAATCTGTAAACTTGGGGATTCTTGACCATAATCAAGTCGACCTTAACTAGATAAAGCCACATAACTATTTTTTTAAAGATATATTGGGAGATAAGGAAGGTGTTTAATTTTATTAATTTCCCAAAAGTTAACATTGGGAAGGTGAGTATGCAGGTTTGCTGCCTCAAGAATGTACAAATTTGTGGATTTCATGCTATAATCAAGTAGATCTTATCTAGATGAACCCACGTACTAAATTATATTTAGATATGTTCAGAAATAAGTGATATATACAATTTTATTTATTTCCCATAAGGTTAACATTGGGACAACGTACTGTGTTTACCACTCTCAGTATCTCGGTAACCAATGGACATAGAGCAATGACTAAAAATACTAAATTATTTGTTTCTTTCGAGCTGAATCTAACAGTATAAACCAAAATTAGAATATTTCAATTTTTCTGTATGAAAAATTCAAAAGACCCCATTCCGATGGTCCGATCGGGCTGGTTTTCAATCCTGTTTGAATTTCATTAAGATTGGACCATTTTTGCGAGGGTTATCGAGCAAACAAAAACGTAGGTATATATATTCATATACATCCTTATTGATACATATATATTTAAATAGATTTGAACGTGTGGGCTTTTTGGCTTCTTAGGCCCCAAAAATAAAATTTATCATGGTCTCGGGCTTAATCTTACCATGAGACCTACAGTAACAGCTTTTTCCCTAAAAGAGAAATTCACCAAAACCCTTTATTTAACTTACTATAAATCAATTACTATTCAAAGTATCTTTATCAGAATGTACTCAATAAATGCAGAATTCCGTCCTCTACAATTCTTGTATTTAAACTTTTTATGTATGATAAACGTTTTTTTCTTTACTTATTTACAAAAGAATAAGAAGTGGCCCAAAACTCTGATATTTTTGTGGTCTCAGGGCAAAAGCACACTAGGAAAATGAGATAACCTTTAAATTAATTTACCTGAATGTAAAACGGATATATTAAAACGATTTCCAGCTTTCCAAGAATTTTTTCCAGGCTCGATATTTTTACTGGCGTACTGTTCCTGGTTCAAATTATGTACATACGTCTGTAAAACTTTGTCAGAAGCCTTTACGTAAGTTTAAAATGCATTTAATATTAATTGAGCCATACATAAAGCTGTCATATGTAATGGAGCTGTAATGTAAAGCTGTCATATGTAACAATGTTA
The DNA here is from genome assembly GCA_035578135.1 of Flexamia atlantica. Classification (NCBI taxonomy): domain Eukaryota; kingdom Metazoa; phylum Arthropoda; class Insecta; order Hemiptera; family Cicadellidae; genus Flexamia; species Flexamia atlantica. The sequence continues at coordinate 27,169,759 of JAQJVK010000008.1, read as the reverse complement.
CTTGGTAAGTCATAATCCCATGATATAAAATATAATTAAATGTGTCCACATGTTTACTCACTCCAGCTATTTACAAATCAACTCTTTTTTGTACTCAATGTTCTCAACGAGGATGCAATAAGTTTGGGTAAAAAGCATTTAGAACACTGTTGGTTGGGAAATGTGACACTTACAACGGACCGGCCAAGTCCCGACAGCTATTGTCTCCTTAACTGTCTCATGTTTGTTAATGTTATCTGCTTATACAAACTGACACACGGAACATTTTCGGTGTAACATTTTTTAAACGGGAAAACAATACAAACAGCTTATTTGAATATTCGTACAATTTTCCTTTATTCGTTAAGAAGCATTTTCCTTTCTTTTACTAATAAATATATGTTATTTCTGTACATCAACACCTTTAACAAAAGATGAAGTTTCTAGTACAAAAACAAACTAGATTTTTATTATGGACACAATTCCTTATCATACCATGCAATGACTTTAAAGCTCTGTACTTTATCCTGAGTAAATTAATGAATAAACATAGCTATTGGGAAAAAATCATAAACTTATTAATAAACAACAGACCATGTATTATGGCTTAAGAAAAAAAAGTTGACTGTCCTATTGTAACGTACGGTTTTTTAGCGAATTTCCCCTATAGGGAAGAAGCTATCACCGTAGGTCTCATGGTAAGACCTAAGCCCGAGACCATGATAACTTTGCGTTTTGGGGCCTTCAGAAGCAAACAACACCATTCAATCGTATTTATATATATATACATATATATATGTCTGTGAGCACTATAGCAGCCGTAAATATGGTCCGATCTTAATGAATTATTTGGTACTGACATGTTAAGTGGTAATCAATTGGACAAGCTCGTAAACCAGCCCGATCGAACCATTGGAAGTGGGGGTAAAGGGGGATAAACCCACCCCCCAAGAATGGGTTCTTTTAGTTTTTCACATAGAAAAATAAAATTGATCAAATTTTCGCTGGCACCATTGAATTCAGCTTAAAAAAAAAAACAATCTAGTATTTTGAATCTTTGCACTATGTCCATTGGTTACCAAGATATTGAAACTGGCAAACACAGAACGTTGTCTTAAAACATTAATAATAGTAAAATTCTATATCTTGCTTATTTCTCAACATATCTTAATAAAACTTTATTTGTGGCTTCATCTAGGTGACATATAATGTATTTTAGCCTAAAACCCCCGAAATTTCCATTTTTGTGGCAGCGAACCTGCATAATCATTCCCCATGTTGTCCTTACGGGAAATAAAAAAGATTCTATACGGTATCTACCTTCTTTTTCAACAATTCTTGATAAAACTTGGTATATGGCTTCTTCTACCTATAATCTACTAAATAATTAATTAAAACCAACCAGTTTTGACACACCTGTTGCAGCAAACCTGCAGACTAATTCCCCATATTATTCTTATGGAGGTTACAAAAACATGTCAAATTTTGCTATGTTGGATTGAATTATGTTCTTTTGCATTTGAAATTCGCTGAGTATGCAGGTCTGCTGCAAATGGGGTATTTTATCCTGCTACAACGCAAGTTATTATGAGGATATATTTAACAATGTTTACTTTAAGTGTAACGTGAATACATTTGAAATAATAATTGTGTTTGTAATGCAATTAGGGTTTAATTAAATCGAAACGTCATCACATCAACTGCTTATTTAATTTAATAATTTGATATTAAACACGATGAATATAATTTACAATTAAAAATATGTTCTAATCTCTTAAACTCATATATTTACGGATACATACTGAAATAAAATATGTGATAGCATATATAATCTGTTTTAAAACTATTTTACTTTCACGATCACATTGAGTATTATAAGATAAAAGGATTTAATAAAAGAAAAAAATGTAACTAGTTCAATGTCCTATTACCCTGGATAAATAAAGTATAATTCTTTACTCTAGTTAAATTAGGCACCTTAGGATATGTTATTGTCATACACCTGATTGATACACCCACTTACTCATTTAATTATAGTTATAATAATCATAAGTTATTCGTTGTTCTCCTATTTTCACATAAAATATTATATGATCTTTAAATGGTTTATTGCTACTGAAATAATGTTACAAAGAATCTAAAATTATATTTGTGGATTTACAGTTTATAATCTTTTTACATCAGAAACTGACAGGAAACTATATTTACTGCTGTCCGGCTGTTTCGTGTTTTTACACGAAACACAGTACAATTATACTGTAATTGTACTGTAATATACTGCAATTGTATATAATTACATGCAATTTTATTTCCTACATATTGTATGAGCTTCTCTTTATCAATAATTAGTCATTCCCTCAATTTATCTATAAATCATATTTATCAATGGTTTTATTCTTAAACCTATTATTTTATATTCTTGTTTAACATAATCATTAACAGTACAGAAATTTAATTTTTATAAGCTGAACGGTGGGCGAAATTGCTATCACTGTTTTAATATCTAGCGTAATTGGCCTAAAAATTAAACAGAAATGCGTCAAATTCATGCGATAGGATTTGTTGCATAACCATAATAGTTAATCTTGCAATGTGGTTACCTGATCTACAGCTATAATACCTGATGACCACTTGGTAATAAGATGGCACAGAACATGTTTCGAACTAATTACAGTCATACCCGACAACTGGAATGGAAATTAATGTTTCGTAAAGGAAACTTTAGTTCATCTCTGTTTGCTTTGTCATAAGGAAATCGAGTGTTTTCGCAGATTCCAGATGCATGAAACGGGCTACTTTAGAATACAGAGGGACATCAAATATAATTATTCATCACACAGGCCTACAGACACTTTTCCTAACTTCTTAATTATTTGGCTTGGCTTAACACCTTTATAAAAAAAGTTGACACAGCAAAAATTAACAGCTACATTGTTTGCGAAGATTTTTTGTAGAAAAAACCAGTTTGACACCACGACTTGGTCCTTTTTATCATAGAATTCCAAATTCGGGGACTTAAATATCTTATTTAGACACCGAGTTTGAAATTAATGCCTTCAATAATTTGAAAGATTCTTCAAAAATAACGTCGTGATAATGTCATGATAAATACATACAGACAAACATCCACGTAACAGTGAATTTAAGAATGTTCACAATTTTTTCCTAGAATCAGGTTTTGCCTGGTACACTACACAATATTAAAATAATATGTATACAACAGAAATCTGAGGTACGGAAATTTACTTTCACGCAGTTGACACTTTTTTAAACGATAAAGGGTAAAAGATGATCAAACAGCGGTAAGTAATTTGCATCAGGAGGTGACGAGCAGTGCTAAGTCAACATTTTGACCTCATCTAATATGCTAGTAAGTTTTTTGTGTCCATTTATCACTTTTCATTAATGAAAACTTACCAAAAGAATAGAATACTGACATATTTTAGAAACTTAAGCGTAGCCCATATAATGCACCGACACAGCAAAATATTCGGGTGGATATAAATATTAGTGGAGAGTGCATGGGCATGGGAATGTGCGTCAATACCGTAAAAGATTGAAAATAATGTATTGTGTTAGTTTTGACTTTAATATAGTCTTGTAATTTTGCACTAGCTCAAGTCATTCTAAGGTTTTGAAGTATTGGTGTATCACTATAAAAATATATGAAAATACTAGTACGCTGACGTTAGGAAGAAAATTTCAAGACAGGTTCCTTTCTCTCATGTTTCCAAATCAGGCTAATTAAACGAAATAAATTAATAAATATATATTAATTATTGTTGATCAAGAGTTGAAACCTTTTTAAAACTCAGGAAGTTTTAATTCTTAAATTTCGTTTCCTGGGAACATGAAAATGAATAATGCAATAACTAGGAGTACGCTCCGATGTCGCGTATGAGGACGAACGTATTCGCAATTTACCATGGTGGTGACATTAAACCTATCATTTTTAAGACTCAAAGGAAACAAAACAACATTCATACAGTTACAAATAAAAAATAATTTTGAATGTTAAAAGTGATCAAATGTTTTACCGTACGGTATAATAAAAGCTACTTGAAGGATAGTTGTAGATCTGACCTCAAATGTTAAGAATGGTTCTTAACATAGGTTATGGTAAAATATTTAAGATGTATTTAAAGTGAAATGGAAGAAGTCTAAAGAAACAAAATTGTTTTCACAAAATGCAATTTATTTTGTCCTCACAGAAAATAAGTTTCAGTGAAGCCAAGAACTATATTAAGCCTTTCATATTATATGACAATGACTGTTGATGCGACAACCAGCAGCAGTCTGATAATACCATTGGTTTGTCTGATACCGGATTGAAACCTTCTGGATTCATTTTAGTAGTGGAACATACATGATCAAATGGGCAATTTCACACTCTTCGAGTGTCGGATGATCATTCTGCCATGCGACAAATAAATTTAAATTCATTGTATTGCCATTACAACTCATTTTACAAAGTTGGAAGCAATGTCTATTTCACAATAATTTTAACTGAAATACATTATGAAAAAAACTTACGTAAAGTAACTGAATCAGTTTTTTTTTTAAAGGAAACTAACTGAATCGGTTTTTTTTAAAGGGCGTAAGTCCTAAAAAGCAAACTTTCGGAAAACAAGAAAAAACTGTTTATTTTCAAAAGGGCGTAAGTTCAAAATGCCATATAACGCTTTGTTGACATACGCCCTTTTAAAACAAATCACAGAAATGCTATGCTGATTTCATCAACAACCATTCATTATAGGTAGGCCCTTTCAAAGCAAATCGATGTATCTAGTTAAAGAGTACAAAACCACCAAAACCTGAAAATAAAAAAAAATGGACTTACGCCGTTTTAAAAAAAATCCGATTCAACTGAAAGTCAAAAATTGCGTAGGCCTCAGATATGAAACAAAAATTATTTTCATTACTCTACAAAAAATCATCTGTTTTTGTTATGTGTTTGTCACCTGCAAAACCGTTCTTTAATAACCATTGTTTATTTCAGAAAAATAATATTTTCTATAAACCCTTTTTTAGTTTTATTTTATATATAAAGTAAATTATACAGCTGATTTCAACATACTAAGGAGAAAAGTCTCGTTCAATACGTTTTTAATGAAATTGGTTGGCATATGCGACCATATGAAGTGTTCAATAAATCTTGCACTTTATACCAAACCAAAGGTCTCAAATATGCAAATCCCTCTTTTTAATCTTGTTAAGAAATATATAACAAATTTGGTGGAGTAAAAATGAGTAAAATAATGCAATTTTATATTTTAATATATAATGTAAAACATCAACATACAACAATATCAAAAACATAAATAATAAAATACATTTGATCCGCAACGAATACAGCATGTGTGATGACAATTTGAACATAATGGCAGCACAGACCAGAGAGACACCCACGACCAGAACCCAATGGTTGAAGTTCAATGCACATTGGCAATTGAAGAAAATATCTTTCTGAAAGAACAAAAGTGTATTAATATAAATAAAATATTGTAAATTGAAAATAGACCTTATGAAATTAGTGAAAAACATTCAAATATTTACAACACATTATACACAAATGAAAGGATGAAACAATTCCTATGAAAAAACGTTTCTGGAGGAATATAAAAAGAATTACAATTTTCAAAATATTATTATACTAACAGTTCCCGTGGCTTCGCTCACGATAAAAATTAGAGTTCAACCTTGATAGCTCGAATCTGAAGGGCCTGAATTAAAAAAGAGTTTTATCAAAGAATATGTAACGTGTTTATATGAATAGCTGTTTAAATAAATAGGTCTGTTTATATAAAATATAACGCTGTTATGGCATTGTGTAGGTCTTAAAAACATTTATGTCACACTGTGGACAGTCACAGTGGATTATGTCGGGTTTCTTTTCAAAGTCATAACTCGAGAACGGCTGGACCGATTTTAACGTTAAAAGTGTCAATTTTACGGTAATTGGTCGAAAATTTGCCAATACGTCTCAGAATTATCAAATAGAGTATCAATTAAGTACGATAAAGCGATGAAAGTTCGAAACAGTAGCACTATCAATTGGCGGTGTTTCAAACTTGCTTCACTTTGTTTACAACGTAATATATGGGCGGTTATTAATAATTTTAAAGGTTAACCACAGATTGCAGCACTTATTTTTTCTGTGCAAAGCCGGGACACACCATCGAATCGGATGTTTATACATCGATAGATGAAAAAGGAATTCGCCAAATTGTTTTAGGGCATAATTGTAATACATTGAGGACGCCATGAGAGAAAAAACTATAACTCCCGCTGCCTAAATGAAGATGGCGCCTCATAGTTTGTTCATGATTAAATAGATAAGGTAGAAAATCTAATTTATGGATTAAATATAAACTAAAAAAAGGTAACTTTTATACACTACGTATAACCTAAAAAAATCCAAACAACCATGATGAAAGAATTAAATTATTAATCAGCCGTAACAACGTATCCGTTTGTCAAGCTAATTACCCTCTGCTTGCTTGAATGAAATTGGAAATGTAAACAAAAGATCGACAATCACATTTATATGGGAACGTTTTAAAGCCTCTTCTCCACCAACTTACAACTTTGAATTTTGGAAATATATAACTTACTTAGCGGATACCTTCACCATAAAAGGAACGTCTGTGCAAATTTTTAAGATTCGAAGTCCAATAGTTCGGGCTGTACGATGATAGGTCAGTTGTATTTGACAAATGTACGGTATAGGAAAGAAAAACGATAACTCCAGCTGCCGAGATAAAGATGGTGCCATCAGCGACGAAAGAATAATATTATTAATACTATTATTTGGTCGCTGGGTGTCTCATATACAGATTTTATTCTTAAACAGATGAGATACTTAAACTAAACGAAATGTAACTTTAATATAGCACATAATTATGTACTTAAAATAAATCAACAAAAAACTATAAAAACCAAAACCATTGCGAAAGAAATTAAATTGTTAGCAGCTATAATATCGTCATACCTACATTTGTAAAGGTAACTACCAGCTGACTGATTGAATGAACATTGAAAATGTAAACAAAAATGGCCCAACATACTTTTATATGGAAAAAATTTAAAACTTTGACCTCACTGAAAACCCCTTAAAACTTTTAATTTAGAAAAATCTGTTCTTAGCGGATGCCTACTCCCTGAAAGGAACGTCCACGCAAAATGTCAAGGTCCTAGGTCGTATAGTTTGGGCTGTGCGATGATAGGTCACTGGTATTTGACAAATATATAGTAGATTATAAAAATATAACAATAAAAAATAAAAAATATTATAATTGTGTAATTGTATACATACCAAATTGTTTGGGACTTGGCTCCTCATATCATTAATAAAGAAATTAAAAAGGAGATTGAATTTAGGCATCATATAGGATTTTCTCTTCAAGCTCAAAAACAAACTATGTAAAATATGATGTGTCCTACCTAAGTAATTTGGAGAACTTGACATGCCATCAGCTTGGTGAACTATATTGTGATATGAATCAAAGTGGGCATAACCAACCTTGGAGCGGTAAATAACAAACGGTGGGGGATAAGTGAAACTCACCTATCGGGAAGTACGTACTTAATTTGTGGTTAGTTCATATACACATTCATTATTTTAGTTTAATTCATAACAACAAACAACTTTAATATTTTTACGATAAAATATATTAGCCTATCTATATGGTTTAAATTAAAATTGTAAATAGCTCTTTTTTCTATATCCAGTTTATTATTTGGCTCCAAATATAATCTCACATACAGGTACAAAGAAATAAAAAATAATAACTACAAGTAAAGAATTTTCCAATAAAAAAAATTTTCAACACACTACTATGTAATCACTGGTTTTACAACATCTTTTGGTGGCTGAAACTAACTCTTTTCCGCCAGAGGATCGAAAACTTTCGTCCCTAGGGCCGAAAGTCAGCTATATTTGCTTCAAAGAACGCGAGGACATCACATCTCGCGCATACAAAACACAGCACACACAAAGATATGGCATCTCGTGCTGTCATACAGCATTCAATAGGTTACAAAGACAGAATAGTTGCGATCATATGATTTTCGTAGCTGTGTTTGTTTAAATCATGCCAAAGAAGTCCATTGCTAACAAACTCAAAGTTTTGTTTTCAAGTATGCCAAATAAAAATCAGATTTTTAATGTTGTATAGGGTATATTTCATTGTGTAGTGTGGTGAAAAATGCGGTTCGCACCTCGGCCAAAAGTGTTTTGCAGCTCTTGATTGTTTCAAATTCTCGACTTCATCTTAAATTTGAAATACAATCTCGAGCCTGCAAAACCTCAGTTTATGCCCTTGTTGCAAAATGTACTATTGAAAAAAAAATTATTACTATGCTCTGTTAGTACGGGCAAAATACTTTTTTCATCCAAGGGCAAAATACTTTTTTCATCCAAGGGCAAAATACTTTTTTCATCCAAGGGAAAAATACTTTTTTAATTTTATATAGATTTTGCGGCCATGAGAAATCGATTGAAGCTGGCCACAAGATGGGGGGAAATCCGGTTTCCATCCTACAGCCCGTCAACAAAGTACCCATGTTATCGTTATGGCCATTTTTAACCAAAACAACTGATTGATATATTTAGGTTGTCTATATTTTATCCTAGAGCAAAACTCGGTATACCTAGAGTAATGACGAAATCAAAGTTTATTTCAAATCAAATTTTGAAAGAGCGTTTTAGGCCTTCTAACATTTGCAGATACAGTAGAGTCCCGCAAACCCGGAATTCTGGATAACTCGGCAAGCCTACCAGAGCAATAAAGTGCACTGAGATTAAAGGCCAGAGCATGGTGTGACACATATAAAACAGTTTTGGTTTTTCTTTCATTTTTTTGTAACTTTTAATGTAGTTTTTGTATTTTTTACTATGCAATAAATAAATGATATCTTATAGAAGTAACAGAAACTATTCTTATTTTTTTCTTATTTTTATTCATTTTTCGATAACTCGGAAATTTCACAAACCTGGACACCGTTCGGTCCACATTAGTCCGGGTTTGTGGGACTCTACTGTAATTCATATTTAAAAAAATCCTGACAGGGATCAGCCTATAGGCGTGCGCAGCAGGCATGCCATCAGTGCCATGGCATGCCTAACCTTAAGCCTTCTATTGACATAGTACACAGTTAACTTCACTTTCTGTTCGGTGTAATCGTCAAGTACCGTAGCCTTACGCCAGTTTTATATGGTGAGAATTATTTTAATAACTCATGCCTAAGGTCATATCTGTGGCAGGCAGAATACCGGACATCTGTCCTCCCGCATGTAAACATTTTGTTTTAAAATCTTATAAGTTACTTAATAAATTTCACCTGATCTCCCTACCTGAGGGATCTTGATTTCAAGTCGATATGTGCATACACAGTGACCGATGTAGCCGATATGCCAAGTTAAGTTATCATCACCAATATAGTAGTGCGGCCAGTATAGGCATTGGGCATCGGCTTCGGCTTATAGCAGATCACAATCAGTTGTTGAATCTTTACTTCCTTGCAACATTACAACTTTTAAAAAACTCACAGCACCTGATTGTATACCATGACCACAAGGTCATTTTAAACAAAATGAGGCAAGTTATTTTGTTTTCAGTCACCCTGCTAGCCTTTAGCCATATTAAAAGAAAATATCCTCCTTAAACACACATTCAAAGGCTAACTATACATGAAATTTATAAACTTACGACAAGATGTTAAACACTGGCTGAAATAAAGAACAGTTGATCAACAGCAATTACATTAGTAGTTCGAATAAGTAAACTTAAACAAAAATGGATGCATTTTGCATCAAACTTTTTATTATTTGCCCCACCAAATAATAGGTCCGTTTGAAAATTTATAATTTTATTACAAATATTCAAACACTTTAGTTTGACCCAACATTCTCGGCGTATTGAACATCTGCTTGAAGTTAAAATTAAACTACTAAGATTGTCTAAAACGACCCGTTTCGCTTCAAAATATCCAAATTTTCTGGGATACCCAGATATACTCTCCGAGGTTTGATATACCCTCATAAAACCCGGTTCAGTTTACTCGGACCCTATTTTTGAGATGGACCCATCTCAAAAATTAATCCTATATTTATACCACTGTCATATTCTAACACGGAAGGTTAAAGTCGGATGAATGGTTGGGTGCTCCTTTACTTCTACAAGCAAGAAGAGTAGACAGAAGAACAGGTCATAGCTACCCAGTGAGTTCTTGCTACCCCTAATCACTTTTCCAAATTTTATATGTTTAAAACATTGTATTTTCAGAATAGGAAACAAAACGATGAATTTTTACTCATTGATTTTAATTTCTGTTACTTAGCATTACATTACAGACCTTTGAGAATCTATTATTTTGCAAATTTAAATATAGGCTATGTAGGCCTGTATTGTATTTCGGTCAGTAACAACCCATTATTTTTAGGAACTGGTTACAAAAACGCCGCTTTAAAGCATCGGCTCGTATAAATCTATTTACAAATAATATTATTTAGTTTTAAAGTCATAAATATGATATACTTGCATTTTATAGGTCAAATTTGCCAAGAATGCTTAATTGTGTTAGGGTATTTTGTCAAATCCAACCTGCTGGCACTCCGAATGTTGGAGGTCTGCGCATGCCTATGGATAAGTTTAAATCAGATCAGATATCTGGGGTCCAACAGTATGTAGTTATGACTATAAATTGCCTAAACTTATGAGTTCTCGGCAGTGTCTTTGAAAGTTTCTCAGGGTTTGACCCTAGGAAAAAATAATAGCAAAAAACAAGAATAAAAATAATTAAAAATACATAACAGCAACATTTAGCAAAAACCCAATCTACAATTTAGGGCCTATACACATGAGGTCAGTAGCTGTCATGGTTGCGCGGCAACTGCCACTGTTGTACTTTTCACAGTACCAAGGAGCGAATGGGATCATATTATACAACCATGCACTTTGAATCAACACCGATATGTAACAACATGAGGTGTCTCTACTTTATTTTATGCCTTTCTAAAGTTCATTCGGAGTTTTGCTGAGTTATCTTCACTAAATGTTTGTAGTTGAAGTTAATTAAGACACACCGTGGCCACCAGTGGTGCACAAATATTTTGTCTGAGTCAAGTTTTTCTTTTAAATAACCAGTTAAAACAGTTTTATTTTTTCCTTAGATATGTGTTTTCTCTGTTGTACTTTTGATAATTTCAAAAAATTGCATTGTTTCCCTACGGTGAAATAAGTCAGGCTAAACATGTCTAATGAGAAAAATGAAACCTTGCACCTTCTTCCACTGTGTAGGAGCAAAGTTTAAATTAATAAGAGAACTAAATTAGTAGCAATTGATCAATGGACCTACCGTAATGGTATGTTGAGGTGAGTGCTGGTGCCAATGAAATTAAATGAATTGACGTTGAATCTGGTGCTTCCATTTACTTGCAGAAGGTGGCCATAAAAACATGTCGTTATTCGGAATTTACTAAGTTTAAGTAAGGTATGTTCCTAAAACAAAACAACATCAATTTATGTTATAACAGGGAATGAACATCGAATACTTTATTTATGTACGGCCTGAACTTACAAAACACCCTTTTTCAATATTATGTCAGAGGTTTAATATGATACACTTTGCTTAATTTTATTGCTTGGGTTAAAATGCACTATTGGGGATAGTATCATAGCCTATTAAATGGAGTAAGATTTGATAAGGCTGATGTATCTCCTATCTTATTAAACTAAGAGTAGGGCTGCCATACGTCCCGGTTTGACCGGGACAGTCCCGGTATTTTGCTCTTGTCCCGGTGTCCCGTCCAGTTTTCCTGATGTCCTGGTCAGTTTTTAAATTGTGTAATATGTTATTAAATAATGAACTAAACCTGTAATTTAACAAGTTTGCTGCAGCAAAGGAAGAAAGAAGAAAAAATTCTTATATAATTTATGTACTTTTGTTTTTAAGTTGTATTTCATTCGCATAAAAAACATTGGTATTTCTCATTGAAGTAAAATAAATTAATTGTAAGTTTTGTTTCATGTAATGAATTATTATTACAATTTACCATCGAAAAAATTGCATCGTCACAACACAAAATATAAAAATATTTTTTTTCAAATCATTAAAATTCACAATTTTACTCTAAAACTTTTATAAATTTTTACCAGATTATAAGTTTTTCAAAAGTAAATTTTACCTCAGTAGCCTACCTATATTTAGGTCAACCTAAAAACTTATTAGTTTGACTCAATAATCTGGACACAAAATAGGCCTGTTTGAGGTTAATTTTTGCTGCAAATATTAACTATAATTAACCCTTTTCCTCTAAAATTTCCAAAAATTTCCGGGGGAGGCTCACCTTCCATGCCCCCCAAACCCCCCGGTGTGTCACACACTGGAGCATCCTTGGTTAGTTGTCCCGGATTGACCGCTTGAAAATATTGCAGGCCTAACTAAGAGGTAATGTAGCAGTGCCCAAAACTATTCAATCCTTCATTTTATTGTGTCAAATAGTTTTAGTCAAACAATAAGGCTAATCGATGATCTCGTAGAATGCTGTCAATTAATCGATTGCTGTTGTTGGAAATGCAGACACAATGTAAACAGAGTACAGTTGAGATTCATAAATTTCCTAATAAGAAGTCTATTTATAGCTAGGTTATTCTTAAAAAAAACTGTTTACCATTATTACACTTATTCTTCCTAAAGCAATCTTAATAAATGACAATAAGTTTCTAAAACGCAATATACTAATGTAAATAGGCTACCAACAAAAATTTACTGGTACATTATTATCATGAATATTATCCTAGGAAAAGTAGGCTACCGATGACATTTAGTAGATCTTGTCCTCAAAAGAGAATCACACTATAATTGTAGAGATATGTTTGAATTGAAATAAATAGGTATAGGCTAGGTCTAGTTTAAATGTTAATTTTATGTTTTCCCAAAAGTTATTGTTATCAACTTTAAAAAAATTATTTAAAAAATAAGTAATAATTTTGCGCTGATTGAAAAAATGATGGCATACCCATTTTTTTTGTCGGCTCTTCAAAAGAAAGCTAAAATAAATTATATATATGCCTATCTTAAGTTTTATATATATAGGCTATAAAACTTATTTTTTATAAACGAAAACCTTAACTGTCAAGCCAATAAGCCTGTGTGATGACTGCAAGGTACCTTAGAGGCAATAGTCACATAGGCCAGCCAGAGGTGACCGCTCTTGATGGAAGAAGTAAGTTAGTACTGGGACTGGGAGTCGTCCACCACTGGGATTGAACCAGAGACATTTAACAATATTTCGGGCAAACGCTTTACCTCTGTGATATCGCCTCAGTAAATACATATATAGCTAGGCCTTACCCTAACCTTAACTATCATAATATGACTCAAACAGGGGTTAATTTCAGCCGGAGCTCACCGGAGCATACCAGAGCGCAAGTTCGGTACATCACAATTCACCGGTGCGGCTCCGGACCGTCTTTTCTGGCCACGTCATCTTTTAATACTGTTCAGAAAATGATTTTTGATAAAGTGTACAACTCTTTCCAAATTTGGGAATTACCTAAGTCAACTTTACAGTCCAATTTTCCTTCACATAGCTATGCGCACCTTAACAGAAGGTGCGAAAGTATACAAGGCCTAAGCATTATACAGTTGTCATAAACGTAAAAAAATACCAATTTTAATTGCAATTTATACAAATGTTCCAGGGGAGGCCCCTCGGACCCCCCATCCTGCTGGAGGGTATTCCATACCCTCCCAGCCAACCGGTGTGCCATAGCTCCGGTACTTTTTTCTTTATAGGCCTAAATTAAGCCCTGGACTCAAATATCAAAACCTAACCTTAAAAAAGGTATTATTGAAATTTCACCTTGATTTCAAAAGATTTAAAGCCGTACATCCTTTAATATATATCAGGTCTTAAGGACCAACATCCAAGACAACATTTTATTACAGTTTCTGGTTTTTCAGCCAGAGCTAACAAAAAACCCTTAAATCCCAAACCCAAATTAGAGCAAAAATTACTAAATTTAAAAAAAATTATAGCTTAGACCTTATCTGAGAGAAGTACATACAATATTAGAAAATGTGTATTAACCTTTTACACAGTTTATAGGGCCTACTTGTTATCTCTAAGCTCAGCTTACTAATATGAGGCAGATAAAAACTTGTACCATCAGCTAGACTACATTTTTAGTTTTACTCTAACCTCAAGGATGCAAATGAGTCCTGCAAACCCGGACTACAAAATGTCCTTAAATAAGTTTAAGTCATACTGCAACAAACATGAAAGCATAAGATTACAGTAGAGCCCTGCGAATCCGGACTAATGTGTACTGAACAGTGTCAAAGTGTCAAGGTTTGTTATCGTTATTCGTTATCAGGAAAGGAGTACAAATAAAAATTAGTTTACGATAAGTCTGCGTTATTCCTGTAGAAATTAATTATTCGCTGCGTAATTGGCTAATTTACGTCATGCAAAACTAAAAACTTAAACCTCATCTGTTAAAACAAACAAAGAAAACAAAAAACTTTTGTAGCCTACTCTAAATAGATAAAAGTGCACTTAATTGCTCAGACAGTCTTTCTGAGCTATCTAGAATCCCGGGTTATTGAAGTTTTGGTTTTGAGGGTACAATTACATCTGTATAAACATAGGCTTAAAGATTTTAGTATGAGTTTTAGATCTGATCCTCGCCCAATAATTAATCTTATGGCCCATGGATAAATTATAATATCCTTGTCCATTCTACAGCCCAGTGGGGGGGGTGGGGAAATCTAAAAATATATCAAAGGTGAATCAAAATCGATATATTGTTGATATTTCTTCGGCGTTACTATTTTCAGTTATCATGAGAATATAGGTGTTGGGTTAGTCAACTAAAAACCGGTAAATTGATGACCTACATTAGATCACCACTAAGAATTGGGTTTACAATCTGATCTTCATCATTTGCAAAATTTAGGCATATCTTTGCCAAGTTAAATCATGATGAGAATACCGTTTATTACAAAATTCCAGCTAAGACACTTTATCCAACCACCAACATAACCTGTACAGGGACAAAGTCTACATATAAGTTCCTCACACCATCTTATGAAGATAACATTATTATAAAATAAATTCACACTTAAAAGGAAAACTGTGCATACCTTAAATGTGTAAGGAAATTCTGGATTTCAAACACGTAGGTAAGTGTAAAAACCTAAACTATCATCTTGAGAGTTGGGTAACCTTATTACTACAGGATAAAATTACCTAATTTGGTTACTTGTATTGTATTTGCCATCAACTGGGCTGTATAACAATTATTTCTGCTTACAATACCTACTTTGTAAGTCCGACATTGATATTATAAACTTGTTACGGTCCTGACTTGGCGTCTTGAGGGTCTTCACGAAATCACGATACCAATCGAAATAACTTAATTCCAGAGACCGTCAAATGTGCAATTCAACAGCAGTCTGATCATAAATCAAAAACAATATCTCTAGGAGTATTCTTTATTTTTATCCTTTTATTCTTTAACTTTCGCTTTAGCTTTAGCATTCACAAGCGCTATCGCAGCACAGCAGTAAATGAAATGTAGCAAATTAAATGCAGATTTTCATGCTATGCAGACACTGTTGTAATTCAATTCGTGATAAATAGATAACTTGTAACAGATATATTTAACACCATAAATTAAATAGCTTGGACAATGGTTAGTACGCCATAAAACAAAGTTAACACAACCTACAACCACAACTACAAATGCCAGACAAACGACATTATTTTGACATTTGACAGCTCAACAAGCCAGACTTTTTGACGGGTGACGACGACTGCCGAAGTCAAAAGTTCAAATCAGCAACCAAATAAATGTTGTAAACTAAAAAATAAAATATTGAATCAAAAAATTAACAACCTACTCATCGATTAGATCATTCCTCAAGATATAAAATTGATGCCGTTTAAGTTTCATAATTTTTAATCTAATAATAAAAGAGGAGTTAAACTACATAAGTGATTCTTGAGTTGAGAATAAGACTCTCTAACGTTCGTCAAAAACGTAAAGCAAAACACTGTTTATATTTCTTTGGATATCCATCCCGGACTACCGTCAAACATTATTGGGCAACGCTCTTTTTAGATGGAGTGTTAATTTTCTATCACCATCTTGGATCCGCCGACTTGGATACCGATAATATTTATAATAAATGCAAAGATAGTGTTGAGACACATCTTTTCAATCCAAATGATTACGCTGATTTTGATGCCCCAAACAGTTTCTAAGAAAATAATCTAAATAATATTCTCAAGCTTACCATTCAATGTATAACGTTCTTTAAAAATTACTTCTTTAAAACTTGTTTTGCCTGATAAGAAATTCTAGTAGTTTATTGTTAGGGTTACGAATGTGTTTAAAATACTTTGTAAACATGAGAGAATACGTAAAAAATATACATTACCTAAAAACAATTTTGTAAGTGTTTGAATTTGCGTCTTACAGATTTACAGATGAGCCGTTATTCATATGTTTTGCTCAAAGATTTTCGTGTTTTTTTTTGTGATTTAGCAACTTCACATTATAAATCTTTAGCCGAAATAAAATAATATTTGTATGCTTACGCTGACAAGATATCACAGGGGCATTATGTATGTATTACTTAATTAAATATATTTTTTCTCTAAATAATACATTTTTTGATGCGTTTATATCGTCAACACATACATTATAATCTTTAATTTATAGTAAAAGATATATGGAACTCACTTTCAAAGTCTAGTTACAAAATATAACCCTTACATCACGATATTTTAATAATTTCGTTCTTTTACCATATCCATCAACGTACGGCTAAATACCACTTGCCACTACTACGTTCAGTTAAAAGAACTCCTTTTAGGTACTGTTGAATCCAAAGTTTTGCCGCATTAACGGTAAAAGTATTCAAGTATTAAGAAATCTTAAAACTAATACTGATCAACCTTTGTAAGCCTACATTGTCTGTATTATAATACTTTGCTTAGTGAACGTTTGAAATTTATTGAAGTGTGTGTTTTCTGTTCACTTTTATATACTCATTAACTTAAGAAACAGGCAAATATGAACAAAATTACTTAACTTTCTTTTGTCTTTAAATAATAAATATAAAGTAAACAAAAACAGTTTGACATTAACATTATTAAAATATAATAATGGTATCAATGTTATAAAAGTCTCTTTTCTTTTAAAAAGGGCTAGATTGTAATTTTTTCCATCTGATATGCTACGGTATATTTAGCCTTATATTTTTCTCTTGAGTGTTCACATTACATATTTTATTACCATTAAATGTAGCCCGCAATTTTACAACGTGCAGTTATTCTTTACTTTAAATTTATTTCTGAAATAATTTTACTAAAAACAATGAGCAATGATTGTAGTTTCCCAATTTATTCAGAAATGATATTGTTTTGCATACAAACATTAAGCCAATTGATAATTGTAATCTCTGGAATTCCGTTTAATTTCGCCTTAAACTTTTCATTGTTAGGTGTTTCTAAATAAATGTTTTCACGTTTCTTTAAACGTTTTTTAATACTTATTCACAAACCTCCACTTTTTCAAAGGACAAAAACGATTCTTGTAAAATTTCTAATCGATGTCACCTGTACCTTTTGAGATGAATATTTTTAGTTGAAACTCAGATGCAATAAAAGAATTACATTAGATCACAGCTATGAAACAGCACTGCGGACATAGAAACTGGTATCGTAACTTAAGGCGTTGTTGTGACTGTGCGGTTTTTACTTATACTGTTACGCCCTAATAATTATATTATGCTACAATATGAACAGAAGGTTCCTAACTGCTTTATTAGTTTACTAATATTACTGTAGACTTGTACAAAAAAATCCTCTCTAATATTAAAAATTCGCTTAAAAACCAATTAAGAAAATACTTACCACTGCGCACCAACATTAAATGCATCTTTGTCACTTCAAGAAAGTGGAAATAAAGATTATTTCCACAAAAGTAACTAGAACTTTAAATAGCACAGTACCCTTAAGCAGCAATTATTAGGTTAAAAGGTTTCACACTAATACACACTCAACAATCTCTTTATTAATATTCCATGTGTCTGTTGGTAGTAAAAAAGTAAAACCTTTCTTTAGCAGTGAAAAAGTCTCGGGGGTAGAAACAAAAACGACGAATGACGAATGACGAAACAAAAACTAAATAGTAGTAAATCATTAATTAAATAACATGACAAATTTGCTAATATCACCTCGTATTTTGTCATTTACCAGATCCCAGGCTGGTTTGGTAGTTGGTTAAACCCACGATAGGCTGCAAAAAGTAATTTGTTCACATGAAACGGCCCAAGACATACGTTGGCAAATTAATGAGGGCATATCTAATTTCGATAAAATAATATAATTCAAAAATGGATATCCTTAAGCACACTAAAGATCAATCTTTTCGTGCTAAACTCGTTAATTCTATCCTGGAATACCCTTGAAACATAGATCCAGAATAAAAATACTATCCGGGGGCTTGAAGACAAAAACAAATTACTACTGAAGTAGTACCTGTCAATGGTTAGTAGTTACTAACCGTTATGTTACAGTGGATATTGCACTGTTAGGAAACCTATGATGCTTCATTTTTGTTTATATTTAAAAAAAATAGGTCTAACAATAATACAAATATTTTTTTATTCAAACGTAAACTTTCTGTTAAAAATTATTATCCTAGACATTCAATTCATATTACCTGTCATAAAATTGCTTAGGTTATGTCTTACAGATACAAAACAACACCAAAAAAATTAGCACTCTCTGAAGTAAACATTTATCTAGACAATAGTAAATTAAAAAGAAAATTTCTATTTGAAAATAGGAACAAAAACTCAAATTCAATAAATATACTGGGATTGAAGTTGTTTGCCCGCCGTGTTTATTTTACGCTTCAACAGCCCGATCTCTTTTTTGAGTGAGTGATCTGAGAATATTAATACCTGCTTGAATTGGAATATTATAGCATCGGAAACAAAACATATATGTTTTTATAGTGAGTTATTTGCGTTTTTATCATTTAAGGATCTTAAAAGTTAAACGAATTGCGGAAAAACATTTTGTTTCAATTAAGTAGCTATATTAATTCTTTTAAGTTAGTAAATTTTTCATATAACCAGTGAAGTTTTGCTTTTCTATGCTGGAGCTAAAGAGTTATACTACGTAGTAAAGGAGAAATCATAACTATTGCTTCAACAGCTGTTATAATATTTAATTTGTAGGGATATAGGTAAATTTTTTTATGTAAAAGAAATTGTAAGTCTGTAAGCGTAAGCAATGCATCAGTGTATCGTCTGTTAAGATTAAAAATTAATTATTCTTACATTTTCCATTTTTGGATCGTTTTAGGTTGTCAAAATTAAGTTTGTTAACTTTCACAGTTAGAGTCATGAAGTACTGTTAGTCAAAACATAGCTTGCAGACTGTTATGTCAAAAGTTTGTTATGATTTACCCTCAAGCATTGCTTTAATTGTGTTGTTTGTTGAAGTGGAATACCCATCGTTGTGTTCACTGAAAGAATGATTATTCCGTTATTCTGGATACTTTACCGAACGTAAAATTAAAGTAATTAAGTTTGAAAAAATCTTGGTATCTTGTTTTTATTTAAGATTAATTATAATTCCGCAATGACTTCAAACCTATGTTGAAATTTTGCTAACTTTTTAAGACAAAGAAAGTATTCTTTTTATTTATCAGTTTTTTTATTGTAAGCTTATTTACACAGTATAACGACGACTTTAAATAGTTATATGAATTTTCTACTTATTTTTTAGAAATGTGTTTCTCATTTTTTTACTCTAGATGTCAAAGTTATAAAAATAAAGACGTTATAGAGTCATGAATAATGTTTAGTTTAATTGTCATACAACTAACTTCAATTATTATTTTTATCAACATTCTATAATGGAGGCTATTAATTATTTAAATAGACAGCTTCCGATAGCTTCAGGATAAATGGCTCAGTACAGCTGAAGTTAAGAAAGCTCTAATCAATTAGGGTAACTTATTTTAACTAAAATATTTCATTTCTTTAAATTAGTTTTCATACTACTAGTGGAAGGGAATTACACCTATTTTTAATTGATAAACTAGTAGGTCTAAATGAAATAATTAGAGATATTGTTGCTTTCTTCTTCTTTACAAACTTTCAAGTAATCAATATTAACATAGGGATATACTTAAAATGTGTGAACAAATGTTTAGCGAAGTTATTTCTTGTAAAAATTCATAATGTCGTTGGGTTTTATAAATAAAAGTTTAAAAACAATATTGATTTAAGTAAATTACCTTCATTTATAAAATGATAATTAATGGATTTAAATGGATTGTTTTAATGCAGGATCGTTTTGTAAAGATTTCTGGTTAATCCATTTGCAAAATCTGACATGAAAATAAAAGCACAACATAAATATTGCTGAGTTTTTCAATCATCCGAATAACTGTTTAAAGAGAAGAACAGCCCTAAAGAGAGAGTTCATTGTTTGTACTGATTTTCCAAAGTTCTTAAAATATTTAAAACTAAGATAGACGATTTGGATTGAGCTCCACTCTTTACACTGTTATCATTATTACAATTGAGTGATTGGGGTGCTTTTAAGGTTAAAATGCTCATCTTGGAGGAATAAAAGTTATCGTCTTGAATAAAGAATTTTTTCCAAGTTTTTTGATATTTGTTTTTAACAAAACAATATTGGTGATAAGGTAAGACAACTTTCTGTCAGATTAATATATAAAACTGTATTGATACAATTTTTGTGTCTTTATTTTTTGGGCAAAACTGCTTCATAAATAATTGTTCACTTTTTGGTACTTGCACTTGCTACGTTTGGATTTGTAATTTTAACTTAGCAATTTTAACGTCTGTCTTTTAATAACACATTTAATTTACCTTCAAACAAGAAAGAATGCAAAATTTAAAAGTACATGAGTGTATAAGGAGCGTTGATGGTATGTGGAGAAAAATACTCCTTCATAACTCTCCTTCAATCAGTATGTTTTATAAATATATTGAATCAGTATCCGTTATTGATACTTCTTGTATCCTCTATTTAAAGTTTGTAATACTGTAAAAGTAAAGAGTCCTGTTAGTTCTAAAACCATTTGAAGCAGTTCAATTAAGAGTCAAAATACACTTACTTGCCAAAGATTTAAATGTCAACCACTTTTTCTATTTTTTCTTACTTTCATAATTTTAATAACTCAGTATAAACGCAAATTATGAGTCACAGAAAGTAAAGACATAGTGAAAGGCATATGACCTTTCATGATTGTTTCCTTTGTGTCATATTGTTGTGTTCTTTAAAAATAGTCTAGTCTGGAAGTCTGTAATAATTTTAAACCCGAAAAAATTTACCCATTTAAAATATTGCTAAGAAATAGGCATTAAATACAGAGAGGTGGTTTAATCTGGGGTCTGCAAGGCAGTCTATTGACGGATAAACCGAGCAACATTGACCAAATGGAGTATTCAGCTGCTAGATAAACCGGCCATTATGTGCTTGCATTGCCATTGTTACGGTGCTGCCTGTAGTTATGGGGCTTTGATAGAGTTGTGAACGTACTTAAAACGGCCATATTCAAGTATTGTTTCCTCATATCCAATGTATTCCTAATTAGTAAAGCTTAGATTCTATATATGGAAATTAAGAAGTATTCTAATCCAAAATACCCAGTTCTAATGGTAAGAAGTTATTACAGAAATGTAATGCAGTTTATTTTGAACCATAGTTTATGATAATTTATCATCTCACATTTCATTACTACGTTGTTTATTCTTATAAAAACTAAATTTATAATAATCTTGTTTTCTAGCATTTGTTTTGTCCTTGACCAAGACAGCTTAGTGTAAACTTAATCATAATGTATGCCGCTGTTTGGGTCTAATTAATGTTGAATATAAAGTGGCTTTATTCAAACTTAAATTTAAAAGCTTTGCAGGATCAGAAATTTAACACTAAATATCTAAACACCATTGTAAATATATTCCCTTGTAAATCCGTTTAAAAGGCTCAAACAAGTATTTCTATTGAGTTAAATTCGTCCAATATGACTTTACCATTACTTCTTCAAAAGCGATTTCTCGATCTGTGTTTTATACACCACAAATTTTAAATAAATCGAAACTGTTAAAATTAAATGGGACGATTCTATTTTTTAGTGTGGTGTAAATAAAAAAGGGTCCCCTAATTTCGGTGTCATTGATTAGCAATTATAGAATACATTATGTTATGTCAATATGAATTGCTCATAAAATATATTCTAACCCTGTTCCTTTTACTTACGTTTTTGTAACCTATTTTCTCCCTGAAATCGTATGGAATAAAACTATTGTTCAGTAAGTTATTAACTGACTTATTCATCACCTCATTATTTTATACATAAAATTTTAAGTAATAGCTGAAATTAGGTTTATAAATACATTTTATTCTTAAAAACTGTTTACAAGAACTGTTAATGATTATAGCTATAAAATCGCCGTCAGAAGCTTCAGCGGGGGGCGGCTATCATCCACGGGATCCTATATCTCCAACCCTCAAAAATAAAATACAATATGCAACCCAACTATCAACAACTATTTCTATAACTAGTTTTCTCGCAAATCACTATTTTGAAACTGTCGCTTTCATGTTTACTAATCTAGTTTAGCCAGGATATATTATGGCAATATATACAAAAAAAAAAAAACTAAATATCGATGTGAAAAGTCACATGTACATCCCGTTTCATTGAGGCATCATTGTAATGGATCCTAACGATAGTTCCATCGAATTTCTTAATAGTGATAAAACATTAATTGTGATTGCAAGATTTGGAATTCTTCAGGCTCTGGAATAAAGCTATTGCACGGGCAATTTTTAAATATCCGAAGGTATTATTACCTGAATGTATTAATTGTAATGTTCATAGAATGCCCACAAAACAATAACATACCATTTACTCTCCTTTTTTTCTGCTACTAATTATCCAAATCAATTAACTAGTTTTGAACCTTAATATTTAACAGTTTATACATTTTACTCAAATTAATAAGTTAAACCTCTTAAAATTATAAAAATAAAGCAGTATATGCCATGAATGAGTTAAAGTTCATTTGAGGAGGTTGAAGTTTGTCACTGGGGAGTTTAGTTCAGCATTAAAGCCTCTCTAATCCATTATCCAAGATTTTCTTGCAGGCCAATTACGTGGTCATGTGGTGCTATTAGCCGTCTTATATGTTCACGGATCAACCGTCTTCTAATGAAGCGTGTAAGAATGCTGCAACAATCAGATGATCGCTGGTGCTCGAATGGTTGCAAATGATCAGATGCAAGCACAGATTGCTGATCGGAACAAAATGAAGATCGTTTGTTCATTACTAAGTTAATGAAATCGATGTTGAATGATTGGGTATTTGCAGGTGGGGAAAATGTTTGTTGTGTATTTCGAGGGCAAAGCACATTGTCTTCCTCGTGAAAATCGCCGCCCTCTCAAGCTCGGGTGCCAAAATTTTCACTCGTGAGACAATGATGTACTTTACTCACTCAACACACAAATAACTATTAATTTATTATCTGACTCAAACCTTATAATCAATAGAAACAACTTGAAAGGAATTGTATCCCTTAAAATCTAAACTATGGACTTCATAATAAGGATTTATTGGAGGAATATTTGAAAAATTTATAAGTTATTTAAAGTTCAACTAAGAGTTGATTTTCAATAACTGTAATACCGATTTACCAAGTTATAGGCCTACTCTATCAGTCACTAGGTACAATTAAATTAATAACAAACTTTAAGAGACAACTTAATTTTATTCAAACCATTTCAAAAGAAAGACATCATAGTAGAATAGGAAATCAGCGACATAATTATTCTAGAGAATAACTTTCAGTAATAACTTCAGAATCCTTAACAATGATCAAAATAACAATATTAATTGCACCTAACAATGCACATTAGAAATCATTACTTACCGTGGTGGCCACCCAAACTGAAATATTATGACACAGAGAATACTTAATAAAAACGTAGGTACGTAAATGAAACATGAAACCCTAAAATCAGGGCAATTATGAATCATGAAACCTAAGCTGAATGTACATGAACTACAAGGCACAACTTATGGTTCATGGACGATGGTGTCCAGTAGTCGCCGACCTGTATTTTCCAGGAGTTGCTGAACCACTAGCATCCAGTAGTGGTCCACAGAATTAGCCAGTAGTCCAACAAGCGACAAGAAACCCTACACAATGTACCTCCTTTTATATACTAGGCTCTGGGGTTATTTAAATATTTTGCAAATATTCATATATTATTTATATACATATATTATTATTCAATTATTTCGTAAATTTTAAACCAGGCAAAATTGTGGTTCCGATCCCATGTTAAAGTGTAGGTCCCTTAGTTGCCATTGGCTGTTGGGCTATTATTTAACAGTCCTGCCTAAGGAACATGTCGGCCTTAGTCAGTTACAAGACTACAAGATCGCGCTACAATCATCCTACACTCATCCTTCACTCGTATTCCGGTTAAAATGCGCAGCCAGTGCTGCGTTCCGGTCTTTAGAGGTATTAAAGGTATTAAAAGTATTAAGTCTTATTACCAATCTGAATGTCAGTTGAAATACATTATGCATATTTAAAGATTATTTGCTTGTAAAAAGGAACAATTTTAACATCGAGGTTGTTCAATATAATATCGAGGTTGTTGCTAAATAAAATCTAATTTGAAATAATGATATATTAAAATGCAATATATTCCTGAGACAAATTATTAAATCCGTTATCTGTTCTCCCTCAAAATATACTAACTCTTTTATAAAAGTTACTTTATCCTGTTCCAGATAATCAGACAAAGAACATTTACTTTTTGGTTATCATAAAATATGTGGGCTGTTTGAAAACTAAACAAACTTGTGAGCGAGAGCCAGAATAGACCTATTGTATGGAATAATCACGGAAATACGACAACAATGACTGAGAGAGCAAAGTAGACCAAAATAAAAACACTAGGCAAGGTTGCATTCCTTATATATCACACAGTCTACTTTACTACCTATTTGATATTTGCTGAGTAAATTACTTGACGCAGCTGCTAAAAAGCTTTTGATGTTAACATTATCACTTTGATGGAAACATTTTATGCTGAATTATGAATCAACATTTAATATCTTGACATTTATAGACAACACGCGCATTTACTTATTTTCTTCTTGCGTCTTGTTGTAGATGCAAGAAGAAAATTGTTATTCTAAATTTACAAATGTACAAGATTGCAAATAAACAAAAACAACGAACTTTTATATTTCAATATTTAACTCTGGCACATTAATTAAAGAAGTTCAATATTTCAATTAGCCTTCTTCACTTATCGACATGTTTCATAAAGTCACAGCTAGTATATTTTTCCAAAGTATTTACTATAGTTTAAAATCATTATGGTTCTGACAGGTAATATGATGAAATAATTGCAACTTTTAGAAAACACCTTACATAAATTACATAAAAAATAATCTACATAAATCTTATGAACACATAAACAGTAATCATCATCATGATGAAACAAGTTATTAAATTGCAAGAATTAATATTTTACAGCATTTTAGATGTCTGAATTTATTATGTTTTATGGTCTACATCATGTTAAAACAAAACATTCACATATTGAAACAGCAAATCGACTTTTCAAACCGATTAGTTTTCAGTAATTATTTGATCAGGGCTAAAAACTAACATGATTTACTTAATTTATCTTCACTTACAGCAATTAAGTTACGTTAAGGGCACCTGCTTACCTCTGATAATTTATTTCAAGGAATATTCAAAATCCACCGCAGTGTAGCGCGTACCGCGCTTCTTTGGTACGCTTCCATCAGCGCTGGTCAGCAACTCACATATTTCCACCGCAGTTTTACGGTAACCCCCTGAGGGTTCCTTATCAGTCGGTAAGCTCTAACCTGGTTGCAGTAACGGGTACTAGCCAGCCGACCGCTGAGTCAGTCATTGGCTGTAACTACGCCGACTACTCTTTATTAGAATTTCCAGTAGAGCCTGACTTACTGCACTTACATATTCATCTTAAGAAGACTTACATAGTGTCTACAAGAATTTAAAAAAATCAATTTTAAAATACCGTGTTAATCTTATTAAATTTTACATAATAAATGAGGTTAGCACGAAATGATGGTAAACATTACATACTTCTTTTAAGATTTGTTGAATAAGTGAAGGTTTATAAAATTACTGTCAACTTTTACCTAAAATTCTCTCTTAGAAACACAGATCAACGCGTACTTCGATTTGCCACCAAACATCCTAAATTTGCTATACAATATTGTTTCATATTAGTAAGTACAAGTACTTCTACTTAAAATACAGTTACTGTAAGTTCTAAATCTGAATAGGCCTATTGGTGCCGAAAAATATACAAAAACTATATCGTATTTTTAAAATATACCTATAGCCAATTTAAAATTCTTCAACTTAGTAAGTGAATTTGAAAAAAAAATCCAAGAAACTCCGAAGCAGTTATGTAAGAAAAAGACTGTAAAAATAGTACAGCCACTTGTTCTTTGACATTAAGTTATCTATCCCATCGGAAACTTTGAGTGTATGAATATATAACTTTTATTTTTTGTGAAATTAAAATACGAACCTTTTTCTATAATTAAGATTCCTTCCTTAAACGTTTCCTATGATACAAAAATAAATCCCTAATATCAAGTGTTGGTCAATTATCATACTAGAGGCCTCATATTGTTTACTATTTTCCGATTTAGATATCAAATACTCAAAATCGTTTGATAAAGAGTTGACGTTACCTTTAGTACGAATTTTTAAGAAACTTTGAAAACTCTTGGAAAAAGATTCTGATTTTAATACAAAATCAAATCGATTCAAGAAGGTAAGGCGATAAAGTTGTTTCTACATTCAAGTCGTGACTTGGTTTTGATTTGTTCTTGACACAGACAACCTTGCAAACTTTACTGATCGGAGTTGTATAAATTTCTATTGGTAAAAACAATATTCTTCAACTACAACTTCAAACCCTTCCCTAACTTTTATTAAAATTTATCAGCTTTATTACAGTTAGGTATACATTAGTAAGTTAGGGTTTTATCATCGTTCATTAATTGTAAATTGTATTATTTGTAACAATATATACAAAATTTCTTATATGGGGCCAATTTTTTATGTTTGTCAAATGACAAGTTCTGCATTGAATAAAAATTTGGTAGTATTGTTGAACAAATATAACGTTTATTCAGTTTAAAAATATTATTTAAACCCCATAACTACGTTTATTACAATTGAGGGTGTGCATAGAAAGATTATATGTTTGGTGTTGGAAGTTGGAAAAACATATCACACAAAATCGATGATAAATTTCCATCGTTCCACAGTTCGCAAATCCGCGCTAACGAGAATATGATGGCAGTCACCAATAGATATTTATCCTTACCAAGTTTTCTTACGCCTTATTGACAAACATACATAAAATATACAATATGTTAGCCCGATTTTTATTAGGATAATGAATTGATTATACGAATGAAGTACAACGTTTGTACAATAAAATAGCCACGATATATATCTTGATATCGTGGCTACATTTGATATCGTGACACATTCAAAAACTGATATTCTATTGTAAATAATAACGATGTTAGTGTTTTTTTTCAAAATGTGACATTTTAATTGCTTAACTTTTTTATGAATGTTTATCGTTTACACTTGCGCTCATAAAATTGTTACAGAACAGTTAATATCCAAAATTTTATAGCATTATATAACAGAATACCATTAAGAGTTGTAGTATTTATTCCGCATTCTATTGAAATATCGTACTCATAACTTGATAGGAGTAAACGTAAGTTGAAATACAAAAATTGCAATTCTACTTCATTTCAAACGTCACGATATCCAACGTACCGTTCACATTCCACTCTGGCAGTCACAATCAATGTCGGACCAGATGACACTTTGGTTGAACACACAATAAATGTTTTGACAACTCGTCCATAACTACAACTGCTCATGTAGAATGTTTTGTAGATTTCTTTGCAAGTATTCGATAACACTGGCAAGCTAAAGAAAAATTCCTTCAACTTATTAAACGAAATACGATTACTGTTTTGTCGGACGAGCATGATAGTTTTCCCGCGCGAGTGGAAGCGAGTGTGGGATTTTGATGCGGACGGGTAACGTGCGATACTTTTCATCATACTACTCAGAAAAGCATACTTTCAATCATGACGTTTTCCTTGCATAAACCAATACGTTCCTCAATCCTTCAAACCTAACCTATAATAAACAAAACTAACATTTTTTACTGCTGCCAGTGCTACCATTACATTCCTCCAAAAATTAACCAATAGACATGCATTAAACGTCGGTTTTCTGCGAATCAGCTGATTGTTTACTTTCTTTATCTTACTGTCAGGGGTAACTGTTTTTGGTCCGAAAGTTTAACATAATTATCAAACTTGACTAGTTTGTCTGTGTCAAACTTGAATAGACTACAGCGTATCTTGCAATTTCCTCCGCTACTATAACACTAATGCCTCGTCCTTTGTAAAATTCGTTGTCAAAATCCTTTCAACTTGTTTATTTTTTCTGACTGCAAAATATCAATCTTAGTATGTCAACATTACAAAATTTGTATAAGGGAAAACGTTGTTACCGTCTATTTTTTTAGTTATTCACTTAAAGCACTTCAAATAAAGACTCTTTTATTTGCACCATTTAATTCAGCTCTAAAAGACAAATTAAGAATATTATATCATTGCTCAATGTTAATTTTTTATTAAAAAACTGAAAGCTGTAAAAATTGTACAATGTCCCTATTTTACCCTTATCCAAAAGAAATATAATTTATGTGTCGCTTGGATATCAACATAGTTTAATAATGATTCGTATTGGGCTTGAGTTGAAACCTATTGCATATCAGACTAAAAATCTTCCATTATTGCTTTCCCATCCCAACTACGACACACATTGTCTAAAAACCGTTGAGGGAGATAAACTAAATTCTATATACTCCTTATTTATTCTGTATATTGCTCTTACTGTCTTAATTTATACAGGTTATAATAGCTGTGAACCTAAACATTTATATAATGAGGGTACAGTTACGAGTTTAATATCCTAAGGTGGATTGTATTATCCTAGGCAAGGAACAACCAACAGGCCCTGATGAAAAAGTGGACCAAGAGCTACGACAACGTTTAGTCATTTTTCTAAGCACACAACTCACGTACTTGGCCTGCACCTAGCTAAAACTAAGCCGATGCATTAATTTATTGCTACGAGGACATAAGGTAAGATTTCTGAAATAAACTAATGTTTAGGTAAGCCTGGATGGCTAATCTGGAACTCAAAATCATAATTCCCGTTCTGATTATTAGGTGTATCTAGATTTGAGGCAAAGAACGTATCTAATTGTTCTTGTTCATTATTCACCTCCTGAATTGATGCAATTTATCAAAATAAGGTTACGTACCTTTAAACTGTCGTCAATTCTCAGTAATCAATATTTATGATTTACTCAAGTTTCGGCATACAAGATGCCATTTTCAAAATCCAAATACAAGAATATATTCAGTCGTCATTATTATTTAAAATTTGGTACATTGATTGAAGTTATAAGTTAAAAAGAACACTGACATACACTTAACACTTAACACACTACACATGGTACCGGCCGGCACAAATACGAGCTCCAGACTGCGGCTAACTGGTGATGAGTCACTAGCCTATGCCAACTTGACCTTGGGCGTCATTGTTTGTCCTAATCAGCTGTTGTCTCGAAGGCTGTGACAGTTCTTGAATACGATCAAACAATATATTCGTATTAAATTTTAACTTTTCATTGAGGACTTTCTCAGGGGTGTTTTTAATAGCCTTATAAATTTCGTATGTCTCGAGAGTATTCATCATGGGGCCTTTTTTACATTTATGTATAATATCCATATTGCTTTCTATATTATTTATGCTATGGTTGAATGAAACGAGGTGGTTGGCGAACTGTGATTTTTGGGTATTTGTTTTTGTCTTTGGCAAGTGCTCTTTGAAACGGGTCTTAAAAGTCCGACCTGTTTGCCCAATGTAGATTTTATCGCAGTCGGAACAATTCATTTTATATATTCCAGTGCCTTTAAATTTGTCACCATTCATCTTCTTCTCATTGTTAAAAATCCTTCCCAATTTATTCGAAGTTTTACATGCTAATGTGACATTTTCTTTGCTTAACTCATTTTTTAAAGTATAATGTAATTTTTCACCATACTCTACAGACACAAAAGTTCTTTTTGACGTATTATTGTTTACAGTTTTGTCTTTATTTTTGTTTTTCATTTTAGAAACTATGTTGTCGACCATTTTGCAAGTGTAACCATTTTGTACTGCTATGTATTTTATTAATTGTAATTCTTTCGAATACTCTTCTTCAGAAAGTGGCATAGTTAACAATCTATTGACAAAACTGTTATATGCGGCCATTTTGTGGGACATTGGGTGATACGATGTTGCATGGATGGTGTGATCTGTGGTAGTAGGTTTTCTATAAACTGATAGGGCCAGGCTATTGTTTTGTTTCTTGAAAGTTATGTCCAAAAAATTAAGCTTATTTTCTTGCTCAATCTCTAATGTGAATTTCAATTTAGGGTGGATACTGTTAAGATATTTGCAGAATAACTCAATTTGTCTGCCATTCCCATTAAAAATAACAAAAGTATCGTCAACATAGCGCCTATAAAATATGAGTTTATCTCTATGTTTGTTTCTGTCAGAAAATATATGTTCTCTTTCAATTTTATTTAAGTAAATCTCAGACAAAATGCTGGATAATGGAGAACCCATGGCAAGACCATCACTCTGTGTATAGTATTTATCATTAAAACTAAAATAGTTTTGTTTAAGTACAATATTTAATAGGTCGGTGAGCTCATTTATTGCCTCAGTGGAAAGTTGGGAATTTTCAGTTAAATTATCTTTGACAATCTTTATTGTGTAATCGATTGGAATGTTTGTAAACAGATTTTGAATGTCTAAAGAAGCGATGGTATGGCGTGGTTCTATGGTTTTATCTCTCATCAATTCAACCATTTCTAGGCTATTTTTAATACTATAGTTACTTTCAAATTTAATGTTTGATCTTAGAACTTTGTCGATTTTCTTAGCTAGCTTATAGGATGGGGCTGATGTAAAATTTACTAGAAGTCTAATTGGCATTTCATTTTTGTGAAGCTTAGGTAGGCCTCTAAGTAGAGGGACACTAGGACTCATCATTTTGAGATACTTCAGGTCGTTATCATTAAATAAGTGTTTTATCTTATTCAGTCTGGACTTTAACTTAGTCTGGTACTCGTCCGTTGGGTCATGGTCTAACTCTGTTATTTCGTTGTTGTTGATAAAATCTAATACCTTATTGTTATAATCGTTTTGTGTTATTATAACTATTGACTGTCCTTTGTCAGCTTTAGTTATCATACATTTACTGTCAATCAATTTCTTTTTTATGCTATCTATTACTGGTTTTATTTGATTGTTTTTGATTTTTCTGCTTGTGGGATTTAAAATTGCATTGAGTTTTTTGTTGATCACATGTCGGACAACGACCTTTGTATTATCATTTCTGATGACATTGATTGCACTCTCTGCATTAAAAATCTCATTAATAACGTTTCTGTTCCAATTATTTAGCTGAACGTTATGTTTTAACCCTTTGTTTAGTAAATCTATTTCCTCTTCAGAAAATACAACATCAGTTAAATTGATAAGACGAGGATAAAACTTATGATCAGTTACTACTTTCTCTGTTTGGTTTTGTTTTGATTTTAAGAGAGTTAAAAGTTTCTTATCTTGTGTTTTCTTTTTACAAAAAATTTTTCTCTGAATCTGTTGTTCAATCGTAGTTATTACTCCGTCAATTTGAGTTGGGTGGACAGTGTTTAGCAATTCTAAATGTGTTTTTAAAAGCAATTTATTTAACATGCCTTTTTTTCGATACAGGAATTTGATTTCGTTTTTTATCCATATTTGTTCAGCAATAGCCTTAGTTTTCCTGGCTGCAAAAGATTTATTGCGAATTTTGACCTGAACGTAATTGGGGATTACTTGCAAGTCTAGGCATGTTTTGTTGAACCTAATATTTTGTGCAGTGTTCAGAACCTTTAACTTAATATTCTTGTATGAATAGGCGATTTTTGCCTGACTGGCGTTTAACTTGTTCATTATTCACCTCCTGAATTGATGCAATTTATCAAAATAAGGTTACGTACCTTTAAACTGTCGTCAATTCTCAGTAATCAACATTTATGATTTACTCAAGTTTCGGCATACAAGATGCCATTTTCAAAATCCAAATACAAGAATATATTCAGTCGTCATTATTATTTAAAATTTGGTACATTGATTGAAGTTATAAGTTAAAAAGAACACTGACATACACTTAACACTTAACACACTACACATGGTACCGGCCGGCACAAATACGAGCTCCAGACTGCGGCTAACTGGTGATGAGTCACTAGCCTATGCCAACTTGACCTTGGGCGTCATTGTTTGTCCTAATCAGCTGTTGTCTCGAAGGCTGTGGCAGTTCTTGAATACGATCAAACAATATATTCGTATTAAATTTTAACTTTTCATTGAGGACTTTCTCAGGGGTGTTTTTAATAGCCTTATAAATTTCGTATGTCTCGAGAATATTCATCATGGGGCCTTTTTTACATTTATGTATAATATCCATATTGCTTTCTATATTATTTATGCTATGGTTGAATGAAACGAGGTGGTTGGCGAACTGTGATTTTTGGGTATTTGTTTTTGTCTTTGGCAAGTGCTCTTTGAAACGGGTCTTAAAAGTCCGACCTGTTTGCCCAATGTAGATTTTATCGCAGTCGGAACAATTCATTTTATATATTCCAGTGCCTTTAAATTTGTCACCATTCATCTTCTTCTCATTGTTAAAAATCCTTCCCAATTTATTCGAAGTTTTACATGCTAATGTGACATTTTCTTTGCTTAACTCATTTTTTAAAGTATAATGTAATTTTTCACCATACTCTACAGACACAAAAGTTCTTTTTGACGTATTATTGTTTACAGTTTTGTCTTTATTTTTGTTTTTCATTTTAGAAACTATGTTGTCGACCATTTTGCAAGTGTAACCATTTTGTACTGCTATGTATTTTATTAATTGTAATTCTTTCGAATACTCTTCTTCAGAAAGTGGCATAGTTAACAATCTATTGACAAAACTGTTATATGCGGCCATTTTGTGGGACATTGGGTGATACGATGTTGCATGGATGGTGTGATCTGTGGTAGTAGGTTTTCTATAAACTGATAGGGCCAGGCTATTGTTTTGTTTCTTGAAAGTTATGTCCAAAAAATTAAGCTTATTTTCTTGCTCAATCTCTAATGTGAATTTCAATTTAGGGTGGATACTGTTAAGATATTTGCAGAATAACTCAATTTGTCTGCCATTCCCATTAAAAATAACAAAAGTATCGTCAACATAGCGCCTATAAAATATGAGTTTATCTCTATGTTTGTTTCTGTCAGAAAATATATGTTCTCTTTCAATTTTATTTAAGTAAATCTCAGACAAAATGCTGGATAATGGAGAACCCATGGCAAGACCATCACTCTGTGTATAGTATTTATCATTAAAACTAAAATAGTTTTGTTTAAGTACAATATTTAATAGGTCGGTGAGCTCATTTATTGCCTCAGTGGAAAGTTGGGAATTTTCAGTTAAATTATCTTTGACAATCTTTATTGTGTAATCGATTGGAATGTTTGTAAACAGATTTTGAATGTCTAAAGAAGCGATGGTATGGCGTGGTTCTATGGTTTTATCTCTCATCAATTCAACCATTTCTAGGCTATTTTTAATACTATAGTTACTTTCAAATTTAATGTTTGATCTTAGAACTTTGTCGATTTTCTTAGCTAGCTTATAGGATGGGGCTGATGTAAAATTTACTAAAGGTCTAATTGGCATTTCATTTTTGTGAAGCTTAGGTAGGCCTCTAAGTAGAGGGACACTAGGACTCATCATTTTGAGATACTTCAGGTCGTTATCATTAAATAAGTGTTTTATCTTATTCAGTCTGGACTTTAACTTAGTCTGGTACTCGTCCGTTGGGTCATGGTCTAACTCTGTTATTTCGTTGTTGTTGATAAAATCTAATACCTTATTGTTATAATCGTTTTGTGTTATTATAACTATTGACTGTCCTTTGTCAGCTTTAGTTATCATACATTTACTGTCAATCAATTTCTTTTTTATGCTATCTATTACTGGTTTTATTTGATTGTTTTTGATTTTTCTGCTTGTGGGATTTAAAATTGCATTGAGTTTTTTGTTGATCACATGTCGGACAACGACCTTTGTATTATCATTTCTGATAACATTGATTGCACTCTCTGCATTAAAAATCTCATTAATAACGTTTCTGTTCCAATTATTTAGCTGAACGTTATGTTTTAACCCTTTGTTTAGTAAATCTATTTCCTCTTCAGAAAATACAACATCAGTTAAATTGATAAGACGAGGATAAAACTTATGATCAGTTACTACTTTCTCTGTTTGGTTTTGTTTTGATTTTAAGAGAGTTAAAAGTTTCTTATCTTGTGTTTTCTTTTTACAAAAAATTTTTCTCTGAATCTGTTGTTCAATCGTAGTTATTACTCCGTCAATTTGAGTTGGGTGGACAGTGTTTAGCAATTCTAAATGTGTTTTTAAAAGCAATTTATTTAACATGCCTTTTTTTCGATACAGGAATTTGATTTCGTTTTTTATCCATATTTGTTCAGCAATAGCCTTAGTTTTCCTGGCTGCAAAAGATTTATTGCGAATTTTGACCTGAACGTAATTGGGGATTACTTGCAAGTCTAGGCATGTTTTGTTGAACCTAATATTTTGTGCAGTGTTCAGAACCTTTAACTTTAACCAGGAAATGGTTGAATTGATGAGAGATAAAACCATAGAACCACGCCATACCATCGCTTCTTTAGACATTCAAAATCTGTTTACAAACATTCCAATCGATTACACAATAAAGATTGTCAAAGATAATTTAACTGAAAATTCCCAACTTTCCACTGAGGCAATAAATGAGCTCACCGACCTATTAAATATTGTACTTAAACAAAACTATTTTAGTTTTAATGATAAATACTATACACAGAGTGATGGTCTTGCCATGGGTTCTCCATTATCCAGCATTTTGTCTGAGATTTACTTAAATAAAATTGAAAGAGAACATATATTTTCTGACAGAAACAAACATAGAGATAAACTCATATTTTATAGGCGCTATGTTGACGATACTTTTGTTATTTTTAATGGGAATGGCAGACAAATTGAGTTATTCTGCAAATATCTTAACAGTATCCACCCTAAATTGAAATTCACATTAGAGATTGAGCAAGAAAATAAGCTTAATTTTTTGGACATAACTTTCAAGAAACAAAACAATAGCCTGGCCCTATCAGTTTATAGAAAACCTACTACCACAGATCACACCATCCATGCAACATCGTATCACCCAATGTCCCACAAAATGGCCGCATATAACAGTTTTGTCAATAGATTGTTAACTATGCCACTTTCTGAAGAAGAGTATTCGAAAGAATTACAATTAATAAAATACATAGCAGTACAAAATGGTTACACTTGCAAAATGGTCGACAACATAGTTTCTAAAATGAAAAACAAAAATAAAGACAAAACTGTAAACAATAATACGTCAAAAAGAACTTTTGTGTCTGTAGAGTATGGTGAAAAATTACATTATACTTTAAAAAATGAGTTAAGCAAAGAAAATGTCACATTAGCATGTAAAACTTCGAATAAATTGGGAAGGATTTTTAACAATGAGAAGAAGATGAATGGTGACAAATTTAAAGGCACTGGAATATATAAAATGAATTGTTCCGACTGCGATAAAATCTACATTGGGCAAACAGGTCGGACTTTTAAGACCCGTTTCAAAGAGCACTTGCCAAAGACAAAAACAAATACCCAAAAATCACAGTTCGCCAACCACCTCGTTTCATTCAACCATAGCATAAATAATATAGAAAGCAATATGGATATTATGCATAAATGTAAAAAAGGCCCCATGATGAATACTCTCGAGACATACGAAATTTATAAGGCTATTAAAAACACCCCTGAGAAAGTCCTCAATGAAAAGTTAAAATTTAATACGAATATATTGTTTGATCGTATTCAAGAACTGTCACAGCCTTCGAGACAACAGCTGATTAGGACAAACAATGACGCCCAAGGTCAAGTTGGCATAGGCTAGTGACTCATCACCAGTTAGCCGCAGTCTGGAGCTCGTATTTGTGCCGGCCGGTACCATGTGTAGTGTGTTAAGTGTTAAGTGTATGTCAGTGTTCTTTTTAACTTATAACTTCAATCAATGTACCAAATTTTAAATAATAATGACGACTGAATATATTCTTGTATTTGGATTTTGAAAATGGCATCTTGTATGCCGAAACTTGAGTAAATCATAAATATTGATTACTGAGAATTGACGACAGTTTAAAGGTACGTAACCTTATTTTGACTAATTGTTCTTTTATGTTTCACAGTAATTCTTTCAACATTGTATTTACACAACAATTGCATTTAAGGAGTAAAAAACATTTGATTCACCTTTTCAACCGATAACACAGTGTAGCATGGAAAAACAACCTAATGAGAATCAAATTATCAAATGTACTTTTCTAAAACTGATAATATATAAGATTTCGTAGCATGATGTTTTTTCAACAGTTATTTTCCGAAAAATGCCATTATTTAACTTTTGCTATTTTTACTTATTATGAATTTTTAATACGTATTTATTTCATAGACTTAGTTTGTCAGTGAAATGGAAAAGTGTGAAAGGATGTCTTGGGCTGAAAATGCTGGATCTGAGTGCTTCAAAGTATGATCCACTTGTCGGGACCCCTCAGCTACCTCGGGTAAATCTGGTAATTAACTGACATTCTTTTTCTCACATGGCGGTCCTTGTACATTGTTATTTATTTAATACATAAAAACGCTCTAATCTATTTTTCTTTCACTATCTAAAGTTTCGACATTTTCGCAAAGCATGTGTTGATTAGGAAACGTACAAACAATTTCTTTGAGCACAACAACAATAGCTCAGTCATATAATATTTTTGAAATAAAACCGCAAAAACCATACAGGGTTGTTTCTGGTGTAAGAGTAGAAAATAGTTATTAAGACTGAATATAATTCCCAAAAATGTTTTCTGTTAGAACTAAATTAGAATTATTTATATTATAATAATAAATAACAATAAGAAATGATTGAGTTGGTCTTAATTCCATTTTATCTTCATTTGCTACTTAGCCATCCATTCTAGATAAATAGAGTTAATAACCACAAATCACCTGTCAGAAAACTTATCTTACAAATCATTTATTGCACTTTTTAGCTTATTTTGGACATTTTTGGTTACCAATCATTACAAGCATGGTCAAATAGGACAAATAGCATGGTAACTAATAGGTTTAAAATAGCGAATGAATATATCAGTTAGACCTTCGGTGCTATACTAAGCATTCAATTTGTTCGTAATCTACAGGAAGTATATTTTTAACATAGCCTATGCAATCTCGACTTGCTGCAATACACGTTTTGCATTAAAATTTAAAAGCGTTTACTTGGAAGCAATGAGAGTAATTTAGAACATGAGGATCCCTGATAAAATTACGCTAATGATGTTATTGAATCGGGAGATGCTTTTACTATAAGCCAATCTAGATGCGTAGGATATTTTACTCCATATACAATTTTTCTGATATACTAAAGATTTCTACACTTTATCCCATTAAACATAAACGCTTCTAAATTTTGCTAAAAAATAGTTCAATCATTGGAAAATTGAAATAATAGAGAAAATGTGCAAAAATCGGTGGAACATGAATAATTTTTGTTGAATATCATACACTTTTGATGCGGAAAGTGGAAAGAGGCCTCATAGCTGAAGACATTTTTTTATCAAATCGGGGGCATTTTTGTCAAATCAAGTAAAAAATTTAATTTTTATATGTTTTCATTGGAGAGGATTTTAATATATTTCATGTAAGGATTTATCCGGTTAACTCAACGACAGTAATCAGATAATTAATAAAACCTAATCGATTCAGGTGCCTATGTAATTGATACCAAAAGGAACCTCTTGTCATTTATATGAGAAATAACATGGCTGGCGACTTCAGGTCCCATTTCCTAAACCAGCAAACTCGTACTGACCAAGCAATCAGTGCCACCATAATAGTGTTAGACCTTTCCACCAAAAGTCTCTCCTGTAATCTATTGGCTGGTGAGTGGACTACTATAAGTTAATCGTAGTAAAAGAGTATTGTCTTAGTCAAAAAATCACCATCCCGAAACATTATTTCACTCCGTTACTCGACATTCTGCCTTCCGGCAAGAGGCAAACCTCTCAATTTGTCGCTTAGTTTTAACGATAAAAGAGTACGTTAGTAAAACATTTTTGTTTGATCTAAAAATCTAGTGTTCAGCTTTATTTTTTACCCAATTATTTTCCTGATTGTCAATATTGCTTGAACAATTGAAATTTTTGTAATTATTTCCTCTAAATGATCTTTTTGATTAGATCAATTTAAACACCATTAACTCCTAAAACAATCGTATAAATTTTAGACTATATATTAAATTGTTCACCATTTAAAGCTGAACTTTAGAATGGTAACAACTCAGGGCTAGATATTGAGAGTTTTAAAACGTTTTTTATCTATATCCAGTAGAAAATTTCAACAAAAGGTATCTTTTCACTGTTCGAATCACTTTTATTGAAGCTTGAAACCCTTAAACATAACGTAAACTAGAACATAAGAATTTTCTCATCTTACCGACGTAACAAAGGGTGTTAACCTGTAAATAACATCAGCCTAACCCAGCAGGTAATAAAACTAGACAACGCGGTCGCAACTCCGAGTGAAATATGGGCTAATAACACGGCCTTTACAGTGAGCTTCTAAACTTTTGACAACTTAAAAAGAACCTTAAAAATGGCTCAAAAATAAGTTTATATAGTATATTTTTACGGCTGAAAATGTTTTACGTGCAAAACGTCTTACAAAACGTGTATAGGAGCTTTAGGCACAATAAACCTTTTTACTTTATGAACAACGTGTTCTTTATTTGATTTCTTTTAATAGACGTCACGACGAAAGCTAGTTACCAAAAAGTTGACTAATCAAGGGAGTAATTCTGAAATTAATATGAATAGTTTAGATGAGTTCGTGTTTATTTTATGTCATAACTACAATTTTCATATAATGTTAAATATACATTTTTTTGGATTTCAGTAAAAATAATTATAATAATAACACACGCTTTACAAGAGGACATTATAACAACAAAGTAATACATTTTACAAAATTCACTTTTGGTGATAAAATATACACAATACTAAGTAAAATTCGACATACTACATACAATATGGTTCCTTCATGACATATTGCAATTTATACTACACCCAATATGTTTCCTGCTCCATAAGCGTTGGTCAGAGATGATTATTTTTAATCTATTACAGAGCTGTTTTTTGTTTGTCTGATTACCTTCTTAAGTGTTTCTCTTATTAATTTATTAAAGGGTAGGCTCAGTTATTGGTTGGATAGTTCAATTCAAGAGTGATTTTGACTGGGGGGAAAAAGTAAAGCAATATTGTGACTCATAAACTTTTTGTAAAATATTTTAGAAAATAACGAATACAAGCTGACAGTATCATACTACTGTTTATGCCAAGTAAAATGAAGATTTAAGTAATAAAAATAGGTCGGAAGTCTGATATTGCATTAAAACTCTTCTCTTGTTTCCATACACTTTGACAATAATGGTTCAGTTGGATTTTATTATAATTCCACATTTTCCATTTATTTTCATACATAACATGTAGTTATAAATTTTAATTCGTTGTTTTAAAATACGTTTTATGCTTTAGGAAAGGTGTGTTTGGGATGTAATTGCAAGAGTAATTTTAATAGCATTAAAAAATTATAAACTAAAAGTTCTAATAGATAATGCACGTCATACCAATAAAATAATTTGGGGTATCAAAATTGGCTGGTTGTTTAGTTCAAGGCGTGTCGTTTTCAGTTTGATACTATTTTTAGAACTGTCAAATTATAAAACAACTTCCTTCGCATTCATTTGAACATCTAAATTATTTATAGCTTTCCTACTCCAGTTTAGTTAGTCTCTAACAAATTGAAGTTTGAAAAGTAAATCTTTTTTTTACTGAAAATTGCATACGTTGTACGTAGTGTGTGATTTAGCTTAATGACAGTAGTTAGCGAAAGTCACGGCGTGAAGCAACAATCAGAGTAATGGGACACAGCTGAGCCAACACTTACTTGAGGATGTACACTGCCTACTGTCTACTGTCAAGACTTCATCTCAAGTACACAGCCGTCTGTGGATCAATCTGCATAATTGCTAGCGAGACATATCATGTTAGAACAAAAGCTACGCATTGCGTTTCTTGATGTAGATTAGTTGTGGGTTAGTTTGTAGCTCTACATATTCAGTTATGAAATTTTACATTAGTATGGGGAGTAATAATAAGAAGTCGAGCTATAAGGCTTATACTACCTATAACCAATATATTCGCGCTGAGAAAAAAATAATCTTGAAACATTTTATAACTTTTAGTCCAATTTTCACATAATTTTTTATATTTTGCTTTTCTTTGATTTCGTTGTCTCCTTTTTTACTTGCCAGAGCATCCGAGCAAGTAAAATTTAAATAGATTTAGAACAGGATTATTTCTTTCTGTAAGTTAATTAAAAAGGGGTCTCTAACTCAAGAGTCTCAAAATACGCTCTAAAATATAAACTTCATAAATATTTTACTTTTAAAAAATATAACCTGTTCTCTACTTTTACAGCATTTAATATTTCGAATACGATAAAAACTAACCCTAAGGATTAAATTTGGAAAAATGGAACAAAAACATTTTTCGTTATACTGCTTCTAAAACAGATGTTTTTGATGCATGTTTTCCGGACCTAAATGCACTCTTTTTATTCCTAGGAATTAAAAGCTGAGGTACTCGATACCAGCTGACTCTTTATAGTCCTAGGACTATAAAAGTCAAAAAGTGCCGAGTACGTCGTAATAATCAAACAATATTCATTCGATTACAAATAATCGAAAAATTCATCGTTATTACCGAAACATTCATTGTTGGTCAGTTTAATCAATTTGTGAAACTCGCTCATTTTACCAATCGATTATTACATGCGTTCGATACGTCGATAGTTGTTCATTGTTGTCAGTCTAACCTAACACAAATGAAACAGACAATCAGCTGATTGCTTCAAATAGCAAGAACATCTTTGATGTTTCGGTGGCATCTTTTGACGGCATCTTTAAAGGTAAACAAGCTGTAACATTTTGGTTTTCTTAAGTAGTTTACGTATTGTATTGAGCAATATAACGAAAAATATAGTTCATCACACGGACCTAAAGCTGCTTTTCGTTACTCGGTCATTTTTCAACCTCGGCTTACAGCCTCGGTTGTAAAACTTGACCTTGTACGAAAAGCGTCACTTTAGGTCCTTGTAATGAAATATACTATTATTATATCTTCTTTATTTTTGCTTGATACATTTATTGTCGTGTCATCGGCAAAATCCGTCAATAAAAGCTCATGGCATTAAAAAAAAGAACAGTGAACAAAGTGTGTCGAAGAATATTCCAAAATTCCATAATCTTAGAATAACAGATAATTTACTCCAATAAATTTCCTCCTAACTAAAAGAGATTGGCAGCTTTTTTCCTTTTCTCGTCAAATGCATTGTCTCGTCAACACAGACTATTAAACTGTTCATAGTATGGTACTGAGCAAAGCAAGGAGAAAAGCAAAAGTTTACAAGGAAAACAAGTTTATGTTCGTTTACAAATAATTTATAATAGTTAGTTAAACTAGTAGTTTTCATTCTTACCCTGAACAAAAAGATAAACTATTATTTATAGAACAAACCGCTAATAATTAAGGCCTGATTTCACCAAACATCAGTTAAGGATCGGTTAATAAATCGTTCGTTAAAGATAGGAAAATAGTAATAAACAGCTGATAAAATTAAACTATCCGAGCCTTGACGGTGGTTTGAAGTTTGGTGAAATCAGGCCTAAATGATGGAAATATTGTTCCTATAACACATAAGTACAATATTTCCTAGTTAATAAATAAAAAGGTGATTTTCCTCAATATTATAATTTATCTTAAACTAGTTTCCCTACGTGAGATACCTTTTTGTCATTGGATTCATGGAGTGTATGAAGCAATGAATTTACACAGAGGCGATGGAGCACCAACTCGATATGGTTCGACTGAAGGCGCACTCGGCTCTAAGTGCAATAATGCAATGTGGACTCAATTCTGTATCTCTTCTCCCTCTCTGGTGCCATATTTATTACAATTTTTCAATTAATTGTAGTTGTTTTGTTTATACATTTTTGGTTTAACATTTTAATCAAAAATTAATTTTTATCAAAGAAATAAATTTCGAGAAATTAATTGGATTCTATATTTTACACCAACATCTAGAGCAAAAGAATAATCAACGTTGTTTTTATAAAACATTACTATTTGAGAATTGTTGAAAGGGTTTATTTAAATGTATAATAAAAATTAAGTAAACTTGGAACGAACAAAGGGTGGCGTAAACTTTCTACTTGTAGGTGTAGCTAATTAATTTTCATCGATTTAACTAGCTAAATTGACTTGTTCAATTATTGTTTGATTTATTTTTCACAAAATAAAATGATCACACAAGTAAGTACAGTTGTATTTTAATTACAAAAGTAGATCGCTGACTAGTCGAAATTTAACCAGAATATGATTGGCTTTACTTAAAACATGTAATAAACGCATTTTTACATTTTGTCATTATACCGTAACCAACATGACATCTTCATAAAGCCATCTCAAACTTTTTTAATATTTCACATTAATTTTTCTAAAATTCTCAAAACTGTACTATATTATAATCTACAGGAAAGTACTTTTCTGGCCGTGTGCTTACAGGCTGAGAAAATATACGATGCACACAGGTTGTGAAAAAGGATCTGACTCAACAAATCACGCTCCCATTCATATTATTCTATCGACCTCAACAGCCTTTTGAACAAAAAACATTCTATAAAATGTTGATTATACAATTTATAAAATGATCAGGGTATATTTGGATTAACATTCAACGTGTAAACGGTTATTTCCAACAAAGTGGAACCAACGAAATAGTTGAAAATATTTTCGTTTTACAATCGTGGCAGAAGGTCGATTGCTTTTATGGCCTCCTTGAACGACTTAGAAATAGTTCCCTCGTGCAATTTTTGATCTTCAGCATTGCAGTAAGCAAAACAATTCAATATTTATTACCTCATTGACATTTTGAGATACAATACATCCACACATTTTGCATATTAAATGTTTTATTGCATTGCTAATATCGTAAAAATAAATCATATAATATTTAGTAAACAGTGTGTTTCCTGAAACTAGTTTTGTCGTATAAAGCTGTAACAGTTAAATCATAGTTAACGCCTGTACAGTGTTATATACAAAAGTGAGGAACAACCCTTAGGAATAGATGTTTTAAATATGCAAGTTTATATTTTTCATTATTAAAGGTAAAAATCTATAATACATTAGTACTCCAGCTTGTTGAAATTTTAATGTTAATTTAATTTAACGTAAAATGTCAGGAGCTCATTATATCAAAAACAAAACTACAGCTAACCCGACAATGATGTATTGCATAACTTCACATATTTTAGAGAGTAAACCTGTAAAGATTGTTATCGTTAAAAATAATTATAGTTTTACTACGTCAAAGAGTAAAGGTTTTAGGTTTTAAGTTAGTAGGTGTTCTGTACAACTTTAAAATGTAATAAGTTTATTTATAAAAAAATTAAGACTGTTTTTTGTTTAAATGTAATGCACTTGAGAGTAGTTTTAATTGAATTAAATTAAGTAGACTGTAGACTGTATTTTTAAAGTGAGTGTAATTTATTTAATCGTTTTAAAATAGCATGTTTTGTATTTCCAGGGATGTAGTATACTTTATCATTTGAAGTAATGGTAAAAGTAAGAACAGTTAATTAAAACAATGAATAATATATTATCGTTTCTAGACATTTATTCTCCAAAACAATTGACTATATAATTTTAACTTTATTTATTTGAGGTTAGATTTAAAGAATAATATTGCGTAAATAAAGTCAGACACATCGTGGCTGGAGGACAACCTGAAGAAGCCTAAAAATGCAAAAAAGGAACAGGTCAAACGGAAAATTGTTTTTGAAGTAACGGTAATTCATATTGGATGAATTTGATTAAATACCGATTCTTGTTAACGTTTCTTCCCAAAACCAATTCAGACCGCAATTATTTAATATCGATGTTCTTTCTAAATTATCTTGCTCCTCAGGATTTATCTTCTGACGCACATCTCAAAGTACTTTATTCTTTAATTAAATAGTAGGATTTTAAAA
Source organism: Flexamia atlantica (assembly GCA_035578135.1). NCBI lineage: Eukaryota > Metazoa > Arthropoda > Insecta > Hemiptera > Cicadellidae > Flexamia > Flexamia atlantica. The sequence continues at coordinate 27,125,182 of JAQJVK010000008.1, read as the reverse complement.
TCACATTTGTTTCAGTTGTTTCCATAAAACTCTTTAATTTACCTTAGCGTTGACCCTACTTGACAATGGTTGGACCCCTACACTTTCACGACGTTTCTAACTTCGATTAAATTTGGAAGTCAAACTCAAAATGACCCAAAGAATTTCTAAAAAAAAACATAAACTGATTTTATTCAACATGAGGAAAAAGTAAAATGATTCGATTACATACTGACTTGAACATTTATTAGTCATTAGTTTACAAACGCTTAAGTCAAATCTGTATCGATATTCATCATCCTCCGCCTGAACCTTTGCTCAGAACTATAGCCCCGTTACATTGATTATCATCTTGCAATTCTCCCAATTGATTTAATGTAGATAAATTACACATAAGATGCGAGGCTAGATTAGACATTCTACCGTATTTCAGATATTAACCTATAATTTACTATATGAAGCCTAACTATCACAATACTGAAAGCGATTTAATTTCTTTAGCTGAACTCTGTATACTTAGAAAAAAACACACAGTTCCTCAGCCAGGATTCCCAAATACTCACCAGCTCATTACCAGCTTTTACCAGAGGTAGCCGTAGGGAGCGCCGTGAAGTGGAAATTGCTTTAAAGCACTCAGACATCGCGTCGTATGTCTCCGGAGAAACAATATTGAATTACATCCTTCTCCGATTTCCCACAGCTCTTAAAGACAGCTGTCTTCTTCAGCTATTTTGTAGACAGTAAAGAACATAACCTAAAAAATATTATAAACAAAATAGGCGAACGATTAAATGTCTACAACAGGCCGTGGCTTGTGAAATTCTGTACACCAAGTAAAAAATAATTAAATTCAAAACAGAACAAAAACGTTTAAGGCTGAAACCTCAAACTCCTAATAGAAAAAGTGGTCGCATACCATTATTATCAGTCGTTTTGCGACAAGAGCAAGGTACAGGTCAGGTGTTCTAGCTCTACTTGTGTGACTAATCATTGGTGTACAGCCCCTGGGCTACATGCTGAAGCAATTAATTACAAGGCAATCAGTGTTCTGCTAGTTGTTTGCTTGATAGCCTATAAACTTCTCTACGAAGGTGATCCCAACCGTAAGATTACGGTTTTTTAATACGCACGTTTGTTGGAGGATACTAATTTTTATATTTTTTAGGAATATATTTTCATCAAGTGTTTCTTACAAAAAAGAAAAATAAAATTAATAAGTTTATATATTTAAAAAAAACCGGATAGAATTTATGTTTTTAGTCTTTAGCGAGTTTGAAATAACACTATTTAGTTTTATAGAGAAAACTAAATCCTTTTGTAATTAAAATCAAATCTATTAAAAAAATCTATCGGTTTTCAGTTGGTAAATTACGATTAACAGTTTTTGTTGACGGTTAAAGCCTTTCTTTTATATAGCGATTGCTGGACTTTCTTATAAATTTTCCTGATAGTGTTCGTTCAACACAAGTCAATAAATCTTACGGCCGCTTAATAATAATTAGAACCCTATTTTAACATAAGGAATTCAAGCTTTCATTTGTGTTTGCGTTATACGTTTACCTAGTATATAAAGTTAAAAAAAGACCTAAAAGTTCAAATAGAAAACCTTTATATATATGTATATCAAATAAAGACAATAGGCCAACACTTTATATAACATCAGCAGTTAAAGAAATGACATGGTAAACGTCTACTAGGAGTATTTTAATTTTTTCTGTATCAGATGTATGTTCAAATCCAGGTTTCTACGACGACCAGAGAATAGGGCAATGGAAAAATATTATTTACCCCCCCCCCTGCTGTATTTAAACGCGTTTTACACCTTTTAATGCGTGAGTAAAATAATAATTTTTCTGCCAGCGGGGGTAAAGTGATAACTTTGCCTCCCGGTGGGAGATGAAGTAAACTCATCTGAGTAACACTGAAACCAATAATTAAAAATTTAAAGAGCCATGAAATTTCCCCACACACTTGCAAATATATTGCAGTTCAACGAATGCAGGCGCTAGCAGCTGATTTAATGGCAGGAATAATCATATAAGAATAACATTAACGACAATTAGCTGTGACAAAGTATAATAATTAACTAAGCATACAAGTACGTTGCAATTAATTAAGTCATGATCGCTAGTGCATGAATGGTTGCAGCAACCCGATTGCAGGCACTAATAGCAGACGACGATTTTCACGAGGGTGACAATGTGCTTTGCTCTCGAAATCACAAATTTTCACCCTATCTGCAGTAATAAATACTCAATTTTTAAATATCTTCTTCATTAACTTAGTAATAAACAAACAATACCTATTTTGTTTTGATTTGCAATTAGCGCCTCTATCTAAATAGCTGATAACAGTTATTTTCATGGGTTTACTTTGTCTCCTTTTATTCACGCATTAGAAGGAGTAAAAAGCGTATAAACATGGCAGGTGGGGGAAAAATAAATTTTTATGGTCTGGTTATTTATGATTGCAGTTGGGGGTAAAATGTTGTCACCATCGTTAAAATTGTCGCCCTTGACACTCTCGGGCACCAACATTTTCACTCGAGACTCAATGTTGTTCTTTACTCACTCAAAACACAAATAACTATTTCTCCCCGATTTTCTATATCTAGACGCTCTCCCGGCTGGAGACAAAGAAATCCCATACGAATAAAATTGAAGTCAATAACACAAAAATTGAAGCACCTTCAAATTTCCACACACAAATGCAAATATGTTGTAGCTCAACGTATGCAGGCGCTAAGCTGATTTAAGTGGTAGGAATAATCAAATATGAATAACATTAACGACAATCAGCTGTGGCAACATGTAAGAACGTTGCATCGCCGGTCGGCAATCACCTGATCGCCAGTCCATGAATGGTTGCAGCTACCCGCATGCAGGCGCTGATAGCAGAACAAAACAAAATGGATATTTTTTGTTACTTACAAAATTGATAAAATAAATGGTGATGTTTATGTATGTTACTTACAAAATTGATAAAAATAAGGATATGTATTATTGCAAGTCGGGAAAAGACGGCGCCGTAGCGTATTTGGTAGCGTTCTGAGTTCTCACTCAGCCGGCCTGGTTTCAACTCCCGGCCGCGGCTCCAAGCAATTTTCATATGGAAGCGCTGTGACGAACAACATACCTTCGTCAAGAAGACCTCAAGGATCGTTAAGGACCTTGGGATTTGACGGAGAGTGAAGGCCTGTTGACTTAGGGTGCACAATAAGCTCTGCTGCGTTGCAACACCATGGCAAAGTGAAGCCATGGCCCTCTTTAAAAAAAAAGTCGGAAAAAAGATGCGTGTATTTCTAGAGTCAGCCGGGCTTAATTTAATCTAATATATAATTTGCATTGTTTATATTTTTAATATATTTGCGTCGAGTATTAAAAGAAACAATATATTATAGTTTGTAAATTTTGCAGGTATCAGGTACTTTGGCAACATCTATACTTTGGTATAGATGTTTTTCCAAAAGTATTTTGTAATAGAAATCCGGCTGAGCAAAACAACGCAAACCGGTGTAGACGCCCCTGGCAGTTCCCCCAGCCACCATGTCATCTGTCAGGGAAGTTTCGATAACTTAGTTTGACTTGAAGTCCAAAAACCGTTGACATTGGCCTTTTAAAAACATGATAGTTATAATTTTGTATTTACAAAACACGCATAACATTAACAGTAAAAAACACATCTCTCCTCCTCAGTTACTGAATGATATACCTGATGGTAACATTATAGCCTGTTAATTTATCTTTGTTTATTGGCTTTAAAAGATTACTAGTGGCTTGTAGAGGCAAAAGCCCCTATAAATAAAATACAAATGCTTAATAAAATATATATTTAATGTTTCCTTCACACTCACAACTCGGTAACTGTTTGGCGGAATTAAATGTGTAAATTGAAATAAATGTTAATTATACTTTGACATTTGCTAGTGCGTATCAGAATTTTAAGAAAGGGCGTTAGCCTACTTCAGTAGTAAACGGCTAAATTTTTGAAACAATGGCGCTATGGATGTCGTTCTCAAAACAACTCAGTTCACATCGTTTACAATTATTAAAAATATGAACATGGTTTAAAACAATTCTTAAGGTTAACCACAGACTGTGAAACTTAATTTATTTGCCAAAGAAAGTCGTGACATTTAAGTTAACTCAAAAATGTAAACAAATGTCTATAGCCTCCACCTAGTTCAAAAGAATATTATATTGGACAGTTAAAGGGTACTTGTTATGGAATTCTCCGTTTGAGGCTACATTGTACACACTAAGCAAATAAATAAATAAATAAGGATTAAATCCGAAAATGGCCTCCCGTTAACGACTCCACACTCCACCTCTGGTACCCTGCGTTCAACACTTTTTTTATGGTTGCCCGTGAATAAATACTGCTTTGTCTTGGTAGATTCAAGATTGAATATACTTTTGATTGGCCAAATTTAAAGGTGAACCTTTTTGGTGGAATCAAATTTAAAGCTGATGTTACACTCAGCTGATCTACACTGTTAGACGTTTTTAGATTTCAATGATTTTAAATGACAGATATTTAACGTAATATCTTATTTCTTGATAAAATTAAAGACATTTTTGTATTTTTCCTCAGTCCCTGGCACCAAGACCTTCTATTTGAGCCCTTTCCCATTATCTTGCAAGTGCAAGGCCTGTGACTTGCCAAATGCCCATAATTTCGGTGCAAAAATTTCGCTTACATAATATATTTATATCGATCATTTGGCATTAAATCGGCATCGTTATAACGTAAAAGAAACACTTAACTCTTTATAATTTTATATTGTAAATATATACTCAAACGCGTAATTATAAAGTCTGAAATCTTAAAATTAAAATATTTATTTGTTATAGTAGGCCTACATTGAACATAGTTAGCTGCCTTTTGAAAAAAACCCCATAGTCAACATCTATCATATGGCTTTGAATCAAGCATCAGCACCACATGTTTGAATGTCAACAAAACAGACGTTTTTAGATCCCAGTGCTTTTTAAATGGCAGATATTTTACGTTATTTCTCGTTTTCTGGTTAATTTCAAGCAATTTCAGTATTTTTCCCGCCATCTCGGAATAGAGACCTTTAGTTTGAGCCCTCTCCCATCTTTCTACGACTTACCAGACGTTCACAATTTTGTGATTTGTTATTGATATTAGGTATTTATATTATTAAAAGAATTTCTGGGATTTTGTCCAGAGCAAATCGACCCCTAGAAATTAAATTTCTGCACATATTTGGTATCAAATTAAAGCTATTATTCTCTAGATGTTCCTTTTGCGGGTTTGGAAAATATCCCATTAAAAGTCTTCACACAGGAGGCTTTTGAAATTTCAGCTAAAGTGCTACTATCTGTGTTAGAGCTTGTGAACTTTCTCCAATTCACATTTGTTTGTAACAAAACAGATGATCAAGATATGAAATAGTTCTAAAGGCACACCTCAGAATGCAGTGCCAGCAAAAGTCGTTCATATTAAGTAAAAGTCAGACGCCCAATTCATCCTTATTATGATTTTTATTTCTTAAAATATTGATTTTTTAAGACAACTGAAAATAAGGAAAGTATTTGCCCTTTTGAAACTAAGACCAACTGTCTGTAATCATATCAACTTACTGTATTTCTTTTCATAAAATGCAAACTTAAAAGGAACATAAAGTAACTTAGGAGGTGCTCTGGAGAAGGGATTTTCTAACAAACTATTGACAGTGGATATACACTGATACATGATTCAACACATTGATGGATGATTCAACGAAAAAAAATTAACCTAAAAAATTCAATGATATTAACCTAAAAAATTCAAGAGTTAAAAGACATTTTAAATTTAAAAACTGTATTTTGTAAATGTACTTGGTATGCGAAGGATATTGAGGTGTTAAGGGTTAACCTGCCCAATTAACTCCATTTTAAAATCCTTCAATGACAATATGCCTATTTTAATGAAGGCATTTCCTAGAAATATATGTTACTTGCTTGGGTAAAAATTTGCCAAACCTGTCTATAAGATGCGAAACGAAAAAGCGGGTCAGTTTGAAAATTTTATTCCTTGACCGTTATGAGAGCTGAATAATTTGTGTTTACGGTGAATGGCTATTTTATAATTGTTATTTAGATATTAGTTCATCAGTAGATCAGTGGTTTGTCCATCTTCTTACCACTTTTTCTTAATACCCTAACAAAGCTGAATGCTAGAAACTGACGCGTAGATGTTGAGTAGAATTAACATTAAGCTTCAATACTTTTGAAAAGAAAACTCTAAAACTGAGACATGGAGATGTGCCAAGTTACGTAATGAAGATCCAGGTAAACTGACCCCCATTTTGTGCAAAAAGAATATTGTTGCATTGTCAAAATTTTAAAGTGTAGAACGTACACATGGACACTTTTAAAGCAGATGAAATAAATGAACTTTTCAAATTATGTGAGGAATTTCTTACACATATTGAAGATTAAAGTAAAAAGTTATTTTTTCAAGTTTGCCCCGATGAGAATTTCAATTGCTGGTAATTCTATTCCAGTTCTATGACACAAAGAATTAGTCTAGGAAAAAGAATTCACAAAGTACACTCACTTCATCATTGAAAGATATTTTATGCTCCAAAGCTCCATACATAATCAACATGAAACTAAAGCCTATTTTACCAAATTGTTTTTAAGTCACGAAGTGACGCAGGCTGCTAGTTATTTTATTAGTTTGATTTTTATAGGAAGAGGTTTAAGACAACTTTAACTATGTCAGGAAAAACATTTGACAAGTTAACAGAACATCAAAAACCTATTACATTCTAAAAGATAAAAAGAATTTTCTTTAAAAAAAATGTTAAAAGGAATATTAATACGAAAGATGTAAAAACGTGGACTCAATTTACAACATTTTAATCTCCAGTCAGATTATCAGGAAGCTCCCTATCTATGTTCTAAAACAGAGATATTTAGGTGTTAGAGAATAAAAAATCCTGGTGAGAAAATAGATTTACTTGAGCGTGGGAGGGTATAAAATGAAAAATTATCCAACCGAATAGTAAGCTATTGAGTAACTTTTCTCATCCAAACTATCATAATGAAAGATTTCTTTATTATCTTGTCAACAAATTTTAAAGCGTCAAACTACTCTATTAAGAAAAAATACGAAAATATTTTCTACAAATCAATATATATACATATAAAAAAAGAGTTGTGTGTTGGTATATTTCGGGCTACAGCCAAAACTACATGTCGTAGATACCTGATCTTGGTGTCAAATTAAAGCTTGAAATCACATGATGTGCACTATGGTGGTTTGGTTTTGATATGTTTAAGGACTTAGGCACAGGATCGTCCGAAAGGAAACCATGTCCAGGGTTTTGGAAGGTTTTTTAATAGTTACTATGGTTACCATTGTAGCTGTTTCAAATGGTACCATTTGAAATAGCTACAATGGTTACTAACAGAATTCAGCACTAAGAAAGAACAAGAGGAAAATAATCTCCCGGGCAAAGCCAGGGTTATCAGCTAGTCTTCATATAAGTTTAAAATTTAATGATATCGCATTTTATCACACCACTGAAAGTTAAAACTTCAATAAATTAACTTTACGTTTTGATTTTCATATTTTAAATTTATATTTCACATCATTCATAGTAGTTGTACTCTTTCATTAGCATTTTATTTAAGTAAAATTAATATCGGTTCCAACTAAATTGATAACAAATTCATTTTAAACAATCAATGCAACCTGATGATTTTTTTCTACTTTCCGTTTTTTTTATGTTGAGTCTTTCCCATCATTGTTGTTCGGTTTAGCCGAAAGCAAAACGATAGCAGAAAATAATTTATTTCAAATAAATAAAACTAGCTAATGAATAAATAAGTAGATAAGATTATTAGTATCAAAATGATCACATGTCTTAAAAAGTTTTTATTTAAAGGAAAATAAGTAGATTAACGTGAAATAGATCTTTCAGTTGAAGACGCCAGGGATGATTTAAAATATACTTTACATTTCACTCCATTTCTATTTTTGCCTGTCATTTTTTTACTGTTAAAAATAACGATATCATAAGCTCTGATGATTAAAACATTATGGGAAAGCGTTTAGAAGTATATTGTTCAATGATAAAATACTCATTTCAAGATTGCTCTGTAATGTCAACCTTATAAATAATTTTCTTGTTCATTATGGGTTGAGTTAAATACTCAATAGCTAAACAAGTCCTTGTTTAATTAGTCTCGTTAACGCTAATAGGATTACTCAGCTTTACAAATGTCTCGATACACTAATGAATTAGTATCTTTCATTACAATAAGTAGTATTACATAAACATACAAACATGGATGGTTTTTGCATAATTATTAACACCGTCTTATGAACAACAATCCCTTAAAACACCTTATTAATTTTATATAGTGATATTATTTTATAATATTAACGTACTATCATTTTATATTTTCTTGCTTAAACTATCAAAGTGAAGATTTGCCTTCTACAAAAAATCCATTTACTGTTACAATTTAAACGTTTGAGTAAAATTTACTGCAAATGTTTCACTGCAGTAAATGATAGCAGTAAAAAATTCTATAATTTTCCTGTTAAATTTAAAAATATCTTCATGCTATTTCGTCTATGTACAATATGAACCTAACTGAGGTATTTCACTCAGCTAATAAATTGAAATTTTTTTTAAATTCGAAACAATGATCTTAATAAATTAATTATACCTATATTAATTAATAAATTATATCTATCAAACTCTTAATTTCCAACAGAACAAGGGTCTATATTTATCATTCCAAGAACTAACTAGCTCAAAAGGAATTAATTATAGACCATAACTTTGTCCATGCATATAGATATTTATTTTAATAAATACTAAAAAATATCAAAACAAAATGTATGCAATAATATAGGTACTGCAGTAGAACCTAGATAAGAAGACTCTCAAGGAGATAACTAAACCGGTCTTGTTATCATCGGAATCTTCTTATTGAGGTTCGTTTTATAAAGACATTAAGTGCAATTACAATTTCAAGAAGACTAATCGGAAAGTGCACTTTTTATCGAGGTTTTTGTGTTATCGTATGTCTTCTTTTCGAGGTTCTACTTTAGTCGGTTAATCATTTGTCCCTAAACCATACAGAGCAATCTGTCAAATATAATAATAAGACTTAAATGTAATTAACTATTTTCGCTATCCGCTGCAATTGTTAAATACTTAAACCTACTTACCTTAATTCTATCAACAAATTAAAATCCTTTTACCCTGAAAATAAATAAAAATCCTGGAGACGCTGATTCATAATTGTATGAAACTTAAGTTTAAGAGGTATCTTATTGCATTTTCAGTTAGGCAAGACAGATCGGATAAAATTATTTAAGTGTGGCTTTAAAAAATACCCGGGTATTGCTTAGAGTGGCGTGGTCACATGACCTAGCGCAGATACACACAAAAATAAACCAAACTATAATTGTTTTGTTTTTTATTAGGTGAAATCATTTCTCTCATCAAATAAATTTGTATTTATAATTCTGCTGCGAATTCCAACAATGAACATAGAATAAAATATGTTTCTACAAACCAAATGATTAATCACACTCAGTACAAAATGGTAACTACTATTGGTGTACTCCCACAGAGAGCGGCGTTGATTCTGCCTCAGCGACTGTGTACAGAGGTAGCCAAGCGTTCTCCGGTGACGTTTGACGGGGCCATCGCATTATGTAAGTGCTACTAAAACAGGCTTCTAACATTGCAATTTGAAATTTTTTTTACTTTTACTTTTTTCCTGAGCATTGATAAACGATACATCTCAATTGTAAATTACTGATATTAGTACCCTTAAATATTGCCTGCGAGCGGCAGAATTAATTTACCAACTCTAATTTAATTGTACTCCAAAAATAAAATATCAAAGAAGATAAAATTTTAATTTGCGTACAAATAAATAATAATTACGTCCTTTACGTTAAAACAAAAAGCCCCCATCCATATGACTGGGGGGTAAATGCTGAGCCATAAAGTCTTTGAAATTAATTTTTCCCGGATGAAAAATTACATTAACTTCTTTTTTCCACTGCCACTTAAATAATAAACTAATGTTTCTTTAAGAATTTCTCCAGCTTTATTTTTATAGGTATTTGTAATGACTAAATTGTTTAAGCCTTCTAATCATGAATGTCTAAGTAAAAATAAGATATAAGATTAGTGTTATCCCCTTGAGATCTTTGATGAGATAGACTCAATCGAGATAACTGTGATATGAAGTTAATATCCACGATGTTCACTGAAGGTTCATTCTGGATATTGACAAATTTGAAGCTTCGCGTGTTTAGCGTCATCACTTTGCCTGTAAGGTACTTAGACCATGTAATCTGTAAAAAGACTTGTGGACGGAAAATATGTTTTAAAATCTGGATCATTGTTAATCCAAATATTTTTAAAGAAGTAATGCCGGTACAAAAACCTCGTCAAAGTTTTGATTTAAGTTTAAGAAATCATTTGTGCACTCACTTTATTGATTTCGATATAATGACCCTAGATTGTAATTCTTTATTGTAAATTGTACTTAATTTGTCATTCAATTTTCATTGAACTCTTACATGTTGAAAGTTGTTCTATAATTTAAGGAAATCCTGCCTTACTCTATTTTACGTTTTCTTTTTTATTCTACTGCTAAATATAATTTACGACTGCCCATTAAAGCTGTAAGGCTTACTTTTGAACAGAGACAGGGGTGGGAAGGAAAGAGAGGGTATGAAAGATAGAAAGCGTGAATGTGTGTTTGTCTGGGTATAAGTGGGTGCATGTCGTGTATTATTGTGATATTGTTTCCCCCTAAATATGCATGTGTCTTTGATATTTTATATTTTTTCTTTAATTTCTTTCTTTTTATCGATATGGTTATTTCTTTAAATATTATTATATTTTATCTATATTTTCACTATATTTTCTTCCAATTTTGTTCAATGATCCTATTTTAGCATAAATATTCTTAATATTAATGAATATGTTATAACAACTAATTATCAGTAGGCTAAATATATCTTACAAGATACACAAACTTAACACTCCAAAAACTAAAAACCGTTTTGTTTTAAATATTAATCCATAGCCGAGTGCTGAAACGTAATCACTCAATATACTTGGTAAGATCCCAATATAAACAAGAAGCTCTGTAAACACGTGCTACAACCTACTGTAGATTTTAAACCTAAACAACTTTTAATGAATGACATAAAAACAAAAAAATGAACCTTGAAGATTTTTCTGGCAAAACAAAGTTTAATTATATTCAGTGGTGTAATTCCACCGAGAGCAGCTGTGATTTTGCCTCAGTGGTTGTGTACAGAACTAACCAAGCATCTCCAGTGACATCTGCCGGCCCCATCGCATTAACTGATCAAAATGCTACTAAAACAGGCTAAGCAGTTTAAGTCTACGAATATATTTTTTCACCATCATTTTAAGGTTTTGAGGTTATGGTAGTTAGTACAAACACTATTTTGTACTTTGTAATTTTTTGTCTATACAGGTGGAGAAAATGTTTTCTTTTTCGGGAGTATAATACATTTCCTCCTTCATGAAAATGGTCACCCTCGACAAGCCTCCGGTGCCAACAGTTTCCCTCGTGATGGAATGCTGTACTTTACTCCTTCTATACACTAAAATCAAATTCTCCCTTTGGTATGTTTAGTACGTTTGGTACTTTTTGACTTAAAGATTTAGTAAAGTAATCATCCTTTCGTGCCCATAAGTAGAGTAAACTCATAACATTGACATTGAAAATAATATCTTAAAAATCGAACCCCTTCAAATTGTATACTTGACTTCATACTTGAAAGATGATGGAGTAACTGAGCTCTATCTTGTATCTGGAGTCACCACTCTGTGTCTTAAAAACTTACCGCTGTCGCCGTTGTATTTTTGGTTGAGATATTGGCATATGTTTTGATGGACGTTAACATTTACATACATTTTATTTTGTGTTTTTTATCGTTATAGTGTTTAAAGTAAATTACAAGATTAACCTGGTGATAAATGTAACTTTAAAATAAAAAGTAACGCATTGTTTCGAAGTTAGTAAATCTTTAAAGATTATAAAAAATCTTAATAGTTAAAATTACCTTGTAAATCTCAACCTATACCGGAGTAGCCAAAATTCCCAAAAGCTTCTTGAGAGGCATGCCAGATAAGCATCACTGGCCATCACCACTGGCGTCATGCTGATCGGGTGGAGATCGTCTCGACGCGACGCATGCCTCGCTGCGCCAACATCTTGACATATTTGGCGTTGATAGTAAAAATTCCTTTCAGGCATCATACAATTTTACAAATTCAGACAACATTAGTTAAGTATCATTAATTGGTCTTACACTATTACCGTCGTGCTATAGTCATAGTGCTTGCATAAACTGATTACCAAAATAATATAGTACATTTTACAGCCAAACCTTTGTAAGGAAAATTACTTAAGTTAGGGTGTCCTTAAATACATAGTTAGGCAGTCAGGGGCGCCCTTAAGGGTGAAGGCAGTGGGGCGAAGCCCTTAAGAATTTTCAGAATGGAGATAAGTCTTTGATCTAACTATCAAGAATGTTTGGAATTATGGAACCAAAGGCAGATAGACAGACAGTCAGGTAAACACCACATAAGTTTTTAATAGAATGAATAGAATAGTTTAAATTAAATATTTTTTTGATTATCGTGATAAGTGTTGTTCTATATTAATGGATGTAAATAAAACACGTCCTACAACACTTATATTTTCACAACTAAATTCACATGAAATACGGTAAATATACATAAAAATAGAAATTGGTGATCGATTTCGCTACAATCACTCCAATCATCGCCCAATGATACTCTCATTGTATAAACAATCGAAATCGATCGCAATTTTCCATCTTTTATGAATATTTATCGCTTGTATGCGTGTAATATGGGTGTAAATGTGTATAGCATAAGTGTTTTAAGACAGATTTGATTTATATCTAATAAATAAAATTACAATGATTTGTCTTCATCTTTCTTGATATAATATTTAAAACATGAATTAGACCCTTAAAACAGTCAACTTCTTAAGGGAAAATCGATAATCATTCGGACAATACAATAATCAATATTCAATATTTATATATATAAAAGAAGAGTTGTGTGTTGTTATATTTCGGGCTTCAGCCAAAACTACATGTCATAGACACTTGACCTTGGTGTCAAATTAAAGCTTGGAATCTCATGATGTGCACTATGGGGATTTGGTTTTGATATCTTTAAGGGCTTAGGCCCAGGATCGTCCTAAAGGAACCTATGTCAAGGATTTTGATAGTGCTTTGAATAGTAGCTATGGATACCATTTAGAAATAGCTACTATGGTTACTAAGAGAATGCAGCTCTATAAGAAACAAAAAGAATACGAGAAGAAAAAATAATCCACCGTGCAAAGCCGGGGTTATCAGCTACCAATAAAAAGGGAACAAAATCTAATTAATGGTTTAATACGGAAAATAATATATCTTTATGAAAATATATAATAGCAGTATTATTGGTTAATAGTAATCGTTAGTTATCACAAGAAATTAATTTTCTTTGAGTTTATCAACACTTAGTTCGACATCAACGCAATAACGATAATTTTATGGCTCGTAAACCTGTCCCAGTTTACATAAATAAGCTTTACATTTGGCTATTGATCTCACTTTAGTTGACGATTTTTGTGTGTTTTTTCATTACGTGTGTGCCGTATAGAACAGTAATGGGAAAGTTATCAATCCTTCTTTGTGTATGCTTAGTTATTATGGTGACGGTTTATGTTGACGCTCGTCCACTTCTCGTCACCAAAATGTTAAACACCAGTATAAAATTGATAACGAATCCATTCAAAAAGCTAACCAATTTGTCTGAAAAAAAGCGCCAGGCCAACCAACCTCAAAATGATCGGGACGACAACTTTGCACCTAGCAAACATGTGGGTAATACACCTGGATTTGCTCAGAGCTACGACAGTGCACCTGGCGGAAATGTGGGCAATACAACTGGATTTGCTCAGAGCTACAACAGTGCACCTGGCGGAAATGTGGGTAATACACCTGGATATGCTCAGAAAACTTAGAAAATTAGATGTATTACACCATCAGAAAGAAATTAATTGCGTATGTTGGATATTTAAAAATGGGAATGTTTTTGAAATCAAATGCGTATTTAAGCGAGCAATGTCGTGCACTTAAAATCATATTCTGTACTTTTATTCCTTACGATCTTGTTTCATTTCCTAGCCTTTTCCGTTTTAGATTACGTTATTAATTTAAGTCTGAAATGGAATGCGTCTTTGAGTCCAGTTGAAGAGGTTGCATGTTCGATTCCCAGTATAGTCACACGAATTTTAAGGGTCTGAACCGCTCTCCCTAAAAGCAAATATTGTATTACCTGTATAATGTCGTTAAGTGTTGACAACACCAAAAAAGGAGGCAATGTTTAGTAAAAAAAGTACTGGATGAAATACAGTAGCGAATAGTGTACACCAATCGATAAAAATAAATAAAATCTAACAGCGAATAAGTATTGGCAAATGAGAGTATATTTATATTGACTTGGGAGAACTTTGCACTTGGGAGGTGGAAAAGAAAAGGTGTAGTTACTTCAAAATAAGATAATTTAACTTCGTTAATGAGTCTGTTAAGGATTTTGCGAGACTTGCGTGTGCAGCAATGTTTTTGGTTTATAAATAATGGCAGTATTTAAACTTTTGGATCTTTTTTAATAGGCAATAAAATACTTAGATTTACTTCAGGTACGCCTCAACACCCTGACAATAAAGAACGAGAGTGAAGACTTTTAATCAGTTTGGAAGAATTAGACTGTGCGTACTACAGATTTAATAGTCTATAAACCATATCAAATAAAGGATGTGTTTAATAGATAACAAAGTATGCGATTGCTCTTAATTGTAATTTAATTAGAGAGGAAGAGTTATGCTGTGCGTAATACAGATTTAATAGTCTGTAAACCATACATAAACCATATCAAATAAAGGATGTTTTCAATAGATAACAAAGTATGCGATTGCACTTAATTGTGATTATTTGTATAAATATAATTTTTTTTACATAGGCGTCAAACTATGTCAATTTCCAGGTTATCTAGATTCTCAATTTCTTTATTTTTTATAAAATCTGAATTCTAAATTAATAAATTTATGAACCGTCTATGATAATTCAATGATAATATGTTCGATGGGTTGACTATACTTGTTAATCAAACTGTCGTTTAACCCTATCTCGAACCTACTAAATCCTACTCAAAATTCTTATTCCCCGGGATACTTTGAGTGGTTTTCTGCTGCGACTTACTTCCCCCTGGTACTAGTAAATAAACTGTCAACGATCGGCAAAGCTGAAACTTTGTTACTAGCTAAATATAGCTCCGTTATACTACACAAAAGATATTTATCTCAGAATGGTTCAGTAAGTAAATATAACATTTTACCTCACATATAAAACCCATCAAGCCCTCAGAGAATCACTCTTTGTTATCGTTCATCTGAACGTGTTCTAAAATTCAATCAACTCTATGATCAATATTTGCAGTAACCTTTTGTAAGTGCTAAATCCCTAATCGGAAATTCCATTACAGATTGCATAAACGTTATTTTTCAATTAAAATGGTAATTTTTAATCTGTTTTACACAAATTACTGGAGATTTATTATTTTCCTTGGTTATTTGATACTTTCACTCTTAACAAAAAAAAACCTGCGATACGTTTTGGAATTGCCATGTTTTATAATCAATTTATATATATATATATATATATATATTGATATATAGTTGGACGAATAATGATTAAGCTGCTAATCTCGTCATTAATGCTTACATGTTTTTTAACAGCTGTCACAACAGAAAAATGGCTACCTGTCGTTAGATAAAAAAAAATTAAATTTGTTTCTAAAATTTTATTGTTAAAACACTTAAATAAATATATTCAATAATATACGTTCGAAATTGGCAAGCCATTTTCATACATTTACTTACCAAGAGATATGTTTAATAGTCTATAACACAAAAGCAAACGCATTTATATTTTTTATGTACAAACATAATTCTTAAATCGTCATTTAGAACAAAGCTTGTTTTATGGTTTGTTATAAAACATTGTTACAATTGACCCACTGAGGTCTGTAATGGAGCTTAATTTTATCATTTCCCCCGAGACGAGCTAACAGCAACGCTGGGTTTAATGTTTCCTCTATTATTCTCTTTGAGGTTAACTCTAACTATTTATAAGGTTTGTCATCACAGTTATCTTGCAACATAAAGAGGAAAAGAATAAAAAGGAAATAAATAGGCGGTCTGGCAAAAATATGACATAACTATTTGTACTTTAATGTTTTTTTTATTTACGATTTTTTTATGAATTATTATTCAACAGTCTACGAGTAACATTAAAAAAATTGGACTATTTTTTGCAATATTAAAGAATAATTTAGTAAATTTACTAAAAATATAGAACTCTTATATAAATAGAGTCAAATATAGAGTTATAAACAGAAAAAAGTTTTGCTAAAAATTACATTACTTACATTTTTGACACATTTTGTAAAGTTATTATCATTAGCACGCCTTGGCATATATTTATTATTTTACCTAAAATTAAATAGTCCGATTATTCTACTTACTATAAATAGCTTGAATATAAATTTGTTTCTGAAATTTTTTATGTTTAAATATATTTGATCCTGTTATTAATAAAAATGTTCTATTTTACTAGTGAATTCAAGTAAATCTAGACTTCTTAATTTGTGATCGATTGACTCAAAAACTACAAGACTTTTTGACCAAGGAACATGGCACAAATATTCGTTATGGTTTCATTGTTGGTGATGGTGATTTTATATTTTGATTTACAATGAAAACAAAGATTAACAATGAATTTCAAACAAATAAGTGGATTCGTTATGAGCTCTAAATGTGCAATAATCTGCACATTTAGAATTTTCTGCACACGATAATTTTTTTAGAATCTTAAAATATTTGCTCTTAAACTAAAATGGAAAAAAAAATTTAAATTGTTAATGATGACCTAGTTTTCGAAGCTTCATGTCTTTACACTATATTTTTGTGGCCTATAAAATATTAATAATGGGAAAAAGATGCGAAGTTTCATTTTTCTACTTTTTTATTAAGGTCGCCATAGTATTTATTAGTAAGGTCAACTCATAGACTTGCCACCGCATATCCCTTAGTACTTGATCTAAAACGTTAACGTTTTGCGTGTTTTTACGTAAAATTATTTTACAATTGCTGGTCTGTAAGTTCCAAAATGTTATGGGAATTAGGTAGTGGATTAAGCTGTGGAAAATAGAATTGACTTAAAATATGATTTTAACTTTAGCTACCGGTATGAAAATGAAATGAACTATCAGGTTAATAGTAGTTTATGCAACGATTGTATTATGAATGTCTTTAAGCCACAATTGAGATGTAAGTTAGAACACGAGCGAAGCGAGTGTTATTAATTAGCTGTACCAATTAATAGCACTATTGTTCGCTTCGAAGCGTGGGCAGTAACTATAAACATTGACTCTTTGTTGGGTATTTAGATAAAATGTTTCTGCTAAAGTAAAAGTCAATAAATATTTACCATGAAAAATCACCTCAAACTTCCTTTTCATTCAACTAAACTTATTTTTAAAAGCTATTTCAATAAACGTGTTTGAGGTGATGTCAAAAGCAAAATGTCGAGAGACGTTTTTGTGAAAGGAAAATGTTCCGATACCGGAAAAGATCTCACAGAGAAAGGGCAGCCAGGTCAAAAAACGATCCCTGGATCGTAATTTACCTCTGATGCTGATAGCACACAGCCCCGATCCCGCCGTAATATATTCCTGAACCCTTACATCTGCATACAATCCTTCTATTTACTCGGGCCAATCTAAATAATCGCGTCGTAGATAAGCCCTAGTTAATGTGATCATTTTGATTTATCTCGAATGTAACTAATTATCAGGTGATATTACATGTTTAGATGATAGTGAGTTAAATAACAATAACTGATTTACTGAAAATCTCGCGTAATCCTCGAATCTAGATATATAGTCACGATTTGTTATTTTTTAATTTCGTTTAATAGCCTAGTTTATTGCCAAAAAATTGTAAAAATATAGGCGATAACCAATTCTGTTTGACATTCTATTAAACGTTGACTGAGTCATTAAGCCTATTTTTTACTGCAAGAATTAAATGGCGGGATACGGATCTTGGGTAGTACATTCAAGTATAATTTAAAATTATTAAGAAATCAAGAAGACGTAAAGTCTTAATTTTTCTTTCTAATGAATAATATATATACTTTTATTCTCAAAATAAGTCGGTATTTCTGAATGATGTAATGAAAATGTAACGGACTGTCAAAACTATATGATATGAGATGTAAAACTATTAAGACTGATTTATAAAATGACGAGATATTAACAAGTTTTCTAATTTTACTAATATACTGTTAGGTAAATCACAACATATACGGAATTCTGTAATCATCATGCAAGGAAAAATGTGGTACAGATAACTGCTATATCATCTCTAAAAAAAATTTTAATTTTTAACCGCTGAATATTCACTACTGAAATATGTTGAAATTTTGAACTGCTGAAAAATCTCTGCTGATATGTTTAAAAATGAAACGCTTTACGGTCTATCATCTTATTTACTAACTAAAAAGAATGACCCATCAGTCATAAATCTGTATATGCTTTGAAAGTGAGTTGCTTTTTTATTTCTGTTGTTTGTTTCCTGTCGTTATATGGTAAAAATGTAGAAGTAAAACTAGTTTGGATGTGTACTCACTATATCGAGAAGGGTATTCATTTGTATAGGTACCAGACTAATCTATTTAAATAAATTCTATGTTCGAGGGTGGCTATTGAGTTGAATAGCTAAAATTATTTAAACTATTAATGTCTTTCCGTTTGAAATTTTTAAGGTATGGAAACCACATTCTTTTGTCTTAAACTTAAGAACCCATCACTATGTTTCTATGTTGCAAAGGTCACTATGTTTCTTTAGGTTGCAAATAGATTTTTTCACTATTTTTTTATTGTTTTTATTTTAATTCGACTTGATTTCATGTTATGTTTTCTTCTTTCCTTGCACAAAGATATAATATCAAATATATTTGTTTATTTTCGTGAGAAATGGTGTAGGTATTAATTTTGATTTATAACATTAACAGGATGGTCTTAAAACTATAGCGAAACATGTAATTTTGTATGAGATATTGCATAAGTAAATTTATGCGAAGAGCTTTTCACTTAAGAGCAATCTGTACGTTAATAATATGAAATCTTAGGAGAAATAAAAAAGGATGCCATAAGCGAATAAAAAGGTGTTCACAATGAATAAAAACATATTTAGTCAAATACAATACCCAGATCTCTAATTTTGTTGGTTTGTTCCGTTAAAATAATAATTAACCATTTCGTTGGCATATAAAATTAGAAAAATCGTTTACTGAAAAATAATTCACTTCTAAAGCTTAATATTTATTCCTGAAATAATCGTTTTTCAAAGAGGTAAAAAAATATGTATGATTCTGCAAAATTAGTTTCCTTCTGCACTAAAATACAATCACAATTTTTTCAGTATGGGAAGAAGGGTCAAGAAAACAAACAAGACTCAAAAGCACAAGAAAATAGTATATTAAATAGGTAATTGTAAACTCTTATAGTTATTTATTAGTATGATAAAGCTGAACCGTTAATAAACAACAAAGTTAAATGGAAAAAATAAGTTACTTTTCAACTAATCTCGTCTGAACTTTGCTCAACTCGAATAAAACTGATGATTTTCTAGTATTGAATAATTGACGCCTATTCAAAAGCAATTTCCAAATGAAGTTAAATATTTCAGACGAGGTTAGCTTGTAAACTTCACTACTGAATAGCACATTTACGAGTACAATGGTTGGTAGACAATATATTCCAAAATATGGTTAGATATGTGATCTATGGCACAGATGAATAATAAAAATAGTTCTCAACAAGTCCACCCCGCCTGAGATCACGTCGTGATGCACCAGTCGAACAGGACAAACAGGATCGCAATCCCCGTGGAGGCCGACGTGGACGCACCGCCGCTCTGGTCGTCCGCTGAACAAACCAAAGTTAAAAAACTTAGTGACGCTGGTACAAAATGTATATTTCTATTTGCTTTTAGATGTATTCAAAGATTTGTTCTGTTATAATCAAGTGTGTTGAATTTTACTTCAAGCTAAATATATGTTTTGTACTAAATTTAAAAATGTATTATAAAATATCTTATAAAACCCTTTACAAAAATGTTTATTTTGCAAATAAAGCTAAAAAATTATTTTTCTTTGGCTTTTATTTTTTATTTTAAATGTTCTCAATCTAAGGATCCTCTTAGTGGTGTACCAAATTTGTTCGAGATGAAAACATTACTTCAAACTTAGGTTAATTTATTAAATGTTTGTCTTTCTTATAGTAAAAAAAAAATCTACAAAGAATCATAGGTTCTATCAAGTAATTAAATATATAATAGCAGTTTAAGTGAACGAGTGGGATACTTACCTATCCAAGCCAGAGCTCTCCCTGAAACAAAAAAATTAATATAAAAAAGCTCTTTTTAACCTAGAAGATTTCAAGAAATCTAAAATTACATCATCTATTCGCCAACTACTAAACAGGTTAATACAGCGTTTTGAGAGTCGTATTTAATCTTTCTGATAAGGAAAAAAACTTACGCGTTAAACCTACTTTATGTACTCAACATGACGTTTTATCCTTTGATTGCCAACACTACTTATTCAAAGAGGTTGATATTTTGAGCCCAAAACAAATAAATGGTCCCCTTTGTATTACATAATTCATATATTTAAAAAATTATAAAATACATTATATCGCTACGAGGGGGCTGCATTCCCGCGTAAAACTTGCTTCTCCCAAAATATAAATGTTAATTTTCAAATTTGGCATAGCCTTTGTGAGCAGAATTTTAATATGTGACTTAATAGTAGTAAAAAAACACGAAAATCAAGATGTTCGTGATCTTATAAAATTTTATATTACTCTGATATTCTCATATTTGGCTCACTAGAGTCATTTTTCGCTTTTTCAAAAGAGATGCAAATAAAAAGTTTGGATGAGCGGTTGAAAGTGTTCCAAATTTGTAAGTTAACATTAGCTTATATGGGAGAAGAAATAGAAACGCGATGTTTTTCATGACAATCCCCTCTCTTAGCGGTTCAGAAGGAAGTGTTCATGTATATATTAAAAGGATCTGAAGGTAACATTCCTGTCAAAATTATATTTATGCGAGGATTTTTACCTAATTTCGAACCAAACAAAAACTATATTTTAAAAGCCTCAAAAATATTCTCACGGGACACAAGATTTGCTGAATTCGATATCGTAAAAAAATACAAATAGTTTAAGGCTATTAAAATATTTTCCAAACGACACTCTCTGACATGTTACTACAGAAAGTTAACTGCTTCACCTACAACCTTATTATATTTTTCACTGTTTTAAAATTATTCAAAAGAGTGCTGGGTCTGATTTTTTTCAAAATGCAGAAGTTCAAAAGAAGAAGAAAATTCAAAAGCAGCTGTCCTTGTTTACGAGTATTTTGCAGAGTCTAAAGGAAACATAAACTATATAGCCAAAAACCTTATAGCAAGTTATCCTAGGGATTCCTATCTAGTTTTTAACTGGCTCCAAAGGGTAAATGAAACTTTTTTTTTAACAGAGTTTCCAACAAACAATATCAATAAAGCACGCGTACTCCTGTCCAGGTTCGAATTTAGTTCAGGGATTGAACTCCAACATGATAAAATCAACAGCTCAATTGAACCAGACCTGGGTAGTAGTGCATGAGTTTCCTGCGGACGTACGACGTCTCAGGGATGCTGAGTTCACAGTCCACGATGACCGGCGAGTTGAGTTCCTCGTCGTGCAGAAACCCCGTGATTGTGACGTCATACGCACCGTCACGTGACACCGTCTCCACGGTGGCTGACGTCATCAGCGTCCTGGAACATCGGACCGCAGCAGTGAAGTACATTGCGTGTCAAATAATATGGCCCGGGCCGTCCGTAAGCCCAATGCTAAAATAGTTATGGGCGGAATGGTGGGTACTTCCTGAAACTTCGGACCTGAGCTGTGAATACAGTGCGTATCAACTGATGTGGCCCAAGCCTAATGCAAAAGTTGGTGGACTTGCGTCTTTGGTTAGACCTATAGCAGTCTACCCTCCGGGCCCAGATGCAGACTCATTAAGTGCGACTACAGGCTAAGCTGCCATATAACCTAAGCCCCAGCCGCTTTGCTGGCTGATAGAATGTTTATTAGTGTAGCATTTTGAAACAAATGTATGTTCTAGTAATTTTGAATTATTTTTCGCACTTAGTCTTACATAATTATTCATTTAATAATCTTAAACCAGAATTATATCAACCGAACGCAAAATTTGATTCAGTTAAATAATTGTTCATGAATTAGGATATTATACGTTGTGACTCCGTTATTTGTTTGAAATTCATTTTTGGAGAGTTTATGTTTTTGATTTTTGCGGGTATTTTCCTTCACTAATTTGTAAAAAATAGTTTCACAGCTTTTCGGAATGTGGAATCTAATCCCATCTTATATAACATAACAATTTTAGTAACACACAACTAGAAGGACCTGGACGGAAAACATAGCTAAAACGTAAAAGCGTAAAAAATCAGCGGTCAAAATCACTATAATGTTGTAAACAAAAGAGAAGACAATATAACACATATATCTGAACATAACACGTCCACTCTCACTGGGAGCTTTTTTTTATTGATTTCAGGGTTTTATTAATCAGTGATGGCAAATGTCCACAAAAATCAATATTTAAACAAATTGGTTGAGTCTTGTTATTTGATTGGAAAGGAAAACGTTATTTGGAGAGGGTGAGCTACATTTTAGAAGTCTTTATGGACCTGAGCCAAGCATTGGACTAGAAGAACTAAGAAGCACTTGGCTGCATAATTAAAGGAGTTGGGACTAATGGGTAACTTAGAGAAGAACAATTGGGTTACAATAGGTAGTACTGTACCTAAATGATTTGTCGTTTTTTTAGGTGGCCTACTTTGTTAAATAGATTAAGTAGTTTTATATAGCTTTTAGTCTGCATAAATATTTTTATTTTTAGATAAAAAAATATTAGTAACTCACTTGAATAACTTTTTTATAGCTTTGTTCGTTTATAATATAATTTGTACTTTCATTGTGTAATTTATAATTTTAAAAAATAACAAGACAACTGGAATTGAATATTGATATTTGTGTTATTATTGAAAATCAATTGCTTTTTTCTTCCACCTGCTATGTTTAGACACATTTTTCTGCTTGTAATGCGTGAGTGTCTCGCGAGGGGAGAGAAAGTAAACCCATAAGAATAACATTGAAATCAACAACTCAAAAATTAGAACGCCTTTAAATTTCCACGCACACATACAAATTTGACGCAGCTTAACGAATGCAGGCGCTAACAGCTGATTTAGTGACAGGAATAATTTAATAAAAATAACATCAACGACAAGAGCTGGGAGAACGTCAATAAAACATGCAAGAACGTTGCAACAAACAGCTGATCGTTGGTGCATGAATGGTTCCAGCTACTCAGATGTAGGCGCTCATTGCAGATCAAAAACATAGATAATGCTTGTTAATTACTAAGTTAATGAAATATATGTTTAAAGATCAGGTATTTATTATTGAAGAGGGGGGAAAATAATGTATGTATTTCAAGAGCAAAGTACATTGTCCCCCTCATGAGACAACTATTATCGCAAAGAATTTAACGATGTAGGCTTGAAAAGCATTATTCTCAACAACAGCTTACACTATTTTGATCAAGAAACCTTTTTCAATAAATAAACATTAGTTGATCCCAAAATAGATCCTGGTTTTCCAATTATGAAACTGTTGCAAAAACACGATATGTTTTTAATCCGGGTTGTGTAAAATATGTATACATTCTAAATAATAATTATTACATATACTTCAATGTTCAAATCGAAGAATTTTACGGGTACGGCTAAGAGTTAATGTTAAATTAAAGTACAGTTGAATTAAGCTCACTTACATTTTTTTGATGTCATTTCCTTTGTAAAGAACCATCTTCGGCTCGGGAAACACCCCGTGGGCTCTACAGGATACATTAACACCCTGTAAGTCGGTCTTGGTCTGGAACACTTCTATCTTCCTCTCTGGTGCTGCGTTGTACAAAATAAATCAATGGTAAAGGCAGATTCAAATCATAATCATATTGTTTTACGTATTCTAGTGATATTTGTTTTCGTAAATCATTTTATGTTTTTACGTATTTTAGTTATATTTGCTTTTCTATTTAATTTATTGGGCTGAGTATTAATTAGAAGAACTTAACATAACTCTTTATCGTATTTTATTTTTTGGCAAAGTTATTTTCACTATACGTATCATTTTTGCATGATGTTTTGTGGTTACAGGCTAAAGATGTTTTTACACGCAGAGTAAGAAATAATATTGTTTTTACTTCTTCTTTAAAAGAGATTAATCGGTAAATTGTTTCTAAGTAAAGAATAATATTCAAAGCAACATCAATTATAGCATCAGCATGTTATAATAAGCATGTACTGATGTTAAAATAACATCAGCATCATAGTTTCAATAGTAAAGTAAACATTAATATTAAAGCCACAACTTTTCTCCTTTTACCTGAGGAATATTGATAAAATCTCGAGTGCGGGGTTTTATGCTAGTACCGTTAAACTGATCAGGAAAATTATCTATAAGAAATATCATTTTAACATAAAAATTACACATTTTTTTTTTAATAAGAACATAATTTGCATCGGTCTCTACGTTTCTCAATTCTACCTTTTTCAATAGATGGAGATATAAAACTAATTTAGAAGGGAGCAGAGGTTGAGGAAGAAAGTGGAGATAGAAAACTAGTGTAAACGTCTATCGCGTTGAAATCTAATAAGACCTTCGCCATCAGTGGAGCGATGTTGGAGAGGCTCAGCGGCGTCAGCTGTCACTTGGCACTCTGCCATTGGAACGATGACAAATCACTTATCTGCTGATGGATCGGGAGTTATCACACGAGTTCCAGCTAATGTCCTCCCTA
Source organism: Flexamia atlantica (assembly GCA_035578135.1). Taxonomy (NCBI): domain Eukaryota; kingdom Metazoa; phylum Arthropoda; class Insecta; order Hemiptera; family Cicadellidae; genus Flexamia; species Flexamia atlantica. Next base: position 27,100,079 of record JAQJVK010000008.1, on the reverse strand, counting down.
TCAAGTTACGTTTTTGCCACTTTTTAACTCTCAAATCACTCGTTTAGACTGTTTTCTTCCGCCTTAACTAAACCGATTTACTCCTTATTACACATTATAGTTAATAAGTTTAGTCCCAATTTATGGGTTTTAGCATTCTAGATGAGTAATGAGTTATTTAGTTTAGTTTAAAATTAAACATGTGTCGTGAAAGTTCACCTGAAGTACAAATTTCTTTTTGCACACTTAAGCGTTGTTAGAAATAGTTCTTACATGTGAATAAGAAAATAAATTTCCTCCAACTATAAATACTATTTTTCCTCCAAGTTATAAATTAATTTGTTACTTCTAAATATTTGAGTAAAGAGTGCTCATAAATGGCGATGTTTCTCAGTATATGGACATAATCATGACATGATGTAGCTTGGCATTTTTACTAAAACCTTAGAATCCCCAGAATTGGCAACTTGAACTGCAGTAACTAGTGAAGGTGGATCCGTGGGTTGCTCCGACGGGCAAGATTGCAGCCAACAACCAAGGTCTCATCTGTCCATCCTACCTTAGAAGCTTAACCTTAAGATTATGTCAAGTAAGGGTCTTTTCCCCAACCCAGATGTACAAGCTAAGGTGATCCACTGAAGAATCCCATTGAATACCCTACCCTAATATAAAATTAAGCTAAATCACCTTTGTAGTTCCACCTAACGCTGAATACGTACAGGAAAACGGCTAAACTTTGGAACCCGTCTCCACCATTAGAATCGAAGTTGAGGATCAATATTTTTTTATTTCATAGTTATAGATTTCCTTTTAAAATATATGTTCTATTGTTATTAAAAACAGTTTATGTTACTGTTTTAACCGTTTATTAAAATGTCGGTTTCAGTTTAGTTTTTCTTTTTTTATATCCTAGAGAAATCTAAGAGAAACTGACAAACCTAGATTCAGTCCCTCAGTCAGGATTGCAAAAATTGCTTTGTTATCTAATTCAGTTTCATTTAGTATTACGATGATTCTAGGAACGAAACGTGATAGAAGTGATGGATTTATTTGGCAATGTAACCAACGTGGATGTATGTAAAAAGGTAAGTGGTTCGAAAATTCCAATATGTCGTCGAGTAACATTGACGTTGACATATATGTGGAGCCATAAGTTTACTCAAATGCAGGTAAATCACGAACCTAGTATTTCATCAGCATCATGCGTTCATTGCCTGGCTCAACAATTCCAATTTTAATTTTTTTCTACTATGTAATAGACGGATGGACGTGTTCGACACGTACCCAGGAATTTTATGCGTTGGTAGTACTGAAGTGTCGTGCAAAGAGTATTTTCTCGATAATTAGAAGGTTCAGCTAAGTTCATATACTTTCAAAGTAATTGTAACCATATTTTTTTGATCTTCAATATTTTATTTTAATTAAACCTGTTTTACTCAATTCCACATACACCTTCCAGATCAGGCATTGTGGGACAATACAATTCTATCAGCTATGTCGTTTATATTTGTTTACTATTATTCATAATATATTATTATACAATTATCAGCTGATCATAACATAATTTGGCTAGTACAACTTAAATTGCCATTTGATATACAAAGCTTATGGAAATTCCATACTGAAAGGTGAATGTGGAACTAAGTATAGAATCATTGTTTATTTATAAACTTTCAGTCAGATAAACATTTATGCCTTGAACTATCGTTTCTATGACAATATCGAAATGTTTTAGTCAGCACAATCGCCTAGATTTTAATGGTGGAGACGAAGTGTAAAGTTTTTCCAGAAAAACACACAATCAACACTTCTTCCTCAAGATAAATTATATCTTAATACTTACTTATTATATCTTAAAGTAGAGGTTGTGACTATGTGTTTTTCTGGAGAAACTTTACACTCCATCTCCACCATTAAAATCGAAGTTAAAAGTATATATTATTCGATATTTGCAATCGCGATTTATAAATCGATTACCATAAACTAGCATGCGCTTGATCATGAAGTCCTCCTCGTGGAAGGTGGAGACGGCGCACTTGTACTCGCCGGACAGCTCGGTGGTGGGCTGCAGGATGTAGAGGGCGCGGTGCGCCGTGCCGTTGTGCTGCGAGGCGCGGTGCTCCAGGTTGAGGCGCCCCTTGAGCACGCCCAGGTCCTGGAAACGGTCGAGTGTCCGGTTAAGTTAAAATAGTCAAACTAAATATAGGTTACTATACCTTTTTATCCGTCAGCAGTGCAAATTTCAGTGTCAAATTATGTTGACATGTTTCGGTTTTAAGAAACCATTTTCAAAACGCAGCACATCCAGATAACATTCTGGTCGTTGTTACAATAGTTAAAATTAACACTACCAGATAAACACGTACGTACATACGTAAAGACATTAAAAACTTAAAAAAAAACAATTGATAGGCCTACCGGTCATGACACGCACGGGTAATTTGACACTGAAATTTGAACTGCTGACGGAGAAAAAGGTATAGTTCCCTACATTTAGTCATATTCGCAGTTCAGTGGCCATAAAATGAATATTAATAATATTTAAAGTTGAGTGTCTAGCTGTTTTGAATCTTTACAATATATTATGAGTAGAAGTTGTTTATAGAGTACTGCATGCAAGCGTGTGCGGCGCGTGTCGCGCATACCTTATTGTCTCTTTGATCGTTACTAATAATATAAATTCACTTATATAAAAAATAATTAGTATATCTGAGATACTTGAAATTCTGTATCCAACATCAGCTAATATCAACATAAAATAATATATTAATTTTGTTTTTTAAAATAAATTTGTTTAGTAACTACAATTATCATTAAAAATAGCTTATCAGAATAATGTTTATTTATTTGTAATATAAATATAAATAAATATAATAAATGCGTTAAAAACTTTCAATGATTAGTAAACTTAGAATTCAATATACAAAATATATCTTCAATATATCTAAGCCAAATGTTTGGTTCGTTTCTCCATTATCTAAGTGCTAGCTTTTTAAAGAAGTGTATATAAATATTATTTAAAATGGGACTGAGAACTCCACGCATAGGTAAGCCAGATTTATGAAGGTAAAGGTTTGTATTGTATTGGAAATAACTGTTATTTACACAAACTCCTAATAGTTCCACAATCGATGACACAGGTAGATTATTTCTTTCTTGTAAGTTTTTGTCTCCCTCAATTTAGTGTGAACAATGCCAAGGAGCTCACTCACTGCATACGTCATCACTAACCATTATATAATTTAAGTTTACGTTTACAGTTTTAATTTTTCCAATGAAGTCTATTGAATTAATCACGAAAGATTCTTCTAAATCAAAGGGGGATTTTCATTTTGGTAAAAGGGACCTAGATAGTGCATAGGTTGATGAATCAATATAACTGACAGTTGGTCTTAACAGAATTCCTTGTTTGTGCAACTTTGGAACACCATAAATTCATATTTATGGCTCTCGGTGGTCAACACCATTCTTCATAGAGGTTAAATGTCGTTGTAACTGAATTTTATGTAGACCAGGTTAACGAAACTATCCAGTCACATCCGCTAGTCCCAAGTGTGGAGAAGCTTTTAAGTAAAAATTTCAAGGTCGTTTTCAGTTTGTTGATATTCCTATTTAAAAGTAAAGAGTTAATATTCAATTCCAGCTTGACAACAATACCTGAGGCTTGTTGCCGGGGTTCCACTGGTATACCGGAGCAGGACTGTTGTTGTAGAACCACTTGACCAATACCTGCGGCTATTGAACAGTGTATTCAACGGAGCCTTCTGGGAACCAGGGGGAACCCAGTCGTATGTGCCCCTTACCTTTCTAATCGGGTCACTAGGGAGGTGGACCTTCAGATACCCGTGAAAAGTGGCATCACCTGATATACGGATGGCTCGAAAAAGCCGTCTGGAACAGGGAAAGGGATATGTGGTGTCAGACCCAAGGTGCATTGCTGCACTAGGCCTGGGGAAACTGAGGCTGGGGAATCCTGACCGGAGCAGGATTGTTTACCTGAGGCTTGTTGACGGGGATCCACTGGTACACCGGAGCAGAACTGTTTACCTGAGGCTTGTTGACGGGGATCCACTGGTACACCGGAGCAGAACTGTTTACCTGAGGCTTGTTGACGGGGATCCACTGGTACACCGGAGCAGAACTGTTTACCTGAGGCTTGTTGCCGTGGATCCACTGGTACACCGGAGTAGGACTGTACCTGAGGCTTGTTGCCGGGGATCCACTGGTACACCGGAGTGGGACTGTTTACCTGAGGCTTGTTGCCGGGGATCTACTGGTACACCGGAGTGGGACTGTTTACCTGAGGCTTGTTGCCGGGGATCCGCTGGTACACCGGAGTGGGACTGTTGTTGTAGAACCACTTGACCAATACCTGAGGCTTGTTGCCGGGGATCCACTGGTACACTGGAGCAGGACTGTTTACCTGAGGCTTGTTGCCGGGGATCCACTGGTACACTGGAGCAGGACTGTTGTTGTAGAACCACTTGACCACCAGTCCTGACGTGGGCTGGAGCTCCTCCGGTCGAAGGGAGTACTCGCAGTCGAGCAGCGCGTGGTCGCTGCCATTCTGCACCTCTGGAGGCACGAACAGTCCTGTGATCTGGACACCCTCAATCTCTGGGAAGAGAAATACACAACGAGGAAGTGTTACATATCTTGTGTAATTTGTCCAAGAAGTCATACAGCTGCGGAAAATTAAAATATGGCGGTAAATAATGTAGGCTCACTTGTATGAATTTTTACAATTTTGTCTTGTGAATTTTTACAATTTTCCTATGTTCGGTTTTGTGGGATTGGAAAGGAAAATTTAATGATAGATTTTAATGTTAAACTCTAACCAAGAAACGGATCTTTCAGAACCCTGCTATATACCCATTGAGTTTTAATTCAATTCGAAAACTATCGCATTCAAAGTTATAAAGTGCAGGTGCGAGGGATTACAAACAAAACCAATCCTAAACAATATATATTTTTAATTCACAAAATTTCTTTTAAAGTCAATTATTGATCAGTAAACCTAAAATATACCGTATTGTATTCTTATGTACGGTATACGGCGTTTTCTTATGTAACTAACCGATTAAACATTAACTAACTATATTTCTCTTAAAATCTTTTACTTTCAAAACATGTCCATTTAAACCTACTAATTCTTTTGGATAGTTTGGATTATCCAACAGACATGCGATTAAGACATTCTCTATTCATATCTAAATGTTTTATCTAAAAGTTCCTACCTGAGTAAATACAAAACGAGAGGACAATCGAGAGGTGCAGTAAAAAGTTTGCACTCATGGTCTTGGGGCATCACTGATCAGGAAGGGCGTGGTGCGGTGGTGACGTATGCAGTTGCAGTTTGAACATGTGGAGACAGGTGCTGGTGACGTCACTCGCTATGGCTAACAGCCCCACCTTCGGTTTTGTGGGTTTCGTACTATATCCCGCGGTGAGTAGGTAGCTCATAGCTGAGCTGTTGATAGCACCATGGGTGAGGTATCTAGAAAAAAAAAAAAAACAATAAAAAGGGTGTTGCAATTTGGGACTGTGACAGCTTATAAGGTAACACAGTTTTTTATCACAAAAAAAGAGTTTAAGAATTATATTTGATTTGCAGGTTGAGGTATTATTGGAGATAATTTTGGAGTAACAACATCATGACATTTATATTCGTTTATAACTGATGTTATTGGTATTTTTAATAACTTCGATGAGTTCACTATTTAATACCGGGAAAACTAATTTCTTAGCTATTCCTCAACATAGAATCAAATGTTCCAGCAGAATGAAAATGTGCTGCATGTATATTTTTACTAAAGTGCACACAAAAATATGTGTATTATTCATCCATCAAGATTTCCAATTACATGCCATCATTTCTAAAATATTAGAAAAACTCCATCGAATAACAACTTCACTGTCCTTAAGAGATCTTACAGCTTAGAAAAATCCAGAAAATATGCTATTTTTCCTACATTTATTTTTACATGGATTTATATATTCATTGATAAAGATTTTCTTGCAAGTTTGTGGCTGTGACAATAAAGTGATCTAATCTGAGTTTTAAGTAAATCTGAGTGAATATTGAAATGATGTAAGAGTATTATGACACGCTAACACATTTACAATTTAGGGTTTCTCATTAGAGACTATTAATTTTAAATCATACAAATGTATACTTCTTCAAATTGCATGCCTAACAAAGCACATTCCTAAATAAAACAATTTTATTGACTACGTATCGGTTCAAATTGAAAAATTATACTATGAGCTTTGGGATTGCTGACAATTAAAATACTTGTTTTGGTAAGTTTGTTCAAAAATTTATTAAAATTTGCCGAACATGTTAACAAGGGCTTGACTTCAAATCAAAGGACAAAACAAAAAAACCTTTAGGCTCTTTGAAGATTCGAGTTTTTAGTCAAACAGTTAACATTTTGTAGGAAAAAGCTAAGATAGAAATATTTTTATTAAAAATGTAGATCAGAACATTTGCCAGCGTACATTGCGCTGGCTACATTTAAATATTTAATTCACCATTTTTATTTTACCACCCCGTTACAAGCATGTTTAAACAATTAAATAGCAAATTTATCATTACACGTTGGTAAAGCAAGAAAGGTGCAGCGAGTAAAATTATGTAAACAGAGTAATAAATTAGATAAATGTTTCTGTTGATAAATATGAACATCGATGAATCAGTAATCTATTTCCGTAATTCCAGCATAATCTGCAATTTGAACGATCCCGCGGCGTTTGCTGTTTTAGTGATGTTTCATTTCCACAATAATTGGAAAATAACATTTACGCATCGGCTGGATGCTCTAGATTGCTGCTTTCGCAAATGCGGATTAAACATTTCATTATCGTCCGTTTGCCGAAAAACTTTATCTCCAGCTAGTGAAATCTGGGAGTGCCCGAACCGTTTCTTTTGGGATAAAAAACTAGTTTTGCAAAAATTGGTGATTAGGGCCGAGTCCTGTTTTTCAAATTAAAAGTATAAATGTGCACTGTGAGATAGGTTTCTTAAACAGGTAGGAGAGTCTATACCAGATTCGCAAAAACCTGTAACAACCGTCTTTTCCTTCTCATGCAAAACTCTGCAAAACATAGTTTTTCCTGGAAAGGAAGCAGACAAAATTTGTTCCTTACCAATATATATACCCTGTTATGTATAATTTTAATGACCATAAGTTAATCTTTTAAAAACATCCATGGGATTATTTAAATTATCGAAATAACGATGTTTCATTCAACATATAGTCACGCAATCGCAGGACCGGCGCGGGCGCGGCGGTCGTATCTCTTATTTATAAACGTTTCATTGAAATGAGATATGTTGTTTCATCTGCTGTAGTACAGTAAAATCTTTATAATCCTTTGAAAAAAATTCTTAAAATATTTTCAGATTTCTTAAACTAATTCTATCAAATTGTTTATGCTTTTTAAGGTTGACGATAAAGGGTTTTTTTACAGTACAGTCAATAGCTTCCCAATTTTAAACAAACTGCTCGATGAAATATACTTAAACGGTATTTAGAAAATAGTTTTACTTAGTACACAGCGAACAAAAATTAAAAAAACTACTACAAGCTTAATTAATATTAAGGAAGTTTGCTTCCTTTAAACAAAGTAGTTTCCTCCGGAGGCGCAAGTTCATGTACATTTGTTTCTCTTGAGATTGTAACTTGTTTAATTATTTATTGGTCATTATCTCGACTTCCTGGCAGGTTGCAAAAACATTTGCTTTCCTTCTAAAAGAAAATCAGCCAATATAGTTCAGATGATTCGATTATTTTAGAATATATATTTTTAAATAATTTCAAAATGTAATTATAATATTGAAAACTATGTAGTCTTTATTATTATTCGTTTATATTCCGTTCTATTAGAATTTATATCGAACCTAAATTACCCAGGAACCTTGGAGAAAAACCCAACGACTGGATAGCCGAGTGGATAAAGCACTCACCTCATAACCTGAGGGTAACCGGTTTGATTCTTGACAGGATCAAAATTATGATCAGTCGCTATTTGTCATTGGGATATGAGTTATTGATACTATCAAACAATACCCCCGTTGCAGAAGACCTGCATACTCAGCGAATTTCAAATGCAAAACAACATAATTCAATCCAACATAGCGATATTTGACAAGTTTTGGTAAGCTCCATAAGAATAACATGGGGAATGAGTATGCAGGTTTTGCTGCTACAGGTATATTAAAACTGGGTGGTTTTGATTCAATATTTATTAGATCTGAACTAGAAGAAGCTATTTACCAAGTTTTATCAAGATATGTTGAGAAATAAGCGAGATAAAGAATTTTACTTATTTCCCATAAGGTTAACATTGGGACAACGTACTGTGTTTACCACTTTCAATATCTCGGTACTCAATGGTCATAGAACAGTGATTCAAGATACTAAATTGTTTGTTTTTTTTAGCTGAATTCAATGGTGCCAACCAAAATTTTATAGATTTTATTTTCCTACTTAAAAATCTCAAAAAAAACATTTTTGGGGGGGTTTATCCCCCTTTACCCCCCCTTCAGGTAGTCCGATCGGGCTGGTTTACGAACTCGTCCGAGGGATTACCACTTTACATGTCTGTACCAAATTTCATTAAGATCGGACCATTTTTACGGCCGCTATCGTGCTCACAGACACATATATATATATCTAAAAATTCGAACGGATGGTGTTTTTTGCTTCTGGGGGCCCCAAAACGAAAAGTTATTATGGTCTCGGGCTTAGGTTTTACCATGAGACCTACGGTAATAGCTTCTTCTCCATAGGGGAAATTCGCTAAAAGGTCGCTGTTAAATAGAAACAGGACCCAGGTGTAGACCGTTCCCGATCAAAACGTTAAAGAAATGCCAATGGCGTTAAAATACCTCAAATACAATCATCTTCATCATCCGTCGAACTGTTATTTCAACGAATCAACCATCTACCGGCGTTCAACCGTCATCACTGTCCGGTTGAACGCCAGACCATGGTTCCAGCACGTTATCATCTTCAACTAGATCGTATTTCAGCCACTAAGTAGCTGAAGATGATAACGTGCCGAAACCACATAGTGAGTTTGACGGAATTCAACAGTGATGAAAATGTTAGAAACGACGCACAAAATTCACCACAGCTATCATGGGGAAATACAAATACCCGAGAAACCTATCAATCTTATACTAGGATAAAAGATCTCAGATAAAAATTTATATGACAGATATTAAGGCCCCCACACACGCTGAGGTTGTCTCGAGACATTTCTGGAAACAATATCTACGTGCGAGGGGGCCTTTAGTACTGTACTATACAATTTTTACTATAGTACAACTATTGAGAAAATGCCTAAGTTTAGAAATTTTATGGATTTTAGTAATTTTAAGCTATTACGCTATGCTGAGCAGCACGTGTCCTCTGATTTACATTAAAGTATAACTTAAATTTCTTACCAAGCAATAACAAATTAATTAATATATATATATGGACGATTTCTGACTTACTTTTACGTCATTTATAATGTTTGCAGAGTTACCATTATATTAATAATTGTTATTATGTTAACAAACTAACACAAAGATTGAAACTTTAGGAGATGAGAAAACTCTCACTCTTAAATATTTATTTAATGCATTAAATAGATGTTTTGTAATCTCTGACTCCAAGGCATAAACTTGGTAACTATGAAATGATTTGAAATGTTCATGTAATCACGATTGCACGAAGAGCAATTCCTTCCTTTCCTGGCATTTTGAATATAAAACATAAATGTAAGAACATTTTATTTATTTTTATTTTAGACAAAACTGTATATCAGATTTGTTTTGTTTGGTACCGTTAATGATAATGTGTTATTAATATTTCCTAAACATTTCTCGGTGTGACCTTGACTCAAGTACCTCCATCTTTAACTTTTTTTTAGTTAAAAAAAATTTAAGTTCGTGTTAATCGAGTTCAATCTCGACTCAGAATCTCCTGGGAGTTCCAGACCTAAATAATTTAAAGATTTAATCTCTGTTTGTACATCTTACTAGAGATTTCCCCTTACATTAGTTTAAACCCAATTTTTACCGTCGCAAAGGATCCAATAAAGGCTAACATATTTAAGCCTTAGAATAAAACATTTGATGTTCACCTGACCTAATGGAAGCAAGATTTAAATAAATTATCCGTTAAAAAAAATTAAATCAATATGAGAAAATCTGGCTTTAAACATGCTTAACAAGAAAACTCCTATCACAAATTAATTAGTAATGGACATTAAGTAGCTTAAGGCATTATTGTTAAACGTTTTCAACTTGTTTATAACAATTTTATTAAGTTCGAACTGTTAACCTCTTCAATTAATTGATTCTTTAATTTTGAGTATAAAAATTGTTTGGCAGATGTTGTATATTGTCTATGGATATTTCACATAGTTAGTGTTTGTAATAATTTGAAATATGTTATAGTCTATATCACGTTGGGTATTTATTTAGGAAGGTAACTGTAGCATCCTTTTTACGAAGCCAGAAAATAACTCGGGGACATTATCTTTTGGGATACCTTCATAACAATGAATATACATAAAATCGTTTTCAAATTAAATTAAGAGTTTATAGTTAAAATTCTAAACAGCAAGAGTTTAAGTTGAGTTTAAGTCACGTTCAATTAACTTTATCCAAGCCGAACTTATCTAAAAACCGAAATTAGATTAAGTAAATATTTTCAATTATACTTTGTCAAGTGAAGATTTGAACTGAAACACACTTGAGTAGTAATTAATGGTTTCCGCAACCTTCAACTCATACATCAATAGCAAAAGTCAACAAATAATTGTATGTCTAGACATAAACTATGCATTTTAGTGTATTATCAATAATGAAACTTATGGTTTCTTTACAACTCTTATAGTGTGTGATTTTCTTTTGAAATAGACCAGTATGGTAATCGGAATAAAATTAATTGTTTTTCTTCAAATCATCAGCTTATTGAAGCTTATGACAGTCAGGTAACAGGATGCTTTTGTTCGGCTCTTTATTCCGGCTTAGGTAAGTTCGGCCACCAAATAAATTACTAATAGGTATCACTAAGTAAATGGAATTGTAAATCAACCCTTGCCTGTGTAACAAAAACTCTTATTAAAACTCGTGCTTTAGTTTAAAACTTACGTCACACATTTAAAAATTGTGTTCTGGTTAACTAAAGTAAAATTTTTAAATGTTTAATAATTGATTAGAAAACAACAATTTGCATCAATTTTTATAACAAACATCTCACTTCCCGTTTATTAGACGAATATTTATTTTTAATCAAATCATAGATCGTGAAGTCAATGAAAATATCTAACTTATGACTTTAGATAGTAAATAATAATATGTGGCTGCAACACAGTACGATGTAAAAGATAATATTGGGAAACATAACAAAACTGTTATTGAACAATATTATTGGGCAACTACCCACGTACAGGGTATGACGTTTGTCCTATAAAGTGATGATTTCCGTTTTAAAATGTCTTGTCACTCAAAAAACACTCACGAAAATAGTACAAAAAATACAAAAACACATTTCATACTCTACTATTTATACCAGACGATTTAGGAAACCGTTATATATGGGGTCCTTGAGGGTTAATATTCGACCGCATCCAGATCGTAAACTGTATTTCAGAAAATAGACTTATTGATGTTATATCATAAAGTAGAGATGCAATTGAAGTTAGAGTGAGGTTGAACTGGTAGTTCATTTGTTATTGACAGGGACTGGAAAATCTAAGCGAAGAGTATAACGAATAAAGCTCCCTGTTAGGAATGTCTTCATAATTAATTATTGTAAAATTGTGTTAGGAATGTCTTCATAATTAATTATTGTGAAATTGTTGATACATCACATAAATGGAAAACTAAACAAATTTATGAATTTAAAGTTGAAAATGTTTAACATGGGGTCATATGAGTTGTCATGTTGATTACGAAATATCAACAAAAATTTAAACAAAAGAATATTCCAGATGATCATAGACAAGCCACTTAATACTGCATGAGTATATCGTATGTTTTAAAATAATTATTGTTCTCCCCCGAGCAAGGATCTATCCCCAGGTACAGGCATATTATTTGTGTTGACTCAAAATTTAAAGTTTTGCAAACGGCTTAACCACTCTGTTATTATACACAAACGCACGCACTTGTTTACACTCCCAATTATCTTACATAAATTAACTGTAGTTATTAACTAACAACTGTTTGTTTCTGACTGAGCTCTATCTAAGTTATATCAAGTATAAAAACTCTTCTCTGTATGTGAGTCTTTGACATATGTTTCTAAATTAAAATTCAGACGTAATATAATGAATATACATAAGCGTTATGTGATCTGAGAAAAAAACTATTATCACTCATTATCTCACAGGACTTTTTACTCAAGTTCGAAAATTAACACAAAGTTGTATAGAAACAGTGGATAACTCCAAAACACTTGGGTTTATGGCCGTCAAATAAATGCACTGTAAAGTAGGTCCACAATCAGCACGACATAAAATCCTTTTTTCACCGGATTCGACAGGCTTCATGTACAATGTACGATCATTAAAATTCGTCCTCATCAAACAATTGCATTTGCGATAATCCGTCAGTACGATCGAAAGAGGCTCCCAAAAATACGTAGGTTTGAAATATATTTGATTATTTCTTAAATAATATATAAACGGACAGAACTCAAAGTAAATCAGATTTATATTTAGATCGCACTGCTGGAACATCTTATTAACAACTTAAAAAAATATTTCCTAGTTATTTACTAATTTCAATATGTGTGTGGTTGAACTTTAAGCTTTGGGCTCTGTTTTGGTCCTCCAAGTACTTTTAGTTGGAAAAACATTTCTATAAACGTCTATTACCCACTAAGACCCCGTCTAAGTCACTCGATTAACGCCAGTCATCTGAGCTGGAGCGAAAAGCGATTTACGAAACTGTTAAATAAAAACTTCTAAACGTTTTTACGATGATTAGGATAGTTTTATGTTCACTATCATCCCTTATAGTTTTATGAAGAAGTACTTTTAACTTACGGATAATTTTAATTTTGTTGTTAATTAATTAATATTAAAAAGTTTAGAATTCTATTGTTTTGTAATGCATTAAATTAACGAATATTATTGACACAGTTAGTAATCAGAAGCAACAACACAAAATACCTAAACACCACCTTGTACTTTAATTTTTTTTTAATATTTTAGAGATAACTAAAAATATTTACCTGTTTTTTTAGAAATGTTGAGATTATTTCAAATAGGAACAAATACCATAGCAAACAACGAAATCACAAAAATAAAGAGGTTAACATGTAATATTTATTTATTTATCCATATAATAATTTTTAGCTGTACATTGCTACGCCTGATTTTTTGTGTTTTGGTCAGGGTTTCTGTACAAACCCGGGCTTAATATCGAACGGGGGCCTCATATTGGATAAGAATGAAAAAAATAACATGTCCAATGACAAATGGTAAGTTTACTCAGTTTATGGTAACTGTTAGCGCGGATTCAAAAACATATTTTATAGCAGTTAAACTAAAAAAAGTTTATTATTATAAAATCATCATTATTAAAAATTATTATTGTAAAAAAACATATGAACTAAGGATTTTAACTTTTTAGTGACCAACAATTTGTAATATTTTACTGTTAAAGGTAAAAGGAAACAAATTCATACAAATGTTAATACCTGTACAATCCACCTTAAAAAATGTTTAAATAGTTTATCCATGTAAAATTATTGTACATTTTCCAGAATACAGCTGTTATGAAAAAAAGTTATACTCTGAAAATTTTGTTTTCACTGTTGGGAGAAAGTTTATCTATACCAGAAGAAGTAAAAATACCAGTTAAGAAAAACGTTTGAAAAGGGGTAAAAGAAGGGTTAAGTTTGGCCAGTGATCTGGAATAGTTTATCAGACGGCGGCGATGCCAGCAAGGTTGTGCGATATCAACATCAAGAGTGAATTACTGCCTCACACAGCGGCTCTGAATGTCCTTGCTGCTTCTCTCTGAGAACGTTATCTATTTCTTTCAAAAACATATGTTTCAGTTTATGTACTTTAAGAAATATACCATGATGGAGTTAACTGGTAGATCATTTATAAAATCAATAATATAGAGAAATTAATTTATTTTTATACTCTTTTTTATGGGCGTAAATGCATGATTTATTCGTAAAAGTATAATTATTTGAGGATCTCCTTTAAAACTAAATTATGTATGCGTATATATTTATAGTTAAGACTATACAAATATTAAAAAGTGAATCTGTTTATTTTTTTTACTATTATCACATGTCTGATTTTAGAAACGTTTCACCAGTCAATGGTTTCACGTCCAAACCACAAATATAATTGATTTAGCATTAAGTTATTTCCATCACACTGGAGTGAAGTTGAAGTTCAATTGAATATGGGTTAACCGAGTAAAAAGATAATGTAGTCTGTTAACCGGATAAAGAGATTTTTCTACTTGAGAGGAACGAAAACCGATCCGCATCAGAAGACGCCAGTGGTTATAATCATGCAGATTTTTGCTAACAATGTCGTTGGTGGAGAGGGGGGTTGAGGGGGGGAGTTCAATTTCCATAGCAGCACTAGAATACCGCCATCTGTGCGAGATAAGAGGAGAGGATCCTCGAATTGTTCCTTTTGACTGTTCCTTTATAGCATCTATTTAAACTCGAAATGTTTTCAATTACATCGATACGTTTTTTTAATTAAAATAAATTAAATGTTACTTATTCAAATTACACTGATTCTGTCAAAAAGTTTTGAAAAACGAGTCATGTGTTGAAATGTGTGGGTATGTAAATTTTGGTTATATATATAATCTTTATTTTAATATATTGTAATACATTTACTTTCCAATGGTACATACTTTTCGAATATTATTTCTCATCTGTGACCACTGCATATCTCTAACTTGGCTGTAAACCAACAAACGTAACTTATGGCATATCAAAAATGAAGTATCGGTAATGTTTGAGTCAGCTTTCGTCACAACTTTCACCTGACATATAGAAAAAATATTAAAATTAAAAAAATATTTAACTGGTTTTTAAGGGCAACGTTAGAATCATGATATTACCGGAAAATTACTGACTATGTATACGTGTTTCATTTAGAGAACGGCTTAACTATAACCAGATAAACTGACATGCAATTATATGGTTATTTTCTATGTATAACATACCATATGACTCTTAAATAAAATTAATTCAGCGGAAAAATACTTTCCTTTCCTTATAAATGGGAACATTTAAGATGTCCTTTTGGTAAAAGAATATCAATACTTTTCTTATGTTGGCATGTGTTCTACGTAGACTTAAAAACTTTAACATTGCGAGTTATAACGAAAATACTTACAAGAAAATATAATTACTTTATCAATTAACTATTTGAAGAAAGGGTTTTCCACTAGAGTGCAGTGTTTAGAACACTATTTTGGTTTCTCTAAACACACAGTCTTCATACACACCCACATTCTGCACATTCTGTACATTCTGCAGTATGCATTTTTAGGTTTCTTTAAGAAATAAAATAGTTTATATATTTTTATATAATAAATTTACGTTATTGTATTAGTTGACCACGTGTTAAATAGCCCTATCAGGTCTTAAATGTTATTTAAGAAATATAGGTCATAATTTATGTGTCTCAAATAGGTTTGTTCAGTGTGCCAATGTAAGATTTTTTAAAAGGTGCCTCTATTTTTTTAGTTTGATACAAAATCATGGACATACTCAGAAGACTAAATATGGCCTCAATCTCTTAAATTGTCTTATTTTAATGAAATTGTTTAATAGTCAGAATATGCATGCAGTGTTTTGGCTCAGAAGTAATAATCAATATTTCATTGAAGCTTTTCAAACTTATTAAATACCACTACGCCGCTAAATGTCCGTGAGAGATTTTCTTTCATAAGTACTTTCTTAAATCACATACTTTTTATTTGGCTTGAACCCCGGCACCTTATTAACGTCCTCCCATATGTAAAACACCGTGGTTTACTTCTTCAAGTGCCTTCCATTATTATGAACCAAAAATTACAAAAATGTATGTCAACAAAGATAACTAATTTTCAAACATTCGATTGTTCAATGTTATCACAGTCGTGTACTCACAATTCATCAGTCGGTATCCCAACACGCGGTAACACCCCTGTCCCCGACGCCTGCCGTCCACTGACTGCCACCCGCTCGACACCGACTGAGGGTGTAGCGAGCCCCCACCACCTCTCTCCCACCCCCTCCACCCGCCACAGGCGACATGCGCGAATCTACAGGTGGTTGTTGGAAATTGATTGTAACTGTATTATCGCGCCACCTGGACATCTCTAACGCTCTCTCTCCGAGTTTGATTGCGCTCTATGTTTGCTATTCATTCGTCGTTATCACGTGACCCCAATACAGAACTGACCCAACTAACATCGGTTGTTTGTGTTGGCCAGTTGTACCTAGTTTGATTACAATTAAACCTCGGTCCCTTTGTAAATGTGTTCTGTATTAGACCCTGGTAAACCAATAGATCTCCTCTTGTTATTGTAAGGATCACCGCAGAAAGAGTGTATTAGTTTACCGAGGCAAACGTGTCTTCGTTACAAACAAACTTTCAAGTTTTTTTATACTTTTATATTGTACTACTCAGGCAGCACTACGCCCAGCTCGGGTTAGAAATAATGATTTCAATGCTATATCTTGAAAACCTTTAAGGTGCTTGAAAGTAGTTAAAAGAACGTGGTACATAATGTAAGCACGTGTAATTTGGCTTTATTCACCAATCGCTTCTTGTTTTTTCATCATTTCTCTTTTTTTATTTCAAATTGAATTTAGTTAAAATTATCGCCCTTTATGATGTCACAATAACACAATCCATGTTAAGTGTAAGAAAGAGCCAATTTGGCGTTAACTTTACATGGTTAAATAAAGAATTTTCATTTCATTCATTTCATTTAATTTCATTTCAATAACATCTTTCCATTTACCCAACTTGTTCCGTACAACAGAGTTCTTATTTATATCTCTTTGACATTACACTTCTTGAAACTCTTATTCATCTCTCTTCCTATTCTATAGATCTATCTTAATGTCACTCACTTCTACAAATTTCTTTTTGATTAACCGCCTTATTTCCTTCCCTAAATTCTCCTCCGTTTCCTTACTTCTTGACCTCTTCTCAAGGGCACCCGCAGGGGGGGGGGGCAATTGCTCCCACTGCCCCCCCCCGTGGGAGAATTGAAAAATAAAAATACTCCTGTTGCAGCAGGCCTGCATACTCAGCGAAATTGAAATGCGTAAAAACACATTTCAATCCAACATAGCGAGGTATGACATGTTTTTGAAGTCTGCTTAAGAATAACATAGGGAATGAGTAAGCATGTTTTCTAAAACAGATATGTTTAAATTGGGTGGTTTTTATTTAATATTTGGTAGATCTAAGCTAGAAGAAGCCATACAAAAGGTTTTTTAAGGTATGAAAAGAAATAAGGAAAATACAGATTTTTTTCTATTAGAATAAAATAGAAAAAAAATTAATTATTTTTATTATTCCATGTAAAAAAACAAACAGGGAGGGCTTAGGGCTTATTCCTCTTCCGTTGGTCCGATCGGGCTGGTTTACGAACTCGTCCGAGTGATTACCACAAAAAAAACAGTTTTCGAGGGCTTATTCCTCTTCCGTTGGTCCGATCGGGCTGGTTAACGAACTCGTCCGAGTGATTACCACTTTATATGTGTGGACCAAATTTGATTAATATGTGACCATATTTACGGCCACTGACATGTTAACAGACATATATATAAATAAATGTAGATAATTAAAAATATGAGTATCCTTTTATCATATTTTTGTTATTCTGACGAAACGTGTTTCAAATTTGAAGCCATTTTCACAGTGACTCCTAACCTATTATTATGATGTCCAACAAAATTGATAAATATATAATCATATAATAATTTTATCGTGTGGTATTTCTTGTCATTTTGGTGGAGCAAGTTGTATACGTACACATTCTTCTTTATTTCAATTATTTTGTCGGAAAGTAAATACTTCGTCTCAAGTGTATGAAGAGTGCCTTTAGGTGTATGAAGATAAATTTGCAGCTCTCCTTTTATATTCATTCTTGTCCCTTTCTTTTCCAACTCTAAGGTTGTCATACTTTCAATTTTGTTCCTATATATTTGGTCAATTTCGTATGTTCACTGGGAAAAAGGTTTTTGCGGGTGACCTTGCCTATTCTCACTCACTCTTTCAACAGCAACAACTATTGCTACAAAAAAAGCTGAAACCCTGCTTTTAAGGTGGTTCGGCGAGCTCTGTAGTAGAATAATTCACTGTAATTCATAAAAACACTTTTAACAATATTATTCTGCAATAAAATAGCATTAAAGGCACAAAAGCGATTTTATATTTTTTCTTGTATGACGAAAACTGACAATTTCTTCGGACTAAGATTATAAATCAAACTTCAAAAATGTCCATAGTCCATCAGTATATGGTACACCAAAGTGGGATAGAAGGAGGGTTTTGTTAGATTGAACTATACATTAAAATTTAAAACGTGTAAGCGACTTTTACTTAAATGCGGGTCGTACTTTACTTCTTGCTCTCCTTGCTGTTCAAAGTTTCATAATAATAAAGCAAGTTTACCAAGCAACGAGCAAATTGTTAAAATGTTCCTTAAATTTCTGCAAGCTCTAAAGAGATGCTTGAGGAAAAGAACAATACTTTCGATGTTCTGAGTTCCTAGTAAGCCAGGTCTGAGATTGCCTCTAGCGTCAAATAGCCTCACAAGGGTAAACATTGTCAGAATCTCAGCTTTATCTTACATTTGGCTGTCGTGTGACGATATTCCCGGATTTACTTGAAATTGCCTGTAGGATTCTCACATTGCAATTCTCACTAAAATAAAAGAACAGGAAGTATACTTTTACCTCATAGTATCTCTTTTAACGCTATGTTAGCTTAATGGTTTCCTTTTTTATTACAGGGTTGTTTGGATTTATAGTTCTATTTCTTTTCGATTATTTTTCTTGCAACAGCTTGAAAATTATATGAAATAGAGATTTATTTTCAGCATAAATCTTTTCTTTCCACTTCACACATTCATGTTGGATTGCGCAAGCGGGCCTTTAAAAATTGCACACACACACACATATATCACATATATATACCCGTTTTTAATACCAAGTAATTAAGATGTAGCCATGGACAATATTTATGATATAATAGTTATTTGTGCATCTAGGGACTAAAGTGCAACTTTTTCTCCCTGAGGGAAACTGGGCGACAATTTCCCGAGGGAGAAAAAGTACTTTAGTCCCGTGATGCATACAAAATTTTTCCTCCACCTCTACCATTAACATTAACTAGGCATAACACTGTAACTTTACCTTCAGATGATCCTTTGCTTCAACAAACTGCATTACAATCACATACCGTAGCCTATATAATTGAATAATGCAAGGTATTTAGGCTTTAATTTTAACCATTTTATTCACATTCTTCTTTAAAAATACTCTAGGCCTAACTTATTTGTTCACAAATATGCAGGAATATAGCATAAACTACAGCAAACTCAAAATGGATACGATGTCCTGTAGACAACGGAAACGGACGCTCGGATGCTGTGACACTCTCTTCAACATAGAGAAAAAAACATCGACAGTGCTGCCATATTTTCTCACCGCGGCGTTGTCGGATTTCTTCCTATGTATTTCTTATGGGATTACTTTTAGTCCCATGGGACTAAAAGTGGAGGATGGGTCCAATGGGTCCAATGGGTGGAGGAAAAAAATATTAACATATAAATATTAATAAATCCTTATAAAATATACAACATTGACTGAATAATATTCTGTTAATAAACTGACATCTCATTTCATATTCTCATAATTTTATGTAAAAGTTTTGATCATGTTGCTTAAAACCTGCAATTATAGATTACGTTACATAACCTTTAAATCAAACGAGAAAAGAAACACGTAATTAATTAACTATTAAAACAAAACATTTATAATAGTTGAGAGGTAGGTTGTATTACAAAAGGAGGTTTTCGTTTACTGAATAATATGAGCTCGAACAGCGCAGAATGGAAGTTTTAATCACAGGTTGGCTTTCCTCTCTAGGGAAGTACTTTGTTTAAGATTAAAAAGTGTTTTTAGAGTTAGTTAATTGGCAATAAGAATACTATATTTTAGTGTTCATCTGTAGGTTATTACAAAATGATATTAAATAAATAGATGTAAATTGATAATAGTACAGGCAACGAAAAGGTAAAAGAGGGAAATTTTTGGAACACAATTTTTGACTTTGAAGCTTTGTTTGGACTAATCAGGAGGTGAACATATCAAAAGTCCCCCCCCCCCCCCGTAGCCCTTGAGTGGGGGGAGGGAGGGGGTCTGAAGTTACCATTTTTTTGTTTTTCTTATATATTTTGAAAACGATCAATTTTTAGTATTCCCTATTAAATTTGAAAATTAAAGAAAAGTATGTAATATGACTATTTTGGTCCAACCATTACAAGGAAAGCACACATTTTATTAATATTTAAAAAATATCCCTTCCATAAGAAATACATGAAAATTTTTGGGTAACATACATGCCCAATGGGGCAACGCTTTTTCCACCTAAAGGAAAATGAACAGCATTCAGGAAATATTGACAACATTTCCAGTAATTTGACACCTCAATCATAAAAATTTGTCTAAAATAAAGGTGTTGGCGAGCTCACAAAAAACGTTACTTTTCAAGGAATTCATACAAATATGTAATAAAATATAGAAAAATAACGTTTTTTGTGAGCTCGCCAACACCTTGATTTTAGACCAATTTTTATAATTAAGGTGTCAAATTACTGGAAATTTCGTCAATATTTCCTGAATGCTGATCATTTTCCGTTAGGTAAAAAAAGCGTTGCCCCATTGGGCTTGTATGTTACCCACTAATTTACATATATTCCTTATGGAAGGGATATTTGTTTAAACATTTAAAAAATAAGTGCTTTCCTTGTTGGACTTGTTGACTTGATGAAAAATAAGTGTGGAATTGTTGGACCAAAATAGACATATTATATACTTTTCTTATAGGAAGTTTAATTTTCTTCAATTTTTTAATTTAATAGGTAATACTAAAGTTGATCGTTTTCAAGATATTTTGGATAAACCAAAAAATTGTACCTTCAGACCCACCTCCCTCCCCCCGCTCAAGGGGACTTTTTATATGTTCAGCTCCTAACTAGTCCAAACAAAGCTCAGTCAAAAATTGTGTTCCATGCAATTCCCTCTATATCTTTTTTTGAGCGTTCATTGCCTGGACTATAAATATTTTACAAACTAAAAAAGCTTAGAAGCAAAAAAATTAAAATACGTATCATAGATTTTATAACACTTTTTTACACGAGATTAGGTGGTCTTTAAGCAAATTTAAATATAAAAATATATATATAACTTTAAATATACTAAGGAAGTATAGAAGAATGTATCATTATAATTTAAATATAACAATGAAGTGAAAGTATCCATCGGTTCGAATATTCATCTTTAATAATAAAATATGTAACTATCCATAGTTCATCGACTCTCTCTTCGATACATGTTTTCACAAGGAAAGTCGTTTACATCATTCAAATATACTCTTAGAGTAGCCATAGTTATACTGAACGCTATGTTTTTAACACATTGGTTTTAGACATACAATCTAATCAATAATATTTTCCTAGCCCTTCAATCTTGCCACTCTAAAACTAGTTTGAAAATATACCAATCTGTTTGGGTGGCTTTCCCAATGCTAAAATAAACGTGTGTTTGATAAAGTAATCCAATCTACTCGTACCTGTAGTGTTATAAAACGGAGAAGGTGTCTGTTTTTCTGTTTGTCTGTTTGTCTCTGTGACGGGTAAACTAATAAAAACTACTGAAAGATTGAGCTGAGGGACACATAAACGTTTTACCGTTCTTATAAATCCCTTCAGGCTACGCCCCGTAGTCTCAAAAAATCTCATCATTTTATAGTAGATTTAAGCAAACTAATTTTACTAAGGCAGTTAAATTCACAGAGCGGACACTTTTGTCAGTATTTATTTACGAAACAGAATTCATGCCTTACGACAATTTAAGATGTGCTGCAACAAACGGAAATACAATTTGCGCATTCAGGTTCAACATTAATATATTAAAAATGACTGAGTACCTGGATTTGTTTGGCGCCAAACTGAGAAATGGTTGTCAGTAAGTCCAGCACTCCATGAATATTACAAAAGGAAATTTAAAACAGAATATTATGTTCGGGAGTAGCCTTTTTTTATTAATATTTTGGACTTCCTACAAAAATATTTTATTTTTCGAAACCATTAAAAGTGTTGAAATAACTTTGCTTCCAATATTTTACTGGTGTAACCAAAAATACTCTACATATGTTCTTACATATTTAAACCGACTTAGATGGTGAAAAGTCATCTACTAAATTTTTGAAATATATTTTAGTTTTTCACACTTGTTGAAATGTGTTTTTTTTTCTAAGATAAAACCTTGTCCCTCATAAATTTTCGAAATGGAGAGTGAATCCGTGGATTGGGTGGTTGGTGTGAGACAGCCAAAATGAAAACAATATTTTTGACTTTTCTCCGACAGGTCAAGACAATCTCATTCCGCACGAGATTTTCCTCCCGCCAAGTCATATAAAGGTCAACCGTATATTGCTGTGCTTTAAGTTAATCCAAGGTCCTAAAACACTTTGTCAAAAGAAGTTTGAGATAAATTCCGAGTAAAATTTTCTCTGATTGCTTACTTTGTATGAAAACTGTGTGATATAATGATCCAACCATTACATGTATATCAAATATTAATCTCATTAAGAAAAAATAACACGTCTTGTTATTTTTTCAATATATTAGCAACGTGAGGATATAATTTTGTATTTTAAATGTTCTAATTTTCAACCTAACATATCAGTATTCAAACAATGCGAATATTTTTTATTTTTTATAGCCTTCATCTTAAACGGTCATTGAACCCTCACAAAAATATAAACTCTTCAAAAGGGTAAAAAATCTCATATTTTATAGGGAGATACGAGTATCCCAGTTCATTTGGCTTAAACATATCTTAGACCTCTATAAATTTCCGAAAGGTATATTGGTAGCCTGATAGTAAAACAGAGTGGTCTGTTACATTAAACCAGTAACTACAGAAGTTGCTTGTTTGAAATACATTGTTGGTGATAGTAAATTTATATTTTAATTATGATTTTTGCGGGCATTTGCCATCACTGATTAGTAAAAAAACAGTTTCACGACGTTTCGGGATCTGCAATCTGATCCCGTCTTCAGGTGGAACAAAACCTAGAACAATAACAAGATTAGTAACACATACCGAGGATAACCTGGACAAAACTCAGCTGAAACCGAGAACTGTAAAAGCAGTCACAAGAACACTATGTTGAAAAGAAAAACAGGAACACAAAAGAATACAGAAATCACAATTATCAAGAATCACCGGTCAGGAGAGAGCACGTCCACACCCAATCAGAGCTGAGCTTAGACTGTGCTCTCTCCTGACCGGTGATTCTTGATACTTGTGACTTCTGTGTTATTTTGTGTTCCTGTTTTTCTTTTCAGTATAGTGTTCTTGTGACTGCTTTTACAGTTCTCTGTTTTAGCTGTGTTTTTTGTTCAGGTTATCCTGGCTATGTGTTACTAATCTTGTTATGTTCTAGGTTTTGTTCCACCTGAAAACGGGATCAGATTCCAGATCCCGAAATGTTTACTGATCAAATGTCCGAAAAATCGGGGACAAGACAAATGACCAACTCGGCATTTGACCAACTGGGTTCCCCATCACGTAGGGACGGCTAGCTCCATAGACGCCGTTTGATCACAGCTGTCAGGCTCCGCCCGGCGGGGCACACGGGAGACTTGCGGATCGCTATGATGTCCAGCAGGGCACATGGGAGACTTATGGACTGAACAGCAGCAGGTGTGCCAACCTCATCAGAATATTCATGAATAATAATTTTTCTATTTTCTGAATGATAATGATATGGTTTAAGCTGTTTGATGTTAATAATTAATAAGAAAAAGATACAATTACAGTAATAAATAACAATGATCTTATCTGATGATCTTACTATCGTTATTTAGGGCCTAATGATTATTTTAAAATTTAAAGTTGTGTAGACAAAAGGGGAAACAAGGAATTAATGATCACAAAAAAGGAGATGGCGACGGAAAGAGCAAAATATTACAAACTTTGCATTCCATATTTATTTTTTAGGAGAATTATTTATTTTCCATTTTTATTTTTATCGAAGGTAGTGAAGTGGCAGATTTGATGTTGTCAGCTGAGGAGCAATTTTAGATGTGTTCTTATGGTCAAGGAACACATTTGATTGCAATGTTTCACTGGAAACAGTTATTGTTTTAGGTTAAAGTGAAAATTTAATGAACAAAAGGTTACTTTACCAAGAAATACTAAAAACAACCTCCTATGATATGCTTTTATATCAATATCAAAAAATCGAAGCTGTGGAGATTCAAAAATCTTGTTTCCGCACTATAAGGTTGAAATCTTGCTAAATTATACGAAAATGCGGTGGCTTAGTGGTCAATGCATGTGGCCACTCACTCCGAGGTCCCGGGATCGATTCCCGCTTGGGTACGACATTTTTACATAGTAATCGGCACAAAGAATTTTTTTGGGTGTAAGTAAATGACTCCACAATAAATTAAATTGAACTTAAATTTCAACCTTATTTAGATTCGTTGAAACCTCTATAATTTTTACTTTACTTCTTTCAATTAATTTATCAACTAATTATTACATTAAAATTCCATAAATGAATTTCAAAGCTACATTATTGAAGTCGTACGATTTGAGTAAGTGAACGCTGAAAAGGCGGTAGGCCTAATTAAGAATATAAAACATCCATTAACTTCAGGCATCAAGAAAAACTGTAGGCCTTATATTATCTTATTAATTCAGTAAACCCTTGTACATAAAACAACTAAATCTAAGTAATATTTGGTAATTTTATTAGCAAAGAAATATTTTTCAAGAGCATTTAATTGATTAGGTAACCGTAACTTAACCGAATACAGATTCCTTATTGCCTTCGAAAATCTCAATTACCCTAATTCAAAACATTTATCTATTGATTATATTATAACGTTAATAATTATAGGCCTAAGTCAAAGTGTTGTTATCATTCATCGCCAAAAACCCGGTGAGCCTAACTTAAATGGATTGATAGTATTAAGGCATTCATTAAGATCATTCCTCAAAACCAAAGTCTACATGG
Organism: Flexamia atlantica; assembly: GCA_035578135.1. Lineage (NCBI taxonomy): Eukaryota > Metazoa > Arthropoda > Insecta > Hemiptera > Cicadellidae > Flexamia > Flexamia atlantica. Next base: position 27,074,783 of record JAQJVK010000008.1, on the reverse strand, counting down.
CTTATTATGGTTCAGAGTGCCTACAAATGCCTTTAAGACCGAGACGTAGGTAGCTCGGGGATGCGTATTTAAACAGAACTACTACAGCAAGATACAAAATACCAGAATTAAGTTATAAGTTTATGGATACGCCGACTATTTCAATAATTAGCTATCTTTTCTAACGATTCTCCGAATTTTATTGAACAAAAACTTGGATTACGAAACATAACATTTTATTAAAAATGAACTTGGATTTATATAAGCCGAATCGAAGGTTTCCATCGTGTCAATTCTATTCTGACATCGAGTTGGCAACAGCAACGTCGTGAGTGAGTTCGTTTATCGTTTGGATGGTGATGAATGAATGAATTAAACAACCAATAGCGTTCGACGTTCGACGATAGTGTCGAGCGGTGTGCTCTGATTGGTCAAGCGCTGCGTCACAGTGATGGAAAGAGCCTGTTGGCCAAATGCTCTGTACTAGCGTCTAAGGGCGATAGATCACGCCGTGATGGGGAACCCCAGTCGGCCCAGTTGGTCAAACGCCGAATCGGTCAAATGCACGGATCCCGAAAAATCCTAATTAAAATATGACTACAGAGGTATTTGAGTCTTAGAGTAGTAAAACCATAACTTAATGTAACTTCAATAAAATTAAAGAATGAAGAGAAAGAGATCAAGAATCAGAATAAAATCCCACATCTCACTCTCTTGCAGTAGTAAAATAAAGAGTCGTAAATTCAATTAAATGTTTTATCAGATCGTTTATGGACCAAACGACTTAATTAATATTCTGAACAATAATTTCATATATAAATATAAAACGTACAAACGACAAAAAAATCTTGTGAATTCAAAAGTTTTAAGGAATCCTATGATTTTCCTGTGGCTTAATGCTTTAGGGTCAGTTTAATTAATTGTACATTATTACAATATAAAACAAACGAACATTTGATAATGAACACATTAAAGTAATAACTAACTCCCCGACTCTCAACTCTTTATTTCTTACTCCAATCAGGAATACAAGTTAAAAGTTATGCATTTTTGAAAATATCTAAATAAAACTTCTCAGTATAATTTTTTATAGATACGGTAATATGTGGCCTTTAACAGAATTTATTGGACAAATAATTTAGCAATATTTTTAATCATAATTTATTGGCGATCATTGAACTCCAGTGATGGGTGTAGTAATTTTCCATGGATCCTACATCCATTCCAATAGCGTAAGAAATGTTTCATATCCAATTTGGCAATGTTTTACAGTTGAATTACTACAGCGGAAAGCAATTTTCTCCCCATTGAATAATAAAAACCTCAATCGGATGAAGCAGAAATGTTGTAATCATCAGACGTTCTGGACCTTTTTGCACTTGCATTGAAACCTTAACAATTGGATTTTCAGTATGACCTACGTGTTCTCTGTCAATTAACATATTCAAACCCAAACTATTAGATTTTTTTAGATACAGTATTCATCAATAAGTTTCGTTGAGATAAGAAAGAAATAATGTTTATCCCAATCATTTTGAATAAATGTTTAGGAAGTATAATTTCAACGTTCAAATTTACTTGTTACAATTTCCCTTAGCCGAAATTTGATTATCATGACAATCAAAAAGACTAAAATCGTTCATAGTATTTTATGTGATATTGTTAGCGAATTTCCCCTATAGGGAAGAAGCTATTACCGTAGGTCTCATGGTAAGACCTAAGCCCGTTATCATGATAACTTTTCGTTTTGGGGCCACCGGAAGCAAAAAACACCATTCGTTCGAATTTATATATATATATATCTATCTATCTATCTATCTATATATATATATATATATATATATATATATATGTGTGTGTGTGTGTGTGTGTGTGTGTGTGTGTGTCTGTGAGCACGATAGCGGCCGTAAATATGGTCCGATCTTAATGAAATTTGGTACAGACATGTAAAGTGGTAATCGATTGGACAAGTTCGTAAACCAGCCCGCTCGGACCATCGGAAGGGGGGGTAAAGGGGGAATAACCCCCCAAAAATGGGTTTTTTGGGGTTTTTACATAGAAAAATAAAATTAATCAAATTTTTGTTGACACCATTGGATTCGCCTCAAAAAAACAAACAATTTAGTATTTTGAATCATTGCTCTATGTCTATTGGTTACCGAGATATTGAAAGTGGTAAACACAGTACGTTGTCCCAATGTTAACCTTATGGGGAATAAGTAAAAATCTATATCTCGCTCATTTCTCAACATATCTTAATTAAACTTGGTTTGTGGCTTCATCTAGATGAGATCTAATGTATTTTAGTCTAAAATCCCCAAAATTTCCATTTTTGTGGCAGCAAACCTGCATAATCATTCCCCATGTTATCTTTATGAGAAATAAAACAATTCTGTTATCTGCCTTATTTTTGAACATATCATAATAAAACTTGGTATATGGCTTCTTCTAGTTAAGATATACTAAATAATGAATTAAAACTAACCAGTTTTAACATACCTGTTGCAGCAAACCTGCATACTCATTCTACATGCTAACCTTATGGGTAATAAAATAAGTTGTGTAGTTCGCTCATTTCTCAAAATATACTGATAAGAAATGGCATGAGGCTTCATACAGTTAATATCTACTTGATTATGGCTTAAAATATCCAAATCATCAAATTACTGAGGCAGCAAATCTGTGCACTCTCTTTCCCAATGTTAACCTTATGAGAAGTAAATACAATTGGATAGCTTTCTTATTCCTCAGCATATCTTGATAAAACATGTTATGTGGCTTCATATAGTTTAGATTTATTGGATTGTAGCCTATAATACCTCATTTTCAAATTTCTGTGGCAGCAAACCTGCATTTTTCCATACTAATCTTATGGAGAATAATTTATTTTTGAATAGCAATTGTGGGCATTTGGCAAATCACAGGATGAGGGAACAGGGCTCAAATTAAATGTTTTAATGTCAGGGACTCAGGAAAAGTACTGTAATTTCTTAAAGTTTGCTAGAAAACAAAAAATAACATAACATAACTGCCATTTAAGTAGCATTGGGAAGTAGCATTAGGATCTAAAACGTCTGCTTTGTTTACATTAAAACATGTGAGCTGATGTTTGATTCAAAGCCACATAGTGGATACAGACATATGGCTTACTTAAAGGCCAGATAACTAAATATGTCAAATAAATGTACTATAGCGAATACAGATTTTTACTGATGATGTTTATGAAATTGTTTACTCAAACTTAAACAGCTGGTCATTTCCCCATACGATTAAATTGGAAAAGCCAGCCGTTTTGAAGTTTTGAACATTGCATTTTGGTGCCAAGTATAGGCTATTATTTTTAAAGCCGTTTGATCTTAAAAGCCCCTAGGAGAGTATTTTTGCACGCTTTCTTTTGAATGTATATTGATTTTACTTGATGCGAGACTTCATTTAAATTATTTATTTAGGCCTATGCACTTGAAATTTGCTGAGTATGCAGGACTGCTGCAGGGGGGTATTTTGATTTGCTGTTGTAATGACAAGAAATATATCAAACTTGAGACCTACCAGAATTCTCCGCGCAAAAAACGGCTATACATTTAAGTGATTTTGGTTAATATTTATGAGATTATAAATTATACTAATAAAACGCCCAACTGGTAATAAAATGAGTTTTCGGTATAAAAAAGAAGTAAAATGTACGTTTTAAAACATATATTTCACTACCTGCACATAAAGTTTGATAAAACTGATGGTATAATTTGAGTCGAGGTAGATGTCAAAACCATGTTCGTCGCAAAAAAAACTCTATGTTCAACTGAACAATTCAGTTATCTTTGAAAAAGTAAAACTATTTGCTGGTCCAGAGACGAAGCCTAACTATTTTTCCCCGCACTGGGAAGAGGAGTCTTGATTACTGAAGCAAACTGTTTTAAACTTAACAACTGAATAAAAGCTTCATGTGTATGCCTTAGTAAACTTTATTCGACTTTTATTACGTGTTTTAGATATCACGATGTATTAAATATTTTCATCAGTGTATTTACACATCGCCAATATAATTTAAATTCTTTTTTAATGTATGTGTTTTAAAGGACAAAGAGCCTTATTAGTTACTGTTCTCTGTTATTTGTAATAGCGCAAAAGTATCTCCTATTTTCGGAAGAAAATTCAACTTCAAAGCTCAATACAAAAGCAACAGTTGCTTTCGTTTGCTATTTTTCCAAACTACCATTCTCAGTTCTAACGTAAAACGTTTGAGAAAAACAATTTAAATATTTTATAAAGTAAAAAGTTGGTTAAAGTTTTACGCAAAGAGGAAAATCCAACTCAGAAGAATAATAAAGTGTTGTTTGGGTCGGAGAAGAGCTGAAGTAAAGATAGTAACTTTCCTCTTCGGTTAGACAACGTATCTTATGAAACCTTTAAGTTGACCGACCACCACACCTGAATAAACCATGCCTCAATCAAAGAAGATGTCAGGATTGGTTGCGGGCAAAGTGAAACGGTGGAAATCATTGAATCGGGTAAGTTTTAAATTGTTTCCTCATTTCTTTCTCCAAATAAATTGAAGTGGTTTAAAGAATATAGGAGGTATGTTTACTTTATTTATTATTATTAAAGAATAAAAAGAATATTTGAAAAAAAATTATACATTTAACATTATTAACAAAGCTCAAACCTGTGTCATATGACTCGTTATGTCTATTTTCCCTTAAACATGTTATAATTAAACTTAAACATGAATATAAATATTTTGATTGAACAGTCTATAATACTTGCACAAATTGAGTGCTTAACATAAAATTCCTCACACTAATTTTACACTTTTTATAATAATTGAATTTATCTCCTTTTTAACGATCTGAACGTAATTGATGAAACATACCGTTTTTATTAATAAAAGTGTAAAGGTTCAAATAAAGATTTTTTAAATATTTGTATTTGTGTTCGAAAGCTTTAAAGGCATTTCCCGTTGGAGAGTGGAAATGCTGATCGATAGAACCATTTGCGGTAACTTATCACCTTAAACCAACTGCGGGCCTGGGGGTGGGAGTCGGGCTACGTCGAAACCATATACACTTGTTTTTATTTATTTATGTACGCCAACAATATTTAAATAAAAGAAATGTGATTGCTATTAAGACGGATTAGTTAAGGCAAGGAGCATAAAATTCAACTGCATACACGATTCCAACTGACGTAAAATAATCTGAGATAAAACCTTTTCTGTGTACTATTTACTCTTAAAAATTAATATTTCAATCACTATTTTTATGCGTTGTTTGATGTTTTAGACTGTTATCAAATTACAATCCAAACGATCACGCTGTTTTAAAAGCTAGTGTTTTGATATTTTCCTATGTTTTCTTCTGTTTAAAATTTATGTAATGATTCAATGTTTTTTTAATTTGATCTAGATGCTTCAATATCCAGGAAGCGTAACGCGCACAAGGAAGAAAACTGGAGATGGCCTAAGGCTGAAATGCGTTCTAAGAAAAATACAAAAGGATTGTTGATGTACGTAAGTGAAGTAAAAGGGTATTAAATAAGGCCCTTTTACTCGGTTTCTCGACTCTCAAAGCTTTTTTGAGAAACCTAGTATTTTTACATCCTCAAGACACATCAGGGTAAACATGACTAACGGACATATATTTATAGCGAACTTCTACGAAACAACATTCTTTCTTATTTGTCAAGCTCTTTACTTGCTTTTGAAAACATTAAAATTCATTACCTAAGCTTAGAAAGTAATACGAATCATAAAAACCTACCTCTTACGATATGACATTAATGTATTTCATGGTTTGATATGAAATACATTAAAGTAAAAATTATTATCGCTTTCATATCAGCCTGTACTGCTAATTAATTGAGCCAGTACTCCAGTAATTAACGATGAGCAAACGACCACAAGTTTTTGGTTCCTTCTTCCCACACAACAATAAAATTTAACTTTGGTTAAATCGATTTCACTCTAGCAAACTGAATGACTTCCCTCATAACGGCAACGAATGTCTACTCCGCTGTAAAAGAAGCAGTTAAGATTATATCTGCAGTACCGACTGCGTTTGTTATAAGCCAATTCAATATTCCTTTAGGATGTTTTAAGCGTATCTAAATTGAAATGCTTTGCTATAGCCTAGCAATTTATTGTTTCTTAAGAACACCAGTTATTTTTCCTTTAAAAACTCGACTTGTTGGAGTGTAAGTGACACTGAGGTAATTGATTCCGGTCAAAGCTTTAAGAAAAGAAAATTAGTACATGAAAAAGTTGGCTTTGTCTTGAAATCTTGTGATCTTTATTTTTTTTATTAGATGTATTAGATTATTGTTAAGTGTAGTAGCATTTAGATAAAGATAGTTCTGTAAACCCATTTTGTACAATGTACTGCCTTAAGTCATGTTGTTTAGCATTTCAGAAATACTTTTACATTTGATATCGTTAGAGGAAAAATGAATCGTTAAAGGAACCTTTAAGGATTCGTGTATGTTTTGTTTATAACTGATAATCAAAATTTAACAACTGAGAATTAATAGTGAAATGTAAAGTATAGATATTTATAGATCTCATTAATCTAAGCGAGCTGTTTTTGGGAGGCTTCGGTTCTATTGCCTTCGAAACCATCTTGTTTCTTTGTTGAATTCTAAGTAGTTCTTAATTTTTTCGATTTTGCCTTTACACACAACAACAGGTTCATGGTTACATTGATTACACGACAAAAATGTGTTGGATAAATACATTTTAGTTTTAATTTTTTACTGCACGAAAGTGACCTATTTACTGTAAGTGTTGCATTTGTACAAGGAATGCTACCTCAACTCATGTCATTTAGTGATAGAAAATCAAAACTCTCTCAATTGTTATAGAATAATTTTTATTCTAATTTTGATCAAGGTAAGCATATAACCCCATGAGTATTTTCTCCATAAGTGTGCTGTGGGGCTTCAGCTCAGCATGTCATTCGGCCCATGCTCTCCCTGAGTGAGGTTGTGATTTCTTTTATTCAGAACCTGAGGTTGGTCAGTCTTAAAAGTTTACCTCATTATCTCCTGGCTCGCTTAACTTTTAAACACTTAGGACCATCAGCAAATACAAATGATAAAAATTAAAATATGAAATGAAACCTTATAAACATGTTTATGATACTTTCGAAATAAACTATTACATTTTATAGCGTAGGTTTTATAAAGAAAAAATTGCTTTGTTTGGTTTTTAATAAACAAATCTGAATATTCCTCCAAATAAAATAACAATATACTGCTTAATATTAAATAGAAATTAATTTGATTTCCTCATCGTTAAATTGCACTTTTTCTCAATTCGTTGGTTTGTCATTTTGCATAGTATTTAGTTCGTATTCTATAAAACGCCGGGCATTTCAGAAAGAAGAATAAAAATTGGAATACCACCTCTCGAAAATTGTCCATATTGTTCCACATTACCTTATCAGTTTATTTTTCATTAGGTGGTAATTTCAATGATTACTGGATTTTACCTACTATTTATCTTATTTAACCTAAAACCTAAGAGAATTTACTATATTTGTATTAATTACCATTCTTTACAGTTATTCAACCATGACAGGTTAGGGACGGATAATGCATTTTTCAGAATAAACAGTTATTAATTTCAACTATTTGAATTTAACATGAAGTTCACATCTTGAAACATTTTTCCAAATCTGAAACATTTTCCAAAGTTCCAAATCTGCGTCCCTCAAACAACCAATAAGAACACAATAAGATTTTATCAAGATCATTTCCTTTTGAAGACTGAAATTTGAAATTTTCTTTCGTGCAAAAAATGTAATAATGCGCTTAAAATAATTATATCTTTAAAATGTCATAATGTAACAATAAATTTAATTATACGTAAAATTACTAAATTAAACCTAGGTTTTCTTTTTAAGTTTGATGGGGTCATTATACTCCAGCATCAGGACTATAAGTTAAACTTTTCTTTAGGCATTATTTTAAACTAAAATAGAATAGATTTATATTATTCAATCTACCAACTTGATTATTAATTATTTTTAATTCCATAACGAATAATCTTGAATTCCGAGCGAAGGGTCGTGGTAGCTCCATTAATTCTGTGACCCAAATCCACAAAATTCTGGATTGTGTTTTCTCGTCACGTACAAGTTTTGCATATTCTCGACCCTGCATCTGATGGAAAACACACTCATTAACGAGCTAACGTGTGCAATTTGTTTTTTTTATTTAGCCGTAGGTACATGAATTAGTTTATTCTATGTTTAAGGCTTAGAGTAATTATCTTAAATGAAGTTTGTTTAAATATGTAGTTAAAAATAGCGTTTGTTTAATACATATTTACTTGTAAACAAGGTACCTGAATGACTTAATAAGCACAGACGTTCCGGAAATAGATTAAATAGAGCAAAGAGAGGAAATAGAGTAAACGTAATATTATTGTAAACTGTCTTTTCAATACGTAAAAACTGTAACCCAGTTTATTCAGGAAACTTATAAAAAAAGAAAACCTAAAGATCCAGTTTGTAATCAGAAACACTCAAGATAGTTAATTTTGCTGTTAAAAGATTCATTTATTCACTTATTATTCATTTATTTACTGTTGATGGAAGATATGATTACGGCTTGTGACTACACAAGTTTAAACCTACTTACATCCTACCTAAAAGTTTTATATTATACCTGGAAGCAATCTTGGGACAGTTTCAATTAATTAAGCTTGTTGGCTTATAAATTAAATACACAAAATTTGAAAGCTTTTTAAGATATATTAAACTGTGATTTTCCAATATTTTATTTTTGTTTTAGAAGGAAACCCTATTTATTTAATTATTTAGCTAGTCGGTTTTGTAACTCCCTGTTGCAAGGCATTTCAAGTAATACATACCTAGACAAAATTATTTATTGTTTCCTATATGTATATAATTAATGTTAAAAAACCATTTCAACCTAGCAAATTTAAGATCACTGTATTTCAATAATTATATATTTTTAAATATTGAATGTAAGTTATTAGAGCCTAATTTAGCATTTAAGGATGTGCGGGCGTCGTTAGGGACGAAGTATTCCGCCAGGCAGTATGGCAGTCTAAAGATTTATTTACTTTACTTTTCTCAATTTTTATCAGTGATTTGAATGTGTGTTATAAATGTTCCGGTAGCATTCTTTTGCTGAATGCGGGTTGCCTAATAAAGTTATACAGGTGCTAAGTTCAGTGAATTTAATTTATGCATCCCATTCCAGACAAAAAATGTAAAAGATAAAAATTTAATTTTTTGGAATTTTCTAGGTAACGCTTTGGCCTAAAAAATGACATATTTTTGTAAAGACACTTATACTACGAAATAAAAAATTATTTCGCGCCAGAAACGAAAAAGTTTTTTTTTTAATTTCCTTGATGTTTGGTTTAAGAAATTCCTTAATCATAAATTATCCCCAAATATAGGCTGTGTAGGTTAAACTGTGACCCCGAGATTGATGAAAGAAAAATTGGAATTTTCGTCCTTTTTGCACTTTTGACGTATGTAGCTCATAAATTTTACATCAATAAAATTTAGTTCTAATTCCTCGGCACTATTTTGTCAGAATTAACATAAATAAAAAACTTTTTTCGAATGCACCACCTTAATTACTTTATTTTTCTTATAATCTCCAACAGTCAAAACTGCCTAACTGAACACCAAGTTATAAAATGTATTAAGTTCTTAGTTCTTATTAAGCTCTTAGAACTATTAATTTCCATGGAATTTTATGGTATATTAAAAGGACAGTTTTTCAAAATCAATATGCTAGGACGATTGAAAAAATACCCTTTGGTTTTTTGAGTCTACTTAAAAACATTAATAATTGATGGTTAGATCATTTTGAACTGTATTTTAAGGGCTTAAGCAAGAAGCTACATCCCATTTAAAGTTCTCTATGTTTATTACATGTAAATGTGGACATTAATTTACCAAAATTATATAAAAAACTTATCTCCTATTTTAACACAAATAACCTAAGATAAACATTATTAAATTTGAACCTAAGGTGATGACGTTTACTAATAACCTAAGATGGAGACCCTCCTAGGCGCATCCACATGCTGGCCATAAGCATAGAAATTATTAGTTATTTAACTGAATACAGATCCATAAGTGGTAATTTATCACACGTCACTTCCACAATAGCCTCCCCACATTATGTATGAGGTGAGGGTGAATAGAGTAAGAAGGTGTAGGCCTATACATCGTATATCAAGCATTACTCTGTGTCATTGGATGGGATGAGGAGAGTAAGAAGCTTCACACAACGTTCGTCACTCAAATCGTAAATCATTGAGGACACTTGCTGTCAAGAGCGGAAGCCACTGTCTATTACGTTCTTATTAGGTTTCTACCAGGTATTTGTGAGTTTATCACGAACCAAAAACCTTTTACCTAGATTTAAGCGGTTTTGTTGTGTAAGTTATTTTATAGTAATAAGGTAAATCAATTACAGCGTTTTTTAATTATATATAATAGTGTATCTTTGTTTTTAAACTACTTTTATTATAATCGAAAATTTAAACATAAGGCTGCTTTGAAATATTACAAAAATTAAATATTTGAATCTGAGTTTTTAAAATATGTAGGCTATAATTATACAAGTTGGAATATTGCTGTTGCTTGGTCGCCCATTTTACATATTTTATCATGTACCATATATATTACTAAGACGAAAACCATTTCATATTAATAGTTAAAAAACCTTCCAAATATAATTGTATAATCATAACAATACTAAGAGTAAAAAATAAAAAGGGCAAATATATTCAAATGTCTTAAAGAGGAAAAACAAATTCCCAGGAAAACGTACAGAGAAAATTTTGATTACGTTTACGACGAGTTTTTCACAGAGGTGTCAAACGTAAACCGACAAATCTTAATTAGACATCAAAGTGGCTGCCGCCATGTGCAAAACTCGCTCTTAACTGAATAAACCTAGCTTAATACACAATTATCCTTTAGATGATATTATCGTGGTTACATTAAAAACAAAAAAGGGGAATTTGAATCAATAAACTTGTTTGTTACCTTAGAGATTAGAGGTTTTACCTTGGATAAGTTTTATCTTAGACTTTTTAATTTCCTGTTTGATTTACAGTAATCTGTATATGACAAGTACTTTAAGTAATGAGTAATACATATTTTTCCTTAATCGACCGAAATTTTGTTTTTATATAAGTTTGACCACCCTGCGAAAAACATATTCATTTACAGTTTTTTATGACATCACATGTATTATTGTAATCATTACGGACTAGGGACAAAGACTGTAAGGAGACAAACGGTCACTTGGAAGCCTAAAAAAAGGAATTCATGGAATTAATTTTGTTTACTCCTTCCTCCATCACAATTAATTGAATTTCCTTTAAAATCTTTATAAATCTAAAACCGTATCGATTTGATAAATCAGTATTCAAAATGTATTAATAAATTAGTTTAAATATGAGTTATTGTATCGTACTAGATCATTTTACGTAATTTTTTTGTGAACCTATGGAAACTAATTACTGTTTAGTTATTTCTAAAATATAAGTGCTTTTAAGCAGGGATTTTTTGAAGAGGGCCATGGCTTCACTTACCCATGGTATTGCAACGCAGTTAATTAGCTTATTGTGCATCCTCAGACACAGGTCCTCACTCTCCGTCAAATCCCAGGTTGGGAAGGATTATGTTGTATAAATATAAATATACTAAAATACACAACAAAAGAGAAGAAATACACTTAATTATTTAATCAAAGTTCACTAGAAGTAATTTCTCTTTTCTACTCCCTATCTATAGACAAACAATAAAAACTATTTACCACACGCTAGCTTATTAATGAGTGTGTTTTCCATCAGAAGCAAGGTCGAGATTATGCAAAACTTGTACGTGACGAGAAAACGCAATCTTGAATTTTGTGGATTTGGGTCACAGAATAATTCAGCTACAATGATCCTTTACTTTAGACTTTTAGATTAAAATATGGAAAATTGTTAATAACTATTGAGATTGTGAGGTAAATAATATTTATATGTTTTAATTTAGTCAAACATATACCTAAAATGAAGTTCGAATTAAATTCGCCCAATATAGGTATAACATCACCATCTAAGAACAGTGGAACCCGAGTTGTCATCAATTATTATCAGTGATTATAACATGAAAATTTCGTTATTAACATTCCTAATTTATTCTTGTAAACCACACTACTTTGAATAAAAACATATTATAGGCTTACTGTTTGTATTTGATGAAGTTTGACTAACGTAGCTTTGGGCTTGGGAGTCATTTAAAAATCTACATTCGAAGTTAAAATCTAATACGGTAAATAAATAGTTTACTTGTTGCAAAAACCATATTTTCTCTTAAATAAAGCTAAATCACTGCGATGCGTTGACTTATGATATATAAAGGTTTCACATTTTATATTTGGAATATTTAAATTTTGCTTCCTTATTTCTTTAAGAAACATGCAGCGCTGCATAGACTGCAAACTAAATAATCTGCAAATCACAAAGCGGGGAGGAAGTCTGACCAACCTCAGGTACTGAATAAAAGAAACCACAACCACAATGAATGGTGAGCATGCGGGGATGTTAAGTCCCAAGGCACACGACTGGAGGAACATGAGTGTTTGATGCTAATCCTTATCAAAGTTAGAAAAAATAATTTTATAGAGTTTAAGAGCAATTTCAATTTTTCGTTTTGTGTTACCGATAAGTGACCGATAAATGTTTCCTCTTCCAGTGCAACTCTTCCCAATCTCTTTTAAGCAATATAACATTTAAAAAATTTTTTGTAGGTCAGGAGATTTAAATGAACTTTTAATTCTGTGAAATGGTTCCTAGATTTTGCCATCACTGGATATGATCGTTATTATTGACACTTGTATACTTGACCAGTTTCTTAGATTCCAACCAACTATAACAAAGGTGGTTTCGAGGATGGTAGAACTGAAGTTCGTTTACCTAAAAGCGTTAGTTCGCTTAGTAGTACGAGTACAATATATATCACAGCATGCATTTCAATTTATTAAACTGTCATATGTAAACTTTATTTCATCAGTTATTACCAAAACAATGATTTTTGATTCTATATAATACACGGATCCTTGAAGGAAGACGGCCATTGCTCCTATTTCTTCAAACTAGATTAAAATTAAAAGTACCTCTCAACCTCTGCAATGTGAAACTACAAGAATAGAATTTATTTTAATTGTAAAAACTTATTGATAATATAATAGAATCTAAGACAAATTAAAAGTTCTGATTTACCGCTCCTTTTTGTTAAAGCTTCGTCCGGAATCAATTACCTCAGTGTCACTTCCACAAGTCCAATTTTCAAAGACAAAGTAACTAAAGTACTTAAAAACAAGAAATTATAAGGACATAGCAAAGCGTTCCCAATATAGGTAGGCATAAAACACTCGAAGGAATATTGAATTCGGTTATCAAATGCAGTTTTACTGCAGTATTAATCTTAGCTATTTCTTTTACAGCGGACAAGGCTTTTCTGTCGTTCTGAGGAAGCCATTGAGTGTGCTGATGATGTGCTTGAAGTTATGTAGATTTAATCAATGAACGATAACTTGAACTGAAGGTTAACCAAAGAACGAGAACTTTGTTTCTTTAAATGACATGTTTTACCAACGAGAACTTTGGTTCTTTGATTACATTAGAGGCACTGGCTAGAAATAACAGCGACAATAAAATATACATCAATGTTTTTTAAATCAAACCATACAGATATTTTAATGATTGTAGCACTTTCATAGACATAGTTAATGAATTGTAAACACAGCTTATGAGAATTATACGCCTAGGATTTGCTCAATAAAAACTTATAATTCCTTGATCAATTTGAATAGTTTTAATGAGGAGTACTCATAAAAAAATAGTTTTAAGGAATATACAAATTTATGATAGTAAAAAGATAGAAAACTGTTAAGACTTCTAACGAGGGGAATTTGTTTGTAATTAGCGTACACCATATTTTTTATTTTGCTTTGCTGAAATGAAAACCATTAAAGTAATTACTGTGCTATGGAACTAAAATTTATAAGCTAGACATTAACTTTGAATTACGCAAATGAAGCGTTTTTATGGTAAATGGTAGGAAATATTTGAAAACACCGCTTGAGTGTTTACTGAGTACCGGATTTCTCACTAAGACTTTGAGACACTAGACAACATAATGAGTATGTGAGCCTTATGTTAATACCAAGGGGTTTACTTACATCTTCAATCCTATTGTTATTTCCTTACGAACGCAATACGGCCTTAGAACAACTTCAGCATCATCCATGTACACTTTATACACTACATACTGCGCTGCTTGGATTTTAGAGCGATCTGGCACAAATCAAAAGATAAATTAACATGACATAATATTTAGCCCAAAAAAAGTATACATAATCCCAAAAATATATATAAAAAAACTGCGAACGACTAAAATGAAAAACAGCGAGCGCACGTGATGAAAAAATCTAATGTGTCAATTTGTGTAATAAATACAAATCTCTTTCTGAAAATAATTCCAGGTTTACTCTTTTGGTAGCGGTTTTTAGCCAGCTTTTTTTAACGTAAAATAATTATTATTACGTCTGGATCTAACTAAATTTAACCCTGGCTACATTCTCCCGTCTAAATCGCAATTATTTTTCTTTATTTAAATATTTGTTTGTGGATGACTACAAATAATATAAAAGCAAGTTTAAATGGTTTCAACGTAGCTCGACTCGCGCCTCCATGCCCGGAGTTGGTTTAAGGTGATAAGTTACTGCAAATGGTTCTATCGATCAGCGGGGAAACATACGACCAGGCTATGTTTCTCTTTTGCATTTTATGCCTCCTCTCCAAAAGGAAACTATTTACAGCTTTTAAACACGAATGAAAAAGCTTCATTTTTTATTTAACCTTTTACACTTTTATTCTTTGAAAAGAATACTTCATGTTTCTATAAGAAAATTCACCTCGTTGAAAAACGAGTAATTCCAAGCAATTAATAATTTATTAACAATAAAAAAAGTTTTCCCAGCATGAAAAGGTTTAAGGAAATTACTTTATGTGTGAAAGTTTAAGAGGCTCCTAAAAAAAAATAAATTCACTTTCGTGTTTCGGTTAGAGAATGCTGTAAAAGAAAACATAGTCAATAGCTACGACTTTTTATTACTTTATCATCAATGCTGAATACCTTTCTCTTAGCTTATTTATTAGCTTATTTACTACACTACTATGAAATATCCTGTATGCGTTTTTGTATCGCCTGCGAAAATTCAATATTCATTGTTTACTACATCAAAAGAATTATTACAATACAAAAATAATATTTACTGCCATCTCGATTTTTTTCTGATATTAACAAATTAGTGGGTGCAGCAGATTTTAAAAACGTGTAATGAAACGCATCATTCAAAACTCTAGTGAAAGTGTTTTGCATATTCTTAACCATATGAAGTGCTCGTTAGAATTTGCACTACCTTCAAATGAAACTCAACTGATCTTTCAACATTTATTGCAAAACAATTATTAACATATAATAAAATAAATTACATTCACTTTTTAGAGCTACTATTATAATTATAGAGATTATCATTTTTGATTAACAGAGTACCCTTTTTTGTACATAATTAAATATTTATTTAACTAAAATAACATATAATAATAATATTTAGAAAAATATTCATTTTAGCTCGTTGGATGTGTAACAGCATGTAGTATTTGTGGGAATGTTTTTCAAGTAGCTTACTGGCGAAAATCAATAAACACATAACTGATGTTTTTAATGAATTGCTTATTGTTTGAATGAATAAAGTATTTTAATCATAAAGTAAACCTATTTCGCAAAAATTCACATTTGTTTAAAAAAAGGTCTGATCCAGCAATTTTAAAATTTCACGCTTGATTTAATTCCAACAATTTCACTTCGCCCGCAACCAATCCTGATATGTGTTTTGATTGAGACATTGTTTATTCAGGTGCGGTGGTCGGTTAGCTTAAAAGTTTCAGAAGATACGATGTCTGTTCAAAGAGTAAAGTTACTAATCTTACTTCAGCTCAACTCTGACCTGAACAGTGCATTATTATTAATTTGAACAGGATTTTCCTCCTGGAGCAACATTTAAACCGCTTTTTACATCATAAATTATTTACCTTTTTCAAATGTTTTGTGTATGTCTGAACTGCAAGTGGTAGTTCAGCATTAATAAGTTACGTAAATCACTGTTGCATTAGTATTAAACTTCAAAGAAATGTCTTCTAAGTAATAGGATATGATATTTGCGAAAATAAATCATGTTGGTCTTTGTCCCAAGGGCCTACACTTTCAACGTTAAAGATGTAATTACGTATTTCATCTTAAAGAGCAGATGCAATAACAGTAGTTTTAAATCATTCCCTTAAAAATAAGGGTCGAAGATTTGAGGTTTTAAATCTACGACGTCTGTAAATTTTTTCTCATAGACAGTTCATGTTTCAACATTGAATGGTTTACATGTTGAAACGTTGTTTGCGTATTAAACGTTGTACTTGGCTGAAATTGTAAGTTGTAATGCAGACTTATTCCTTCGTCATTTTAAACCTGGTTTATGTTTAGATGTGATATCTAGTAAAGGAGTAAATATTGTATTCCATCCTGCGTCTGTTTTATTTCTGCTGTGCTATATAACTCCTGAAAAATTAATTACAACAAAAAACAACAATAATCTACATTAAGTCGGTAAAAAAATGCTTAGGGTAATATTTTTGTATTGAACATTTCAAGGTCGCAATGAAGATGGCCATATGTGCAGAGTCACATAAGGCCATATGTGCTAAAGTGCTTTTTAAAGCTGTAAGTCTTACAAAATCCCGAGACTAATATTTTTCCCATCTTTCTTGGCTCAAGTTAAAGGTTAATTTTACGTTTTGTCACCCATGGTAGTATCAATATGTTACCGAGTATACAGGATACGTAATAGCTAATTTATATTATGTCGAGTTTAATTTTTTTAGACATAAATCTAAATTTGCAGTTAGCTAAAACCTCTTAATTTATTTTATCTACGACCATTGCAATAAGCACCAATTATGGTATTACAATAAACATTATAATGATATACATTAAAACACCAAAAACCAAGCAGTACTCTAATGACGACTTTAGAGTACTGGAGTCACTTTAGAGTACTGGTTCTAGACCAATGAGAGCTCGGCATTTGACGGAAGTAGTGTCATAATAACAAGTACCTGGTGGACCGAGCCTTGCTCGGTGTTATTTCATGTTTACGAGTTCATCCAGTTACTATAAAATATTTCAATGTCATAAAATTGATAAATGGAAACATTTTTTATTGCTCCATGGACTCTTCATCCCAATTGCTGTATTTTCCCTTGATGGCTGTAGATTCCAAACAGCTGTTATGATTACTTCATTTGTTTACACTTTCCTTGTTTATTTTCGTTGCCATCTCGGCAACTCATAAGGCCAATGTTAAAATTTTACAACTTTAAAATTCGATTTATTACGTTAGTAGATTTTCTCTGGCCAAGTAATCTGCATAAAAGACGTTTTTGAGTCATAAATAGCTTATTTCCAGACTTAGAAGGAAATCCTCGGAGCCGTTTTTGAGATCTTTGTGCAAGCATACAAGCAAGCATACAAGCAAGCATACAAGCAAGCACGCACGGCCGGACGATAACATTGCTCATATAAGAGTATAGGATTACGCAATTCGCACATCAGCTGATTGTTGCATTACGATTCATGTTTGAGTTTACTTATCCCATCAGCTGATTGTTCCACAACGATTCATGGTTCAGTCTGCTTATTTGCCTAACCTCAAATTTTAGTTGACCTATCCCATCATTAGTAAAAGTCATGAATTTTGTTTAACTTCGGGGGGAATTTTGTCGTATATTGTTGGTCGTAGATAAAATAGTGTATGCAACGATTGTATTATGCCTTTAAGCCACTCGTGAGATATTTAGAACACTCGCTTCGCTCGTGTTCTAACTTACATCTCACTCGTGGCTTAAAGGCATTCATTATACAATCGTTGCATAAACTACTATTTCCTGGGTGCAGCCATTGGACCTCAATATGGTTGATACTTGATACCACTGTATCGTAATACACGGCTGAGTCCACATCAATACTTCAATTATAGGGCGAGGGAAAGCTTTTGTTATGAAATCAGAGCTTCTAGAAACAATCAGTGGTGCTACAAATACTTTGAAATATCCACAATATTCGTTACTTTTTGAAGTCTTGCTAAGAGTTATGGTCTGATAATATCCTGCAAACATCAGTACTAATTTTTAACTATAGAAGTATTAAAAAAACTATTTTTCCAACCTAGGGATAGGCGTTGATTTATTTAAAAGTATGTAGTAAATAGCTTAGTGTAACTCTTTGGTAAACCTTAATAAAATATGCAAAAGTCACTTAGGTACTTTGAATTATTTTACATGCAGTATGTACTGTCTAATAACTGCGAAGGTAGTAAAACCAGTTATAGTAGTAATCAAAGCTTAGGGACTGTAAAAATAATTTAATTGTGAATCATACTTTTGAGATGACTATACATTTTCCACCATATAAACGGCTTAAAGAAATTGTGTGTTTCATTGAGCAAAGAAATTACACCTTGTGTTGTTTTTAAAGAAAATTTATGCTTCTTAGTAATAAAGCCAGTTGTAAATGAGCTTTAAGAACCTACGAAAATACAAGTTTAATATAATACACTAAACATTTTATGTCTTCAAGTAATGGAAGTACGAAATGTATGTTGTAAAAGCAGCCGAAATAACAACGAAAGAATTCTCAGGAGTCAGGACCAAAAGACAGACATATTCGCCTCACGTTGTCGCCGCGATATATCTCCCGACCTCAGAATAATATTAAGGTCAATTTTACACGCGTCCAAAGACTCGAGAGCAGTGACACATGTGATGACTAAACACAACTCTGGCAAATAATAAATTTAAAGCGTTGTCAACTGTTGTATCTTTGTTTTAAATCCAGCAGAATATTTTTCATTTTCATCAAAGAGCAAGAGTTACACGTTTTAGTTTTACTTAAATTATTAACTAGTCAAGTTGCAAGTTATAACCATTTGCAACATAAAGTTGATAAAAAAAGGTTGTTATTCAAAGCGACGGCAGTTTTCTCTAGGATAAACTAACATTTTCACTTAATTCGGCCTCTAAAACAGTTCAAAAAACTAATGAATTGCTTAGCTGTCTATTTTTTCATATTTTCAAAATAAAGTAATAATTTTTTTTGTTTAATCTGGTGTAAGCGCAAGAGTCATATAGGTTCTAATTTTTGTCTTAATGTATTATTGAATTAAATCTTATGCTTAGTATTATCTAATTTGTTGGACTTTTCCTTTCGCTTCTAATGTTTACATCTTACATGTTTACATGTTTATATCTCTAGATGTTAACATCTAGTGTTTACCATCTATAGGTTAAATCTGATGCGTTGCCAAACAAGTCTAATGCATGTGCATGAAGGCTATTCATCAATCTCAGATGGATAATCTAGCTTTGTGGCGACCAAAATATTTAATTATCCCTTCTTACTTTAATCATTGATTGTAGAGTCGAAAAATACTTCTCTTCTTTACAACATCTGCCAGCTGTGTACTAATTCTGTCAAGGCAAGATTGAAAGAGGTACTTACACTTCATTCATCAGATAAACTTAGGCCTATTTTAACCTAAGTATTTTATCAATATATATTTATTTAGCCTCAAAATCTACATCTCAAAATACAAGGCATGATTCCCTACAGTAATAGTTCCTCTTATAGGAAACATCTTCAGATACATTTGATGTCCATTAAAAAAAACTAGGTTAAATTCCGTTATCTGCCCACAACTGTATATTTCCAATTTAACAAAGTAATATAACATTTGGCAGTAACGTAACAGATAAGTAGCATGTAGAAGTAATTGGAGATGTAAAAGACTAATTGTAGAAACTAATTTTATTCATTCACGGTCTGATTTTACAGCCGAGAGTTCTTAGGGGCCGTTATCTTATCTCATGTCATCGTTACCTGTAGTAGCGGCATCATAGGAGAGGTTAGGTTAGGTTGGATGCGGTTAGGTTGGATTTGGCTAGGTTAGGATCTAATCAAATCTAATATTTAATACTGTAAACTGTATTTTATGAATTAATGAACCTAACCTAACCTAACCCAACCCAACCCAATTAGCGGCCTGTGAGGCTTGTCGATGTTGCCGTTATCTGTAAGTTGGACACATAAGGTAAGAACGACAACAATACCTACCGAATTACTCAGAAATGAATCCAATATGCTTGGTGAACTATCCAGTAACCAAAACACTTAGCCATAAAACGTATATAGCCAATAGGAAAAAGTTTTTCAGTCATGGGCAGATAACGGAATTTGACCAAAAACGATTTAGCGATTACTTTTTTTCTAATATAAGAATTATTGATTTTTACAAAAACCAATAATGCAAAAACCGATAAAATGAAGGTGAAGTAAAGAAGGGCATCTAGATATTGGAATCGATAAAATATTGCATAAACAGAACACATGTGTGTAGCCTAATTATGAATCGCTAAGGACTTGGATTTATTATTATCATGGGTAAGTGAAGGCAGTGGGATGGAAAACTCCAGTTCTAACTTAACACGAGTAAAAAAACGAAATATATAAAGATATCATTACTGGATAGAAGATATGAAACTTCCTTAGTATTTAAGCGGAGAGAGAAAAAATACTTAGTAATTAAAAAGTATTCGAAATTTACATAGTTAGGCTTTTTCAACCTCAACTGAAAGAGAAAGAAAGATCTTTTAGACTCTTTCTTTTTGTACAGTAAGGCATCCTTTATCAGTAACAATTGATATTATTTATTTTGCATAAAATCCAATCTTAACACCTTGTAAAAAATGCAGTTGTAAATAAAATTAAGGGATATATAAATAAATATCAAAAAGATGTTTCATCATGATCGAGCTATTTAAAAACCCAACCCGAATCACTAGGTGTGACTTTCTTAATTGAGATAATTTTCGGGCATAAGAATTCCATCCATCAACTGCAGTTATTCCTATTTATTTGCTAATCTAGTCATAATGTATCAGAACAAACAATCTATAATTTGTTTATTATTTATTACAGATATTGACTTTACTTTCATAGCCTTAAAGACGTGATATCAGCTGTGAGTTATTGCAGTATTAGAAGCCATAATAAAATCGTAATGCCTGCCCATAACCTGAAACGACAATCGTAAATTTAGCTTAATCCAGTAAAATATAGAGTATAAGGGATGATCACAAAACATTCGTACAGTGGATGAAATTACGTTGTAAAAGTCCTAGTTAAAAAATAGTAGAATTTGTCCAGATATGAAACGGTAATGTTAGTTTAGCGTTGCTTAAGTATGAAGATACCAGTAACATAAAATACGATCAGTTAGTCAATTTTAGCTATCATTCAGAATCTAAGCTAAAATTTATATTTAGGATATTTTTCTTCCATGTAAATGTAATTTAAAACTTAAGGTACTCTATTAATTCCTTAAATACTCTTTATCATTATTTCATGTTTTGTATTACTCAAGAAAAATTTTTATTAGAATGTGACCCGTCTAAGGAAAAGGAAACTTATTTTCATAGACAAAATTTTTCGGGACATAGATTTTAGAGGTTAGGTCAAAAATACACATTTTCTGATTTTTATTGTTTCTTACTCTGTATATATTTCCGAACAATATTTGGTCTATCTTACACTTGAATTTAATTTTTAACCTGGTTAAACCTAATTTTTTTTCTAAACCCTTTAACCTAATGCGGAATCAGAATCTGAAAATATACGGCATCTTATAAAAGAAGTAGTTGACGACGTAGCTCCTGGTCCAAGTGAAATTTCAAAACGAAAAATGTACTAGAAGGTGACAAAATAAAAAGCAATTGCTCAAACTGCTAATATAATGCCATATTTTATTAAGATTAATTGTAGTAAATTCTTATTTTAGTATGACATTTAAATAGCTTCATTTTTACCGAGTAACAAGACGTTTTGCCTTTAAAATGTTTGGTTTTTTAGACCAAAAAAAGCTAGAAATTTGCAAAACTTTGGACCTCGATTTCTTAAAATTACTTTTTTAATGTTTCAAATTAAAATATTTATAACTCAGGCATTTTTTAAGATATCTTGAAACTTCTTTCACAAGTTTGTTTGTTTTTAATGTAGATTAAGAATATACTAATAGCTCAATAAATAACAAAAAATGGAAGTTAAGGTCCCTTTCCGCTGGCGGGTCACCAATTGTGTTATATTAAAAAGGAGGTATCATCAATAAAATAGCTATTTATTAAAAAAATCATATAAAAGAATAATAATTAAAATTATATATATATATATATATATATAATTTTAATTATTATTAATAAATATATATATTAATTTATTCGTAAAAAGTGTTGTTAATTCGAATTATTTAACATAACCAAATGAGAAAACAGTTATGTCAAACAGTCTCGAAAGAAGGTGACTCAGCACAAAGCACCTGAGTAATAAATTCTTCGTAATCTGACTCTAGACTCTAATTCATTCATGAATATCTTGTGTTTTACTGCCAGAGATAAAACGTAGTAGTACCTTTGTGTTATTTGTATTCAAAATTTAATTTAAACAGTGTAACAATGGAAAATGTAGTGTAGAAAATGGATAGTAAGAGCGTAAATTGAGTAGTGAAAAATGAAGAGCGATAGTCTATATCATGGTTTGTATTTTCATAATTATACAACAATTACATCAATATGTTTATATACTGGAAAATACATTTAATATTTTGGAAAAATAATATTCAATTGGCCTGAGGTCAACAACGACTTCTACAAAGAAACTCTTTTAAGTATATTTACTATTTGCCATGAAAGCACACTTTTGTTATTTTAAATTTCTTTTAAATATGTTTATACCATATCACAAATGGCGTAGCCTAGTTTATATTTTTATGTAAATGTAGAGTTTTACTGTAATATTTATATAGTACTAGATACCATTACTCAGGTACAGTATTATTATTCAGGTAGCTCACAAAATAAATACTCCCGTTGCAGCAGACCGCGATCTCCAGCGAATTTAAATAAAATCAAATTTAATTATTATGTCTTCATGGCAATTATTATGTAAGTTATAAATATTACTTCTGCACAGTTCCAAAGCAATATTATGTATATTATGCTAATGTATGTTTAACCCGTTGACACGCAGTAGGAGACTCCTGTCTCTTTTAGCGTGTTTTAATGTGCAAGACCCCAACATTGTTTAAACCCAAGGGTAAACAACATTTTTCATCACACTGACACAGAAACATCTGTTTTCAGTTCCTTTTTGTTGGCTCGAAGTCACCCATTGGCGTCCTAGGCCGGAAAAAAATTCATCCGGTCTAGGCCGGATAAAATGGAAGTAAACAATCAGCTGATTTGCAGCAAACCGACGTTTAATGCTCGTTTATTGGTTTTTTTAGAGGAATGTAGTGGCACAGTAACTTGAACATCTATACGGTAAGTATCATAAACAATATGCGCAGTAGACCAGCCAATCAGCAACCGTTCTGCTGGTCGGTGGTGCGCACCAGCGACGGGACTACTTTTACACTTATTATTGCGCAAGTCGACGCACCAGCAAGTCTCACTGCAAGCCCAATTAGCACCAACCACAGACAGCTGATTTATTATTATAACATGTTTCTTAAGCTTCTAACTCATCTTTTATTTCAAGGTTAAATATTTATTTGTCAACAAATGAAGGCTATGTTTTATTCTAGTAATGAAAAATCTCACGAGATTTGGCGTAGTTTCACGAGATTTGCACGTGAACTTGCTGAATCTTCTTTCAAGTGCTAGACTACCATGACTTCACATATTTTTCTTACTCTCACCTGCGCAAGATACCTACCGTATAAAGATTCTAGGTACTGTGTAGTGGCAGTACTGCATCCGTAGTAAATGTTTGTCATGTTTGTTATAGGTTAGTTTTGAAGCATCGAGAAACGTATGTTTATGCAATGACTACGTTATGATTGAAAATATGTTTTTTTCTGCGTAGTATGATGTCGTAGTATGATATCGTGCGAATGATATAGTGCGTAGTATGATATCGTTTGTTACACGGCCGGGAAGTTTTGCCGTACTCGCAGTACCTAGTAACGTAATATACTATTTTGAGAGTGTAACATTTAAGTCTGGTAAAATATTTCAAATTAAGATAAATGACTTAAATGTTAAT
Source organism: Flexamia atlantica (assembly GCA_035578135.1). NCBI lineage: Eukaryota > Metazoa > Arthropoda > Insecta > Hemiptera > Cicadellidae > Flexamia > Flexamia atlantica. Next base: position 27,050,556 of record JAQJVK010000008.1, on the reverse strand, counting down.
ACTTTTTCCTGTCATTAAGTGATGAAAATTTAGAATTTTAAGTTTCATGAAGTATATTTTATACTTTGATTATCGAAAGAAGTTGAGCGGCGCGGCGCTCGGCGCGGAGGCAGTAAAAACATTCTTATTCATAACGCTGTAGAAACGTAAAAAACGCTGTTAAAACTTTGCAGTCCACTTAATTTCAATGACCAGTTTATTACCTTATCAGCACTGTTTTCAAATAATAGTAGGGTGATGATGTATGTATCACTCCCGCACCGAGCAGCCGGAGCAGACCTTAAAAAATAATGAAATAAACGTATTTTAAGATATTTTTTTATTTATTCAAGACCATTGGAAGATTTAGTCATATGTAGGGGAGTAATTACAGTATTAACAACCTTTATAGTGTTTAGTAAGTCAAAATTTGTAAAAAGAAATTTAAACTTCTTTTACAATACTGATTTTATTTTATTCAATCGCAAGTTCCTTTCTATGTTCGAGTGGTGACAGATTAGGGCCGGCTTTTCATTTTATTTTTTATTTATTTAAGACTATTGGAAGATTTAGTTATATGTAGGGGAGTAATTACAGTATAAACAGTCTTTATAGTGTTCAGTAAGTTGAAATTTTGTTTTACAACTAATTCAAACTATTTTTTTTTTATTTTACAATACTAATTTTATTTTATTCAATCACAAGTTTTTTTATACCCTAGTGGTGGTAAATCATTATATGCATTAAAGGCTTATATAGTGGATGTCGTCTCGGTCGGTCCTAATCTGCTCGGTGCTCGGTGTATCCACCAACCCTGAATTAGTATTAGTAAATGAGTAAATACTTTGTTTAATTTACATTTTAAGAAGAAATTCTATAATATAGATGTGATTGAGTAGATCTTGGAAATTTCATTTTGATGTGCGATGAGGGAAAGTGTGGTGTTAGTTATTACTGCACAACCATCTAATGGTAAACAGGTAAACATCCTAGCGTGGTGAAAGCGAAGGTGATTCCGGTCAAATTAGAAACCCCCCTAAAGTAAACAACCTTGAGGGTAGATGTTTACTATATAAACCTAGCTCTACGCTTGGAAAGGCACACACTTGGCTTAGAGGACGCTCTTGAAGTGAAGTCTAAGTCAGCCAATACTACTCACATACACCACATAACTTTTGTCTTCCCGGCACACGCCTGACATCATGAACTCCACCACGATGAACGTCTTTGAGTTGAAAGAGACTCTCAACAGCCTACGCGTGCCGCAGTATACGAGAGTCACGGAACTTCGACCCTGCACACCGTACCGTGTCGTCAAGTTTGAGCGGTGCACCACACGCATCGGAGAGACCATCGCTGCGACGCTCGAGGGGCTCGTCGGGGACGACTTCTATCTCCGAGTCTACCTGCCATCGCGCTTCATGGCGGTCCTCACAGATGCTGTCATCGAGGACTACAACAACGAGGAGGGTCCGAGAATGTCGCTTCAATACCTTGGGAGGGGTAAGGGTGTAGAATTTGTGTAAATAATTTTTTTGTGTGTAATAAATGTATTATTATAATTATATATATTCTTTTTGTTTTTATCCTTCTCTAATACTACCTTTTAAATTAACTTAAAAATGCTATTAGTATTAGTTCTTATTATGGATCCAAGGTGGAAACATCCTTTTTCAGCGATTATAGCTGGTCCTTCGGGTTGCGGAAAATCACATTTTGTAAATAAGTTTATTGAGTATATTGGTTCTATGTGTGACACAGTGTTTAAAAATGTGTATTGGTATTATGCTGAGTGGCAGCCAGGATACAATTTAGAAAGTGTTGTGTACAAGGAAGGTATCCCGAATATGAGTGACTTTGATGGTACCGAAGCAAATTTAATTATTATAGATGATCTTATGCGTGAATCAGATAATAGAGTGGTAGACTTATTTACTAAGGGGTGTCATCACAGAAATATCAGTGTATTTTTTATAACACAAAATCTTTTTCATCAAGGTAGGGGTCAGAGAGATATCTCTCTAAATGCACATTATATAGTTTGCTTTAAAAACCCTAGGGACAAGGCACAGATCAGACATTTAGCACAACAGGTATTTCCAGAAAATCCAAAGTTTATTCAGGAGGCTTATAATGATGCTACTAAACTACCTCATGGCTATCTGTTACTTGATATGAAACAATCCACACCCGATGAGATTAGGTTTAGAACAATGATATTCCCAAGTGACCTACAAAATTATGTTTATGTACCAAAACGAAAAACTAAATAAAAGCACGGTGTATATAGTTAAGTCTTTCAGTCTTACACAATGTCTCACACGGTGAAAAAGAACATTAACCTGTTACGAGCGCTTTCACTAATGTCCCCAAAACAGCGGAGAAGTGTTTTAAAAACAGCTGACAAGGACTTGATCCAGTCAGTCTGCGAGTGTGCATACAATCTGCTACAAGGCAATATTAATATAACTCCTCAATTTAAGCGGAAATTATCTAAGTATAAATCAGTGTTGAGAAAATTGATTAAAAAAGGCGAAGGTTTCAAAACAAAGAAACGCTATATCATACAACAGGGCGGTGGTGTAGTGTTACCATTACTTATAAGTGCAGTTTTACAAACACTTTTAAATTAAAAAATGGAAAATGCGAAAAAAATGATTATTATATCTACTGAAGACTTAAATCGGATGCAAAGCTCAAATCAACAAGTTAAATCAATTTCTGGGAGAAGTGACACTGTTAGTGAACTTGACCGTGAAATGTTAAACCTTTTAAATAACAAAACTTTAAGTGATCAAGATAAATGGAGCCAGTATCAACAGGTATTACAAAGATACTTACATTTTGCAAACCAAAAACGAAAACCCATTCACATTCCAGTGATTGATTTAGTCAATAATGTAAAGCTTAAACATAATGTCTTGAAAGATGAGGAAATTATAGGTACTTTCACTAAAACATATAAGGTAGATGTGAAAAATATCCTAAATCATATAGGAAGAAGACCTGACAAAATTGATTGGGATGATGATGGTTTAGTTTACATTGATGGTGATAAATTATCTAACTCAAACATAATAGATTTGTTACATGATATAATAAGAGCAAAGAAAGCAACGCAACCTCCAGGGTGGGAACAATTTATACATGCTCTAAAGGATATAAGTACTCCAACAGAGTTTATAACCAATCCATTCGCTCGTCAATACTACATCAGTTTAAAAGGTACACCATCAGTAGGGTGATGATGTATGTATCACTCCCGCACCGAGCAGCCGGAGCAGACCTTAAAAAATAATGAAATAAACGTATTTTAAGATATTTTTTTATTTATTCAAGACCATTGGAAGATTTAGTCATATGTAGGGGAGTAATTACAGTATTAACAACCTTTATAGTGTTTAGTAAGTCAAAATTTGTAAAAAGAAATTTAAACTTCTTTTACAATACTGATTTTATTTTATTCAATCGCAAGTTCCTTTCTATGTTCGAGTGGTGACAGATCATTATAAGATTATACGGTGAACGCCGTCTCGGCCGGCCCTAATCCGCTTAGCGCTCGGCGTATCCGGCAGCCCTGATATTTCGGGGTGGTGAAAGCAAAGCTAAGTAACGGTTATACAAGGTCGCAGACCTTGCAATTTTTGTACATAACGGGTAACAACAACAACAATCCTTGTGTGATCGCCGAAGGTGTTGAAAGTGTTTCTGCACCGTTATTAGTACATTCATCCCTCAGTGCGCCGAGTTTCTACCACCGCAGTAGTTCCGCTGTTCCATTGCCGTTGCAAACACCGTCTGACCGCCGCGCCGTCAAGATCGAGAAGTCTTCAGATTGCCTAAGGTAAGGAAATTTATTTTTTCTATATTTCATCTAGCTTAAATGTATTTAAGGGTAATTGTCACATGATTTAGTAAAGTTTTTCACTGTTTGAGCTAAATAACGTATGGCTATAAAATAAAATAAAATATTTAATTCTTATTTTTATTTTTTGTAAGGATGCATACTTTTATGCCTATTTCTTAAATATTAAACAAATATCTTACTAAGAATGATAGACAAATTTGTAAGTTGTAAACTATTTTCGAATGTTTCTTCGCTACAATAACGTGTTGCTATAAAATCAAATATTTAATTTTTATTTGTTTCTTGCAAGGACGCACTCTTATTCCTGTTCTTTAAATATTAAACTTAAAAAAATATTGTATTAAGATTCATAAACAAATTTGTAAATGTTATACTATTTTCGAATGTTACTCTGCCACAATAAATTTTTAACAATGTAATAAAAAACTTTAACCTCTTATAATCTGAAAAGGTTTTTTTTGTTATGCGCAAGTGTTAAGTTATAGTTAATTATTAGAAAATCACATAGTTTACAATACTGATTTCAAAAGTTATGCATATGACCCGAATTAATGTTAAAACTATATATGTGCAACACTAAATAAATACTGAGTAGGGAAGTTAGACAAAAGGAAATAAAAGACTAAAATTCAGAAAATAAATTTTTTTTCATGCAACCAAAATTATAATCCCGCACAGTACATTATAAAACTTAATAGTATTTACAAGAAGACGATTAAACTAACTTCTTCCAAAACAATTGTAAACACTACATAGCTTAAATCTGGATACAAATAACGGAATACAGTACAAGCAAATATTGTAGCATAATAAGAGGGCTTTTTCTTCAATAGAGTTTAGTCCATCAAGTTCTAAGTTATGTAAGAAAACAGTAATAGCTTCTGTTATTCTTTGATCTTCGGATGTTGAACTAAAACCAGCATTTTGAAGATGGTCTAATACAAACAGACTGATTGTATTAAAATGCGTCTTTGCCTTTTCTGTATACTCTAAAGCTTCATCGATTGACTTAGATATACATCGATGCAGTGTTATAAGTGTATCCCAATCTTGTTTTTGGATTTCGATAACATCGGGAAGGTAGGATCCCTGTTGACTTGGTTCAGGTTTACAAACGATCACAGTTTGTTTTCCATCGACAAACAGAAATAACAAGATTATAGTACCTAGATCGATTTGTTTGGTATTACTGTCAGTTATATCTTTAAAGTAGGTAGTGATTTTTTCAGAGTTCAACATAAATCTCTCCCATTCGGTTTGAGTTAGAGCTACACCAAAACGATTGATTCCATTATTATGTACAATTTGAATTTCTGTTGTAAACAGCTGGTCACAACCGTTTAAACCAACTATAATTTCTTTTGAGTGGTTTGGATTTAATGGATAAGATCTATTCATCAATAAAGTTTCCAGCTGGCGATGTGGTAATTTATGGAATTTCTCATGGTCCATGGTTGTAGATGTAGGATTTTTGTAAGATACGTCCGGGGATGTCTCCGAAGTACTTTTACTTGTCGAGTATGGAGTATGACGTTTATAGAAAGAAGCCATTTTAAGAATGTAATGTGGTCTAGTATGTTTAAACTTCACCAGAGTACTGACAGTTTTGTAGAACATTGCAACTATTTATTAAATTCGAATGAAACTATGGTGGGGGAAATTGTAACGAGTTGAAATCTTATTAAAAAAAAAACCTTATCTTATTATGTATACGATAAACTTAAACCTCTCTTGGAACGGATGTTATAGATGGCCTTTGTTTGTGCTGATTGCGGGACCGTTTTCACGTACAAGAAAAACCTTATGCAACATAGAAAGAATAAGCATGAAGGTGCGACTGGTTTCAAATGTGTGGAATGTGAGAAAGACTTCACAACAAAATTCAATCTCCAACGACATTTATCGACACACTCAAGTAAGTCGATAACAATAATAATTACTCTAGAATCATTGAACATTTTTTTATATTTGCAGCTGTAATATAGTATGTATAAAGAAATTTTTTTCTTTAGCTAAATCCGAAAATGTTTTTCTTTGGTTAAATCCGAGATACTATGAACGTAATAAAGTTTTTAAAATAGATTTTTATTGTTTTATTTCATGAAGCAAAAAAAACACCCAGCTGTTTCAAATTTTTGAATTTGGGCGAAGCCACGGGTAACATTTAGAATTTTCTAATGCCCTGTCATGTTAAATGTAAAATTTTTATAATTTTATGTTAACTACATTTTTAAGGATTTAAAAGATTAATATAAAATAACTGAGTCGGAAATGGATTTTCCAAGGTGATTAATACAGACGTTCTTACAAATAAATAAATCCATGTCTATATATTTCTTACAGAACGACCTAGGTTGGAGTCTAGTGATGTTCAGCCGAGTACATCACAACCTGACGGACCGTCGTCTACACCGACACCGGACGGCGAGTTACCGTCCCCTAACCAGACCTCATCGCTGCCATCCACCTCGTCGTCCGAACCGACTCCGCCGCCATCCTTCCAGTGTGCTGACTGTGACAAGGTTTTCAAACTGCGACGCAGTCTCATTCAACATTCGAAGCTTCACAGTGGCGTTGGTAATTTATATTACTGAATAATAATAAACAGCATAAAGTTTAAAATCGTAAATAACAAACACCTAATGAAATATATTGTAAATAAATAACGATATCAAACATTATATGAATGTATGTATTTTTATTATTATAACTTTTTCATTTTGATTTTTAAATACATACTGCCCCTCATAAAAAACTTAATTTATTTTTGTTTTCTTTAAAAAGATTTTTTAGTGAATCCATTTGCTACTAATAACAAACAAAGAATAAAAATCTAATTTAAAGATTGTTACTATAACATACCGCATTAAAATGTTTACAAAATATGGAATATTAATCAAAAGAAATTTATAACAGTCAGTTCAGTCAAGCTATATTATTCATAATTTTTGTAATGAATTTTTATACTGTTTGGTTGGTAGATTCCTTCAGTTGCGAGCATTGCGGGGCCACCTTTGTAAGGAAGCATGATTTACTGCGGCACCTTAAATTCACCTGCCCCGCCAAGAAGGAGCAAAATGCAGCGCAGCCATCAACATCACGGCTGCCCACCAGCTCCAACGGCGGGGACGAGAAAGAGGTGTCCGGGTTCAAGCTGACGGAGTCGGCCTTCGAGTCGCGGCTGCGGACTTACGAGCTCAAGAAGAACTTTAGCCGTAAGTTTACGCTGCCGCTCTTCTTCACCTTCATTTTTGAACACCTGGTAGGCCTGCTCACCAAAGTGCTCAAAATGTACGATGCTGTGAAAATTAACGTCTTTATGGAATGTGAGTTTGAAAATCATAAGGGGGAGACGTGCTTTAAAAATTTCAAAACAGTTAACAGTCCTCTCCTGCAGGCTTCAGATATTGAACAGTTTTGCTCTGACGTGTTCGCAAAACTCCTCCGTGAGAAGGAGGAATGTGTCATGAAAGGGTCAGGCTGGTCTTTTCTGAAAGTCACAAAATTCGAAGTCAGGGTCAATCGGTATGTTCCACTCAGGGGAGGATCAAGCTATATGTCGCTTCCGAAAAAGTTTGAAGGTGTTGTAAACACCCGCAACGATGACAATCGATGTTTCATGTATGCCATTTTGGCTAAGTTTGTAACATCCAGGGACGCTACAGATCCCAATAGCTTTCCGCGTGAATTGGTTGATAAATACAATTGGCAATGTATTAATTTTCCGGTCACACTAAAAGATATCCACATCTTTGAATCTGAGAACAACATGTCAATCAATGTTTTTGGCTTGGATGGGAACAATAAAGTTTTCCCATTGAAAATTTGTGAAAATCCACTAGATGACCATAGGGACCTGTTAATGTTGAAAAATAAAGATAACACACATTATGTATATATTTCAGATTTTAATAAATTAGTTCACTCTCAATTAACTAAAAACTGCAAACGTATCTATGCATGTAAAAAATGTTTTGCATATTTTCAAGATGTTAGTAATAAGTTAGGATTAAGCGGCCAGCAGAGATTGGATGAACACGAGAGATTTTGTATATATAAAAAGCCCTTGCGCCTAGACCTATCCCCAGACCCGACCATTTCATTCCAATGTCCCGAAAGGTCTCAGAAACAGCGTTTTGTTATTTACGCAGATTTTGAGACCTACCTTTCCCCAAATGATCCTGATCTATTGACCGATTCACCAATCACCCACAACCATGTTCCCTATTCCTACTGCTACCTAATCAAAGACTCTCAGGACGTATTCACGGAAATCCGCCAATACAGAGGTCCCAATGCTGCGAAAAAATTTGTTGAGTCTGTGAAACAAGATGTTTTACACATTGGTGAAATTCTGTATGGTGACAGGCAAATGACTCCACAGCTCTCCCCTGATGAAGAGGCCGCGTTCCAAGCCGCAACCCACTGTCACATCTGCGGCAAAGCGTTTACTGATAGTGATAAAAAGGTTCGAGATCACTCCCATACAACACCATACACGTTCCGAGGTGCAGCTCATAACTCGTGCAACCTTAGGTTTCACGAGCAAAACATAATCAATTGTTATTTCCACAATCTTTCGTACGATGGTCACTTTATAATAAACGAACTTGGCCGCGATCATAACGAAATTTCCGTCATCCCCGCTTCCGAGGAAAAGTATATCAGTTTCACAAAGTACGTGCCCTTTAAGAAAGCCAACCGTGGAGTTTTAAAGCTTCGTTTCCTGGATTCATTTAGATTTCTCCCTTCTAGCCTGTCAAAGTTAGCCGAATCCCTCCCGAAAGAATCCCTTAAGGAGACCAGGAAACAGTTCCCTGTAGATGAGCAGTTTGAACTGCTAACTCGGAAGGGGGTGTTCCCATATGATTATGTCACGTCCCTTTCAACCCTTGATGAGACCCAGCTCCCTGAAAAAGCCAAGTTCTACAATAAAATGTCCCTAGAGCACATCTCTGATTCAGAGTACAAACACGCTCAACGAGTGTGGCGTACATTCAACGTCCAAAACCTCGGACACTATAGCGACATCTATTTACTCACTGATGTCCTGTTGCTCGCAGACATCTTTGAGAGATTCCGCGAGGCGAGCTTGCAAACCCACCAGCTCGACCCCGCATACTACCTGACCCTACCTAGCTTCAGTTGGGAGTGTATGTTAAAACACACAGGTGTGTCCCTTGAAACCCTACAGGACGTAGACATGTACTTGTTTTTTGAGAATTCTATCAGGGGAGGAATTTCGCAGGTTTGTAAACGATTGTCTAAGGCTAACAACAAAGACTGCGAAAATTATGATCAGTCCCTGCCGTCCAAGTATATCACATACTTGGACGCCAACAACTTGTACGGTTGGGCTATGTCGCAATTCCTTCCGACAGGAGGGTTTTGTTGGCTTAGCAAAGAAGAAATCGAGTCCCTCAAAGTGGAGTCTGTGCCTGATGATTCAGACGTCGGATATGTTCTGGAGGCTGACGTAGAATACCCAAAAGAGCTTCACTGGCCACACAAAGACCTACCCTTCCTTTGCGAAAGAAAAATCCCTCCAGGTGGCAAGGTGCCCAAATTGGTGACGACTTTAGAATCTAAGAAAAACTACATTGTCCATTACAGAATTCTAAAACAAGCGTTAAATCATGGTCTCAAACTGAAAAAAATTCACAGAGTACTTCAGTTCAACCAATCTCCCTGGCTCAAACCGTACATTGAGCTCAACACGAACCTACGTAAACAGGCTAAAACTAAATTCGAACAGGACCTTTTCAAATTATTTAACAATTCAGTATTTGGCAAAACAATGGAAAACTACCGGAAACGAATGAATTTTAAGCTTGTGTGTGAGGACAGCAAGTTAGAAAAGTGTATTGCTAAATCTAACTTTCTGCACAGCACCATTTTCAGTGACGTATTGGTTGGTTGTCACTTTTCAAAATCTAAAATTGTCCTGGAAAAGCCGATTTACGTTGGTTCGGCCATTCTAGATATTAGCAAAGAGCTCATGTATTGGTTTTACTATGATATTCTAGTCAAGCATTATGGGCCTGAGAACGTGAAGCTTTTGTACATGGACACAGACTCGTTTGTGGTTGAAATAATCACAGACGACCTGTACGAAAGCTTCTGTTCTCTGATGGAACATCTTGATACGAGTGGGTTGAGCACTGAAAACCCCTCGTATAGCCCTGATAATGCGAAAAAACTCGGAAAGATGAAAGACGAGATGAACGGTATGTTCATTCTCGAATTTCTCGGAGTCCGGACAAAGGTTTATTGCATAGTTCCGGAGATTAAGGACCAAGCCATTAAAAGATGTAAAGGCATAACAAAGTCTGTTGTAAAGAACAAACTAAGAGCAGAACACTTCAGGACTTGCATTATTGAAAATGAGGACCATTACACAATGAATACAACATTTAGATCAAAAAAACATCAGGTGTCCACGAGGTGGGAAAACAAGCTCACCCTCAGTGGGTATGATGGTAAAAGGTATTTGTTTATCGATGGGGTAAACACTGTACCCCATGGCCACTTTTTGGTTCCGCAGGGTGCAAGTTCAGTTGTGGGTATCTTTTAGAACATGTCTCCCCCTTATGTGCCACCCCCACTTAAAAGAAAAACAGTTAGTCTGCAGTAACCAATATTATTAAACATAGTTAAGGTAGTTTGAATTTTCTCGGTCTCTACAATAGTTAAAAATTGGCTTGGTCCCTACAACATTCAGTTTGTAAATATAGATTTGTATAGATTTGATGTATATTTGTACTATAGTAGATTGAAATACTGACTGTGATAGTTCTGTAATAAGCTGTATATATAATTCGTATCAATTTCCTATATTTATTTTTCTTCATAATTTGATGTAAAATTCATTGTAAGAAAATATTGTATAAAGAATTTATTGTTTTGTAAAACTGGATATTTCTATATTTTCACTCAACATTTATATTTGATTCTTTATCAATAAGATATCACATAATTATCTTTTCCGAATTGATCATAAAATACTTTGTTTTGAAATGTAAGAAAACAAAAGTTCACTGAACAAAATTTCCTAAGGTATGGATAATAAAATAAACATTTTTATCATAACAAGAAAGTCTTTTATTCAATAACCCTTAAAATTACTAACATAGTTCAGGTATTTCTTTATTTTAGAACATATACAAATACTGAAAAATTTCAAACATAAATAAGTCATTTTTCATTAAGTTTTCAGAAAACAAGTTTACAAAATGTGCCATTGAAAATCCATTTGTCCTGAAAAATAAATATCCTAAACAATAATGTCCGCACAATGATGACTCAAAGTGTTGAAGTATTGATGAGTTGTATGTGTAGTGATGGGAGTTCCTCCTAATGAATCTTATGTGATCTGCAACAAATGGTGGCTGTCCGAAGCTATCAAAATATTCCAAATGTCCATTGCGATCCAAATAAAATGCAACCCAATGTGTACCTTTCTTAGTGTGAGGATCGGTATTCACAACGATTGCTGTTGAAGGAGTTATCTTTCTCGGAAGGTAGTCAGCAGCATAAACCCCCACATTTTTTGTTGGAAGTACTTTTAAAAATGAAGAGATCTCTGATGAGTTCATTTTTGAGATAGTAAATACCACTTACGCAGAATAACACAGTTTGAAAGAGCACATAAATGTTCAATAGATTTATGACTGTTACACCATAAAGAGTCTGATGCAAACAGACTATTTAAAACATCAAGATTAAAACAGTTTAATTGTTCTAAATCCACTATAGCACACTGATCTGGCAAAACACGTTTCAAATACTGAACTTTTTCTTGTCCTTTTACGTATATTGTAGTGAAAGAACTAAAAATCAACTTTATCTTTTGCAAAAGTACTGGGTATAAAATGTCTCCTTGGTTCCACTCAAGGCCGTGGTAATATTTAGAAACCCAATAACTTTCTCTTAATTTCTCCGCTTTCAACAGCCTACGGTCGTATGGTGGACTAACAACATGATGTAGCAGTAAACTTCCAGTCTGAACATTAATTGCTGAAATTTCCTTGATTATGAAACAATTATTATTATCCTTGAAACACTGAATATCCAAAACAGCACTGACTTCACGATCCATCTTTATCAAGTTTTTGATGTGAACTGACTAATGTAACTCCGGAACCTTGTTATTTAGCTACCGTAATCAACCGTTACATTTCTATTTTTGTCAATCTCTATTATATTATCGAATTCTGCATAAACTATACAATTTATTGTTTCTCCCAAGGCCTCAGAAAAGCCAAGTTCAATTCTTAAACTTCCATGACGAATCAGATTCCAGTGTGTTGTAGCATTAGCAGAGAGGTCTGGTGTTAGGTCAAACGCCATTAGACAATGACCTTTTGAATATTCCGTACGTGGAATATTGTTTCCCATGTTTAAGAAGTGGATTCCTGTTCCAGTGAACAAAGTATGGTAAGACAGCACTGACAGTTCATTAGCTTCAGAGTAATCTGGTTGTAATGGTTTGGAGGGGATTTGTACTCCATCTACATACAGGGAGAAAAAGTTCACGTGGTACGACTGGAAATTGAATGGGTTAAATTTAAAATCACCATTAAATGCTTTGTTGCTTACTAATCCCACAATTATCCTTTTTGGTAGTTGACCTAAGAATACATTATCCAAGGTTTTACCTTGAATACCTGATGGAATTGTAATCGCTTTCACTTCCACTCTAGTTATAGGATATTTAGCAGTGCCACTTTCCAAAGTTTTACTATGTGCTAACAGCACTGTAGGATTGATTTTGTTTTTACGAACCATCAAATTAGCTTCTTCAATTTTCACTTTGTACTTTTCAGTTTTGGACATAATACAAAATGTGTCTCTTGAGCGCACTAACCTTAAACGTAGTTCGACTCCATTCAGCATAAACTTTTCCTGGTTAAATAAATCAACATGTAGGTGACCGATGAGGTCAACAACATTACTCAAATTGGTAAAATACCTACGATTAACCAAACCTGTATTCTTGTTTTCACAATCATCCATATCACCAGCCTTATCATCATACCAAAGAGCACAGCTAAGGTGTGTATCTTTTGCACTGTCATCATAGTTTAGTAGAGTTTCAATATATGACCTATATGCATAAGTGTTGTTTTGTGGTGAAACCAGTTTCTGATTTACATACAGGTCCACTTGGCTAAACAAAGAATGTAACCAATTATTCACTGGACCAACTGCGGTATCACCTGCATCTAGCTTATTTCCATCAGGTTTTAAAATACGAGCTTTTATGTTGATCATAGTGTTTGATAAATCAACATATTCATCTCCATGACCGGGAATAACAAATTCTATTGGTGAATCATCTGTGAGTGAAGAAATTGGTTTGTATTGAATCCATTTCCCAGACTCTATACTAGTTTGTGTTGCAGGTAAGGTGAATAAGTCTAGTTCTGATTTTACACATTCGCATGATTGATGGTGGAGAAATGCCATTTTAACTAAATATATCCTTCACTTCCTTGTTAATTGATGTGTTCTTCTTCTTCTTCTTCTTCTTCTTCTCTGTTTTCTTAGCGGGTCCACAGCGCTTCCGAGACTGAGGGTGGTGGCGGTGTGCAGCTAGAAGTCTCTGCAAGGACTGAGGTGTAACACTAATTCGCTTCCTCTTATAACCAGAACCTCCCATAATACTATCAATCTTATCATCAGCTTTTCGTTTCAAATTGCCTGTAAATTCTTTAACCCTTGATGAAATAGCTTCATTAGGAGGGACCGAGTTTATAACATCTTTCAACACATTTATACCAGACGTAAGAGCTTCTTTCCCCATGGTCTTTACACCAGAGCGAAGAAGCGGAGTTATTGTGCGAAAAAGTCCTCCAAGAAAACTACCTATCCCATGCCCTCTTTGGTAAGGAGAACCTTTGTACACAACACTTACACCACTTCCTAACTGATTTTTGTAGTACGCCAAGTAAGGATCGTAAACATTTAGAGCCATTTTTTTTTATTCTTGCACACTTTTTCTAAAGTGTAGTTTAACACAAGAGGTTCCAAACTGAAATGGGAGTTTTGATCCAGTGTTGTCTCTTAAATCGACTTCCAAACTTTCAAAACATGTTTTCATCACCGATACATAGTGAGGACTGTAAAATTGCATAAACCTACTACCACCATATTCATAACCAGCTGTGTCAATGTTTATCATTTGCAGTAATGGTGCCATATAGTCCCCTACAAACTGTGGTTCCACTATATCACAATAAACATACATTTGGGAAGGTAGACCAACTCGGAGATTAGCCGGACGAATCGATTTATTATTGTTTAATAAATCATTTTCTCCTGGATTGAATCCTAGCTGAAGAGCTAACTTGTCGGATAGCTCGACTTGAATAACATGAGATTTACTTGAAATCTCAACTCGTTTAGTTGTTTCCTCATAGTTGAAAAAAGTATACTCACGGACAACATTATGTTTATTTATCATATCCACTACTTCCTTAATATCCGTGTAATCACCAGCTGTTAAAGTAACTATTTCCATAATTGGAATTATTGATGTGAAATCTGGTTCCTCTTCATTTTCCCAAGCACTTGTTTTGACTATTTCATATTCCTCTTTTGGGTATGCATGAATGTAAATCGTGCTGTTTTCACATAATGTAAAAAGTGAGCAAGGATAATGTACCTCAACTAAGGCCACTTCCCAGGTCCCCTCTAGTTGTACGGGTCGCGAAAGATGTGTTATATAATTTGACACTGTATTCTGAGGATAATATTCCATGGAACTGTTGCTGGGTAGAGTAAGGTAAAACTGATCCCTCATATTGCTTCCAAATCCGATGCAGGAATCCAACTGTTAAAAGCGTCACTATAACCGTACCACTTGACGAAATATTTCTTACTGCCTCCACTTCCTTTGGTCGCTAGTATTTTATCAATTTTGAATACTTTCTCATTGGTGAAATTCACTCTCTGCAGCTCCTGCTCATAGAAAAATCCATCAATTGGTTCATTATTTAGGTCGCATAATGTGTACATAGGCTTAGGGAGGGTAATAATATCAGTAACCTTGTAAATTTCCTCAGACCAATTAGTTTCATAGCCTTTTTCAAAAGTACGTTTGCTTTTTGAAATTCTTACAAAATCATTAACATGTAGTTTAGGTTTAACAACTTTTTCTTTTTGACCATAAAGGTTCATCCAAACTTTGAAAGAATTAGATTTATTAACATCATTGGGCCTCATTTTTATACTTCTGTGCTTGCTATTGTTATAGGATTCAACCAGCTTTTCTAAAACATCTATGTATCGGTACGTATTTTTGTGGGTAAGGTAGCGCCACATGCGAGTTTTCAGAGTCCTGTTAAATCTTTCCACTACAGCCGCTTTCACATCGGGATTCTTAGTTGTGAAATAATTTACATTGTTATTCTTGAAAAACGATTTCACCTCAGCAGCTGTAAATTCAGTACCTTTGTCAGACTGTAAATTCCTTGGAAGGGATTCAACCTCTGAAAATATTGAACTAAAGGCTTTTACAACTTCACTAGATGTTTTTCGCTTTAGAGGTTTTACATAAGCTCTTTTACTGAACACATCTATAGCTGTTAGTATATAGTTTACACCATCGTTGTATTTATTTAATCCCCTCATATCGTTGAGGTCACACTGCCAAAGCTCGTTAATTGAATACACAACAAATCTATTTCGTGGAAATCTTTTCCTAACTGGTTTATGAAGTGTGTAAGTATCTTGAGATTGAAGCCAATTTTTTACTATTTTATGATCAATTTTATTCTTAGTTGACAGTAATAAAGGGGCGATTCCACAATATCCAGCAGGATGTTCAGGATCATAATATATATTTTCTAACATTTGTGTCATATTTCTAAAATTTATAGGGTTCCCACTTTATATCTTTTCTCTCCCTTGTCGGTCTTGATATGGGTGTTAAATTTGATGTAGTGGGAGTATCAAGTGTTCCCCTATCGCTAAAATGTTGTTGATCAGCATGAAAGGAAATATCGCTTTCCTCCAAACGCGATGGTGTACCTTTTAAACTGATGTAGTATTGACGAGCGAATGGATTGGTTATAAACTCTGTTGGAGTACTTATATCCTTTAGAGCATGTATAAATTGTTCCCACCCTGGAGGTTGCGTTGCTTTCTTTGCTCTTATTATATCATGTAACAAATCTATTATGTTTGAGTTAGATAATTTATCACCATCAATGTAAACTAAACCATCATCATCCCAATCAATTTTGTCAGGTCTTCTTCCTATATGATTTAGGATATTTTTCACATCTACCTTATATGTTTTAGTGAAAGTACCTATAATTTCCTCATCTTTCAAGACATTATGTTTAAGCTTTACATTATTGACTAAATCAATCACTGGAATGTGAATGGGTTTTCGTTTTTGGTTTGCAAAATGTAAGTATCTTTGTAATACCTGTTGATACTGGCTCCATTTATCTTGATCACTTAAAGTTTTGTTATTTAAAAGGTTTAACATTTCACGGTCAAGTTCACTAACAGTGTCACTTCTCCCAGAAATTGATTTAACTTGTTGATTTGAGCTTTGCATCCGATTTAAGTCTTCAGTAGATATAATAATCATTTTTTTCGCATTTTCCATTTTTTAATTTAAAAGTGTTTGTAAAACTGCACTTATAAGTAATGGTAACACTACACCACCGCCCTGTTGTATGATATAGCGTTTCTTTGTTTTGAAACCTTCGCCTTTTTTAATCAATTTTCTCAACACTGATTTATACTTAGATAATTTCCGCTTAAATTGAGGAGTTATATTAATATTGCCTTGTAGCAGATTGTATGCACACTCGCAGACTGACTGGATCAAGTCCTTGTCAGCTGTTTTTAAAACACTTCTCCGCTGTTTTGGGGACATTAGTGAAAGCGCTCGTAACAGGTTAATGTTCTTTTTCACCGTGTGAGACATTGTGTAAGACTGAAAGACTTAACTATATACACCGTGCTTTTATTTAGTTTTTCGTTTTGGTACATAAACATAATTTTGTGGGTCACTTGGGAATATCATTGTTCTAAACCTAATCTCATCGGGTGTGGATTGTTTCATATCAAGTAACAGATAGCCATGAGGTAGTTTAGTAGCATCATTATAAGCCTCCTGAATAAACTTTGGATTTTCTGGAAATACCTGTTGTGCTAAATGTCTGATCTGTGCCTTGTCCCTAGGGTTTTTAAAGCAAACTATATAATGTGCATTTAGAGAGATATCTCTCTGACCCCTACCTTGATGAAAAAGATTTTGTGTTATAAAAAATACACTGATATTTCTGTGATGACACCCCTTAGTAAATAAGTCTACCACTCTATTATCTGATTCACGCATAAGATCATCTATAATAATTAAATTTGCTTCGGTACCATCAAAGTCACTCATATTCGGGATACCTTCCTTGTACACAACACTTTCTAAATTGTATCCTGGCTGCCACTCAGCATAATACCAATACACATTTTTAAACACTGTGTCACACATAGAACCAATATACTCAATAAACTTATTTACAAAATGTGATTTTCCGCAACCCGAAGGACCAGCTATAATCGCTGAAAAAGGATGTTTCCACCTTAGATCCATAATAAGAACTAATACTAATAGCATTTTTAAGTTAATTTAAAAGGTAGTATTAGAGAAGGATAAAAACAAAAAGAATATATATAATTATAATAATACATTTATTACACACAAAAAAATTATTTACACAAATTCTACACCCTTACCCCTCCCAAGGTATTGAAGCGACATTCTCGGACCCTCCTCGTTGTTGTAGTCCTCGATGACAGCATCTGTGAGGACCGCCATGAAGCGCGATGGCAGGTAGACTCGGAGATAGAAGTCGTCCCCGACGAGCCCCTCGAGCGTCGCAGCGATGGTCTCTCCGATGCGTGTGGTGCACCGCTCAAACTTGACGACACGGTACGGTGTGCAGGGTCGAAGTTCCGTGACTCTCGTATACTGCGGCACGCGTAGGCTGTTGAGAGTCTCTTTCAACTCAAAGACGTTCATCGTGGTGGAGTTCATGATGTCAGGCGTGTGCCGGGAAGACAAAAGTTATGTGGTGTATGTGAGTAGTATTGGCTGACTTAGACTTCACTTCAAGAGCGTCCTCTAAGCCAAGTGTGTGCCTTTCCAAGCGTAGAGCTAGGTTTATATAGTAAACATCTACCCTCAAGGTTGTTTACTTTAGGGGGGTTTCTAATTTGACCGGAATCACCTTCGCTTTCACCACGCTAGGATGTTTACCTGTTTACCGTTAGATGGTTGTGCAGTAATAACTAACACCACACTTTCCCTCATCGCACATCAAAATGAAATTTCCAAGATCTACTCAATCACATCTATATTATAGAATTTCTTCTTAAAATGTAAATTAAACAAAGTATTTACTCATTTACTAATACTAATTCAGGGTTGGTGGATACACCGAGCACCGAGCAGATTAGGACCGACCGAGACGACATCCACTATATAAGCCTTTAATGCATATAATGATTTACCACCACTAGGGTATAAAAAAAACTTGTGATTGAATAAAATAAAATTAGTATTGTAAAATAAAAAAAAAATAGTTTGAATTAGTTGTAAAACAAAATTTCAACTTACTGAACACTATAAAGACTGTTTATACTGTAATTACTCCCCTACATATAACTAAATCTTCCAATAGTCTTAAATAAATAAAAAATAAAATGAAAAAATAAAAAAAAATCTTAAAATACTTTTATTTCATTATTTTTAAGGTCTGCTCCGGCTGCTCGGTGCGGGAATGATACATACATCATCACCCTACTAATAATTTTTAACGTAAATTGTTTAGTTTATACTAAGAGTTATATTACTAAAAACACGATTTACGAATTGAAAAATTCAATTCTTTGTGTTTGATTTATGATAACTCTGCTTAGAAGCATCGGGGAAAATATCCCTGTACAGAACCTTTAGTCGACTTTCTTGGGAAAGATATACCAACATTTGAGAGTCTTGTGATCAATATTTACGTCGTTATTAATTTATTTCTAAAGAACTGTTAACTCTTTTGTTAATTGAGATTTTCATTTCATTTTTCGTTTAATGACAGTAGATAGTTTCCACAATCAATATTCAATTAAAAAACTACTTTAATACTACTAGATAAATCCGTAATCAGTTGATAATTGAAATTAATTACCAACCTTGCTCGGGCGAGCGCGATCTAGACGAGGTACAGCAACTGACCAACAACAATGGAGCACATGCTTCCAACACACACAGAAAACGCAGTTCGGAGGAACTGAAAGGTTCCCTATTGTTCAATGTTGGTTAATCGGCATTTTTTTTACAATGAATTCTACATCTGGAAGAAGGCGTTGTTTAAAAGAGAAAAACTGAGACATGCAGAGGCGCGTGAATAAAATGGTCCACTAGGTCCAGACTGTACTTCAACAGTCATTGTTGCGCACTGCCTCACAGTGATACTATCGTTTATATTTTAATCGATTATGAGAAACCATTCCAATAAAACATAAAGCTGCGACGGAATTAACCTATATTTCATTCAAAGACATTGTTTACTGAATTTCATTCATCAAAGTAGTTTAATAGCTGAGATAACAGTACTTTAGAAATAAATTAATAACGACGTAAATATTAATCACAAGACTCTCAAATTTTGATATATTGTTCCCAAGAAAGTCGACTAAAGGTTCTGTACAGGAATATTTTCTCCGATGCTTCTAAGCAGAGTTATCATAAATCATACACAAAGAATTGACCTTTTTTAATTCGTAAATCGTGTTTTTAGTAATATAACTTGCAGAATAAAATAAACGATGTACGTTAAAAATTATTTGAAAACAGTGCTGATAACGTAATTAACCGGTCATTGGAATAAAGTCGACTGCAAATTTTTAACAGCGTTTGTTACGTTTCTACAGCGTAATAAATAGGAATGATTTTACTGCCACGCGCTCGCTCCGCCGCTAACCTTCTTTCGATAATCAGGGTATAATATATATTTTTTTTGCCACTTTGGCAGCCTGTAAATATTTTATTATAACCTAACCTCTAAGTGCAAGACAGTCAGAACACCACTAAAGAAGTCAAAGTACCTACAAACTGATACTATTAAATTAAATAAATATTTATGCTAACAAAAATCCAAGTGCTTGCTTTCCGTTCAAAGTATAAATGAGTTTTAAATAGTGTAATGTAGGTAGTGTTGTTGTGCGAATGTTAGTGTTAGAGGTATAAGGTTTTGCAGAATGTAAAAGAATGCATTTTTATTTAGTAGCATTAAATTTTTGGTTCTCTCGGTGGCATAATATGGTTGCAGGTTGGTTTGTATGATTTTATTTATCGAAGCCAATGTCAGATTGGTAGCTCGGCACCAGTGTCCCGCGATGGCCCTGGGTGCAGTCTCCTGCATTATTGAACTGTATCCGTCTCAGCGCAAGATGTGCCAATGAATTGGCAACTGCAGCAGACACAGCGCTGAACCGTAGCATTACCACTTTACATTGGGTTTAAATATTTTTTAGGACATCGTCAATGATGTCAGTAAAAAAATTGCTTGTACAACTATTTAATTTTTACCAATAAACCTATTTTTATAGAATTAAAAATAGTGGCATGTTATCGGCAACATAAATATTCTCTTTATTTGTAGTTTCATTTAAATTGTTATAATTCTTCTTTAATAGTACTCTGAAAAGTAATCCCTAAATTCATTCGATGATGTGTGTTCGGAAGGTATTTAGAAGTACGTAATCGTCAAGCATTGTAATTTAAGAAACGATTAGAACATTTTAGGTAAAAAATCATACAGGTTTTCAAAATAAATTGCATACTATATCTACTATATATTTGTCAAATACCACTGACCTATCATTGCACAGCCCAAGCTACTTGACCTAGAACCTTGAAACGTTACATGAACGTTCCTTTTAGGGCATAGTCACCCACTAAGAACGGATTTTTCAAAATTCCCTCAGGGCAGGATACATCAAGATACAAAACGCCCTATGATACATCAAGGTTTCAATGTCAAAGTATAGGGAAGCTCATGTAGTCGTCATGGTAACCATAACATTAAATCTGAAATCCAAGGAAGTGTTTCTGTTTTTCCACGGGTAAAACCGTGTTGATCAGCTAGTATTGAAATAAAAATCAAAGATGCTGATCGATCTATGAACGCATTCCTCGTTGTAATTCAAAGGTAAACTACTTATAAACTTGAGTGGTAAAACATAAAATATATTCATCAAATATTTATTATATGCAAGCCTTTTCATTATTTTGACAGATTAGATTGAAAGTGACTATTCAATATTAAGCTGTTTTTAAAATGAATCCGAACAAAAATTAAACTCTTAAAAGACGTATTATAAACTTGTTAAATTCATGAAAGATTCACTTCTTTTTTCAGTGAACCAAATATTAAGTTTGATTAAAGCCATCTCAACTCGATCACTCCGATAATTTCCTTTTTTTTTAAACTAAGTTACGATCAATCAAAAAGAAAGTCCAGATTTAATTTTGTTCAATAGGCTTTAAAACAGCGATTGTTTTGTCAAGAGTTTTCCCCTTTTTACATAAAAAAGGAAAATTATTAACATAATACATTTTGTATAGTAATATAAAACAACCCTAATAAGAAGATATAGTACAGTTTGTGAATACAAGTTTAACCTTTAAAAGTTAACAAACAGTCTTAATGTTTGACTGAGTTAACATTGTCTTGAAAGGTTGTATACCTATAATACCTAAAAACTATCTCGGGATACTTTCAATGAAGCTTGTTGGCCTAAAAATTAAATACACAAATTTGTAAAGCTTATTTTTGTGAGTGATTAAAATATGTTTTTCCAAGTCTTTGGCCTTGATTTAAGAAGGAAACCATATATAATTATCTGGCTAATTTGTGTTGTAACTCCCTGTTGTAGAGCATTAAAAGTAATTAAGTGTTTGTCGAAAATTACGAACAGCCTATGGTTCCCTGCATGTATATAAATGTTGAAAAAAAGTTTCTACATAGAAAATTAAATCTTTAATACAATAGATGTGATGTTATTTAATATTTACAAGACTTTTATTAGCTTTTATTGAATTTATTTTCATATCGATCTCCTACAGTCAAATCTAAAATATAGGCCTAACTGAACAGAAAGTCTGAAAATAAATTAAGGTCTCAGGTACTATTAATTTCACCGGCATTTAAATGTATATTGAAAAATTGTTTTCAAACACAATATGCTAAGACGGCTGAAAAAATGCTCTTTTTGTATATAGTCTGCTTAAAAATATGAATAACTTAAGTTTGGATTAAAACTTTTAAGTGTATTTTAAGGGCTTAAGCAAGAAGCTATTTCAAATTTCAATTATTCTTTGCTTTACAAGTAAATGTGGACATTAATTTATCAAAATAAAAGAAAAAACTAAATTCTTATTTGATCACAAATACCTACGATGGTGACGTTTACTAATAACCCTTTACATGGAGATCCTCCCAGGAGCATCCACATGCTGGCCATAAGCATAGAAATTAGTAGTTATTTAACTGAATACAGATCCATAAGTGATAATTCATCACACGTCACTTCCACAATAGCCTTCTCACATTATGTATGAGGTGAGGGTGAATAGAGTAAGAAGGTGTAGCCCTATACATCGTATATCAAGCATTACTCTGTGTCATTGGATGGGCTGAGGAGAGTAAGAAGCTTTACACAGCCTTCGTCACTCAACTCGTAAATCATTGAAGAGACTTGCTGTTAAGAACCGAAGCCTCTGTCTATTACGTTCTTATTAGGTTCCTACCAGGTTTATTACGAACCAAAAACTTTTTACCTAGATTTATTTGGTTTCTTTGTGTAAGGTATTTGATAGTATTAAGTTAAATATGTAACAGCGATTTTCTGATTACATAGGGTATCTTTTATACTTAAAGTAAGTTGGCTTTAAAATATTACAGGTAATTAAATAGTTTGAAATTGAGTTAAAAAAGTATATATATATATATATATATATATATATATATAGTGGTAAAATTTGGAATATATTTGTTGCTTGATCGTCCATTTTACATATTTTATACCATAGACTTCAATATTATTTAGTCTGCAACCATATATAAATATTTAATACCCTCCGAAATATAATTGTAACAATACCAAGAGTAAAATGAAATACCCCCGTTGCAGCAGACCTGCATACTCAGCGAATTTCAAGTGCAAAACAACATATTTCAATCCAACATAGCGAGATTTGACATGTTTTTGCAAGCTCCATAAGAATAACATGGGGAATGAGTATGCAGGTTTGCTGCTACAGGTATGTTTAAACTGGTTGGTTTTAATTCAATATTTAGTAGATATGAACTAGAAGAAGCCATTAACCAAGTTTTATCAAGATATGTTGAGAAATAAGCGAAATATAGAATTTTACTTAATTCCCATAAGGTTAACATTGAGACAACGTACTGTGTTTACCACTTTCAATATCTCGGTAACCAATGGACATAGAGCAGCGATTCAAAATACAAAATTGTTTGTTTTTTTGAGCTGAATTCAATGGTGCCAACAAAAAATTTTATTTTTCTATGTGAAAAACTCAAAAAACCCATTTTTGGGGGGGTTTATCCCCCTTTACCCCCCCTTCCGGTGGTCCGATTGGGCTGGTTCACGAACTCGTCCGAGTGATTACCACTTTACACGTCTGTACCAAATTTCATTAAGATCGGACCATATTTACGGCCGCTATCGTGTTAACAGACATATATATATATATATATATATATAAATTCGAACGAATGGTGTTTTTTGCTTCTGGGGACCCCAAAATTAAAAGTTAACATGGTCTCGGACTTGGGTCTTACCATGAGTACTACCGTAATAGCTTATTCCTCTAAGGAAATTCGCTAAAAGGAAAATTTATTAACGTGTTTTATAGAAGAAAAAATTTATTCTCGGGAAAATGTACAGAGAACATTTTGAGAACATTTTGAATTCGTTTACGAGTTTTTCACAGAGGTGTCAAATGTAAACCGACATATCTGAATTAGGCATCAAAGTGACTGCTACCATGTGCAAAATTCTCTCTTAACTGAATAAACCGAATAAACAACTCGTCACAATTAGCCTTAAAAGATATTGTGATGGTTGTATTATAACCAAAGAAGGAGAATTTAAAATAGTAAACTGTTTTATATGTGAGGACATTTTATCTCAGATTTTAGCGAATTTCCCCTATAGGGAAGAAGCTATTACCGTAGGTCTCATGGTAAGACCTAAGCCCGAGACCATGATAACTTTTCGTTTTAGGGCCACCAGAAGCAAAAAACACCATTCGTTCGAATTTTTAGCGAATTTCCCCTATAGGGAAGAAGCTATTACCGTAGGTCTCATGGTAAGACTTAAGCCCGAGACCATGATAACTTTTCGTTTTGGGGCCACCAGAAGCAAAAAATACCATTCGTTCGAATTTTTATATATCTATCTATCTATCTATCTATCTGTCTATATATATATATATATATATATATATATATATATATATATATACTTCGAAATAATTAAAACATTTTTACTTAGCAATATTTTGGTTTTACCTTTTTCAAGCTAAATAACAAACATAATCATAAATTAACAGCTGAGGACAATTTGGTTTGCTGGTCAAGTTGGTTTAGGACAGTTGATGAGGAATCAAACTATTTATTTAAGTATTACATATAAAGAAGTGATAATTATTTACAATTCAGCGGATGTTGAGTCCATGAGGTTGTTTTGACCTTAAAACTAGCTGATGAGCCAATTCATATGTTCTTAAATTCAATTCATTGAGATCTTTGTTCTCAGTATTATTAATTTTGTGGACAGCTTTAAGATCAAAACAATCTTCAAACTCAGCATCATGCTGGACAGCGTGTAAGGCCACAGGCTTTTTCGTCTCTTTATGGTTAACTGAGAACCGATGTCCTGTCATGCGCACTCTTAAAGAGTTTGAGGTTTGACCAATGTATTGTTTTGGGCAATGTTTACATGATAGCTGGTAAATCGCATGGTTTGATGAACAATCCATGTGACCAACGATCGGGTAAACTTTGTCAGTGACGTTACTGCGAAATTGGTCTGTCTCGCACATGATCTTACAGATTCCGCAACGTGGTTTTTTACATGGTTCACATCCATGGTTGGAACTGAGACTTGTATCCGTGTTATTTTCGAGCTTGGGCCTTACAAGCATGTTTTTCAAATTTTGCGGTTTTTTGAAAACCATTCTAGGTGGTCTAGAAAAAATATTTTCCGTAAGGGGAGAGTTCTTGAGTAGTTCAAATCCTGTTTTCATTATAGAATTCATTTTATGAAGGCCAGGGAAGTAAGAGGTTATGAATTTTGGGTCATCTTTGAAATCATTAGGTTTAGTGGGGTTCTTTTGTTTTTTGAATTGTCTTTTTATCACTTTTTTTGGATAACCTCTTTGAGAGAAAGCATTGTTTAATTTGTTCAGATAAGCATTATAGTCTTTAGGATCAGTGCATAAAGCTTTAGCTTTGATTGAAAGGCTTTTAGGAATGGACTTTTTAACGTGAGCAGGGTGACAACTGCTATAATGCAAATATTGCATTATGTTTGTTTTTTTGACATGGATTTTTGTTTTTATTTTGCCACCTTCTAAGAAAATATCTAAATCCAAATACGTCACTGTTTTTGAAGAAACCGTTTCGAATTAGATTTTTTCACTGATTACAATGCCACAATCCGGTTTTTAATATCTCAATTGGTTCTCGAGATATGAGTACTTTTAATTTATTTATTTTCAACCAATTTAAACATTACAAATTGATACAATAGGCCCATAACTACAAAATAATGCTAGATAGTGACAAATAACCACCATCAGACATTGTTGAGCGATTTACACTTAACTTTCATCAATGTAAATTTGTTGGCCGTCATCTTGGATCCGCCATTTTGAAATGAGGTAAGTTATTTCAAATAGGAAGTTGGTATTGTAACCCATCATTTCAAACTATTTTTTTACTCAGAATTTAGTGCCGCAACCCGTTTTTAGCTATAAAACTTCCTTTTTGAGAAATTC
The DNA here is from genome assembly GCA_035578135.1 of Flexamia atlantica. Lineage (NCBI taxonomy): Eukaryota > Metazoa > Arthropoda > Insecta > Hemiptera > Cicadellidae > Flexamia > Flexamia atlantica. The sequence continues at coordinate 27,024,601 of JAQJVK010000008.1, read as the reverse complement.
ATATTTTTTAGATTTTTATTAGATACATTAGATACATTAGATACATTAGATACATTAGGTGAAATGGCGACCTACCCAGGTAGGTATTTTAAGCCAAGTATGAATGACAGATGAGTGAAGGATGGTTGTGGCGCGATCTTGTAGTCTTGTTACTGACTAAGGCCGACATATTCCTTAGACAGGACTGTTAATTAATAGCCCAACAGCCAATGGCAACTAAGGGACCTACATTTTAACGTGGGATCCGAACCACGATTTCGCCTCGGTTAACAATTTACGAACTGGTCTAATTATGAGGATGGTCCCATTAGAAACATGTCAATATCTTGTGCACTAAAGACTATGATTAAAAACGGGTTCCGGCATTGAATTTGCTGTAAAAAACTAGTTTGAAATGATGGGTCACAATACCAACTTCCTATTTGAAATAACTTACCTCATTTCAAAATGGCGGTTCAAGATGGCGGCCAACAAATTTACGTTCGTGAAAGTTAAGTGTAAGTCAACAATGACTGATGGTGGTTATTCGTCACTATCTAGCATTATTTTGTGGTTATGGGCCTATTTTATCAATTTGTAATGTTTAAATTGGGTGAAAATAAATTAATACTCATATCTCATAGAAGCATATCTCATATCTCTTAGTACTCATATCTTAAGAAGCAATTGAGATATTAAAAAACGGATTGCGGTCTTGTAATCAGTGCAAAAATTTAATTCGAAATGATGGGTCACAACACCACTTTTACATTTGAAAAAAATTATTTTGGATAAAATATGGCGGATCCAAGATGGCGGCCAAAATTGGGTACCCCATCAAAATGAAATATTAACTACCCAAAATGTTTGGGGGTGGTGTGGAATTGATATTTAACAATTGATATTTAGGAAAAAGTTAGGGGGGGACTATTATGGGACACCCGGTATAAGGAATTTGAAATAGAGGATTCATGGCAAACTAATGAAGTATGACAAATTACATAAGAAACAAAGTTACGAATTCAAGAATATTTTTCTATTTTCCACGGGTGAAACTTGGTTGATGAGCTAGCGAGTACTATAAAATATTTTTTCACTCTTATTCAATGATATTTTTATGTGATAAACAAGTTAAAGAACACACTCGTTTACCTTTATGACAGCACATGAAATTCAAACATTATAGACTAGCGTACGACACTTAAGGAGACCTACGGAGCCCTAACAAAAGCTTTCAATGGAATGATGATTTTGTTTACTATTGCCTCCTATTTTAATTTAAATTTCTCTTAAATCTTTATTAATCCGAAACCTTATAAAATTTTCACATAAATATAAAAAAATGTACTAATACATTAATTTAAATATTAGTTATTGATTCATACCAGATCATTTTACGTAAATTTTGTTTGCAAACCGGTGAAAACTAATTATTGTTTAGTCATTTCTGAAATATTGTGTTTTTTTAGGTGAGATCATGCCGTATAATATGAGTATACTAAGATACATAATAAAAGTGAAGAAGTACACTCAATTCTTTGATTCTTTTGGTTCACCAAAAGTAATTACTTTTTTCTACTTCTCATCTACACAATAAATTTACACTTCTCATCTAAAAATAAAAATATTTACAACACGCTAGTCTGTTAATGAGTGTGTTTTCCATCAGATGCAGGGTCGAGATTATGCAAAACTTGTACGTGACGAGAAAACGCAATCTTGAATTTTGTGGAATTGGGTCACAGAATACAGGAGCTACAACAATCCTTTGCTTAGGACTAATACAAGGGGAATTATTAATAGCTATTGAGATTGTACAATGAATAATATTTATTCATTATATTTTAGTTGAACAAGCACCTAAAAGAAATAACAACTTAAATTCCTCTAATAGACGTATAACATCACCATCTAAGAAAGAGCGAAACCCCAGTTATGAACAGTTACTCTCAGCATTTATAAAATAGAAATTTCGTTACTAAACGTTCCTAATTTATTCTTGTAAACTACACTACTTTGTATAAAAAAGTATAGGACTTCTGTGTTTGTTTGTTGTAGTTTAACTGACGTAGCTTTGGGCTTGGGAGTCGTAAGAAAGTTTATATTTGAAATTAAATTCGAATACGGCAAATAAGCAGTTTACTTGTGTAAAAAACTTAATTTCTCCTAAAAAAAGTTAAATCACAGCTTTATAAATAAAGTTATAAAGTTATAAATTTATAAAGTTATAAAGTTATAAATTTCAATAAAGTTACGATGATTAAAACAAATTTCATATTTGATATTTGAAATGTATAAAACTTTGCTTCCATATTTCTTTTAAATATATGTAGCGTTGCATGGATTGCAAACTAAATAATCTGAAAATCACAAAGCGGGGGATAGACTGACCAACCTCAGTTAATGAATAAAAGAAATCACAACTACAATGAATGGTGAGCATAGGGGAAGTGACATGCTGAGTTTAAATCCCACAGCACATGACTGGAATAAATTCACATGAACATTTTATGCTAATCCTGTTCAAAGTTATAAAACCACATTTTTGAAAAGTTCAAGAGAAATTTTGATTTCTCTTTTTGTTTTACTGATAAGTTTCTGGAATGTATTTAACATTTCCTGTTCCAGTTCAAATGTCCAATTAATCAATCCTTTTTGAGCAGGTTAACCTTTAAAATGTCCTTTTTGTATTACAGCAGATTTAAATGACTTTTAAATCTGTGAAATTTGTCCTAGATGTTGTCATCTGATCGTTACCATTGACTTTTGCATACTTGACCAGTTTCTTAAACTCCAACAAAATAACTGGTGGACAGTAGAATAGAGGACAGTAGAACTAAAGTTCGTTAACCTAAACGCATCAGCTTGCTTTATATTCATAGAGCATGGACAATATATATGACAACACGCATTTAAATTTATTATTATAATTGTCATATATAAAATTTATTTTATCAGTTATTACCTAAACAATGATTCTTGATTCTATACAGTACACGGATCCTTGAAAAAAGACGGTCATTGCTCCTATTTCGTCAAACAAGATTAAAAGTGAATTCATCTCTGCGATGTGAAACAATAGGAATTGTATTTATTTCAGTTGTAAAAACTTATTTACAACATATAAGATTCCAAGACAAAGTCAAAGTTCTGATGTACCACTCTTTTTTATTAAAGCTTCAACCGGAATCAATTGATAACCTCAATGTCACTTCAACAAGTCGATTTTTCAAGGGAAAACTAACTTAAGTTCTTAAATGAAATAAATTGTTAGGACATATCAAAGCGTTTTCAAATAGGTAGGCATAAAACATTTGAAAGAATATTGAATTCTGTTAACAAACACAGTCGTACAGCAGCATTAATCTTGACTGATTCTTTTACAGCGGGGAAGGCATTGTTGCCGTTATGAGGAAGTCATTGAGTGTGCTGATGATGTACTTAAAGTGATGTTCATTTAACCAATGAATGAGAACTTGAACTGGAACTTAACCAAAAACCGAGAACTTGTGGTTCTTTGCCCATGGTGAATTACGTTAGGAGCACTGGCTGGAAATAATATTGACAGTAAAATAAAGATCAACGTATTTCAAACTAACCTATGACGTATAGAGATATTTTAATGATTGTCAAACTTTTTAGACTCGGTTAGCGAATTATACAATTTTTTTTCAATTGTAAAAGCTTGGAATACTAGGAGGAATTCTGTTTTATAGAAGTTTGACATGAAAAACACATAGTTATATATTTTATACTTAGTTTATCGGGATTTATATAGTTTATCCCGGTCGGGTTTACTTTGAAATTTCTTAAAATGGGTATGTAGAAATGTCTGATCAGGGATTTCTTCGCGCAATCAAATGAAATGACAAACAACTTAGTTATCACAAATATTGCCTCAATTTCTTTTTAGTTAAGATTGAAAAGAATGCTTTGACTCTTGTGAGATTATAATAGCTGATAGCTCTTATAGCTGGTAATACATATTATTATGATTCATATGGTTGTACTTAACACGTACAATTTGGTGTATTATTTGGTATATATACCAAATAATATTACGTCTTCCACAAAAATAACTTACAAGGTGAATAAGCCTGGGTATTGCTAGATAAAAACTTTAGAATTCCTGCATCAATAACTAACGAATTTAAAATACAAAATCCACTAAAATCCCGACAACCAAAACCGTAAAACAGCGTGTGCAGGTGTCCGGAAGCGAGATCAGTAATCAAACTATGTTATTAGTCTGAAATATCCAACAAGTAAATTACTCTAATAAATTTAAACCTCATAGAGAGAATAAATGCAGCTATGCTCTTTAGGTAGCCGACTTTCCCAAAGTAAAGTAATCATTATTACGACTGGTTTTAAATTGAAATTGACTAATTTAATTCATTCAAATCGCAATTGCTTTTCCCGTTTTTAAATATATTTGGAGTAAGACTGCAAATAACAAGTGTTAAATGGTTTCAACGTAGCTCGACTCGCACCTCCATACCCGGAGTTGGTTTAAGGTGATAAGTTACCGCAAATGTTCTATCGATCAGCCGGAAAACATACGACCAGACTATGTTTCTCGTTTGCATTTTATTTCCCCTCTGCATTGGGAAATGATTTTAAAGCTTTCGAACTCGAATAAAAAACATTTTTTAAATCTTTACTTTAACGTTTTACATTTTTATTCGTTGAAAATAATACTATATGCTTCAATAATAACTAACACCTCGTTGAAAAACCAGTAATTTCAAACAATTAATAATAAAATAACAACAAAGATCTTTTCCTGAATGAAAAAACTTTATGAGTGAAAGTTTAATAGGCTTCTAAAATAAACATATTCACTTTTGTGTTTCAGTTATAGTATAATATATAAGATGTTCCCTTACACATCATACTATAACTATATACATTCCGATGCAGACTCAGCCAGATGATACATCTTTTTATCATCAATGGTGAATACCTTTTTTTACCTTGTTCATTTTACCAATATGAAATTATCTATATTCTTTTTGTGTTTTCACCTGCAAAAATGGATTGTTTATTGTTAATTTCACAAAAAGTGTTATTACTATAAAATAGTAATGTTACTGCCTTTTCGATTGTGTCTCATATTGAAAATTAGCGAATACAGCAGTTTTTGATGTAATGTAATGAAACATACCGTTCAAAAATTGGATAAATGTCTTTATTACTTTTATTTAATTTTTTTTTATATTTTAAAAAGCTCTATTTGAATCTTTATACTTTTATTTATAAAAACTTTAAGCTTCATCAATTTTAAGTTCAGCTCGTTAAAACGAGATAAATTCAGTAATTCTGTTATTATAATATATATATATATATATATATATATATATATATATATATATATATATATATATATAGAGAGAGAGAGAGAGAGAGAGAGAGTATGAACAAGTTTATGTATAGTACGTGCAAGTTTTATAAACTCTTTAAAAATTTAATTTTTATGTTTCAGTTATGACAATAATATGTTTAAGGAGAAATAAACATTCAGATCCATATGACACAGGTTTGAGCTTTATCTATAATGTAAAATGTATGAATTTTTAAAAATTAATTTTGTCATTGTTTATGAATAATAAATAAGGTAACATGGTTTAAAGTAAGGTAAATTAATTGGAAAATATTTTTTCATATTAACATTCAACATTTAATAGCAAAACCTGTAGCTCTTTTGCTGCATAATACTTATAAACATAAAGTAAACATACCTCGTATATTCTTTAAACCGCTTTAATCTATTTGAAGAGAGATGTGATGTAACTATTTTAAACTTCCGCGATTGAATGATTTACACCGTTTCACTTTGCCCGCAACCAATCCTGACATCTTCTTTGATTGAGGCATGGTTTATTCAGGTGTGGTTGGTCAGCTTAAAAGCTTCAGGAGCGACGTTGTCTGACCGAAGAGTAAAGTTACTATCTTTACTTCACCTCTACTGCAACGTAAACAATAGTTTATCATTGATTTGAACAAGAGTTTTCCCTTTGAGCAACGCTTTAAATCGCTTTTTACTTCATAAATTATTTGTTATAAGTTTACCAAACGTTTTGTGTCCGAACTCAAAATGGAAGTTCAGCAGAAATATGCTACATAAACCATTGTTGCTGTTATGTTAAGCCTCGAAGAAAATTGTTTTCTAAGTATTAGGATATAATTTGCGAGCACAAATAATTTTGGTCTTTGTCCCAAGGGCCTAAACTTTGAACGTTAAAGATGTGGGTATGTCGTATCCACTTCCTGTAATTGGGCACTTCAAGAAGTGTCCAGCGCTATTCGGGCATTTCATGAAGTGCCGAGTTCGCCTGGGCACATAGTTTAATTGACCGGTTTCAATCAAAATTACAGTTTGTCCCAGCAAATTGGCCACTTCATGAAGTGCTTAACTGCTCATGTTGGGCAGTTGGTGTGATTATTTCTTTCACACCATGTGTCCAGCTCGTATGCTCTGCACTTGATATAAAAACGTTAAACTGCGGTTTACGTAGCTTTTGGTATTATCCGATTTATTATTTTTAACTATACAAAATCAGATCATTTTTAAGGAATATTAAAGAACACTGACAATAAGATAACACTAAACTAGACTCTTCAGTCAATTTAAATTGTATGCTTTATAACAAAAATTACTGAAGATTTTACCTAATACATTTACATGTAACATAACACATCAACATCATCATCATCATCAAACATCATCATTTATCTTTTACTTCTTTAAGTTTTAACTGATTACCAGGTTATTGTTACCCCTAACAATACTTACAACAAATTAAATATAGCAAAGTAAAACAAATTTATAGCAAAAGCGACAAATAAAAAAAATAGTTCTTCAGTTTCTCTGTTGGTATAAACATAAAAAATAGTATACAATGTTATACAATAGTATACAATGTTATACAATGTTATTAGAATTATCGTAAATTGAATTTTACAATTTTTTTATGTTTGTATGAATAAATAAACAACATCATTGCTTAATTGTTTTTCATGGTGTGATCTCTTGTGAAGGAATAGATATTTTTATTTTATTCTGCGTCCGTTGTAATTTAACTGTACTATAACTCCAAAAAAATACAACAAAAAAACTGCAAGTGGGTCAAGACTTGAAGGGTAATATTTCGTCAAGACGTAGGGTAATATTTCGGTCTTCACAATTTCAAGGAGGCAATTAAGTGGGCCCTACGTGCAGAGTACGACAAAGTGCTTTTTAAGGTTGTAAGTCTTACAAAATCCCGAGAGTAATTCTTACCCATTCTCTCTTGACTCTTGTTCAAGGTAGATGTTGAATTTTGCTCACCCATATTAGTATTGATATGTTACTGAGTTATTATACAACATACGTAATAGCAAATATTTAATATGTTGTGTGTGTTTAAATAAATATTAAAATATTTTTCGTGAAGCATAATGGGGTGAAAAGAGTAGAAAACTATTATGCTATATAATTATACAAGTTGATAAACAGCTATTTCAGACTAAATTAGTAGCTTTTCTTTAATAAGTAAACATTAAGAATAGTAACGATAATATTTATCACGACTTTTATTTCGAGTGAAGGAGCGGTTAGTTTATTATTAAAAAATTATAGCATGATAAGCCTTAATTTACGCAGCCAGTTAGCGAAAACCACTTATCCATGTTGTTTTTTCCTAGATTCAGCCACTGAATCTCGATATGGTTGATACACGATTCCAAAGTATCGTAACACACGGCTGAGCCCACATCAATACTTCAATTATAGATCGAGGGGAAGGTTTTGTTGGGAAACTGGAGCTTCTAGCGGCAATCAGCTGAGCCACGAGTGCCTTGAAATATCCACCTTCTCCGTTACATTTTTATAATTTTTAAGGTCTTGCTAGGATTATATTCTGGTAACACAGGTGTACATCAGTAATAAACTAACATTTTCAAAACATATCCATCCAGTGATAGTGACTGATTTACCGTAGTTCAAAGTAAATAGGAAAATTTGTTTCAACTCGTTGGTAAGCGCAAGAAAATTACATGGATATTGTATAACTTATGTTTTTTCAGGCACTATTTACTCCAAATACCAAATACCAAATACCAAGGTCCAATACCACCAAAAGTAATAGAATCAATTGTGGTTTTCAAAGTTTAGGGGCAACAAGAATAAATTGATTGGGATTCGTTTTAAGAAGAGTACTTTAATTACTTCCACTATTTAAACTGCATTGAAAAATTATATTTTCAATTTAGAAAATATAGCATAAACACTTAGCTGATGTTCATGACAAATAGTTTATACTGATGGGTAAGATACCAATTGGAAATGAGATTTAAAAAAAGCTATCATCCTAAACATTTGATGACCTCTATAAATGGAATTCGCGCAATGCATCTTGTAAAACAGCAAAAATAATAATGAGGAAATTCTAAGGAGTCAGGACCAGAAGACAAGACATATTCACCCAACCTTAGAATAATTAAGGTCAGTTTTACACGCGTCCAAAGACTCGAGAGCAGCGACACGTGTGACGACAAAATAAAACTCTTGCAAATAATAAATGTAAAGCGTTGTCAGCTGTTGCCTCTTTGTTCTAAAACCAACTTTATGTTTTGCACTTTTATGAAAGAGCAAGAGTTGCACGTGTGATCTTGGTTTTGCTCCAATTATTTATTAGTTAAGTGGCAAACTATAATCATGTATAACATAAAGTTGATGAAAATTGTTACTAAACGCGGAGGCATTTTTTTTTCTAGCACAAACTAATAATTTAGCCAACATTTTCAAATAAATTAATCCCCTATTGTCAAGTCCGTCATACACAATAAACTTACAGTCGTGTACATTTTTAAAAATCTAAAACTTTTAAAATGATAAATTGTACATTTTTATTTAATTCTGACTCTACAAGTGTTCAACACAACTAATTAGTTGCTTAACCGTCATCACCAAAATTACTTTTGTAACCTCACATAAATTTTTAAAGTTCATAAAAAATGTAATAATTTAATCTGTACAAAAATAGCACAAAAGTCTTATAGGATTTATTTTTTATCTTGATTAGCTATTGAAATAAATCTGATGCGTGACCAAACAAAGTGAATACATTTATGCACAACATATTCAATTGATCATTCTTCAATTGATAATTTAGCTTCGTGGCTACCAAAAACAATTACTTAGTCGGTAGCTCTGGAACACCCATATCCCTTCTCAGTTGAATCACTTTATAAGACGTATTTAGCCCTTTGCTTCCCAAGATATGAAATAAACATTAAAAAAATTTTTCTTTGCTCTATTTATTAATAAAAGGCTTAAAATAACATGAAAAACATTTTGTTACACAAATATACCTTTTTATAGAAAAATTTTTTTCATGAGTAAAATATTCATCATTGGGAAGTTACGGAATGACCATGAGTAAAATATTTATCATTGGGGATATAAAGTAACACTGTGTAAAAGCAGATACAAAAATGTTTTATCACATTATAAAATACATTTAAAAAATACAAAACACATACAAAATATATATTACAATAATATATTATAATATAATATATGTAATATAAAGTAATAAATTTATATTACGTACAAAATATATTTTAAAACATATATAAAAGGAGGCAATCGATAAAAAATTTATTATTTTGGTCCAGAAAAATACTACATTATATAAAATAAGTCAAAAAGGGTAGAGACTATCACCATCCCAAAGAGCTGAATACTACTTAGAACCTTTCAGTAACTTACCATCCCAATGAGTATTATTTTACTTATTGACCTAAACTATCTTCCCAGTGAGTAATATTTTACTCATCAATAAAACCTAACCTACACGTTAGCCAGGACGTGTTATCACTCTAAAAAGTATTTAATAAGCATTAAAACTTTACAGTTTATGACAAGGAATTTTCTTATGGCTGTAAATGAATAAGAACATATCGAAAAAATTCTCAAAAATCACGAAATCCACAGGAGTCCGGGAACCATGTTTTGACAAGTAAAAACAACAACAAAACTGAAATGGGCCCCTGAAGTCTCCTACCATTGCTGCCAACGTATTCAGCATTAAATTTACCTTTGAACCATGAGTATTTTATTATTCATTGGGGAAATAAACCTTGCGTTTTAATAACAAACAAACCATGAGTAAAATAATACTCCGTGGGTAAGAAAGGGTTAGATATGTTCGCTATGTATTAATTCGTTCACGACAAGATTGAAACTGGTACTTACACTTCATTTCGTAACAGTCTGTGCTACTGTAAATTATTTATTTTATCAATATAACTAAACAGCCTCTAAGTAACTATATAGAAATTACATTTTAAAATACAGCTTAAGGACTATTTATTTTTACAAAAACAAATTATAAACAAACCCATCAAAAACAAAAGTGAACATGAGGTGAGGAAGGGTATGTAGACATTGGAATCGACCAAATATTGCAAAAACGGAACAAATGCATTTAGTCTAATGATGGAAACTTCTAAGGAGCTTGGAGCTATTATTATCATAGATAAGAGAAGGGAGTAGGGTGGAGAACTCCAGTTCTAACTTAACATTAGTTATAAAAGACGAACTATATAGAGGTAATATTACTGGATAAAAAATACGTTTGAATATGAAATTAAATATGTATTAAATATATTTATATTTTTTATAAAGTTATGAAAATATTAAGTGTGATATCCTCTCACTCTTCACGTTCATAAAATCAATGTAGGCCTACACTCCATCGTCGTCCAAACTGTTAACTAATATCTTCGTGTTTAAATGTCTATTTTGTTTTTGAAACAAACAATACAAAAGGTAGTACTACATTTTATCTCTGGTGGTAAAACACAAGATATTCATGAATGAATTAGAGTCTACAGTCAGATTAGGAAGAATTTACTACCCAGGTGCTTTGTGCTGAGTCAGCTGCTTTCAAGACTGTTAGACATAACTGTTTTCTCATTTGGTTAATTTAAACTCTCCTTAACAAAACTTGAAAATGAGTTGAAAGTGAAAAATGAGTTTTTTTATTATTATTCGTTAATATGGTTCTTATAATAACTAGCATTTTTCTGCTGGTGCCTCATTTTAAGAATAACACAATTCCACTTGAATTTCTTATGAACCAAACCAAAACCAAACAAACACTAATAAATAGTACTTAAGGAACTATTGTAATCTCTTATATTTTAAATAACAATTACATAGAGGAAAAATAACCTAAATACCTAAATAACCTAAGTACCTAAGAGTACCTGTATTAATCTAAAATCGAGACTTTAATTGATCGTATTTCATGTCACAACCATTGTCATACTTAAGCTACGTTAAATTAATGTTACAATTTCATGTCTGGACAGATTCTTCTAATTTTAAACAAGGATCTTTAGAGAATAAATTCTTGCTTCAAAGCCTTTATACTCTATATTTTACTGGATTAAGCTAAATTTACGATTGTCGTTTCAGTTTATGGGCTGGCATTACGATTTTATTATGGCTTCTAAAACTGCACTAACTCACAGTTGATATCATGTCTTTAAGGCTTTGAAAAGTAACTATAATAAATTATGATCTATTGTAAAATGTTGTGTTATGTTAGATTATGTCCAGACAAACTAATATATAGGCATCCCTATTGTTGTTTAATCGACTTCTTCTGTCCCATAATTATCTCAAGTTGACTATCACAGAAAATCAGTCTTAATGATTCAGGTCAGGTATACAAATAATTCGATCATAAATATACATAATCCTAATATTTACTTATATACCTGAATTTGACTTACTACTGAATGTTTTACTATGGATGTTAATATTCGATTTCATGCTAAATAAACAATAACAATAATGTCTCTGTAAAAAGATGCCACACTGCACATTTTCTTAGCTTTAAGAGCTCAACCACAGCTCAACTAATATCATTTTCAACTAAATAATTCGTCCCGTCCCTTCCACTGAGAAAATTGTTGTTACAAAATGAATTGCAAAATGATTTAACGTCATAAACATTTCATAAAAATGATTTCCCGAACTGGAAAATGATAATTTTTATGCAAATAACCACATCGATTTCAAGCATTTTTATTCTTGGATTTTGCAGACCTATCATGATGAACAGGACTAGGCTTATAGAAGGACGGCTAGTCGATTTATTGTAAAACAGTGAAGATTTCCGCTGAGTGGAATTTGAAGATTGGTACTGCGGCACACTTTTTCTGTCCATATATATATATATGCGATTCAATTCGACTGTCGAACTTACACCACTGGAACTGCAAATACCCCTAAACTGTGTTTTGGTTATTTCAGCTATCCTGCGAGTGTCCATGGCTTTAGAAAGGATTAAAATCCTTAGTTCTTGAAAGACGATATTTTATGGCAAGATCTATTATACTTAGTGACACGATCTCTTATCAAACTTACCATTGGATCACCAAAGTCACAAGTTGAGCTAAGGTCCCCAAGCTCGGTAACAAGACTATCTGTTTTTTCGTCTGGCTTGTGTTCTGTGAAAAAAAAATTCTTTCGCTCATATAATATATTCTTTTTAGGCATCAAACTTTTTCAACACAATGTCAAGTTCATTCTTGTCAGTTTCAGAATCAAATCCAAAATATCATCATCATCATAGCCTCATCATCGAATAGGCTCAGAAGAAAAGCTACTCGATAGTCATTATTTTTTATTTTTACTTTAGATGTTATTTGAAAGATTTCAAATTTCTGTTGAATAAACTTATAATTCTCGATACGTTACCTGTCCACTAAATTAGTGCAGATGGAGGTAATGGAACATTAACACTTTGCAAAACTATCTGTTTTACTTCTTTAGTTTCCCTCGTCTCTTCTCCAGACATTTTGGATTTGTTACTTCACAAATACTTTATAATTATCTACACCTTTTTCATCGACTGCGACATGAACTAATGCTTGCCAGACTTGTAGGGCTTTCTTAAAAGAAAGACATCAACATCACCCGAAATATACTCTCTATTACATACACTCTCTTATCAGTTATTATAACAAATTAAAAAAAACACTTATCACATATCTTTATACTTGAAAGATTTTTTCCCTTGTCCTCAAGGTAAACATGTCTATGTTGGAAAGAAAATTCAATCGATATTGTTTCAGTGCACTACAACAGCATGAAAACAACAAAGAGGAAAGGAGGAACAGCATGATTGGGTATTCTTGTCACGAGTCACAGAAATGTATCTTCCTCAGACCTCAGAATTATATTATGACTAGTTTTATACGAGACTGCACTGGTGTTTGTGGTTACATGCGATATTAAAACAATCAAAAATGTATTTGGCGTTGAATAATATAATATTCATTAAGTTTCTATGTTCAACACAATTAAAACAAGAGGTATTAAAGGGATTCAAATTCATTTAATGTGATGTTGCGTGTAATTCACATTAAATTCATGCTTCGATCAAATTATTTCAAATAATATTTTTATAGCGTTATATAACTGCATACATATTGTAGCCCAAACCACCCGTAACTTTGAGAAAAACTTAAGTCTGACACCCAATTAACCCTACACTTGAACGGAAGGTCTCTATGAGGAAACCCCATGAAAAATATTAAATAACATTTTCCCTGAGGGCACAAATATAAATAAAATGACTAAAACAGCTGATGAATTTGTTTTTAATTAAAAAATTATATGTTTACATTTTACCAGCGAAGTGGAACACCCTTCCATTTTTTTTAGATATGGAAATTTTGATTTACCAACATACCCTTCAGACCCACACATCACATTGTTAGAGTTGCATTTCTTCGTGTGTCGAGGATAAGTTCAATGCTGTTTCAATTTTTCAATGTAGTTTAAATTTGCAGCATGAAAATTTTGTTATGTAAAATCGCACTTAACCTTAATTATCCAATAACTCAATAACTTAATTCTTTTGGAGAAAACCAAAAATAACAAAAATAAAAGATGAGGGACATTAGTTTCGTAGTCAATAGCAAGGGAACATCTCAAGTATTGCTTCCAATAAGAGCACAAGTCAGTAGAGAAATCGTTAAGCTCAGCTGCTAGTTGTCTCGTAGTTCCACTTATTCTACCACTCATGAGCTACAACTGTATCGTTGATCTTTGTTTCGTGTTACATCTTTTTCGTTTCCAGGCTCCCAGCTCGAAAATATTGTTTACTATCTAATGAGTATGCTATAGATATATCTAATTAAGTTCCTATTATGAATGCCAGATATATTTATAGTATAACACTCTCTTTGGCTACTAATCTAACACGTTAGCCTTTTTGTCATTTAAATATCACAGCCATCATTGTGTGAGTTCGTTCACGCAAATAGAATACTGATTCGATTTGCCAGAACAAAGGTCCGGATGAATCTACAAAAACGTTGCCTTTTCTGTTGCCTAAAAAGGGTTTGAATATACTTGCAATTGAATTTTACTAGACTAGAAGTTATATGTATCAAAATAAAATAAAAGAGCTTAAAAGAAAAAGTGTAAAACAGAAAAATATATTAGAATTGGATGGAACATTTCCAGCAGTATATTGGGCTATCTCCGTCCAAAGTAATTGATTACAGCGATTGGTCATTTAGAATTCTCAAACGAATCTGGTTTAAGCATTTGTTCACTTTCAGTTCATCAGTAATTTCCATTACACTGAACTTGGTCAAATGAAAATTGTATTAACCGTTTTAGATTGATATGAGCGAACTTGTGGTTCTCGTTGATTGTTTCGCTGTAGGACCAGACATTAATGCATCTAGGTTGAATGATTAATGTTTCTAATTCAAAATATTATTCCTACAAAATAAATAGTTAAAAAATTACATTTTGATTATTTGATTTCTCAAAACCTAATTTATAGGCATTTAGTTACTGACTAATCGATTGTCAAGCTCACAATTTACACTTTTCTTTATTTTATTAGTTTTGAATTGAAAATTCTATATTACTAGAGCCCTGAAAATCTCTTAGTTCAAGATAAATCAAAAATAACAATAAATAATTATTATAAGATAAAATCAACACAAATTAAAACAATGTGAATATTTTTTTTATTATTTACAAACTTCAGTTGAAGAGGATGGAAAACAAAACTCTGATACACTTAAAAATATTATTAAAATGTAATGCCAACTCTGATTGATGTACTAGGGGGAAGATTGAATTAAAAGCAAACTGAGTTCAAGAAAAAAAAAACATTATCGCATAAGAAGAGACATTTTTATGAATAACTGGAGGAGACAGTTTTCTCTCAGGCAATTAAACTTTGACCAAGTGACACCTCTACCTACCTTTGGGAAGATTTTACGAATATATTTACTCCTAGGAGCGCTTTTTAACAACGTTCAGTTAAGTTATTCATGTGACATAACCAACAAAGATTTCTAAATTTGTGCTTGGTTTTAACTCAGTTCACAACCACTGGCATAAATCAAGCAAAACTTACAAAAGCAATTACCATTGTGAAATTTCTATGCAGTATTTGAGTTGATTGGAAAATAATAGTAAATTTCATTACTAGGAGCTAAAGAGATACTTTTCATACAAGGTCAAGTTTTTCTTTGAAAAATGACTGAGTAACGAAAAGCAAATTTCGTCCCTTGTAGTGAACTATATATTTCGTCATACCGCTCAATATATTCAACAACTTAAAAACCAAAATGTTCAAGGTTGTTTGATTTTCAAAGATTTCTCCCAACGAGGCTTCGTCTTATTTTTGCTATTTGAAACAATCAGGTGATTGTCTGTCTCCTTTGTTTTTAGTTAAGAATGACAGTAACAAATGATCGGTGAATCGAATACACTGAACTATCGATTGGTGAAATGAGCGAGTTGAAATATCAAGTTTCATCTTGACCAATAAGGGGAACATATTAATGAAACCTCGATTGAGGCTATATTTTTACCAAATAAGCTTTGGCTCCACAGGCCTTTTGGAAGTGAGATAAACTTATATTATGGTTCTCTTCTTCTCTCCAAACCTTGGTTTTACTACAGCAAAACGAACACTTCCTCGACATCAGCTGATAGTTTTCCCCCTAGAGAGAAGTGCTTATTTAGCCTCGCAACACATATGATAACAAAAACTGCCGTATTCGTAGCGATATAATAAAAACGTAATCCGCGCCAATCACAGTTCCTACAACCGCGCCAATTCGCGTAAACTGCCAATTCACACTCTGAAAACTTATCGAAAAACGGCAGTTTAATGAGGAGCGAGCGATGAATACTCAATCGCTCGCCAGCTGATTACCTTATCGCTCGCCAGCTGGTTGCATTGAGTTGTTCCTGTACGCGCTTCAGCCAATCACAGTCGTTGGCTCGAGCACTTCCACCTTTGTTTTGATTCGACTGAGTTCGACGCAAAATCATGATGGCGCATTCAGCTACAATTTAACTGAACAGCGAGTAACTGGTAACTCTAATTGTATTTATCGATTGGGAGTCAAAAAAAGCAGTCGTAGGATACACTTTGCATATATTTCGCGTGTAAAGTGTCTTTCTCGCTTTCGCTAAAATTACTGAGAGCTCAAGCGAGAAAGGCCCACTCTACGCTCTTAACACATAAATAAATATTTAATATAAAAAAAATTAATGTGCTATTTTTTATAATTTGCCGTGTATCTCCTTGCATGTAAGAATAAACATTCAATTCTCTTGCAGTTTCCTCCACAAACAGTAAGTGGTTAGATTTGCACTTTTTTAATTAAAAGTTTATTTAACGATTTTTAAGGTCAAAGTTCAGTTGAAATGACTACCACATGACTACCAAAAAATGACGAATCTCTCTTTATTTCTAAATAAAACATGCTAAGAATAAAAGTGTTTGAAAAATGTAAAATAACCATAAGCATGTACGTTGAATAAAAGAGCTTTATCCCTATTTAAACGAGATTAGAGGTTTGAGCCCAAAAAGGCACTAAGTGGAAATTAACTAGGTCCAGTTGATCAGCAAAGTACTTTCAATGTGCGTTAAATCTCTTTTCCGAGGTTAAATTTTGTCAATCAGTGATTGTTAATTGGACCAATTCTGGGAAACGGTGAAAACATTTTTCATTTTACATCAAACTGTGACTCAGCAAACGGTTACAGGATCCTGGGACAAATCGTTATATTTATGAATAAGTAAATCTGTTTAGCAGAAAACAGTGCCATATAGTAATTTAATGAAGCTATCGGTCTTAAAAATACAATTCTACATGTCTATAAACGATGAAATACTATAGTTTACTTTTTTTCTGATTGCGTTAATATTTTTACTGGCCTTTTTCAGTGCATTCCTTCGATACTTTAACAGAAACCTAGAATTGTTGGTTGTTCTTTACTAGAACTACTAATAAAGTTCTGTTAATTAGGAATACGTTATACCGTGAGGTAATTGCGTCATTAAATAACTTGGGAAAATGAATACCTTGGAATACTCAAAGTATCCTAATAATTATTAATAAACATTTTTTGCAAAATCTTTTCTTCTTGAATGTCTGATAATAGCACAACTAATCAAGCCCTTACGATCACAATACTGATATTGGATCTGAGTCCTATACAGATGACCCGTTGTCTTTTATAAGTACTGAAGCGATTACATAAGATAATTACAATGGTGAAGCTTGTCCGCTCTTCAACATTGATTGGGCCTACAGAATTTTAATCAATTAGGATTTTCGTTCTCTTTGTAATTGAGTTGTTTAACTTTTTTTCTTTTTTAAGATGATCTAAACTTATATTTTACATCTCGAACTTGGTTTTTATATTACATTTCAGCTAACTCAATGATTAGATTAAAATTACAGGTTTAAAAAACATCAAAAAACGATCTTTTTGATTTGTAAATATTCAAATTAGATAAGGAAAACTCAAATACCAATACCAAACAAATATTTATCATTGAATTTTACCTGAACCTACATACAATCTACAACCAATATCTTGTGTTTCAGCAACATGAAAGGCTGCACCTAAGAATATTTTTTCTTTGTTAAAACATTTAAAAACGTAATTTTTATGTCATAGGTCACATCAATAATTGATATTTGCACCATTTGGTTTTGGAAGCAAGATCATCGATATTTTCTAAATTGGCACCGATCGGAAAATCATTCAGAGGAGAAACTTAGGATGGAACAACAGTAATAGAGTGAAACTACTGTTATATTTTACTGTTTCTACGAAACAATATACTTACCAAACTCAAAATGGGTGATCGAAAATGTCTTTAAATTGAAAAACTAATTTTAGAAATCGAACCTGAGACCCATCTGGGAAAGATTCATCATATCGGATTGGGGGGTCAGCACCAGTGTCCGCAATGGCCTTGGGTACTGAATCCTGCATTATTAAACTATGTCTGTCTCAGCGCAAGATGTGCCAATGAATTGGTAACTGCAGCAGATACAGCGCTGAACCATAGCAGTAACACTTTTTGGTTAAATATTTACTGGACATTCATTAATATGTTGGTACAAAATAACTGCTTGTACAACAACAGTTTTATTCGGTTCTAATAAATAAATTTTTGTGCACTACGTGAAAACCAAAATTTGCATGTTATTGGAAACATAAATGAGTTGTTTATTTATAGTTTTATTAAAATAATTATGATTTTTCTTAAATGATTTTATATTTTAGAAGTAAGTTTTGAAAAGTATTCTGAAAGATGTCATCGTCGCATGATTGATGTACTCGTAGCGTGTATCTGAAGGTGAAGAACTCTATGTATATTGGTTTTTGAGATAAACGTTAAACTTTTGTGTACGCCGTAGTAAGTAATATATCGTACATTACATTCATTCTTCTTCTCATTTTCATTGAATGTTTCATTAAAAGCTGGATGCTCAATTTTTGTTTCGTATGAAGTAATGTACAATAATGTACAGTAAAGTTTTAAAGATTTTAAGCTAAATAAAAATAGTAGTTTTCATCACTAGGAGCAAAAATGGCTCTTTTTGGAACGAGATCGTAATTTGGAAATGAGATCGAGTACGGAGACACTTTTGCTCCGTGTGATGAACAACTATTTTCATCATTATGTATATAAATAACCATTTAATCGTTAAAAAATTTGACTACATAATTTTGAGGTTATCCAAAATATTCATCGTCATTTACACATCTGTTAGTTGTTTCCAAGCACAAGTTAAGAAATCGTTCAACCTTCCAAACGTAACATAAACAAATTTTTGACATTAGAGTACGGCAAAATTTATCGTATTTTCTTCAGTGCTCCTATTCGAAGTGATCCAAAACGATCATTTTGCGTACGATTTAGAGAACTACAAAAGGCTGTTTTCCGGACAGTATGATGAAAAAGCCTTTATTAAATTGCATTCTAAGTATAAATATAAATCCAAATAGTAGATCTATTGATCAACACCTTTCTCAATGTAGCTCCAAAGTAATATTGAAAAAAATCAATCAAACATAAAATATAACCACTTTAAAAAAAAAAAACATAAAATATTTACAAAAAATTGTAATTCAGACAAAAATTAAACTTTTAATAGAGATGTTATAAATTCCTTTAGTTCATTTTACTTAGAACTTTCAAATCTTAGAAACTAAATATTAAGTTTGATTAAAACCATCTCAACTCGATTACTCTGATAATTTACTTTATTCTTTAAACTAAGTTTCAATCAATCCAAGTAGAAAGTTATGAGTAAATTATTTTATAAAGCTTTAAAGCTTTAAATCGAAAAGCGATTGCTTTGTCAAGAATTTTCCCTTTTTTATGAGTAAAACGGAAAATATTCAACATAATAAATCCTGTGGAGTAATATTAAAACAAACTACTCATTTATAGTAGTAGTTTTTCAGTAAAATAGTATATTTCATTACAAGGACCTAAAGTGACGCTTTTCGTACAAGGTCAAGTTTTACAACCGAGGCTGTAAGCCGAGGTTGAAAAATAACCGAGTAACGAAAAGCAACTTTGGGTCCGTGTGATGAACTATATTTTTCTTTATATTGCTCAATACAATACATAAACTACTTAAGAAAAACAAAATGTTACAGCTTGTTTACCTTTAAAGATGCCTTCAAAAGATGCCACCGTCTTGTTCTTGCTATTTGAAGCAATCAGCTGATTGTCTGTTTCATTTGTGTTAGGGTAGACTGACAACAATGAACAACTATCGACGTATCGAACGCATGTAATAATCGATTGGTGAAATGAGCGAGTTTCACAAATTGATTAAACTGACAGCAATGAATGTTTCGATAATAACGATGAATGTTTCGATTATTTGTAATCGAATGAATATTGTTCGATTATTACGACGTACTCGGCACTTTTTGACTTTTATAGTCCTAGGACTATAAAGAGTCAGCTGGTATCTAGTACATCAGCTTTTAATTCCTGGGAATAAAAAGAGTGTATTTAGGTCTGGAAAACATGCATTAAAAACATCTGTTTTTGAAGCAGTATAACGAAAAATATTTTAAACAAGCAGGATTGTTAGAGGAAACCTTTATAAAAATTCTTATGCCATTCTTAGTCTAAAATATTATTTTAGTACTGTTTAATTTGCAACAGATATATTTAAAACATTTAACTCTTTAAAAATGTATCTCATCCCAAAATTTTATAACAACTTTCAAAAAGAATAAGTTCCTTTATTCCAGAAGATCAAACCTGCCCCGACCCACAAATATGTTCTCTAAGTCGGCGTGTTGTTACGGTAAAATTAAAATCTTAATCTATGAACCAAAGTTTTCCAAATATTACAATATTTGGTACGAGGTACACGTTAATAAAAGAGGGTTTGTAATTTTATCAATAACATATATTTGGCTCAGCATTAATTAGATTTCTAGAAGCTTATCTAATTAAGAAATAAGCACATTGGTCATAACTGCTTCCGACTGCTACTTAACTAGCACATACAAGGATATAATAAAACAGACGCTGATATATAATGTATTGTTTGTAAAAAAAACTCGTTGCTAGTCTCATGTTTGTCGTGTTATATCACCATTTCTTAACAATCCTAGGTTTTTTGTATGTATGTATATATTTAGATTTGTGGTTGATTTATATTAAAAAATATATATATATTTTTTTATGATGTTCAATATTATTTTATGATGGATTTGTATTTGAAGTTCATCGTCATTATAAGTTGAAACTATGATGCATGAGCAGTAGACAATTAATCATAGCTAAACAAAATTTAGGATAATATAATACAACCGGTTTTTAAATTTTATGTAATACTCTGTTTATCATTTTGATTTGAAAAAGAGGATTTTTCAATCAACATGCTTGGAAATATGAAATGCTAATGGACACGAAAAGAGGCCTATTTTGCCGTACGTTGTAAAGCTAATTCTCACAACTATAACAAATTATGGGTGCAATGTTTTGATGTTGACTAAAATTTTTGCAGTTTTTTTACAATTAAAATAAAAATATCTTCATTTTGCAAACAATGATATACAATTGCTATCTTAGTAATAAATTAACCCTTAAAGAAACTTATTATTAAGAATTTTCTAAATTAGGTCTCATATTGAACATGTCCATGCTGGAGATCAGTACAACGACAATTCTTAATCAAATTATCGAAATGAAAAGTGTTTAAAATACTACAATACTTAATACAAAAAAGGACAATATGTATAATATAATATAACATAATATAATATAATATAATATAATATAATATAATATAATATGATATAATATAATATAATATAATATAATATAATATAATATAATATAATATAATATAATATAATATAATATAATATAATATAATATAATATAATATAATATAATATAATATAATATAATATAATATAATATAACAAATAAATCTCGTCAAAAAATACTTTACTTAAGTGCATAATTAGAAAATCGTCACTGGTAATTGACCTGAGGAATGTTTTTTCATTTAAGATTTAAAAAAATATTAAATGGAAGAACAAATATTTATTAAGTTGCATCATTATTTTACAAGATTTTAAAATGTTAACTTATTCTGTACCTTGTAAACCGAACTATCAGTTTTTACTATTAGGTGGCAACAAAAAAAACTGGGTTCTGTAAATGTGAGAGAGTCACTACAACTGTTGCAGTTAGTGCATTCAAAGTGTTCAAGTACCCTTGGCAATTGACATCATTCCGTACAGAGCACGAACGCCACAGAGGACCGGGACGGCGCTCTTTGTTGTGGCTTCAGGCCGACATCGACCCACCGCTCCCGCTAGGAATGTTTAGTAATCGAAGTCGTTGTTTCGTTGTAATAAAATCGAAAAGGGCCAATCGTTAAGTGTTTTGTTTAACCATATAAAATACGGTTTATATATAAGTGGTTGGTTATTGATTAACTAGATTAGTGGTGCAGCTTCCCTTGTAACAGCATTCACAATTCCAGTAATACCACATTGTATTTGCTGAAAAACATTGCACTCGAATCAGCGGTTTACATGAAACTTCTGCTCCCATTTTAAAATTGTGGGGAACTACTAAGCTCTTTTGTCTAGGGCTTTTTTGTAGGTGTCTTAACGCTGACCTTCACATTTTTTGCTGAAAAGCTTGACGAGAGTTTTTTATCCATGCTATAAGTTTTTTTTAAAGAACTTGTAGTAGTTTTTATCACAGACCCCCTAGCATCTTAAAAAGGATAGCTTTAAAATGTGTCCTTAAGGAATGGTTTAGTTCTTTGATAAAATATTAAGCAATATTCAGGTAAATTATTTTGTTTTAATCATTGTATGAATAAAATAATATGAACTGTTAACTATAATCCAGAAACTACTCATAAGAATCATCTATGCAATCAATAACTAAACAAAAGATAATAACTAAAGCCGAAAAGAATAAAGCCATAAAAGTTATACTCAAGTTTACTAGAATACACTTTGACTAAGTTCACCGTTCACAAAGCATTGTTAGGCTTGGATACATGATATCTAAATTTTCCTTTAGTTATGCTTATTGAGTAAAAGATATTTGCATCAAGGGTTACAGTCTTGTCCTTGACTACGACAGTGTACGTGATTATCAGCAGCGTGCACCAGGGACCCGCCCGCGCCTTTGAGCTGCAAGGATTATAATGTATATCTTGTGTTGGCGGAGGAGGACCGACTCAACTACGTGACTGAATTGTGAAGTGTATCGTCTCCCAGATCAATCCTGAAAATTAAAATTAAATTGATCCCGTGTATGTTATTAACGAGTTATCTGTTTGAAGTCACACAATGACAATAAAAATCACTTTAAGCTGAAACATTACTTATAACTATTATTCTATTAAAACATTATGCCTATTATTATGAAAAAATTTTCCTATTGCACTAAAACTTCCCAAGATTGTATAGTTAATTTTCTTTTTTAATTTAAATGAATGAATACATTGGTTTATTTTAATTTTTTTCATATTAGTTGACTTTGTACATTTATAATAAAGATATTTTACTAACGGCAAGATGAGATTTTTGAAAATGAGTTTATTATTAATATTAAAATAATATATTAATTATTATGAGAGATATTGTGAGAGATAATTTATAATGTGTAAGTAATGGTTTTTGCTCTTTAATCATCATAAGGATAATTTAACGGGGTAAGGTTTTTTTACGGTAAACATCGATTTATATATGGGTTATTGTAAGCTATTACTTTCAACATAACGAGTGATAAAACTGGAATGTTATACAACTGTTTATAATCGAAGATACGAACATATTTTATATTTCAGAGAAAAATGGTAGGGGTAGGTTTATAAAAATTTAAATGTTTATAACATCAGTTAAGAATAACGAAACATATCAACTTGATATATTGCATTAATTTCAAGATGGGAAACGACACATGAAAAACCACAATGTAAAAATCGGTTTCAAACCTGACTTTGGAAACTGAATTGATAAATAACGAATGTTTGAATGGTATATGCAGTTATCGCGGCGCCGTGTACACGGGGGTGATAAGTGGCCTCTAATGTCGCCGTCGATCACACTCCGCACATACGATCCCGCAGATGTTCTCTTTGCGCTTTGTCACCGAGGGCAGCTTATTTATTCGGCAGTCAAAAGTGCCGAGGATTTTTCAACGTATTTGTAAT
This sequence comes from Flexamia atlantica, assembly GCA_035578135.1. NCBI lineage: Eukaryota > Metazoa > Arthropoda > Insecta > Hemiptera > Cicadellidae > Flexamia > Flexamia atlantica. The sequence continues at coordinate 27,000,553 of JAQJVK010000008.1, read as the reverse complement.
CATCGGAATTCCGTAAGCAAATACTAATGCTGCAATACGTTATCACTCTAACATTACATAACCATGTAATGGTATGTACATAACCATGTAAGACGTCGATCACGGCTATTTTGGGTGGTTTTAGGGTCTTAGCCGAAAGAAATTATTTATATATTCTATAGAGCAAGGTGATAAGCTGAATATATCTTAATATTCGTAATAATGATTCAAAGTCCCTCTGTAAAAAAAGTAAACTGAGAAAAGCATTTCTTTTTTGGCTACATCAATATGTTGCCTACAATTTGCTGTAACAAGCTACAGTGATTCAAGATGTTGACTAGTTTGAAAATGGAAAAAAATTACTAGCCTTTGACAAGACACATAAAATTATATTTAATTCAATCGAAATGAAATTGCTTTCACATTAAATAATAAGATAAAATGTTATTTAAAAAGGCCTAATTTGTGTTTTATTTAAATTAAAACGAACTCATATTTTAGGCAAGAAATGTAAGTATTAAATGTTCTATTGAAAATAAAAATAAAATCTCATACTGGTTTTATTTTATATTGCGTAGCCTAGAATAAACCAGCTCAATGACTATTCTATTTAAAATCTCCATTTAACAATTTAAAACAACTTAAACTGATAATCTTAGTTTTTACTTTTGCCTTGATTAATCTACACATCTCACAGGTTTTTGTCGTATTCGTATGACTTAAAACATGCAATTGTTTTCAAACATACGTTTCTTGAATGGTGAAAATAGTCTAAATGTAAGTGCCCAAAAGTGAGGAAGAGTAAAGAAAGAGAACATTAGTCGAAGGATTTGGTGGGGCTTAAAAAGCGGAGAGAAAAGTCTTTGTTGGAAATGTCACGTTTCTGCTGCTAGTGGTTGGTTCTCCAAACTATATAAGGGTCAAACTAACAAATTACATGAGAGATACAAATTTATTTATTAAAATTTAAACCAAAGTTTTGTAAAATAAATTAATAGCTGACTAATATTACGATTTGTTAATTTAATTTTTGTTAGGCTCATGATCTGATGTATATACTTTTTACAATTACTTTATCAAAACATTTTTTTCTATTTTAAATCCCAAACTCTAACTACTAGTCAGAAATGTCTAATGGAAATTAAATTTAAAACTTAAAAAATATTTAGTTTATACTTACTTGTATAATATTTTAAAATTTCAAAATGTAAACTGTTTCAGTTTTATTACACTTCTAGAAAAGTTAAAATATTTAAAATTGTTCAGTGTTTTTTATGCTGAATAACTGACTGATTGAATTTTCCAGCACTCGACACGGCAAAAAACGACGGAAACGTCGGTCAAAGAGCGAAATAACCTGGACAAACATCGTTAAAGCCTCAAACGCAACGGAAGCAAATACGCCAACGCTTAATTAATTGTGTAACGTTGACAAACATCAGCTGCTTTTTAGCGAATTTACATGGAATAGTGAGCTATTGGCATGATGCACGGGACCTAGGTTACTTTTTTGGGAGATCCTTGGTTGTCAAAGCATCCATTTGAAACTGTATGTGTATGAACAAATAATCCAGAACTGAGTACCATTTTTATAGTTTTATTTTTGTTAAATGTCTTACCTTTTTTGTATTTAATATTCCCGAAAAGGTGAAAACATGTAGCTAAAATAAAATATTCCTTTATTCAAACATAGCATGCACATCTTTGCATTATACTTGATTTTTCAACTGAAATGTGAATCTACTGAGAGCAACACAAGAGGCAAAATTTCATATTCAACCATATATATATTTAATATATTTAAATATATATATGGTTGAACCATATATATGTATTTAATGTATATATATTTAATTTAGTAACATATATATTTACTAGCTGTCCCCCATGGCATCACCCACGATTGAAATGATAGTGAGATAGTAACCAATATCCACTTTAGAGTGAAACCACAAATCCGCTAATTAATAAATAAGGAAAACTCCTTTTGCTATCACAACTGCTTCTTAACATATATGTAAATTTAAAGGTATTTCTGAGTAGATTTAATAATACCTCTCAAAATTATGGGAAAGGTTTTAACTCAAGTAAGTACAGTGAATGGTTGAAGGTCCTAAACTGTAGAATCTTCGTCGGTGTCGTAGACACTGGATAAGAATCTTTACACTTTGTTGACCCTTGTTAACTTTGTGGGAGACAATCTGAGCTGGATTATTTTCCCATTTAATTAACAAAATATGCAAGTAGTGATTTTTGAAGTCGAGTCGAGTCGAGTCGAGTTTTGAAAATTACCCGCGAGTTTCGAGCTTTTTTCGAGTCGAGTTTTTTTTATATTTATAATATAATAGTCATCATTTTTCTACATAATGGTAAACTTATCATTACTCAAATACAAATTACAATTTTGAGGTATTTAAACTTAAAAGTGTTACTGAACTAAGAGCAGATATACAAATAAATTATACCAAAAAAAGAAAGGAAACCTTTTACTTAAACTCACAATATTTCTTGATATGATATATTTTTCAAGCCTAACTTGTGTTTAAGGCTTTCCTGGGTTTTGAAATGAAATGAAAAGTTTTGATTATAAGCCATGACCAATTAACTGACTCAATTAATGATTAAAATATTTCCTTTGAGTTATTCACACGGGTACATTTTTATTCATGTGTCAACAAAAAAAACTAAGTTTTTATTTATTTGGAATGGTTTATAAAATATAACAAAAAAATTTTTTAAGAGATGTAATAATAAATAACTTCAAACGATAGAGATAGAGTGATTTAAAAATTTATGTGTCTTTAATAACTAAAAAGAACTGTTTATTTCAAGTATAACAAACGAGGTTTCAGTTATATTCATTAAAGATAGATTGACATTGTGAAAAATGGCCGTAATATTCTTTCACACATACCGATTTTGGGTAAACGGCGGGAGTAACTACTCGACTCGAACTTGCGAGTATTTTGCAATAAGTCGAGTCGAGTCGAGTAGTGTATACTCGGCTCGAAAAAAGCTCGATTCTCGAGTACTCGCACACCCCTACAAAATAGTTAACAATGGAACTGTTTTCAAAAATATATTATTCCGGTTTTCCCTAAGGGCACGAAGTAGATATTGATTACTATCTCACTATCATATTAATAGTGGGTGAAGCCAGTAGAGCTACACCTAGTACACCTAGTAGAGCTATAATTTTACTGTAGGCCTAACTATTTCACCAAGTGAAACACTACCATTGACTGTTAATAATTATTAAGACCGTCTTCAAATTAGATGGTTGAAATTTATAAGCTGGAGCAGGGTCAGATTAATGTGTGCACTTAAGCCCGCCATTAGTTTGCACAATAGACAGTTTGAAAAGTCATGTACAATCAAATACTTTTCATCAATTCGACTTAGAATTTTAATTGTTACTCTAATGTTCCTCACGTTTTGATTTTAATGTAGACAAAGAATTTTACAGTTACAAGTACATCCAAGGAACAATTAATTTAAAAACTCAGAAGTCAGATGATTATTTTTCAAGACCAAAAACTCTAAATCATATCAAACCTCTTTTCATTTTAATTGAATTTATATTTTAACTATATGTTTTGTGTACACAAAACCACGTTTCTCAATAGAATTAATTGAAATTATATTTAATTAAATGCTTACTATACAAAATTGGAATATAATTGTTAAATATAGCACATACAATGTAAAAAGATAAACTATTGCTCTGTATGAATCTTCTTTCTTTGCAAAAGTCTCTACTCAACACTGTCTAAAAAACTACGACTGTCTGCATCTGGTCAAAGAATACAATGATTATTAAGTCATTTGGATTAATGAAAAATAATAAAAATCAAGGGTCATAAGATATGTATTGGAACTTTGGAGTCTTCTAGAACAAAAACGCTGGGAATTTTTTGAATCAGTTTTCTTCGTACGCACCTATGCCCACCTACGCACCTATGCCCGTACGAGAGTGTAATTACCAAATTTCAGCTCTCTAGGTATTGAAGTTTTGAGATTTGGTGCCCGCTACAAAACCCATTCTCATTTATATATAGTATAGATATAGATGAATAGAAAATGTTTATTTACTTTTCATTATTCCCGTAGATTTACTCATCCCATTGTTCTTCGATGTTTTCTTGCACATGCCAAGATAAGTAAGAGTTCAACGTTGTGTGACTTACACAAATCTACGTTGTTTATATTTGCAGCATTACAATTTTGTTGAACTTTAGTTAATTAATAACATCTCAACTTTCCAACCTAAGCACTGAATAACTTATTTATATTGAGGGAAACCAAAAGAAACAAATAATCGGGAGGAATATTACCTTCACAACAACGTCAAGGAAAAATCAAAGCTATTACTTACAATAAGAGCACGTGTCAATAAGATAAATCGTCGGTCTCGGCTGTTAGTCGTCTCATACTCTCTTGTTCCACTGATACTTCAACTTATGAGCTACGAGTATATCGTGGATCTCTGTTTCGTGATTCATCATTCCCTGTTTAAGGCTCCAGCTCGAATAACCAGTCTACAATCATCTAATAACTGTGCCTAATAGGAATATCAGATATATTTATAGTAAATTACCCTCCCTCTTAATCCATCATGTAAGCATTTTATCATATAGCATAGCCTTTATAGGGTTTTATAACCTATTATCTGGAATAAACGTCTGGATAAACCTACAAACCTTTTGTCCTCTACCTGATAGGGACATTAATTTTAGAGTTTTCTATGTCAAGATTTAAAAGTTATGTGTAAAGATTTAAAGGTGCGTTCTTTTTGTTTGTTTGTTTGTTTTTTGTTTTAATTATGTTGTAATGGGAAAACAAATATGTCAGGTTTTAAGCAATTTGGTCTGTATTCTCATGTAGGTGCTACAATTATTTCAATAGACAAAGCAATATTAATTGTAATTATACAAATACAATAACATTTATTAACTGGCAAATTGGTATTTAAGTTTTGAAAACGAATTTCAGTTCAAGAGGAAAAGTAGTAAACAAGAGAATATATTAGAACTGGATGGAACGATTCCACCAAGGTATTAGGTTCTCCCAGTCCAATTTAATTGATTACAGCAATTGGTCATTTAGAATTCTCAAACGAATCTGGTTTAAGCATTTGTTCATTTTCAGTTCATCAGTAATTTCCATTAAACTGAGCTTGGTCAAATGAAAATTGTATTAACCGTTTTAGATTGACATGAGCGAACTTATGGTTCTCGTTGATTGTTTCACTGTTGGACCAACAATTAATGAATGAAAGTTAATAAATTAATTTTTTTAATTCAAAAAATTATTCTTACAAAATAAATAGTTTAATATGATATGTTATTTACTTTATTTATTAAAACGTATTTTGTCAATTTCTATTGGCAAGCCCACAATTTACACTTTGCTTTATTTTATTAGTTTTGACTTGGAGGTTTTACATTACGAGGGTTCTGAAAATATTTTGGCTCAAGATAAATCAAGAGAAGAGTAACAATAAAAAATTATAAGTTCACAAAATTAAAATTTATTTAATTTAATCGACTTGAGCAAAGTGATAGTTCTCGTCGATTGTCAGGGGGTTGATGTATACAGCAATGAATGTCTGTAGGTTCATTAATGAAGAGTGTTTTCTATGGTTTAATTCATTATTCTTGCAAGTTAATAACTTTCAGATGATTTATTGACCATGCAGTTTTGCAAACATTCATCTGTATTTTTGGCCTCTAGTTATTAACTTTTTGACCGTCAAGCACTCAGAGGTTGCACTTTTTGTATTAAGACTTCACTTATTAATTTCTATTTTATTATGTATCCTCCAAAAAACTCAATAATAAGTTATTATGCTAAAATTGAGTAATTCAATTTTTTTTACATTAAAAAAGGTAACAAATATATAGTCTACTATACAGTGGTATATAGCAATCGTCATCCTCATGACTTCTGGATTTGAAAATCAAAGAATAATGATTTTTTTTAGGAAACGTTCATTCTATCTTAGTGCCCGAATTCGGGTTTTTGTTAAAATCATCAAGTAACAAATTATTAATAGGCAATGCCCTGTTACCATCCTAAAGGTTTTTGTGAATAGAATTTTAAACAACAAAAACAGTATTTTATTTGCAGAAAAATTTATCTATGATATATGAAATGAAAATGTATAAGATGGTGTAAACAATATATACATTTATGTATTATATTGTTAACGAATTGATGCATCTGTTATGAATTTAAGGATAATAATTCAACTATATGGTAAGTTCTTCAATAAATAGTTACTTAGTGGATTTACTTCTTGTTACAAAACTTTTACTATATAACTTATTATTGCGAAATTGAATTAATGAAGCAACAAATAGATAAACCATATCTCTTAATTTCAAAGTAAAACACATCAAGAATAAAAGTATTTTCACAACGTAGATAACCACGTACATTGAATAAAAGCACTTTATCCCCGTTTAAACTAGATTAGGGGTTTGAGTCCCAAAAAGGCCTAAGTGGAAATTCACAAGGTCCAGTTGGTCACCAAAGCACTTTCAACGTGCGTTAAATCTCTTTGCAAAGGTTCAGCTTTGTCAATTAGTGATAGCTAATTGAAATAATTCTGAGTAACGGTAGAATAATTCGTCTTTTCACAGAAATACTCCGGTACACCATACGGCAAACGGTCAAAGTCACGGAAATTATTGGTACTACTGTGAAAATTTAAATAGGTGCAGAACAAAACAAATGCTAGTTCGAAGGATATTTATGAAACGCTGGGTGTTTGAATCACAATTGTGTGTCTAAATATGATGTTTCAATTTTTACTGAGTTGTTTCCTTTCTTGGGTCATTATTTTCAGTTGGTTTTGTTTCCAGTACATTCTTTCATTATTTATGAATAAATTAAAAATTATAATGTTTTCACTATTAGGATTACTAGTGTAACACTACTAAGTTAACTTAGTGGGCTACAAAGTTAAAACAGTCAAAGCTTCAAAACCTCAAATACCTTAAGGTATACCTTGGGTGTACTTAAGGAATATACCCCTGATTATTTAATTAATCACCTATTAATTTCTGTTCACTCTATTTTAGTGTTTGAGTTTAAGATGCCGGCTGTAGTGTCCGGTGCTTATGACTTATTTTGTTTAGAAGTTAGTTTCAGTTTGTTCCCGTATCTCTAAGTTTTTTGTTTAATTATAAGAACTGCTTTATTGTAATCGATTTTTCTTAAAACTTTAAAAAGCATGCAAATAAATAAATAAATAAATTATAAATGATCATATTTTTATGTAATACAATTTTTCCTTCTTTTTCTTCTTAATTTCCTATAACACAACAAATCAAGCTGTGTCGATTACCTTAACATTAAATCTGAGACTTATCAGATGGCTCGCTGTTTAATAAGGAGAGATTACATGAGATAATCACATTGGTAAAGCTTAACTGCCCTTCAACATTGATTGGGCCAGCAAAACTGTAATCATGGTATTAACCGTGCTATCTTCATTAAAGTTTACTTTTTTAGTTTAAGGGGTAACCGTTTTGCCGATCAGACTTCCTCAATCTCTTTGCATTGAGACGTCAAAGATGTGTTTATTTTTATTTTTAATATAATAAAAATAATCTTTAAGATAATCTATGTTTAAAATCTCAACCTAGGTATTTATATAGCAATAGGTTTACTTAATAATTGGGATGAATTAAAAGATATCAAACAATTACGAAACGCATTCTGATTTATATATGTATAAACTCAAATTGGTCCGTAAAAACCCAAATTCCAGTACTGTTTAAGCATAAACTGTGTAAAGAAAGAGATTCCAATATCAGAATAAACCAATTACCTTGTTAAAACTAAAATTATCATACACGTTTACCTAACTAAAAGTTTGACATATACTTGGGCAAAAATACTTATTAAAGCTATACCTGAAAAGATTTCTTCAACAATGTCTATGCTAAATCCTATCTTTAATACTTCAAAATCTCACTAACGATTATAGTTTACATCATTAACTAACACTTATACTATTTGGTTTTAAAATACGGAACACTGATATTATTTACATAAGCATAAACCGAAAATTCAGCTGTTGAAAGACGGAGGATGGAATACATTAGTAGGGTGCGCCTAATGTTATATTTACTTTATTCTTGAGTTTTTGAGTGTCTTGAGTTAAAATATTTTACTTTTCAAATTTAAAATTGTTTGTTCTAATACTTTTTCAACTCAACAACTGATTTTAGAAGTCGAACTTCAGATCCACCATATTTATCATACCAGATTGGTGGCCCAGCACCAGTATCCAGCGATGGCCTTGGATGCTGACTCCTGTATTATTAAACTGTATCCGTCTCAGCGCAAGATGTGCCTTTGAATTGGCAACTGCAGCAGACACAGTGATGAATCATAACAGTAACACTTAAGAAGTAATTAAAACATTTATTAGACATTTATGAATAATTTTGTTACAAAACGACTACTCTTATGGACCGTCCATAAATTACGTCATCGCTTTTTGGCCATTTTGGACCCCCCCCTTCCTCCATAAAATCATCTTACCTTCATATAACCCACCTTGCCCCCCCTTCAACATGGAAAAATGTCGTTATAGGGTACAAACTCCTAAAATAATGCCAGATTTTGGAAAAGCCCTATTTCCTACACTGGGTTGTGAAAACCATCAAATTAAGTTTTTAACCCATTTTAGGCTGATTTTTTGTTAATCAACGAGTCAAACCAGAACTTTTTGAACTCTGTAGTACTTACATTTACTGCTGTGATGAGCGCTGACGCTGCCTGCAAATTAAATATAAAAACATTGATCTTTAAAAATCTTCATTTACTTTAGCTTTCTTTGATCTGTAGCTAAAATTACCATTTTAACGGATATTGTAAAAAACGAGTACAACTTTCTGATTGATTTTACAATCATACATAGTTTCTAATGATTTTTTTCTGTGTAACTCTAGTTTAATGAATCTACATACATTGTTTTCAATTTTCCTATCTAAATTAGCATTTTAAAAAATTTTGGAAAATGAAGTCATATCATTGTTTACTCCCCAACATGACATCAACCTACCTTCATTTTCATTCTGGACTCCTCCCCCCTGTTTTCAGATGACGTAATGTTTGGACAGCCCTTTACGGGATAGCAGTTTTATCTGGACTAATAAACAAATGGTTGTGCTTTATGTTAATTAAGACTCTCGCTGTAGGAAACATGAAGGTGGACTTTTATTTGAATTTTTATTTCAATGAACACCAATGAATATTAAAACATGATATTTGTTAAACGAAATGCCTAAGTAAGTGTGGTAGATTCAGAAAGATATTCAGAAGTACGTCATCGTCGCATGATTGATGTACCAGTAACGTCTATCTAAAAGTGAAGAACTCGTTGTACATAGGTTTTTTAAAATAAAATTTGTATTCTGTTACGTTATTTTTTTACATTATCGGTAGTAAAAAGAAATACATAATGCATTAAATTTACTTTTCTTTCTCATTTGAATGTTCAATCAAACGCTGCCTACTCAATTTTTTGTTCGCAATTTAAGGCAACGTTTTAAAAATTTGGGATTAAATAAAAAAACTTTCGTGACATTGAATAAATTTAAATCAAAATCGCAAACGCATTGATCAACATCTATCTCATTTTAGCTCCAAAGTAAAAATGTAGACAATTTTTAGTTTCAAACATACAGGGTGATTATAAATTAACGATACAGCCTCGAAAACTGTACGACCTAACACCATAATATAAGAATCAATTGATTCTTATATTATGATGTTAGGTCGTAAATCTTCATTTACTTTAACTTTAACTTTAGCTTTTTGAGAAATTTCTTTCTCTCTTTAATTACAATAGTAGCCCTAGAAGTAAACATTAAAATTATATAAATATATATACATAAACAGCTATGAAATTTTTAAAAACGTTGTAGGAAATAGTTGGTTCTCAATATGAATTTTATTGTCTATTTTCAATTTTACTCAACCCAAAGTCACTTAAACTTAAAAGGAAAAGTGTAAACTTGAACGTTTCTTGTATTAAATACTTATCACAGTTTTACAATATCACAATCAACCACAAACACCAGCACAGTCGCGTATTCAACTAGCCATAGTATAACTCTGAGGTCTGAGAAAATACGTTTCTGTGACTCATGACAAGAATACCCAATCGTTCGGGTTCTCCATCCCTCTTCGTTGTTTTCATGTTATTGTTGAGCACTGAATCAATGTCGATTGAACTTCCTCTCACCATAGACATTTTGACCTTGAGGAAAAGGGCAAAAAACTGCTCTATCAATAATGTAATAAGGGTTTTTAACTGTAGTAGAATGACTGAAAAGAGAGTGTGCATGAAATAGAGTCTATTTTGAAGTAGAACTTCACGTCAAACTTTTTAAGGTTCTAAGCATACTCTATTGAGAAAATTTGTTTTTCTAGGCTAAGAAAACGAAACCACCTTACTTAATTTGCTTAGATTAACGTTTCACCCAACATAAGCGATATTTATGACATACTTTTTTATTCTCTTTTGGAATAGCATGGAGAACAAATATGCACCAGTTAAATATTGTAATAATTGAAATCTGAATACAATATATAATACAGTATGAATACAATATTTAACAAATACTCAAAATAGTTAAAAGGGCCAAAATTATTTCACTAATTTCTTAATCTAATATAAAACTTTATAAATAAAAATTATCATCAGTAAAAAGAAAGTAACGTAATGTTTCTGAATGAAATGTTCAGGGCAAGATGTCATCACCAAGTTGCATTCCGCAATTTTTGTGTAATCTGAAGGTCTTTGGAACAATCTCAAAATCCAAAAGTATGCATGAGGGGGTTTGTACCTTCCTAATTAAAACTAAGCTCTTTTAAATTTTGGAAAAATATATTGAGCACAAGTAACCAATAAAGCTTCTTAAGTTTACGCTTTGAGTACCTATAAAAGGGACTAATTTCCAATATTAGGAATCTTTGGTGCGTATCACTCTAAATCTAAAAGCCAATTTAAAAGTATAGTATAGTGGAGTGTCTGATTCACAATCTTACAATCTCTCAATTTTTATTTTAAAGGCAGAGGAGCGTGATTGCTTATACTATGTACACTAGTAACAGATAGAATTTTCGTTATACTATTATATAGAGTGAACCGACTCATTATAACCGACTAGATTTTGTTCTCAATATAAAACTTTTGCAATTGGCGGCAGTTTCCACCTTTTTTCCTGATTGAAATACTAGCTACATTTATAATATACCCACTAAAGATTAAAGTTAGAAACAACTAGCACAATATTGATTAACTTTTACATTAAATCCCTTATTAAATTACCATTTATTGCCTAGTTTTTCTGTTGACACAAATATTCAGTAAGCCACATATTAAATTTGTGTTCTTATGTGAAACAGCCAATAATTATTCTTAACGGGTTAATTTAAAACATCTCACAGAAAAAAATATGGGCTGCATCATTAACGGTTCATGAAAAGAATTAGTTAGGTAACAAACAATAATAAAAAAGCCCAGCCTTCAATATTCATAACAATCAAATACAGATGAAAGGACAGGCTGAGTGGCAAGTTATTGGTGTGGAGGAGAGAGGCGCGTCAGTGACGGCGACGGCGACGGCGACAGGTGATCCTCGGTGATGGATGGATGACGCCAGATCAATCCTGTCTTCTGTAACACCCTTCATTCTTCATCCTTCCTTCGGATAAACTGACGCACCGGTATATTACAACAATAACGTAACTTTTAATGCTAGAGTTATAGCCCGATATTCTATCCTATAAAAAATGTATACGAGTTGAAACTGGCGTATTTGTACTTAAAGTTTGTTATCTCTAAATTTTTTTTAATCTATCAGCAATTACTTTACCAATATTCAAATGACATCAGAGGACTGTTTAAAATTAGGAGTGTATATATTTGTTAAAATTGCTCATCAACTTAATGTGCACACTGCACATCATATCTAACCATGTAACAGACGCAAATTTGACAATTAGCAAATTGTTTTTAAAAATGAATTGTAATATTTGGAAAGGTTTTAAAATGCTCATAGCCAAAAATATATTTTCAAAGTGTCCTAAACCTTTATGGTAATCAAATAATCATTTAATTTCAATATATTAAACCAATATATGAAGTAAGTAAGCTCTTTATGGAACACTAACTCTTTATCACTCAGTCACAGTTAAAGTGATATAGCTGAAGTTTTCTTGCAAAGTTTGAGTCAATGAGCGAACAATCAAAATTAAATGTACTATAAGAAATAATATGTGTAAATAGCATATTATTTGCAAAGACACAAGACTTTCACAATAATCCAACTTAAGAGAGTAAGTATATCTCAAATGTAATATTAATTATAAGCCATTAAGGAATTATTTGTTAGAGTAATGTAGCTCGTGTTTTTTTTAACAATTATTTAATGAACTTTTGTGCTCTGTTTTCATACTTTATTAGTGTTATAAGCTAGTCAGTGATAACGAATATCACCCTCTATCTAATTATCTTTTGTCTTTTTTCCTGAAGTTTCCTGGCACGAAGAACATCTTTAAAACGATATCTTCTAACAAAGAGTAAAGTAGAAAAGATCAGATATGTTGGAGAACGATCGAACCTGATCGCTGTCAGGAACAATTTCTTACTTTCCTTTTCAATCTGCTAACTGTTCCTGCCTTTTTCATCGTCAGTATGTTTTCTCAGAATATTTCAACTGAAGTACATGGAATAGAGACTGTCTAAAATTAATCCTGATAAAAAAAAACATATATCGACATATTATTACAAATCCAACAAAACTATGAAAATACGAACTATGATATGCTCTCATTATCATCGCTTTTTCACTTTCTTAACTCAATGTAGACTTTTTTAACGAATCTGAAGTTTAAATTACAATTTAAAAATAAATGACACAAAGGTACCACATAGTTTTATCTCTAGATGTATTCATGAATGAGTTAAGAGTCTGCAGTCAGATTAGGGAGAATTTATCACCCAGGTGCTTTGTGCTGAGTCAGCTGCTTTCAAGACTTTTTGACATCTGTTTACTCATCTTGCTTTTATAATCACAGAAACAAAACTTTTTTGGGTGGTACATATGTTGTTTTTAAATTTTTACTCAATAATATGATTTTTCTAATAGCCAGCATTTTTCTGGGCTCACTATAAAAATAGTACAATTTTACTTAAACGTTACTCATTTTATATTTGTCATTGTTCTATGTATGCGCACTTTTGTTCGATTTTAATGTTTAGGCCTACATATCCTTCTTTATGTTCACTTTTACTTTTATATTTTTAAATTTAATTACTAAATTTATTTACTGAATAAACTACAAATGTCACTAAAGATTTTTCCTCGTGAAAGGAGCGAATATCGTAGTGGAGCATTACTTCTGGGATGTCGATGATTTAGAGCCTACGTAGTCAAAAATATGAAATAAATGCATTATAGAAGTACAATCTGTTTATTATTGACATATCAGAATTAATGGACAACTGACAGCTGTTGTGAAGAAGAGAGGTATTTTTAGTATCAACTATCAATGATTAAACTGAGAAAGAGTTATGTTGTTTCGGTGCAACTGAAAGAGTAAATATTTTGGTAGCCACAAAGGTAGATTATCAATCGGGGATTGTTGAATCGTTTATTCACATGCATTAGTTTTGTTTGCTATCGCATCAGATTTACTTCAATAATTCACCAAGATAAAAAATTAAAACATGTTTTGCCTTTTTCGCTCCCACAGTATTAAATTATTAGATTCATTTCGAATACAATAAATGTACATCTAGTTAAAAAAAAGTTTATATTGCATAAGTATATCCTTTATAAAGGTTTTTTTCTATAGTTCTTACAGAAGTTACTACAGAAGGATTTGACAAATTTTAGGATGATTAGTATACGATAACCGATTTGCTTTTATGACGCTTTTTCGCCCATTATTTCGTTAAAAAGCGCCAAATTAAATGATTTCCACATTTCATTCCTTGTTCCTACAGCCAGGACACCTAATCAAATATTTAAAGAGTGTTTTACTTTATCTGAAACTCAACTAACACATGTCTGCATGTACTTATATTTAGAGCTCATAAATCATTGAAATCATTGAAGGTAACGTAATTTTAATGAATATACTTAATAAGCCATTTAAGAGGAGAAAAAAGATCTGTAATGAAGTAATATAAGACGATCACATCGATAAAACCTTACAAATATGGTGGACTCACACTCTTTTATTTCACACCAGAGATCTACTTCCCCTTCTAGTGATTCAAGTCAAAGTATGATTATTAATATTTATGCTATAAACCATAATTTATGATTCATTAAAGCTTTTTCTGATATCATTTTTATGTCAAAGATTCAAATAGTTATTTTGATATTGTTTTCCTTTGTGGTAGCTTTTTTCTTGTTCTTATATGTACTAAAATCTTGATTGATGTTTCGAGAAATATTGTTATTGTTGTCTCTTCCCTGCATGTAAAGTTGGATTTGTTGTTCTGACTGTCATATCAATGAGGACTTATAACTTCTATTATGTTGCAATATCATTTAAATTTTCTGTAATCTCTGTATGTTTCGCTTGTAAGTTGCCCTCTGGTATGAATGCTAAGTTCGTTTAGCTGAAATTTTTGTCACGTAGGAAAAATATGTTGTAGGAGTGACACTGCATAAAACACACCAGGGTGCCTATACAGCAACTGCATAAAATATACAGGGTGTCCACTGAAAAGTTTCAGGATTTCAGGAGGTGATTCTTTACATCTAAACCAAGAAAAAAGTAGATACGAAGTATGTCCTAAATTCATATTTACCCAAATATCCGCCATTTGTATTTTTATTACAAAATATTTTTTAAAAACGATATTTTCTTTTCAAATTTTTGGAGTTCAAAATTGTTGTAAAAAAATACAAAATGGCGGATATTTGGGTAGATATGGATTTTATGAAATACCCTCATATCAACCTTTTTCTTAGTTTAGGTGTAAAGAATGGCCTCCTGAAATCCTGAAACGATTATAATGGACAATCTGTAGATTGAATTGCTTTATTGTTTCATTTTATTATGTTATTCTGAATGGTATATTGTGTATTTCCAGGAATAAATCAATAAAATAGCTTACGTTATTTAGAAAAAAATCAATCTTAAATCTTCAATCTTACATTCATTATAAAAGTGGCAAATTATTTATGCAACATAGTTTGAATTTAAATTGTTTTTAAACAATATTTAGATGGTCACAATAAAAACGGAAATCAATTTACAAGATAATTCATGTAGCTCTTAATACTCATCTACTGCTCATCTACAAAATAATTGTTCCCCATCATTTTTCGGGGAATTCCGACTTACCACTTTTTTTAATTTAATATAATCTAGGATTTATATTTCTGACTACTTTTTTTATTGACATACCTCTTCAACTAAATTAGTTTATGCTCGAACCAACAATAAGTACACTTTTATCATTGCTCTTTGCTGAAAATGAAAAAAATTTTGTTGGGTTTAAAACAAAGACACTATAGCTGACAACGCTTTACATTTATTATTTGCAAGAGTTTTGTTTAGCCGTCACATGTGTCCCTACACTCGAGTCCTTGGACGCGTGTAAAACTGACTTTAATATTATTCTGAGAACGAAAGATATATCGCAGCGACGTGAGGCGAATATGACCAGCTTCTTGGTCTGACTCTTGAGAATTCTTTTATTTTTATTTAGGATGCTTTTAAAACGTACATTTGGTCATTCAATTTCTAGGGGTCGTAATATATTCAGTACAGAATAGATTTTTATTTTGTGTTAATATTTAGACTTATTTGTAATTGTCATTAATACCAATTAGCATAAACTATTTGTTAGGGACGTCACAAGGCTATTGCTTTGTTTACTGAATGAAAATCGAATTCCTTCAAGCTGTTTTACATCGTGAAAACATACAATAACTAAATCCGTCTTTTAACTATGGCTCTAAATTATTTCTTTTCAACAGCCCCTAAACTTTGATATTACTACAACTGATTCTACATTTTTTTAATTACTGGACAATACAAAATGCTTTGTAAAATCATATAAAGCTGCAACGTCACTTGCGTTTTCTATAAGCGCTTACCAATTAGTGTTATTAAGTTATATACTATTTCATAAAAATTAAATCAATCCCTATCACTGGATGTATAAAAAAACAATTGTTTACGAGCTTTTGGGAGCTGTAATTACTGATTTACGCGTGTACTTACCAGTCTACAAACTTAGCTAGACAGTGAGAAATTGTAATGGGATAGCTGGATATTTTAAGGCACTCGTGGCACCGCAGATTGCTGTTAGAGCTTGGTTTCATCACAAAACCTTCCCCTCGTCCTATAATTGAAGTATTGATGTGAGCTCAGCCGTGTATCACGATACAATGATATCGTGTATCAACCATGTCGAGATCCGTAGGCTGAAAACAGGAAAACATGATAAGTGGTTTCAATGAACGGACTTTGTAAATTTACGTCCCTTATGTTATTTTTTCGTTATAATTAACAGCACCTTTGCCAGTTATAACAAATGTCATAAATAAATAAATGTTATCGCTTCTATTCTAAATAGTTTCTTCATAAAAATTCAACTTCATTTTAGAGTTTGGCGGCCTCTTTCTCACCTTGCCTTTTCCCCACCCACATAGACTATTGATCTGTGCGTGGTTGTTAACAAGCAAAGTGAGGAGAGAGCCAGTACAGTGGGCGAACAAACAGTACTGCTAAAAGTATCGACATCATCGGGACTCAAAGCAACGACGCTGTCGTCACTGATCCGTGGCCGTGTGCGTTACCAACTGCGCAACCCACTCACTGTTACTAATTGTAGAATTAGTTTTCAACAACTACCTGTTTCCGGCCTGTAAAATAAATAAAATAATGGTTCCCTAATAACTTCCCCAAACTTGTTTCACGTACAGTATTTTTAATTTACATTCAAAGAGAACATACTATGGAATTTGTTACTTCGTAGGCTGTATTATTACCTCGATGAGATGTCAACGATACCAAACAAAAAAATGTACGTACCACCTATCTTCAACAAGAGTCATGGGGGGCGGATAAAAACTAAGAATCGGGATTTGTATGAGACTCACAGCCTTAAAGAGCGGTTTGTCGGACTGCACGTAAGGTGCACTTAATTGTGTCCTTGAAATTGTCAAGAAAGGTTACCCTACACATTGCTTTGACCGACTTGATTCAGTTTTTCTTTGTTTTTTAGTTGTATTTTTTTCAGGAGACATTGCTTAGTTCAATTATAACAGACAAAAGACAAAATAAAACATATATTCCTTTAACAATAGAATACATCTAACCAAGGTAGAGACCGAAATATTACCTCACGCATTGCTTTACCTGATATATTGTTGCATTTTCATTTATGTTTGTAATTTTATTAGAGCTTTAGAAGCTTTAGAAGCTTTAGTCGGTTAAACTACTACTGACACTAGACAGGGCAGAATAAATATTATTTTAGTATATAAAGAATACAACTAAAAATCAAGTTTCAGTTAACAGATAAGTTTGAATAAAAATAATAATTTGAGTTAAACACAACGCCAAAAGCGTGAAAACAGCATTTCGATATATATTCACTTCATATTTCATTCATTCACATTCATACTATATTTCCAAAGATGTTTTACACTTCCTCCATAATATGGGTTAGAAGGCATCATATCTATAATCAAACAAATTTAAAATATAATGATTTGCAACAGCTATTCTTGTTTTAAATACGTCCAAACTTAAATATGTGTATTCGCATTCTTCAAAGGTGTCAACACTAAACCTTTGGAGTAAATATATAAATACCTACTGAAATGTTTGATAAATGAATTGGCCTATGTTTTTCTTCACAAAATCAGCCATCTCCCAACCGATTAGCAGGTAAATTTTCTTTAGTTCAGGCGCGATAGACTAACTTTCAGACATAAGTATCAGGAAACATTCCAAATGTTAAGTAAATTTCCTAGTTTGTCTTAAACGGAATGATATAGTGATTCAATATTTTAACAGTATATACTTATTTCATCAAATAAAATAATAAAATGTTGAACATGTTTATTTAAAAAGCTCCACATTTTTCCTTTTTTTCTTCGTATTGTATGTTTGCTCTAAGAAAAATCATTTAACATTTACAGAAACTGATTATCCATTCAGTTTAAACGGTAAAATAAATTATAAACTAACAAAAATATAAGCTAATAAGTAATAATCGGATAACGTCATTCTGTTAAAAAAAGTAAGAAGGATTACAAATTTAAAATATTGGAATGTAATGGAGAATTGAGGTAGAAGCAGTGAACGAAGATTCGATCACCATCTAATCATCACACATCCTCCAGAGACTGCTGAGTTGTTACACAAAGTTGTTAAAAAATGCTTTTCACTTCAGAATTCTATCAAGGAGCAATTTCTAGATATCTTAAAAGTAAATTTAATTTCAAGTATAAATCAATATGGATCACTGATAGGTTCACGAGTTTGAGAGGTGTTTCTTTATTGCGTTTGTGAAGTTTAACGACTATTTTAATAAAAAAAACTCTTTTGCATCTTTATATTACATCGCTTTAACATTTTTCTTTATTGACTTATGCTTAACCTTAGATCAGTAGCATTTTAGATGGAGAAGAATTATTATCATGGAGATGGGGTGTTTAATTTTTAATATTACCATATGTTACTGTTTATTAATGACATAGCTTATCTAATTTTTAAAATTCTCGAAATATTATAAACTTACCAAGTTTTTGGTGGATCTTCTTAACAAAAGGTAGGAAATTGGAAAAGAGAGACAAAGATGATAAATTACTATCTGGACCAATACCCTTATCCTTACCCCAGTATTCTTATGTTATAGGTACTGTGAACTGGACTTTGTGATAAAGTCATTCATCAATGCTATTTGAAAAATATTTATATATAACTATAGTACATGAGGTCTACTCTAAAAGTAGTAAATACGTTTATTGAAAACTCTTGAAGACAAATATGCCAATCAATATTTAAGACGCTTTAAACTGTTATTATTTGCATTTTTAAAATTTATTGATTTCAAAACATGTGAGATTTAATGATTTTTAGTATTTTATCACTATTACCTATTTTAAATACGCTTTACTCCATGCTTTTTTAATTTTGCTTATGGAGATAGAAGGATACATTTCTAAAATTTACTATTGGTTACAAATTTAGTAATAGTAAAAAGATTTACTATTTTTGAAAATTGTATGGAAATATATTTTTGGTATAGACTACGGTTCATACTTGACAAAACATCGTCATTGAGTTTGCCTTTGGCAAAGGTCCTTTTTATTATTTTATTAAGCATATTTTGACGAATTAAGATGTTAAATAATAAATCACTTAAGACTAAGGCTGATTTGAGTGATGAAGAGATTTAATTTTTCATTGAAACCTCTTTCTGAAAAGGTCAAGAAAAATCATTCTATCGTCATACGTTAGGGTATAGTATTTTGCCATGTTATTTTTATCGACTTATACATTAAAGAATAAAAAATAATCTTAAGTAGTGGGGCGACATATCTTCCCAGATTATCTACGACGAGACAATACGTTTGGCTTTGCCAAGTTATTATCCCCAGCAAGTTATATCTACAGCCCTTCGGCGATGTCAGACCGTACACGTTATCCATTTATAGTAGATTGAGAAGTTTATTTCTACGAAAATCAATTTTTTTATATTAGACATAAAGTTTATTCATTTAAATCAATGTTTTAATAATACTCGTAGCAATTATTGCGTGTAATCCTATTACATAAATTAAAAAACCGCAGTCTTAATCATTAAAATATCATACTAACATTATAAACTTAAATTGTAATGGCTTGTTCGTCCTTTAATCAACCTTACATTATTCAGTTAATGTACCTGATAGCTGGTATGTAGTAAGATAAGTCGCTCAAGTAACATAAAATAATATTCTAGAATGTATTTACAATCAGGATCTATCGAACGTACACTGATTATAGCCCAGTCAATCTGGGGGTCTTAAAGCCACTTTCTAATATCGAAAATAAAATTATAAAATAAAATGGGGGTGAGTGATCTTTAATATTTAAATCATAAGAAAGGAGGTAAGGGTGGGAACTTTTGGCCAGAGTGCATTTATTAGAGGAAAACACTTTTTATGAAATATTTTCATCGATTTATTGTCATGCTTTGAAACAGTTATTGTTTGATAAGATGTGTATTCATAACATTTTTTTAGATCATTATTTATGATTAAAACATATATGTTTATATCCAGCCATAGTTAACATGATCAAGACTTTTAAACTCGAATTGAACGATCAGACCCCTTTTTTCAGTAGCTCAGAGATTTCACGAGGATGTAATAAACACGGATTGAAAGTGTAAACCAGAAACTTTTCATCACAACGGCAGCAAACTTTATTGCACGAGAGAAATATGTAATATGTAACTCTCTTACCTATTTCTATTATCAAGCAAATTTAATAGTTTACTCATGCTCTAGGCGTTAATCTATTATACCATGCACTGTAAAGGATTATACTACACTATTAGATACCCGTGGCTCTACCCGCTAAAAGGATAAACATTTTAAGCATAATCACACTCTATTTGTAATGTGCAATTTCCACAATTTGCCAGGTAGAGTGATTTATTTTAATCATTTATATCCGGACTATTAGTTTTTGAGTCTAATGTCACACTTAAGGTTACAGATTCCATTCCAGGTTGAAATGAGAAATTGAAACGTTCCCTCGTTGATTTTTATTTTTCCTTAAATGTTATGAATTGGCTACCATGTGCTAACACATTATAATTAAGCAGTTTAGTCTCAAAAATACTGAAAGTTCATAATTAGTCTATAGTTGAACTTATGAAACTGGGTTTCTATTAATTTGAATAAAAAAGTAGCATTACCACTTCAGGGGTTTGAACCAACAACTTTCATCGCACCGCGGTTTCTCCCAAATCCTGTCTGCCAATTTGACTCATGAGAATATGAGGCATATGAAATATAACTAATGTAAACGTCAATAAATAGTGCGAGGAGTGGACTCTAGACCTAACACCTGAATGAAGAATATTTATAAAATAGACCAAAAAACTTTTAAAAGAAATATTAAGAGAACTTTTTGGTTAAAAATGAGGAAACCTGATTCCCCGAAATTTTTCTACTACTGAAGATTGGATTACTCGATTAGCAGATAGAAATAGTCTTTTTGTTCGGTAGAAATAGTCTATTTTTTAGCTTAAATCGCCCTCGGCCAGCAGGCAAACCCTTCTAACATTTTAAATTCTGAAAACCCCGATTGCTATGGAACTTTCATAAAAACAACGGAATTAAGTTAACATGCAGAATTCCAAGATTCTAGTTTGTAAGCTACAAGGAGCCTATAAGTGGAATCTGTCCAATATACAGTGTGTAAAAAAAGTCCGTCCCCCCTCCTTAATTTTGTTGTTTGTTAAGACAAACAATTAACCTTTGGGAAATGATATTAACTTAACCCAAATTATTTGTTGACCTTACCAAAAATTTTGAGTGTCCCCCAAAAACGGAGGATTTTGGGGGCAACTCAAAATGTTCAAATGCAAAACCCTTTTGAGTGACCCCTTATTTTAAAGAACTTTCAAAAAACAGATGAATGGTGAAAATTGGAGGTATCTAACGTGTTTCTAACCAAATTGACAGCTTGTCAAAGTTTTGAATACAACACATCCTTGAAACCTGGCGTCTAGGACGTTTGGAGTTTTAATTCACCGTTGATGACGTAAAAATGAAAAGAGTCTGGGAAAAATGTTATTGAATGAAAAAGTAGTCTCTTTTGGTGATATTTAAAATTTTGAGTGTCCCCAAAAATGGAGGATTTTTGGGGTAACTCAAAATTTTAAATATCATCAAAAGAGACTACTTTTTCATTTAATAACATTTTTCCCAGGCTCGTTTCATTTTTACGTCACCAAAGGTGAATTAAAACTCCAAACGTCCTAGACGCCAGGTTTCAAGGATGTGTTGTATTCAAAACTTTGACAAGCTGTCAATTTGGATAGAAACACGTTAGAGACCTCCAATTTTCACCATTCTACTTTTTGAAAGTTCTTTAAAATGAGGGGTCACTCAAAAGGGGTTTGCATTTGAAAATTTCGAGTTGCCCCCAAAATCCCCCATTTTTGGGGGACACTCTAAAAATTTGGTGACGTTAAAAAATACTTTGGGTTGAGCTAGTATCATTCCCCAAAGGTTAATTGTTTGTCTCAACAAACAACAAAATTAAGGAGGGGGTGACGGACTTTTGTTACACACTGTATGGTAGATAGCCTTAGTAGTTGCGTACAGATTATTCTTTTAGTAGATGAAATTTCTTTTGTCTCTTGAAAATATTCGTTTTCCTCCATCAATAACTTCTATTTAATAATAGCTCTAAATACTGTAAAGGTCGCCATTTTGAATTTCATAATTTACCTCATTTTAGCCTTTTGAGAAAAAAAATCTTTCTCATTACATCTAAAGGCTATAAAGTAGGTTTGGACCAAGTTTCATGGCCCATGTCCTGCATTGTTTTAGAAAATAACATTTGAAAACTAAAAATGTCAGCCACCCTATACTATAATATAATTATAATATACCCTATTTTAGCCTTTTGAGAGAATATATCTTTAAAATATTTTCTTAGAATGCATCTAGAGCCTTTACAGAATATTTTTGCCATGTTTTATGGCCCAAAGCCTTATAGTTTTCGAGAAACATATCAGTGAGTCAGTCAGTCAGTCATTCGGTCAACCGTTTTTGACTTTTATACAGCTTGTAAAGAAAGTCTATCCGCCCCCCTCTTTAATGTTTTTGTTTGTTAGGACAAACAATTAACCTTTAGGGAATGATAACCCTAATTACCTTAACCCAAATTATTTTTTGACGTTCCAAAAATTTTGAGTGTTCCCTAAAAATGAGGGATTTTGGGGGCAACTCAAAATTTTTAAATGTAAACCCCTTTTGAGTGACCCCTCATTTTAAAGAGCTTGAAAAAAGAAGGCGAATGCTGGAAGCAGGTCTCTAACGTGTTTCTATTCAAATTGGCAGCTTGTCAAAGTTTTTAATGCAACACATTCTTGAAACCTGGCGTCCAAGACTTTTGGAGTTTTAATTTCACCTTTGGTAACTTAAAAACTTAAGTGTGGGAACCCGCTTAAATGTGGGAATTTTGGGGTCAACTTCACTATTTTAACCCTGTTTTGAGTGATCCCTCATTTTAAAGAGTATTTCAAAACACAGAGAAGCGCTTTAAAATAAGGGGTTTCTAAAAAGAGATTTACATAAGAAAAGTTTGAGTTACCCCCAAAATCTTCAATTTTTGTGGGACGCTTAAAATTTTAAAAATTACTAAAATAGGCCACTTTTTCACCTACTAATTTTTTTTCAAGAGTCTTTTCAGTCTTTAAATCACCAAAGATGAAATTAAAACTCCAAAAGTCTTAGACACCAAGCTTCAAGAAGGAGTTGTGTTCAAAATTTCACAAAAAAACACGTTTGCGACCTCTTCAACTTCTACCATTCGCCTTTTTTAAGCTCTTTAAAATGAGGAGTCACTCAAAAGGGGTTTACATTTGAAAATTTTGAGTTTCCCCCAAAA
Organism: Flexamia atlantica; assembly: GCA_035578135.1. Classification (NCBI taxonomy): domain Eukaryota; kingdom Metazoa; phylum Arthropoda; class Insecta; order Hemiptera; family Cicadellidae; genus Flexamia; species Flexamia atlantica. Next base: position 26,976,892 of record JAQJVK010000008.1, on the reverse strand, counting down.
TCCCACATTTTTGGGGGACACTCAAAAACTTAAATATCACCAGAAGATACCAGTTTTCATTTAATAACATTTTTTTCAAGCTCATTTTTAAGTCACCAAAGTTGAAATTAAAACTCCAAATGTCCGAGACGCCAGGTTTAAGGAGTGTGTTGTATTCAAAACTTTGACAAGCTGTCAATTTTCATTGTAACGTCAAAAAATAATTTGGGTTAAGTTAGAATTAATCCCCGAAGGTTAATTGTTTTTCTTAACAAACAAAAAAATAAAGAGGAGTGACAGTATTTTTACAAACTGTATATATTGATAATTAGGTTTTACATTAAGACCAAACTTTTCAAAAAAAAAACTACTAAGTAAAAGAGTTTTCTTGACTTATAATCGTTTGCAGGATAATTTTCTGCAGTTTTTACGAAGTTGAGCATTGGCAGCGGTTACTATCCGCCACAAGAAATTGGTCTAAGTGTGATTAACGAAGCCTTGTTCAACTTAGTTGCTGGTTCTACTGAAGTAACTACAATAGCAAAAGATGCTTACTAGTACATTTATTTAACTAGATAATAAGACATATGAATATCCATTCCGACGATGTATCAATTAAATTCGTTACATTATTGCTTCTCGTTGCATTGACATTTTACTTTTAGCCAGGTCCTTTTAAGGACCTGGCGAGCCTAACTTATGAAATGTAGCTGATCTCGGAAAATTTTTAATGAGAGTTCAAAGCATGCACATTGAGAATATGTTCATATTCTAATGTTGCTTCAGTGTTTGATCAATTTAACATTTCGTCATATTTAATCCAAACAATATTCAATTTCCATTATAAATTGGCACTTTGGGCCTCTGGTATCTCATAGAAATAGGATGGAATCGATGGTTTACAAATCTACACTGTATAGTTTTTTAGCGAAGCTCCCCCTATAGGGAAGTAGCTATTACCGTAGGCGGCATGGTAAGACTTAAGCACAGGACCACCGTAACTTTTCATTTTGATGCCTTCAGACCCCAAAAACACCGTTCGTTCATTTTCATATATATATGTGTGGTTTACAGGATAATGATAGGGATATATATATATATATATATATATATATATATATATATATAAGATATACGGACAGATAACTATCCCTAGGGATAGTTATCTGTCCGTAGGCACGATAACTTTCGTAAAAAAGGTCCAATCGCGAAGAAATTTGGTACATACGTCTAGAGTGACATTTATTACTTCGAGTTCGAAAACCAGCGCAATAAATTAACTAAGGAGGGGTTTTTGACAAAATAAAATTTATTTTAGGATTTGATATCTTTATATCAATTTTTTGTAATTTCGTGTCCAATCCAATTTTGGTTAGCACCATTGGATTCAGCTTAAAAAATTAACAATTTAGCATTTTGGATTATTATTCTATGTCAATCCGTTGGTGAGATATTCAAAGTGCTAAACACGGTACGTTGTCCTAAATTATTATTGGTTTTACCCTTAAAAAAGTATAATCGCCCTGTTTTCATTGCGAAATCCGCAAAAGTTGCATTATAATTACCCTAAATCCCTACATTTACCCTAATGTCGGGTAATTTGAAAATAAAACTCTGAACATATGATTATATTTAAATGTTCATGTGTATATTTTATTTGTCTTTATTTTGTGAATAGTTAGAGTTCATTGATCATGATTTTGCATAAAATATGTACTATATTAAAAAATACAAATTATTTTTACGTTTTATGAAAAAACTATGTGCATTAGAGGTGGGGGGTGCCTTGGTCTAAACTTCCCGAAAATATAGCATAATATATGGTATGTTTACAAGTCTGAGGAATGATATTATGTTTGTTTTAATTGACTGGAGATGCAGGTCTGCTACAACTTATAGGGATGTTTTATTTATAAAATTAACCATATGATTGAATTTATGAGTATTTTGAATTCATTGATTATGTGTTTCCTGACATATAAATACTATAACAAGACCACATTTATTGAAAATTAAAAGGCTAAGAAATATATAAAATACAAAAAGTGTATATATTATTAATAAAAATCAATGTGATCCCCTTGTAAATTTTCCTCATGTTTCAAGCTTATGAATGAATAAATATAAGTTTTAAATATATTATTTACAAAACATAATCAAACGATATTTTCCTTTACATATGTTGAATGCTCACATATAAAAAAAATCCTATGGAAATTCGTTGAGTACGCAGGTCTACTGCGACGGGGATATTATGTGTACGTGTTTCAAGATTATATTCAGTTATGTTTCAAGATTCACAATGAAACGGCTCTTTCTTCAATAGATTAATTTAAGTAGTTTTTTCAAGATTGTTTAGGATGTTAAATTGTAATATAAACTCCATTAATCAACTAAAGGAACCTTATCAACTGATTGAACTAATTGAGATTGCAACATTACATTTATCAATGTTAATATTATCATACCACCATACCATCAAAATACATGACTGTATTTTGAGTTTTAACCTGTTTCAGTAGAATGTTAAAAACAAAGATTTTAACACTCTGATGCTGCAGCAGGCAGATTAAATGTTACTAGAATAATGCATACATACATACATATCCCACGTCGTCCTGATTGATTACTAGGCGTAGGACCAGTCAGTTATTTCTTCTTCAAACTTAGGCTATTGAGCACATCTTCGTGATGTTTGTCCTCTCCTCATGGCAGAGATATTCAATGAGGGGGCAGGGTTAGTTGTGACCAAGGCAGGAGTGAGAGTGAGGTTAGGTAGGGTGGAATCTGGTAAAAACACTGGTTTACAGGATATGTTTTGAGCTCATGTTTAAACTTTTTAATATTATTAATCTGGGCTATGTTGGGTGGAAGTTGTTTAAGTAGCCTGAGACCTTTTTAATCTGGTTTTTTTTCGAAGAGCTTTAAATTATGATGTACAGAAGGATTAAAATTACGATTTCTTGTATTGTAAGAATGCTGATTAGCAGTGATTTGTTTGTGTTCTTTTACATAGACAATTGTTTCAAACATATAAATGCTAGGGTACAGTTAGGATTTGTAGTTCTTTGAAATGCTCACAACATGAGTCACTTGGTCTAAGTTTCAGCATACATCTAATTGCTCTTTTTTGATGGAAAAAATTATATTCAAGTTACTTATACTAGAAGAACCCCAAAGGATTATTGAGTACCTAACCAGACTCTCAATCAAGCCAATGCTGACAAGCTGATGCTGGCAGTTTGTATTTTATTCTGTTTCCAATTGATCACACAACTTGTAAACGTGGCCAGGTAAATTTCTCAAATAAATAACTGAACGTGTAATTTAACTGAGGGAAATTAATTTATTTGTTCATTCATCACACTAAAGACTGGTTTATCTATGAAAGAAGTACAAAACTTAATATGTTGTTTGTATTTACTATACAATGTCAACTTGTCAAACATAGCAAATGAATACGTTTTATTTTATACGTTATTCACATTATTAGGAGCCAGTTACATGACTGAAATGAGGTAAGGTAAAACACGGTTGAAGTTCGAAGAGTGGATAGCAGCCAATCCTAGCAATTAATTAAGTAGAGAAAGAAGAGGTTCTAATTCATTACCGGTCTGTATCGGTGGACCTCGGGCATTCGTGAGGCTGGAATCGCATTAATCACAACAGGAATAGCTGCAACATTCAATGCTGCATCAAATTGTTTTGAAAATACTTATCCAAGCAAGAATAATTTCTCGTAATCTACTATCAACGAAATTCAACTGTTGGAACTTAGCTATTATTACCAACTAGGTTATGTAGCTAATGTAGCTTCACTTGTCATGTCATTCACAATTCAAATAATTTCAGGTATGTTACCTGAAAACCTTTATAGGTAATTGTATTTTCAGGTATTCACATGCCAATTGAATTTATCTTCATTTCATCATTCACTACTTTGATGAAAAACTGTGCATGTTTACTCCAACTCCTGTGCAAAAGGTTATCTTTAAAGGCATCAAGGTATCTACCCCTAAGTCTGCCAATATCGATTTTGTTTTCGAAAAATTTCAAACAAAGCTCTTTCTGAAATCATTGAAATCAGTTCAAGACTATAGGAGGAACCTTGATCACAAAAACGCCAAGCGCATAAAAAATCTATATCTCATATAAGGGCATAAATTTATAACAAGTGCAAGTCTCGAAGTAATCGTACCTAAACCATCGAGATTGAACTACCTTAAACGTTATTGATTTGTTTTGATCATATGGATCGCACCTGTTTATTTTACTATCAGTTAACTTTTAATCAACCCCTAGTAGAAAATGTAAGCCTTAATTTATTATTAATGACATTGTGATAATTTAAGAATAGCCTTATTAATGACTTGTAATTTCTAATTTATAACAGAAATAAAATTTAAGAATAGCCTATAACGACATGTTACAGGTTGGGAACGGTATTTTAGGATATACAAATTAGTTTTCAGTCAAGCGCAACATAATAACAATGGACATAACTGAAGAAATGGGACTATTATTTCTAACAGATAAAGTCCCAAAGAGGCAATATCTTTGGCTTTTCTCTACTTATGATCCTTCACCAGTCTTTTCTAGTAACGTTAGATTTCTGTGACTCCTCTGAAATTGTTAACATTGGTATTTGACGTTTTTGTATTTAACGTTTTTCGAGTAAGAATTTTCAAAAGTATTTTCGTTATTATGTATAATGTACTAAGTGCATGTGATTTTAAGGGTTAAAAATGCACTGTAAACATTATTGTAGCATTCCTTTTTGGGGACGGTTAGATTATGTGCTCAGACTTGTTCCTATTGTAATATATATATAAGATATATTATTGTATATCATACATTTTGTATTTATATATGTATAAAAACGAAACGGCTCTTTGTCTAAGACTTTTGGACAATCCTTTAAGGTATTGCAGATTTTAAGTGCCATAACCTTATTTTACTTTTAATAATATTTTAACATATTTCTAATTTTTGTTATAATATTTGCTAAGTTATAAAATACTTTTTCATCGATGGTTTTATTATTTTTTTCTTGATTCTTTAAAACCTTTCTAATCGCAATTGTTACTTCACATATCATGAAAATCAAATCTGCCTTCTGATTAGCCATACTTACTGATGAAACAAGAACTCATGATTTATAAGCTTATGATTTCTGTTAAAATCTGTATTCACCTATTCGTTGATGTTTATTTTATGCAAATTCTTAAATTTTTTGTATGGTACCGATATATTCTTAGTGTGGTTTGTACTGTATCTGATTCTTTGATTGATTTCAAATTATGCTTAATTGCTTAGGAAGTCATAGTAACTCAATAAAAAAGTCATCAAATCGATTTATTAGACTATTGATTTTTTAACTACAGTAGGCCTATATGGTAATTAACTGCTGAATGGTTTCCATGAAAGTCTGATTCTTACGTTACTGCTACAGTACTAAATGGGAATAATAATTTGGTTGCTGCCCAATACCTGTAACTCCACGCTCTCTGCGTTTTTGGGTACATGAAAGGAAATTACAATAATAATAAAATTCCAAGATAAAAATATATAACATGATTGTTTTTACAATTCAGTAGTGGGTCAATACTTTTAACTCGACACGTGCACTGTAAGATTATTTTGTGTATGCTTTTAAATTTAAATACAATAAAACCCTTATAGTTATAGGTATATTTGTAATTAATCAAATTTAAATATGAACTAAATAAAGTTGAATGGACGCAAGATACGAGTATTTTTATCAAAATCTTTATCAGGTCTTTAGTTATATTTTAATATAAGATAAATTACTCAAGTAAGTTGACAGATTATTGAAGAAAAAAAAGGAATCCCATGAAGGTGAACTCTCGTGAATTACTAATTTTGAACGTAACGATGGGTTTTTGTAAAAAATGTTTAAAGAGAAAATTTACATGGTTCAACGAGTTTCCAAAGTACTTTTAACGCGCGTTGAATCTCTCAGAGAGAGGCGGGACCTGGGCTTTGTCAATTAATTCGCTTAGAAATTTCAACCGAAACAGGAAATTTAAGGAAAAGTCCTTAATTGTATACCTGAAATTTTTCATTTTGATATTTTTCCAAGCGGAAGAATAGAAGGTTTCAGTAAAGTCTGGAAACCCCTGTAAATGTTTATAACCAAGACCAAGAAAATTATCAAAGTTCACACAGCGTTACTATTGACATTTACTTACATTACACAACTACTACTCAGAGGGACGGTCCAAAAGAAGTTATAAGAAAGCCTTAGATGTTAGCGTAAGTTTATTTGTAATTCATATTTAAAGATCATTTCTTCATAATGAACATCAACCAACATGGAAAAAACTGTTGAGTGTATCATTTCAGGACTCCCAACGTTTCGGAAAATGAACAATTGAAAAACCTGAATCTATAATAATTATTACCGTTATAATGATACCTTCTTAATGAATAGTTTATTTAAATTGCTTCTATTATCGGTTGATGTTACATGAATAATTTAGGCAGCGCCGCCGTAGCTTAGTTGGTAGCGTTCTGGGCTCTCACCCAGCCGGCCCGGGTTCCATTCCCAGCCACGACTCCCAGCCAAGCAACTTTATCATACGGAAGTGCTCCCGTGGTTCGGAAGTCACGTTAAGCCATTGGTCCACCTGCGTAGAAAAATGTGTTGGAATTAGGCGAAGAGAACTGTCACTTAATGGGTGACCTCCCTCTACTAAAAGCTATACGATAATTTAATTTTTTAACGAATAGTTTGACCTATGCCCACTATATGGAATAAATGACTTTCTTTAAGGGATCCCCAAAGGATGCCGAAATTAGATAGTGGCAAGCATTAAAACAAATAGTTGTGACTTGAAAGGAAACATTAGAGAGAACGCGTTGCGTCAAATCGCAGTTACTTCTACCTGGATTCAACTTTTTGGATCAATAATGAAGTGACGTTAATTAAAAAATGTGCAAACAACTAAAAAATAACAAGTTCTTATTAACCCATTTCTTAACTTACTCTTATTCTCATAGCCATTGATACCCTGGCTTCGCCAACCAGTTGCCTCCCTGTCCTCCGAATCTTATTGCTACCCATTAAACAACTACAGTACACTCCCAGTTATCCAAAGTCTTCGGGACCAAGGCTACCTCGGATAATACGTAGTTTACGTGTGTTTTGAGGTTGGACTGTAATAAGACCACTTATAAATGCTTGATTAGATATATTATTTACAAATAAATACGACAATGAAAGTCCTTTCGAGCTGCAAGTAATAGAATCTTAAATGAATACACTTTTTTCACGCATTGTTATAACATTTAGTAAGAAAGTAAAAACGTATATTTAAGCTTAGAGCTGCCTCGGATAACCCGGAGTCTCACATAACCGGGCTCGGATAATCGAGAGTGTACTGTATTGTATGCCTGTATCACGCCACTTTCTCAACTTGAATCTACCAGAAAAGGTCTAATGAAAGCTTGGAAACATTTCAAAACTAGAGAATTAAATTTTGTGTTTTTAAAATTATTGGTAAAAATGTATTCAATACAAGGATCTTAAGTTTTCTGTAAAACATTTTATTAAAAAAATCCTATATTTATATTATCATCAGCTCTTAAATTAACTACGGAGATCTGGGAGGTGTAATATGTTACAATCTTAAACTAGGCCTATTTTATATTATTCATGATTTTTATTTAAATCATCTATCACTATTGATGCTGGAATTATAGAATGACAAGATTGGAAAAAAATAAAAAGGTCTAGATTTTACGGTAGATGATAACTTAAGGAAATAACTCGTGAAAAAGCAACAACCTTGACCTGAAGCTAAAGGCTGATAAGCTGTAACCGCCTCTGTAAAACCTTCGGAATTTATTACTGCTCAGGAGAACAATTTTAGAAAGTTATTGTGCCTTGCAAGATCCATCCATGTTTATTATACCCCACGGCTTTGTGAAAACCCCAATGTTTGTTTCGGAGCCTTCGATTTATTTTGGGGATTGTTGACAACATTGTTAACCAGCAACTATTTATTACCCACACTGAGAGGTTTCCATGAATTGTACTGAATTTATTCGTAATTTATATACGTTACATTTGTTAGATTAGATTGTATATAGTAAAATTATCTATTCTATAGGCCTACATTGTAACTGTGTTATAACGAATGCGTTAGTTTCAAAAGTTTGTTTATTTATCATCCGCAGATTTATTTCATTGGACTTTCTTTTAAACAACCAAAAGATTTTTTGAAAATCTGTTCTGAAATGTTTTATGGTCAAGCATCGCACTTACTAAGAAAGATTACTTGAATAACTTAAGACTAAAAATACAGTTATGAATAAATAAATAATAAATAATTTAGCGCTCACAAATATGTAATAACGGAAATGGTTGACAAGTTATTTACCAACAAATAAAAAATCAATTATCTTTAAGTGATAATTAAATTAGCTTAGATAAGAGTTTAATATCGTTTTACATCCTTAAGAATCCTGAACGTTTCTTAGACAAATCAATTCAAATTAATGGTATTGTTATTAGGGAGTCTTTTAGTTTTAAACGTTTTGTCATTAACTAACTGTCAAACACAATACAGACGTATGAAACTTTAATCAGTTATGTCTATAAACTATTGATTTTATCCTGATTTTATGAAATACCAGACCACCACAATATTTTTCATATCAAACTAATAGAAATCCATAGAAAATCATATAAATATGATGTTAAATCAATCGGGTGTTCAGGGGTCGATTAAGTTTATCATAATGAGAACATTTTGGACTTGTATAAAAATCTGATAATATAAGGTAATATTGAATAGACTATGAATGCCAGGTATTTTTAAGCTAAATTTATTAGTCAAATCCCTGTGGAATGAGGAGCACTATTGTATAGAATTTGATTAATGCATCAAATTGATCATTGTCTACAATATTAATTTTAATATCTTAATAAGCATCCTTTAATAGCGAGAAGACTTAAGTAGAACCACCAACTAAGTTGAACAAGACTCCGTTAGCTACTCTTGGACCAGCTTCTTGTGACAGAGAACAACGGCTGCGTCTGCTCGACTTCGTCAAAACTGCAGAATAATATCCTGCTGTAAGATTAAAAGTATAGAAGACTCTTGTTTACTCTAAGTCAAACAATTTTAGCCTGGATTTGAAAATTAATTGTGTATATTTTAGCTGAGTTTGACTAAACTATATCATAAGCTTAAAGAAAATTAATTTCAGTTACAAACTTAAGAACACTTTTAATAATAGTTAATATAAAATAGTACACTTCAATGGAGTAAATACAAGAATATTTTTTTTCTGGCAAGGCAAATATTTCTTTCGTTGGAGAGGACATATTAGGCTTACTGTGCTTTTTGTCCTTGTTTAAAGTATTACTCATTAGTAAAATTTACGAGCTACTGCATGAGAGTTCTATCTTTCTATTTTTATTAAAAAATTTCTTTCCAATATAATTAACCATTCTGACGGTTGGCATTTTAACTTAAGCAAATTTTCTAATTATAAATAATGGTCTAACATTGTCATAAAACGATATTGCTAAACAGCAAATTGAATTATGTCTGTTTCAGTGCATTATAATGAATGAATACATAAATAACAACGATTTTACAAAACGTCAAATGTTTTCCTCTGGTAAATGTGGTGTTGTCCTACGGTAGTGGACATTGCCTGGAATATCTTAGTCAAACAATGGACATTCATATTTTTGAATATTGTGAGATTTCTGCTGTTTTATAATTTTAAAACGTTACTCTTCCCAATTAAAGAGTGTTTATGTGTTTTTTTCTACTTGTTACTTAGCTTACTGTTTATCAAATTCAGGTACATTAGCTGAGTAGTGTAAGAGTGCTCCAGGAACCAAATCCTGAACTTTTAGCTTTATAATATTATTATGCTTATTAAATAATTAAATAAGAGTGTAGAATTTGAAATTTTTATATTTGGCTTATTCACTCTAATTTCTTCGTGTAATTATTAAAATTGGATTTTCAGGGTTTGTCGTTATATTTTACACGTTGGGTAATTTACACATATCAGGGAAAGAGATTAAAAAAAACCAAACACTTTTTATACTGATACGTATAAGCAGGGTTAATATAAAACGAAAGCATCTTTTATTATTATTAAATCTATACTAATTGAAACCATAAAACCTCAACAAAAATTGAACTACAGTATACACAAGCTACTATAGTGTACAGATAAAGTAGCATATAGTGGTAAAATATAGTCGTATACAGTAAAAATAAAATACCCCCTTTGCAGCAGACCAGCATACTCAGCGAATTTCAAATGTGCAAAAACATATTTAGATCAAGCATAGCAAGATATGGCATGTTTTTGTAGCCTCCATAAGAATAACATGGCGAATAAGTATGCAGGTTTGCTGCCATAAAATTGGAAATATAGGGGATTTTAGACTAAAATACATTAGATCTTATCTAGATGAAGCACAAACCAGTACTATTGAGATATGTTGAGAAATAAGCGAGACATAGAATTTTTCTAATTACCCATAAGGTTAACATTGGGACAACGCACTGTGTTTACCACTTACAATACCTCAGTAATCAATGGACATAGGGCAATGATTCTAAATACAAAATTGTTTGTTTTTTCGAGCTGAATTCAATGGTGCTAACTAAAATTTGATTATTTTTATTTTTCTATGTTAAGACCCTGAAAATCCCATTTTTGGGGGGGTTTGTCCCCCTTTACCCCCCTTCCAGTCGTTAAATCGGGCTGGTTTTCGAACTCATCCGAATAATTACTATTTTACACGCCTATGCCAAATTTTATTCCGATCGGACCATTCTTGCGAGCGCTATCGAATCGTGCTTACACACACACACACACACACACACACACACACACACACACACACACACAATATATATATATATATGAATTTCGAACGACTGGTATTTTTTGCTTCTGGTGGTCCCAAAACAAAATGTAATCATGGTCTCGGGCTTAGGTCTTACCATGAGACCTACGGTAATAGCTTATTCCCTATAGGGGAAATTCGCTAAGAGGAAATTCGCTAAAACTCTAATACAATAAACCTGATACTTAGCCATTTACTTTATCACCAATATTCTTAAAACGTGTATCTAACTTCCAAGCCCAATTTAATCAATCTTTTTTATTGAGTTTATCGAGTTTTTTGCAACAACTTTATGTCAGCTTTCAGAACCCTCTGCATTTTTCCGCTCGAATACTTCAATATTATAACAAGAGTTCCAGTGTGTGTAAAATTAAGGTAGAGGCAACTGTGTATCTTTGTGGAAAGGAAAAAGAACATATCCAATTTCAAAATCGATTTTAATTAACACACCGTGCGGCTGATTTCCTGGGATATAAAGGTAGCGGCAGGCGATACCAGTCATATATCATCCTTGGTTCTATTCCCAGTTCCCTTTCCACTGTTAACGAAGTCAGCTAATGACTTGATAAGATCTTTGTTCTCAAATTAATTCCATACCTAACTCGTTATTTTTGATACTAAAAGAAAGTTGAGAATTGGACTTAAATGAAAAAGTACACAACTATTTAAAAGTCGTAATGAAATAATTGATAAATAATTATAAAACATGACCTATACTGCAGGTACATGCTGAAAGAAGGAAACCCACAGTTAATTAAAAACATCACTGTCCTCAGGGTACAACTATAACTATAATTAACTATAACTTAAGGACTCTCTGCTTAAACCAAGAGGCTGGCACAAGAACTGGACCGACATGTTGCGGCTGCCGTAGCCACTGACTGCTCAGCTCCTGGCGAAGAAACAGTTTGGACTTTGCAAGTTCACCCAGCCAAACTATGGCTAAGTGCCTTTGGGACGTCTTGAGCCAAATTTTTTTACTAAAATTAAATAAGATAGTAAGATTGCAATCCCAAAGAGCAATTGCAATAACGTATCTATTACTGTTTTTAATCATACAGATAGTAAATATATGTTTGTAATTGCTAAACTTTTATTGTTCTTGAAAAATATTTAACTACCCCTAGGTTAGTTTCGAGAAAAAGAGTTTATTAATTCAAAAAATATACGAATAAACGAAAAGGAATCATGATAGCTCTGGAAACTGTATTTATATCACATGCATTATAGGTACCGTGCAATCCATCACATACTTACTTGATATACAGAGGATAATTATGGGCTCCAGTATTCAGCATTGAGGTCCTTCAATCAATATCTCAACAGCCGTCACCTTCCTATTGTGAGAATAACAACACATTGTATTTCGTTTAAATGAAATTTGTTCAATTTGTGAAATTTTGTTTTGGTGCATAGTATTTAGGTAATTGGAAAATTCAAATTTGTTATTTGTAAATTGAGTAACAATCTTAAAATAATTACAACACATCCTGCCGCATGACTTACTGGGAGGGGACTTAACACCAGTGCAATGCAGTTGTGCTCTCGCAATATTTAAAGAAATACAACTCAAAAAATATTAAAAGATGAAAAACACAAGAAGCATAATATTGAACGTGATACTTACTGGTTTCAATTAAATTTTTAAGTGAAAGACAGATTTATCTATCACAATACTAAGTATATTTTTTTTATTTATATTTACTAAACAACGGCATGTCATTTTTTTATTTTGTTTGCAAATCGCGAAATTGATTCGTGTAAGCTAATTACATTTTATTTTATGTGTTTTTTTCATGAGAAACGAATCACCTGATTGAATTGAGGTAAAACACATTGAGGTTTCAAGAGTGAAAGTTAGCCCATCTTGGCAATTAATTAAGTGGAGAAAGAAGAGGTGCCAATTCATTTCCGGTCTATATTGCTGTTCCGCGGGTATTCGTGAGACCGGGCTAATTACAGTACCTTTAATTTTTCATCACGAGTTTTATTAAGCAGTTGTGTTGATTTTTGAATAAGTATTATTCGTTTATTTTGCCCATCAACTGGTTGAGATCAGAAACTATAAATTATCCTTGTGTGAACAAAATCGTCAATTAATTACGTAAAACGTTCTTCTAGAAGTCTTAAATTGAGTAGAACTACCATTCGATAGACAATTTTCCTACTTCAATAACAAACAATACCCCCGTTGCAGCAGACCTACATACTCAGCGAATTTCAAGTGGAAAACAACATATTTCGATCCAACATAGCGAGATTTGACATGTTTTTGCAAGCTCCATAAGAATAACATGGGGAATGAGTATGGAGGTTTGCTGATACAGGTATATTAAAACTGGGTGGTTTTAATTCAATATTTAGTAGATCTGAACTAGAAGAAGCCATTTACCAAGTTTTATCAAGATATGTTGAGAAATAAGCGAGATATAGAATTTTACTTATTTCCCATAAGGTTAACATTGGGCAACGTACTGTGTTTACCACTTTCAATATCTCGGCAACCAATGGACATAGAGCCATGATTCAAAATACTAAATTGTTTGTTTTTTTTGGGCTGAATTCAATGGTGCCAATACAAATTTGAAAAATTTTATTTTTGTATGTAAAAATCTCAAAAACCCCATTTTTGGGGGGGTTTACCCCCCTTCCGGTGGTCCAATCGGGCTGGTTTACGAACTCGTCCGAATAATTACTACTTTACACGTCTATGCCAAATTTCATTCCGATTGGACCATTTTTGCGCAAGTTATCGTGCTTAAAGACACACACACACACACACACACACACACACACACACACATATATATATATGTATATATATGTGTGTGTGTGTGTGTGTGTGTGTGTGTATATATAGGTATATATGTGTGTGTATATTATATATATATATATATATATTTATGAAAGTGAACGAATGGTGTTTTTGGCATCTGAGGACCTCAAAAAGAAAAGTTATGATGGTTTTAGGCTTAGGTCTTACTATGAGACCTACGATAACAGCTTCTTCCCTATGGGGGAAATTCGCCAAAAACAGTTCAATATGACTTTAATCATATACTTCATAACGGTGCGTGAAAATCTCTTTTTAATCAGAGACAGGGAATCAAACACAAAACAGACAGCGCTGCCTCTGAGAGAGGGTCTGATATAGTACTTTGCATACTTTGCAGACTTGAGTGTTTTTACATTAACCTAAATTGAAATTTTAAATCAAAACAGGCCGAAATAAGATATACAGCATTTTATGGGCTGTGTTTGAGTTAAACCGTGATATTTTAAAAGAAATGCATAAATTCTTAATTATTTCGTCGGTTATTTTATCATGATATCCTTCAAAAAATTGTTTTCTTATAAAATTAGATTTAATTTTTTTTTAATTAAATCTAATTTTAATTTTTAATCTGGACAGCTCTGGTCCAGATCTTTCAGAGGCGATAGTTGAGAAAACAGACCCGTGAGATCTGTAAAAAAACATAACTATCAAAAATGTCCTCAACATTGGGATTGATTTTACCAGAAGACGTCTTAATGTTGTAAAGTAAAAAATAACGCATTTAAGTGATAGAAAACAGTTTAATTTATATTTTTTTCAGTAACAAATTTTTAATATCTTATTTATTTCCTTGCAACATAGACTTGCTATAGGGGTTATGGGCCAAGATGTTAAAAATAAAGATTTTTTCCTGAGAAGAACAAAATCAACAATGAACATAACTGAAGGAAAGGGCCAATCATTTCTAACAGATAAAGTCCCAAAGGGGCAATAACTTCGGCTTTACTCGACTTATGATCCTTTACGAGTTTTATCCTCCAACGTAGATTTTTGTGATTTCACTGAAGCTGTAAATGATGCTATGTAACAATAGCCTGCAAAATATTTAATATTATATAAATTCTAGGGCTTAAAACCATTTCAAATGTGAAATTTATTTAATTCAAAAACGTTTTTTCATTTGATATGAATTATTAATTTATTACCTAACTTGTATTACACGTTTTCCAACTTGTTTACCTTACGAGGACGATCCTAAAGCTAAACTCTCAAACCATGGAAATCTAGCCAAATTATCAGTTATTCAAAACGTAGGACTTTTTAAACTTAACTGTCAAAATTGGATTCAGCTTAAAAAACAAACAATTTAGTTTTGTTGCTGCATCTGTTTAATGTAGATCAACATTAAACAGACTAGCTGTTAGTCATCAAGACTAGCTGATCAACTCAGTTTCACCCGTGGGAAAAAACCTTCTTTGGATTCATGATTTAATGTTTCATTCAGATACCTCATTAGATTGACATTACAGCTTCATAAGCTTTTCTATATATATTAACATAAAACTTGAGGGCGTAGTCCTGAGTAAGTTTTGAAAAATCCTTTCTTATCATCCGGAAGGTGAACGTCCATACATATGTTCAGGGTTTTAGGTCCTGTAGTACGGGCAGTCCGATTGTAAGTGAGTGGTATTTGAAAAACATTTAGTAGAAGATTACAGGAGCAGAGTAGAATCCATATTTTTCACATCGAGTGAGATGCGCTGTTTCATATTTTTAAAGTTTAAAGATATTCTTACTCTTAAAATGTATATGAACGAATATAAAAGAATATTGTGGACATAAAAACCTACCTCAGATAATTCATGGTAAAACCTACATGAGTGAGTTTATAAATTTGGAATTGATATATTACCCGATGATACAGTCAAAACTACTAGAATACAAAATTAGACAGCCTTCTCACTATTGCCGAGTATATAAGATCACTAAGCTAACGTCAAATGTCTTTTCTTTTACATGATAGCAAACGCCATATGAAACATAATAACACAAAAATATTTAGAGTTCCAAGATTATAATACATAATCTATGTGTTTCACATTAAGTGGGAAAGTAAAAAAGGATAATATAAATACAAAAACATTCCTTAGAACATCCATGGTTAAACCTGCACGAGCTTTAATATTTTGGATTGCTTTTTTACCTAGCATTATAGTCAAAATTATTAAAATTATAGTCCATTAAATTGAACAATTTTCCCTCTATTACTAAATATACAAGCTCATGTCAAAATCTTTTGTTTGATACTCTCTAAAGTACATGCATCACCTTTGCCAAAACGGCGTTGAGTGGAAACTTAAAGGGCTCATTTAGTCACTAAAGTACTTTTAATGTGCGTGAAATCCCTTTGCAGAAAGGCAGGGCTTGAGCTTTGTCAAATAACGCTTTTCTATATAGGCTGATTTAAGAAAGTTAAGGCCAGGTTCTAAATTTTACATCTTTTTTCCTTTTCATGCAAGCCTTAAATATATTTAAAACAAAAATGTCAATCATAAAAAGTATAATAACTCATAGAAAGTAATAGAACAGGGCAGATAACACTAGGAAAGTAGTTGGAGGAATAGAATTTAAAACATTAATTGAATAAATTGATGAAACCGTTATAAACTATTTGATTTCAGTATTTTTTGTTTTAAATATTGTTTTTTTAATTTCGAATGCGTGTACTCTAGTCACAAAATCTGTGTTTAAGCAATTAAAGCCAAGAATTATAGGGTTTCAAAACTAAACTTTGCGCGTTAAATAAATACATTAGGCTATTAATTTAATTTTTTTGAAACTTCTGGATCAAAAGGTAAATACAGTAACAGCTTGTTTCAAAATAACGTTTTGACCGAAACCTAAACCTTTATCAAACAAATAATACTTTACAAAGTGTAACATAAGTAAGTCGGAATGTTTGTTTACGTTGGCTGAAATATGAGAACGAATAAAAACTTGTTGAGCCAACGAGGAAAGTTTGCTCAACAAAGTAATAAGAGAAGAACAACGAAGTGTGGATTACACCAAGAAAAAAATATTAAATAGGAAACATCAAAATAGTTATGTAGATTCATTTATAGCCTCGTTTTTTGCCTTCATCTCCACCCCGTGATCCAACATTATTTTTGTATATGACAAATAATTTAATTTTTTAGTTTTTCTTTTAAGTAACAAAAAGCGAAAATTGATGTTGATGAAAGAAGTTTTTGACCTGTAGCCGGAAGACCGATAAGACCTCGGCTTTCCTGAGACCTCCGAAACTTATTGCTGCTTGGCGCTGCTCAAAAGAACAATGTCACAAAGTTATCATGTTATGTGAGATTTATCCATATTTATTACACCCTTGCGGTTTCGTGGATATTCCTATGGCTGTTTTCAATTTATTTGGGGATTGTAGGCAAAATCATTAACCTCAATAGTTTATTTAATCAATTATAAAGTATAGTTATTTTTATTGGTAATTATAAAATGTAACCGGTATTATGGTTATGGCAATCCAATGATTTCATTTTAAGTTAAACAGATCAAACACTTGTAATTTTATTTTAATTTGTATTATATACTAGCTTATGCCCACGGCTTCGCCCGCTGAAATGAAAACTAAATAGCTGAATTAAAATTAATGCAAACTGAACAGCTTATGATTGGCTTCTGTTCAATCATAACGGTCGCAGCTATTCCTGTTCCGTTTGGTTCACTTATATTATTCTACAAGATTGAACACTGAAAACTTGAAAGCTAAGGGGGAACCCCGGAGGTATTTAAGAAACGGATTCAGAACAGAAATCTTCCCAGGCGTATATAAAACAACTTCCCAACGTTTCATGATGATAGGATAGACAGTTTAGTAACGAACGCATAAATGGCAAACACAAGACGGGCATACATTGAATTTTATACGTATATTGGACTGGTAACGCTAATGTAACAGAGCTATAAGAATGTTACCGTAAAACCACAGCTTCCTATTTCTCAATCTGGTTATATTAATTAATATTGGAATATCAATTCTATTGCCAAATGAAAATTCATTCTGTACCTACTGTATTAGGTTAGGGCCATTACAAGAAGAAGTATGGGTACATCAACTTGAATTTTGAGACAGGCAGACACGCAACCGTTCAATAAAAAGCTGTTTATGTTGTCCTAGCAGTCTACTGTAGTTCTGGGACTAATTTAACTTAAAACAACAGCAAAGAACGAACATGAAAAAGCATTATCAATTGGGTACGAGGATTAAATAAGCAAGAAAACACGACTTCCTACAGTCATTTCAAATAAATCCGTTTGTGTGGCTGGAAAACACCGTAGAGTTGATTTAAATCACAATAGTACTGCAACACACCGTGGATTTTTGTTTTATTTTACTGAGATAAAAGAAACTAAATACTTTGTCATGCCTGTTGTAAAACATAAAGCTTTGCAATTTGTAATTAACTGTTTAAATAACTGATTTTTCTTTGCATGTCTTGCCGTTTTTGGCTTTTTTTAGTATTGTGCTTGCCAACAATTTTGCATGTGATAAATATAATGCATGAATATGCATGTATTTTTAGGTAAAAAATATTGTCTGTTGTAGTATTTATATTTGTTATATTTGATATCTAATGAATGTGACTGAAGACTGCATAGCTGTCATAAGCTTATAAATATGTATTTTAAAAAATGTATACTTTTTTTGTCCCGCGCGTGCCCTTTGAGGCACATGGGACTTGTAATATACAGGATATTCAACGAATAAAAGCTTTTTGAATTGAATTGAATTGAATTAAATACTTTGAATATGTATAAATATTTTGTCTGAAGTCGTGACAATTTAAACTTAAGGGTAACTAGCACTTTCAAACTAAATACATCAGTTTATCGTAACGAAATCGGGGCAAAGTTGCTCGCACTCAAATAAATAAAAAACATATAAAAACTAACTTAATATAAAATAATAATCTACATAGATCTGAACCTGACTCTTAGGCTTTTAAAATGTATTATTTGACATTAATATAAATATTTTTCTTACCTTTACCGTACTCTTTTGAATCACCAAAGCTCGTATTTAGTCGGCAGTAAATCCTCCAATCTGTGCTAATGGAAACAAGGTGAATGAAGATTGGTAAATACCAGAAAACGTTTAAGAGGTTTAAACATAAGATTTTCACTAGCAAGCTGTATCGCTTCGTAGTTGAGCTAAATGAGCTAACGAAAGGAGCTTGTCATAGTTGAAATCTTTCAAATGTAATAAAGTTATGCTGGAAAAATCAGCAACTAAGTTGAAAATGATTCCAAAAGTTTCTCTTAGACCAGATTCTTGTGGCTAAGTCAACCGAAGCCACAGTCTGTACTTGACTGGCTGAAGAAGGGGCAATGTTGTTTGAAACAATTATAACAACTTAAGTGAAGAAGAGAGGATTGAAGAATAGTTTTTAAGTAATGAACGCTTCGATTTTACTTTAAATAATTGAATGAATCATATATAAAAAATTAAAAATAAAGTGCAAGGAGTTTTCATACATTATTTTTAGTATAACTATGCAAGTAATATTAAAACTCGTGCTATTGACAAATCTTAGCATAGACTCACATTAGAGGTCTTAGTCCTAAGAGGAAAAATTATAAAATGCTATATGTAAAATAAATAAATAAAACCATCCATAAACAAACCTCTGAGTAAAAAGCATGGCTATAAGAAAAATATGCTTTGTTTACATTGTAAGTTAATGGGGAAACTGATCTATTGGTGCATGGATTCATATCTTAGGATTGTACCTGTTTTATATTGAAGCGTGTAGAATGACACCATGGTAGGGACACAAAAATAAACCAGCAACCATAACAGCAGGCGCTACATGATAATACTCGGTTTCTCTACTATCCAGCTTAGCGTTAACCTATATTATATATTTTTGCTATAGCAACGGATAATGGGGCATTGAGCACCTTCAACACACTATATTTTTGTTTTGAAAAAATGTAATGCCTTTGACAGTACTAGAGTTCTCATATTATTTCCTTATTTATCTAATTGCATTCATCACAGTAATAGTAATAACAAATGACAATTAATTTTAATTTTAAAATACTAAATGTAAAGTCCAGATGTTAATTTCAACTAAATAAACAAAAACTATAACATTAAAATAAAATTTTAATTTAAATTTAAATCAATTCAAGAATTAATTGATTATTAAAATAGGATTAAGTTATTTCACTTATTGTATTACGTTTTAACTATTCGTGTTGTAATTAATGTGGTTCCAGCACACGAATGCCCTTGGTCAAGCGAAACAGACCGGTAATGAATTAGTACCTCTTCTTCCTCTACTTAATTAATCACTAGGATTGGCCGCTATCCACTCTAGGAACTTTAACTGTGTTTTACCTCAATCCAATCATGTCCATGGACTCCTCGACATTTTATTAACATTTAAAAATAAAATTTATTGTTTAGATATAACTGCCAAACAATTTAGTGTTATTGGAAACCTTATTATAAAAAGTCATGACGTCGTGTAGGAAATATAAATAACACATAACATTTACTTATTTATTTTATAGATACAAGTAACTATTTAAATACATAATTTGTTTGAAATAAATAAGAAAAATGTCGAAAATTTCTTATATATGTTTATACTTTTAGATATAACTTATTTTTTATTTTCTATACTCTTAAGTATGTATAAAATTGTTTTGTTTATTTGCAAGATTATATTAAGCCTAAAGGTACTTGAAGCAGCATTACAATGGTGTTATCTCCCCACTCAGTAGGATATGTGGCAAGATGTGTTTTTATTTTCACAACAGGAAGGTGACGGCAGCTGAGCGATTGTTGCGAGGACGTCACAAGCCTGAATACTGGAGCTCTCACTTATCCTTTGTATAACATGTATGTATGCGACGTATTCCACAGTTCCTTTCATGAGTGTGATATAAATAAAATATTCCATGTATTACCATGATTCCTTTTTTTCATTTGCATAATATTTGTCGCAACAAATTTCTCTCGGAACTTGGTGCATTTTGACAATTTGGAAAATAATAGTAGAGTTAGCAATTACATATGTACATTCATGTGTATGAGTAAAAATCAAGAAATGAACTAAAAACTTATGTGACCACAATCACCCTACTCTCAGCATTGAAAAATTTGCTATATTTTTATAAACTATGGCTCAAGAAGTCCCAAAGGCTCTTAGCCACAGTTTGGTTGGATAAACTTGTAAAATCTTGAGTGTTTCTTTGCCAAGAGCTGAATAGTCAGGGGAATCCGTCGCAACGTGTTGGTTCAGTTCTTATGCGAGTCTCTTAGTTTTAGCTAATGGTATTTCCTTTAGTTATAGTTTAATTTTGTGGACCATGATTTTCTTACAAAAATATAGATTTTTATCTTCCAGCATTAAGCGTGCAGAGTATTTTCCCTTTTTATGGATTATTTCATTTATGCTTTAAATTAGTTATTTACTCTTTCTTTCCACTCAAATTCTATTACTATTCCAACTATCATTATGGTCAAGATATATTATACCTAACAAACGATATGAGATCTGTATTATATTATTGTTTGATGTATATAGATGAATAACTCTAATACTGCCAAAGGTATAACATCTTTTATTAGCAGTCAAGTAAGAATGCTAATGAATAAAGTTAATAAACATATAAAAATATTAATATTAAATCTAATTTTACCAAAAATGTCTGACCAAAATTAGAGCAAAGGAATAATAAATTCAATAGAAAAAAACAATGTTAATAAGTTAAAGTACAAATGAATCTATCCAGATTGCTACCTCGTGAAAGCGATCCGTTATGGCTTTGCTGAAATTATGATCCCAAGCTAGTGCTAACTCCAACGCTTGTTTTATCAATGGAATGGTAACGTCATAATTTTATTTCTAGCCATTTACTCAGTGGTATAAAAAGGTTCATTTCACAGCTTCAAAAATGTTTTTACAGCTAGTAATTTTAAGAAGTAACAACAAAAGGCAAAGAACTGACTATAATGGAAGAAATTTATAAGTCCAAGTATACAACTAAAAAAATCTTCACCTGAAGCCAAAAGATCGATAAGGCCGGGGTTTTACTGAGACTCTGAAACTTATTGCTGCTCAGCGCAGCTGAAGAGAACAATTATAGAAAGTTATTGCGTCATGTGAGAACCATCTAAGTTTACTACACCCTTGTAGCTTTGTGAAAAATACAATGAATTTCTTCGATTTATTTGAGGATTGTTGTCAAAATTGATAACTTCGAATTCATCAACAAAATGGATAGGTATTTTTATTATTTATTTAAAAATTATTGCTATTATGGAAATCCAATAATTTTATAAGAGTAATACATACAAAAATATGTATGGTTTTAATATTCATTGGATTGTTTGATTATGCGTTGTTAATTATTACAACGCACTTAAAAGAATGTTACTAAGCCATTTCTTCTTATTCTTAATCTGGTACTCAATACTATTAAATATTAGAATATCAATTCTACTGTCCAATTAAAATTCCTATTAGTTTAAAAACGTTACCAAAAAGTATTAATAAATAAACTTCAACTGCAAGACCGTCACCCATCTTCTTTAGAAAAAACTTGTTAATGTTGTCCTTAACGTCTACCACTGTTCTGAAACTAATTTAACTTTTAACAGCGGGGAGCGAAAATGAGAAAAAGGCTCTCTAACGGGTCGGATACTAGGAATAGGAAGCAACAAAACACATTTCACCAACCATACCAATGGTTCTCAAAATAATATTGCTCTTTATATTATTACAATACTGTGGTACACAGTAGTAATTATTTGATTACGTTGTAGCAAAAACCAATATTTACAGTACCAAATAACAGTTACGACAAATTTAATTTAATTAACACATAATCATTAATGGTGTACATTATTATGTCCCTATAAACTTTTAAACCTTTAAAATAAATTATAAAAATTTAATGTGTTTTAGTTTCCTTTTATTTTATATCGGATTTTTAGATTTACGACGGTACATCATTGAGCATCGCTGAGTATTAAAATAATAAAATACGATATGACACTGAATATTTACAAACTAAAAAATATAACATCACATAATAACTACTCAGAATAAAGAATATACATAAAATATTTTTGTAAAATTAAAATTATTGTGGTGATGGTACGTTACTCACTTGCTTCAAACACCTCACATTGAAATTAAAAATAGCTCAAATGAAAGTTGGTAATTTAACAAGCAATTTAATACCAAAAACAGTCGGAATTGTCGTTGAAAAGAAGTTATAAATTATTTAAATATATTAAAATTATTTAAATATATTATACATTATTCTCTTTTTTCGTAAAACAAATTAAAAAGTTAAATTCAAAGCTTTTTTATGACGTTATGCTAAACCAAACACGAGTACAATAGATGCATTTGATGCCAAATTTCAAGGCCCTCAACTTTTGTTTTGAGAATTATGATCTTTTATCGGCCTTTTTTATTTTAAGGCCTATTAAATGAATTTTCAAATTTTTATGTATGGAATGGTGGTTTTTAGTTGAACTAAATTATAAAACACTGTTGTGAACTAAAAAATAGCTTTAATAACCTTTTTTAGCTTTAAAGTTAAAGAGTCCCCTTAAGAAAGGTAACAATTTGAAACGAGGTTTTATTTGTATACTTCATGATTCAGAAGCCACATAAATCACTGGTCCAACATTTTTATTTTATTTGTAAAGTTTAATTTTTTACTCAAATAATCGGTTACTTGAACATTATTTTATCTGGCTAGAGCGCTGCCATAAACAATACTTGAAAATACTAATCGTGGAATAATATAATTTGTAATGGTTGTATGACTTAAATTAGTTTGATTAAAATTATATTCCTTTAACCGTAATCGGAATGCTGTCTTCCCTGTTTTTTATTCTCATAACTTTTTACAATAGAGTTTTTTCTTTCAAAACTTGTTTCTTTCAAAGATGAAATAAAAAAGCCAGATAAAAAATTTTCCCTGGTCATTTGGTCTGGTTCTTTAATTTCGTGAATCAGCCTAAACCTAGAAAATCAAGCCCTGCCTTTCTGTAAGCGCGCTTTAAAGGTACTTTAGTGACTAAATGAGCCTTAAAAGTTTCCTCTCAACGCCATTTTGGTAAAGACCCAACACTTTAGAACACTTAAAACTAAGATTCTTTGGCAATATTCTGTATACCAAGAAATAGTGGAGAAATTGTTCAATTTTATGAACTACCAGTTTCGACTATAATGTAATGAATATAAAATAGCAAATTCAACAATTAATAGCTCGTAGAGGTTTAACCATGGATGTTTTAAGGTACGTTTCTGTATTTAAAATATCCTCTTTTATTTTTCCACTTGATGTGAAAACATAGATAATATTATATAATATTATCCTGAAATTAAAGAATATTTTCCTTATTTATTAATATAAATTATTTTGGCTGGTTTTCCATGATTTGAGAATTTGATTAAAATTTTATTTGATTAAAATTATTCATTACAACACGTTATATCGAATTAATATGAGTAAAATTTAATATATTTAATAAATTTTAAAATATATATTTTTAATACATATATTTACATAGTAGCATCTTTTAACAGTTTCAATAGAATCAATAAAAATCAACGTTGCAGGATAAAACTCGAAA
Source organism: Flexamia atlantica (assembly GCA_035578135.1). Taxonomy (NCBI): domain Eukaryota; kingdom Metazoa; phylum Arthropoda; class Insecta; order Hemiptera; family Cicadellidae; genus Flexamia; species Flexamia atlantica. The sequence continues at coordinate 26,952,544 of JAQJVK010000008.1, read as the reverse complement.
AGATCATAAGTCGAGTAAAGCTAAAGTTATTGCCTCTTTGGGACTTTATCTGCTAGAAATTATAGACCCATTTGATTGACCCATTCCTTAAGTTTTATGTTCTTTGTTGAGTTTGTGCTTGGCTGAAAAACATCATAGGGTGAAAGCCATCACAGTATCGTAGTTCGTTCAAAAAGTTTACTTTTTTATTTCAGTCGTCAAATACTCTATCATCCCTGTTGAGTAACAAAATAAGTAATATATTGAACACTGGCAGTGGAAAATTAAGAGAAGTATTACTCTGCTTTCAATCACTAATATGCATTATAGTTACTGTACCACGTTTAGACTTCTAATGGTAAAATTAGTTACAATAATATAATATTTATCCGTATCGTACTTCATGAGGCCGTCGTTTGTGTTAACAATTTTTTTCTCATACTCATAATTTATTCATATGCTCAATAACCGACTCTTTTATGAAATTCAGAATTAATTATTTTATTATAAAAGATTATGCTTTAACTACATAACTTAGCCCGTACAATAATGAAGGCCTTATTTAGGTCTCCTTTATTCTAAAATTTAAACTTAGCTTAAAGTTAAAATCACGCAAGTGCGATGTCTTCAAAGTTGTGAGTCAGAGCCTGCCTCAGAGGAGTAGTCCGAGTCGAATAACTTGGCCCGACCCGCCTGTATACTAATTTTAATTTTTGAATTAGGCTTTCGGACGTTTTTCGACCGTGACTAAATAGAGAACACTTGTAATCCATCGGCTATCAGGTCTAAGCTTGATTCCCAAACTCTGACTAAAAATATATCTCGACGCACCATGATGAAGTCTGTTTAGAAAGTCACTTCTCTTACATTGGGGGAAAGTCACGTCTTTTGCAATTCCCAAAAAGGGGAATTGTTTATTGATTAGATGGTTGTTTGCCCAACTAAATGATTACGATTTTCAAAATTCTCAGCACTATAAGTGAAAAACTGTTTATGTAATCGACAATTCAGTTTGCACGACGATGATTCAGTTTATTGATCTCAATCAGGCGAAGGAGCAAAGTAAACAGATTTGACTTATTCAAATTACCCCATCTGTTGATTAGTAACACTTGTGATGAAACACGTAAGGTAACCACCCCGATCTCACAAATGCTCGTGATCCAGCAATACAGACCAGGAAATCAATTTGAAACTCTTCTTTTTCCACTTTATTAATTGCCGAGTTTGGCTACCATTCACTCTTGTAACCGCATTGTGTTACACCTCAATTCAATCAGGTAATTGCGTTTTCCTGAAAATGTAAATAACATGTAAAATAGAAATAATAAATTTTTTAACTTAATCTAGCAAGACTGCTAGCCAAATTATAAAGTCTCGAATTTTTCTAGAAAACGTTATTACCACATAAAATGTATTGATAATTGTATAGATAGATTTATTTAAGACTATTTGCCTTTATCTACAAAATATGTGTTATATTATAAGACAAAATCATTGAAAATTGTACATCTATTTGTAAATCTATAGTTATTTCTGACATTTTACCAGTTGAAAACCTTAAAGTACTTGAAGCTGCATTACAATGGGGGAACTCCCCACCCAGTGAGACATACGGCAAGATGTGCTGTTATTGCTGTTATTCCCAAAACGGGAAGGTGACGGCTGCTGAGAGATTGATGCGAGGACGTCACAAGCCTGAATTCTTGAGATTTCACTTATTCTTTGTATAACATGTATGCATACGATGTATTGTACGGTTCTTTCATGAATTTGATGAAAATACAACATTTCATGTATCACCATTATTCTTTTTTCATTCGTCTACGTTTTGGTCTCATAACCTTTTTCATGTAAGTTGTATTTTAACATTTCCAAGAATAATAAAAAAAAGTTCGCAATCAAAATGTGCATTCTTATGTATGAATAAAATCATATAGATGAACAAAAATATATTTCACTGCAATCATACTGCTTTAACCATTGTTATCTTAATATGATTGTATTAACTGTAGCTCAGGACGTCCCAAAGGTCTTATCCCCAGTTACGTCAAGCAAACCTGGGTCAAAGTCCAAGTTGTTTCTTTTCTAGAGCTTGAACAGTCAGTGGCAACAGCCATCGCAAAATGTCGATTTTGTTTTTATTAGAGCCGGTTGGTTTTAGCTGAGCTTATTTATAGTTTGGCCCTAAGGGGGGCGGCTTAGTTGTTACACAGTAGCCAAGTAAAATTTAAAATACAAGTCGTATTATTTTAATTTAATTTTTCAAAGAGTATTATCAAGTTGTGATTCAAGAACACCTTGAATCAATAGTCAAAAACAGTCATTACAATAAAAAGTACAGATTAATCTATTCAGGCTGCCTTTTGAAGGCGAAACGTTTGGATCTGTTGAAGTTACGATCCCCAGCAAGCGCTATCTTCAATGCTTGTTTCATCGGCAACGGCTACATAGCGTATTGTTATTTCAAGTCATTTACACAGTGGTATAAAAAAGTTCATTCCAAAACTATGTATTTGTAAAGTTAATAATTTTAACTGTTTAGTTAAGTAGTTTTAATTTGATTTATTTCCATCAATGTGAGTAGGATTAACGTTGAAAATCAATAAATAAAATAATAATGTGAAACAATTAAGAATACTTTTACCACGTACTTTTGTGACCGAACAAGAAAAAGTGTGGCTTGAGGAAACTAAAAGCCCCATAATTCGTAATATTGTTTTTTTTTCCTAAACTGAACCTGGATAGTAGAGAAACCAAACTACAACATTTTAATTGTTTTATTTTCAATGTTTTATTTTTTGTTTCCTACCAGGGTGGGAATTTTACGCTTGATAGGGAACAGACAAACTTTGTAAGTATGATATCGAGTACCTATCGGCAAGTATCAGCATAGCATATAATGGTGTAAATAAAGCAGATATTTTTGAATTCCATACTTTTTAAATTGTAGATAAACAATGTAAAATATTATTTGTTTATTTTATCCATTATATTTTATAATTATTAATTTAATATATGTAAACATCACCATTTTCTCCAAGCCATTGAGATCAAGACCTCTAATCTGAGACCCTTCCCATCAATGTATGATTTACCAAAAGCCCGAATTTCAATAGCATAGCTGCATAGCTATATTCATATAAGAATTATATTCCTAACCTCTTGATTAGCATGATACGTTTTGAAAGCTACGAATACAAATAAAACATGTTGAATAAAACAATAAAATAAATAAAACACTATTGAGACTCTCACACATTTGGCCTAATAATAATACAACCATCCCTTTCGTTTGAGGAAATAAACTACAGTATTAAGGTTAGCAATTTTGCCAACAATCCTCAAATAAATCTAAGAAAATAATTGTATTTTTCAAAAAACCGTGAAGGTATTATAAATATGGATGGATCTCACATGACGCAATAAGTTTCTATTAGTTCTCTTGAGCAGTGCTGAGCAATAAGTTTCGTATGACTTGGGAAAGCCTCGGTTTATCGGTCTTTGGGCTTCAGAGCAAACTTATTTTTGTTTTGTAGTTTTAAAAATATAAATTTTCTTGTACCAACAAAGGTTTTAGACTTTAGTTATATCTAAAAAAATAAGTGAAATGTTTCATATAATTACACTTAATCTTTGTCTATGGGGTGGTAAATAAGGCAAAAAACCGGGATTATTTATGTATGTATAAAGAAAATTAGTTTGGTTCTAACTATTTAGTATCCATAAGGTTAGATATAATAAAACATCCCCCCTTCGTTGTGCTTCTCTTATTACTCTGACATGCCAACTTTTTTCTTTCACTCAAAATTCATCCACCATAAACAACTTTCCGACTTACTTCTGTTATACTTTGGAAATAATATTTATTTGGTAAAGTTTTGGGTTTCGTAAAAAACAGGTATCGTCAGTTTAAAACAAGCTTTCATTAGTGTAATGTTTTTGATCCAGACATAAGACAAATATAAATTGTCTCAATTATTGTTTTGTAATTTATAGTTAATTTGTGTATTCTATAGTTTAATTTGTAAAGTTCATTTTTAAACCTTATAACTTGTTTCACAGAAGCGGTCACTTCTGCATCTGGCTAGCCTATCTGACTAACATTTTACATAAAAAAAATTAGGCTTTGGCCTTTACTTCCTTTAATCAGCCTTAACTTAGAAAAGAGTTGATTGGCAAAGCTCAAACCCGTCCTGTCAACAAAGAGATTTCACGCGCATTAAAAGTACTTTAGTGACTAAATGGGCCCTTTAAGTTCCCGCTCAACGCCTGTTTGGCAAAGGCCCTACACTTTACTGCGTATAAAACAAAGGATCTTTGACGATAGCTTGTATACCCAGCAATCGTGGGAAAATTATTCAATTTTATGAACTAATTTGACGATAATATTAAGTTAAATATAGTTTGTAAATTTATTATATAGCTCGTTTAGGTTTTACTTTGATGTTCTTTGGTACGATTTTCTTTTTATAATGTCCTCTATTACTTGCCATAAACATTTTACGCAAGAAGGTGACTTTTACCTTTCAGAATTAATTACGGAAGCTCTTATGAAATATTAAGTTAGATTTTCATAAAGCAACAAACATTATACTCGATGTCAAACACATTGATTATATTTTGCTCCAGTAATCCTAAACATTGTCCTGCTTTTTGAATGGGCCTATCCATTAATGACCCCTCGAGTAAACTATAACCGGGACAATAATAAAAATTTGGTTAGTTTTCCATGATTTGAGAGCTCTAAAAACTGTAACGTACAGGTTTCCCAACTTAGATGTACTACTATTGATTTAAACGACGTAACCTACTGTTAAGTGTAATTTTAATTTTTTTGCAACTTAAAGCCTAAGCCACCATTTTCTACTTTTATAAACGTTCGCGTGTTAAAACTGTATGATTTTTATGTTAACTGTTGTGTTGTGTGTTTGAAGTCGGAAAACACATTTCATCAAACTAATGACCTACTGACTACGGTTTTGGATTTCGTACAATAGTATGCAAGAACAAGAACACTCTGAGGATATAAGTTTGTTTTTACGCTACACAATTTAAATTATTTTTTTACAATGTTTTTGGCTCAGTTTCGGTATAGTCCCTTAAAGGTAATCCAATTAAAACCGTTACTACAAATGGGTTTATAATTAATATTAGCTACAATTAAAATAAAACATTATGAAAATTATATAACACAAAGGTTTTACTAATTCCAGGTATTTATTTTTTTATTTGAGGCTTTTTATTTCTTAGCATCTTTAGATAGCTTCAATGGAATCTCAAAAATCTTCGTTGAAGGATAAAACTCGTAAAGGATCATAAGTTGAGTAAAGCCAAAGTTATCGCCTTTTTGGGACTTTATCTGTTAGAAATGATAGTCCCATTCCTTCAGGTACGTTCGATGATGATTTTGAGCCTAGCTGCAAAAGGTCATCAGGTTAAAACCTTTTAGGTATCGTAGTTCTTTTTGAGCAGTATTTTTGCTTCTTTTTTAATCTTTAAATACACTAGGAACTCCGTTGCTTGCAAAGGTAAATAGTATGTTAAAAGTTTTATGGAAAATTAAGATTAATATTGATCTGCTCTCAATCACTTAAATGCATACTGTTATTTTACAACATCAGATCCCTTACTTGTCAAATTACTCCCAACCGCATTTAATATTTCACCACATTCTACTTCATAAGGCTATTGTTTTCTATTTTTTCTCATATTCGTAATTAATTTATGTACACAACAGAACAACTGTGTCAGAAATTGATTTAGGATTTATGATATTGTTCTTACGTGATATGCTTTATCGCATAAAATGTAGATGTATTGTAAAATGTAAAACGCTAAAATGTAATGTAATGTCTCGAATTTTTCTAGGTAACTTATTTACCAAATTACATACATTGATAATTTTATAGATAAATGTACCTATTTAATACTATTTGTCTTTATCTACAAAATATATTATTAAGGCAAAATTATTTTAATTTTTCAAAGGCCTGCGTCATCTAGTGTGTTCTTTAGTTATTTGTGACATTTTACTGATTTCGGACATTTTAGTAAAGGTATATGAAAGTGCATTACAATGGTGTTAACACCCCACCCAGTAAAATATGCGCCAAGATGTGCTGTTATTCTCAAAACAGGAAAGTTTGTTAGTAGGCGGCTGAGAGATTGATGCGATGACGTCAAGACTGAATACTTGAGATTTCATATCCTTTGTATAGCATGTTTGTGTATAATGTATCTTGGTGTTCGATTAAAACAAGCTATTCCATTTACAGCAAATATAGTGGTGATGTTTCATCACTTTTTCCCCTAAATTTAGAATTCTATTAGGTCATCTTGTTATTACAAGAAATCAAGCCACCACATTGTTCTAGGTTTTAAAACAAGAGACCATATGAATTGCTCTTGTAAAATTTGTTAATGAATATTGATTTGCAAATATTTATGTATGGAAAGTGACAAACGAAGTATTTTAGCGTATATAATACAAACGCTTTATGGCGTTTCCATTATAATCGGAAACAGATAACTCCCATTTTTTCCAAAGGAAACCATAAAATTGTTGTGAGATTGTAATTTTAGTTAGTATAATTAAATTAGACTGCCTTACTTAAGATTTTAAGATTTAAGATTCATAAAAAATGGTAAATCAAACTAAAATAATCAAGCCATGCTCGGTAGTAAAATTGATAATATTATACGAAAATAATACTTTTTTGATGCAGTGTATTCGAGTGTAATGCAGTGATGAGCAGTAACGAGTGTAATGCAGTATAACCAAAGTGAACGAAACTAGTCGACAGAATATAACAAACAGTATTTCTTTATTAGATATATTTAAACTATACCTTAAGAGCTTTGGAAAAACATTTCTCATAAACCAACCCCCACCAACCACATAACAATCCAGCAACCCAGCGCCTTTTTTCTGGGTTGACATAATCATAAAAGTAAATTTTAAAAAGTTAAATTGAATTATAAAATTCTTTAAACTATTATTTTATTAATTATATGGAACTAGATTCATATAAAGGCAGGCCGGAATATTTTCAGCTGAGGCCTATTGGTTCACTCATATGTATAATATTGTTTATATTATATTGTTTGGATTTAATGGAGTTTATTAGTGCCTTTTTAACTAATGTCCCTAATTTTAAACCTTACTGTAAATGTACGAGCATTAGTAACATTATTGCAAGCCAGTTATATTACGTTTAAAGGAGATAAATTCATTCACGTCAGAAAATTCATAAACATCAGAATAAAAAAGTGAGGTAATGCGAGGAATTCAGTCCTTTTTTCGCGGCCTATAAACTAGTAACCATAACTATAACTTTAAACGTCAGAATAAAAAAGTAAGATAATCTCCAATAATGTGTAACTTAGCTGTTGCTTGTATTTAAATCCAAAATTAATTAATTAAACTTGGGATAATAGATTTTTTATAAATTTGTATGAATGTACAACAAATTTTTTGTTGTTCATATTCAAACTTTTCATTGCATCTCTACTAACCCAGTGTTATCGAACACATCCTGTATTGTCCAGTTTACCTCTTTCGAGGTAAACCTCTCAACTAAATAAATTTATTACCATTTATCAACACACATATCAGTGTTTCGAGATTTTAACTTAAAAACGTAAATAACACTAAATTTGAACTAAAAAGATATTTGTGTATCAGATGTGAGGAAAACAAGAAGGAAGTAGGCTTTGCTGTGTATGAATCCTTCCTTGGATTCCCTTGGTTCAGAAACAATCCGTCTTCAACACAAGATGTGACAAGGGATAAATTGTCTTCCTGCAGCGTTTCTGTCCAGGCCCATCGTCAATCCGCTTTCCTATAAATATGATATATGTTCGTTGCAGTCCTTTACATTATTTGACAATATGAATACTGATAGTTTGTTAAAAGATATGTATGTAGTCCGATGATACTTTACAGCAAACAAATATTCAACTAGATTACGGTTTATAGGCTTTCGAATAAAGACTGCCCAGTGTTATTAGGGATGATTATTTGATCTGTAGATTAAACTTAATATATCATGGTTGAATAGAAAGGTTTATTGACATCATTATTAGAACAAAAATATTTAAAACATTTTTTCAAATTTTATTGCAAGATATTCAAATCAATCACAGCCAGTTTATTATTTATCGATGACGTTTTTATAGTCCCTTTTGGGAAGACATGCTTGTCCTTCCAATGCATGCGTGTTTCTGGATAGGTTTATTACGTCTGGAGTTATGGGTGCTTGTATAAATAATTAGGACTAGCATCCCACGTCACTTCGTGATTTGATAAAAACAACATGAAAGTAGGCTTCAGTTTCATTGTCGATTATATTGGAGTTTCACATCGTAAACATCCTTTCAGTGAGAAGGTGAGTGAGTTATTGTGATTTTTTAAACTTTTCTAGACATATTATAACAAGAAAGCGTCACAAATTTCCACAGATTTGCATTTTGTATTATCTTATATTACTTGCTATGCAAATTAAGTGTAAGAAAGAGCCATGTGGCCCTAACTTTGCCTATTAAAATCAAGAATTTTTCATTTCATTTCATTGTGTCACTGGAATAAAATTTCCAGTGGCTGAACTGCTCAATATGCAAACTTTTAAAATTAACCTAACACTTTATACTTAAAACTTCTCCTTATATAAAAGAACTTTATTTCATTTGCTTTAAAAGCGCCAATGTATGTATACATTATACACTTTGCAGCTTTGATAGTACAAACATTTTCATTTTGCCTAGTTCGGGTGTTTTGTTACATGGATCTTCATTGCTTAGTGCATTTTCATACCTCTGTTTTGGATTTTTTTACTAATGAATTTTCGTTATTTATTCACACGTCGACGAGTCAGTCTATAGCATTCAATTTTGTTAGATCTTAACAACAAACTATAAGGAGATGCACAAACCTTTGATTGACATAAACTAATCCCTTAATGGCATTGATAAATGGTCATTCTCAATTTAAAAACAAATTATTCAGCACTCATAACGGCCGATAAACTACATTTTCAAAGTGACCCGGTTTTTTGTTTCGTATCTTATCTACATGTTTAACACAATACTTGAGCAAATATCATAATTTTCTACGACTATGGTTATACTGTAGTTATATTTTTTCTGTAAGTGTATAGTTATTTATGCATTTAAAAATTTATTGAAAATAGAAAGGCTAATCTCAAACACTTAAATTTCCTCCTCAGTCTAAGTACAAAATAAATAGTTTTAAATTTATTATGCGTTTTAAAACTTGAATTTTTTGGTTGTATATCTTCAAATAATATAAAATTTTAAAATTATCAAATTTAAAATCAATAGTTTGTTAGAAAATCCCACTTCGAGAGCACCTCCTGAGTTACATGTGTTCCTTTTTTAAGTTTTATTTGAAAAATAAATATAGGAAATTAAGTGATTACAGACTGCTGGTCTTAGTTTTAATAGGTTAGGAACCTTTCCTTAAGATGGGAATGGACTATTTTCTGTTTTATTGTATGTTTTTCTGTATAAAAACGTCTGTATTTAAAGAAATCAAAATCGTAATGTAGCATTCTGTGATACAACTATGTAACTATTTCGAATATCCACCATCTGTCTTGTTATAAATGCCAATTGAAAAACGTTCACAGGTTTTACAACAGATAATAGCACTTTCGCTGGAATTTCAAAAGCCTCCTGTGCAAAGGCTTTTCATGGTATACTTTCCAAACCCGTAAAATACACATCTAGAGAATAATAGCTTCAATTTTTTATCAAATATGCATAGGAAAATAAATTTCTAGTGGTCGATATGCTCTGGAGAAAATACCAGAAATTCTTTTAATATTACAGATGGATCTATATAATTTTGTTTTATTTGTAAGTATATGATTTTTATCTACATACTGTGAATTATTGTGTTATGATATCGTACCAAAAAGACCCTTATAGGTCGCAATTGCATATTACTTTGGCTGAGGAAGCATAGTGTCGATTTCTAGAAGGCTATTGTGTTAACCTCAATATAAATATGTCATCAGCAATTTTTCCTAAAAAAAATCAGTTTTTATATGTCTTATTTTGAGGAAAGCACTCTAAAATGCAATATTCTTTTTTCAATGTGTTCATGTGAGCCACCAGCTGACGTCACTGACAGGCTGTACATGTGAAAGGCAGTCACGTTTTCGCGTTTCTCACATGTTTCACATGTATTTCACACGTCCGTACACGTGTGTACATGCACAACAAACTTCCATAGCACCCATTTTAGAATCTCTGTAAATCAAATTCATATCTAAGATTGGGAATCAAAATCTGTATTGCCATAATTGATTGTTTACAATAATGAGACCCAACAAAGCTTATGATTTTTCATTGAGTACTCTCTGTTACAAAATATTACGATACTTAGTAAACTAAGTACACAGATAAATATCAGCAAGCGGGGACAAAACAATGTCAGTATGATCCTAAAAATAATAGCAATAATAACCTTCAATATTTAACATCACAATGTAAAAATAAAACATGACGCATCACTTGTTTACGGTAAGTATCACTCCATTAAAAGTAGCTTAACTGCTGCTTCGCAACAAAAACGCCCGTTTACTGAGACCCTAAGAGTAACTTCATAGTTTAAAAAGAACAATGCATGTAATTGAAGGGAAAAGATAATCCAGCAGTAGTTAAAATCTTCTGTCGAAAGATTTACTGAAACGTAGCAAGTTGTAAAATATCATTAAACTTACTTTTTAAAATAATAAACAGAAATTTATTAAGTTGTTTATCTAACCTTTCTAGTTTAATTTGCTTAACTTATCTTCGCCCAGAAAATATGTCTTATAAATGAAGATAATAATGTAATTCAAGAAATACGATGAAGAGTCCAAACTATTTCGCAATATTATAATTCATTCGTAGACTTGAAGGTAGACTAAGATGAGTTTGAACATGCTTGATAGCTAGAGGTATATTTTAGCTTTGCTTTTTATATTGCATTAAATCAACTTTTTAACATCACTTACTAGGTATAATACATTATTTATGATTTTTACCCAGCACTAATTTCAAAATCAGCAGTGAATGCAAAATATCAACATAAAATACCTATTTAGACAATTCCTCAGGGATGTGAATATAAACAGAAGAGAAAACAAGATGAAACGGTAAAAAAGGATCGGGAGGATCTCTGTTTGCATAAAACGTCAAGGAAATAAATTCCCTCTAATCTCGGTGAAGATAATTCACCCGTCGGGGCCCATCTTCGGCGTCGCCACAAAAGAGTTCTCTCTCTAACTCCTTATCTTTTATAATTTAATTTAATTCTACGTTTTCAAGTCATCTTGATAGCTTAGGGAAGACATAGACTTGAAAGGTGATACCAAGCTGTTATGATGAGAGCACAAAGTTATTGGTTATTAGTATGTTGAAGGAGTTAAGTTCTGTATTGTTTGCAAGAGATATTGTTAACGAAATTTGTTGGAAAATTTTTGTTAGAAAGAAAAATGTTCTTTTCTTCCGGGATTCATAAAACAGCTCCCCCTACCTCTTCGATAAATGAACAACCTTTACAATACAAAATTCATTATTGAATTTATCCTAAAAAACATGGTTGTACCAACACAAGTTGACTGTATTGTATTAATTATCATTTCCTCGATACCTTAATAATAATTGTGCAAAGCATCAGATGTGCGCTATAGTTTCCTGTTCCTGTCACTAATTAGCTGTTAGCCGTTATTAGCACACACAATATCCGTTGAGCTCCAACATATTATGATAAAAACAAAAACATAATATCATTAAATCGTGTTTCCCGACTACTCCATATGCAAAGTGAATTTTTTATCGAATTTCCCCTACAGGAAAAAAGTTATCCTCATTGGTACCATGGTAAGATATAAGCCCAGGACCATCTTACCTTTTCGTTTTGGTGCTCCCACAGCAATAACACAATTCGTTCAATTTTTTATCGTTAGAACAATAGCGACCTTACAAATAGTCCGATCTTTATAAAATTTGGTACAGACATGTAAAATGGTAATCACTCAGACGAATTCGTAAAGCAGGACGATCGGACCACCGGAAAGGGGGAAGGGGGATAAACCCCAAAATGGGTTTTTGCGATTTTTACATATAAAAATACTGTAATCCAATTTTTATTGGCACCATTGAATGTAGCTCAAAAACAAAATTAATTTAGTACTTTGTTCATTGCTCTATGTCCATTGGTTACAGAGGTATTGAAAATATTATCTTTACGGGAAATGAGTAAAATTTTATATCTCGCTTATTTCTCAACATATTGTAATAAAACTTTATTTGTGGCTCTATCTAAATGAGGTTTAAGATATATTAGTAAATGATCCCAGAAAATTACAGTTTTGTGGCAGCCAAACTGCAACCTCATTTCCACGTCATCCTTATGGGAAATAAAACGTATTCTATAACTTCCTTGCCCCTTAAAATATCTTGATAAAACTTGGAAATGGTTTTTTCCTAGATCAGACCTATTAAATATTATGTAAAAGCCACCCATTTTTAACATACCTGTTTCAGAAAACCTGCATACTCATTTGCCATATTATCCTTATGAAGATTACAAAAACGTGTCATATCTCACTATTTTGGATTGAACTATGGTTTTTTCCGCATCGAATTTCGCTGATTATGCAGGCCTGCTGCAACGGGAGTATTTTAGTTCTATGTTATCCATGTGTCCAAAGTTAAAAAACAGTCGGGACTCTTACATGGTGAGTATATCTTTCTTTTATACAATGTTATATATTAATATGTAATTATTATACTTCAGTTTAGAGATCATCAAAATTAAATAATTATTTCATGGACATCCGGTATTTATGATTTTTACTCAGCGCAAATTTTAAAAGAAGCACTGAATGCTAAATACCAAAAGAAATTTCCTATGACGGCTGTTCCTCAAGGACATGAAAAGAGTCAGGAGATAAAACACGATGAAACGGTAAAAAGGACCGAGAGGATCTCTGTTTGCATAAAACGTCAAGGTAATAAATTCCCTCTAATCTCGGTGAAAGATAATTCACCCGTCGGGGTCCATCTTCGGCGTCGCCACAAAAGAGTTCTCTCTCTAACTCCTTATCTTTTGATTCAAATTAATTTTAATTTCAAAACGAGATCTGGTTGTAAAGTAGATTTTACGTCGTTATTACAGTAAAATAACTAACTTATATTTAATTGTTTCCTCGTCCATTTGTTTGTCAGATGAACAATACAATAACTTTGTTTTTAATCAACGACTCTTAACTCGAAGTATTTCTTAACACAGTAATCAAGTGGTTATAGCCTAAAAATGGCCAATGCCAATCCCTGAAATGGCGTCTGATTTATAGGGAGCCAAATTTAACAAAAATATATTTTTTAGTTACAATCTATAACTTTGACTCAGTTTACTGTAAAAATGTCAGTAGTCAAACTTTTAAGAGGGTTTCCTACCAGCGGCAGTTTTCGTTTTTCTGCGACACTAGCGGCGACTTTTGGAACTGCGGCTCCATAAGAGCCCATGTTAAATTTGTGCTTTTTTCGCCGCGCAAGCCGGTGCAGAGGTAAACGCGGTGTCATTTAGCGTCTCCAATTCTTAAAATAAAATTTATTCGGAAATAGCATTGTAAAGATAACATAATGCAGAGTGTTTATTGCTTCTTCAAAATCGTTTATACTCACTCATTAAAAAGATACATGGCGTTAAAGTTGGTCAACTTCAACTGGATGTATCTTCAGAATACGTTAATATGAACGATTTTGGATTAGCAATTAACATTCTTCAACTCTTTGTCTTTGAAATGCTACGTTAAATAAAATTTTATTTTGAAAACTGTAGGTGCTAAATGACAACGCGCGGAGCGTGTTTTTGGCTTTTTTTGGGGAGGTAGGGAACCCTCTTAACTCACTCTTAACCACTATCCACAGAAAAAATCATATTTTTAATGCAATAATGATTTAGCCTTGCGGAATGAATTTAGTTTTATTTTCAGGTTTTACATCGATTTTTTCTCTCCTTACGAACGTTTATTTACTATTGTGTGTCTGCTGTCTTTAATGAAGAAAAAGAACGTGTGCGATTAGGAGCATGCTTTTGGGAGTGCATTTCATTCCAGGGCTCTACTATTTTCTAGTTGATGCGTTTTGTTTTCAGTTATTTACATCAATTTGGTATGGTCATCTTTGTCTGTTTATATTGGGCATCAGGTATAACAAAAAAACATTCTGGCTTTATTTATTTTTATTTTGTTACTTTTTGTCATCTTTGTTTTTCATATTATATAGTAAACAGAGTATATAAATACGACTTGCCCACTCCCCTCGCATAAGTTTTACCTATGAAGAGACCTTTCTCACATAATTTGTGTTTCATTGTAAAGTTGCATTTTTCAGAATGAATGTAATTTGAGTCTGATTTTGACTTTGACTTAAATCTGACTTTTACTTAGTATATTTGACATGTCAAGACTTTTATCATTTAGTTATAAGAAGGATGATGTCTTCCTTGCACAACGTGACTTGACTATTCTAAGTTCTCGTCTTATATTTGATCCACGGCACGCTGAGGATACATACAGTAAACTCTTTCACTAGAAAACGCTAGATTAAACTTTTTTACTAGTAATCCTGATGTGTTTCCTAATGACTTAAAATTTAGTTTATCTCAAGCCCATAAAATTGCTTTCTAATACTTGCTTATTACCTTGATTTCTCATATTTTTAATAATTTTATTTTTTGACTTGAGTTGATATTAAAACGTTTAAATTTTGGGCCTGAAGATAGAAACAATATTTTTTTACTTTAGTTAATTACATTAACGAAATATTGCACTATTATACGAATTGAGTGCAAAAACATATTTATTCTTCGTTCATATTTGGAAGAATCTATATCATCGGCTTGTATCTAATTCAACAAAAGTATTTATTTCATTTCCAAATAAAACACGACTAGGTAAACACATTACGTTTGACATTGACATTTCATTTGATTTATTTCTAACAAAAGGAATTGATATGAAAACATTTAATCACTTTATGGTGAACGAGAGAATTGATAATAATCGGTTGTTTTAGACACTCTGAATTTCAAATAATTAGGAAGAAATAGTTTGACAATTTTTATTTGCTATAAAGAGTTCAACTTTAAGCTTTTATAATACAATCATTAGAGTTGTTTAATACTCAGCCCTTTCGAAGTTGGAACTAACTTGGTTTGGTATTAGTACATTCGTGGATTAACACGTTTGATCAATACTGTTTAACGTTCAGTTTCGTATTCTAAACTTTTGATAGGACAATCATGTCCCTCTCTGTTAACACAGTTCAGTTTGAAAGACAAATTAACTCAAAATTAAGTTGATATAAAAATCCTACTAGTAGTGAAATTCATTTGTAAAATACGTAATTATAATAATATTCTCAATATTTGAAGATGTAATTGAAATTAGTACAAACTACACATTATTTAAATTTCCAACAGATTACACTACTCAAAAGTGTTATGGATTTCAAATGAACCTATCGAATAGGCAAAGACATATTTTACTTCTTAAAGAGGATATTGTGAAAAATATATTACAGAATAATTTATATGCTAGCTGACGTTAGGTTTTCAACTATCAATGTTGAGCATAATACAGAGAATGCAAGCGTATTAAAAAACAGGATATTAAAGAACGACAAGTTTTTATCTCAGAACTTGGATTCAATCTATTTGTTTCAATCTGTTCTAAACTGTTACCGAACGCCACGAATCCCACAAATCTCTAAAGACATCAAATGTTTTATTCAAGTCTCATCGTAGTCCCTCGGTCCTAGACTTTCCAAAGGCAACTACTGTTTGGGTATTTGAAGGTATTTTACTCCATTTCATTTGATTCGTTTGACACAAATAAAAATGTTTGTATGTAAACCTTTTTACCTGACTATCATTTTGTAGTATATTTTAGAGAATAGCTGAAGTGTTCCTTTCTCACAAAGCAAGCAAAAAGTCTTAACGATTTTTCTTGGATCCCATTCTCAATAATCCATTATTGTGTGAAAGCTAATATTCAGAATTGTCTCAACTGGATGAAAGTTTTTCATTCCCAGTACATCACCATTAACATTTCATAGTGCTGGCCTAATTTTCATTATTGACTGAAGCAAATTGGATTTAGTAATCTAGGATCAAATTAAATCTGCCAGTCAATCTATGAAACAATCCAAACAAACACTATTGGTGTATTTTAGCTTGGTCAAGTTGACATGATTACCCTTGTCAAGTTTGACGTTAACTTGCTTGCATGAAACAGAAACTTCATTTTTTATTCATTTGAAATAGTTTTGAACAATGGACTATTTTTATAAACACCATCAGTCAAGCAATGCAATGTTACCGAGGTTTATTGGTGAATGAAAGATCATCCTCCTATCACAGCATTTAAACTGTACTTTAAAATATCATAATAGTGTATCAATAAAACAGTTTAAAAGGGAAATCAACACTTTCTATGTCACCTTTCCTCTAAATATTGCCCTATTTCCCTGCCACATAATACATTTTCTCTTTACACAATTAATTGTTAACTAACGTATAGCACAATTTCCTTATGGATTCCACACGATAAAGTACTAATAACTTGCATGTTTTTTAATACACAGCCTCGACGTTATTACAGTTTACTATCCTATTACTTTAAATGAGCAATTATTGAATATGAATACATCAATCCTATCTCGAAAACGTCTCTAAGGATTTCAATAAAATTTTGCAGATAGATGAAGTTTGATTTTTAAGTTCACTTACGTAATTGAATATGCTGTAGAAACGCAACATTCTTAGAAAAATTAAATTTATAAATATGAAAATTTTTACCATGCTTTCCGTCATCATGCTTTTAGTGTCACTTCAGTAATTAGTTTTATATAGTATTATAATTTATTCGTACAGGTAGGGGGAAACTGTTTTGTGTATTTCAGAAGAAAAGAGCATTGTATCCCACGAAAAAAACAATTTCCCAAAAATTGTTGCCAACAATATATATCTCCCTAAATGCTAATGTAGTACTGTACTTTACTCTTTCAATTCAACCCACTAGTAATAACTAATAACGTCTTGCTCCCGTAGCAACTTCATATTGCTTTTCATGTTTTTTTCCTTAAGCTATCTAGATGTCTGTAAAACTTCAAATTAAATTATAAAAGATAAGGAGTTAGAGAGCGAACTCTTTTGTGGCGACGCCGAAGATGGGCCCCGACGGGTGAATTATCTTTCACCGAGATTAGAGGGAATTTATTACCTTGACGTTTTATGCAAACAGAGATCCTCTCAGTCCTTTTTACCGTTTGATTTCGTTTGATCTTCTGTTACAATTCTTATTTTTTTGTGTCAAGTTACTTCGAATAAATTTCAAATGCAGTACAACATTGATATATAATATAGAAGGAATTGATTAAAAATATCTTATAACAAGAAATGTGATGTGTTTTCTTGTTATGGTAAACCAAAGAAGATTTTAAAAATATTTGTAGGTATTTGTAATATTGAGGTTATTCATTTTGAGGTTGTAAGTTATGTTTGTTCATTTTTCATGCTAAACCTGTATGTACTTAAATCCTCCCTTATATGAGCAATGTTTGCTTTATTGTATGCTTGCTTGCTTGTTAGCACAAATATTTTAAAAATAAATATCTCCGTGGATTTCCTTAATTTTTGGACATAGCTTACTTAGAGATCAAAACGTGTTAGTAAGTTTATTTAGCCTAAAAAAATCTGATAAAAAATTAATTTAAAAGTAAAATAAGATTTTACATGGGTCCTTGTGTATTACTAAATTGGCAACCAAATAATAACCGAAAATGTAAAGAACAAAATTAAGTTAGATGTGTCCATTTCTATGCTTTATAACATCAGAAACGATCTCAATACACTCAGTGAAACGGCGATAAAGTAATGAACTGCCAAGTTGGGCTGAGTCCACCAACTACTTTTTGCATTAACTAATAACTTCCTGCTAATAAATAAATTATTCAAACGTGTTATAATTTTCCCTTATTACATAAGCAGTTTGAAAACATTCTAATTATCGGTAGGAATATTTATTTTCTTGTTGAACTTGTTGAAATATTCAATAACTTGCATATTTCAAAGGGAAAATAAGGAAAATTTATGTATCATGAAGCAAACTTTGCGAAACTGCAGCGTGTAATAATTAGTGACATGTGGAGAAAAATCCCTTTAAACTGACAACTGGAAAATCTTAGATGAAAAGGTTCTTTCTGGGCTCACGAAAATTCTCTCAGAATTAGTTTAAAGATTTTATTTTTGCTCAGCCCACTTAAGCCCAAGATAACATTTTTTTATTTAAATACCAAAAGTGACATAACTTTTGGTATTTATTTTAAATTAGAATTATTATGAGAAATTTTTACTTAGTTCTTAGTAGAGCCATTGACTTTGACTTCCTATCCTTTTTTACCTTCGACTCATTATAAGCAACTATGTTGTTCCTGTTAATTTGAAATAAATCTATTAAAAGTCTTAGGTTTTTAATAACCTTAGCTCTTAACTGACTACTCATAAAATATGGTTCACAATTTTTTTACTTCATGAAGTAAATGAGTAGGAAAATTGTTAACAATTTCTTACATTAGATGAGAACCATCCTTGTGTTAAGAATGTATGCTTAAAACTTTAACGTTTATCTTGGTAAGTAGGTGCTATCTGGTGCCTAGTTTGCTCAGGTTGTTTGACTTAAGTTAATAGAATATCTGAATTTCTGAATAAACCAGTCAATCTAGTAATATCTAAAAAAAAAACTTAGAATAAAACGAATAATTTTAATATTTGGCCATTATTTTAAGTACCGAACATGTGGTGAAAGTATGAATATTCAACGAACAAAAAAAGCTACATTCGAAATATTTATTCAAAATTTTCAAATCTTTAAAATATGTTCATCAGTACTGTGTCAACTTTCCAATCCCAAATATATTTCATTATGATTTTGTATGTATTAAATAAATTTACATTTTATCTTACATAGGGATGATAGTTTACTTAAGAATACAAACATGATATTTTATGGTTTATGTTTTTATGGAACAATTGTTTTTGAATTTTAGAGTACATAAACTGAGAGTTCAACATGAAGGAGGGGAGAGGTCAGAGCAGTTTGTCAAGATCCGCCCAAAGCAATCAACCCGACCTCAGGGGACTGATATCTGGGACAGCCACTGTAGCCGGGGGATCCAGCTACATTTCGGTTATAGATCTAATCATTATACTCAAGGTGTTTGAACCTCTATTTCATAGAGAGTCGTAGTAAATAGTAGAGGTAGTACAAAAATAACCATTGCAATTTGAACACACTTATTCCAGCTTCCAAAACTATTGATAAGATATTCTATTCACTTTTATGCAGGGTTTACACTGTGTGGCAAAACATGCTATAGTTAACATTTAGCAACTTGGCATATAGCATTTGCTATGAGGTTAAAAGCTTAAACTTAGTTCAAAGTATATAGACAGAATTTCTCAATCATATTTTGTGTATATCAATGCTACATTATTTTCTATTTTGTAGTAAAAGGTATATATAAATATAACTTATGCTGAATGATACATTTAATATGTTGTGCTATACAGAGTGAACCTGGCTATAGCTAATTATTACGGGTCAAGTGTCATTCAATTACAAGTCTGATAGAGTATATAAAAAACGCTTTTAATTTTTTAGCCAGAAAAATACTTTGTGAAAATGATCTAACTATTGTAAAATAACAGAATAACTCATATATGAAGATAGTTTGTCTGCCCTTATTCAAAACTCGTGGTTGTTGAAATCATTCCTTCTGCAAATCAAATAATTTCTGAACACTAACTTTTTCCAATTTTGTAATTTTTTCCAACTTTTTGGAGCTTCTCAATTTTAAATGTCAAGACTAAAAGTACATTTTTTATTATTAATCAAATCTTTATGAGTTTGTTTTCAACATTTTTAAATTATTTAGTTTTAACTTTATTTATTTTTAATTTCAATGGGTACTTTTAGTTAAATAATTTTAGTCTGATTGCAAGTCTTAACCTAAAATTTTTTATACTTTTTTATTTTAATAATTTAACAAACAAACACTATTGGGATTGAGCTGTGTTTTTACCAAAAGGCAACAAAGTAGAACAATAAAACAGGATCGAGAGGATCTCTGTTTGCATAAATAGCCAGGATAATAAATTTTCTCTAATCTCGGTGAAGGATAATTCACCCGTCTGCGCCTATCTTCTTTGTTGCCACAAATAAATGAGTTTCTCTTAATAAGTCCTGTTGTTTAAATTTAATTTTAAGTTTACTCGTGATTTTTTCTATTTTATGAAAGTGCATATGACATGTTTGAATAAATAAATTTTATAACTAGAAGAATAACTGTGAGACCAAAACAGCAAACATTGAAGGATTATGTTTTGAATTTTTATCGTGAGCGAAGCTGCGGGTACTGCTAGTACTAAATATATAAAGAAGGGGGTTTTCTAAAAGACAACAAATTTCTAAGACCATGAGACCTACAGAGCTGAAATTTGGTATTTGTTTCCCTTGGGTACTACTACGAGTCAGTTTAAAAAAATGCCTTTAGTACTAGATACCCCGGAGGAATCCCAAAGTATCTATGATAAACTATAATAGGAAAGCTTATGAGGTTGTCATGGTAACCTCAGTATAGAATGAATTTAATAAATTTAAAAAAGTTTTTTTTTTCACAGGTGAAACCGAGTTGACCAATTAATTAGTATGCAATATTGGCCAAAAATGATGCTCCTTTAAAGAAATACATGCAGGATTGACTAATCATGACAAGATTTTAATGTGGTAAGAAACTCATTTTAACATAGTAAGCCTACTATACAAATTTTTTATCAAGTATCTCAACATAAAAATCCATAGTGATAAACTACCATTTTAATTAGTTGTTAAAATTTGTTGCTAAGCAATGTAAAGTAAGAAAATTAAAATGTGAAATTTAAAAAATTTTGGAGTTGGGATACATTGGGCGTCTGATTATACGTGAGTTCTAATATTAATTAAAATATTCATCTTCCTTTGGTAGTCTTAGTTATTATATATTATATATATATATATATATATATATATATATACATATATATATATTATTTTGGTCACACATATGCCAGGTATAGGGCCTACCTAACAATTCGGTTAGCCCTCATGTCTAAACAAGGATATTAAATTTTTATCTCGATTTCAGGGAAATTAGTGCATCTTTTCTGATTAACTCGATCAGTCTCTTTCAAACGGGATTATTCTGTAAACGAAAACACAAATGAAGGGGTCCCTCCAGTAACGTTGTAAGCGACATAAAGTAAATTTTTCACGAAATGGAAAAAACATATAATTGGGAATGTAATGATTTAAATATGTTTTATTTGTTATACATAATTGTAATATCATAAATCTAGCCAAACTATGAAGTATTACAATATTATCGCACGTAATAAAAAAGTTATTACAAAAAAAGTGATTTTAAAATTGCAATAACGTTGTAAATGACAGTCGTTTGCAACGTTGTTGCCGGCTTGGCCTATGCAACAATGTTTCTTTTGGTTTCTTATTTTCATTTATGTACAGTTCCCCAGCATTTCTTCTCTGCTTACTTACATTTCTGGTCCAACTTCCGAACTTAACAGGGCGTTTTTTACTACGATTTAGCCGATTAACATCGGGACGGCGACAGAACGGTGCGCGGTGATAATGCAATTTTTGGCGGATACAACGTTGTTGCAACTGTGGGACCAATAGCACTTGGTTTTCAACCTGTGGTAGTGCTGCCAACACAAGAAATATCAACGAAAAAATGCCCTGCACTGATGCAGGATGTCGTTAACAACCTTACTGCATAGAAATCTCAATTTTGAAAAAGTTGTCGTTTACAACGTTACTGGAGGGACCCCTTCAAATGTAACCTGCAAGATTTTTTTTCTATTTTTCATATTTCTTAGATTAAGGAAAGAAGTATATTCCTCTGTTGTCCTTCTGAAATGAAAATTAAGGTCAATTGATTCGTCAGTACAATTTAGGACACATACCGACCTTTTTTGCAGATACTGGCATGTTTTTATAGTTACTGCTTTGTATAAGACAATTGATACACTCAATTTAGTAAAACTATAGACTAGTTGGCTATATAAAGAAATTTCTATTGAATGTTTTGGACTTCCTTTTGCTTCTGGTGTTTAAACTACTCTACGATTCAAGATATTGAAACTCCTCAAGTTTTTTTTTATGCAGAACATAAAGAAATTTGTTGTCAAACTTTAAAGTGTTACACTCAGAGTACTCTTGCAATTTCCACTGCGGAATATGATTTTTGTTGGTACAGACGGTTTTTAACTTTCGTGCCACACTGCACATGTTTGTGTTTATTTATTATTATTTCTTTGATTTATAAGCATTATTACTTACTAATTTATGTTAGGGTTATTGTAAAAATGCATTCATCATTTAAGTGTAATTACTGTAGGCCTACTGTTTTACTTTATTTAAAAACTATAGTGAGTTTAAAAGCCCACTTCAAGAATATTATTGTTTTCTGTGTCCAATAGTGTTTTCTGGTATGAAACATTTGGTGCAATCGTTTTTCCGACATAAAAATAAGAAATCAAACAAAAATTAAAAAAGAAAGTACTTCTTATTCCCTCTGACTATATCGGGCAAAACTTTCTCACTAATACCTACTTCTATAGAGTTTCTTCTTTAATGTTACCATTACCTAAGCTTGTTGCTCATTTAAAAGATAGAATAACAGTACCGTATTTCAATTTTATCCCAAATTAATTAAATAATCTTCATGAAAATAAACTAATGTTACATTAGACAAAGATTATTCACCAAAACCTTTAAGCAAACAATACTGTATTTTGTTTGGCAGAAAATGCTCGACGAACATGAAAGAGAACACCACAAGAATTAAGGTAACATATTTTGTTCGACAGAAATAATAAGTTCATCGTTTATTTTCTCCGTTTTTGGCAAACAATTTAGTATTCAGTGAATATTTTCATGTTCATGACAAACGATTTCAGGTTGTGAACGCAACTTTGTAATAAAATGAAAAGAGGGAAACATTGATATTTGCATCTATTCATAAGGTAATATTTTAGTGGGTCGGTTGATCTACAAAAAGAAGAAAAAAGTTTTGTCCTCACAACAAATAGGCTAGAATTCAGGTCTAGTTATTTTTTCATATATTTTCTTTCATTCCTAAAAAATCTAGTTGGACTTTATTAACTTTATTATTGTAATTTATTCTTGGATATTACTCCGATTCCATCCAACACGATTGCTGGTCTCCTTGACTTGGAGACCAATTTCCATTCGGATTCATGGAAAAGGAATTGTCTTTAAGGCAATTATTGTTTATTCTAGTAACTTATTTTATTGCTTTTTGCTTGTAACTTTGTAGCAGAATGTATTTCATAACTTCAATTGCTCAAATGTTAAAACAAAATTGACAATGTTTAGAAAGACAAGTTTTTAAAAATATAGGCAATTTAACCACAGTTAAATAGGTTTACTACTATCTTTTATATGCTTATATTGATATAAGTCTAGATAAATACTGACCAAGGGAGCATAAGCACGATGAATTGTTTAGTCTATTAATTTTGAGCTTAACTGCAGTCAAAGTAAAGTGTTTGTACATACTGCATTTTTGCATTGAGTGTAGCTAGTAGTATTTTGTAGTTTTTTTTATTGTATAGATCCAATAATTACAAACACTTATATGATCTGTATTTATTCATTTTTATTTCCTTTCTTTACACCAAAACATGTGCACCACTAATAGATAGTTTACGACATCATGTTTTATTATTCAAAAAAGTTGAAAATCTTGGACTGTGCATGGCGTTTTCTACGATTTACAAAGACACAAGTAGAGTGTTTATTTTTACAAGCAGTATATGTTTCCAACCAGTGTTTACATTTTTATTATTTTTGCTGTGAAACCGTACCAACAATGTGCATGGTTGGAACCCGACTTAGTATTATTCGGTAAGTGAGTTTTACTTTTTCCAATTAGTTTTAGGTTTATTTACGCACAATTCAAATGCACAAAAATGGCGCCTCAACAGTGGCTTGACAATAAAAGCACAGAGCAAATTATCCCTGGCGTGAACCTCTAAAATGGTCCAAAATTATTATCGTTGACTTAATACGAGAAGGAGATCCCTTACACAGGAGGAGGTCTCCCATCCTTATGGCCCAGCTATACCTCATTGTGTGTTAGCCAGGATTTGAAGTGGTTTTAGTCTGACATGTTATCAACAAAATTTAAGATTTCTTTTGCCTGTATGTTTGCTCAATCCCTCTGCTGAAAGCATAATTAACAGTTATTAGTGGTATACTCTTTTGGACAGGGGCGGATTTGAAAATTTTCTGCCCCTGGGCTGTCAAAATAATGTAAAAGTTAGTACACTTTTTTACAATGGCAATAGAGAGACTTCGTCTGCATATTATCTGCTTTTACATAGAATTGTTTCAATATAAGTAAATTTAACAGTCTGATAATTTCCCTAAAGTTTTCCATAACAAGATGACTGATTAAGATGGTATAGCATAATTTGGGGCTGTCTGTCAGAAGGAGGAAAAAATATTTTAAACTCAATAATTTTTAGGACATATTTTTATGATTATGCTGGGATACATGAATATTAATATAATTACGGCATTTTTACTTGATGAAATTTAAAAGTATTTTAAATTGTGATGGGTGGGCGATTTATTTTTTTCATAAAAGTGTTTAACCAGAGGTAATGAGGGGTCTTGCCCTTATAGAAGTCAATATCTTAAAAAATAATTTAATGAATTAATTTGCTTAACTGTTAGGTCACACATTGTTTAATGTGAGTGAATTTTTTTCATTCAAGTCATAATTTCTTTAAAAAAAATAAAATTTTAACAATTACCGTTATAATAAAGAAAACAGCAGAATATTGTATATTTCAATACTTCAACTACAGTTAAATAATTCCTAAAAGACCTAAAATAGAAACAAGGTATTATTTGTTGTCTTTCTTGTCTTTTCCAGAAAGAAGAGGGAACAATCGCAGCATTTGCAAGAGAGAAGATATCCCTTACTTCAGTGAACTTCCTCAGCAGTGAAGAATGAAGACTTAAACATTTTTAGCTTCTAACGGGTATTCACTTTCGTACCCCCGAGGCGGGTGCAAGGTGGAAAGGCTCAGGGTAGGGTTTTATTTTCAGGCCCCCAAGAGGACGCGATGCAGCGAGGCCCTTGACTCCGACCCCTTCTCCTCATTAATACAGGTGTATTCCACCTGGGAGGCGTAGGGGTCGTGACTAACATTCATAACCCCCCAAAAGAAGAGAAGAAAGAAGATTCTTAAAAAATACTTTCTCCATAAATGTATAGGGGGGAGAAAGTAAAACTTAGTATATAGTTTAGAATGTATTGGTACAGCCCCTTTGTACGCCCAAGATGGGTATGGCGTGTGCGAGGGGGATGGCCAAGGTAGGTTAACCTTTTCAGGCCCCCAAGAGGACGCAATTCAGCGAGGCCCTTGACCCGACCCCTTGTCCTCATTGCACTCCAGGTGTATTCCACCTGGGAGGTCAAGGGGTCGTGAAAAATAATTCCCCTCCCCCGGCTGAAGAAAGAAGTGGAACGAACAAGTAGGAAGATCCACCCTAAGAAGGCAAGAAAACTGAAGCACTGAAACCACTAAACCCCAAGAGTCTGCATCGAGATTCTGAAAGAATCCTAACTATCAGAAGTAGAGCATTATGCGAGATGTATTAGTTGTCCATCCGAACCGCCCAGGAGTGCTTGATAGAGATTTGATGCAATCAGAAGTACATTACAACTCCAAGACAAAAACAATAAATCTTCAGCATCCACCAAGCCGACCAGGAGGAGTGTTGGATAGAGATTTGACACTATCAGGAACACAACACAACTCCAAGACATAAACAAGATATCTTCAGCGTCTACCCGGGCTGATAAAGAGTAATGGATAGAAGATTCGACTCAATCAGGATATAATACAACTCCAACTCAAGAAAAAAGTGGGATCGTCCGCATGAGCCGACCAGAAGGGCTGCTAGAGAAAAAGAGACCTGGAGTTCAGAGTGTGGAGAGTGCAACCGCTACTGCAGTCGCCTTCATCACGGTAAGCGTGCAGTCGTTATCATTCACGTAATGTAAGCACTCTTACTACTTATTTTTGTCTGGTAAGTAACTGGCATTCTTTTTTATTCGTTAGGTACGCACTGGTTGGAAGCATCATATTATACTGCTTGACGCTCTAAACTAAAATAATAAGACCATACAGGCCTACAAATGTGTAAACTCCAAGTATTTAGGGACATGGAAAACAAGTATAGCACACTTATTACTGTGTACTATTAATAAAGTAGGTACTGTGTTTACGCCTCTTTATGTCCTTTCAAGTCAAAAATATGGTACTTTTCAAGGAAATCAAAGCGTTTAGCTTTTTTTTTTGGTTGTGTCTACGCCAATGGCATTTTTACACTACGGATACACAAATGCTTTTAAGGGAAAGTGGTCCAAACCCCTTAAATTTGTGTGGGCAGGCCAGGAATCGAACCCGCGACCTCTTAAACTGAAGTCCAAGACGCTAACCGTTAGGCTAGCATCACGCCCTAAGTCTTGACAAGAGTATAACAACCGTTTCTTTAAAAAACCACCAGTTATGATTTTGGAAAATCGTTTTGGTTCTGATGTTAACGTTATGCAGTAATATAAGGTTCTGAGGATATTTGTTCTATACGTTTTACTTGTTTCTTAATTGTAACAGTTAAGAAGAGTCAAACAAGGAAGGACTAAAAAGGTTATATACACATTTTTTAGGTACCCAGAAATAAATAGACACAAAAAAAGAAATATCCCCATTGCAGCAGACTTGCATACTCTGCGAATATCGATGCAAAAAAAGTTGATCAAACATATACTTTAGACATGAAACATGCTATACAGTAGAGTCCCGCAAACCCGGAATTCGATAACCCGGAATTCTGGATAACTCGGAAAGCCTGCCAGAGCAATAAAGTACACTGAGATTCAAGGCCAGAGCATGGTGCGACAAATATAAAACAGTTTTGGTTTTTCTTTAAGTTTTTATTTTTGCAACCGATAATGTAGTTTTTGTATTGTTTACTATGCAATAAATAAATGATTTCTTATAGAAATAACAGAAACTATTCTTATTTTTTCTTGTTTTTTCTTATTTTTATTCATTTCTCGATAACTCGGAAATTTCACAAACCCGGACACCGTTTGTTTGGTCCACTTTAGTCCAGGTTTGTGGGACTCTACTGTAGTGAGATATGACATGTATGTTTTAAAGAATTTTCTCTGCAGGAAATAAGAAGCTGTACTGCAGGTCTGATGGTAAGAATTAAGACCGGGACCATCATAACTTTTCATTTTGAGGTCCCCTGTTGCCAAAAACACCATTTGTTCATTTTCATACAAATACATTATCTATACATCTATGTGTCTTCAAGCATGATAACTCAAGTAAAATGGTCTGATCTGAATGAATTGAAGACATGGCAAAGACATGTAAAGTAGTAATTATTCAGACAAGACTGAAAATCAGCCTGATCAGACTAACAGAAGGGAGGGGGGAAAGGGGGATAACCCCTCAAAAATTGGGTTTTTGGGATTTTTCACATAGAAAAATAAAATTAATGAAATTCTGGTTCAAATCATTGAATTGAGCTTGAAAAAAGCAAGTAATTTGTTATATTGAATTACTGCTCTATGTCCAGTGGATACCGAAATATCGCTTGTGGTATACACAGTATGTTGCCCCAATATTAACCTTATGGGAGATAAATAAGATTCTATATCTCGCTTATTCCTCAACATATTTCAATACAACTTAGTAAATGGCTTCATTTAGATGATCCTTATTGACTAGACTGTTGCAAACAATTTCTCAATTTCACATTTCCATGTCAACAAACCTGCATACTCAGTTCCCCATAATATTTATTTAATTCCCTTCCCCTGAAATTGCATGTTTTGTATTGTTTGTAAACAGGTTGATTTCCTTAAAATTAAATAGTGATGTACAGTAAGTACCTGAATGACCAAGAAAATTAACTATGCTTTCACTATATTTGTTATTTGTTTTTTGTTTACATAATTTTGTAAGGTTCAAGGTTACTTGACAAGTCTTCAGCCCAGGCAGTTTCCTGCATGTAAGGGCGTCACAGATGATTGAAATAAATAAAAATAAAATAAATAAATATTGTTTATAGAGAAATTTGTTGTCTGCTCAGTTAAGAATTTTATGCTGATTTTATTTGACTTAAGGTTAAATAAAATTATTAATTCAAGCAGTTGAAATTTACTGAGTGGGCAGGTTTACTGCAACGGAAGTACTTATAATGTAATCCCTTTAAGAAAAGACGGGGAATTAGGATGCAGGTTTGCTGCAAAATTAATTGGTTTTAATTTAGTATTTAATAGATTTGAACTAGAAGAAGTCATATACCAAGTTTTATCAAGATATGTTATAAGAAACAGGGAGGATATTGAGGATATACGAGGTACAGTCAAAAAGTTCCCGGAATTAATTTTTGTAGACATATAGCGCGATCGCCAGCGGTAAATTTGTCTTACAGTAGTTGGTACGACTCCTTGGAAGGGCATATCGGCAGTGGTGGCATAGCTGACTTGCCATAGTGCAGCATTGGGAAGCGCTTTTCGTGTACCTGCAAATCGACATTGTTGGATTTTTTAATAATGGCATTTCTTGCACAGCGCACTGGGTGATGCTCATGAAGAAAATATTGGGGGATTTCTTCATCGCCTCTTCTCCATTAGCTTGAATTAACAACTCAAGAGTCTCACTGGGTGATTTTTAAAGTAAAACAAGAACAATGTTCGTGTGCTGTTCATGAAATGCCATTTTTCAAAAATCCGACAACGTAGACTTGCAGGTACACGAAAAGTGCTTTCCAATGCTGCACTACGGCCAGTCAGCTATGCCACCACCACCGATATGCCCTCCCAAGGAGTCAAGGAGTCGTACCAACTACTGTAAGACAAATTTACCGCTGGCGATCACGCTTTTTGTCTACAAAAATTCATTCCGGGGACTTTTTGACTGTACCTCGTAGAATTTTTTGATTTCGCTTAAGGATAACATGGGGAATGAGGATGCAGGTTTGCTGCCACAGAAATATAAAAATTGAGGATTTTAGTAAAATATACAATAGATACCTTCTTGATTAGCATGATACGTGTTGTTTTATATAATGGATATAAATAATACCCCCGTTGCAGCAGACCTGCATACTCAGCGAATTTCAAATGCAAAACAACATATATCAATCAAACATAGCGAGATTTGACATGTTTTGGTAAGCTCCATAAGAATAACATGGGGAATGAGTATGCAGGTTTGCTGCTACAGGTATATTAAAACTGGGTGGTTTTAATTCAATATTTAGTAGATCTGAACTAGAAGAAGCTATTTACCAAGTTTTAACAAGATATGTTGAGAAATAACCGAGATATAGAATTTTACTTATTTCCCATAAGGTTAACATTGGGACAACGTACTGTGTTTACCACTTTCAATATCTCGGTAACCAATGGACATAGAGCAGTGATTCAAAATAGTAAATTGTTTGTTTTTTTGAGCTGAATTCAATGGTGCCCATAAAAATTCGATAAATTTTATTTTTCTATGTAAAAAACTCAAAAAACCCATTTTTGGGGGGTTTATCCCCTTTTACCCCCCCTTCCGATGGTCCGATCGGGCTGGTTCACGAACTCGTCCAATTGATTACCACTTTACATGTCCGTACCAAATTTCATAAAGATCGGACCATTTTTGCGGCCGCTATCGTGCTAACAGACACATAGATATATATATATACATAAATTCAAACGAATAGTGTTTTTTGCTTCTGGGGGCCCCAAAACGAAAAGTTATAGTGGTCCCGAGCTTAGGTCTTACCATGAGACCTACGGTAATAGCTTCTTCCCTATAGGGGAAATTCGCTAAAAGATGTCTTACAAAACTTGAAATATATTTATACCTATACTGTACTCATATACAAGATGGAAAATGGCGATTGATTTCGGTTGGTCACAACAACCATCATCAGGCCCAATGAGAGACTGGCAGGATTAGCTGTTGGGCTATTAATTAACAGTCCTGTCTAAGGAATATGTCGGCCTTAGTTAGTAACAAGACTACAAGATCGCGCCACAATCATCCTTCACTCATCTGTCATTCATACTTGGCTTAAAATACCTACCTGGGTAGGTCGCCATTTCAGCTAATGTATCTAATGTATCAAGATGGCGGCCCTCCTCACATCCTATTGGTGGGCGGAAGTTGTATCGAATACAGGTTTCTGTAAGTTCCGCTTGAGTCGAAGTTTACTTGTTCGTTCATTAATTTGTCTCTTTCCTTACATTTTTCTTTAAAAATAAATAATTCTTCCCACGCATTCATAATATTTCCTTTCTTACAATTCTTGAGTATATCTAGAATAATTAGGATATCTAGTGATAATTTTTACATTGGACAAACTGTTAACTGTGACGAGAGATTTAAGAACCACATATCAACTTGGAAAAACAACAAACCAGAAAGATCGAATGTCACAAAACACCTTTTAGAAAATGGCCACACAATAGGAAAAATTGAAGAATCACTAGATATCCTCAAGAATTGTAAGAAAGGAAATATTATGAGTGCATGGGAAGAATTATTTATTTTTAAAGAAAAATGTAAGGAATGAGACAAATTAATGAACGAACAAGTAAACTTCGACTCAAGCAGAACTTACAGAAACCCGTTTTCGATACAACTTCCGGCGATCAATAGGATATGACAGTGTTTCTCAACCGGTGGTACGCGTACCACTGGTGGTACGCGAAGGAAGTTTAGGTGGTACGCGAGACTTTAAGAAGTTCAAAAAAATTACAATTCTAGGTATCCAAACGACAGCTGTTCTGTCGACATCACAGACGCACGTATTATTGATAGATCTTTATAGGTTAGCAACCTGGTCTATTTCTATATTATGGTCCATAATACTGTATGCCAATTTTGTGCCAACTTTTAGAACGGAGGAATTCATCAGAAAATCCGTTCTAAAGTCAGTGTGACATATATAATTATTCCCAATCACAAGGTTTGCCAGAATTTCACGTATTTTTTAATGAACGTGGATACAACAGAAGCAATAAGACATATGTTACGGGCCCATGAGGTCCGTCACGATTGTGTATGAGTGGGAAACGCAGGATTATTTATTTGGCTTTTCTGTGGGGAAAAAGTAATTTCCACTTATCAACTCTGCTAAACAAAATATACTTTTGAAGGTGAATATTAGGCTTGTAAAGTCTGTTATTTTCTTAGCAAATTCTATAAAACTACTAACAAAACTTCTACACCTTATACTAAATCACCGGTATTACTTATTTATTTATGTTTTTAAATTAATTATATGTGGAATGTGGAATTGTAAATTACAAAGGCAATTTGTCATAATGAACCTAATCATGTTTCTACATTAACTAAGGAAAGTAATAGTAATGTATTAGGAACAATCCTACTAATAATCATAGTAGGGCGGGATCCCTCAGTAGATGGGGGGGGGGGGGGGGCTCCTTGCGGTGGTACGCCAAAATATTTGAAAAGGTTTAGGTGGAACACGAGCACAAAAAGGTTGGGAACCACTGAGATATGAGGAGGGCCGCCATCTTGATCCTGCCAGTCTCTCATTGGGCGCCTGATCATGGTTGGTGTGACCAACCAAAATCAATCGCCATTTTCCATCTTGTATGTATATTTACTGTCTTGTATATGAGTACAATATAAGTGTAAATATATTTTAAGTGTTGTAAGACGTCTTTTATTTATATCCAATACAATAGATCTCACCTATTTGAAACCACAAACCATCCAAGCACTCCTCCTGGTGGGCTCGGGTGGTCGCTGAAGATATCTTGCTTGTGTAATGGAGTTGTGGTGTACTTCTGATTGTGTCAAGTTTTATGTTGACAAATAAGCGAGATATTGAATTTCACTTATTTCCCATAAGGTAAACAGCATGAGGATACACAGACACAAGGTCTTCATGTCTCAGCGAGTATACATATATCAATGAAAAGTTCAGTATCTTTTGAATTCTCCATGCATCATGCATCGTGATGCACCAAGAATAGGACCAGAGACTGCATGAGCTGTAATTTAACAGCTTCTGGCAACAAACTTCTGAATCGATACAGGGCCCTCAGCAGTGACGTGGCCAGGATTTTGTGAAGAGGGACCCAGATGACTGGGGGGTATAGGGGATATGGTATATCCCACAACAAGAGGGGGGGGGGGGGGGGTTGTGGGTCTCGCCTCCGGGAAAATCAAAAATGTTTGAAGCAAAATGGTTAGTTTTAGACAATTTTAGTTGTTAAAATTTAATATCAAGCAGACGTCTATTTTACCCAGAATTCTGAATTGAATTTAAAGAGTTCTGACTGTTTATTTTAAAAAGCAATAAAATTTACCAACTTATTTTAGCAGGCCTAAATTCTGAGTTTGTTGCAAAGCATGTCTTGACCCTGTATAAATATTGTGAGAAAAAAATAGCAAAAATAATTTTTTTTATTTTTTTATGAATTCTCTCAGACAAACACTTTTCTTAATCATTCTTTTTTAAACAGGTACCTCATGGAGGACGTTACCCTGAATTTGAGTGAAGATGATCGAAAAGTAACCCTGGGTGAGTGTGATGATCGTGATGATAGTGGCGCGATCTTGTAGCCTTGTTACTAAGATTGGTTGTTCCTTAGACAGGACTGTTAATTAGTAGCCCAACAACCAATGAAATAATTTGTTGCCTTAAAACCTATGCAGAAAAATAAATCTTGGAAATAATAACTTTAAGATATGATTTTATTACTGAACAAGAGTACTACTAAACGTTCAGTTTTGCACAATAAGCTGTTTTCAATATTGAAGATTCAAAAAAATCATTTCCTAAGGTATGTTTAATTAAGGTATGGTATATTTAATTTCATTTACAAAAAAAGATGTACAAATCATCTTAAACATACCATATATATCCCATATACATAACAATCATATAGATGGATAGGTAGATAGATGATAGATAGATATAGATATATACAAACTTTCAAACAAATGGTGTTTTTTGCTTTTGGGGTCCCGAAACCCTAAGTTACCATGGTCTCAGGAGACCTAAGGTAACAGCTTCTTCGTTGTAGGGGAAATTCACTAAGACTTCATATATGGCTTCTTCTGCAACTCAGATTTACTGAAAATAGAATTAACATATGTGTTGCATCAAACCTATATACACACATTCCTCATGTTATTCTTATAGAGCTTAAAAAAAATTTACTCACTCATGTTATTGTTATGGAGTTTAAAAATAACATATCATATGTTGGATTGAAATACATTTTATGTACTTGAAATTCTTACTTATTACATAATTAATTATAGTCCTTAAAATCATTACTTTTTCCTTATTCTCACTAATCAGCTTAATTTAAGTGGTTAAACATGAGCCCTCGAGCATAAATGGCGGAGAAAGGCTCTTGCCAAAATAATAATTAGCAAGGGTGAACTCAGGAATTAATCTTGAAGATATTAGCTAAATAAAGTTTAATACGTATTACATCACCATCATTCACTGAGTTTCCATCATTGTCAAGAGTTTCATGTTATGTCTCGAATACGAGGGCAATCCAGAAAGTAACAGATGTTTTGCCACTACATATAATGCTGCTGCCCCACCCCCGCGACTGAATGTCCGGCCAAAAGCTCAACTCAGCTCCATTTTAGCCCTAATGCTTTAAGTGATTGGTCAATGTGAACCATTATCATGCATAAGACTTATAGCTTTTAAATTGGCGGTACCTATTGAAAATCTTTCTGAGTGCAAAGAAACTGATTGCAACAGTGTTTTGGGGCCATAAAAGTTTACTGAAAATTTAATTAATGCCTGGACAATCAAATTATTACTAGTATATTTTATGACCCCACAGTAATTTTACATTCCATATGCGAGGGACATAGGAAAAATACACGGACAAATATACGGACAACGGTGTTCCTGATCCATGACAACGCCAACACCCTTGCAGAAGCAGCAACTTCACAACTGTATCACCTAAATGGAACATTTTGCAGACAAATACCCCAAATAAGGTCTTATAAGGTCCCTAGGATTACCATCTCTTTTCAAAGTGACAGATCTTTTATGCATTATTAAAGTGCCTGCAAATGATAAGGAACTGAAGGATGCAAAATTATCAGCTCAAATGTACTTGGCAGGTAAGGAAATGTTTTGGAAACTTAATTTTTTATTTTTATAAAAATGTGTGCTCAGATGGCAATGAGTCTTGGCTCACATTGTTCTGGGGAGTGAAGTTTTTGGCTGCAATGTCTGTCACGGGGATGGCAAAATGTGTGTGTGTGTGTGTGTGTGTGTGTGTGTGTGTGTGTGTGTGTGTGTGTGTGTGTGCGTGCGTGCGTGCGTGTGTGCGTGCGTGCGTGCGTGCGTGCGTGCGTGCGTGCGTGCGTGCGTGCGTGCGTGCGTGCGTGCGTGCGTGCGTGCGTGCGTGCGTGCGTGCGTGCGTGCGTGCGTGCGTGCGTGCGTGCGTGCGTGCGTGCGTGCGTGCGTGCGTGCGTGCGTGCGTGCGTGCGTGCGTGCGTGCGTGCGTGCGTGCGTGCGTGCGTGCGTGCGTGCGTGCGTGCGTGCGTGCGTGCGTGCGTGCGTGCGTGCGTGCGTGCGTGCGTGCGTGCGTGCGTGCGTGCGTGCGTGCGTGCGTGCGTGCGTGCGTGCGTGCGTGCGTGCGTGCGTGCGTGCGTGCGTGCGTGCGTGCGTGCGTGCGTGCGTGCGTGCGTGCGTGCGTGCGTGCGTGCGTGCGTGCGTGCGTGCGTGCGTGCGTGCGTGCGTGCGTGCGTGCGTGCGTGCGTGCGTGCGTGCGTGCGTGCGTGCGTGCGTGCGTGCGTGCGTGCGTGCGTGCGTGCGTGCGTGCGTGCGTGCGTGCGTGCGTGCGTGCGTGCGTGCGTGCGTGCGTGCGTGCGTGCGTGCGTGCGTGCGTGCGTGCGTGCGTGCGTGCGTGCGTGCGTGCGTGCGTGCGTGCGTGCGTGCGTGCGTGCGTGCGTGCGTGCGTGCGTGCGTGCGTGCGTGCGTGCGTGCGTGCGTGCGTGCGTGCGTGCGTGCGTGCGTGCGTGCGTGCGTGCGTGCGTGCGTGCGTGCGTGCGTGCGTGCGTGCGTGCGTGCGTGCGTGCGTGCGTGCGTGCGTGCGTGCGTGCGTGCGTGCGTGCGTGCGTGCGTGCGTGCGTGCGTGCGTGCGTGCGTGCGTGCGTTCGTGCGTGCGTTCGTGCGTGCTTGCGTGCGTGCGTGCGTGCGTGCGTGCGTGCGTGCGTGCGTGTGTGTGTGTGTGTGTGTGTGTGTGTGTGTGTGTGTGTGTGTGATGCTTTACGCAGTAGCAAAATGTCTGTTACTCTCCAGATGGTCTGGATGGCGAATTTTGGGGGATTCATGATTCATCCCAATATGTCCCCTGGGTTTGTCCTTGATATTTAGTGTTACATGTCTAAAGTTTTAAGCTATGATGCTTGTAAGCCTGTTGACATATGAAACATAGAAGCTGAACAAAATATAAAAGCTGAACAAAATTAAACTTTTAAAAAAAATAATGTTGCATTCTTTTCTGGGAAAAAATAATGAACATAGTGATTTCCTTCAATGACTAGCAACTAATTTGATAATAAGGAGGGTGGGAGGGGGGTCTACCGCTTGATGGGGGGTGTCCTCTGTCCTCTGTGAGGTGTTGTAGCCTTAGTGTCCTCTTTTTCAACCTGGGACATCTGTACATACCTGTATATGAATATTAATTAATTATTATTAATTAATTAACTATTAATTAACAATCCTGTCTAAGGAACGTGCCAACCTTAGTCAGTAACAAGGCTACAAGATCGCGCCACTATCATCACGATCATCACACTCATCCTTCACTCATATTCAGGGTAACGTCCTCCATGAGGTACCTGTCTTAATTATTAAGAATGATTAAGAAAATACAAGTAACCCTATACATTGAGGTTGAAACATTTGGGACTCACAATTCAATAAATAGCTACCTTCTTTCACCTTAAGTATAAATTGTTCTCCAATACAGTAGAACCCCTCATACCCGGCCTCCATGGGACCAAGCCAAGGCCGGATAACGATTTGGCTGGATAATTCAACCTATTATGAAAATGATAATTTATAACTGAATAATAATTCATAGCTAATGAATTACATCCAAAGTGATCTTTAATAAGTGTTATTTTTGGGTTGTTTCAAAAAAACACATGTTAATTGGTAAAACCAACACAACATCACATAAACATTAATTGATATATAGTTTCACCCATAGATTTGAGTGAATTTTAAGAAAATCATTTCCCTATTCAGTAGTATACGTTACGGTACCACCACACAGCTTTCACTGGTTTTTGTGCGCCTGTCACACAAGGGTCTTGATGAAACAAAACAATTAATAACTGCTCTGGAATAACATTTTAGAGGTTACTAGCTCAACTGAGTAGTGTACACTCAGCGATAAAAATTATTGGCTTAAATTCACTATCATTGAATCAGAGCAAGTCCGACTTGCCACAACGTTCAGCAAGCGATTTCCTGTGGTAGGCCTTACGAGTGTGATGTAGAACGAGTCATGCCTAATTGCCTAATGTACCAGTACACACTCGAATTCACCTGGATCATTCTGAGGTTTGTAGTAAACTATGGAGCCATAAAACTAAAACAAAAAGAAAGATGATACAACATAAACAAACCAAGAGAAAATCAGAGAGAGACTATGAGTCTTTAAGCGTGCGAAACATGTTTTGGTATAAGATTCGAGGAAGCGGCCAGATAAACCGAGGCCTTGTAAAGCCGATGCCGGATATGAGGGACTCTACTGTATAATCATATTATAACAGTGATTTTATTAATAGTTTCATTAATTCTTACACTTGAGAAAAGATAATTTTAAGACGTTTTTATGGTGTATTTTTCATTTTAAAATCCTTTTATTTTATGGGCTTGAAGGAGTCATAAAACAAATTATAACCACATGCACCTTCTTTGTTGTTTATGCCTTGCTTCAGTAAAATTGAGCCCCATGTTTCCATTCTAGCACAAATTGGCTTTCTTCAATTTATCAGCAGCTTAACAAGTTCACTGTGAGTTATAAAGTTAAAAAACCGAATAATAATAATAATAATAATAATAATAATAATAATAATAATGAAAAGTTTTATTTTACTAAAACATACTTTTATGTGTAGAGAAATGATGTCCAAAAAGTTTATCCATTTTTATGTGTAATGTTATATCGTGACATCATATTTATGGCAAAGTACTGTACCACCTGCACTCGGAGACAGAACACTAACTAAATAAAAACTCCACTCTAATCTAGGAAATAACACAGAAATAACAGGTTTACATTTTATAAATTTAGGGTTATTTTTAAGTTCTTGCTTACTTACAACACCAACCACACTAACCTTTCTTCGATGTTCCTCACTAAGCGTTGTATTTTTCATAACATGGCTTAAGGCACAGAGCTGGCTCCTCAGGGTATTGAGCGCAAAAATACATAATTCTTTTTGGCTTCCCTTTTTTATAACATACCCTGCATCTTTTTCTTTCATTTTTTCTTTTCCTGGTATGCCAGCGTGGCACTTTATATTGTTCCACCTGCTACAGCGCTGCGACGCGGGAACCAAGCTGCCCAACGATCAAACAAAACCTACAAACAATGCTAACAAGCTGGTTTCGACGGAATTTGATAGGGGCTAACCTGACAATGAGCAACTGAGTGTTGCTTTGTACCATGGTGGAAGGAATATCAAGATACTCCACCAAGCTTTGTACCATGGCACAGTGTTGTTCCATCAGCATGAGCGCTCCGATTTTCATGGCAATGAATGTGCTAAATTAATTATGAACAACAGTGATCTACAAAGTATAGACAAAGCCCTCACTGACTGACTCACTCATCACTACTATGCACCTAGCAAGCTGAAATTTTGTCCACTCATTCTTTGCAGTCCTGTCAATATGTTCCTAAAAAGAGCTGATAGAGGAAAAAAAATTAATATAAAGCTAGATTTTTCACCATTGATTATGTCTATGTAGACAAGCTTCTTGCCAAAAGTTTCTGCCCCTGTCCTCCTTGCTTCCCCCTTATGGTCCACAGTTGTTCTTAAGGTTTAAAAATGAATTTTGTAAAACTGCTTATATATCTCAGAAATGAAACTATTTGAAAGATTGTTTGTATTTTTTTTTTTGATTCCCCAAAACAAGCTCTGGTAATAATTTAATGTAGTGACTGTTATATGATAAATTTACTCCTTTTAAGTCAAACTTCCTATTAAATATGGGAAAAAACACAATTTCCTTCTTTTTAAACCTTATATATTTATATATTTGCTTTTTAATAAGGCTAGGATGTCCATGTTGTGCTTGTATAACTACCATTAGGAAACAATTTTGCTCTAAATATTTTCCTTTGCTTGTAATATTTAAAACCATTTACAACTTGACTTGATTTTCCCATATAACGCCCTACATACAAATATACGTTAAACCACAGTACCTGGTGGACCGAGCCTTGCTCGGTGTTATTTCATGTTTACCAGTTCATCCAGTTACTATAAAATAATTCAATGTCATAAAATTGATAAATAGAAACCTTTTTTATTGTGTTATATCAATGTTTTCTATTGTGTTCTGTTTCTTGCTCAGCTGATCAGCTGATTATAGATTCTGTCATTTATGGTTGTTTACATGTTTAAGTCTTGTTTTAGATTTTTTCTAATAAATTCCTACAAGATTTAGCAATGGTGACGTTAGATGAAAGGAAATGTGAAATTAAGACCCTTAAACAACAGAGAGGAATAATCAAAGCACAAATTACAAGGACTTTACATGTACTGAAAACCAAAGGTTCTTCATCCTATGATGCTCCAGGTAGACTAACATTGACAGAAGAAACATGGAAGAAATTTACAATTTTACATGAGGATATTTTGAAGATTACAGAAGAAGATGATGAAATTGAAAAAGAAGAGGATTACAGAACTGATGTTGAGGAAACATACCTTGAAATAAGGGCTTTGTTACAGCCATTTATTACACCTGCTCGGCCAACAGAAATGAACAAAAATGTATTTGTTAATGAGATACAGGCAAACACAAGTACACCAAATGTAAGCTTTACACCCTATACGGAAAATGAAACCTTTAGAAATTTTCTATTGCGATTAAAAAATTATTTCTAATTAAAGAAAATTACGGATTCAAAAACTAAAGCACAGCTATTTATTAGTTCTCTTTCTCCAGAAATGCACCAAACATTATGTGACGTAATAGCTCCTGAGTTACCAGGAAACAAATCTTATGAAGAACTTTCTGATATACTACAAAACTGTATAGAACCTAGTCCAAGCATACTAGCCAATCAACATAAATTTGTGTGTAAAGTTCAAGACTCAGATGAGAGCATTGCTGCATACGCAAGAGAACTGAAACGTTTGGCGATAGACTGTGACTTCAAGTGTTATAGCTGTGATCATTTAGTGAGTGACATGTTTCTGAAGATGCAATTCATCCGAGGACTAAAAGATAACGAGATCAGAGTTCGGCTTCTTCAAGAAAAAGGAAATAAACAATCATTTAAGGAAGTGGTTGAGAGCTATTTCTATTGAACAATCCAAGCTGGAGAGTAATGAAATTAACAGTAAACACTCTTTTCCAGTTGAAGAACAGACTATGGACGTTAACTATGTGAGTAAACAACCTGGAATCCCGAGAAGGAGTAACAAAATCAATAATAAACAGCCAATAACATTCCAAGATTTAAAAGGTAAATGTTACAGATGTGGCAGTGTTCAACATAGAGCTAACCTTTGCAAGTTTAAAAACGAATTCTGCAGGAAATGCAATAAGATCGGTCACATTGCAAATGTTTGCCTTACTCACGGTAGGTTTGGCAATACGAATGAGAAAACTAATGGATTAGAATCACGTAAGATTGATTTTGAAGATGAAAATGTGAACACTCATGAAATTTACATGATAAGAGAATCGCCAACTAGTGATAAGTTTATGATCAACATTACCATCGAGGGAAAGACCTTACAAATGGAACTTTATACAGGAGCAGCATTGAGCTCATTATCATACAGTAAATTTAAAAATCTTGGTCTCAATAAACGATTGTTCAAGACTGCTGTTGAAATGAAAACGTACACTGGGGAAATTATAAAACCATTAGGTGTCTGCTTCGTTGAATGCAAATATAGGAATTTCAGCTTTCAAGGGAAGTTATATGTTCTACAACAAAATGTAGATCCAATCTTCGGCCGTGAATGGCTCCGAGAAATTAAGATGGATTGGGGTGATATTAAATTAGCTGAAAGCAACACATCTGAAGAACTTGACAAACTACTAACATCTTTTCAAGACATTTTCAAGCCAGAGATTGGCGAAATACAATCAGAACAAGGACATTTACAATTAAAGGAAGGAGCAAAACCTATTTTTATCAAACCACGTCAATTACCTTATTCACTACGGAAATCTGTTGAAGATGAGTTACACAGATTAGAAAACAACGGAATAATCTCCAAGGTTGAAAACTCTCAATGGGGAACGCCTATTGTCCCTGTAAGAAAACCAAATGGTAGCGTGAGACTTTGTGCAGACTATAAGGTTACAGCAAATCGATTCATATTAGATGAAAAATACCCCATTCCACGAATAGAAGATATTTTCACACACATGAACAAAGGTAAATTTTTCTGTACATTGGACATTAGTAATGCTTATTTACACCTTCCCATGGACGAAGAATCAAGAGATATACAAACTATAAGTACTCATTTGGGACTCTACAAAGTAAATCGCCTAATGTTTGGGATAAAGGTGGCCCCTAGTATCTGGCAGCGATTTATGGACAAAGTTCTGCATGGATTAGATGGTACAGTATGTTTTTTTGATGACATACTTGTTCAAGGAAGTACATTTCAACAAACATTGGATCGACTGAGAGCTGTTTTCCAAAGAATTAAACAATATAATCTGCGACTGAATCGTGACAAATGTAAATTTTTCCAGAAAAGTGTAAAGTACTTAGGTCATGTTATAGATAATATTGGCTTACACAAATCCCCTGAAAATGTCGAAGCTATAAATAAAGCACAAAGACCTAGGGATATAACACAACTAAGAAGTTTTCTAGGACTTGCAAACTACTACACACGGTTTGTCCCTAATATGTCGACTTTACTGGAACCACTAAATAAATTACTGAGGCAAGGAACGAAGTTCTCATGGAATAAAGAATGTGAAGATGCATTTTTGAAGGTTAAAGGTGAAATAACAAGCGAGAGAACATTGGCTCATTATGATCCAAGTGAAACACTAGTGTTGGCCACCGATGCGAGTCCTATAGGCTTGGGAGCATGTTTATCACACAGATACCAAGACGGTTCTGGAAAACCCATAGCATTTGCCTCAAGAACTCTCACCAAAGCAGAACGAAAGTACAGTCAAATTGATAAAGAGGCTGTGGGTATTTACTGAGGACTAAAGAGATTCTTTGCATATTGTTATGGAAGAAAATTTGTTCTTATAACAGATCACAAACCTCTTGTTTCCATTTTTGATCCTTCAAAAACTCTTCCTTCTATGACTGCATCAAGAATGTTTAACTACGCTCATTTCTTATCTGGGTTTGATTAAACGATTGAATACCGCAATACAAAAGAACACGCTAATGCAGACTACTTATCTCGATTTCCTGTAACTGAGGTAGCTGAAAATGTGTGTGATGATCATGAGCAGTATATTTAATGAATCAAGTGGAAGTGATGCCTGTGACGAGGAAAATGATTGAAGAAGAAACGAAAAAAGACGAAGATCTCAAACTCATATTACACTATTTAACCACAGGAAAAAGCTTAAAGGAACTTGGTTTCAATGACAATGAATTTTGCTTACAGAACGGTTGTGTGTTTAGAGGAAACAGAATCTGTATACCTCTAACTTTGCGAAAACCAGTTTTAAATGAGTTACACGCCGGTCATGTGGGTATGACCAAGATGAAGTTGCTGGCTAGAAGCTACTGTTACTGGAAAAATATAGATCAAGAAATTGAGACCTTAGTAAAACATTGTATCGCTTGTCAACAAAAACTTAAAAATCCTCCTTGTGAAACCATTCATCCATGGGAACCTCCGAACAAACCATGGGAACGCATCCATATAGATTTCGCAGGACCACTTAAAGGCTGGTGGTATCTTATTGTTGTGGATGCTTACAGTAAATGGGTGGAAGTGATTCCAACTAAATCGACTACAACTGACTGGTGTGTAAAACAACTCGACAAACTGTTCACAACATTTGGGTTTCCTTCTGTACTTGTTTCGGACAATGGGACTCAGTTAACATCATATGTTTTCAAAAACTATCTAAAGAAGTACCAAATAATACACAAGAAAATTGCTCCTTTCTGTCCAAAGTCCAATGGTCAGGCTGAAAGGGTAGTTCAAACTGTAAAGACCTTCTTACATGCTTGCGGGGGAGGACACAATGATGATAAACTGAACACGATCCTTAAACAACTGAGGAAAACACAGCACTCTACTACAGGACAGTCTCCGTATAGATTAATGTTTGGGAGGAACATAAGGACAGAACTTGACCTGATGATTGAAAGTGAACATAAGGTACAAAATAGAAATCAACAAGCCAAGAGAAATTATTGCATAGGACAAACAGTATTGGTAAGAAATTACTCAAATAGTTCTAATGAAAAGTGGACAAAAGGAACAGTTGAAGAACAGCTTGGGAATGTGATGTATGTTGTTAGAGCTGGTGATGGAAGATTATTAAAGAGACATAATGATCAAATCAGGGCAATCTAATTAAGGAGGAGGATTGTTATATCAATGTTTTCTATTGTGTTCTGTTTCTTGCTCAGCTGATCAGCTGATTATAGATTCTGTCATTTATGGTTGTTTACATGTTTAAGTCTTGTTTTAGATTTTTTCTAATAAATTCCTACAAGATTTAGCATATTGCTCCATGGACTCTTCATCGCATTTGCTGTATTTTCCCTTGATGGCTGTAGATTCCAAACAGCTGTTATGATTACTTCATTTGTTTACACTTTCCTTGTTTATTTTCGTTGCTATCACGGCAACCCATAACACCAATGTTAAAATTTTACAGCTTTAAAATTCGATTTATTACGTAATTAGATTTTCTCTGACTAAGTAATCTGCATAAAAGACGTTTTTGAGTCATAAATTACTTATTTCCAGACTTTGAAGGAAATCCTCGGAGCCGTTTTTGAGATAAATGTGCAAGCAAGCAAGCAATAAGCAAGCATACATACAAGATAACATTGCTCATATAAGAGTATAGGATTTTTCTGCACCTTCCGCAACCGCTGTCGAATATTTCATTCAACCTAGGTTTTTTGGGGGAAAATTATCATAACGCTAAATTTTCTCCGTCAATTACTACGATGTTGCAAGCTTCTAGCCAAAAGTCCCCGCCCCCCTACAGCCCCCTTCATTCCCCCCTACAGCCTCCCCATTTTTAGAGAAAATAAAGGAGCTGGAAGGGAAAATTTGCTAAAAAATTGGATTACATGCAGAAGACTCCCTCTCATCTGGACACCTTTTAACTAGACTAAACTCTGTGGCAGTAATATCTTTTACCATTTTTACAATTTTTATCAATACCGTACATTTATTTAACCGGTCTTGATCGGCTTGAAATGGATGATTGGTTATACCGGTACTATATCGACTATTCTCATTGGAAATATTTGAGAACATTAATAATCAGGTGTTGAAACTAGCAGGGAATTGACTTATTCAGTACCTGTGCTTTAGAGTTATAATTTAGTGAGTTTTAAGGGACATCGGTTTAACCAGAAAA
Organism: Flexamia atlantica; assembly: GCA_035578135.1. Classification (NCBI taxonomy): domain Eukaryota; kingdom Metazoa; phylum Arthropoda; class Insecta; order Hemiptera; family Cicadellidae; genus Flexamia; species Flexamia atlantica. Next base: position 26,908,484 of record JAQJVK010000008.1, on the reverse strand, counting down.
AAACTTTTTTTAAAGGTGTCGGGTAAGAGAGGAAGCCTACTGTATTTTTTATCCGAAAAACAGAATACTGTTGTGGTTATTTTAACGTTTCACATATATATATAACGTAAAACTCTGTTTTAGCACCCATTTCACTCATGCTCTTTAACTTAATATTTTGTAATTAGATAGTATTATTTTTAACATGTTTATAGTTTTCAAAAATAATTTGGAAGTTGTTCAGCAAATTAAACGTTATCTTTGTCTTCTTTGATGCTTTTATAAAAAAAAGCTCATTTTGTACTTCATGGGCAGTGAGGAGTGATGCACTCAAATTTAATATGCATTAAAAATTATCATCACTCTCTGGTTATGGCAAGGCCACACGGGCCGAAGGCTCAATATTTGTTGCTAATATTAATATTTTAATTTAATATGGTTATGAGTTGGAATAATTTTTGCCTGTGTTAAGTTGATATAGGCTTGATTTTTGCGAACCCTTCGTTATACTTATTGAAAAAGTACAAAAAATTATAATCACTTCAATAAACTTTAAGTATTAAATGAATTAATATTCATTTGAGCATAGAAATATATCCGCGTTCCAAGTAGTTCCAAAATAAATTATCTGTAAATGCTTGATGAAACTGATTATAATATTACTAATAGTATATTCTGATCCTAGTTGTACTATGGTCCAAGTATAAACTGAAAGCAGATGTAAATTAATTGGAACAGTTATAAAAATACCGGAATTGTTGCGAAGGGATATCTGTAATGACAAGTCAAATTGTGCAAGGCTGTTCTCTAGTTTACCTCGATAGCAGCGCCCCCTGTTTCGGTCCTTTTCGATTTGAAACTAGCATGGTGGCAGTCTGCTCGGTTTCAGTGTCTTAAAGTAGTGGTTATTTTTCGGGAATCGTCAATTTTTCTTTCTGAAAGTGGCTAAACACCCTCCACCATTCCGCAATTAATTAAAAGCCAGCCGAAAGGGTGGCTTTCGTCCATTAAGGTAAGCAATATGTCAACAATTCAGCAGTTCCCTTTTCAAGTTAGGCTAGTTATAACCTTATCTGTGTTGGATGTTGCAAGTAACCAATAACCTAGTATCAGCTCTTATCTAGGCTTATGTGTCACAAACTGACAGGAAGACTTCAGACATTCAATCTTTTCATGGCTGAGATAGAACCTAACATTTTTCTTACAAGCTTAAGATCACTAAGTACTGAAATTAAGTTATATTTTGTACAGACAGGCTAGCTTAATTTAGCTTATTAGCCCACATTAATAAAGTGGGTTTCTGAGATATGGAATATGCATTTTGATAAAAGTCAAGAATAGGAAAACCATGAATTAAGCTAATGCAACTAATGAGAGCCTTTTGCCAGTTTCACACTACCGTATCCTATTTGGTCTGGATAAAAATTCGGATGTTGGAATAACCATCTAACTCTAAGCTGAGCATTCTTTCACACTCCGGCAAAAAGTCAGAACACCAGGTCCAACTAAATTTAATTTACTTGATCAGTTAAGTACGTGTTCTTTCATGAAAACCATAATGGACCGCGTACAGCTTACAGCGTTGTGGTTGTTGAATCACCAATGACGTTTAAAATTAAAAACATAATCTTGACGAGGCCTACCGGTAAAATAAAAAATTAATTAAAATGTTTAATTTTAATAAAGCTATGTGAGATAGAAATCACGACATATTATTTATTCATTGCATCTTGAATTAATTAGGCCTACTTAAAGAAGATAAGTTAGTTTTCTCTATATCACACAGCTTATAGAGTTCTTCATTTAAAGAGATTAAAACTTCCTCCCAAGCCTGTTTTGTCAATACTCTATACATTTCAATAGGTTTATCCCACAATACGGATTTCTTCATTCAATGTAATTAAAAACCCATTGTCAATTTCTGCCATTTTTCTCATTTTTGGGTTTATTTATCTTGCGATTATAGTTTGATAGGCTACTAGATCAATAAAACAACGTTTAAAAACTATAAAAATACAAATAGGCCTACTGCAACTAAGATATAAATTAGCGTACTAATCAATCAGATTATCCAAAACAATATCAGGAGGCGGAACTATATCTGTTGGACAGAGTGAAAGAGGCCATTTAATCATATGTTCCACTGCTACCAAATGTGACTGATGAATTCAGTCTGGTTTCGGACAACCAGTGGCACCGACCAGCTGCCGCCGGTCGTCGGACTGACAGAAAATCATTGTCGTATAATGTGAAAGGCTCAATACATTTCTTTGCTTCGCCAAAACTTCTAAGACGTCCGACTTTTTGACGGACCGACAAAAATTGGATTGTGTGGAACTGGCCTTCAACTTACCTAGGCCTGTATTCCTCGTTATAGAATAGAAACAACAGCTGTTTTGGCAAAAATTCAGGTAAACTTACCTAGTGCATATTTTTGGCAGGCCCAAGACAGCATGTTTTTGGTAACAGGTAGCTATGCTACCACAATTGCCCTGTCAAAAGCTAAAATAACTAAAATTTAATGATTTCAGTGTGTGTAAATCTTAAAAGGCCTAACTTAGATTGATATCTCCATTCGATCGTTTTGCGATTCAGTTTTGAAACTGCAGCCAACTAGGCAAGAATGTGTGTTATTTTGTTTTACTTTTTGGCATGACTTTGCTTTTTTGTAAGCCACAAGTTAGTCCTATCAAATATTTGATCATTTATTGGCTGAGAGGTGCTAAATTTTTAGGTAATTGGTATCTAGCATTTCAAGCATTTAAGGGTAGATCTCACAAAATGTACTAATTTGAAGTGAAAAAAATGGAAAAATAAAAAAAATTATAAATAATTTTTTTAATGACCAAATTAAACTTTATACTGTAGCAGATTAATTTTTACACCAGCAGAGCTAAATTTTTTCATTTACTATTTTTTCCTTTTTTTAAATGGAGCAGATACAATCAGGTAACACTTTTAAAATGAACAAAAACAACAATAAAATATGTAGGCTATCGAGATTTATAAGATAATATTTTTAATTTGTTTTGATAAATACTATTATTTATTGCCATTACTATTACTGTTATTAATTATTTATCACACTTTACCTCTCCTGTAACGTTACTGAAGTGATCGTTACAGGATGGTAATTTCCAGATGTTATACGTTATATCATCGGAACAGGGCATAATGAGAACTTGGGAAATTGAGGTTATGTTTGTGTAGCGACAAACTTGAGTCAAACTAAGTTTTAAACAATGTCGCTCTTATAATTTTGTTCAAAATTGCGTTACCTGAATGTTAAACAATTAAGGTACTAAATGTTTCTGAGCAGAAAATATGTATTTTAAAATAAAAATCGATGTATATTGATAAAAATTGCTGTCACCCAATCTATACTGCACTATCTAAAACTGGACTGCCACTGTTTCGTTCCCGCTGAAAGTCTACGAGTTGGGTTTCGGCGGCATTTTATTTTTAGTTGCCCATTCATTGGGCAGGCTGGGGACCATTAGAAAAGCCGATATTACTCCCGAAACGAGTTCTATTTCATTTGTAGGTCTTTGGTTTTGCTGAGTTGCTGTCTCGAGCTGTTATATCGATGAAGTTATTAAACTTTTTATTCGATATTGTGAGTTCAGTTTTGAAGTGAACTAGCAGACGATGGTACAGTGACACGTTACCGAATTGTATTTTCTTGAAGTAAACTTGATTAATTAAATAAATTAAACAACTTATAGTCTTAAATAGTAAATTGGCCAAAACGAAAGTAAACAATTATCTTTTTAAGAACTTAAGCATAAAATCCAGCTGTTCTGAAAACATAGCTAACGAACATCTGTTTTAGTATAGCACTCGCAGTAAAGTGAAAGTTCTGGTGCAATATTGCAACTGGATGTTCTCATGCTCAACTTAAAATATTACTGTTGGGCTTTTTCAAATTAAGTATGTATTAACATGGGGACGGTGTGTCATGGATGCGGCATGATTAATAGTCTTAGATTTTACTATTTCATAATATGTATGATGAAAAATGGGCGAGTTTTTGAATAGCCAGTACTACTTGCTGCAAGTCAGCATCTGAAAAGAGAGATTGTTTTTATATTAAGGTCAAAAATTATTAAAATTGGCCGAGGGAAAAATAAACAAGCAGTTAAACAAACTAAAATACATGTAAAATCAATAAACATAATCAAATTAAACTTTGACAGCTATATGTAAAGAGGTTGAATGGAAATAAAAAATTCTAAAAATAGGCAATATTGTAAACTTTTTATAACCTTATAACGACATTGTAATCAAACGCAACGTGGCGATTTGACAGTTCTGAGAAAATGTAAACAGACACCATATGTAACCAACAATGTTTTCAGTGCGACTTGTTTATAAAATTTTTATGAGATGATTAGTACATGCTTTGGCCAACTTAGAGTTCCGGCCAAATCATTAGGCGGGTGAGTGAGTGCGCTGCTGGCGTTCAAAATATGTTTTTTGCCGGTCATTTACCCACCTGAAGTTATAGACAGCTATGCCCTTTGTTTATGTTCTCCAAATCAGCTGAGTAATTTCTTCAAATATACCCAAGTAAATGTGCCTCTCTCTGTTGGAAATATGTTCAAATAATTAACTGTGTAGAGGAGCGGAGGTGTCTTTAACATAAAGTCATTTATACAGCTGGAGTTTCCACTTTTCGCCACCCGCCTAATGATTTGGCCGGAACTTTAGGTGAATCCTACTCTAATTACATTGCAAGTTTGTAATCATTTTAAAGGTGATGTTTTCAAAGGTCACAAAACAAATTATGAATTGCAGGGTGATCGTAAAGTATTTTAATGAAGTACATTTATTTGTAAATGGTTTTCAAGATCTTATCTCACCACCTAGGTAAGAAAAAGACGACAGACACTGTAAAAAAAACAAATCCATGCATTAGACGACAGCTGGCAAAAACCATTTTGTTTTGTAACATGTAAACTTGTTGTTCCGTTAAAATTGTAAGTGAAGAACGAAGTAACAAAAATGTTTGATTGTGAGCTTTCATTGTGCTTATTACACCTTTTCACATTAATTAAAATTTGAAATCAAAATTATAATTTAGAGGAACATCCATGGATATGGAATACCTGCCGAGAGTCGGTGTGGTAGTGCGGTAGCAAAACCTAAATATGTATTTTTTTATTTATAATGTTTCTGCAAATTGAATATGTGGTCGAGAATGATTAATACTTCAGAAATGTCTTATGGTGCTCTGTGAAGCGTACCGGTATCGTTAAAGTACCACGACTAGGCCGCGACAATGATAGGATATAGTGCAGCGAGGCGCTTGTGCCCCTATTTCGCCTGCGAAGTCAGAAACGCAACCAGGGCCGCCGGCTCGGGCTGCGGAGCCTACCTGCCGATCCAGTAGTGTATATCGATGGCTACAATCCCAGGAACCTTATCCTTAACTAAGTCAATGGATAGCCTACAAACTAATGTAATGTAATATAACATAACATACCATAACCTAATCTAACTTAACTAAACCTGACCTTAATCAACCTAAACTAACATAACAATTCTTAATCCAAAATATTTCAATAAAATCTATATAGGTAAATATAACCCAAACTAGAGAAACCATAAGTAGTTTTACAATTGTCCGATTTTTTTGCTTTATCTCCGTTACTGTATGTTAGATCCTAAAAATTTGTTTCGAAAAAAATTAAGTTTTTTTTATTTTCCGGGGTTTTCCGGCTGTGACCGCTGAAAAAACTATCATTTCCGAAATAAGTGTTAAATTTCCTACATTTTGAAAATAATTTCAACTTTGAGACCGATCATGGAAAATGCTTAATTATCAAATATAGAGTTAATCACATGGTCTAAAGCTACTTTTCATTATTTGGTCGTTAAACTTGACCTTGTACGGAAATCGTCACTCTAGTCCCTAATAATGAAATATAATATTTTGCCTCCCATTTGTAGCAAATAATAGCTGTAAGTTAAAGAATTGTTTTATGATTGTTAAAACAATCCTTCAGGTACAGTCAGCCTAACGAAGAAAGAATGCCTGAAACTCTAGAGAATTTTTCAATGCCAGATTAGTGCCACATATGCGCATATCTTATTGTGAGGTGGAATTGTAGTTTAATCATGGTGTCGTTGGTTCCAAGTACAGATCGTGGCCTGAAGTGATAACACCGCCTTTTTATCTCGTGCCTCGTGCGTCACTCGCCCAATCATACTGCTGACAAATGATTCACTTATTTCTTTCAGTTGAAATTTGAATACTTATCCTTTCAAACCCAATGTAAATTGACTGTGGAGCTATTGTCTTGTATATTTTCAGTACTCTTTATCGTTAAACTTAGTCATCTTATTTAATTGCACATTGTAATTGAATTTTTTAAATTAAACAAGTATATTACCGTTCGTAATTAATTGTTATCATTATTTTCATGAGTAATTGCATTGAGTCGGTTTTAAAGTATAATTTAGAACTATTGCAAGTCATCATTGTAAAATAATTTCGGATGGACTTGATTATTATTTTTGGTATTAAAAATATCTCAAATGTTATAGATCTGTTAACAAATTTTTAATTTTCATCCAGGAAAATATACAGCATATTTTTAATCCTACCCAACATAAATATTTTACTCGACATCTAAACCTACGTATACAAACAATTTATTAATATTTTTCTGCAACCAGTTCTGTTTTTATTGCATATATTTTAAATAGAAACACATACCACCACAGAAGAAAAGTTTTGAAGGTTTGATTACTCTGTTCAAAAGGTTGATGATTGGTTATTTGAAATTGAAAGGGATGGTGCTGAACAAATTTTTGTCCGACCTTGACCCTTACAGTTACTGACCATAGACCTTATCAGACAGCCCCAGCTGAACTTTCTCCCTATAAATGTCATTCCTAATAAGTAAATCAATTAAATGCCCCTCATCCATACTCTGGCACTAGATTGAGCTAATTTATTTTTCATGTAGCCTATTTTTATCTACAAAGCTGTTTCAAAATAACCTTACCTTTTTACACAACCCCCGTACCTACATTCACAGGCATTTACCCGTGTGGATACGTTTCTCAAGTAAAATAGATAAAATAGCTATTTCCTTAGCTTATTAAGTCCTAAGGAGGCATAAATAAATTATCTAAATTAATTAGTTTGTGCACTGTTGGATTAACATTTCATTAACTGCTTGGTTTTGATTGGGAAATTGTTCTTTTAATTATTTTACAGGTGTTCAAATAATATTTAAAAGAATTTTATTACCTGTTGTTCACATTCAAAAGAATGTTCTGATTGTTGTAAATCCTAAAACCAGTTTTTCTATCCGTCCATGTATATGGTTCTTTTTATATATAGTAGTTTAATGTCAACTCAAAAACCATTTATAAAATAAGTCATCTACTTAACTTCAAACTTGGAATGAATATAAATAGTTATCAGAAGATGGTTAGATTAATTTTCATGTGAAGTATCAAGTTTTTTATTTGCACCATTTCTTGGTGGGGGGGGGGACATTTTTGTAGTTTTCAAAGCCTAATACTAATACCTTAAAATACTTAACTTACTTCTACTAATACCATACTATGCAGAACCTTTGGTGGCAATAAAATAAGTTGGATCAAGTTTAGTTAAAATTTTAAAATGGTTCTGAATATCTAATCAGAAATGTTATAAAAGTTTTAGGTTGTCGGTTAAAATGCCCACAGTTTAAAATAATAGGGCCTAAAATGTAGATTTTATTTTAATGTGAATGATACATTTCTTATGATTAACATAAATATTAAATTATTATATGATACGATTAGTAGCATAGTAGCCATAGCCAGAGATATAGTGCACGAACTTTAATGGATTCATCTTTAAAATGGTAAACAGCTGATAGACTGGAAGCATCACACCAAAAGTATAAAATTGAATGGGTATAAAAATTCACCCCACATTTTCTTATGTAGGCCTATAATATTTTTAATTGCTCACTGCCATTTTATTTTGCTTACTTTTACAAATTGACACACCTTGGATCGCTTATGGTTTATGAGATCCTATAATGGTGTGTATGAAAAACTAATTCTGTGTATGTTTATGAATTATGTCATCAGAGAGGATATACTCGATTTTTTTTTGTTCATAAATTATTTTAAGGGCAAGACGAAATTTAGCAGATGGATTAAGAAACAACTTGCTGTTACTGTATTTGTTGGAACTAGAAACAACTTTTGAGTGGCCAAGATCAATATGTATATTAAGCATCAGAATGGGAAAGCGAGAAGCCCTAAAAGTGGATTCTTAAATGAGCCAGAAATAACCTTCAGTGAGACACATATGCTGAGCTAATTAGACATCTGGATGTTTCCAGTTATACCGGGAATTTACATGGAATCTTGATGAATAACTGCTGAGCAAGCATTACTTGCAATATAATCAGTAATGAAGACAACTCAGTTCTTTACCCTTATGTAATCAATTTTGTTATCGCCACAGAAAATAACTATACTACTATTCTTAAACTTAATAATTAATATGATGTATGACCACATCTTGGATTCAATCAAATAGGAATATTAAGGGCTTATTGAAGTTTTTGAACCCCAAAATTTATACTGTCTTATCTTTATTAATCATTAGCTTTATTATCACTTTTTTCATTTTTAATCTAGGATTATTTAAACGTGACAAAATTTGTGTTTTGGTATTTCTTTTTTTAATTACTATTTAACTCTTATTTAAGAGTTAAGGTTATTAGAGATTTGACTTTACAAATGAAGCAGTGTCATAGATAGACAGATTTTGATAGAAAAATAGTTAGTTAAGTTTTTTGGCTGTGGAGCTTGTTATCTAGTCCAAAAAACAAATATCTAATCAGTCAGATATAGGCGACGTCACTTTTTTGGAAAATGCTACTACTTTAAACCAAACATTAAAAAATCCAGCATCTGTTACAAACAATTAAAACACTGTGTTCAGATAAGACAACTTTAATGCGTCTTATTTATTTGGTAGCGGGAAAAATCAACATTAGGGTGAAGTTGAGATACAGCTAGCTGTATCACTTCTTTGTAAACAAAGTGCCTCCAATGGACCCAAGTTCATCTGGCCGTGTAGTGTTTACGCCCAGTCGCCTCGGGTGATTGGTCTGTCCATTGACAATGGCTGAAGGTCGTTGGCTCGAGCGTGTGACTGGCATTACTTCCCCCTTGCCTTGAGCTGCCTCCGACTATCAGTTCGTTCTGGTAAACACTGGACAAGCAGCCTTGTTGAAGCTGGGTTTTCATCAAAACTTTTTACTGCTCGAATCTTTTTTGAGATTTTGTCATGGTATCCACAAGTAAATCAAAATATAAAGCCCAAATCACCCAGAACTTTTAATTAACCAGAAAACCATAAGTCTTACATCCATCAAACCCATACTTGATCGGAAAAAAAGTTTTTTGATACAATTTTCCTTGAGGGCATAAAAATAAAGGAAAGGGATGAACAGCTGATGCATTTGTTGGTATTTGATGTCCAATAATCAGTCGTTCAATTGAAAACTGGTCCTGGCAGAACAGGTCCTCAGGGGGCGTCCATAATTATGTAACGCTAAAATCTACCTTTTTGGACCTCCCCCCTGAAAATTATATATAACACACTGTCACTAACCCCCCTCCAATTTGTCTTATTTTAAAAATCACAATATATAACAAAAGGCAAATCTCTACTCGAAGCATACAAATTATTTATTGATATAACTGTTAGCTTTTATTACTTAGTTCCGTTTTCATTCCTATGAGGAAATATACCCAATGGGCATTTTGAGGGGAAAAAAATTATTTTAAAATCATAGATTAATCATTTGTAATGATTATAAAACAATAAAAAAATTATTTTACAAGCTGTTAACTTGGTAACTGGTCAATTTTAAAAGTGATTTTCAAATCATTGTAAACTCATATCAAAATGGTTGTTACATAATTTTTTAATTATTGCTATGTGTATCTAGTCAATTTTAAAATTGATTTTTAAATCATTGTAAACTCATATCAAAATGGTTATTATATAATGTTTTAATTATTGCTATTCTCAAGTATTCAAGTATTCAGGTAGTAATTATGTGTATCTAGTCAATTTTAAAAGTGATTTTCAAACAATTGCAAACTAATATGCAAAGGTTAAATGAACTTTTGTAATAATTGCAATTTTATATACAGGGTGTCTGTAAAGTCCATCACCAAACACCATAACTTGGTTTATTGGGTCAAAATAAGCAAAAAGGTTCATATAAAGGTATGTCCTAAAATGCATATTTACCCAGATATCCGCCATTTTGTATTTTTCACAAAATATTTTTTATCTCCATCTGTGTAGATATGCATTTTAGGTCATACCTTCATATGAATGTTTTTGCTTATTTTGACCCAATAAACCAAGTTATGGTGTTTGGTGATGGACTTTACAGACACCCTGTATAATTCATTTAAAATTGATACACCCTGTATAATTCATTTAAAACTGATTGTCATAAGTAGGAAAGTCATATGAAATGGTTTAATAGATAGGTATAAAAAGGTTTGTTAGTCGTTAAAATATATTTAATGGCTGATTATATTGATCATTGCATATTATACTAAAATTCCTTAGGCCAGCCTCAGGTACTGTTCAAAACAAGTTACAGTTATGCTATTTAAAACAATTAAATGCCCTTAACATTAAAAAACCATTTTGGCCAAAATTAATACTCTTTTTCTGTTGTTGACCATAAGTTTTATTGCAAATTAACATTACAAGACTAATTTCAATCATCTTGGGCTTCTGCTGGATCAGTGAGTGACACTTCTTCCCACCTGAAACAAATAATTTTGTCTCGGTACTGTTAATGAAATGCTTACGAATGAATTTATGTTATTAATTATAAGTTATTTATATATATATATATATATATATATAACTACACCATGTGTCCCACACTCCCAATGCCAGATTTACCAACACTAATTTTTTAAACTCATTTTTAGACCGTGCAGCTTTGTTTGGACTGGTTAGGAGGTGAACATATCCAAAGTTCCCGTCTGTCGCTCTTGAGCGGGGGGAGGGAGGGGGAGTCTAAAGGTACAATTAATTCTTTTTGGTTCTTCCTAAACTTCTTGAAAACTATTAACTTTTAGTATTCCCTGAATTGAAAAATTATTGAAAATTACATTTTCCCTGACATAAAAATTGGTCTAAAATAAAAGTATGGCCGAGCTCACAAAAAAGTTTTAGTAACCTCATATTTGTAATAATTCCTTGAAAAATTACTATTTTACCTGCCCACCAAGACCTTTACAAATTTGGTATTTAAAAATTAGACTGAAGCGAGATAGTAATAATAATTATGATATCCGCCAAACGGAAAGACTTAAGACCAAACCAGTGCTCTTAACTGTTGGTTCAAAACAATATTTTATCTACGACCATTGCAATAAGCACCAATTATGGTATTAATAAACATTATAATGATATACATTAAAACACCAAAAACCAAGCAGTACTCTAATGACGACTTTAGAGTACTGGAGTCACTTTAGAAAACTCATATGAAATGAGTTATTTCACTCGTGGCTTAAAGGCATTCATTATACAATCGTTGCATAAACTACTATTGGGGTATTGTTTCCAAGCTGAACATGTGGTTCGGGGGACGAATTTGTTCTTAGAAATTCTCTTGCTCGTTCGGTCTTTTGCTTCCTCCCTGACTCTACTCCATCAGATTTTCTATCTCTTTCCCCGCCCTCTCTCAACATCCCCGCTCTCTGTCACACCCCCGGCATGCTCTCTCTCGCACCCTCGGCGCGCTCTCTCTCATACCTCCGGCGTGCTCTCTCTCACACCCCTGGCGCGCTCTCTCTCGCACCCTTGGCGCGCTCTCTCTCACACCCCCGGCGCGCTCTCTCTCGCACCCTCGGCGCGCTCTCTCTCACACCTCCGGCTCTTCTCCCCCTTCTCTTTTGCACAGAGCGCAAGGAAAAAAGGGACCGGAGAACTCTGGTGGTAAAGTCAAAAAGTTGCACTCACAGAAAAAAATTGGTCTGAATTCTGGCAGTAAGGTATGTCCTTCTTATAGGGTATATACAATGCCCAAAATTAGATTCCCCTCAACAAAAAATCTGATCTTATCTGTGTTTTTGTTTACTTAAAGGACACATCACACTATGGAAGTAATCATTTTGTTATTGATGAGCATATCAATCAGCAAACTTTTCATAAAAATTTCTTAATCACATTTGACACAACTTGTACATCACATTGAACCTTTTAAACAGTGTTTTTATAATGTAATTTGATGTTTTCACCAGCTTATAGTAATTGAAGGGGTCCCCCGTAAAACGTTCTAAGTGACAAAATTTTAAAATCGGAGATATTCAGTGAAAAAGGTTCTCTAGGACATGAGCTACACCGTGGTATATTTTGTTTTGAAGATATTTGAGTTGGCAGCCCTGATTTCGTCTGTCAAAGTTGGCGTGCTTCGCAGGACTGCACGGACATTCTGGGGAAAAACGTTCTATTCGCCGAAAGATAAATTCCCCACCGCTCGTTGCGTTGTCGCCCAGCGACCAAAATCGTGTAAGTAAAATTAAAACAGGTGAAGTAAATATTAGAAAGAGGAAGGATAAAACCAGGAAGATATATAGAACAGCTGGATTACCCTAAATTACAAAAACTAAGCAGCCAAGGCCTGGAAAATTAGCAAAAAAGAGGTGAGTAGAATAACGTTTTAGGTGCCTCCTTTGGATAACTTTTAGTAAAATGACTTATAACGTTATGTAACAACGTTACGTTTTTGAACTAGACCAATAAAATTGTTTTATATTCAGTTTTATTTTCGTTTATGTTGGTATTCCTACACTCCCTGATGATTTCTACCAAAGCAGAAGGGGCAGTCCGTCAGAAAACGTTTCAAAAGCCAGTCATTTAGAACGTTATAACCCCCAAAAAAAACACGAAAAATGTTTAAAAAAGCTTAATGGCAAGTAAAAATTTAGTCTAAGGCCACACTATGATATTTCAAATTGGGTATTAAAAAATTATACATGATTGTAAGTTCTAACCTTGAAAAAAACCGTAAATTTCAGAATTCAATTTTCAACGCTTGATTACTCGAATCTAGGTTTTTGTCGTTTAGAACGTTTTACGGGGGACCCCTTCAATTATGTTTTACGATAAATATTACAACATTACAAAAAAATGTATATGTTCTTAGATTTTGTTTTGTATACTATTTATTGTCACTATAAAGATAATCATAGCTTAAAATATAAGAAATTCTAAGTAATGAAATTTTAACCACTTGATTCAACCCGTCAAAAGAATGTTTTCTGAAAATTTCAGATTTTCAGAATGTGTCCCTTCTGAGATATATGCCAAGTTCAAAATACACGATTGTGGATAAACTGCTCATTTTAAAAATATGTTTAAAAAAGGAATACATATCTCAAGCTTGTGACTTGGTCAGAAGAAAATATACTGTGAAGACTGTCTATAGAAAAAAATTGAAGGCGAGTCTTAATTTTCACACATTGAATTTAGGCACTGGAAGTGTAGATTTGCGTTTGTAGAAATTTTACTCATACTTATTTTTCATGCATATTTGCTATCACCTAAGCCAAAACATGTACTGGACAAAGATTATTGGTCATTTTATTCTCTTTCAAATGGTTTTTCTTTCATCTGAATATCTTCAATAATAAAAAAACTACAGAGTTTAACGTACACCTCTGCAAAATGCAAAATCAGCTGTCGCACCGATACAAAATGGCTGCTCAAAAAAAACTATGCACCTAAAAAATAAATTAATAGTTGTTTTTAACTCTTCGAACATAGCATAACCACGGGTAAAAATATGAAAATATCGATAAATTGTCAGCAACTTTTTATTTTTAAAGTGGTTGATTTGAAATGGATTGACCCTAATTAACTTAAGACATTAAACTTTACGTTTTTCCAAATTACGGTTGGTAATAGCAGCGGCAAATATGATTTTATTATAGTCCAAATTACAGTTTTCAGTAACTTAAAAGTTTATTCTTATTTTAAACGTAATTATATGTGAGCATTCTGATAGGCCTTTGTAAAAAACATACACTTTTTAAAATAATTTATCTAAGTGGTCTACAGAGACAATGCAATAAACCAAAATATTTACGTTTTATCAGATAACGAACTAGCCTAATAAGTTTCTGTACAAACGCTTTTAGTATTTTTTTAAAGCATTTTTTACGTATAAAAGAATAGGGACAGGAATGAATATATACAAAGTAAAAGTTATCATATAGAACTTCAAAATAACCTCATTCTACCATAGGACGCCAACAGTCGAAGGCTTTAGTGTTTGACATCAAAAGCAGTTTAGCAAAAGATTTCCTCAATGTTGTCTCACTTAGATGAAGTTGTAAGTTGTTGCTGGTTTAATATCACCAAGTAATAAAAATGTCTGTCAATATTAAATTTCATTTCAACTTAGTTAACTCTGAAAAAAAAACACATTATAGTGTCATCTTGACAATCACGACTGTAATTAGGCTGGCAAAAATCGATATTGGGAAGGTGACGACTGATATTAGGGATTGAAGTTAGATGAATAGGTCTAAAATAAAATGAAATTGGATTTCACTAATAATTATGATTTATTTATGCTACATTGACATATTATTTGGAGCCTAAATTTATTTAAAATATATAATTAACCAAAATATGGCTAGTTTTTCAATTTCATAAGCAGTATTAACTCTGACTTTCCTTAACCGGCCGGAATTTGGGATGTTTACCTTATTCATAGAATTGCATGACAATAAGGATGACTATGGCAAATAAACAATGAATTTAAAACTTAAAGATATTAATATATTCATAAAATTGTTTTACGAATTATGAAGTTATGTGACAGTATTATAAAGGAAAAGTATTATTATTTTATTATTATTACACAGGAAGTTATTACATATTATTGTATAGGAACAGTATTATATAGATATTTTTTAATGCAGTATGAGGTTGGGAGTATAAGAGATTTGGAGATTCTAGCCGCTAAACAAGTGAAACGTTTCTGACTGCAATAAATGAGACCAAAAGATATGATGGCCGCAAAAAAGAGCAAGGGGTGTAACAGCCCCGATATGACGGAGAGATTTGCCGGCTGCGAGACGAGTTTAAGGGCTTTGCCAGCGGCCATATAAACGACATATTTTCTTACCTTCATGTGGCCAAAAGAAATGTTGGCCATGAAAAGAGCACACAACCTCTGATAGCAATACGACCGGGAAATGGACGGCAGCGTTAAGAGCGAGAGACTTGTCAGCTGCTAAATGATTTTCCAGCCGTGATAGGACTGAGAGATTTTCCAGCAGCGGTATTAAATACAGACTTTCAGGTCTTATTACTGAAAATTTGTGGACTGCGATTCAACTGAGAGACTAGCCGGTCGAGAAGTCGATAACAATGACAAAAATGGCTATCCAAGGTATTGTTTTACAGCCAAATTCGAATTTCCCAATCAAAGGTTGAAATTCATTACTTTTCCCGACTATTCCCAACCAGACAAAATACCTGACATATTTCTGGTTTTTCCCGTATTCCCGCCGTGACTGGTAGGCCTATAGATACTCAGTGACAATAATGTAGGTAAAGATATTTATATATAAGATATATATATATATATATATATATATATATATTCTATCGGCTATTGGATTAAAAGAATAAATTATTTTTACCGTAAAAAGTAAAGTATGATGGTAAAATAGCTTTAGGTTATTTGATTGAGTAGTAATTTCAACATACTTCTAAATAGGGCCTAATTACTAAGCTACTAAGCAAGGCTTTATTTTTCCAATTTTTGGAGGGGCCCCTGGCCCTCCCAAAACTCTGCCAATGCTACTAGCTGTACCCATGGCTTCGCTCACGAATAAAAATATAAGTACAGTTTGTCTTTGTAGTTTAAATATTTGTAAACAAAAGAAAATCTGACTGCATATAAATACTTGATATTCCACTTACGACATGACGAAAAGCAGTAAAATAAACCTTCTATTGGTCTTCAGCTTGGGTCTTCATTATTGGTCTCTGTCTTTGTGGATTTGCAGATGGTATTCTGTACTCGAACTGCAAAATTGAGGCAATACGTTGACATAAAAACATATTTTATGGTTAGACTAAGTTTAACTTAGTTTAGATTATATTTATATGGATATCATTGAAATAGCTTGGATCAAGAATTTTTATGATAGTTTAGGTTGATTAAGGTCAGGTTTAGTTAAGTTTGGTTAGGTTACGGTATGTTGCGTTATATTAGATTAAGTTAATTTAGGTTTAGTTTATAGCCATTGATTTAGCTAAGGATAAAGTTCATGGGATTGTGACACGACTATTAGAACATAGGCCTAACCAAACATTATCAAACTACAGTACACCTCGGATTATCTGGATTAATGTGGCGGAACACCGATCCGGATAGCAAAAAATCCGGATAATTCGAGGTCATTACAATATCGCCTAAACAGTGATTGCGTACCATATGTAGCCCCTGCTTTGATGCTGCAAACGGCGGCGTGTCAAGTCTGTACAACATGTTAGTCTTTCAAATTTTGGGGGGGGTTTAATTCTGAAACAAATTTAAGAACTAAACTTTATTATTAATCATACGAATGTAATATTAACTTTTACCGTACTTACAGTTTGGGTTTGGAATAAAATGTCGGATTAAAATATTTAATTTTTAAGATTAAATAATCATGACAAAACTTATTACAGCAACTCTTCTTAAAAAATAATGTAGGCCTAACACATCAAATTTCAGCATAAACAAACTCGCAAAATTGCCGTAGGCTACGTCTTTGTTGCTAAGTACTAGCGACCCAAGTAGCAATCCCGAAAACTACGTTCACGAAAATACTGTGATGTAGCCCTACCGTTGAGTACAATATTCCTTCAATTATTGTTATTCCACATTTGCATTTTACTTTTAGAAGGCTTATTTCACCCGTAAACTCGCTAAAATCATTTTTTGCCGTGATTCTAATTTTTTAATTCCTCGGGTAGACCGTTCCGGATAATCCGGGATCCGGATAATCCGGGATCCGGATAATGCGGGGGTCTGGTTAATCCAAGGTGTACTGTAATATCAAACCTGAATTGCTATACTTAACCTAAAATAACCTGACAAAACATAACCTAACCTAACCAAACACATCACCTAACCTAGCCTATCAAAACTTTACCTTGTCCACCACTTATCAACCCAATATGTTTTAACTTACCTAAACTACCAATGTCTGACCTAAACCTAACTCTAAATAGACCATTGTAGACGATTTTCCGTGATTTCCGGTCACAACTCTGTTAATATACACCAGATCTTGAATATTTTTGCATATTCTTATTCAGCTCACCCAGTTAATTTGAGTACCCAAATGACCAACCTTCAAGACTAAAATTTGTTTGGTTTTTTCCGGCCGTGACCGCCGGAAAAAAACTTTCATATCCAGAATCAGCATCAAATTTCCATAAATTTTGAAAAAAACATTCTTTTTTGAGACCAGTACTGGAAACTGCATATTTACCAAATAAATAAATTGCCAATCACATTATTTATGAGAAAAATAACACTAATACTGTATTAAATTAATATTTACTTTCTTTTACTAATAACAAATAATATAAAGCAACTGGTTAGACTTTGATATACCCCCTAAAACTATAAAATCAATTATTTGTTGGTAAGTTTAGTCAATATCAAATTTAAGAAGGGTACTAACTTAGTTTCATGTTTGATTTTCTGCCATTCGTTCTTACTGATTAGCAGACGAGTTGTAACTTATATCAACATCAGATCCTGGTTTCTAAGAAAACCGTTCAGCCACAGTCACCGGTGAATAACTGGTTGCCTTGGTCCTTAATAGGCAAATCTACCGCATCTTGACAAACAATGACCAGTTTCTTACCCAATCCACCGAAAACATCTTTCGGTGGATTATTATTAACATCCACATTATCATACCATATACCGATAGTCAAACTTAGAGATACGCTACAGTCTGTCAAGCAGCACTCAATAGCCTATTGGGCAACCCCATCGCATTTATAGATTATTTCAATAGGCCTGCTCTCTACGAAAGCTTATAGGAAAGCAAACTTCATGTAAAATCATACTGAGAAGATGATTAACGTACCCGAAATAAGTAGGAAATATACCTAACCGCTAAACAGAACATGTTTTTTAAAGGCAGAGGATCAAATATGAAACACTCAAAACATCAGTCATCCAAAAACTGTCATTAGAACATAGGCCTAGATATCATACCAATTAGTTTTGAATAACCAAATAATTTATTGTCAATGACACATCAAGTAACTAGATATGTCTTTAGTTAAATATACATAAAATGTAAATATAGGTTTCCAAGCCGTTAGCCCTGCTGAATTCAAAGAAAGGCTGGGTTAATACTTTAGGTTATATATACACCTACCTCCTATAAACACGATGGAAATAATTTATGCACATATCGCGAAGAGCCACGAAATCTAACTAGAGTAAATAATTGTATTTCAATAACGGACTTACCTTAATTTGAAACCACAATAGAGAACTAAAACAATTTATTCACTGAAAAAGAAACACAGAGGACAGAGACAAACACTTAAAATGGCGAATGGCGGCGACAGATGCAAGCTGTAAGCTACGCCAGCGCTGCCTAGTGGTGGAGTTGACAATCAGGCCGTTTTAACGCAGGAAATAATTTTTAAACTGTTGTTTTGTTATTGAAAAGCTGAAATTTTAAATCATCTCACAAATTGTTATAAAATTGTTTTTTAATTATTTTTCAACTGATAGAATTTTAAGAATGATAATAATTTTGGTAATGATTGTACAACTGTTGTAAATGATTTGTAAACTGTTATTAAATTGTTTTGTTTTAAAATTCTCTCACTATTAAAAAACTGTTGTAAAATAGTTAAGTAAACATTATATAATGATTGTTAACTCAAAGTTATTGTGAACAGATTTTTTAATTATTGTAAATTATTGCTTTATGAATTACAATGATTGGCATGCCCGTAGGGTAATAATAACATCAAACAATTTTTAAAAACTTGAATTGTAACTAATTTTGAATAAAATATGGTACATTCCTGCGGTTTAGCAGTAACGTAAGATTGTGTCTAAACTCCCCGCCCTCTCCCGCAACGGCTCATAACGCAGCTGAAACCCCCCCCTCCCCCCAGGGGCATTACGTAATTTATGGACGGCCTCCCAGCTAGCGGACTAGTCGTTATAAAATAGAGAAATAAAAAATTTGGCAGGCCAAATATTGGTATATGATAATTTTGGGCCAGGGATTTGGTATTTGCATATCAAATCTTTTTTCAGTCAATGGTAAACCGTTACTTTATCCTTTTGACAGAGTAAAAAAAGTATAAAGTAATTTAAATGGGTAATTTTTCATATACCTCTAAATGTAATATATTAAAACAGATATTTGTTCAATGTTTCCACTTTTATCGTAAAATCAAATTGTAGTGGAGTATTTTGTGTGACAATTGTTTGCTCTATCGATCCAGTGAACTGAACCAATGATTATTGATTGAGTGGTTGAATAGACATTGCTTCCATTAAAAATGTTTTCTAGGAATTTCAGAGCAATTTTAATAATTAAAATAAAAGTTTGTTATGATTAGCAGTTATTTAAATAGTTTCAATCCTCCGTCAGTTTTCCTTCCATCTGTCAGTTTGGTTGCTAACAATAAATGTGAAATGTTCTGTAGTAGTATGCTTAAAATTGAATTGAGATGAGTTAGCAGTGTGATCTACAGACTAAACTTTTTTTTTAGAAACCCAAGCAATTTATTAAAAAATGGTTTTCATCCTAATTTATGAAACTTGTAACAGAATGTTATTAGCAACAGTTCTAACATGCCAATGTGTCTGGAGTATTTTAGCCATAAAGGACTAGATATTGATGTTCGTGATTGACCTTTATAGCCAGGTGTTAAACCCGCCACTCACTTCATTATTCATCCGTTGTTGGTGTGGATCATGGACATAGTCATAACTCTTTATTTATTTTTTGCACATGTAGTACAATAAATAGCGTCACTGTCATTGACATATACAATAACTACCTAACACCTAAATCTAGATCCTGCCTCAGTCAATTCTTAAAGCTTGGTGATAGATTGTCTTTACCTTATTTTATGTTGTGATTAAGGTTTCAGGTTGTTTCATGATTGAGTAGAATAAGCTCCTCAATATAAAACTATGATAAGCTAAATTAATGCTGTCCTACTGTGAATTAATTATTTATCTATGCAATTATATTCACAAAACACAGTATAAACATTCCTCGTTTATATTAGAGGATAATAGATTCTTAGAAAGTGTTATAAACTGTGACCTCATTTATCTACATTTGAGTTTTAGTTAAAATAATCTTTTCTCCAAAAATATGGTTAAAACACATACTTGGGTGCCTGGCATCCTCATAAATGAGGAAATATTTAGTCTAAATGTTTTGAAATGTTTTCAAATATGCTGAACTGGCTCATTGTTTAGCAAAACACTTGCAGATAACCTAATTTCCGATTAAATGCAATCATTGAGTTGTTTGTGTCAAGGGAACAATTTGTTAGTCATATGTCCTTGATAGACGAAATCGTTTAGCAGCCATTAAATAACTTGCCATGTTAGCTTAATTTTACAAAGTCAAGAGGATGTTAAAGCAGAAAAAAAGATCAGGATTCTTGATAAATATTAATACAGGTATTCTAACAGCAATTTAATATAAAGTATCAATTATAACTAACTTATACTTACTTGTTGCAGCACCCGTACTTCACATGATCCTCCTCATGGGCAATGAAATTTGCATTTTAGTTAGCTTGAATTAGCTGTTTTCATTTCAATAACTGGCTATTTACTTTCTCCTTAAATGATTGGAACTGGGGACATTATCAGTGTATAGTCCGAGAGGATTTTAAGGGAGGAACAGGCCTATGGTTGGACAGTTACAGGGCTTGTAACAGGTTTTTTTTTAATTTTTTGTTATTTTTTTTGCTCTCGGTTATTTTTTGTTATTTTTTTTGGAATTTGGTTATTTTTGTTATTTTTTTTGGAAATTTGGTTATTTTTTTATTTTTTTCAACCTCAAGAACTGCTACAAGCTCTGTTTACAGTATTCATCTGTTAAACGATCTTGTAGCAGCATCGCGGCAGACAAATCTCCTCATCCTAAAATGCGTGAAAACTAAGTCTCGTTGCGTGAAAACCAAGTCTCGCTGTCAAATCTAGGCAGATTTGTGATTAGTCTGTCGAGATTTTCTTTTTACCAAGGTTAAGAATGTATTATCCCTAATATAACGCCGGTTTTCTAATTTTTAGCAGCATTTTTTGTGTACAAAAGGTTATTTTTTGGTTATTTTTTTCTTATTTGAGTTATTTTTTTTATTTTTTTCAACCTCAAGAACTGTTACAAGCCCTGCAGTTATACAATCCAACTTCTTGCAAAATTATAGTTCTCTCTGTTCATTAGTTTTTATGTTTACCTGGAACAGCAGACTGACTCACAGAAACCACATCTAGTTTAGGTATAATATTATGGACAGACAGATAAATAACTGAAACAGCGTTTACAGATCAAGTAAACATACACTTAGTTAACTAATCAATAATTTTTATGAAATGCTAAGGTTGTTTTTTAATTGGATTGACTCATTACAAGGAAGAAACAAATTTATTTTTCAATGTTAAGATGAAATAGTTAATTTTCAGCAAGGACTAGATGTCTGTAGAAGTGATCTTTCTCCGAGGTTACCGTTATTTGTTCCTCAAAATATTTTTCTCTATGCTGTTCAATGATTTTAAGATTGCTTTATGCTGCTAAACGATATTAAGACTGCAAAAACCAGTACCAGAATAATGTTGATTCCGTCAAAACCATTTTTTACAAGCAAGCCTAAGCTTAGTTTCAAATTTTATTGGTATTCATAAATTAGTGAATAATATATTTTTGCCTTATTAAATGGAGTAAAGAATTGTAGTTTTTTACATCAAGTTATTTTTAGATTAAATTGGTGTCTTAGACAAATTGGGAAAAGAGTTTTAGTTTTTCCTCTCTAACTTATATAATAGGTAATTTGTTTAAAGCAGATTATTTTAACCTAAGTTCTTTCAACCCAACAGATACCATGAAAATAACATTTTCCCATATACTGTATAGAGCGGTGCCAAGTGTTACTAGTTTGTTGCCAATTGGTCCGAAGGCTGTCTGCCACCATCGTGTCCCACTTTGAGTTATTGGTAGCATTAAAAATAATCGGTAATGTTAAAGAAACTAAATCTACAAGAGGATTAATCTTTTAGTTTAGACATACCTTTTAACTCTGTTGTATTTCATTTTGCAACTCTGGCCCTATAGTTGATTATTTTTTAATGTAAAAATTTGTTATGTCAGCATTATACATTTTAAAAGGAGCTTTTGTAATCATAAGAGAAATTATAGTTTTATGAGTTGTGCCCTTGATTATACTCTAAAATGTATTTGATTTTTTAGTGTTGAGTTTCATAAACCAAATTTTGAAGATTGGTAGGGGGGCCTACTTTCTAAGACTCGATCGGTAATGTTGATTAGACCTAAATAATTCTAAAGTAGAGCAAATTAAAATGTTGTAAATTATTAAATTGAACTGTATTTTGACCTGACTTTATTTGAGTCTGTGGCAACCCAGCTGATTTGTGAAATACCACACAACCTATTGTTTTTTTGTGATATTGTTTACCACAATGTTAGAAACTACCTGGACAATGATAGGGAATCATTTGATTTACCTACAAATTAAAGAAACATATCAACCTAAATAATTGGTTTTCATACTAGACAGTGTTTCTTGAGATCAAATCCAAGTTTGTTAAGTGATGCCTTTTAATTAGTTAGGTAGGTATTCAGTTATATGTCAGTTACACTTAGTATCAGTCCAGAGTCAGTTATGCCCCCGTGTTATCTTGGGTCTTGCATAAGTGATCCCTCTACTCAACTGTCACGATAAAACTACCAGTACTGTAATCTCCAAAATTGAAGACATTTATCACCATTCTGATAAATTTATTCTTTTCAGTGAGATAGAAAATATGTCTTGAGCTTTTCAAGAGTCAAGTGTTTTGATGTGCTATATTTTACCATAGCCTTGAAGTTGAGCTGCCATCAGCAAATCATGTTTATCACCTGTGATTTTGGCCTTAATCCACTCCAATTTAGGCCTTTTCATTATTATCTGAATCATTTTTATAACTGTACAAATTGGTTGAATTGATTTTCAATGTCAATTTTGGACCGCTTTCCCTGAAAAGTGTTTGATGAGTATCTCTTCTATAAAAATGCCATTGGTGTAGACACAACCAGAAAAAAAAGATCCTAAGCAATCAGAAAGGGTTACTGCAGTTTTGATTCTGTTGGAACCTTCAACAGGCTGAAGACATCAAATTATTGTTATAGTAGAATTTGTAAGGTGTGAACGGACAATACAAGAATGCCAGTCGAGACAAGCACTCTGCTTGTGTTGTTTTTCCTCATTAATTTTGTAATTTTTTGCACTGTCGGTTTATTTGTCAGTGTATCTATGTTGAGTTTCATCTATGTTTTTACAACTGACAAGTTCTACTAGAACAAGAATTCGGTGAACTCAGGCTAATGAAAATTCTCAGCGAATCAAATCTGCAGCAGCCTTATCAGACCTATTACATTCAGTTGACATCAAAAGTTTTTTCTTGTTTTGTTTTGCATTTTGTACAAGTATAAACAATTCATCCCTGGGAAAAAATAATTTTCTGGAAATAAAGTTTCAGGGGAATCACAATCCTTAAAAATGAAATAAGTTTCATAGCTTTATAGCATTACATTAAATACTCCTGTATTTAAAGTCAATGTTTATAGTCTAAACAAACCACACAGGCAAGATTTGCCATATATAAACTCCTTATTAAAACTGAAGATCTCCCTGGGTAGTCCCTGACTGTGGGTCATCAGATAATATGTTTAATTGTCGATGGAGTCTTGATGATGTGTTGAGGGTGGTTTGTCCCTCCTTGAGGGCAAGGCTGTGTCATACTAGAACCTTTTTATCCTGGCCTTTTTTAATGGCTCCAGATCCTCAAAATGAAACATCGGACCCCTTGACTCGCTGTACTTAGATGAAAAAATATTACTTATTATAAAAAATATCATGGTTCTTTTCATTGCAGTATTGGGATCTTTTCCGTTATACGTATACCCAGTGCTTGATTTGCGGCGGAACAGCGTTCCGGGACCTCTTCCTGCCGCAAGAGTCGATCGTGTTTAATCGGCAGGAGTATTTTTTGCAAGAGACGATCACGTGTAATCGGACGGATGATTTGCCGCAAAATACAATAGCGTACAATCGGCTGGAGAATTTGTCACGAGAGACGATCACGTGTAATCGGACGGGCACTTTGCCGCACAAGACAATCACGTGTAATCGGCCGGAGAATTTGCGGCAATAGACGATCGTGTATGATCAGCCGGAAAATTCGCCGCACAAGACTAACGCGTATGATCGGCCGGAAAATTTGCCGCAAAAGACGATCGCATAAAATCGGCCGAGGAATTTGCTAAAAGAGAGGATTATGTGCAACCGGCCGGAGTATTTGATCACGTGTACTCGACCGGATTAATATTACCGAAAATAACGATCGCTTAAAGTGAACGGAAATTACGCGTGGAATTTCAGCCTGAATTAGCGCTCTCTCTTAAATTAATGCTCTTTTTTCTTGAGCTAAGCCTAATCTTGCAAATGCTAAAAAGACCTGAATACTCTCAGAAGGCGTCATACAAAATCTAGAACTTTTTAGACTATTTATTTTTTTGTAAAATACTTATTTGTTAATTTTTAATTTACTTCAAAAAAATCGAGTCGGATAAAATGTGAGTTTTTAAATTGACCTAATTAATCACATAGTAAAAGGGAAAAAATGATATAGGGGGGGGGGTTATGTACAAATTAGTAAATTACAGTTCCGGTACCTCAATCTTTACAAATCAAGCACTGCGTATACCACTGTTTCAGGTTTGATTTTCATGCTTGATTTTGGTAAGTTAGGTTATGATAGGTTAGGTTAGGTAACCTAACCTAAACTAACCTAACCTAACATATCATAACCTAACCTTACCTAACCTAACCTAACCAACTGCAAGTGGGACCGCTAGACAACCTCACACTGGGTTATCAAGTCTAGACAAAGATAACGGTAGATTAGATATCGAAAACGCAGGTAAAATATTCTTACAAGGAATTTCCACTTAAAAACGATTAATAACAATTATTTGTCCTAGCATATGGTGCTCGGTCAAAAACTAAGCTTGACGGGTAAATTTTGAATAGTGGTATACGTATAACGGAAAAGATCCCAGTATTGAGATAGTCTGAAAGTCATGACTCTAAATCATTAAACTGTAATTACTTTTTTTTATTTTAGTACCATTATTAAGATAATTGCTTAAAGCTTTCTCAGGGTATCGATCCCAGCCAGTGTCTAATTTTGTGATTGATCATAAGTCAAGTGCACATTAAAGCACGTTCTCGTGACAGATAAATGGCTTATGATTAATTTTGTTAGCTGACATGCTAGGGTATAATGGGACTAATATCCTTTAATATGCCAGGGCCAATACATTTCATAGCTTTTTGGTACCTAACAAAATTATATGTAGAAAAATCATGAAAGAATAAACAGACAGAAATGTAATGTACTGGGGTTCTTAGCTTTATGTATAGATTTTTTGCCTCTTCCCACTGAAGTTTTTTTCTATTCTTCAATCGAAATTTTTTTTTTATGTTCAATTGCACTTTTTAAAAGATAGACTATATTTTTCAGACTAAATTTGTTGGCAAAATAAGCCAACTTAAATATAATTAAATTAGATCTATCTGGGAGATTGTCGGTTTGATTAAATATATTAATGCTCTAAGAAGAGTCAAAATATTATTTGGATTGTAGATTGAAAATGGAAAAGGATTGAAAGCCATCTGTGCCGGCTCGTCATGTCTCCCTTTGGGATATTGTGCATTTACGGAAGGAAGGGATTTGCAAAGAGAAAGGTACTACGTGGTTAAACAGCCTTTAACCAGAAGGAAGAGAGAAGCATCTCAGGCAGGATATATGCTTCGGGCTCCTCCAGGGACAACTCACCCTCCATGCAAATGACCTCCTAGGCTTATACAAGGATGGTTCACCCTCCAGAATCGGAGACCTTAGTAGTTTGCCAGGTTAGGGTCCCCTAAGCACAAGCTAGGATCATACACTATTTTCATTTTCTCTACGGCTTGAATCCTACTGAGAGTATCCAAGTTCAGCTGGGAATCAAAGTTGCCAGAGAGAAAATTAGGAATCATGGTTAGGAATCATGGTGAAAAGGAAGCCGGTCATATTGTATAACCACACGGACTTGACTTGGTACCAGTAGACTGGCAGATTCTCACTGCATCCATTGTTGACCTCTTAACTGTTAAAACACAAAAACCTGTTAGAAAGCCACCTAAGGTCAGAATTAGGATCGTAACTTACCCTTTTATTCATAATCAATTGGTGTGTATTTTCATCATTTTATAGCCTGTCGGTACTTCTTGTCCAATTTTGATTTCCATTAGGTAAGAAAGTAAGACTTCAGAAATTGAGATATTTTCCAGGCAGTTTTTTTGTTCGATATTTTTTCATGCTTATTTATATGGTATGTCAATATTTCTTGAACTGAGACGTCACAAAAAGTTTTTATTTAGCCTCTTAAAATTTGCTGAGCAGGCAGTTCAGCTGCATGTAAATAATTATTTACATAAAAAGACAATTTTCCAATTATGTTTACTTGATTAAATTAAAAACTACATTTTTTCTATTTTGTGTTTCTAAAAGTTATTATTTTCATTATTTCATTTTAATTTGTACTGGTCTACATTATGGATTTACTTAGTAGCAAATCAAACTTGAATGAATAACCTTGAACTAAAGATTACATTTTTTATCCTAGAATAATAAACAAACTTAAAAAAATATGTTGTTGTTAATGTTGTATGTTGTGATTTTTTGTCTCAATAATTAGCCTTAACCTTTTATTCAAAGTCTGAGGTGATTGGCTATCCGCCAAAACCAATTAAAATTAAAATGCGCATATGGCTCCCAATTAATTAGGATGCGATACACAATGGAGAGATGGGTGAACGGCAGTATGTGTGGGGGGTCACCAGATAGCAGCACAGTTGTGTAACAGCTGATAACGCGTTGTGCTGTGTCACTGATACCTAGTATATAAGCCAGCTGAACACACAGGCAAGACTTCAGAAGCTTTGCGAATGAGTGTCTAGGACGGCTCGAATTATCGAGCTATTGTTTGTGTTTCGGGGCTCAGCCGACCCTAGCCGTTTCTTCTTCTTGTGTTGCGGTGTTGTTGA
The DNA here is from genome assembly GCA_035578135.1 of Flexamia atlantica. Taxonomy (NCBI): domain Eukaryota; kingdom Metazoa; phylum Arthropoda; class Insecta; order Hemiptera; family Cicadellidae; genus Flexamia; species Flexamia atlantica. The sequence continues at coordinate 26,881,048 of JAQJVK010000008.1, read as the reverse complement.
AAGTGGAGTTGAAAGGTAGGAAGAGTGTTGATTTTCTAAATTGTTGACGCATTAGGAATATTGTATCAAAAATAAAATTTAGACTTCATGATGAATAGTGATAGAATATTTAAATGTCATAAAAGGTCCATAACAAATGCAAGTCTGTGGATGTCTGTGTAGCAGGTTTTGTGTATTTTGTAGTATATACAAAACTTAATTACATTTTTCCTCTTAATTTTATGACATGTTATGAATGATAAAAAATGAAATGTTTATCACTTGGGCTTACTATTTTAGATAGTAATGGTGCAAAAATAGGACTTCAGTATTGATACTTTGTTAAATCTATGTTATTCTTTTCAGTCCCAATATTTTTGAACTAGTCAATCCTTGAATATTGCAAAAAAATGTTTGGCAACTAGAAAAAAAGATTGTTGTAAAACTCCTGTATTATTTATTTGTTACTCACGACCTCACGACCTGTAATAGTTAACAACTAATGTCAGTTTCAAGTTAAATCAAAATAAATAAAGTGTTAAATTGTAAAACCCCTTTGATTATTTTATTTTCTTGAGACCATAAATTGTATGGATCCAAAACAATAATTTCAAGCTGGAACATACTAGAAATCTCTAAAATTTACCTAGTAATATGATACCAAGAGTTGTAACAATGAAGAAATGTCTTAAACAAGACTTTCAAAATCTTAAGTAAACAGTAAGCACTTTGACATTCCCGTGTTAAAACACCATCGTAATTATTACCACACTAATGATAATGAGAGCATAAGGCCTTCATAAGATGGTTGTAAAACTCCTGAATTATTTATTTGTTACTAACGACCCGTTAACAACTAATGCCAGTTTTAAGTTAAATCAAAATAGATAAAGTTTTAAATCGCAAAACCTCTTTGATTATTTAAGAGATAAGTTTCTTCTTACCATAAATTGTATAGATCCAAAACAACAATTTCATGCTGGAACGTACTAGATATCTCTTAAGTTTACTTAAAGTGATATGATACCAATAGTTGAAACAATGATTCATACAATGAAGAAATGTGTTAAACAAGACTATCAAAATCTTTAATAACTTTTATCACTTTGACTTTCCTCAGTTAAAACACCATTGTAATTATTACCATACTAATGACAATGAGAACATATTTTTCCTCTGCTCTACTATTAACCCTCGAGCGGGCGAATGCGGAGTTTTCCTCCACATGTGTTTTTATGTTAAAATAAACAGACATAATGGGTGTCGGCGGTCGTGTACAGCTCCATACTTTACGCCCCTCATTTCAGGAATCTCCTAAAGCTATTTATACCCCCCCCCCTCTTGGTACCTCGTTAGTTGCAATTCAGAGATGCAGTGTCAGTTTGCGGAGCGCCTCTCCTGTAACATAGAACTATTTAAAAAAATTCATAATAGCGAAGGATTTGTAATTGTTATTTAATTTGTTGGACTTTTCCTATCGCTTTTGAAAAAAATAAGCGAAAGGTAAAGTCCAAAAAATTAAATATTAATTAATACTCATTTTTTACTACAAAATTACTTACTAAGTTCGATTGAACTATTACAACTTTTAAGTTGAACAATTAATGTTATCGACGATGAAATTTGATTCCTTATGACATTTGACAACATTAAAATACAATATTTCGTTTTAAGTAAAATGGGTTACATTTATGCGATTTAGTGTTGCGGAGCAAAACTCCGCATGCGCCCGCTGCCATTTTAGCTGTGAAGCGCCCGCTCAAGGGTTAAAGCAAAGAGAAGAATTGTTATACCCACTGTGAACCATGATTGGGTGGACTATACAGATTCTCGGATCATCTCATTTGGTGGAAGCAGCTGTACTTTTATGTGCCTTAAATGTCTACCGGTATATATTTTCATGGTGGTTAGTTTTTGTTAAATATGTCTGTTTCATCTTCACATGAATCTAACTTCTAGAAGCAGATTCTTCCTGTTTCATTAAAAAAAACATACATTTTTATAAGTCAGAAAAATCTGAAGCATCAGCAGTGTATTGTAATTGGGTTATAAACTAATGATAAGTGAAAGATGGATGTTATTTCTCTATCTTTCCTATCCGCACAACATGCTTATACACTTTGCTATTAGCTAATACACTTGTTAGGATCACTAATTACAAGTTCAGTGGTTAAGATAGCTGGGTCTAGAGAGTATTTTGGTTGTTCGTTCACCAATGAGTTAATCAAATAAGCAGTTGTTTTGGAAGCACTTTACCTTTCGCGGGTGAACCAAGTGGTCGCAAGTCCACTTGGTTCACCTGCTACAAACTTCATAAAGGCAGCAGAAACAGACCCCCCTCTATAACTAAAAAAAATAAAATGTTTAAGCCAATGAGTTGCAATTTTTTATCAGTTCCAAAATAAAATATAACTACCAACATAAAATATAAACAAATTTCACCAAAAAGTTCCAATAAATCTTATAAAATGAATTATTTTTCGCAGTGCATTTGAATACTATTCAAAAGAGTGTCACTATGACATTTCTGGCAGTTCTTTCCAAGATCATTGGTTTGGCTAATTTCTAAATACCTAAACAAAAATTATGCAAGTAAAATTTAATATTTTCTGATAATGTTACCTTTACTTTCTTCACTGCAGTTTTATATCATATCGCATTACCAATATTTAACAAAAATCTGTTATTTGCCCCAATTTACTGAATCAATTATCTCTCCTGTATTTGTCCTGATGTATTTGTCGTATTGTCCTATGATATTTCAATCCATTTTTATAGTTTTTATCAAAAGCCAGATTAGTGTATTTTATCAGTTGATAAGAAGGTGAGTTATAATTAAGAGGTGATCAGACACTTAGACAGTTTCGCTCTGTAATTGATTGCAACATAGCAAAAATTCAGGTAAAACTAGTGTTAAGGTCTCATTTAAACTTAAATGAAAGCTTTTAATGTATACTTAAATTGTTTTTTTTATATCTGATTAGTAGACTACACTTATTTATTTTAAAAATCAATTTAAAAATTCAGCAAAACCATTATTTAAGGATTATTATTGTGTCCTAAGAAATGTATATTGAATATATATAATTACTTAAGGGAAATTTTTGCACATGAATTGAGGGCCTAAGACAAGTTGCAGGATGATGGGAGTGGGCTCAAATTGAAGGTCTTGATTCAAGGGAAAATACTAGAATTTTTTTAGACTTATTATAAAACAAGAACTAACATAAAATATTTGTCATTTGAAAAGCATCTATATAATTATCTATATAATAAATACGCCAACACGAAATTTGTCTTATGAACTCCTCCGTCATTTCTTAACCGATTTTGATCATTGACAGCTCATTGGAAAGAGCGTGTCGCATAGATTTGCAAACTGGCCTTACATTTTTGAAAAAGTCCCTTGGGCTCTGCCCCATTGGCTTTTAAAGTTCCCATGTTATCCTTATGAAGAACATAATTGTTTACATTTTGATCAGCTGGATAATTTAATTGCTGTTATTTTTTAATTTGTGTAAACATAACCCTCAAGACGGATCGTGTTAGCATGATTGTGTTTAAAATTTGTCGCCATTTGAATTATCGCTCTGCTAGAGTAGCGCACGATTCCGTGCGCTCGGATCCACTAGTTGATTTTAATCTAAAAACGTCTGCTTTGTTTTCTTTAAAACATGTGGTGCTGCTGTTGCTTGATTCAAAACCGTTTGCTCGATATTAACATATGGTGGATCTAAAAGCCAGTTTACTATAAAGGCAAAACACTATGAAGGTGTTTTGTACTTTGAAAAAAGATTGTTTTTATTTCAGTTTTCATCTCTTATTATTTCCTTGAAGCCACTAGTATTGAATATAAGGATTAAGTAATAATATTCATGCATTACTTTTATAATCCCCTTTGAAGTTTAAATTTTTTAAGTTTGTATCAAGTAAATTATGAAACTTTCATATTTTATTCACTAATCAGGGTTTCAAATTTGAACTTTGCATAAATTGTTCCAGTATATTACGTTACTAGCCTGGTATAAAGTATTGTTTTACCGGGTGAGCAAGATAGTTAATTCGAGCATGGATTTTCATTTCAGTATGGTAAAACTTATCAGGCGACTTATGTAAAATACTTATGATGAAAGATAAAGTAATTACTTCTCTGTCAGAGCCAACTCCATTCATATGTCCTATGGTGGTAATTAAAGGATAAAATATTTAATTGTATCGATCCATCTCATCTCGATAAGAATTTAATTTATATAGTTCTTATAGTTTATTTTGTAGGTTGAAATTACATAATCTAGCCCTTGTTAATAATATTATCATCTTGCAAATCATGCATCTAAAATCAGTGTCCTTGCTCATTGAGATCAGAAGGTGGTAACTACCGATTATGACCAGTGAGCTAATTTGTTGTATTTTGCACTAGCTTACTGATTGTTCCACCTCTTTGCTAATGAATCCGTGTTAGAAAAGTTTCCCGGTCATTTCAAAGTCAAAATCTTATTTAATTCTTTGTCTTCCCAATATTGGGCATGTTGCAAGCCTAACGGAAAGCGTCTTGAACTTCAGTTTTAGAGGTAGCGGGTTTGATTCATGGCATGCCCACACACAAATTTGAGGGAATTGGGCTGCTCCCCCTTAAAATTACTTGTGTATCTCTTCTGTGAAATGCCGTTTATGTACGCACACCAAAAAAAAATACCCCCGTTGCAGCAGTCCTGCATACTCAGCGAATTTCAAGTGCATAAATAAATAATTTAAATGAAGTCTCGCATCAAGTAAAATCAATATACATTCAAAAGAAAGCGTGCAAAAATACTCTCCTAGTGGCTTTTATTAAGATCAACAGGCTATAAAAAATAATAGCCTATACTTGGCACGAAAATGCAATGTTCAAAACTTCAAAACAGCTGGCTTTTCCAATTTAATCGTATGGGGAAATGACCAGCTGTTTAAGTTTGAGTAAAAAATTTCATAAACATCATCAGTAAAAATCTGTATTCGCTATAGTACATTTATTTGACATATTTAGTTATCTGGCCTTTAAGTAAGCCATATGTCTGTATCCACCATGTGGCTTTGAATCAAACATCAGCTCACATGTTTTAATGTAAACAAAGCAGACGTTGTAGATCCCAATGCTACTTCCCAATGCTACTTAAATGGCAGTTATTTTATGTTATTTTTTGTTATCTAGCAAACTTTAAGAAATTGCAGTACTTTTCCTGAGTCCCTGACATTAAAACATTTAATTTGAGTCCTGTTCCCTCATCCTGTGATTTGCTAAATGCCCACAATTGGTATTCAAAAATAAATTATTCTTCATAAGATTAGTATGGAAAAATGCAGGTTTGCTGCCACAGAAATTTGAAAATGAGGTATTATAGGCTACAATCCAATATATCTAAACTATATAAAGCCACATAATATGTTTTATCAAGATATGCTGAGGAATAAGAAAGCTATCCAATTGCATTTACCTCTCATAAGGTTAACATTGGGAAAGAGAGTACACAGGTTTGCTGCCTCAGGAATTTGATGATTTGGATATTTTAAGCCATGATCAAGTAGATATTAACTGTATGAAGCCTCATGCCATTTCTTATCAGTATATTTTGAGAAATGAGCGAACTACACAACTTATTTTATTACCCATAAGGTTAGCGTGTAGAATGAGTATGCAGGTTTGCTGCAACAGGTATGTTAAAACTGGTTAGTTTTAATTCATTATTTAGTATATCTTAACTAGAAGAAGCCATATACCAAGTGTTGTCAAGAAATGTTAAAAAATAAGTAAGATATAGAATTTTTTTATTTCCCATAAGGATAACATGGGGAATGATTATGCAGGTTTGCTGCCACAAAAATTGAAATTTCGGGGATTTTTGACTAAAATACATTATATCTCATCTAGATGAAGCCACAAACCAAGTTTAATTAAGATATGTTGAGAAATGAGCGAGATATAGAATTTTACTTATTCCCCATAAGGTTAACATTGGGACAACGTACTGTGTTTACCACTTTCAATATCTCGGTAACCAATGGACATAGAGCAATGATTCAAAATACTAAATTGTTTGTTTTTTTTTGAGGCGAATCCAATGGTGCCAACAAAAATTTGATTAATTTCATTTTTTTATGTAAAAACCCCAAAAAACCCATTTTTGGGGGGGTTTATCCCCCTTTACCCCCCCTTCCGATGGTCCGATCGGGCTGGTTTACGAACTTGTCCAATCGATCACCACTTTACATGTCTGTACCAAATTTCATTAAGATCGGACCATATTTACGGCCGCTATCGTGCTCACAGACACATATATATATATATATAGATGGATAGATAGATATATATATATATATATAAATTCGAACGAATGGTGTGTTTTGCTTCTGGTGGCCCCAAAACGAAAAGTTATCATGGTCTCGGGCTTAGGTCTTACCATGAGACCTACGGTAATAGCTTCTTCCCTATCGGGGAAATTCGCTAAAAAATAATAATAAATAAAAAATAACATCAAACCTAAATTTTGTTAGAACTTTTCTCTCAATCTATACCAAGAAAGTTAGCACTTGACCGTGGTAGAACCCAGCTCATCTTGGCTTTGGAAAAAAGTGAGCAGGCAAAAGTAGGCTGAGGAGTTCTTTAATACTTGTATACTTGTAAGTCCACTGTTATTCAAAAGGCCTGTGCTTCATTTTCTTGTCAAATTTTGGAAAAGATATTCTACTGTGAGTGACATTACCATAGTTTATGATTATGTACTTCTGGTTTGTGAGTAAATTGGTGGAACTTAGCGATCATTTGTTCTAGATAAGAAAGGTATAGCTCACTTCAACTATGAGGGTCTTGAGAATTTATAGAAATGTTAAGCTTTAGGGACACAGGGTTTATATCCCTAACATGGTATTTTTCTGCACAACCTCCACCTGCCCTGAAATTTTATTTTTTAGTTTACTAAGTAAGGCTTAGGAAAATTTGAATAGAGTCGAAAAGTAATAAGATCACAGAATCAAAGTTTGTACTTAAATATTTTATATCATTCTAAAATATGTTAATTCATTTTCTTTTGTTATGCTTCATTTATAATATGACTGTTTATCTCTTTAGGGTCTTTTTCCTTCCTATTACGGTTCTCGGCACCTTTCCGTGTTGAGTCCAGGTGTTCTTTCATCTCTTTCCGCTGTTTTTTCACTGCATGCTCTTCATCATCAGAGCTGCTGTCCGAATTTTCCAATGGATAACGACTACCTTCTTCGCTATGATCTTTAGTCCTGTTGTCTGTGTTTGGACGTTTCAGGGTATTTTTTGGTGCTTTTATATTTCCTGGGAGCGTAGGTCGTTTTTCTTCCTCGTTGTTTTTCTCATCATTTTTTTTCTCGTCCTTATTTTTTTCATCTTTGTTTTTATCATCCTCCTTAGAATCCTTTTTGGAGTTATATTTTTTGTCAATATTTTCTGATTCTTTTGATTTTTTATTGTGCTTTATATATTTTGCACTTTTACCATTCTCCTTAGGGTTGGATCTGATCTTATTTGATCCTTTTAATTTTTTACCATTCTTTAAGTTACGATATATATATGTTTTGTTTTTGTTTGGATATTGTTTGAAAAACAGTTTCTTTCTGTTTCTATGCCCATTTGCTCTGGTAAGTTCAAATTTATCTTGGGATGAATATTCAGACTTTCTGTTTCCTCGTTTTTTAATTTTGTATGCATTTTTATGACTATGGTTAGCCATTGCAAAGTACACTAAAATTTAGAATTTTGGAAATGATTTTGAAATAAATGTACAAAAATATAAATTTTCCCAAAAGATTGTTGCTATAGCGACTTGAACAGTAATAACTTCTCATATCTTCTTCCCGTTGTCATGAGAAATGGGCAGGAAGTGTTCTTGATTCTCCAAAATAAAAGTATGAATATGATTTTTTTTATGGATTATTGAATAAAAACAATTTCAGTTTATTTTATCTTACGGCTAAGGTCTTTTTAATTCTTTTTTTCCTTCCTCTACTCCTCTAAACAGCACAGCAAAACTGTTGTTTCAATTTTGGGCGAGGCGCCATACAAAGGTACAATCTTGTTTAACTTATTGACATTGACAGCTGAGATGCAGGGGTTCATTTGCTATCCAACCAAAAATATTAATACAGATAGATTCAAAATTATTCACATTTGCAAGATATAATAGACAAAATTTTCAAATTTTGATTTTGTTGTTTTTTTTTTGTTTCAAGGTTGATTGAAATGATATTGCACGATGTGACTTCAGCATGTTTTACGTTACCGATTCGTTCTCGTTGCAGGGTTCGGGTCGGCTGGTTCGCAGCCCGCTAAGCTTTGTCGACTGGCGTGAGGCGCTCAACGGTGATCCCCCGTGGCAGTGCTGACGTCCACAAATTAAACACCTTTAGACTTTAGTTAAACACAACTCTGTCCAAGACTGGACACGAGCTGCCTCTTTGCTTGTTCGGACCTGTGACGCGCCGTTTACTGTCCCCCCCTGACCTTCACAATGAGGAATGTGTCGGTGACCGATATGATCCACGTCCTGGACCCCAACACTGCGCCTTCGGATGTCCTGCGCGCTATCGCCCACTCCGGGGTGAGTATGAAGCAAGGTCTGTAGATTAGAAGAGAATAATAATAGATGGAGGCTAACAAATTGTGACGTCTTTTGTAGACCGAAACTTATAGCCGCTATAGGTTTCTAGTCTATTAAAGACGTCACAATTTGTTTATTTTTTTTACTGACATAACCTGATAACTATTGTTCTTCTTTTCTCCTTTTTTTAAAAATAAAAAACTAATTTGTTTTTCACTGCCATACCTATAAAAACTAATTTATTTGGAGCCAAGTAAAAAAGGGTTAATTTTTCCTGGCAGTAAAAATGTATAAAGGTTGTCATATGAACAGGACCAGCAAACAAAATTTTATAGCCTATATTTTGCAAATAATAAGTTTTGAGGTTTATAATTTTTTTTTACTGAATCGTCAAAATAATATTTTTAGTTGTGTGAGAAAGCCTTGAAAAAGCTGTGCAAAGTCTTGTAAAAGATTTCTGAATATTGAGAGGGAAACAAACTAGACATACTGCGAGGCCGGTGCTCTGTAAAGTGCTCGGTCCGGTAAGTCGAACATCGCTGGTTAGAGTTTAACATTGTTTACTTTTTCTTACAGTACCCTCTAAAAAGGGCCCAATACAGTTGTTGTCACACCATGAGAAAAACTTTGCTTAATGGGGATTGTAAAATATAAAACCAGCATTAATAGCAAGTACGCTCTGATTGTTTTAAGGAATATGCTCATTGGTCATTAGATTTTCAAATAATCCTCCAAATATTTAGAAGCTCATTTGTCTTGTAGCTTAGTCAACTATGACACTCACCACACCAAATTGTGCATAACAAAAAAAACTGAGTTATGTGAATGCCATGTTGAAGATTTTTACTTCATAAGTTTTTCTTGGTAAATGATAATACTAATGTACTTAATGTAAATCATGATTAAGACCCTGAAATTCTTGAATAAAGCTATATCCATGGAATAACAGCTAATTGTAGATTGTTCAAAACAACGAGGTCTAGGGAAGAAAAAGAATATCAAACATTGAACAGCTGACCATTGAAACAGGTGATTAAATACTTAAAATTACATCATCATCGATATGGTTCTGTAGTCTAGTGGTCACGTCTCTGAATTACTTCGCTGCAGGTTTAGGTTGAATTCTTAATGGTGACATTTATTTTTTATTTTAATTTTTATTATATAACTTGATTTATTTGGATGGGAGTTATAAATTATTTAAGTTCAGAATATATATTTAGTTAAGTTTTATGTAACTTTTTGTTATGACACTCCATTGTAAATTGTTTGAACAAATGAATTTCAATTAGGTTTGTGACACCTAGTTTGTTGCTAGTGCTATAAAAGGGATGAATCTTCAGTTTAATCAGTTAACAAAATAGCTGGAAATATTGTTTCTATTAGATTTTAAGAGGCTACTCGTTGTTGTAATTTATTAAATACGATGTTAAACGAGTAGCCTCTTAAAATGTAATAACACAAAAACGTCTATGTCAAACTGTCAAGTGCTGATATTGTTACTGTAGAGGCCAATATAGAAGAGATAGGCCAGATGTTTTCAAGGCCTAATGTCACCAGACAGATAAGTATGTGATCAGTTAGCTCATGATATATAAATTGTTTGATCAGTTGTTGAGAAATGTTTGCATACGAGTCCATCAAAAACTTACAAATAAAGAAAGTTAATGGTTATTAGGCTAAAATTTAGGTACTAGTGATTTTTTTATCGGTAAAAACTTAAAAACTTTGATTTTAGCCAGGTTAAGGCTTAAAACATAAACAAAATGTCTTAACAACAGCATTTTCTAAAATATCTCAAGCCTTTTTTCATTTTACTTCCTTTAATCAGAAATTTTCAATATTTTATTCATAATTTTTATTATTAGCCTATAAAAAAACTAATGACCCAATATATTATGAATGGAAAAAATAAATTTGAGACACATGTTTTATAGTTGTCTCAAATGGTCTGTCCCTTTTTCTTTAATGGTATTTTTATTTACATTACTTACACAAATCCCTTTAGGACAACTTAGGAGGTTGTTTTATCACAGTTTTTTTATAAAATTTGTTTTTATAAACGTCTTAAATAACACCAAGACTGTCTACTACCAAGAGAAAAATAGATAGAGCTTTATTTATGTTCCATGAATCTTGAGGGATTGATTATAATGGTTTTGGCAAATTAAATGAACTCAGAACTGTGCTGTTTCACTTGAGGTAGAAAATAGCATCGTGGGAAGTTTTGGTTTTCGTGACGGTTCCACGAGGGCTGGAGTGTAACCACATGGAGAGTTTGGCTCCCTGCCAACAGTAGCTTTGATTGAGAGTTCCGCTATTTCTCTCTCACTCATCCCCCTTTCCGCAATCTCCCTCCCCTCCCCCCTACTTCCCTCCCTCCTCTCCTCTCACCCATCCTTTATTGAATTGCAAACCAGCAAACCACTTGGTCTAAATTTGACCAAGGCCGCTTTTGAAGATAGATGTGTTTGTGTATTCGCAATAAGGTAGTCGAGAAATACCACAAATAAATCAATCGCCGAGTCTGTTTGGAATGTTTTATCATGAAAGAACCAGGCAGCAATCAGTTACCTTAAGAATCTGTTTGATTTCAAAGAGGATAAATTGGTTTTAGAAAGTATTTGTAAAATTTAAATGATTGATTTCCGAGTATACGTTCAAAGTCATTGCCAAATAGACAACCAGCTATTAACCCTTATGACTCCCCTAACTCTCTATCACACTTCTGTTATTCCTAAAAAATGTTTATCTCTTTTTTAGTCAATGACTAATAATTTAATGTACTATTAGGTCCAGGAAAATGCTTTTTATGTCCTTGATGTGGGAGATATTGTCCACAAACACTCAGAATGGAAGATGAAAATGCCAAGAGTCCAGCCATTTTATGGTGAGTGACACTTAACTATACATGGTTACATTCATTTCTTTATTGTTTCGTCAATACTTACAGGATTGATGATGCCCTTTTTTTCTCTTTCTTATGTTACATTCTTGTGTCTTTTATGAAAACAGCTTGCATTGCAAATATGGGACATCTCTTCAGTGGGGTTATGGGGATATGTCCCCCGCAAAGTAATAGGGGAAGAACTAAAAACCAGGACATAACCACTGAACTTGTTTAGGCCTCCAGTGGATTATCATAACATAGATTAGAAAAAACAATTATTTGATAATTTAAATTTACATTTTTTAGTTTTTATGGGTTAAGAAAGGAAGGTGCAAAAATGTCTTGCCTGATTTTAAAGAAATGGGCTTGAACTGAACACTTTGGATGCTGGTTGTGCTGCTAAATTTAAACATTTCAAGAGGTTTTTAATTTTTTGGGCGTTTGACTTTTAGACCTGATCAGGCAATCATACTAATTTTTTTTTAGTTCTATCAAATGAATTTCCAGTTTATTTTTATCATATTAGACTTATTGTATTTTTTTGCTGATTTTGGGGTTTATTTTGTGCACAGTAATAATGTCAATCCAAACCAATGTATATCTTAATTATCTAAAGAAGTAAAATTGCCTAGATTGTCATACGTACTATTGTTCGAAGAAAGTAGGAACTGCCTTACTAACTTAACACTTCCTTGTTTGGTAAGCGCACAGATGTATGTAAAGACAGACAGGCGCCTCCTCTTTTTTGTAACATTATTAGGAAAGATACGTATCAGGTGGCTGTTGATCATTTGCATTTTTCCTACTATTGCATTAGTCCTTTTGTATTTTGTCCTTATAACCTATGTGAATAGACTTTAGTAAATCTTAAAGATCTTAAACATGAAGATTGCTAGTTTTCTACTAGCAATTCATCGTTACTAGTGCACTATTAAGTAGGAACTGCCTTTCTAACAACAAACTACCATGTTTCAAGGACCACAAGACCAAAAGAAATTTTTTGGTCACCAACCCCTATTAGCAATTTATCTCAGATTCTAAGAATTATGGTAACATTTTATTCCTAATTTTTTAAAATACTTATGTTTCTTAATGGGTGTGCACTCTGTATTTATCCGCTCGTCTGGTTGCGTTGCAGCGGTGAAGTGCAACGACAGCCAGCTGGTGTTGGCCACCCTCGCAGCCCTGGGCACCGGGTTCGACTGCGCCTCCAAGGTCGAGATCTCTAAGGTAATTATAGTCAGAATCAAATGACATGGCCCAGGCCGCCCATATGCCCAGTGAAGAAATTGACTTTAGTCTCATGGGCAGATTGGCCATGTCATTTCACATGACCTATACGCTCAGATACTCCTTCATAGTGGAGATTTTTAAGGTAATAATTATAGTCAGAATCAAATTACATGGTCCAGGCTGTCCATAAGCTCAGTGATAAAATTAACGGCTTATGTCTTATGGGCAGATTGGACCATGTCACTTCACACGACCGATACACTCAGGAACTCTAGAAGTGTTAAAACAATAGTGAACTTAATTAGGCAAATAGTGCAAATTAAAAATAGCTAGTAATTTAAGATTGCCGATTTAATATTTTACTCGTTCTTTTTATAAACTACTAGGTGTTGTTCCTCCTCTTTGCACAGTTGAGCTAGAAAATTAACAATAGTGCCTATGGAAACAAAATAAAACTACCAAAATCTCAAAAATGAGTTAAAACTATAAAAATCTATGGGGCGAAGTTCAAGAGGATTTAAGTTCATGCAATGGCCTATGTGTTGGCTGGTTTATGGCATACCTTTTTGTGAAGTTTCAACTCAGTCGATTTGGAAGTTGTTGCATTTACCCAGAACAATAGACAGCCTCCTCTTTTTTGTAATATTATCAGGATAGATAAGTATCAGGTGGCTGTTGATTGTTCTCATTTTTCCTGGATAAAAAATCCAACATAATAGATTTTACTGGAAATAATTGTTTCAGTTGTTTTGTTGTGATATTATCTCGCAGAACTATTGTGGAGTATCTCAACTTCAGGTTGAATTAAACTTCATAAATTATTCTTCAAAAGGTGATGGACCTCGGAGTGGACGGCAGTCGCATCATTTTCGCCAACCCCGCCAAGATGGCGTCTCACATCCGCTACGCCGCCGCCCAGGGAGTCAACACCATGACCTTTGACAACGAGTGCGAGCTCTACAAGGTCAAGCAGCTCCACCCCAACGCCAGGTCAGTGAGGGGGATGGATTGAAGGAACATTTGTTTGATTTGCCAAAGTTTTTTGAAGGTGCTGTAGGCAAAAATATGAATATCACACCCAATTTGCTAGGAATTACTTGAGAAATAAACGTTCTCAGTTAATTCTGCAGCAACCATTATGAGTTTTTTTATATTTAACTATTCCTTTTTTTACATAACAAAATTATTAATAGCATTTGCAAATTATAAGATAATAAAACACTCTCAAGAGATAAAATATATCGCTCAAGTAGCTGCCATTTGATACACAAAATGGACTTGATAATCTGCTAGAGAAGCAAGATACAACATTTATAACAAATAGAGTCTCTATGTAACTAACTGTTAATGTGGAGATGGTTCTATCTCTTATAACCTACTTAGAAATCAAAGGAACCATTGGTTCAAGTGATGATGTGTGGACTAGTAGTTTCCGAACCTCCTTTATCCAAAGGACGCACTCTGTACCAGCCACCGTTTCGCAGGATGGTGCTGCGTATCCGCTGCGACGCCACGGTGGCGCAGTGCCAGCTGGGGATGAAGTTTGGCTGCGAGCCGCTGGTTGAGGCGCCGCGTCTGCTCAAGCTGGCCTCCGCGCTCGGTGTCGCCGTCGTCGGCGTCAGCTTCCATGTCGGCTCTGGCTGCCAGGACCCGCCCGTGTTCCGCCGCGCCATCGCGGCCGCGCGGGACCTGTTCGACCTCGGCGCGCAGCTCGGCTTCGACATGACGGTCCTGGACATCGGTGGCGGCTACCCGGGCAACCGCGGCAGCAGCATTGATAAGGTGAGTTGTGGGCTGGGGTGTGGTGTTGGTGGGAGTGTGAGGGTGGGGAGCTGAGTGAGGGTGCAAAGGTTATCATCTTATTGGGTGCGGTTTTAAAGCTCAATTTAGCGAATATTAAATGAAAATTTTGTCAAAAAGCTTCTTGGTTACAGCCATAAGCTCAACTTATAAAAAAGTTTAATTAAATTAAATCCTGTTAATGAAAACGTTTCAAAAATATTTAACCAAAATAATATGTTTTCTTGGCTAAATATTCAAACGCTTTAAATAAAAGCAATACTAAATATTAAAGTTGAAAATTAAAACTTTTAATTTAGGCAGTGGTTGTTACCATCTTTCAAACTCTCCAATAGATTTGTATTCTTATTTTGAGCATTCAGTTTGTATTGTTTTAAGAACCAGTCAGTAAAAAATATGTTTGAATTTTGTTTTCTTAAACAGTTTAATAACAGCTAAACAAACTTAAGCTTACCGATGAATTTACAGGAAATATACCTAATTTTAAATTTAGGGTTGTAATCTGCAACTGCCAATGAGATTTTGATCTTTGCAACCTCATTCTACATGAAGTGTTTTTGTGTCACAACAAAGAAAATTTCCCTAAGAGTTTGGTGTGACAAAAATTGGTTGGTGTATGTTGAATTCTCCTTGTACTTCTCTTCAAACCACTCCAAATGCTGTTTTTAACCTTAGATTGTACTATTTGGATGTCATGCTTTAATCATGATATAAATTGTCTTTGCCCCTTGTGTTCCTAACCAAATTTAAGAAATATTCATACACCAGAAATTTTTATTATTTGTGAAATTTGGGTGATGTCAATCCGCCGTTTTTTTTTCCTACCCGACTACTTTGTAGAAAATAAATAAATGCATGAAAAAACCTATTTTGTTGTTAATTTTCAAACCTTATTCCAAATTTAGTGAATAATTTTTAGTTAAAATTCTATATTATCACTTGCAGCATAATTTTTATAAAAATTATATCATCCTCAAAGCCATACAAATTTTTTTAGATTTTATTGTTGTCCCATACCATCTTACTATCTATATTATCGTTTCATCTATTCATCATTATTATTTTCTTCAGTTATTTTCAATAGTATTTCCCTACAGTCCTCTTGGATTACCTCATATAAACATGATTTTTCATCAGTCGTCATTCAAACCATATTTCACCAATGAATTTGGAAGTAAATATTTCATCCTGGAACAAGAACAGCAACTTTCCTGTCTTCTAATGAAATATTTTTTTTATTATCATTTTTAAATAAGTTACTCCAATACCGTATGTGAAAAATTGTTCTTGCCAATACCATAGGAACAATAGTGAATTATTAATTATCTATTACATTTGAGGATTGATAACCTAAAATCATTCTCAGGCCCTGTTAAGATTTGTATAGCCTACCCAGATCCATTTAAAGCAATGCTTTTCAATCTCCCCAATGACACACCATTTTTGTAATATTTTGTAATATCATCAATAAACCTTTGTCTTAATAAAACTTTATGCTTCTAGACATCTTTTTCATGCCAATTCAGCCACTTCATTATTCGAAAGGTTAATACAAACTTGAGCACTTTGGATGTGCAGGTCATCAGATTAATTAATAGAGTTTATTTCCAATTCTTGATCATATCTTAAAGAAAGAATGTGATAGAAGTTTTTAACTTATTTCCTCAGCTTAAAATCTAGTTTGGATCTTGCGTTCAATTTTTCCCGCATCTCTTTTGCTGTGTTCTCAAATTGTTTCCGATATCCTGTTTCTTTCCTCTTCAATACATCTTGCGTCAGGTTCTTTAATTGATAGCTTTCTTTTGATTGGTACTCAGCTTGAAAACCGTGTTTGATTCATTAAATGCTCGTTTTTAAATAATCTGTGAAATTTTGACTCCCTAAATTTCTTTGTACTTAGAGTTTTTTTTAATTCTAGTAAGTTTGAGCAGTATAAACTCTTCTTTTCCACACCTTTTTCTACTTATGGTTTCTGCCTCGAGAGTTGTTGTTCCGTAATTAATGACAAACCCTTAAAAATATTATTGTTTTTCAATGATTGAATTGTTCCTCAAGAAGTTTAATTTTTATTATTGCATATTGTACATTTATATACACCAGTTAATTTTGCACTCTACCTAACCTAACATACTATTTTCAAACCCTTTAGACTAAGATTGTAATATAGTACTCATTTTATTTTATAGCCATTACCACATAGGTTTAGAATTTTTAAACATACTTTGTACATCATCGACTTTTTACAGAGATGTAAAAAACTGCTCTTTAATTTTTAAGGAATTGTTTTGGTTGATAAAACTGGTTCAGATGTCCCTCTGGCATACAGGGTTTTAATAGTTTCAAAAATTATTTATTTCCTGATAAGTACAATATAAGTTTATTGGAGTAAAAAAATATTGTTATTTTGAAGTTATTATATCAGGTGACTTAACTGTGAAATTCATTTTAAAGAATCAAAACTCAGGATGTGATCACCCATTAATGTATAGGAAATATTTCATTTAACCTGATTGTTTTGTCTTTTGAAAGATTTTACTGATGCCTCAGACCAGTCATTAAAATGTGTAAGCAAAATTAAACGAAACAGTTAATAACCTACTCAAGTTCGCTTTTTATCTGATTCCAAGACATAATGTAAGCCAAATATTTTTATTTTTTGTAAATATATAATTGTTTGTACGATCCTTACAATGCTTTCCTTTTATTTGGGACATCATTTTCTTGAAATGCTGTTGTGTTCAATTGTTGCTATTAGTGGTGCAAATAACTTGAAATATCATGCAAATATTTTCTAAATTAAATTTATATAATATGCAAATATTGATTATAAAATGATAAAACATGCTTGGTATGACAAGTTTATATCCCTTATATTTTTCATCATTCTAATTGAGTTGCGACAAACAGTCATAAGGCATAGTTTTTTTTACAATAATTAGATATGGAGATATTGAAATAATATGTTGTTTATTTGGAGGATTTGAAATTTTAAGTACATATACCACAAGTTTGGATGTTCTCTTATTTAATTTTGTAAATTCTGTTTTAAAATATTGTTTTTCACATAAATGAAATCAAAAACAACTTCTCATTGCCTATTTTTAATACAGAGATATAAATTTTTGTTTTCTTAACTTTTATATACCAACACATTGTACAAAACCTTGTATGCGTGATATGTTCCTAGTTTTATCATTACAAACAATTTCTTAAAAATGGTAGGCTGGTTGCCAAGTTTTATGTATTTAGAGTATTCAAAAGAATTGTGTTTAAACTTATTTCTGCAGACTTAACTAGTATAGTTTCACAGTAAGAATAATAAATATGAACAACTTTCATATTATTTAAAACATTAAATCTACTTAAAGGGATTGGATTACTTTAGGGGCTAAAAGTGCTCATCAATCTAAACTTTAAATGTTGTATGAGTAAATATTAAAAATCATTTGATTGGTGTTAGCCATGATTTAAGGTACAGGAACCAAACTTAGCATGGACGCTTACTAATAGGAGCAATATAGATAAATATAAACTATTATTTAACTTACCGCAACATTTTCAAATGACTCCGTTGGTTTAGAATTTGCTAGTTTAAATTTTATAATAGTCAATAATTCAATACAAATTATACAATAAAACCTAACAAATACATTCTTTAACAAATCCAATTTAATTCTCATTTAATTAAGAACTCATATTATTCACTTACTTATTTAACATTCACTAACATTCGGTTAGCATGTTAGCTTTGCAGGATATTTTTGGGCTACATTTCTCCAAGGCATTGGTTGTTTTTTTTCACCACTGCATGGTTGTTTGTCTATGACTCTTAAAGAAAATCATGTAGATCAATAATTTATGTGTGGAAAAATTGTGCAAAGTATCAATAATTTGAAATAATATATCGTATGATAAACTTTTTTTATATCTTATAAAAAATACCACCGTTGCAGCAGACCTGCAACTCAGCGAATTTCAAATGCAAAACAACATATTTCAATCCAACATAGCAAGATTTGACATGTTTTTGTAAGCTCCATAAGAATAACATGGGGAATGGGCATGCAGGTTTGCTGCTACAGATATAGGGTGGTTTTAATTCAATATTTAGTAGATCTGAACTAGAAGAAGCCATTTATCAAGTTTTTTCAAGATATATTAAGAAATAAGCGAGATATAGAATTTTACTTATTTCCCATATAAGGTTAACATTGGAACTACTGTGTTTGCTACTTTCAATATCTCGGTAACCAGTGGACATAGATATGATTCAGATACTAAATTGTTTGTTTTTTCAAGCTGAATTCAATGGTGACATCCAAAATTGGATTACTTCAATTTTTCCATGTGAAAATGCAAAAAACCTATTTTTGGGGGGTTTATTTCCCTTTGCTTCTGGTGGTCCAATCAGGCTGGTTTACGAACTCCAATTGATTACCACTTTACAAGTCTGTACCAAATTTCATAAAGATCGGACTATTTTTACGGCTGCTATCATGCTTACAGACACATATCTATAACTAAAAACTCAAACGAATGGTGTTTTTTGCTTGGCCCCAAAACAAAAAAATTCTTGGGCTTAGGTCTCACCATGAGACCTACGGTAATTGCTTCTTCCCTATAGGGGAAATTCGCTAAAATTTGGGTAATTTTAATGTATTTTATATAGTTTAAATTGATATTTTTATCGTAATATCCTGTATAGTTTTTGTATTCATCTCATTTCATTGGGAAAGTTTGCTTCTGTATCTTTTAACGTTTTCAAGATATAATTTTGTTGTAAAAATACAAAATTGCAACTAGTGAATTATAAAATTTGTCATAAATATTTACAAGGCATTTTTTGTTTAGGTCAATTAGGCTTAGTACTTTTAGCACCTGATATTAGTCATACCCTTTTCTGTTCATCCTGAACAATTTAGTAATTTTTGTTTTGAATACATTACATCAATCAGCAACAATTAAAACTTGAAGACCAATTCAAATTTGAAGGATCTTGTTCTTTTTTCACTGTGTCCTATACCAGCTGGGTCTGCAGCCCTATCTAGCCGTAGTTACTGTAAGTTCGCCGAGTCCACGGGAAGGTGAGACAGTGGATTTGGTCGTGTCGCGAACATAACCTCAACTCAATCTGATCTGATTTCCAGTTTGGAGAAAAGCGAAAACGTCGAGTGAAAAGGGGTTTCAGCGAGTGAGTTTACGCTCGGAGCGACGGCTGAGCCGAGCAAAAGCGTACGGTAGCGAGTGAAAATGGCTAACGGGGCCTCATAGGCCCGGAGTTAGATGAATGTTGCTGAAACATTTAGAGTTGCATACTGCACAAGTTTGTATTTAGGTGAATTTTAGATTTAAGTTTTTAACATTAGCGTTAATTATTTCATTGTTGTAAATGCTGATTGTCTGAGGGGTTTAGCGCAGATTTATTTTTCAGTTGCCAGGTTTAGTGGTCACGTAATGTATTACGGTGATGAGTTGACTTCTCTGTATCTTTTTTGTATTTTCACTATCTCTCTTGTGTCCTGTCTCATATTGAAGACAGAATGATTTTACTGCTACCACATTTTTTTTTTTGGGTGTTTACTGCACAAACCAGAGCTTAAAGGTTTTTTGATTTTTGAAATGTATTCTGGTTTCTTCATAAAATTTTCCTCTGTCATTATTAGTCATTTCTAAAAAATGTGGTGTGCACTTTCATTTTTAAGACTTTTGAATGTAACTATGTGCCAGGGCAGCTTCATTAGGATACCCAAGATCTTTAAGATTCTCCTGAGTTTTTGAGCTCACTCATTTTATACCTTGCATGTTAAACAATTTCATTTTATCTGTGAAAACTGAAAATCCAGCCCATACCTAAAAATTATTTGAGTAGAGAGAAGGAAAATCTATTATGATTCCAAATATAGAATACTTTTCATTTATCATTTCATTCTCCTAACATATGTCAATCTTAACTAATAGTGGTTTTTAAAGTAGGCTATGATATTGGTCATCAAAGACCGGTTTCCATTATTTTATTGCCTGCAAAACACTCTCAACTTCTTCATTATGCTGTGTGTGGGTTAGAAAATTGATTCATTAGAAGTTCATAAGATTATTTCATTGGTGTGGCCTTATCATTTATGAAAACTCAACATTAAATTATATCTTAAATTAAAAAGTTGTGCTTTTATGTATGATTCATCTCATCTCATTAAACTAAGTAGACAAAACTCCTCTGCACATGATCTATTGTAACCAGTGGTGGTTCATCAGTTTATGTACCTGGGGTTCACAGTTGAGAATTATAAACATCATAACATCGATGTATTGTTGTTTTGTTGACATTGAGTTATTGCCTCAACTGCCCTGATAATTATTTTTTTCTTATGGCGTTTACACGCTCTTGTGCCCTAATAGGCAAGCACACCTTACAGCGACTGCGACATACCTTAGTAGATTGTTCATCAATGTCAAGTATCCAAAAATTATAATTTAATAATGAAATAAGTTTCTATTTTTCAAATGATTCTTTATTTTTTTATCTCTCTCTCGTTTACACTATCACTTTTTGGCTATTATGCTTTTTGGAAATGAACTAAATTGTGCTTGCTCTCAAGGATGTGTTTTAGTTGTTCTTGGTTGCATTTTACTCAAATACAGTTGTCCCCAGGCAATCAGTATATCAATCACTGTCATTGTAACTGTAATTAAAAATATATTAATTATGTAACTAACAATTTCAATCTTTTCAGCTTTTTCAATCCAACCATCGTTAACAGTTATTCTTCATATAGACTATAATTTTTTAACTATGTTGTATTGTTTTCTTAGGTTTTACTTCTTTGTTCCCTGGTCGCAAAATAATCTAATTGATTAAGTACTGCCATTACATTGACATGAACCAACACATTCTGCTCCTTTTCATTTCACATGAAGGGTACACATTCATACATGAAAACATTTACCTTTCTTACTCACTTTATCATTAATAGAACATATTATTCACCGACATTTTAAAAAAATATTAATATATGTTTCCTATTTTAACTTCGGCTTGATTCCAATTCCATCACTGATAAACTTATTACCAGCACACCCTTAAGATTTAAAGATTTACACAACAAAGATTTTAATTATGAGAATAAGTAGTTAAAACTTTAAATGAAGTTCCTCTAAACATATTATTTTCTTCGATTACTCAATAATTAACCAACAGAACAGACCATGGGTCTCGATGGGTTAGTGAACAGACCATGTTTTTAAATGGTATAGTTAAAAATATTATGATTTCCTTGTTTATGACTAAAATGTATAGTAAAAGGTACCGTCGTAGACTATCTCCCAGCCAGCCATATTTACTGGTTATCGGTTTAACTGGTCTACACCCCAACCATAAAATAATTATAGTAAAAAACATGCACAAAAACCAAATATTTTAGCCGAAACATTATTTCAACGGTATGTTGCCACTTTCAGATGTAAATCATTGAAATATAACCAAAACCCTTGCTATATCAATTATTTTTTCATTCTGAATTTTCATATTGAAATAATATTTTTTAAGGAATTTATCAAAATTGAATACAGCACATCTACTTGTTAGTCAAACATCATTGCTCTAAAAAATTGTTAGTTAATATTTTATATCTTTTAACTAAATATAATCTATTGTGGAATTGGAATAAGCCCTTATTGGTCAAATTACTCAACTCATTCTGAAAACCCCTCTAAAAATCCTGTAATTAATCAAGAAATAATGTTACATTTATAGTGTGTGTGCAGCTTACTTTTACCTATGTATTGTGGGCAGTGGTGTGACTGGTACAGGTTATCCAAATGGAGTAGCCGGTGGTAAAGCGTGGCTCAGTAATTCTGACAGGGATAACTTTTCTTGTGTCATGAGCTGACCTCTTTATTATACTAAGTTTAAAAGAAACTTTATTTTATCTGTTTTAGCGAATTTGCCCTGTGGTTTTTTTATCTTGGTTTTATTTATTTTAAATGACTAAATTGATCATCCGTATGCCAAATAAATTGAAAACACGCATGTTCTTTTCTTTACAAGTAAAAAAGAAGCTAAACAGATGTTTGTATTAAACACACAAATACTGTCAGCCTATAGAACTTGCTCTAAAGGCCCATTTTCACGATGCCACTTGAAGAGCCAACCAGCACAAGACAGTCCAATAGAAAACATCTATTTGCAGCGATTGTACATTTCAGCCATGATAACACAATGCCAAAAATGACAATAAATTGTTATTGGCTCATTTTATAGCTATTTTTTTTTTAATTATTGATAAAATATTAGGCAAGAAGTGTACACACACTGCCAATACGTTTTTGGTATTGGACTGTCTCATGTCGATTGGCTCTTCAGCTGGCATTGTGAAAACGGACCTTAATACCTTGACAGCTGGAATCGGCAACCACGAGTTATCTCAAGGTTGGTAGCCAACAGGTTGAGAAATTAGAAAGGATATTAAGCATAGCACCAAGTACAACTACCATTCCAAACCGCCACACCACTGCCCCCACCGGTGTCTCGCGCCCCGTCGCTCGGCCGTGTCTCATCCCTCCCCCCTCTGCCCCGCAGATTGCCGAGGTGGTGAACATGGCGCTGGACGACTACTTCCCCGAGTCGTCGGGCGTGCAGGTGATCGCGGAGCCGGGCCGGTTCTATGTTGCGTCAGCCTACACGCTCGCGACCCTCGTCCACTCCAAGCGCGACACCATGTACTACATCAACGACGGCGTGTACGGCTCGTTCAACTGCATCTTGTACGATCACGCTGTGGTGAAGCCTGTCCCCCTCGAGGTATGTTAGTTGTAGTTGGTCGGATAGACATTTTTTATTTGGTTTGAAATATATATATTTGAGATTGGACGAGGGTTGACCGGAATGTAAAGAATGTTTTGTGCCCACATCCAGCTCTGTTGTCCCATTTCTACGACCAATAGAGCAGCTTAAACGTCCTCTCCTGGTTTCAATGAAATATGGCTGATTGATCTCATATTTCATTCCTACAGCGTTTAAAAATGGTAGTGTCCATTGAATATCCCGAAAGCTGATTTGACCTGATAGTGTTGCTTCTTTCAGTTTCTTATGATGCAAACACTTTCCTACCTACCTAAATATATGCTTACTTTTAAAAGAACGTTTTCATGTGGGGCCAGATAAGAGTTATGTCTGAAAATGTCCCACTTTAAGCGGCAAAGTTCTGTGAGGTTCCCTGCTGCAGGGTGGCAGTTGGTATTGCATCATCATGGATCACGATTATCGTTGTCTGCAATTGGATTTTTCCAAGTTGCTTGTTTTGTATGGCATATCAAGTTATCACCTGGGTCTCACAACAGATTCAGAATGATTTTTTTTTCTTAAATTCTATGTGGGGTAAACATTTTAGAACGCAAAACAGTATTGCACTCTATTCATTCACATTTGGCGATATTTAATATAGACGCCATTTTGAAATGCTGTAAATGAAAATGGGTGATGGGTAGGCATTGAGACTTGACTCAAATTTAGAACAAAAGTTGAGATTTAGGATGCATTGTCATAGAGTTGGTGCAACGTGTAATAGTTCACAAACATTTACATTTAAATTTCATAAATGAACACCCATATAAATAAACAAACACACAGCTTAATAATTATTTGTATATAATATGTCAACCTAGTATACCACTCAGTTAATATAAATTATTTGATAATGTTATTTTCCTAAAATCATTCATTAATTTATTACCATCTACCATAAAAATTTTAGATAAGTTAAGTTAGATCAGCTGTATTCATAATTTAATGTAATTTATATTTATGGGTCAGGGAACGCTATCTCAAATTATCTATTTTATATAGCATGTTTTTCAAAATTTGATCTCTAATAATTCAGTGAAGTGTTTACCAAAGACCAAGTTAGTGAACCATGTGTTACATTGTTAAAGTGAAAAGTGGAACCATTGTAAAGGACTCCAGCTTCTATTCCAGAGAGAGATGGCCAAGTGTTAACTTCATTGTACCTGGACCTCGTTCCAATTTTAAATTTCATCCCCCTTAATTAGTAGATTTTTTTTTGTTAGCCAGCGGTAAACCTGATCTTAGTTGATTCCCCTTTAAGTGGCCAAATTTATCTATCTGAAGAAAAGATCAGGGTGAAGAGATAAACTCTTGGTAAGACCCATCCAAAATTTACTTCACCAACCATTGTTGAAGAGGAACAGACTTTCAAACAAAGACTTGATTTAATTAAATATAAAAAGAGATCAGAATTGGCAATTTATATTATTATCAAAATTATTTATTCTATTTAAAAGTATTTATGATTGTGATATTCAAACAAATTAATTTTTCAATGTCATGCCCGCACGATTCCCAGAACCCTATGTGAAGAGATCATGCTTCTCAAGAACTGAGCTAATGCCCTTAAATTGTATCATATTAATCCAATTAGCATAAGTAATTTTATCTAACCCCATCCACTGTAATAATCCTTGTACGTCCCCCTAGAGTTCAATTTTGATATTCATATTTATTGTTATTGTTGAATAAATAATAGTTTTGTAACAGATTACCATTCTTTTATTTCAAATTTAAATATTAAATAGGCTAGTATCACACTAATTATAATGACGCCATCTTGAACAATAATAATTAATTAGAATTAAGAAGAAAATATAAGAGTCACCTACCTGTACTTATAATTAAAGATATTTATTTATTTATTTATATTTACAAACCAAAAAGGCTGAGTTGTAATTGGCGCCGCAACGTAAGGGCATTGACAATGAAAAGTTAATGATCGCAGACATTATTTGAGATAGCAAGAAGATAATTTTGTAGGAGATAGCCTAGATTAAGACTCATCTCACCTCATTTAGATATAAGTATAATATCCAATTTATTGTATAATAATCCTAATTGCGTGCTTACTACCTCAATATGGGCGACGAACATAAATACCATTTAAGATCAACCGACAAACCTAAAGTTTCAACGACGCAGTCCGAGCAGACAAGTTTTGTTTTATTCGGCAATAACACGGAACCAATAAATGTACACCGCGAATCGGACAGTGACCCGTCAGTGAACAAAGAAAACATTGTTTCGGTAGGCGACTCAAATAATTCCGACAACGCGAGTGATTCTAATAATGAGACAACAATTTCGGCCGTGAGTGAAATGTCAGAACGTTCCGCCATTTTGTCCCAGCCGGCGTCTCCCACTTCAACACCAACGCCAACCTCAATCAGTGCTACCACTACTTCCGCGGCGATTTCCCCCGCTACATCGTCATTGAGCGAAATATACCGAACGGAACAACCAATCAGAACGCTAGTTTCTTTGACGAGCGACACAAGTACCGTCCCTCCTGTGCTGATTCCAGACCATACTCGTACTGAATCAGCTGTCGACAGTGTCGACCCACTCGTACAAATAGCAGCGGCGATCAATGCACTTAGAACCGACATGAATGAAATTAAATCGAGCAATGCTGCGATTAAAACTGACATGAATGCGCTTAAAACCGAGTTAAGAAATGAAATTAAAGCCGATATGAACGCAATCAAATCTGATATTAAAATACAACATGCAAACTTAAGATCTGAATTTCAAAATCACTCTGCCCGGGTCGAAAATCAAATTCAGCAAATTCACAATGAACAGTCAAATCTTAAAACTGACATAAATCAACTTAAAATTCTTCAGGAAAATTTGGCTAAGGAAGTCGATCAAATTGATACTAAATTAGAACAAGGGGAATACAAAATCAGAGAAAATTTAATACAAGACCTCATTCAACATAAACAGGAGGTTAGTCAAATCATCGTATCAGAAAATTGTAAAACCCAATTAAAAATCACTGAACAAATTAAACAGATTCAATTAGAGACACACAGGGAGGTAGAAAACATTTGTAAGGAAAATTATACACAAATCAAAGAACAAGTAACAGCTGAAATCAACCAAGTCAAATTAGAACTGAACCCAAACATTAAATCCAATGAATACCAAATTGCGAAATTGGCTGAGTCCGTGGAGGCGTGTCATAAGAAAATATTAGAAATACCTACTACACCCAACATTCAAACAACACAAGCGCCCGTCCCTATTAATATTGTGTGTAACGGCAGATCGACATTAACACCGGAAATGACCCACCCAAAATTTAATGGAAAGACACATAATTCCCAGGAATTT
Organism: Flexamia atlantica; assembly: GCA_035578135.1. Classification (NCBI taxonomy): domain Eukaryota; kingdom Metazoa; phylum Arthropoda; class Insecta; order Hemiptera; family Cicadellidae; genus Flexamia; species Flexamia atlantica. The sequence continues at coordinate 26,854,362 of JAQJVK010000008.1, read as the reverse complement.
CTAAACAAACTTAAGAAATATTATGAGAAAAACCTACAGTTAAATCCAGAAAATAATAGTGCGGAAAGCCTAGTTGATCTCATTGAAATGTGCCTAGAAGGACATGCCTCAAAGTGGTTCAATTTAATCAAAACTGATATTCACACATGGGATGATTTTCAACATATGTTTGAATCGAAATATTGGAACCGAGATATCCAAAGAGGCGTCAAACAACGGATCGAAAATGAACGATATCGGCCAAATGGTTATCTGAACCGATCAGAGTATTTTATAGAGCGGGTGTTGACCCTTAAATCGCTAAACCCTCCCCTGGACGAAAAAGAAATCCTCGATTGCCTATCAAACCACTTTGGAGACATAATCCAAGATGCCTATAGAGTTCAAAATATTCAGACGGTCTGCGATTTTGAAGCTCTACTCCAGAGAGAAGATCTGCGAGAACAAGCAAGGTCACCTAACCATCAAAGGAACGAAAACCATAAACATAAAAAGGAAAATACACCTGAGGAAAATCATGTAAATAGAAACCACCACCAACACGGTAGAAAAGGTCATAACCAACACTACAATGAAAGAAACACGGACAATCGAGCGTACACACCTAAGTACCACCCGTACAATCGGAGACATGAGAATCACCTCCACCACGATAATCGGTACCAAAGAGACGACCGACGCCATCGATTTGGAAACGATTACCGTGACCTAAGACAGTTTCCCAATCTACCATCAAACCAACCGCCGTCTGAAGAGAGAAGACCACTGCCTAGATACCACCCGACACAAGAACAAAACCAGGTGTGCGCTGCCATTATTGAGGAGAACGCAAACCTAGTGCCAGAGGAAAATAATCAGGATTTAAACTGAGAGGCACTGATGATGGTGGTGACCTCATTCTCCATGTAAATAGCTCAAATCAGAAGAACACATCTTCAGTGCAAAATAAGAAAGAAGTCGGACATAAGAGGTCAATTGAAATTGTAAATAATGTAAATAACATGCATAATGAATCAGATACCAATAGTTTAACTTTGAGCAATATTTATTGTGATCGGGAGTTTTTATTTGAAGAAGAAACAGAACAAAATACTCATACGACTATATCGCAAAAATGCCCCGAAATAAGAATAAAGATCAAAAGCAAAGAAGTTACAGCTCTCATTGATACAGGTTCTAACATTACATGTCTAGCAGAAGATTGGTACATATCAAATCGGAGTGAATTAGGAAAAATAGAAGAATTACCAGTAAATAATATGCACATTAGAACAGCAACCAATGAAAAATCCCGGAAAATTTCAAAAATCGTAATGATTCCTATTACCATTGGTCAACAAACTATATTAACACAAATGCTCGTAGTACCAAAACTAATACAATCAGTAATTATCGGGATAGATACACTTAGTGCCTGGAAGATGAAGATAAATTTTGAAAAGGGTGAAATGCATATGAATATTAATGATACAGATTTAGTAATTCAATTCAATAACACAAATCGAGCTGGAATTTTATGCCATATAATCACTAATGATAAAAATGTGGATAATTTAGAAGATTACTGCTGCAATGAAGATCCATACGAAGAGTGTTATTATATTGAAGAAACAAACCCCAGAACATCATGTGAATTATCCCCTGAAATAATTACAGAATCCCTCAAAAATAATTTAAATCTAAATAGTATTCAAAAACAACAATTAACTGATTTGTTATTGGACTTTCAAGATGTATTCTCCGACCAACCTGGGTTATGTAACAAATACCAGCATGTATTAAGAGTCGAAAATCCTCAAAATTTTAAATGTCATACTTACCCAGTACCATTAGCACACCAAGACGCAGTCATGCGAGAAATAAGGGAAATGGAACGCCTAGGGATCATAGAGCGAAGCAACAGCACTTTTATAAACCCAATTATCCCGGTCGTCAAGAAAACTGGTGAAATAAGACTTTGTTTGGATGCTAGAAAAGCGAACGAAATTATTATTCCAGATTACGAATGTAATAGAAGTGTCAATGAATTATTAGCAAAATGTCAAGGTGCAAAATTTATCAGTAGTATCGATCTAACTTCATCATATTGGCAAGTTCCACTATCTGAAGAATCGAGAAAATACACAGCATTCCAGTTCCGAGGAAAGACCTACCACTACAAAGTTACACCATTTGGAATCAACACATCTCAGGCAGCATTAGTAAGGGCATTGGACAAAGTTTTCGATGAGGAAGTAGAAAAATTCACCTTAATTTATGTAGACGACATTTGTATAGTTTCACCCGACTTCCAAACACACTTAAAACATTTGAGGTATATTTTCAATAAATTAGCTGAAGCAAATATGACGATAAAGTTTTTAAAATCAAAATTTTGTCAAAGTTCAGTTCCGTTCTTGGGGTACACATTAACAGAAACCGGTTTGGAAATGGACCAGGAGCGGGTCAAACCAATCCTCGATTTCCCCACACCTAAAAATAGGACACAGTTAAAATCATTTTTTGGATGCATTAACTATTATAATAAATTTATTGACAAGTATTCAGAAACAATCCAACCCTTACTACGCCTCACCTCAAAGAAACAAAAATTTATCTGGACCGAAGAAGATGATAAAACTTTTCAAAGAGTTAAGAACCTATTTCTAAAAATGAATGTTCTTCACCATCCAGACCATACGAAGCCCTTCTACCTACAAACGGATGCATCAGATTTTTCGATAGGCGGACATTTATTTCAATACCGAGATAATGGAGACAAAGCAGCAATTATGTTTTTATCACGGACACTGCAGCCAGCAGAGCAAAGATATACGACCACTGAAAAAGAATTACTCGCCATCATCTATTGTTTACAGAAAACACGGTATATAATATTGGGCTCAAAATTAAACATCATAACTGACCATCATGCATTAACATTTCTAAAAACCTGTAAACTCTTGAATAATAGATTAACAAGGTGGGCATTGGCGATTCAAGAGTACAATTTCACGATCCATCACTGTAAAGGAGCCGATAATTCGACAGCCGACGCCCTGAGCAGAATAAGTTACCCAGTTGAAGAGAACCAGGAAACATCTCAGAGAGAATTAATTATCAATTATATTAGAAGAATTCCAGACCCTAGACTACAAGAAGATCTCCGAAACATTGGGAAATTACAGTCACAAGATCCCCGCCTTCAAGAGATTCGTCAAATATTATTAATACCCCAAGATACACCTGAACACACAAAAATCAAACAATCATATAAATTACACCAGGAAATACTATACCAAAAACACCTTAATAAATGGCTCATAGTAGTACCAGAAACCATCATAAATCGCCTTATTTGGGAGTGTCATTGCTACTACCTCCATTGCGGGTCTAAGAAATGTTTTGATTTACTCAGAGAATGTTTCATTTTCAAGAACATGAATCGAAGAATCCGGCAATACCTGGCATCCTGTGACTCGTGCCAACGGTGCAAAAATGATACTCATCCACCAAGAGGTTTCGCTCAAGGTATCAGTTGTAATCAGAAGAACGAACAGTTAGCTATCGACATTATAGGTCCTTTGCCGCCTGGCCGAGGAAATGTGAAATTCATGTTAATTGTCCTGGACATTTTCACTAAATTTATCAAATTATACCCAATGCAGCGTGCCACCACACAAACCATACTAAATAAATTGTTTAACCAACACTTTATAGAACATGGAATACCCCAGAGGATCCAAAGTGATAACGGTACGCAATTTAAGAGCCACAAATGGATAAGAAAGTTAGAAGAAAACAATATTATTCCAATATTTAACCCTGTGTACCATCCCCAATTTAATATGGCCGAAAGACCTATTAAAGAAGTGAAGCGCTGCTTAAGAACATACTGCTCAAGACAACACAGAAAATGGGCTCAGTGTATAACAGAAATTAATGAATACTTGAACGAAATTCCTCACGAAACTACAGGATTCAGTCCGAATGAACTACAGTTAGGAAGAAAAGATTTCAGGTTCTGGGAACGATATGTGGAAAACCCATTTTCAGAAGATGTCCCACTAGAACAGAAGATATTCCTCGCCTCCCAACGGATCCGAGAAAAGAAGGGAACACGAGCAAGAAGAGCTAACCGCGGTGTATTACCAACATTATTCAATTTAAACGATTTGGTATTGGTCAAAAATCATCAACTATCAAATGCAGCATTTGGAGAAACAGCCAAACTATTCGCCATATACGAAGGACCGTACCGCATCTCAAGTATCCTGGGACATTCGACTTATTTTGTACAAAAGTTAAATGAAGAACAAGAGTTTGGACCCTACCATGTAACTGCTCTTAGAAAATATATAACGCCAAACCGAGATCAACAATAAATACAGTGTAAATAGTGTTATTAACAGTTATATAAACATTTGGACAATACACGGACAACTAATTAAAAGTTGTAGATTAATTTGTTTATTTATGGATTGAGGGGATAAAAGACTCCAGTAAATATAAACAATAGTGTAATAAATGTTGAACAGTGAAACAAAATTTGAAATAAGTGAAGTGCGCGTGGACAGTATTAGGACCTGAAGTTATGATTGTAAATATTAGGTCATATAATCCATTTAGTTTTAAGAAATCATCATTTTAAATTATAAATAAATATTTTATCATTTAGTATAGTTTTGTAAATATTTGTTCCTATTATTATCGAGTTTTCATTAATTTCAATTCTTTAAATTAATTCAACTCTGAGGGGATATTGTAATAGTTCACAAACATTTACATTTAAATTTCATAAATGAACACCCATATAAATAAACAAACACACAGCTTAATAATTATTTGTATATAATATGTCAACCTAGTATACCACTCAGTTAATATAAATTATTTGATAATGTTATTTTCCTAAAATCATTCATTAATTTATTACCATCTACCATAAAAATTTTAGATAAGTTAAGTTAGATCAGCTGTATTCATAATTTAATGTAATTTATATTTATGGGTCAGGGAACGCTATCTCAAATTATCTATTTTATATAGCATGTTTTTCAAAATTTGATCTCTAATAATTCAGTGAAGTGTTTACCAAAGACCAAGTTAGTGAACCATGTGTTACATTGTTAAAGTGAAAAGTGGAACCATTGTAAAGGACTCCAGCTTCTATTCCAGAGAGAGATGGCCAAGTGTTAACTTCATTGTACCTGGACCTCGTTCCAATTTTAAATTTCATCCCCCTTAATTAGTAGATTTTTTTTGTTAGCCAGCGGTAAACCTGATCTTAGTTGATTCCCCTTTAAGTGGCCAAATTTATCTATCTGAAGAAAAGATCAGGGTGAAGAGATAAACTCTTGGTAAGACCCATCCAAAATTTACTTCACCAACCATTGTTGAAGAGGAACAGACTTTCAAACAAAGACTTGATTTAATTAAATATAAAAAGAGATCAGAATTGGCAATTTATATTATTATCAAAATTATTTATTCTATTTAAAAGTATTTATGATTGTGATATTCAAACAAATTAATTTTTCAATGTCATGCCCGCACGATTCCCAGAACCCTATGTGAAGAGATCATGCTTCTCAAGAACTGAGCTAATGCCCTTAAATTGTATCATATTAATCCAATTAGCATAAGTAATTTTATCTAACCCCATCCACTGTAATAATCCTTGTACGTCCCCCTAGAGTTCAATTTTGATATTCATATTTATTGTTATTGTTGAATAAATAATAGTTTTGTAACAGATTACCATTCTTTTATTTCAAATTTAAATATTAAATAGGCTAGTATCACACTAATTATAATGACGCCATCTTGAACAATAATAATTAATTAGAATTAAGAAGAAAATATAAGAGTCACCTACCTGTACTTATAATTAAAGATATTTATTTATTTATTTATATTTACAAACCAAAAAGGCTGAGTTGTAAACGGGGCTAACTGTAGTGACAAAACGTTCTTTACTTTCTGGATGACCTTTGTAAGTAATAGTATGAAAGTTTCTCTTAAACTTATTCGCTGTGTGGTACTCAGCTGTGAGTGTTCTAGTTCCTTGCCTGCTTACTGGGTGGTTACCTGTTGGTTCTGCATCACAGCCACTTCATTCATTCCTTGTGAGGCAGCACACCTCATTAGTTTAGAATTTCTTTGTCCCTGTTTTGTAAACAACGTTGCTTTGTAATCGGTGTAAGTTGGTGCTAAAATTTCCCCCCATAGACGGGTAGTCTATTGGAACTGTGTTTCGAAGCAGAAGCACACACTGCAGAAGTGGCTCTGTATTTTCAGTGTCACTTTGATGCAATAGCTGGAATTTCAACTCATGGTCATGCGTTTCATCAGATTAACGGTTTCAGGGTGCTAAAACGCTAATGCATCTATAGTGCCCCAATGTGTTTAACTATTTTAGTAATTAACTCTTTCATAATTAACTCTTAATTTATTTTATATTTTTTGCTTTATGGCATCATTATAAGGTTACTATAAAAAAATTGTGCTATTGGCTTTGGTTCAACATTCCTATTTATTCCATTCTTTAACGAAGTTACCATAGAAATGTTATAAATGTTCTTGTTTTCTTTAAACTGAAACTTTTGGTTTTATAGTGAAGGCCTGAGCAAATTTTTAAAACAAATTGAGCACCTACAACCAAAAACATTAATGCCTAAGTTTTATCTAAGATCGTTACAGAGGTCCGTCCCTTGATGAGTAAGTGATTATTTTTTACTTTACTGTTTTATCAATAGATAAAATAAGTCCTTAGATTTTTAACATGACATGAACTGTTGTGGTTAAAAAAACCTACAACCAAAGTATTTGTCATTTTATAATAAAAGCTGAAAGTTTCCCTGTGCATTGTTTCCAACACAGGAAAGTTAGATGTAAGTGAATAGCTTTGTCAAACCTTGCAATGAGATGACGCTGAGTTTATCATCTAAACTAACCATTTTCGTAACTTCAAAGTTGTCAATTCTTCTTACCTGTATTGAGAACATTACGCAGAGAAACTTTCTGCTTTTATGAAATGATAGGATGTCTACCAGTCGAGGATTCAGGGAAATATTGGGGGTTTTGTCTGGTCGAGAATAGTTTGGAAAAGTTATAAATTTCGACCTTTAGTTGGGAAAATCTAATTTGGGGATAAAACGAAACAAAACAGTTGTTTTTGTTGTCATTATCGTCGTCGTGGCTGGCAAATCTCGGTAGCTCCGCTGCAAGGAAATCCCTGATACATCGCGGCCGTCAATCCTATTGCTCTTTGTGGCTGTTACATCTTTGTCGTATCACGGCCGGAAAATTAGTACTCGTCTGGTGGCTGAAAATTGCTCACATGCTTCATTGGCTGCAAATCTCTTGGTCACAACAAGGCCGACAAGTCTCCAGCTCTTTTCAATGCTGTCACATCTACGGCTACATCGCAGGCAGAAAATAATTTTTATACCCAGCCGGCAAACCTGTGGGTCAAATATTGGTCACCTTTTTCATAGTTGTTGCATCTTTAGGCTGCTACGCAGCAGTCAAATCCTGGTTGTTTCTACATTGACCTTCTAAATCACTCCGTCTCTTCGCGGGCCAGCAAATCTCTAGGTAGCATTCCGACCAGTAAATGTTTTGGACATATCGTAGCCAGCAAACCCTTTGTCATGTTGCTAACAAATAATATACTAATTTACAACGATGTAGGAGTTACAAGTATTCGATGTAGGAGGCAACATGGCAGTTTTCTAAGGTTGAAAATCGCTTTAGAACTAATAAGGAAAAAGTCTGGAATCTCAGATGTGAAATTTGGTAGACACCCTGAATTTTGATGAAAGTCTTGGCACTGTTAGCGGCTCTTGCTCTATCATGTGCTCTTGTCGACAGAACAAGGGCGGCAAGCCGGTGCCGTCGTCGGTGTGGGGCCCGACGTGCGACGGGCTGGACCAGGTGGTGGAGAGCGTGCTGCTGCCACCGCTGGACATCGGCGACTGGCTCGTGTTCGAGGACATGGGCGCGTACACGCTGCCCGTCGCCAGCACCTTCAACGGCTTCCCCGTCCCCAAGGTGCATGCCGTCATCGACGAGTCCGTCTGGTGAGTGGCCTGTACTGTAGAGACCGATTGTAACGATCACATCTTTCATCTCATTCATTCATTTTACATTGCTTGAAATGGCGACCTACCTAGGTAGGTATTTTAAGCCAAATAAGTGACTGAGGCCGAAATGTTCTTTAGACAGGACTGTTGATTAATAGCCAAACAGCCAATGGAAACTGAGGAACCTAAATTTTAACGTGGGATCCGAACCACAATTTTGCCTGGTTTACAATTTATGAACTGGTCTAATTATGAGGACAGTCTTAAGAATGTAGTATTCAATAGTGCGTTCATTAATCCCCAATAGGGAACACCGCATCCACAAGCCATCGCTCATAACTATCCACAATTCGTTACCTCAAAGTAGCTGGATTACAGGATACGCCACCGTCCCAGTCTATTAAATGAAAAAAAAACTGACAATCATTTAGTGTTAGCCAGCTTGTCCAAGAAGTAATATATAGTTTTACCTAATATGCACTTAATTAAACACAATATATTACTGATTTTCATCCTTCAGATGACTTCTATTGAGAAAAAGATAAAATACTATTTTTCTCTGTTACCCCTTTTTTTACTGTGAAAAAAGTCCCCTCGAGTAAAAAAAGTGTCAATATAACAGGTTTTTTTCTTTTTTTCTATTTATCTATGTGCCAACTATAATATTACTTTCTAGGTATTTTACCCAGAGGTTACACTCCCTCTCCCAGGTTTAATCCTACTAAAAAAAAGGCTTTTTACCTCAACAAACTAACTGTCACACTTTTTAACTGGTGGTCGTTTGTTTCAGGCATTATCTGAAGGACTGTCTCCCACTCACCGAGGACCACTTTACCGTGCAAAATAACAACTGGAAATCCATCTGGGACATCCCCTCCCCAGAACAGTCCACTCCCCCCTCCCCCACCCCCTACATCTATGAACTTTTGGCTTGATGGACCCTCGGCTCTGCTCGGCGACCCAGGTTGTCTTAGCATCGTCACATTCTGCCACCATCATTACGCCTACACAACTCCTCAAAATGTTTTTCATCAATTGGTTTAGATTTGGTTGTTACAGTTCCAACTGTACCGGTTTTGAATTGCTTATTGAACATTGAAAATGTTATTTGTGATCGGTTTCATTACACTGTGTTTCAAGTCTAGTTTCATCTTTTAAACGAGGATGTTGTGTGTAGGCTCGTGCTATGACAACCAAACCGGCTTCTGATTTTCGGTTGATGGATGATTATTTTTCTCAGGATTCTTTAGCATAGTCTGATTTTTATGGTCACCTTCGCACAATCGTATGGGTCAATAGTTATTGTTTGTTTTGAAAACAGGGTAATTGTTCTTGAATTTATTGTGAACCACACAATATTATCTGTTGAATTTAGGTGACTATAATGTTTAACATTCTTTATTGTTATCGTAATACCTTTGAATATCTCGACTATATTTCTAGTCATCATTTCACTTAAGCTTCAATAGCATAGCTTTCGTATCCGCTTTGGTCATAGATTTTGTAACTATTTTACTACTAACTGCTTTGAGCCTCAAAGTACTAAATTAACGTTTGACGAGTTCGAATCGTTGCACAAAGAGCTTTATTGGATTTGTAAGTGATGACTAGAATTTGATTAGTCCCTGTAGGGAAAAAACCATTCCAACGAGTCAGTACACAGTCTTTATTCTTTATATGTTTATACATTTATTTGGGATTTTGGGGTAAGGTCAGCGAGGGATAGGAAACAGTGCGTACGGCCCCGGTGGCGCGGGGCTGGATGTTCGAATTTGCGAAGAGGCAGCTTTGGTGGTACATCAAAGTTAATATTTTTGTTTGATAAAAAAAATTGTGTGTTGTAACTGTAAAACTGTGTAGATGTAGAAATAAAAATTACCAATGCAAAGTGTGTTTTTATTTTATCCTTGTATTCCAATTCACAACAAATTGTAAAATTGTTTTTTAACTCACATAATAAGAATGAGAATGACAGAATGTTAGTTTCACCACCAAGCGTTGAGAACATTTTGCCACCAAAAAAAACTTAACCTAGTTCTGTGTCACAACAGATCATGTGACCAAACTAGTGCTCCCCATCTGCTAATAGTAGAAAGTGAGAGTTGGGACACAAAGTGCTCGGTGGAGATGTTAATTATTGCAAAAAGACGTGATAAATTGAATTCTTCTTCTGTTCCAATTCAGTGAGTTTCTCAACATAAAAATACATGTTATTTTAAAACTTTAGTATGGATATGAAAACAATATACACATAATAAACTACTGTAAAAAATATACTATTAAAAAAATCTGACAAAAACTAAAAAATGCTGTAAATTAAACCACAGAAATATGAAACAGGGTATTGAAATAATCCTCGAAAACCACCAGGAGGAGGGGCGCACCAGCCGTGAGTGAATCATGCAGTTTACCCTCAGAACGGCACCGAGTCTTCTTTGGTTCTATATACAAGAGGAACAACTTCATTTGACTATTTATTTACGTAGCAGCTAGAAATAGTAGCATTTACAATAAATAAAATAATAATGGAGATATTGAACAATTATTGTTAGCTAATCCTAATAAGATCTATTTCTCTTTTGTTTGGAACTATTCAGTCAACAGTTTGCTGTATAATCATCAGAACTACATTAACAATAGTTTAACCCCTTAACGCCGGTAGTATTCTGTATGTGCTCCGCCACGCACAAGATATCTCGTACGTCACCCTTGCTTCGTTGACCGCCACACCCGAGGTCACTCGGATTTCTCGGCATTCTCAGCTGATTTATGTTGGTACAACTGTTCGGCTAGGTTTTTTCCTGCTAAGGCTGTACAGTTGACCTTGACGAGTTGCAGACCGTTTGTTGCTGCACTCTGGTGGATTTTTCTTGAACTATGTCCACACCATGAGTTCTACAGTATCGCGCTCGTCACGTTGAGACGAAACCCGGCATTTCCGTGTTGACATGTAACTAAAACTGCGCGCTACTAAAAACCGCGAGGCTAATTACTTGGCGCTTAAGGGGTTAAGTGAAAGCCTGTAAATTCACTGAGTGTTTTCATACCAAATCATATTAAATGGCTTGAATAACACACAATTCTTGACTTTCTAACTTGTTTAGACAAGTTAAAAGGTGAATTAAAAGGGCCCATCCCTAGCCGTTGAGCGGTGGGTGGGACGGGATCTAATTTTTTTCACTATATCTGTTTCTGTAGTTTCGGCCCTTTGAACTTTGACCTTTGATATTCGAAAATGCCCAAGGATGCCAGTCTGGCATCTGCCATATTCTTGTTCAGTACATCAAATAGCACTAGAATCAATCATAAAATTTGAGTCAGACCCTACTTCAAGGTTCATGCCTAATTTCTTACTTGGCGACTGGACTATATAGTTTATTTTGTATTTAAATTAATGACTGAAAGCGCAATTTGCAGCCTGCCGTCTCAGCAGAAATACGCGCAAAAATAATTCTCGCCGTTCACAATTTCGCATAGTAGAGTAAATTCTTGAAGTCATTTCTGCCGTTTTCCTGCGATTGGTGAAATTAGAAATTTTTACGGCTGATTGCTAGTTTAGCAAAGCTACATTTTCTGGCCGGTTGCAAATATCACGTGATTTTACCACGTTAGCGAATTTCCCCTTTAGGGAAGTAGCTGTTACCGTAGTACTCATGGTAAGACCTAAGCCCGGGACCATGATAACTTTTCATTTTGGGGCCCAAGAAGCAAAAAACACTATTCGTTCATTTACATATATACCTACCCAGATAGCACAGTCACATCAACTAGATGTCTAATAGATGTACCTCATGTTAAACCACACACGTCTTTTAGACGTGACCGTTATAGACGTCTAACGTCTAATAGACATTCCTACAACGTTCAAATGTCACCATTATCGACCTTATATCAACATTCTACGTGGATGTAGAATAGATGTTCAATAGATGTTAATTACACATCCATATATTGACATCTACAGAACATCCAATTAACATACAAAAAGTAACGAATAACAAAATTGTAATTATAAACATATAAAAAATCCAAAAAATGTAATAAAAAAATCTAAGTAAGAGTATGCATGTTGAGATTTGAACCCGGGACCTTAACCTTCGTAAGCTGAGCCTGTATCCACTACACCACCAGACCTGATAATACTGATATGGCAAAATCTCATCTTAACTACTGCTTTGGTGGTAAACATTATAGGATCCAAATGTATAGAGCAGAGATAACCTTCAAGGACTGAGAACGAGTTATAAAGTGCCTCCTTGTCACTTTTTTCCTCATTCACACTATAATAATATTTTTTCAGTAAACAACTAATTTAGAAAGTGTAATGACAAAAACTTTTTACCTAAAATTTACCTCAATTGTTTAAATACTATTCTATTCTACTCAAATCGATGTAAAGTAATTATAAGCTCAATGCGAGTAGTTATTTAATAAAAGAGTAATGTGGTAAGTGTATATGAAATTTTAAAATAACGTGGAAGTGAAATACCCCCGTTGCAGCAGATATGCATACTCAGCTAATTTCTAAAGCAAAAGAACATAGTTCAATCAAGGCCACACTACATTGTAGTGTGGCCTTGGTTCAATCAACATAGCGATATTTGACTTAATTTTGACATTAAATCTCATCTAGATGAAGCCGCAAACCAAGTTTTATTATATTGAGAAATAAGCGAGATAGAGGCCTAGAATTTTACTTAATTCCTATAAGGTTGACATTGGGGCAACGTACTGTGTTTACCACTTTCAGTATCCAGTAACCAATGGACATAGAACAATGATTCAAGGTACTAAATTATTTGTTTTTTTAGCTGAATCCAATGGTGCTAACCAAAATATTATAATAATTATTATTTTTCTATGTGAACACCACCTACGGTGAATATGTGAAATGGCAAACTCATATTAAGTTGCCGCCAAGTTGTCATAACTATCAGGAAACAGCTTTGCCTAAACAAAGAACTGCAAATGTGTGACAAATTTGCTAGTGAAAAGTTGCTTTATCAGACCAACAGCAAATGAAGGCAACTTTGCCGAAAAACAACCTGTTACGTGGGCATAGTGAGGTAAACAATAATAGATTAATTTGGGATTCAAACCAATAAAAATGTTCAGTTTTTTTATTATTTTAGTCATCAGGGAAATAAAATATAATTAAAGAAATAACGTCGTTACATTTTTATTAAAAAAAAAAGTTTAATTGATATTCTGTTCTCAGCGATATTGTTTTTATTGACGAAAATTATACTCATTTGTACTATATACTTGGTTTATTATTTTCGGCGATGTCGGCGATGTCTATACATCGTCTAATAAATGTTATTACGTTGACGTCATATACATGTACGACAACGTCTAATTGACGCCAGTTTGACATCCGCGTTAGATGTCTTTTTGACATGATATTGCAGATGTCTAATAGATGTACGAATATTGACCTAGACGTTAATGTAACTTGCAAGCCCTTATATAGACGTTGTATAGACGTTATGTGCTGTATGGGTATATGTGTGTGACTTTAAGCACGATAACTCACGTAAAAATGGTCCGATCTTAATGAAATTTGGCACAGACATGTAAAGTAGTACTTATTCCGACGAGTTCATGAACCAGCCCGATCGGACTAACGGAAAAGGGGGTAAACCGCCCCAAGAATTAGGTTTTTAAGTTTTTACATAGAAAAAATCCAATTTTTGATAGCACCATTGAATTCAGCTCAAAAAAAAACAAACATTTTAGTATTTGAATATGTCTGATTGCCATTGGTTACTGAGATATTGAAAGTGGTAAACAAAGTACCTTGTCCCAATGTTAACCTTATGGGAAATAAGTAAAATTCTATATCTTGCTTATTTCTCAACATATCTTGATAAAACTTGGAAAATGGCTTCTTCTAGTTTAGATCTAATATTGAATTAAAACCGCCTAGTTTTAATACACCCGTAGCAGCAAACCTGCATACTCATTCCCCATGTTATTCTTATGGAGCTTACAAAAACCATGTCAAAGCTCGCTATAATGGATTGAAATATATGTCATTTTGCATTTGAAATTCGCTGAGTATGCAGGTCTCCTGCAATGGAGGTATTTTTATCAATGGTTATACTAAGGGGCAAGGCCGCACCATAGGGTAGCCGCACTTCTAGGGTCGTTTTTATCTATGATCGTGTGACGATAGATAATAACATTTTTATCTAAAGGTGTGACATTCCCGCAACTTGGTTTTCGCGAAACATTCACGAAGCCATATTAATAATATCTATATGAAAAATGTAACGGAATGTTTCGGCAAGAAAACCGAAATTAAATGGTCCCTCTAAAATTCATTGTGTGGCACTTGGTCGCAGAAATGTTTCAGACGTTTTTTGTTTCGCCTGAAATATTTCTTCTGAAATACAGAGTTGCACTAATGTCAAACGACCCTAAGGCCACACCACTATTAAAATATACCCCCGTTGCAGCAGACCTGCATACTCAGCGAATTTCAAATGCAAAACAACATATTTCAATCCAACATAGCGAGATATGACATGTTTTGGTAAGCTCCATAAGAATAACATGGGGAATGAGTATGCAGGTTTGCTGCTACAGGTATATTAAAACTGAGTGGTTTTAATTTAAATATTTAGTATATCTGAACTAGAAGAAGCTATTCACCAAGTTTTATTAAGATTTGTTGAGAAATAACCGAGATATGGAAATTTACTTATTTCCCATAAGGTTAACATTGGGACAACGTACTGTGTTTACCACTTTCAATATCTCGGTAACCAATGGACATAGAGGGGTGATTCAAGATACTAAATTGTTTGTTTTTTTGAGCTGAATTCAATGGTGCCAATTAAAATTCGATAAATTTTATTTTTCTATGTAAAAAACTCATAAAACCCATTTTTGGGGGGTTTATCCCCCTTTACCCCCCTCCCAGTGGTCCGATCGGGCTGGTTTACGAACTCGTCCGAGGGATTACCACTTTACATGTCTGTACCAATTTTCATTAAGATCGGACCATATTTACGGCCGCTATCGTGCTGACAGACATATATATATATATATATATATGTATATAAATTCGAACGAATGGTGATTTTTGCTTCTGGTGGCCCCAAAACGAAAAGTTATCATGGTCTTGGGCTTAGGTCTTACCATGAGACCTACGGTAATAGCCTCTTCCCTTTAGGAGAAATTCGCTAAAAACTGGGAACTCTTGCCGTTTTCCCCGTAATCCGTAATCAGAAAACAGTTCAATCCCTGCAATGTTCTGAAGATGTTAAAGAATATTCTGTCCACAATGCGGGTTTTTAGTCTGCCCGGAAAAATTCCTAATTCCTGGACCCTAATAAATATAATCATAGCTTGAGGCTCCTGAGTGCTTCTCCCACAAGGGGTGCACCACCATTGATTATCGACATGTCCGTAATCAATGACACCAATCAATGTCAGAGGTAGGATTTTTGTAAGAAATTAATCCTCTATATAGTATTACATTGATAGATGTGAGTAAGTTGTTTTGAGCTTGTTGGCAGCCTTGTTCTTTTCACTTTAGAAGGAATGCTGGGAAAATAAACATATGGAAAGGAATTTCATTCATTCTGTCTCTCTTATGACAATATGGAGTTCGTTGTCATTATGATTTTGTTAATAGTGACGTGAAATTATCAGTTTTTGTAATAACCAGAAGGATTCTTAGGTATGTATAGATATAAGCATTATTACAATTTAAAATGGTAGTATTCAACGGGAAGTAAATTCTAGTTCAATTTTACTTTTTAATTGCTGAAGAGCCTAGGCGAGTCACTGACTTCACTTCATTAATTTAATTAGTTTAATGTGCATCAATGATTGATTTAATTAATTATGATATAGGATAGTAGCATTTGACATGGGTTTTTGTCATATAAATAACAAATACAATTCACTGCACAACTATTGTGCTATCAGTATATTGTGTATATTGATATTGTGGTTCTTATCAATACCACAACTATTGTGCTTAGTGCTCAGTGTTATTTTAAAAAAGCCTAGCTCACATGTTCAGGTGGTAGATAGGCAAGGGGACGTGCCTGAGATTATCTTTGATGGGAAACATTAAATAATACGAATATAAACAGATGTGAGATGCTAAATAACCATCAGGTCTACATTGTTCCTACTTGGGAATTATAACGCCAAAACATCGGGGCACGCAAACATGCCATCTGCCGCCATACTCCTATACTGAACCGTGTCTCCATGGTGACTGATTGAGAGGAGTGTTCAGTAGGTGGGGCACTGTGCCAAGCTGCAGCATATGAGCCGAGCATGTCTGTGTTCTTGCTCACTTTTTTGGCCTAGGACTGATGATTAGAACGTAATTAG
Organism: Flexamia atlantica; assembly: GCA_035578135.1. Lineage (NCBI taxonomy): Eukaryota > Metazoa > Arthropoda > Insecta > Hemiptera > Cicadellidae > Flexamia > Flexamia atlantica. The sequence continues at coordinate 26,837,938 of JAQJVK010000008.1, read as the reverse complement.
ATTGAAGGAGGATTCTGACCAAGTGTATTGCAGTTGAGGCTGCAATTTTATAACTATTCTGCATAACATTTAAATTAAAATATCAAAATTGTTACCATTTTTATTCTGATTGGACTACTATTACTTAAATTTGTAGGCCTAGCAGACAACGTTTCATGTGAGTAGGGCCTACACTGAGACTCACACTCCCGTGTCATCCTAATTCGTGAACCAGCCTGATCGGACTACCATTTCCTCATCACATTCGTGGTGTGAGGCCTGAGGTCTTGCAGCTATCCTTCTTGGATGTAATCTAGAGTTAGGTAGTTCAAAATTAGGTAGGTAAGTTGAGCAGGAAGTTGACAGTATTTATAAATGTTGATCAATTAAAAACTTTTTGAGATCTTTTTTTTAGTTTATTGAAGTTGCTTATTTAAGAAAAATGAGAAGGGGGTAGGGAAGAGCTTGAGGCCAATATACTCTGGTTGCATCCAAAAAGCTTTAGGTTGTTATGTGATAGGGTGGGTCGGGGTAATTTGGGTATAGTGGGGTAATTTAGGTATAATATTAATTTATTTTTATATTTTCAAAACTAAACAATATTTTAAAACCAAATTTATATATATTGTTTGTTACAGTAAATAAGAAATTATATCTAGGCTACTAACAATATTTAAGTTGGTCACACTGGTGCTTCATAAAAAATATAAATTAAGTTTTGTAAAAAGTTCAATTAGCTGATTGGTTTTGTTCACCGGTTTGCAGATTATGGAAGAGTAATAGTACACCAACCAAACTCAAGTATATAAACATTACATGTCTGTAGAACATTTCAATAAATAGTTTACTTATATATGTCGTAGCCACTTGCTGTAATTGGGCACTTCATGAAGAGCCCAACGCAGTCCGGGCACTTCATGAAGTGCCCAGCACGCCTGGGCACATAGTGTAACTTGATTATTTCGATAAAATTACAGCATCTGCCCTACGAAACTGGACACTTCATGAAGTGCCCAACGCTCCTTGGACACATGGTGTAACTATTGAGGCATGTTGGGCAGTCGTTTTTAAATCTGTCAAAACCAATCCTAATGTTTACATTAAATCCCAATATCCGTGTTAAAGTAGCCAATGTTACTGTTTGCTATTAAACCTTTTAATATTTATTATTTATTTATATTTAATTATTCAAATAAAAATAGTTTAACATCGGTTTTAGTTACATGAGCCTTTTGAAAAGTATAATTAGTCTACGTTATATTTGGATAATGAATTTGTTGGTGTATGAGTTGAGTTCAGACTAAAATAAACAGTTAACAATCTTAATCTAGGATAAAACAAACACTTATAATTGGTTAAAGTTTAATACAAATATTGTCGGTTTCAAATAGTTATAACATCAAACAGTAGAATAAAATATTATATTATTGTATATGCATATAATAATAATCTATTTGTTCAGACGATGTCCATTACACAATGTACTTGTGAATAAAGACAAATAGATATTCTATTCTAAATTACAGGCAATGCGCAATAAAAAAAATTAATAATGATTAAAAACCGAACCGCTAGAATTTTCTAGTAACCACTTACTTTTGAATAACGTTTAACATTCATAGGTTATCTCTTTAGACAATGCTTCAAATGAATTCCAAATATTTGAGTTAATAATATAAACTTAGATTTTTAAGCTACTGATGTCTGTACGAATATAATAAAAGGCATATTTTTGAAAAGCTGTCAAGTAAACAGGACACACGTTTTTTAATATTCTATAAACAAATAAAAATAATTACATAGAAAATGCTTGATGTAATGATGTTATGTTAATTCATTCATACTGACATAAAAGAAAAACTTAAACCTAAATTGTCGTCAATGTTAATAAAATTATTAAAAAAAAACGAAATAGTAAAATTTTATATAAATTAAATGTTTTCAATTTTTATAACAATAAGAAACTAAAGACTTATTTTTATTATTTTTTCAAAGACTCTTATTACTCTTTTTAAAAATTTGTTTTACCATGCTATATTTTAATCTATTATAAGTTTATAAAGGGTGACTCAGTAAGAAGTTAAAAAATTAAAACATGACAAAATAGGTTAATGTTAATATTTATGTGTTGTGTTACATATAAATGTAATAGGTAAAGTGTTTCATGTATTTTATTTTATTAAAGCATACAACATTTAAATCGCGACTGAATTGTTTGGTTTGTGTTTTCTGAGTTATTTTGGCTACGCATCACTATTAATATTATTATTTAAACAACCGTTTGTTGTTTAAATAATAATAAGTTTTATAGTTATATGTGTAGCCAGAATAATTCAGAAAACATAGAAGAGGAAACCACGATAAAACATACAGGCAAGAATTATTGACTGGTTTAGTGGAAGACAATCTTATTCTTAATGTTTTACAAAATTATTTTAAAGTAATTGTATTTTGTATATTGAAAATAATACATCGGATATTACCAACAGCAACGTAAACAGCAGTTTTACATGTTTACATCAAGTGTCCAGCATCTGAACTGGACACATAGTGTAAAAGAAATAATTACAGTATGTGCCCAACTGGGCACTTCATGAAGTGCCCAGTTTTGTTGGTCACATACTGTAATATTTAATGAAACCATTCAATTACACTATGTGCCCAGGCGAGCTGGGCACTTCATGAAGTGCCCGGTTAGCGCTGGGCACTTCATGAAGTGCCCAATTACAGCATGTGGCTACGACATATACATTTAGAGGGTTTGTAATAAATGAAATTTTTATGGCATGGGGTAATTTGGGTATAACTATTTATTTTCTGTAACCTAACCTAAATTGAAAAAAATTAAAACAAATTTTTAAATTTTTTTTAATTTAAAAAAAATTAAGTTTTAATATTAAAAAAAATTGTTTAGCGATATTTTAAAAATTGTTTTTGTTTTGTATTTACACTTTGACCTTATGACTGATAAGTAAATCTATATATATAATTCCGTAAGTCAAATTGTTGTAAAGAAATTGTGAGTGACTGGATGGCCGTAGAAGGATGGGAGGGGTCTTATTTTAAAGGTCTTGACGTGAATTTTGAGGGAAAACTATTCATTTTTCTTATTTTTTTACCATAAATTCGCAACAGAATAAAACTTTTCCCATTAAAACAACATGGGGTTTAATTTGTTTACATCTTTTGAAATTAAAACAGCTGTGCCACAGAGTTGTATCATATATTTAATTTCATAAGGCGATTCTTTGCGTCAAAATTGTGAACGTCTGGTAAGTCGTAGAAAGATGGGAGAGGGCTCAAATTAAAGGTCTCTATTCCGAGATGGCGGGAAAAATACTGAAATTGCTTGAAATTCACCAGAAAACGAGAAATAACGTAAAATATCTGCCATTAAAAAGCATTGGGATCTAAAAACGTCTGTTTTGTTGACATTCAAACATGTGGTGCTGATGCTTGATTCAAAGCCATATGATAGATGTTGACTATGGGGTTTTTTTTCAAAAGGCAGCTAACTATGTTCAATGTAGGCCTACTATAACAAATAAATATTTTAATTTTAAGATTTCAGACTTTATAATTAAGCGTTTGAGTATATATTTACAATATAAAATTATAAAGAGTTAAGTGTTTCTTTTACGTTATAACGATGCCGATTTAATGCCAAATGATCGATATAAATATATTATGTAAGCGAAACTTTTGCGCCGAAATTATGGGCATTTGGCAAGTCACAGGCCTTGCACTTGCAAGATAATGGGAAAGGGCTCAAATAGAAGGTCTTGGTGCCAGGGACTGAGGAAAAATACAAAAATGTCTTTAATTTTATCAAGAAATAAGATATTACGTTAAATATCTGCCATTTAAAATCATTGTAATCTAAAAACGTCTAACAGTGTAGATCAGCTGAGTGTAACATCAGCTTTAAATTTGATTCCACCAAAAAGGTTCACCTTTAAATTTGGCCAATCAAAAGTATATTCAATTTTGAATCTACCAAGACAAAGCAGTATTTATTCACGGGCAACCATAAAAAAAAGTGTTGAACGCAGGGTACCAGAGGTGGAGTGTGGAGTCGTTAACGGGAGGCCATTTTCGGATTTAATCCTTATTTATTTATTTATTTGCTTAGTGTGTACAATGTAGCCTCAAACGGAGAATTCCATAACAAGTACCCTTTAACTGTCCAATATAATATTCTTTTGAACTAGGTGGAGGCTATAGACATTTGTTTACATTTTTGAGTTAACTTAAATGTCACGACTTTCTTTGGCAAATAAATTAAGTTTCACAGTCTGTGGTTAACCTTAAGAATTGTTTTAAACCATGTCCATATTTTTTATAATTGTAAACGATGTGAACTGAGTTGTTTTGAGAACGACATCCATAGCGCCATTGTTTCAAAAATTTAGCCGTTTACTACTGAAGTAGGCTAACGCCCTTTCTTAAAATTCTGATACGCACTAGCAAATGTCAAAGTATAATTAAAGTTTCACTTTACACATTTAATTCCGCCAAACAGTTACCGAGTTGTGAGTGTGAAGGAAACATTAAATATATATTTTATTAAGCATTTGTATTTTATTTATAGGGGCTTTTGCCCCTACAAGCCACTAGTTATATATTTAATTTCGTAAGGCGATTCTTTGCGTCAAAATTGTGGACGTCTAGCAAGTCGTAGAAAGCTGGGAGAGGGCTGAAATTAAAGATCTCTATTCCGTGATGGCGGGAAAAATAATGAAATTGCTTGAAATTCAACATAAAACGAGAAATAATGTAAAATATCTGCCATTTAAAAAGCATTGGGATTTAAAAACGTCTGCTTTGTTTACACAAAACATGTGACGCTGATACTTGATTAAAAACCATGTGGTAGGCTAGATATCAGTGTAAGGTAGATTTAGTTTGCTATGAAGGTATTTTTTTACTATAATAAATAAGGATTGTTTGAATTTTCCCTCATAAGGGGCTTTTAGCCCCTTCAAGCCACTAGTACTGATTTATAAACTTTATTAGGCTAACTTTATTTCCAAGGTTACCTAAATTTACCTTAGATTGGGGTAATTTGGGTATTTATATTTATCAAACAAGTTTTAACATAATGCTACATTCTATACCCACTTTCCCCCAACACTGGGGTAATTTGGGTATAAGTTAACAAATTGTTACCATGACTACATATAAAGTTAAATATTTGATTTAGTAGTATCAAATGATAGAGGAAAGTCTTAGTGAACGAATGTATAAAAAAAAATAAAATAAACATGGAAAGTAACCAAAAATTTATGATTAAAAAAATACGCTGAAAATATACCCAAATTACCCCGACCCACCCTAGCCTTTTGTTGGGTTCAAATTTCTGTTTCCAATGCTGGGTGCCTTTAGAAGATGATTATCTTTGACATAAGAAATCACTTCAAACATGTAGGTAAATATTAGGCTAGTGTCAAACCCCTAGATCTTTAAATAGCTTCTTCCCTATAGGGGAAATTCGCTTAAATGGTCAAAATGAGTAAAAAAGTATGAAACTGTCTGGTTTTTTGTATGTTTTGCTAAGAAAGGTCTAGCAAAGGTTTTAGTTTTATATAATTAAAAAAACCTTTTTTATCAATACATAGCCTAAGTAGGCCTATTTGTTATTTATAACAGGCAATGTTTCATGTGAGTGTGAAAGTGTCGTGAAAGTGTGAATGTTAATTTTTATTTTCATGTTTTCCTTTAAGTTTGTAAAGGTTCATAGTTTTTATTTTATTAAAATAAACCTAACTAACCTATTTATTACCTTTGATCTTTCTTGGGTAGGTCGCCATTTCAAGCAATTTAATGTATGTAATAATGTTTAAGGTTATTTTATCGACCTCCGGACGTCACCCGAAATTAAAAATTTTTTTCTTAACACCCGAAATTTGACGCAGATTTTAGAAATTATAGTAGTTTTTGCGGAAACCGTCGGAAAATGGCAGAAAATCGAAAAAACTGAAAAAATATTTTTTTTGCAAAAGTGATTCATGTGGATACTCAAATTGACGGGAAAATATATCTGAACAAGAACATGCAAGAATTTTTAAAATCCGATCATAATTAAAGGAGTTACAGCCGCTTTAAAATCCGAACTTAATTATTAACTTAGCGGAGCTCAAGAAATTAAAGCGTTGTAAATATCATAAGAAATGACGATTTTATTGGTCGGGAAAACAAAGAAAGTCGGGAAACGTATCTAAATGTATTCAGTTATGAAGGAGATAAAAGGAACGAAAGGTTAGGTTGGGATAGGTTAGGTTAAGTTAGGTTTGTTTAGGTTAGGTAAAGTTAGGTTAACTTACGTTCTAAATTGGTAGTGCCGGATATGTATCTCCGTTAATATCCATTGGATCTTGAAAATTCTTGCATATTCTTGTTCAGCTCACTTTCCCGATTAGTTTGAGTACCTACATGAACTTAAAAAAACTTTTCTGGCATTCTCTGACGTTTTCCGCAGAAAATTACCATCATTTCTGGATTCAGCCCAAAATTTCCTATATTTTTAAAAAATGTTCAATATCGGATGGAGTAGGCCTTCAATATCGGAATTTCAACATTTCAATAGGCCCTATCTAAATTTTCAATATCGGATGGAAAGTGAGCTTGTAACTTAAAGTGAACAATTAGGCCTAGCCATTTCTTTTGCGGTGGGTTTCCATATATTCCGTGATTCTTTCCCTCAGTTATTATACTTTATACTTTACTTTTCTTGAAATGGCGATCTACCCAGGTAGGTATTTTAAGCCAAGTATGAATGAGAGATGAGTTAAGGATGATTGTGACACAATCTTGTAGTCTTGTAACTGACTAAGGCTGACATGTTCCTTAGACAGGACTGTTAATTAATAGCCTAACAGCCAATGGCAACTAAGGGACCTACATTACGTGGGATCTGAACTACAGTTCTGCCTGCTTTACAAATCACGAACTGGTCTAATTTATGAGGACGGTCCTGTGAACATAGTATTCAATAGTATGGACATTAATCCCCACTAGGGAACACCGCGTCCACAAGTCATTGCTCACAACTATCCACAGTTTGTTACCTTCAAGTAGCTGGATTACAGTTCACGCAGGGGGCAGACTTATAACTTTACTTATAACCAGGAACCACACAAGAACTAGACATATGACCATAACTTCTCAAATATGTTCACGATAAAACAAGATAGAAGAACAGGTCTAAAAGATCAAGTGAGGCGCGTCTTTTGGGCCGGCTGGCGCTCTTTGACTCCACTTGCATTGTTTCCAATTCTACCGCGCCGTGGCCGTCTTTAGAGGCAGTATGGGAATGGTTTTGGTGAGTGGGATTGTTTACCCTATCCAGTATTTGTTTATTGCAGTGATCACTCACCTGGAGCAATATGCTTAAACGACAAAATGGCGTTATCAAGAAACTAGGCTATCACTTTTGAGTTCAATAAGCCGTGTGAAATAAAATGTAGGCGGCCTATAAAAATGTTTTTTTCATAAAAAATAAATCCTTTTAGCATTTGCTTTCGTGGTTTTTCTTTAACAACTAGGCCATGACGACATAGGTTGCGTAAGCTTCAACAGTTTTCGTACTAACTGCCCAAGCGGAAACAAAGTTAGGCACACTCCTGGCGCTGTCTTGCCATTGTAACCTAAGTTACCGAGTTACAATCTCCAGCAAAAGTGATAAGCCATTTTGATCACAGATATTTTCATATAATGTTTAGGCCTGTATTTTTTTACCGAAATATTACAATCAGACATTTATGTACGCTAAAAAAAAAGTAAAACAGTTAGATATAGAATACGAAATTGTAACTTGGGCTACCATGTTTTTCTCAAAGAAATAAACTTTGATGATTACTTTGTCAATGCAATTCCTAACAAGAATTGAAATTGGATAAAAATTCAAAAGTTCATCGGTCTAAATTCCCTTTATATTTGAGAGTAAAACTGTACCAATGTATGTCTTCCACTTTAACAATTATTCATGTCCATAGTAGCCTAATTAACACAATTACATTATTGGTAAAGCGGTGAAAATGATTTTGTAATGTTTGCATTAGCTATTATAGGGATAGTGGCTCAATTTGAAATGGTTTTGTTTATATCTGTTAATCTGATCTGTTTAACTTAGCGCTGAAAATAATGAATATATGTAATTTTGAAGGATACTTACATCATTTTACATAATTTTAATTTGACATTTTTACAACAGGTATCTGAATTTTGCTGATTATTTATTGGGCAACTCACCACCTCCAGGTTATGGCTTTAGTCCTTATGGTGAAGATTTGATAGTAAAAATCCTCTTATCAACTATTTAAAAAGACGCAAAACATGTAGGCCTACACACACACACACACACACACACACACACACACACACACACACACACACAGACACAGACACACTTTCTTGACGTTTTTATGTCTTCATGTGTGTGTATGTGTTTTGTGTCTTTTTAAATTATTGACAAGCCGATTATTACCATCGACCTCTTCACCATAAGAACTTACGCCTCAACACCGTTTGGGTGATGAGTTGCCCAATAAATATTCAGCAAAATAATTTTGATGGTCTATTGTAAAAATGGGGCATTAGATTTTAGCTTCAAATGCATTTTTGCAAAAAGCAAATTACTTATGCTGGCTTATCATTTTTTTAAAAGCTGGCTTATCACTTTTTATACCCATAGTGAGGGTAATATTCATAGCAATTGAACTGATGAAGCAACTTACAATAGTACAGGCCTACACATACATCATAACATGCTAATTAAGTTTTTACTGCCAAAGATAGGCTTATTATTTTGTAATTAAAGTAGTAAATGAAGATGATGATTTGTAGATTTTAACGATGATACATCATCCCAGGACAGAGCCTGTCTTTACAAAGTCATGTTTCACATGAATCATTACAACTTGTATTATTATTCAAAGGTCAAGATTCTGAAATTACCTTGGAACATTTTATTTTAGGTTTTTAAAGTGTCTTTTATAAACCAGTAGCTTTTATAAAAATACTTGAATTCTTGAAACAAAGAAAGTTTGAGGTTTCCTCTACACACCTTACGTTATATATGGATAGCCTTAATTTTGTAGACTAAACACTATCAGCCTAGTTTTTGGAAAGAAGAATTAAAACGCGAACGTTGAATTTTTGACTTCAGTTGAAAACCTTGTTACTTATTGTTAGCTGTGACCTCTTTAAAACACAATGTTATCTGAAAACGGTTGGTCACCAAGTAAGCAATATGTGTGTGTGATAATTTGGTAAGTGATATGCAAAATAGGCTGACTTATGTTTGATAGGAGATCTTTTTTAGGTCATCAAAAAGTGAAATCCTATAAATGGTCCGTTTGGGCTGGTTTTTTTTAGAAAGTAGAATTGACCAAGCTGTATAAATTGGTTTTGGTTCCCATCTCCAAAATAAGGAAAATTGAGAGACTGTTCATTTTTGCATAGCTATGTCCAAATGTCAAAAACAGTGAGATGTAATATGTGGACAACTCAATTTAAAAGCCTTTGACGGCTGTAGTCTATATTATGTGGTTCATATTCAAATAATTTGAAATTTTTTACATGTTTGGTAACTTTAGACAAAATTGCCTCCTACATGATAGGTTATCCTGAACAGAACAATTGACATTTTTCCTAGGGTGTCTTTGACAGTTTTTTTAAACAGTATGTTAAACTATGGCACTACTCTTCACCTGTGGTCACTAGTAGATCTAATAAATCTAAGGGTAAAAATATGAAGTTAAATTGGTATACTAACGACTTGGTAAGAGAAAGGGAGTATATGTTGAATTTGTTATACAATAGCTGTTGAAATAATGGTTCTGGGCATACTCAATTGGCTTATAACGCATATCTCTGCAGCAAACGGAATTATAGACGCCATCTCACTGAAGCAAAAAGACAAGCCTGTGAGAACTTTATCGAGTCCGCACCAAACAGATGCAAGGCTGCTTGGAGTGTGATTAGGCAGGAGCATTCCCCAGGTGGTTCACAGGAAGTATTGCTAGATCCAAAACAACTTAATAGTTATTTTCTTGAGTCAGTTGCAGAGCTTTCAAATAATATCCCCCAAACAAACTCACAATATAATGACCTCTTAGGAGAGAGACAATCCCCCCTGATTCATTTTATTGGCAACAAGTGGGCTCTGAGGAACTAGTTAATATTGTTTCTAAATTGTCTAACTCTAAGAGTATGGATACATATTTCCTATCTAATTTTGTAATTAAAAAACAATTAATTCTATTAAAGAACCACTCTCATTTATTTTTAGTAAGTGCCTGGAATTCAAGGATATTTTTCTGATATGCTAAAACTATCCAAAGTTATCCCTATATACAAAAAGGGCGATAAGCAACTTCCACAAAATTACAGACCAATATCCATAGTACCTATTTTTTTCAAAAATATTGGAATCTCTTATGCACAAACAGCTTTCTTCTTATTTTGAGTACCATAATCTTATTTCTGAATCACAATTTGTGTTTCGAGAGGGGCGGTCAACAACAACTACAGTCATGGAAATTGTAAATTTCACTCTTCATGCTCTCGAAATTAAAGAATCTGTAGCGCTATCACTATTGGATCTCAGCAAAGCATTTGATTGCGTTCCCTTTAATATAATTTTAGATAAACTAAAATTTTTTGGAATATCTGAGCATGCATGTAAACTTATTAATTCATATTTAACCAACAGGCAGCAATATGTTTCTATCAAAGGTGCAAATTCTCCTATAGAAAACATTAAAAAGGGTGTACCACAAGGCTCTGTTCTTGGACCTTTCTTTTTTACAGTAATGATTAACGACCTATCAAAAAATATTCCAGTAGGAACTGTAATTTATGCAGATGATACTACTCTTTTTACAAGCAATACTAATTTAGATACCCTTCATCAAACCATAGATTCTGTAAAAGTTAGTGCAATAAATTGGTTTTCCTCAAACAAATCATTATGCAATCAAGAAAAAACTCAAAATTTAATAATTAGTTTATCTACACAATTTTAAAATGTGCAAACAGTAAAGCTATTAGGAATAAATATAGACTCAAAATTAAATTGGACTTCTCATATTGATACCATATGCACTAGGATTTCCCGGGTGAGCTATCTTCTATGGAAACTAAGAGATTATCTTTCAGCTGATTATCTAAGAATGGCATATTTTGGTTTATTTCAATCGCACATCTCTTATGGTTTGATTCTTTGGTGTCACTCTCCATTGGTAAAAAATATTTTATTAATCCAAAAGAAAGTCATACGAACTCTCTGCGGGGCTGGTTATTTTGATCATTGTCGACCATTATTTATTCAAACCAAAATTCCAACAATAATAAATCTGTATATTTATCATATACTAGTTTATACTAAAACACACTTAAGCTTATTTACCACTAGACAGGAGATACACTTTCATAATACTAGAAATAGGTCTAAACTTAATATTCCCCAACACAGGCTAACTAAATTTGGATCATCCCATATAGTAAACTGTGTAAATTTCTTAAATAGCTTGATGAGTCTGCTCAAACCACTTCAATTAATATTTTCAAAAATAAATTGCTTTATTGGCTATTGCTTCATCCATTTTGTGTGGTTGAAGAGTTTTTAAACTGTCAAGTAGATCTTGTTTTCTAACTTATCCAAAGATTAATATGTACATGCAATGAATTGGATCATTTTAATTTTACTTTTTACAATTTTAAAACTGAAAGAAGTTTGTAATTAATTGACAATCATATATTTAATTTCGTAAGCCGATTCTTTGCGTCAAAATTGTGGGCGTCTGGCAAGTCGTAGAAAGATGGGTGAGGGCTCAAATTAAAGTTCTCTATTTCGTAATGGCAGGAAAAATAATGAAATTGCTTGAAATTCAACATAAACGAGAAATAATGTAAAATATCTGCCATTTAAAATGCATTGGGATCTAAAAACGTCTGCTTTGTTTACATAAAACATGTGATGCTGTTACTTGATTAAAAACCATTTGGTAGGCTGGATATCAGTGTAAGGTAGATTTAGTTTGCTATGAAGGTTTTTGTACTATAATAAATAAGGATTGTTTGAATTTTCCCTCATAAGGGGCTTTTAGCCCCTTCAAGCCACTAGTATGTTATTAATCTTTTATGTTAAACTGTTTCCCTATGATCGTTGATTTGTGTAATTTAGCAATTTAGGAAAATAATGTGACAATGCCTATTTCATTTTGTATCATGATCAATGGCAATAAAAACTTTGTCTTTGACTTTTAACTTACTGCTACGTATTCAATCAAGGGCATTGTTTTTACCCAAGATGAATAGAGGTACCTATATTTGTTTTTACCCAAGATGAATGAGAGTGATAAACAGAGTAAAGTGTATTGATTTTGTCAAAAATAAACAAGCATAAGTAAACATCACTAGTTGGAGGAAGGCCACTATGCTAGTAAACAGTACATTGCACCGAAGAGTTCAGCTGATTTGAAATCTCTTCCTTCTTTGGCAAGTAGCGAGTGTGATCTCGGTGGGAGGGAGGTCGGGGGCATTCCTCTTGGAAACTTGTGAAAAATGTGGGACCCGAAATTGTGTTTTAACCCTATCTGAGTATCTACCTAGAAATGCCTAAATACACATTCATACAAATTTTGGTTTAATTTACTGCCATCCTGAGAGTACATAGTTATCATCATCAAGATTTTTAGTGGTTTATTAGCAGTAGGCCTATTGCATTATTTCACATGCCTAGGAATTGATTGTCAGTGGCACAAATTTAGGCTGTCAGTGAATTATAGGCCATTTGATAAACGTAGATATGTGATCTAAAATATGCCATATTATCAAGATTCTTCTGTAGCTGAAAGGGAGTCAGCTCTGTTACTCTCAGAGATTGGCAGATAAGTGACAGTAACGTTTGTTTGCAGGAGGATGTCGGCGCGGGCGAGTCGATGTCCTCATGTGGCCACCATGGGCCTCATCACGTCCAACTACGCTGAAATATCCAAAGACGTAAGCAACTCACTTATCTCACGATGGTGTCATTGATTCTAGGCATCATCGATTGAAAAAGACTAAAGATCTATTTGGTCCAGCCATAATAGACTTTTGAAATAATTTCCGGATTTGAAATTGACCTAGTGTGGACTGGGTACAAGAGTTTTGGTGGTAATGACATCGTTTATACAGAAAGACCTAGTCTACAAACGAAACCGGACTAAAAATTCAGCAGCTAAACATGCGACATGCAAAACCGGTCTGGTGTGAATGCCCAGAGTATATGTAGTACAATCACGTTATTCTAAGCCTCAGCAGTTAATGAGGATTTTGGAATTATTCAGAGTGAGAAATGTTTTTGGCCTTTGAAAATATCGTGTTCAAAGTGGATTTTAGTCTGTGAATTATGTCTTTCTAGGAAATTTTTACTCTTTATAAAGTGCTTATAGCTCATAATTGTGATGAAAAAAAAGCAACTTATTATCTAAGTTTTGTTCGACTTATCCACTATTTTTCAGCATTGTTAATAATATATAAAATACTGAGGACCGTAAGAAATACTTGAATTAAAGAAGATTCCAACCCTGATCATAGCATTATAAAAAATACAACCAAACTCGTGCTTTTCAAGTAGTATTGTCGGATAATAAATCTATCTTTTGATATATGTTTCAAGTTAAAATTCAGCTGACTCTCATCATTAGAGAGGTGATTGTTGAGATAGCAGGTTTTTAACAATCTGCTTTAATTCTTTGTAGAAGCTTATCTCTGAGAAAAGTTATCTAAATCCATTTGTTTGATTGTTTGCTCAATTTACATTTTCTTGTGGAACAGTAGCTGTTAAGAGCAATAACACCGACATGTATAAGAATGCAACATTTAGTTTTGAAAGGTTTAATTTTTTAAGATTCTTAATGACATTTTAAATTTCAGCTCACAAAAACTATGTATTTCTTAATAATATAAAATGATGTTATTAATTTGGGTGTTGTTTAAACACAACACTTTCTACAAAATATAACATAACACTATTCACAATATTCAGATCTTACATCTAAATCATTTGATTATTTTCTAAGTTCATGGAAAATGGTAATTGGAGCCCACTTTGATAGTTCTGGTCTTTCCAAAACTTACTTTCCTCTGCTTTTTAAAAAGAACTTATCTTTAGTTAGTCCTAAATTATTTGTATCTCTCACCGTAGTACACTATTAAAAAGCACTATTGTTTCATAAGTAAATAAGTTTTTTGTCAGATAATGCGATTTTACCTGATCCCCTGAATCTTCAAGCTTCCTAAGGTTCAAAGGCTAGTCCAGCAATACAGTAATGAACGTTACCCCACACTGGCGTGCAAAGTAGGCCAGTTACGTTAAGTTTGGGGATCGTTTTATTTTAGGAAATTCCATCTATTCTGTACTTATTTGCATTAGGAAATAAATTATATTTTTAGATATTCTCAAACGTTGACTATGTCTGCTGCTGCAGTTTATGGTTGAGAAATGCCATGCTTTCCCTTCTTGTGGTTGGAAATCGATTACATTTCTGTATTCCCAAACGCTGATGGTGTGTCCGCAGCTGCAGCAGTGCCACTCGTGCGAGGTGCGAGGGGCGAACCTGTGGCTGTGTCTGTACCGGGACTGTCTGCGGGTGGGCTGCGGTGATGCAGGCCAGGACCACAGCCAGTTACATTTTCAGGTATGAAACAGAGAAGCTAAAACTAAATACCCACAGTCAATCACATTTTCAGATACGGAACAGCGCACACAATCCCAATACTGAACACCCACGGTAATTTTCTGGTACCAGTAGGGAACAGAAAGTAAAGCTAAAACTAATTTTCAGCACTGATTAAAAGTTAAAATGTCAACAAGAGATAATACTCTAATTAAAATTTGTCAGGGATAGAATTTGGTGTACTAATTGTTGAAGGTACATGAACAAGTAAGGTCTGAAAAAGTTACTTATAGATGTAGATATTACAGTGATAGAATCATGCAGGAATATTGGTGTTTCAAGAAATAAGGTAGATGACTCAGTGAATTTATATGAAACATTAAGTATGCAAAGCTGTATCAACAGAAAGACATGTTTAAAGCAGGCTAAAAATAAAACAGTACAACCAAGTATATAAGGATGTAAATGGTTAAGAGACGGTCAAGATATAGTAGTTAAATTAATTGAAACTGAGAGGATAAGAATTTACTGAAATTCGAAATGCCTGCTATTAACGCTTTGTCAGGTCGCAGGAAAGGTAACATAGGAAGCAATTAACAAATATTAATCAAGAAAGAAAAAGACAGATTCAGGGAGAGAGAGAGAGAAATAAGTTAGATGGTTTAGTTAGGTTGATGTGTAGTTAGTAAGTATATTTAAAAGGTTTTGGTAGAAATTATACCATATATGAGCGGATAATATATATTCATAATAAATTACACATATATATTTATGTAAGAGTAATACAGTACTGCTGTACTGTATGTTGTACTTGGTTCAACGTTTTTATGGCATTCTAATGAAACATTAAAAGTACAGGAGAAGTATTAGTTAACAGAGGGTGAAGGTTAGAAAATTTATGGTCGATCAAGGTTTTACTGCATCCAGGATTAATACTTTTGATTCAACTTTTGAATTGAGACAACTGGTCCCTCAATTTCAGAATAAGGATGGACTCTCACTCTGTCTGTCGCATTTGCAGAAGCAGCCGCAGCACTGCGTCCACCTCAACCTGTCGACGTTCCGGCTGTGGTGCTACGTGTGCGACATGGAGGTGCTGACGGAGCAGGAGCCCCCGGCGCCGGGCTGCGCGCGCCTGCGCTACGGAGACTCTCTGGACGACGACTCAGATGACGGCCACTCGCACCACGAGGACAACAACAAGTCCACCGGTCAGTCGCGGTTAGGGTGTCCACTGGTCCTTTAAATCGTCTGAGGTTGCTCCTCTAAAAGTCTTCGTTTTGAAAAAAAAATCCTCCAAATGTCTTTTTTTTTACTTGATTGTTCAACCTTTCCACTTTCCAGTCTACCAAGAAATTTTGGTTGAATTTTTTTTACTTTTTGAGATGTTTACAAATGTACTGCCATGAAACAAAACTTTTTAACAAAATTAGTTTTCCAGAAATCTTGAGAGATTTATCTTGAGATATATCTTGGGAGATTTATCTAGAGATATAGTTTTTTGATATATTGGGTTTGGTATCTTGTTTGGTAATCAGGTTATGACTAAATTGCTTTTTATCTTTTTTTATTGATTTACAATGGTATTTTTCATAAATGATAACCTTCACTAAGAAATGTCACTGGTCCCCTAAAATCCTTCCTTTCATTACCTTTGTTGTAGACACCCTGTTGGTAATTTCTGTGCGGGCTGATGTTTGATAACCTGCTTTATTGCTGCTGTAAGAATCGTACTTCATTGGGCAGAAAGCAAACTTTGCTTTGTTGGTCGCTGTATTCAAGAGTTCTTTGCGAAGCTGCTTTTCAGGAGAGATTACAAGCAATTGAAAGTGGTTTTGTAATAAAAATTCTGTCGTAGATTGATTTTAAAGGTTGAGACCAATAGCACAGCAAATATTATTGGTTTAATTTCAAAGAATCCCAAATACCGAAAAACTAGCTAACGCAATAAGCTGAAAGGCATTCTGCGGTACTATTATAATCCTGGTAACTTCCACTACAGGGTGTACAAAATACCTAAAAAATTAGCTGGTGTTGGGTGGATAGTTGTTACTGGATGTGAGTAAATCTTTCTCAAAAACTTATCAGTCTTCCTTGATACCACTAAATTAATTAATTAAGACATCGGAGTTGTTATGAAGCTTAACATGTTGATACCAATACTTGTACATAGTTACTACTCTTAAACATGATATTTCTGGTTATTTGTTGTATATTAGAATTTATCATATTTGACATTTCCCCATAACGACTGATTGATTTGATTCTAGGTCTTACTGGCCTACAGAATATTGGCAATACATGTTACATGAATGCTGCTCTTCAAGCCCTTTCTAACACTCCTCCATTGACCAGGTAATAAAATGTGACTCAACCAACACACTCTTTAACAACAACAACAACCACAAGAAAGTCATCTTAGAAAATTATCACTTGTTCTTAAATTGGTATTTACCGCTTTAATGGAATAAATTGGCTACAGTCCCTGCTAGGAGCTCATCTGTAATCCATTTAATTTGATCTCTCCTATTTTAAGACTGAATATGATTACAGCTGATGAGATTAATTTATTAAACATTTAGTTATGTATTTAAAAAAATAAATTGATGTAGTGTTATAGAATTTAATTAGAAAAATCCTAGGGGCATGCAATATAAATTTTGACAAAAACTGTTAAACTTCTTAATCAAGGAAAATATGTTATTAAGCAGTAGCAACATCACTTCATTCCACATTTTGAGTAAATTCTTTTCATATTTATATGGTGTTCCCTAGTTGGTGTTAACATCGCTTAGTGAATGAATACTACATTCGTACACAAGACCATCCTTATAATTAGACCAGTTGGTAAGTGAAGTTTACGAAATTGTGGTTCAGATCCCATGTTAAATGGGTTGGTACCCCAGTTGCTATTAGCTGTTGGGCTATTAAATTAAAAGTCCCGTTAAAGGAACATGTTGGCCTTAGTAACAAGACTACAAAATCGTGCCACAATCATCCTACAATTATATGTCATTCATGCTTGGCTTAAAATTTCTACTTGGGCAGATTGCCATATTAAGTAATGCTTAATGTATTCATGCTTTGAAAATTAACGTTTCAAAGAACCGTCAGTGTTGTACGCGGTTGACCGTGTGGTCGTGGTGGCAGGTACTTCCTGGAGTGCGGCGGCGTGGTGCTGAACGCCACGGAGCCGGGCCGCAAGCCGCCGACGCTCAGCCGCTCGTACTGGCGACTCATGCAGGACATGTGGCACCGGCGGCGCATGGGCTACGTGGCGCCCACCGCCATCCTCTACGGCATACGGAACGTACGTTTTGTGAATTATGACATCTGATTAATCAATTTTATTCAGAAAGAGTACACCAATTTCAAAATTCTCAGTAAATATTTTTAACTCTTTGCTTAAGTGCATAGATCTGTTGTGCTCATGTTTGTAATAATTTCTTTATCATTTAACCACATTGAGGAAGCATTAAAATCCCTTTGTAATCTTACCCCTTGTTATTCTATGCCCTGTTAACTTAGT
Source organism: Flexamia atlantica (assembly GCA_035578135.1). Lineage (NCBI taxonomy): Eukaryota > Metazoa > Arthropoda > Insecta > Hemiptera > Cicadellidae > Flexamia > Flexamia atlantica. Next base: position 26,819,764 of record JAQJVK010000008.1, on the reverse strand, counting down.
ATGATATCAGTAAATTATACATAAACTTCATAATATTCTTTTATTTCCTGAAATGAATTTAGGAACAAAATATCATAGGTCATAACTGACGCCCCTGTGTAGTTACAAGGGCCCAGCTCCGTTATCTTTTCTGCGTTTAGGGTGTCAGTCACTGGCCATGAATTTTCTGTTCCTCAAATATGATTTAAGCCAATTTTTTTGCACAACCCTGTTGTTTCTTTTTTTTCTTGGGACCTTATGATTTCTGCTTGTCGTGTCAAATGCCTTGCTCAAATCAATAAATAGATGATCATTTACTTTTAGGTACTCAAAACTGGATCTTGGTAAACTGGAAATTGAAATAACCAGAAGTGACAATAAGAAATAGAAATTATCTGCTTTTTTGGTTTGACCAGAATGGTCAATGAGAGACAGGAATGATCTACATTTTCTGTTTAATCTTTGCTTTCAGGATTTTTGCTTAGCAAAAATCCTGAAAGCAATAGGTCAGTTTACAATATTTAAAAAGCAATTTTGAAACTTTTGGCTCCTATAACGGCACTGCAAATGTCTTGTTGAAACTTAACCCCACATTTATTATTTGAATTTTGGAGGAGTTTAAATTTGGCTGCTTTGAAGTTCTATCTATCTCACCTTAGTCCTGCTTTTTCGCAAATATACACCCCAAACAATCATCTATTGTGTTTCCTGGCACTATTTGTTATAAGAAGATGTTTATTATTTCAACAAAAAATTACACATTGAGAATCATAATTTAAACAACCACCATAATTCCTGAGTAAGTTGAAAAAAGCTTAACAATCAGAAAAAATTATACGTCTGTGAAGTAATCATCATGGATCGGTCGGCAGGTTCACCCAATGTTCCGAGGGTACCACCAGCACGACACACAGGAGTTCCTCAGGTGCTTCATGGACCAACTGCACGAGGAGCTCAAGGTTCCGTATGTCCAGCCACCGATGCCTCACAACACCAGGCACCCGTTTCAAGGTAACACACAAACAAATTTATGTGTGCCTGTTGCCTATCATGAGAATCATAAATTTAACTCAAGTTTTGACGTTGGAAGGACGGAGGTTAATTAAGGATCTGAAAAATTACTTATTTCAGTCACATTTTCCAATTCAAACTGCACTAATTTGCTGTAATTTCATAAATCAGCACTCTCTAATGGGAATGAATTATTCCAAAGTAATTAGATTTCCAAGTAATTTTTTTGCAGACTTACATATTATTAGAATCTTTTGAGAATCGTAGCATGTTCTAGTTTATTTATCAGTAAAATTGGACAATGTTGTGTACCTCCTTTAAATTTGAAAAGCTCCAGTAAAGGGACTCCTTATTTGGGCTCATTGGGTTGTCTGGTTGTGGAAGGAAGCATACCTCAACTCTTGGCCTAGTTTTGGCATATGCTGAGTGTAATTTGTAACTCCCCCTTTTGAGTCCCTCCAGTTACCCTAACTCCTACACCCTTCTCATCCCTACACTCCCACCTAGATCCTCTTCCCGATTCCCCCTGCTCATGTTTAAAACTAGGCCTACTGTAAAAAAATGTCTGGCCATCTGGAAAGTTTAATTTGTAAAATAACCACTGATCCTCGTATACACCTCTCTACACTTGATGTGTGTTGTTGTAGTGCGGCGGGTGTCGAGTATGGACGAGTTTTCGGAAGAGGAGAGCGGGGGAGGGGTGGGGATGGTGGAGGGGGAAGGGGGCGGGGCCAGCAGTCAGTCAGAGGGGGAGGAGTACGAGACTTGCGACTCGGGAGTCAGTGAACGGAGCTCGCTCAGCGATGAAGGAAGCACCAAGCAAGCGTGAGTTTTCCAAGGAATAGCAGTGTAAAGGAGCTTGTTTACACCTTTCATTTAGAAACAGAAAAATTTATGAGCCAATTAAAACAGAGATTTTTGACTAAGATGACAAGCTTTTTTTAGTAAAGTAATTGGTATTGTTTGAAGGAAGCTCTAAAAGAGGAAGAGAAAGGTTGAGTTATTAAATATACGTTTGTTGACCAGTTTTCAAAATACAGTAGATCTCTGGTCAGCTAAATAAAAGTTAGAGTGATTTTTGAATTGGATGATTTTTTTGTGTCTGCTTTGCCATTGTCTCTTATTTTGTCTGCTTCACCGGGAAACATCCACACTTGACTTGTCTTTGAATTAAAATCATCTAATTGTTTTCCATTTTCTGATAACTGTTTATGGGGTTATTGTAGAATGTTATCATTTCTTTTTTATTTATTCTCAATACTGCTTGATGGTGAGACAGTTAATTACAAGAACAATTTCTGACAACTTAAGTTCATTTTATGTGAACTTCTCAATGTATTTAATTGAATTAATAAGAACAGTAGGTTGTCCTTGGCTTTCCTTATAAACTTTGCAGTCGTTTACCAATACATTCCCTTTTGTTCATTTTAACTTTTCAGCCTCATACAATAGCGTTTTGGTGTCTGCTGTTAGGTGATAGTTAAAATGTACTTTAAACTTAGACTTAGGACAGCCGTTAATAAAAAATTGAATGTCTAAATTTACCTCTTTTTGTATCTTAACAACTGCATATTTTTTTCTGGTGATTATCAGTTTGATAACAGTTGGGCAGACAGAGTATTCTTTCTTCTCTGGAACTCTGTGAGCCGCCTGGAAATCAATATTGAGAACAGTTGTTTCATAAATTTAAATAGAAAGTTTATAAATTACATCCATTTCACTCTTCCTGCCACCTCCAATATAACATTAATCTTCACATTTCAAACTTAATGTATTACTAACATTGTTAACATTGCACTTAAAGGGATAAGGCTTCTTTGCTAAGTTGCATATTTTTGCATTGTTTCTTTAAGTTAACTACTTTCACTCAATACATTTTGCTCTGTTGGATTTCATTTCTACTATTATTTCTCCATATTTTTCAAAGCAAAAATCAACTAAATTTGAATATTAATTGATTTAGATTTCTATGCTTTTATTCATTATCCCAAATTATGGGTCATATTTATTTTTCCGTACAATTGTTTGTGAACAGCTGGTCAATATTAGTTTCAATCAAATCTCTATTGTTGCAGAGAGTGTCTGTCCCGGTCCCCATCTCCAACACAGGATATCCAGATGTCGACTATGTCTCCTCACAACTTTCATTCTTCGCACTGTGAGTTTTTAATCTTGCCCCTTTATTTATTCCATTCTTTATTTATTTTCCATTCTTTACACCTTGAATTTGATACTTTTCCCTATGTATTCCTTGTGGTCACTGTTGAAAACCCCTCGGTAGAAGTTTAAAAATGCACATTCCCCCACTCCTGGTTCTACCCCACAGGGAAGTCTTGACTTTGGAATCCACACTTGTTTGGTTATACATTACATAAAACGCTATAAGCAAAAACGTTGTACCTCAGGATGACTGGCACTAACAGCTGATTAGTGGCAGACAGGAAACATCACCTGAACCTGAACAGCTGTTGTTTAGCGGTAATTATCATTTTGAGGTTTGTGAATTTAAATTATTCAGTCAATTTGTGAATGTTTCAGTTCTATTTATTCATGTCAATACAACAACTATTTATGTATTGTGTTTTAATTTAATCGTACAAGTGAGGGAAAATGTTGTGTGAACTACGGGAGTAAAGTGAGTAATCTGCTGAAAGGAAATTGCTATCCTTGGCAAGCCTCGGACAACAACTATTTCCCTATGGAGACAACCTTGCACTTTACTCCCTTAATAGACAAATAACTATTGAAGTGTGGTATGTAGCATCCTGTAAAAGGTTTAGGAAGTTTAAAATAAAAATTAAAAATCTACTTAAAAATGTCATAATACCGCACCGGCTTATTCGTATCACCAAACCTGATACAAGAGACATCAAATCTTAAATTAAAGTCAGGGAAACAGATTTTGGTCAGGGAAAGTCAGGGAATTTGATGTTTCGTCAGGGAAATAAGAAATTGTGCTGAAAAATTACGATGGTGATTCACATCAATGATGGATGTTATCTATTTCTGATTTACCTTTGATTCATCGTTTCTTGAATTTATTTGTAATTGGCATTAATTTTATTTAAAATTACTGATTATCAAATCAGTCTGATCAAGTGTTACTATTCAATGAACCATTTTTTATTGCTTTAACAGGAATTCCATTTCAAATCACAACATCTTTACTTATTCTAAATCTAGAAATTTTTTTAATATTGAGAATATTTCTAATCATTTTCAAGAGTAAATTGTAATAAATTATACTGAAAACTTGTTGTTAATGTTTACCTTAAATAGATATAAAATGAATAAATAGAAAATCAAGGAAGGAAAAAGAAAGAGGGGGGAGTAGTAGGCCAGCTATGGGAAGGAGGAAGCTAGTTTTCTTTTTTGTTCCAAAATTTTTATTTATTTTTAATTATTTGGATTAGCTTTGTGGTCTATCAATCACACAAGGGATATCTAAGCCTAAATTAAATTTAAATTATATGTAACAGTAACACATTTTTTTTAAACAAGTAAACAAAAACATGAAAGTAATATACGACAATGGAAATGAAAGGGCTGTAGGTATATGTACTGTATTGATCAGCAAAGCTAACTGCCATACGTGCAAAATTGAAAATCTAAACAAGAATCGTTCATTAGAAATACATGGGAAAATTAAAACCCCCTTATTGACCCATAGTGAATTACAAAAATCGAAGTAGCCTACATCGTTCTGAAGCATGCATTGACAACCGAAAACAGGTTATTTGAAATCAAAGCACCCGGAATTTTATATTTTTTTCATCAGAGAATTGTACTTTTGTTTAGGTCGTATATAGTGTTCATATAATGCAATAGAAAAAAACTATTAGTGATATAGTGTTTTTTCCAATATAACATGTAAAACTTCATTGTGTAGTTAAGAATGTTTGCCAAAAACTCTTGGTAAAAAGTAGGGGTGGGCGAGTAGTGGATTTTGATGTCGAGTCGAGTCGAGTCGAGTCGAGTATTAAGCCAAAAACTCGAGTATCGAGTCGGGTCGAGTCGAGTAGTTGTTTGTGAAAAGTAATGAAATTTTAATTTTTTCAACTAAAATCCTTTTTCAATTTTTTTTATAAAATTGGTCCACTTTATTAAAGCTTATGTTTTTATATATTTCTTGGAAAAATAAAATTATATTGTAATACCCCTACATTGCATAAACCCTCCTTTTAAATGAATAAGTTGACTATGCTAAAAAATGACTCAAAATAACAAATCAGTTAATGTAACATCACAAAATAAATTTATGTAGAATATGCATAGTTGTAAAATTTAAGCAGTAATAAGATTTAATTAATAGCCTACTATTTAAACAATCAAAAACAGTTTTATATCTTACCTAAAAATAATCGTTGGCCCTAATTAAAACCTTAGCAGAGAATTTGTGAAAGAAAGAACTAAAAACATCAGGGAGGAAAGCTGTGCCCAGTTATTTGTTTACTTCTCTAAACCCAACCCGTGCCTTGCCTGACTGCTGAACTATTGTTTTTGACATCCAATCACTTGAGCATGAGTGACACAGCTGCGACCAGATAAGAATAAGATATCCCCCAATACAAAAATTATAAAACCTAATTGTTTCATGAAGTCCACTTTACCTATGAAGTCCACAACTTTCTTCTCATTTTTACAAATCAAATGAGACAGAAATGAAGGCTGAGTATCATTTCAAAGATAAAATATAATTACAAATTTAAAGTAGGTAAGAGCTAAATATAGCTGCTGTCAGTTTTCAATTTCCGAATTCAGAGACATCTCTCAGAATCTGGTATTTCTAGATAACTGTCAAAATCCATTCTTCTATGAGTTAATGAAATATTTTCGAGGTTACTGTTATAAAAAACTCGTGGACGGCTGCGAAAATCGATAGCGCATTTCTATCGGTCGCGGCTAAACGCGGATGTAGCTTTTCAAAACTCGCCATCTGCCACGAAATACGATCGCACGTATTTGCCGATCGCCGAAAATCGGCAAATGTAGCGTTGCTAAAGTCGCGGTCGGCCGAGAAATACGAGCGCGCGTATTTGCCGATCGCCGAAAATCGGCAAATCGTCGCGAAAAACGATCGCGTGTATTTGCCGATCGTAAATAAACGAAATGCAACTTTGCGAAACTAGCGATCGGCCGTAAAAGTCAGTCGCGCGTATTTGCCGGCCACAAATGAACAGAAAATGCTGCTTTATTGTGAAACTAGCGAGGAGCTGCGATAAACAATTTGCCGATTGCGGATAAAAGGCAGATGTAGCTTTGCGTAACTCGCGATCGTCTGTAAAATTCGATCGCACAAACGTAAATTCGGCCGCCGCGTAAACGGCGGGAGTAACTAACTACTCGACTCGTTTTAGTCGAGTAGTTGGAACTACTCGACTCGACCTCGAGTAGTAGCAACTACTCGAGTAATTACTCGACTGTCGAGTACTCGCCCACCCCTAGTAAAAAGTTCATGTCAAGGAAATTAGTGGCCTGTGTTCAGGGAAAGTCAGGGAAAATTATTAGGAAATTTTTGTGGACACCCTGTATTACTAAAAGTTAATTACGAGGACAGTGGTGCTGACAGATGTCGTTTACTCTTGTGTATTGTTTGTTGTCATGACACCAGTATTGCTGGTAGATGTGTATTGTTGGTATTGTTTATTGTTGTGTATTGACTCAAGTGTATTGTTTGTTGTTACAACAGCTATATTTTTGACAGGTTTGTATTGTTGTGAATTGTGTATTGTTATGTATTGAATCATGGTTATTGTTTGTTGTTATGGCAGCAGTGTTGATGACAGGTGTGTATTGTGTATTATTGTTGTGCTTTGACTCGAGTGTTTTGTGTCTCAGTGTCGCCCACCAGAGGCAGTCACAGGAGGAAGGCTCAGATCAAGTATCGCAGCATCATCTCGGACGTGTTCGACGGCAAACTGCTCAGCTCCGTTCAGTGCCTCACCTGCAACAGGGTTAGTCTCGGATTTTTTTGTGGTCTAATTTCATGGGCTATTGGTAAAGTACCTGGGGGACCGAGCCTTGTTTGGTAATATTTCAGTTTTACAATATCAACCCATTATTATTCAATAAACCGATATCATTTGCTCTTTAAACACATTCTTTTTAACACTCCATACAATCTTCAGTCAAAAGCAGCGGCACTACGGATGAGTTTGCAAACAGCCGTTTGGTTTTTGTTATTTATTTTGTTTTGTTTCTATCATGACATCTCAAAAGGCCAATTTTACAACCTTAAAATTAAATTTTTATTTTTATTAATTTGCAAACTCATCTCAGATGGGTGAGTTTGGTTTTTGTTATTTATTTTGTTTTGTTTCTATCATGAAATCTCATAAGGCCAATTTTACAACCTTAAAATTCAATTTTTAACCAAAACAAATTTTTGCAGGCTATGGTACCTATTGGTGTAGAACACATTTTTGAGCCATTTTTGAGTAATTTCCAGCATTGAAGGAAATCCTTGGAGCATTTTCTGAGATAATTTTACCAGATCTGCTGTTGGAAATACACACGTTACAATTACATTTTTTCCAGATATCAACACGAATGGAGACATTTCAAGACCTCTCGCTTCCTATACCGAGTAAAGACCACCTGACAATGCTTCACCAGGGCTCCGTGAACATAGCGAAATGTGCTGAACTGTATTCCACCGACCAGGTAGGCCTACCTATGTTTTGATTGAGTGTAACAGTTTGACTTTTTTACAGTGTAAACTCTAGAGGTGTGCGGATATCCGAAAACTCGGATCGGATCGGATATCCGAATCCGATCCGAGGGTTTTATAACTATCCGGTAAGACTGACTAGATATCAGACCCTATCGGATAGACTGCATTTTTTGGGGTAAATTGTAAAGAAAGATCAAATTTTCAAGTAAGGAAAGTCTTCCAAACAAAAGAAGTCACTGGCGACGAAAGTACATAAGTGACAGAAAACATCGCGGAGCAAAAACGACACTTTGAAATGCGACGGTTGCGATAGCGGCTAGAACAACGTCTCAACACGACGCGAGACGTTGTATGTAGTGGTATGCATCAAGCGATGTATTTCGGTTGCCGATATTGTGATTCGTGGTTAGATCGAGATCGTTGAACACGATCAGATTACTGCGCAATACCCGACACGATAACAAACATTTTCTTAAGATAAACTCATGTTACGTAGCATTAAATCAGTTAAAAAATAGTAGTACATCCTGTAATAGTTCTGTCTCGATTAGTATCCGTTACCGACGAAACATCGATTGGTATGAGGGAGAATAGCAATCAAGACAAATCAGTGTTGGTGTTCGCCATTGACCGACAGTGTCGACAGTGTCCAACAGTTGTCTTGAATTTCCAAAACGAAATATCCTGTAAATACCCTATAAATAAATAGTCGTGTTGATGTTTTGTACGACTATTTCAGGCCGTAAATATCTTAAGTGGCCTGTTGATACGATAAAATAAAAAGCCTTCAATAATTTTGGGCTGTCAAAGATTTGGCGAACCTGTTCATTCATTGTTTGTGATATGAAACAAATAGACCTTTGTTCTAATTAAATGATCAAGCTTTAATACTGAAACTTACAACATTTGAAACTTATCTTGAAATTTAGGTTAAGTTTACTGCTCAGACTTAGGCCTATTTTGTTTTTTTAGTATTATTGTAGTGAATCAAAATTTAGGTTGTCAGGCATTAAGCATAAATAAAAATGTAAAGCTTTCTTCAAATATGAGGTGATTGGTGAATCAAGTTTTATATTCAATTCTTTTGTCTAGTCACTTAGGCCTAGTCTCTGATCAAATAAGGAAAAGAACAAATAAGACAGAGGCCTAATAGTGAACAAATTTAGGTTGCATTGAAAAAGGATTTTTGTAAGTTGCAAATTCTGAAACTGATTTAGGCCTAATAAGCTTATTCAATTATATTCTACCTATGCTTAAGGGGAATCAATGAATTTCTAAATTCTTAACAGATATTTAGTTGAACCTTTGCATCCTTTAATAATTGACATTTGGCCTATATTGGAAACAATATATCACAACAATCAACAACTCAACCTATTAAGGCAAATCTTACCTTTCACATTAGGATAATATGGTAGTTCCTTGCAATTACCTTAGGGTTATGAGAAAACTTAAATCTGCTTATTACACCGTGCCGTAAATATCCGAATCCGGTATTATCCGATCCAAACCTGTTGTTATCCGATCCGAAACCGATCCGAACATAAGCTATCCGATCCGAATCCGATCCGATCCAAAAATTCACTATCCGCACACCTCTAGCAAACTCTTAAATCAGCACAAAAACCTAGTTTACATGGGTGGAGATATGGTAACTTGCTCGTTTTTAAAATGAGCCATACTGTCAACATTTGGCGAGTTGGAACCTTTCTTGGCATATTTGTTCTTAATCATGTTTTAGTTTTTTCCTTATTCTCTATCAATCCAGTGTCCAGGGTTACATGAAGTCAGCCTATTCATATTAATACTGCTCAACAAGTTGGATATTGACTAGAGCCATACAGTGGTTCCATAAGTTTTAAGTTAAAAGTGATGTTTGAAACATCAACAAATTTAAAATCTTCAAAAGAATCAAACTTCAATCCTCAATTTGTTGGCTCTGTTGAACAAAACAGAATAGGTTACTAGTATTAACTTCATTTCTTCATTACTATTAAGTTTGTTTGCTATCACTGATAACATCAATAAACAATCAACAATTTATGTATGTCTTTGCACAACAGTAGACTATGAACATTGTTGTTGCAGCACAATAAAGCTCATCAACTTTTCGCGGTAAATGAGCTTGCTGTGTTGTTGCATTAAAGGAGCTCATCGTCGCTTCATGGCAAATATATCTTGATCCTTAACAAAAAACAACCTTACCGCTCGATCTCAATTTTTTGTGTTAGCAATCTCCTTAAATTTAGGCCTCACTTGACTAATACTGTCTTCATTCATCGGCTGATGAATGTTGTTCTTCTATGGCAGATTAATCTTGCCCCCAGTTCACATCGAAACTTGCAGTTTTAATATTTATTTGTTGAAACTTGTTTGTCAGGTCGCGAAACCAAAACTTTCCTTAACTATTAAGGAAGTTTTGAAGTTTCAGCTGTTTTCAAGGTTTAGGTTTCAGTTTCAGCATCAAACGTTGTAAAGAAATGTTGTAAAGTTTAAAATGTTGTAAAATAGTCCAGCTCCACACTGGACTCCCTCCTTTTAAAGATATACATAACTTACCCTAACTAAAAAGTTGACCACACTGAACACATGGAACTTGATGACGAACCGTCGCAGGGTTGGCTGTCCTGGCTGTGGGAGTGGGTTTGCAGCTTCTTCTGGGGTCCGACTGTGGGGCTGCACGACTGTCTCGCCGCGTTCTTCAGTGCTGACGAACTCAAGGGTGACAACATGTACAGGTGACCAACGTTCTTGGTGAATGAGTCGAGATTGTGAATAATGCCGGAAATAGCTATAAAATTACAAAGTGTTCCACTTCTGTAATGAAACCAATGGTTTTGGTTTTTAAATGTCTCAGTTGAATTTTTTGTATGAAATTAGTTTGTTTTAATTAGGCTACATTTTGAAATGTGCAAAGAGGAAAGTTTCCTTGTAAAGAAGAAAGTTTCCTCGTAAAGAAGAAAGTTTCCTCGTAAAGAAGAAAGTTTCCTCGTAAAGAGGAAAGCTTGGTTTTTTTATTTTTCCATACAATTAGATAGTGCATTATAGAGTTTGAATGTATGTTTAGCATGATGGTAATGGGCAAAATAAGTCCTAATTTTGTGTTAAAATTTTTTCGTCTTTTTTATTGAAATTGTATTGATAAAATATAACCAGGCTTGTGTACGATTCATATTTATCAAATTTAATACATCAGTTTCTGGAGGAAAACTGAAATAAGACTGTTTTGGTAGGGAAATCAGACCAATAATTTTCTTTTCTGTTAATACATTTTAGAATTAACGCAGACATCTAACGTAATTAAACATTTCAATGTGTTTTTTGTTCAGTTGTGAGAAGTGCAACAAGCTGCGGAACGGTGTTAAGTATTCCAAGGTGCTGGAGCTGCCTGAGGTGCTGTGTATTCACCTCAAGAGGTTCCGCCACGAGCTCATGTTCTCCTCGAAAATCAACAACTACGTCACATTCCCGCTGGAAGATCTCGATCTCAAACCTTATCTCCATAAAGGTGTGTGCAATCTCAAACATTGTCTCCTTAAAGGTAGTGTAATCTCAATTCTTATATCCTTAAAGGTGTGTGCAATCTCAAACCTTATCTCCTTAAAGTTGATGTGTGATCAAAAACCTTAGGCTATCTCTATAAAGGTGTGTGCAAAATCTTACCTCCAGAAAGGAGTGTGCAATCTCAAATATTATTCCCATAAGGGAAGAGGGGAAGGAGAAGGGGGGAGATTAAACCTTATCTCCATAAAATGTGTGGTCACCTGTGTTTTGAACCTCCTTCAAGTAGGTTTTTGGCACCATTGTATTATTGAAGTAATTTCCTAAAAATACATTTATTTTTCCAAATAGGTACTACTTTTTATGAAGGGCACATTTTTTAGCATTGTACAAATTAATTTTTCCATCAACTGTGATAGGTAAGGTAGCTAGAAGCCAGAGAACCAAAAAATCCATTGGCTGCCTAAGAATCCAGTTTCTGATTGTCAATTATTGTTTTTATATGACATGTGTAATATGTTGTTTACATTATTCTAGGTTTTCAATGAAATGTTGTGATTTCCTTTTTTTCAATTTTATAATTTAAATTCTACTCTGGAACAAAGACAACAGCTTCATTGGCTATTCACTGAGTAGACCAGACCTTAAACAAAGTTTTACTATTAACGGGGTAACTATCAGTTAGTTAGGAATTTGGGAAAACATCAGTGATTTTGTAAGGTCTGGAATTTCATAAGTGAAATATGGTAGACATCTTGTAGCTAAGACAACGAAGCCAAGAAGTCTACAAGGCATAGAATAGTCTGATGCTAGCCTCTGGAAGCATAGGTCAACCTAACAACTTAATCGGTTCTGAGATTCTCATGCTAACAACAATTCAACCAAGTTACAAGTGCTGTTGACGAGAACAATGTTAATGGAAAAATAGTTTTTTTTATAATTTATGTTTTGCATTAATATGGTAACATAACTGTTTGTCGGTCCAGATTGCAAGTCGAAAGTGACGACGTACAACCTGATCTCGGTGATCTGCCACCATGGGGCGGCCGGCAGCGGCGGCCATTACACCTGCTACTCTCTCAACGAGCAGTACAACCAGTGGTACGAGTTCGACGACCAGTGTGTCACCCTCGTCCGGCCTGAGACCGTCAAGAACTGCGAGGCCTACGTGCTGTTCTACAGGTACGTCACTCGATCAATGGACGCACGTCCATTCGATTTGATTCCAATGCCAAAAACGTATTTGCAGCATGTGTACATTTTTCACCTAATATTTATCAATGAATATTTGAAAATTAACTATAAATTGATCTAATAATTATTTGTAGTCATTTTTGGCATTGTGTCGTCACGGCTGAAATGTGCGCTTGCTGCAAATAGATTTTTGCTATTGGACTGTCTTGTGCTGGTAGGCCCTTCAGCTGGCATTGTGAAAATGGGCCTTTATGATTAATTACAGTATAGCATTTGTTTTTAACATAATTTTTAGCCTCCAGGCTGCTTAATATAATGTTGAATAATCAGATTTTACCTTCAATTTTTGAGGGAGGTTAGTGACATGTTACAAGGGAGAGGAGGAGGATGGCTAGAAAGGCTGATTTTAGCTTAAAGTAAACTATAGCCTCTTGAGTCGTCGGTGAATAAACAGTACCATCTAAATGACATATCACAAACTTTACAAAAGTGAAGAAAAACTGTTTTAGCAACACCGCCTATCTGCTTAGTCACATGCAAAATGTATACGAATAAAAAAGCAGATGGGCAGTTTTTTCTATTCCTATCTTTTGGGCAGTATTAGAACAGAGCTATACTAAATCTATCCCTTGGATTTTTGGTTAACTACAACCACCATTATGTGCGGAATTTGACTACGGTTGCTAGGATACCAAAAACTCAATTTTCCAAGGTTCGTCAGATAGGCAGTATTGTTTCATCGCCAAAGAAGTATTTATTTATTTTCGTAATAAACTCCAACAAGCAATCGGAAAAAATTTAATCTATTTTTAAAAAATTATTTTCCGCCCGCAGGAAGGTGAGCCGGGAGATCCAGGAGCAGCGGGACGCGGTGGTGCAGCTGTACCGGCGCACGGCGGCGACGGAGGACATGTACGCCATCTCGAAGGCGTGGTTGACACGGTTTCAGACGTTCACGGAGCCGGGGCCGATCGACAACACGGACCTGCTGTGTCGCCACAACCGGCTGCTGCCAGGCCGCGACCACTACCTGCAGACGATGCTGACCTACGTGCCCGCCAGCGTGTGGCACCACCTCTACAACATGTGAGTGCCCGTCGAGGCCCAGTCCTCCCATGCGACTAATGTTAATTTTAGCATTGGGCTTGCAGGCGGCCTAGGCCATGTCGTTTGACTCACACTATTCGTGGAGTTTGAAGATGGAGGATTGATATAGTTTGGCAATACAGTGGATTTTTTTAGGTTTTTAGGCTGTTTTTTAGTTTTTTTTTATAGATATTGCAAGTTTTGTTAGACGTCTTTATATCCAACTCTATCAGTGTTACCACTCTGATCTAGGGAACTCTTCATAAATGGTAACAGTGATCCTATTGTTAACTTTACTTAATAAAAATTAAACACAATATAAGTATATTTGCATGTTTTTCATTCAAAATTTACTCATTTTTTTAGTTATTTGTGTTTTTGTTACAGATTGGTATTGATGATCAGGAAAAAATTTGTTGTCTCTTAAAATCTTTTTTGATTAATGGCTTTTAAGTTTTTAAGCTATGTAAACCAATAAACGGCCACCATGAATCATCGTCAAAACTTTATTCCCTTCATTAAAAAATAGGCATATTTAAAAATTTTTATTTACAAAAGTTGAAGTTGCAACATCATAGAAATTTCAAAATCATTAATTTACAATTTATAGAAATTTCAAGATCATGAATAAGCTTTAGGAAAAAAACACACAGACAAACAGAAAACTAAAGTTTTAGGACAAGACAAACCTTGAGGAGAACTTCTTTCTCAGATGAGATGTGATGTAATAAAATCCAAAACCAGAAAGAGACGGTTGTGCTGACTGTCGTGGTGTGGTCGGCAGATACGGCGGCGGGCCGACGTGCGCCCAGGAGCAGCTGAGGCCGTGCTCGGTGTGTCTGCAGGAGGCCGGCCATCGCCCCGACGTGGAGTACCGGGAGTTCACCCGGCTGGCCCAGGTAACAACATGTTTAACACGTTAGCTGCCATGCCCATTTTCGGTCTGATTACCGAAGTGCCACGCACATTTTCAGATGAAATTTCAGTTATGTGGTGTTTTTTTGTACTCTTTGGGGTTATTTATGATGGCTTTTAACAAAGTAAATATAATTATATGTAAAAAAAATTCGATAACCAATTGGGTCGGCATAACAATTTTTTAAGGAATATTCTTTGATATTTTGACCTGCTGACCTGATAATGCGACATAGCAAAATTATAACCTACCAGGAAATTGCTCTGTTACCAATTTTTGGGCACACAACAAATAAAACTCAAGAACAATAATGTACTAGGTTTATTGAATTATATTAAATTATTTATAATGACGAGAAATTTTCATTTGAAACGATGGAAACCCAATTGTTAATTCAACTTTAAACATGACGTAAAAAAAGTAGTCGGCTGCTACTTTTTTTATTGTTTTGGTCAGGTAAAATAAAAAAATGATGGAAATTGTTGCCAAAAAGTTGAATTTTTTTAATCATATTTTTGAAAAAATTAACTGTCGTAGTTTGGTTGATAACTTAGTTATTGTGGAGAGTTTATCTGTGTGGCGCCTGCATAAAAACAAAATCAATCATAAACTTCTGTTTACAAAAATGTAGTTGACTACAATAATATACAAATGTGGTATCAAATTAAAGGTCTGAATCTCACAATCACTATGGTACCAATTATAAATGGTTTAGAGCCAGTTTACACGTCATCAAACGTTACTAGTACATTCCGTGGTGGCAGCTTCTATCAAAAAATGTTAGGACAAGCTTCTAGGTTATCAGTGTTTATGATGTGTAGACTGCCTGTAAACCATATATATTTGGTAATTAAGTAATTTTGAGATTCAGTCCAGATACCAGAGAGACTTTGCTATTTAATGTATCGCACATTGTATTAATTATGTATCTATGTACAATTAGATTTCAGTTTGATGAGCGCCTCTCACACTTGCTTGCAAAAATTTATATTCTGAAACAACTTTATATATTTCCCTCATTGAATACAACAAAACCAAAACCACAAGCACAAAACCAAAACCACAAGCAGATAATTGGAAGTCGAACGTTTTGCAAATTAAATTAGTTGAGAGTTATACTGCTGATTTAATCTTGGACATATGAATAAAAATAAAAATAGTGAATTACTGAATACTGATGTGTTTGTTGTCCAGTCGGGAGGTTGCCTGTACGCGGTCGCCGTCGGATGGTTCTCCCAGTGGGAGAGTTACGTCAAGGGCCAAGCCGCCGAGGCCCCCGGGGCCATCGACAATTCCCCACTCACCACCTACGATCCCAACCTCACACTTGGTAACTATCGATGATCTTACCAAGCCAAATCGATGATCAATGAACTTGGGCTTTGGCTTTGTGTGTGATCTTCAAGTTTTGTGTTATGTTTTTGTGAGGTTCGCAGAATGAATGGTGTTAAATGAAAATATATTGTTGAATGTGATTTGTACTCCATCGTAACGAGTGAGTCTTAATTTAGTTTTAGTTTAATTGTCGGAACATTAGAGTATTATTTCTCTTGCTAAATTAAAGAAGTTTATTTTGAGAAAATGATAAATTAACATTTTTTAATGCTGAATCCAATTGTAGACATTGACTAACGATTTACAAAAACGAAGGTTAAATTACTACCAACCTCGAGTTCAAGCCGTTCATCCCTTGCTTCTCTTGTCATGGTACATTCATAGATCAATAATCTAAATGTATAGGCAAAATATAAAAAACAAAATGACAGCCCACAATATCTAAAAAACTGGTAGGTAGGTATCATGAACCAAGATTTTTAATAGACCAGCCAGTTAGAAAAACTTTGTGCAAGAGTCCTAAATGATGTTATGGCTGCATTTCAATATTGATTGCTGGAACAGCTGAGTCTTAGTCTCTGATTGGCTGAAACTGCAATGTCCTTTGGGGAGACCTGTGCAAGATACCGTGTGACTAAGGACACTTCTAGTTATCGTGTAGGCAACCAACGACTGAAGAAAACAAATTACCTGAAGTTGATTTTTACAAAAAACCTGACACAATTGTAGTGATTCTAAGACAGCATTACAACCAATTTCAAATAAGAGATCCGATGTTTTGCTCATGAAGTACTGTTTGTTCCAGACAAGGACTATGTGCATGTGACGGCAGAACAGTGGGCTCTGTTACACAGGATATACGAGGGGGGTCCCGAGGTTCTGGTACAGGAACCACCTTCTGCTCCTGTCTTGCCGTAAGTTTACGTTCATATATTATGTTCCATTCAACTAATGATTTGTTTTCAGGATAAATAAGCTCCTTCAAAAGATATTTATTTATCCTGTGAATTTTTCTTTTTTTAAGAGCTGGTGATGTCCTAAATCGATTTTAGGACGATTGGAAGTAATGCGTGAATGTTGAAAAAGGGATTGTTTGGTTTGAGAAATTGCAACCTTCAGTAAGCAGTTGGAAAGATAATTTGGCTTATAAAATGAGTTGGAAACTGAAACTGCAATAATTCTATAAATATTTGACTATGTAAAAACAAGCTATGATTTGTGGCATTAATGGCTGTTTTATGTATATTGAAGTAATTTAGTAAATAAGAATATATTTGTCTTTTGTAGTCTTCCAGTCCATTTTACCAATCTATCATTTTACTGAAGCTCTTTGACACAGGCTGTCTCAATGTTTTTTATTTATTTAAAAAAAACACGGTGGGTAGTAAAGAGGTCTTCTGGAATCAATGCAGTGATTTTGGTGTTTCCTTTGTTTTCAACTATATGTATATATGTGCTCCACCAGTCAGTATGTGAAATTTTAAATGGGCATGTCACTAACTTAAATAATCTTCTTCCTAACTCTGTTAATGTTTAAGCATGGTAATTTATTTCACTGCTTGTTGAAATCCAATAAATCTGGTGACCACAGTGATGATGTACTGATTACAAAGTATTTTCTAATATGATTCAGTTAATCAACATTGATACCAAAATTTGTGAATTTAACTGAACCAAACAATAATTCAATTAGGGGAAATGAGGACCCTCTTGAGACATTGGACACCACCGCCATACGATTGGAGGAGACTTTGAAAATCAATAATGAGCCAGATGACGAGGAGGTGAAAAATATTTGTATCAAAATCGATCAAGAACCTTTACAAAAACTGAAGAAGATAGTGGCTCGTAAGAAAAGAGGAAAGTATCGTTTGACAGCCAAGCGGACTTCTGCAAAAAGAAAAGGCAGGATCTTTTAACTCTTTATCAGCCTGGTGTGCTTAATGTGATTGTTTTACCAAGGAATTAACAAGCACTGCCCTACACAGCTTGGTCGGGTTTCCTAGAAAAAAATTAACCTAGATCTTGAGTCTTAAGTGATGTAATCATAGAAAATTAAATTGAAAAAAGTCATTATTCTGTTCTACAAATTCCATTTTGTTGGGGAATGTTATTGAAATCTAGACCTGTCCCTAAACCTTATTCACAATTACACATATACTTCCTTGTATCTTCGGGGAAGCAAATTATCAGTAACAGTAAGTGCACACTATCAATAATAGCTGTTGACAATGTATCCCCACAGCAACATAAATGAACACTAGCCAAATGTTGTAGAATGTACTCAATAGGAAAGGTCATGTTTCAGAGAATAAAGGCATCCAAATTTTTTAAGACTTAAACGTGAGAAAATATTTTAGTAATATTGTCAAAAATTTTCACTTAAAAAAAGTCAGCTATTAATGATTGCTTCCGTACACCTAATTGGGCATGCTTGCTTAATTACTCAAAAAAAATTTAATGAGGCCTGGAACATAGCTGCTTATTTCTCAACAGCATTAAGAAAGACAAGATGTAGAATGCCATAGATGGTAAATTAACCCTCAAAACTGGTTAGTGACTGGCTAGTTAATTCTAGCATTTTAATATAACATTAGGGTTAGTTGCAAAAGACATGGATGATTTGGTTAAGCTCACTTTGACAGAGAATAATCAGACACACAACGCTTTGCAACACTTATTTATACAATTTTCTTTCATTTAACATCAAGAGATATCTAGGTTTTTGTTGAAGTCAAAGGAATTAATATTCAGTGATTCAAAGTGAATTGCCATTTTAATCGCTTAGGGCACACACAAATAAATAACAAAATATTATGTTACAGAAATGTTAAGATTTAGATTGAAAACAAGAACAAGAATTGTGTTCATTATTAATCAATTTTTAGTTTAATTTGCTATCACTACTGTGTAATCTTTTAATGTTATTTTTTGTCAAATTTCCTTTAGCATGTAATTTGCTTGTTTTTTATTACTATTGCATAGGGGTGTGCGAGTAGTGATTTTTGAAGTCGAGTCGAGTCGAGCCGAGTTTTGAAAAATACCCGCGAGTTTCAAGCTTTTTTCGAGTCGAGTTTTTTACGTTTATAATAGGCTATAATAGTCATCATGTTTCTACATAATGGTAAAAAATTATTATCATTACTCACATACAAATTACAGTTTCGAGGTAATTTAACTTAAAAGAATTACTGAACTAAGAGCAGATATGCAAATAAATGATACCAAAAAAAGAAAGAAAACCTTTTACTTAAACTCAATGATTCTTGATTTGATATATTTTTCAAGCCTAACTTATGTTTAAGGCTTACCTGGGTTTTGAAATTAAATTAAAACACAAACTATAAGCCATGACCAATTACCTGACTAAAATTCATGATTAAAATATTTCCTTTGAGTTATTCACACAGGAACATTTTTATTCATGTAACTGTCAACAAAAAAACTAAGTTTTTATTTATTTGGAATGGTTTCTAAAATATAATAATAATTTTTTACGAGATGTAATAATAAATAACCTCAAACTATAGAAAAGATAGAGTGATATAACAATGTATGTGTCTTTAATAACTAAAAATAACTTTTTACTTCAAGTATAACAAACGAGGTTTCAGTTATATTAGTTAAAAATGGATTGGCATTGTGAAAAATGGCCGTAATATTCTTTCGCACGTACCGATTTCGGGTAAACGGCGGGAGTAACTACTTGACTCGAACTTTCGAGTATTTTGCAATAAGTCGAGTCGAGTAGTGCATATTCGGCTCGAGAAAAGCTCGATTCTCGAGTACTCGCACACCCCTACTATTGTAAATCTTAACATGCTTCAACTTACCCTTTTATTGGTATTTAGTTTGTAGACTGTTAATAGCTATTCAGTATTTCCTTTAACTCTAAGAAATTACTTATCTCTCATGTAGCACTTATCAAAGCTGCAATATGAACTCCTTTCTTAGTTTTCCACTTAATTTTAAAACAATAATTCAGTTGTGAGAGTTTTATTTTAAGTTTTGTAATTTTTTAACATTGAAGTACAGGTAAAGGTCTAGCCTCAGTGCTTTAACACATTTTTAGCTTGATCACAACTTGTTTGGAGAAATGATCATGTTCAAACACCTTCCAATACCATTTCATAAAATTTTTTAGGAGTACTGGATCTCCACTCACCTTACCAAATTAAATAGAATAGAGGATAGAGATTGTTAAAAAATAACTCATTAAAAATTAAAATTATACAGCTATAAATAATTTTCCAGATGGACAAACACTTATCCGTGTCTTACTACACCATTTTTTCCTTATCTCAGGGTGTCACCGATTCAAAGACTGCAAAAAATAAGGACTTTTTAGGACCTTTTGAGGAATAAAAAAAGAATTTTCAAGTACCTGAAGAGATTTCTTTAAGTAGTGCTGATTTTGAAAAATATTATTTTGGGCTGAATTGGCAAAACATCATAAACAAAATGAATATTTTTATTTACCAGTAAATAGCTCTGAAGATTCATAAAAAACTTAACGTCTAATGAGACTAAAATTTGTGTCGTACAGCTGGAAATTTTAGCATTACAAAGAATCTTCTTGCAAATTTATGAAAAATTTACAGTTTTGTATTGAATAGGAGAAGTTTGAATACCTGCAGGTCAAAAGGAGGACTTTTGGAGGGTTGGTAGACACCCCGTTGCATAAACTTGAGTAGGCCTGCATTTCTATCAAAGTTTTTGCTTGTAAAATTGTTGCTGATTCTACTGTTTAATAAAATTATTAAATCTTCCAGTTTTTTAGTGCTTATCCAGGGAATTTTCAGACACTTATCCAAAAGAACTTTTAACTAACCAAGCTTCCAACTTTTTGGTGAGGGGATTTGTCTATTCCGGTCTCTCATAGTAGAAGTGCAGTAGTGATTTATGATGTTGTTTACAGACCTGTGGCGGAGTGGAGCCATCCTGCGGAGATGCAACCAGAGCGAGGGGATAGCTTTAGACACTCCGGTAGGTGGTGGAAACTTACACTGTTGTAGAGTTTTAAGCTTGTGGTTTAATCCAACTAAAATTCTACAATTTTTAGTTGATTTTCACAATCAACTAAAAATTCTCTCACCTTACTTTTCCAATATTTTCCAAAAAATTCAAATCAAACTTCAACTTTTTGAAACAAATAGTTATTAAATTCCTTATATTTGTGATTTATTTAATATTTTTATGTTCACAGTAAGAATTGGGTAAGAATTTGCCAACTTAAAATACTTGGAAAATACAGTTCAACCTATCAAAACCCGTAGACAAGTGAAATTTACTTTCATCAGCCATTGGAATTTGGCTGCCCCATTCATATATCAAACATATAAAGAAACTTTTCAAACACTGAAGTCCAAAACTTTTTGATTTGGTTTTGGTATGGCTATTGTAACAAGACTCGATCCAAATTAAAATTTAGTTCTGGAAGATAAACAGCAGTCTGAAAATATGTTGATCCTTTATCAGTAATTTTAACACTGATGTTAGCTTATGAACTCTTATCGGTTGTTCACAGAGTCCCAAATGAACCAGTTGTGTGGAGAGCCCAAGGAGGAACTGGTTCGCTCGGTTTCGCTCTCAGATGTTCGGATAACCGGTGCCGGCGAGCCGCAGCCCTTCTGTTGACCTCACCTCTCTGTTTCACCTTGTACCATGATTCTAGACTGATATTTATTTGAATTCATATAATTGTTTAGCTTTAAGAGTTGTGAATATCGATCTATAAATCACACAGTTTGACTGATGTATTCTACTTTGGCTTTTAATACTGTTCTCACACGAACATCCGAGTATTTTTTTTAACGCTAAGCCTATTGTCTAACTCTATTGTAAGTCACTCGATCTGTCTCGAGTGAGCTGTAAACCAAATACATTCTTTTAAGTTTATTTGTATATTTTAATATAATGTAATGATGTATTGAGTTTTGAATCGTGTCGGTTTTGGAAATGTTACTTCACGGTTTTGTTATTGTTATTAATTGTGTAGTATTTCTAAATTATAAATAAACTATATTTTTGTTTGTTTTTCAGTCGCTGGTTATTTTTTTTATTCCCTTTCTCAGTAACAAATAAAATTGTGTGATAATAATCCAAGCAAATTCCTTTTTAGGAAGTAAGCTTGCAATCTTATAAGAAAAAGTATAATTCTTAATCAAGACGATACCCTTGAAAATGTGATGCACATTGTTTTTACAATCCCACCACGTTTGTTGGCCATGTT
The DNA here is from genome assembly GCA_035578135.1 of Flexamia atlantica. Classification (NCBI taxonomy): domain Eukaryota; kingdom Metazoa; phylum Arthropoda; class Insecta; order Hemiptera; family Cicadellidae; genus Flexamia; species Flexamia atlantica. Next base: position 26,797,837 of record JAQJVK010000008.1, on the reverse strand, counting down.
CAGCAACTCCTAACAATCTCAACAAATCTTGGTCTTTTTAGGCCTACTATGAAAATATATACATCAGAAGATCTAATGATGTTTGAAGGTCTCCCCAAACTATCATTGATTCTCATGCTTTCAATAAAATAAAATTACCATGTCAAAATGTTTACTTAATGTCAAATGTCAATTCTAAACAATTTATGAGAGAGTTGTTACCGTACTCTTAATATTGCTCCTAATATTGTTATATTAGGGTCATTTGAAATGAGGAAATGCACTCAGTTGCCATGAGAATTGCATTGAAATGCCAAAGAACTAGTATTTGCTAAGAAAATAAGTTTAAAAACCTATACTTGTCTAGTAATCACTTCTAAAAGTATATTTTGTTTAGCAACGGATCTCGTGACGGATCTTATTGGCCTATAACTTATGTCTTCTTTTTTCTGCTGTATCCATGTTCATTATAAAAATAAGTAAAATTCTGTTAAATCTTGCGATTGGGAACAATATCAGTCACACTGACCGGAAAACAGATTTATAATGATTTTTCGTTTTAAAAGCTGGTAAGTTTCGACCTTGGCATACAGTATTATGGACCATATATAAATTGACGAAGTTGCTAAGCTAAAAACATCTATTTATTTATTTATTTATTTATTTATTTGACAAACAGAATTACACCATTTTACAATACACATCTGAGTTACGGTACGTCCTGAGTGCACGCCGGTTCCGATTCCGGTTCAGTTTCAGATTATTGGCGACAGGAATGACACTTGTATTTTAACGGAAGTGGCCATTGTGGCAGCCGGAAGCAGAGCTTGCGCGCAGGTGCCTGCTCACCGGAATGTATTATTCATTCCGGTTGCGGATTCCAGTTTCCGATTGCTCCAGCCGCCATTTTTAATAGCAACATTTAATTTTGAAACCTAATTAATTCAGCAGTTTAATAGATTTACCAGCTATAATCTCTCATACTGTAAGAAACACACTAATTAAACACTCATAGCATATTCAAACAGAGATATAATAGATAAATGTTAGAAAGAAATTTCATTGAGTTCGGCGTTGAAGGTTAGTAAAACAACCTATTTGTGCAAGATCATTCATACAATACTTCTTTTATGTTCAATGACTGTAGGCCAAGTGGATAAGAATTTTCTTACAAATAAAACAGCTTATTCAAATTTAAAATAAAGTATAATGGTCTGATTCAAGTCACAGGAACTAAAGGTCGAATTTGAAATGATAGGTTATTATATCAATCAGCTAAAATGAGAGTTAAGTTAAAATATTCCTTATACGCGCCTCCCATTTTTGTAAATCCATTATCTGCTCGTCGCACTATCTCAATATATTTTTTGTTGACTTCCACGAACTAGAAAGACTTGAGATGAAGTACACAAATTAAATCCTGAATATGTCGAAGTTGCGAGCATAAATTATCATTGTTATTGTTAAGCTTGCTTTGCTGCCGTTTACCATTATAAAAACAATTAATTGCTTAGTGTTTTTTTTTACCACTCCCCGATCTTTTCCTCAGAGGCCTCCTAAATTACCAATATGTAAAGTAATTAATGACATTTATTAAATTAGGTATTTATTACATTAGTTGTACAATCAATGGTGAAATAATGTACACAGCGTTGGCAACTCTATTGCCTGCCCGCCGAGTCGGCGAAGCCTTTCAAGCCTCTACTATGGCCACCTATAAAAAATCTGATTCAGCCTAAACAGGCGCCGATAATCTGAAACTGAATCGGAATCGGAACCGGCGTGCACTCAAGACGTACCGTTATTCCTGTCGCCGAAAATCTGAAACTGAGTCGGAATCGGAACCAGCGTGCACTCAGGACATACCGTCACATAAGCAATCATAGGAAATCAGAAGAGGTGGTACGATCTAGCATATGTCGTCGCCAATAAAGACGTTTAAAATCATCAATTTCTTTGGACCTCCTTATTTGACATGTACTTATGCAGATAAACCCCATCTTTTATGATGTGTTTAAATTTAGTGCGTTTTGCTGGAGAAATATTAAGCAAGAGCATTAATATTTGAACCTTATACACCTTGCATTTTTGAAAAGGTGTCAATTTCAAGATCCAGGACATTATTGTGTTTGGTGAAAAGAGTGGTATCATCTGCAAAAATAAACAATAGACTCTCGTCCGACGTCATCCCTTTCATATTATTAATATATGTCAGGAACAGTATCAGGCCATAAGGATCAATCCCTGAGGAACTCCGCTTTTGACTAATTGTTTGCTTCATTGAAATTTTTGAATTTTGAAATATGATTGATGTTTTAACTCAATGAACTGATAGCGCTCGGTGAGAAAGGAATGCAACGATGAACACGTCCTTACACCCCGATCGCCCTCAGCTTACTGAGCAAAATTTTGTGATCGAAACAATCGAATCCTTTGGTTGGATAAATCTGCAAGGCAGCTAACAACGGATTCCCCGGCCTCCATTGCATCGCGATACACTGATTTACAAAATCGATAAGCGTCATCTTTCATGAATGGAAGAAACCTTTATTTTGCTTTTTGTAGACGGGTTCATTTGCTTCTAAGTAGTGAGTCAGCTACTCACTCACCACTCGCTGGAAGAGTTTAGGAATGGAAGAAACGAATGGGATTTGACTATAGTTTCCCATGTCCGACTCATCCCCTTTTTTGAAAAGAGGTTTGACTTTCGCTATTTTGCATTGTTGTGGAAATACCCAACTATAGTCAGTGAGGCATTACCTACATACCAACTGGAAATAAATTATCTTGAATCTTGCGATTGCAGCATTTATCGTGATCAAATTTGATCCCTACCAGGTGGGAATCAGCTGCTGCTGCTCTTTAAAAATGTGAGGGTATTCAATTTCTCCCCAATTTTAATACTTTCTATTTCTTAAACCCGATTTGAATAGCACAGTACCGAATTTCGCTTACAAAAACTTGACCTCTTTAAGACCGGGACGCAGCAGGGGCTGCGTATTTTAACTGGAATATGAGTGAAGGATGGGTGGGACGATCTTGCAGTCTTGTTACTGACTAAGACCACATGTTCTTTAGGACTTTTAATTAATAGCCTAACAACCAAAGGCAACTATATGGCCATAGAGTATCAATAAATGATCGACCTACATGGGAGGGGCCCACCATGACTGTGGGTCTAATGGCCTACGGGGGGGGCTTAAGAGGGTTTCTTACCGGCTTGGGAGCAGATCTGTGCAAGTTTTCCGTTTAGTCAAATCATCAAGTAATGGGCAACTAAGGAACCTGTTGTTTAATGTAGGATATCCGAACCACAATTCCTCCAACTTCACCAACGAATTGGTCTAATTACGAGGACGGTCTTATGTATGAATGTAGTATTAGTATTTACTTTACTTTACTCCTACTTTACTACTAACTAGCAGTTGCCCGTGGCTTCGCTCACGATAAAAATTGTTACTCCCTGCTGACTAAATGAATATAGGGCCACATACTGAGTTTATGATTACACAAATAAGGTACAAAAACGAATGATAACTTTAAGTTAACTAACTAAACTAAATCTAACTTTTATATAGTACATATAATCAAAATAATCAATTAACAAAACAACCATAAAACCATTATGAAAGTAACAAAATTGTAAATCAGCTGTATCCGTATGTGAAGCTTGAACCATCTGCTTGTTGAATGAACATTGAAAACTAAACAAAAGATCATCCATTCCATTAACTAAGGAGAACTTATAAACTTCGACCTCGCCAAGACCCCTTAAAAGTTTGAATTAAAAAAAACGTTCTTAGCGGATGCTTACGCCATAATGAACGTCCATGCAAAGGTCCAAGGTTGTAAGACAAGTGGTTTGGGCTGTGCAGTGATAGGTCAGTGGTATTGGACAAATGTAAAGAAGGTAAACTTTCATTAATCAGAAAGATGTTTTCAGGAATCTGCAAAGACCGCACGTCTGCTGCGACTGGAGTTATTCTATTACTACCCCCCGCAGAAGGTATTTCTATTTGGCCTCCCTGTACTATACATGCGGGCAGATTCAGCGCCCAGCCGACAAAGCCCTCAAGTGTGTCACTGCCCTAGGAAAGCTTACGCCCAATATCGTCAGATATGCTCGCATGTATGGTATTGAGTGGCACTTAGGCAGGATATAAATACCCCCGTCGCAGCAGACCAAGTATACAGTTTTCTGTTTCATGAAAGTATATGTACGTAAAACGTAGAATTTTCCCTTGTTTAATGTCAAAAAAAGTTCTAAGGTTTTAGGGTCTATCTTGAACGAAAAAATACCCCCGTTGCAGCAGACCTCCAGACTATGCATGACCTTATTTTATTTCTTCCATAAGAATAACATAGGGAATGAGTATGCAGGTCTGCTGCAACAGACATACATACATTTTGTGGTTTTAAAACAATATCATGTGAATCTGAACCATAAAAGCCACATATACCAAGTTTTATTAAGGTGTGTTGAGTAGTAACCGAGATATAGAATTTTTCTTATTTTCCATGAGGATAAAATAGGGACAATGTGCTGTGTTTTCCGCTTTAAATATCGTTCAAATGGTGTTTTTTGCTTCTGGGAGCCCCAAAGTGAAAAGTTATCATGGCCTCGGGCTTAGGTCTTGCCATGAGACCTATGGTAATAGTTTATTCCTTTAAGGAAATTCGTTAATTGCGTCAATGAAATTCGCTAAAAGACAAAGCAAAGTCTTTTTCTAATGATGTACATAAAATAAATGGTTTAAATTAGCTCTTTCAATAACAGCTGTTACAGGGAAGAAAGGTCTTTAAATTATCTCTAGTCAGTGATTTATTTTATGTTCTATTCCTGACAGCTGACTACTTTTTTTGCTTTTTACATCTGTTTAGATATAAACAGTTCATCAATTATTTTGTATTCTGCCACAACTTAAACTTGGTCGAGATAAAATAAAATCGTGTTTTAGGATTTTGCAGTTTGATTTCAAAAGTACTTGTGATTTAATAAATCGCCTAAAAATATCAAACATTTTATACTTGATGAGTAGATTCCATGAGCAAATGGATTATGTACGAAAACTAACGATGGATTAAATGCTACTTTTATATAGTACATAAAAAAAATAAATATTATAAACCAAAACATAAAACTGAATGAAATTATTAAACATCTGTAACGACGAATCCATCAGTGAAGGTAACTACCATCTGCTTGGAACTTTGAAAATGTAAACAAAACATCATCCCCTTTAATTATTATGGGAAAACTTGGTTGAAATCAAATAAAACTCGGTTTTTAAAAGCTTGCTATTTAATTTAAAAAAGACGTACGCTAGTTTTAAGTCGTCTAAAGCCTTCTCATATGTGCATACTACACAGGAAAAAAGTTTCAGCCATAACAGTACTCTAGTTTTTGCGTGAAAAGCGGTCTAAAGTGTGATGTTGAGCGTTACCAACACACATCGTGACATAAATTGAGAAAAGGCTTGATTCAGATTCTCTGACCTTCAAAACGCAAAAATAACCGGAAATTTCATAATTCTAAGCAATGTACAGACAAAACTCTAATTTTATTTATATAGATACTAATACTTTACTAATATACTAATACTTTACTTTTGGAAGTATTAGTATTAACTTTCAAGAGTTGTTTTCTTGTTTTCTCGATTAGAACACTATGTTCCTTCAACTTATGTAAAGTCCGCTTATTTTGCATTATTTCAGTCAATAGCTGCTTATGGACAAATTTACTATGGAAGTTCACCAAAAATACATGATGTTTTATTGTTGCAGAAAAAAATTATTTGAATAATATCTAAAGCCGGAAGGCTAGCTCATTGTAAACCGGCTAGCTATCTTCCTTTCGTTGATTTAGAAATTTTGACCATTGTAAATGTATATATATACCATCTTCTGTTGTTTACATATAAGAATAGTTTTAGATATAAGAGTAGGAATGAGGTTCATAGCATAAGTTCGAGAAATTGTGAAAGAATTGATTTGCCTCAGGTTCGTTTGGAAAAAACAAGAGCAGGGCATGTTGTTATGGGCATTCGGCTTTTTAATAAGTTAGGCTACCCATGGCTGTGATAAACGTAGAATTTAGGGCTTTCAAAAAACGATTGTTTACTTTTCTAGTCAAAAACCCGTTCTACCATAAAGATGAACTTTTTAGCATGACAGAAAATTTATTGCAAACTATTTAAATCTTTTAGCATATTTGACAAATCGTTGATTAATTTTTTGTATAATTATTTGAATGTTAATTTTATTAGTTTGATTACAGTTTGCATGTATAAATTCAATTTTGGAATTTGTTTAGGCCTACTTATGTTTTAACCTATTACAAGCTAAATATTGAAATATTTGATAAAAGACAGAATAGTTAATGTATTAGCCTACCTACATGACTTGTCAATGCATGTAATAATGTAAAATATGACCAATAAATAAATGTCTTATGTCTTTACTAGTGCACTAGAGATATACGACCCTAAGTTATAAAACCGATAGAAATTGTGGAACCTAAACATCCTAACTTAACAAGGCCACACTAAAAGTAAGTTTTTTCAGTGTGGCCTTGACCTAACCCAACCAAATCTGGACGTTTTGAAACGTTCCCGCGGAAACTTTGGGACAATTTTATTCCAGTGGATAGCCATTTTAAGAGGTATTGCAATATTAAATTAAAGCATCGTGAAACCAAAATTTTTGAATCCATAAACCGTAAACTCTAAGAATATTTTATAGAATACAAGTTTAAGAAGTGTACATTATTTAATATTGTCATGTTTGTTAAATTCATTTTCTTGATCTCTTGCTTGGCTCTCATACTCTTTGGCTTCGTCTTCGTGGTCTTTGGGACTGGGAATTGATGATCATGGCGTCGGCGTCCAAGTCTCAGTGAATCGCAAATCAATGATGAACTTCTTTTAACTACCATTTGTTAGTGGTCTTTCTTAAGTTAGTGGAGGGTGATTTTAATTGCCTACACAGACAACATTTAAAGTTAGGTGTTTTTCTTGTATAACTTTTTAATGACTTGGCCTACTTCGTAATTTAGTGTAAGTTGTGGCTCGGAGGATTATAGTGCTATCACAGAATCAAGATGACACAATTTTTACCACCGAATCTGCTTGCTTTGTTTGCTCCTCGAGATCCGATACCGTATCTGCCTCCTGTAGCGAAATTACCTCACGAGAAGAAAACTAAGGGCTATGTTGGATTAGGAAACTTTCTCAATTTTTTCGAGGTGAGTACCGGTAGCCCTATTTAGTTTGATAATTACGCCTCCTATCCTACCAACTCTGTTAGGCTTAGGCTATAATATGATATTGGTTAGTAAGGCCCTACATCTTTAAGCTAGTCTAAGCCCAGGCTCCCTTAGCCTAATAATTTATCTTGGGGTTAGTAGTCGATATTTAGGTGTCATTTTCCTACTGGTAAGAATTAGCCTACCTATTGGCCTATCAATCAATAGTCGGGCGATTCTCTGTGTGACACACGGGACATTCAGACACTTTAGGTAAATGTACCAGTAGATGACACTTTAAGGAGGGAAATAATGTAGTCGCGCACAATACAAAGTACTTTATTACTTTAATACTTGAGTAATAAAATTTGAGTTGTGCGCGACTAGCCTACGTTATTCACCCTGAAGATGGAGTAGGCTACTGCAATGTCTCTGAAATGTCAGCAGAAATCTTCGATAAAATGACACGGTCCAACCTAGTAGAAGTCAAAAATTTAACATCTTATGAAAGCAACCGTGGAAGCCTACACTCTTCATTGAATGGTTAGTATCTTATTTTAGATTTGGGGTGTTAAAATTAAGAACTCAGGAAATGTTTTTTGGTTTTAGGCTAAATGCTTGGATTTTTCATTTGGGTTTTGAATTGACATCTGGTTCCATAAATTCCTAGTTTGTACAAGGCCAATTAATGTATGGGAATGATAATCTTGGATTTTAATTCTTGAATCTACATAGTTAACTCAATTTTAAGTTGCTTGTATTTGGCCCAGGATCACTTAATGAATTCGACAATGGTATAAAATTACCTTAATTCCGTCAGGATCCGTTGAGGTAGATTATATTGCTACCGGTTTCAAGGCTTAAAGCCTCTTCATCAGGCTCCAATCACTCTCCTGAGGTCGTCGTAAGTTTAAAAAACACACAGTACATTTAATACACATAATACACTAAACATACGGACGGACGAATAATTACAAACATTTAATACCGGTGAACTAGTTCACGCGACACGGCGCGGCTGAGCGTGTGGTCATGACTGGGGGTGTTGGTGACCTTGCTTCCCCCTCCCGCTGTCGAGACAATGCCGGCGATTTTTCTGCTCTGCTCCCTTGTTGATGATGCGAATGGCCGCGTCGTAAATAATGTTTGATTTAAATGAAGTTTGTTCGTTCATTACTTTCTGAGGCTCTGATTTAATGGCTTTATAAATTTCGAATTCTTCGATGCAGTTTAAATAGGATCCCTTTTTCCTGTGATAATGTAAGACCTGTAAATTATTTTCAAAACTTGTGTAGTTGTGGTTTTCATTTATTAAGTGGGCGGAATAAGCAGATTTTGTGTTTGTTTTGTGTTGTTTGTTTTTGGTTTGAAAATAATTTACAGGTCTTACATTATCACAGGAAAAAGGGATCCTATTTAAACTGCATCGAAGAATTCGAAATTTATAAAGCCATTAAATCAGAGCCCCAGAAAGTAATGAACGAACAAACTTCATTTAAATCAAACATTATTTACGACGCGGCCATTCGCATCATCAACAAGGGAGCAGAGCAGAAAAATCGCCGGCATTGTCTCGACAGCGGGAGGGGGAAGCAAGGTCACCAACACCCCCAGTCATGACCACACGCTCAGCCGCGCCGTGTCGCGTGAACTAGTTCACCGGTATTAAATGTTTGTAATTATTCGTCCGTCCGTATGTTTAGTGTATTATGTGTATTAAATGTACTGTGTGTTTTTTAAACTTACGACGACCTCAGGAGAGTGATTGGAGCCTGATGAAGAGGCTTTAAGCCTTGAAACCGGTAGCAATATAATCTACCTCAACGGATCCTGACGGAATTAAGGTAATTTTATACCATTGTCGAATCAATTTTAAGGTTCTCAAAGTGTTTATAAATGTTTAAACGTTGGCTACAGAACAATCAATGTAAGGCACATGAAAAATGCCAACAAAATCAGAACGCAGATAGTACAAAACGCTCACAGCGATGAATAAATCACAGGGTAGAAATTGCCAATACACACTAAGCTGAAACCTGACCATACGAACTAGTACCGGTATGTGGTATCCGTGGGACGATCGGACTGTTTGAAGTAAGTCTCGGACAAGAACTATGACCCACATGCAAGTCAGCCCCCCCCCCCCCTGGAGCGCTTGAGTCATGTGACACGCATGCGAGACATCTGGAGCCAACTTAGTAAAGCATTCAAATTCTAGCTATATACTTTTGATAAATCCTCAACTTTTGGTAATTTTCCCAAACCTAAGAAATATTCCCATCTTTTAAGTTTCCTCCTACCGGGAATATTCCCAGCCCATATCGTACACAAGAATGATTTTTGCAATCCTTTTTTCTCAGCTTGAGTGCAACACAGATAAAATCTAATCACATTATAAAACACTTTTCTTTCCTGTAGATGTTCACAATCCCCTAATTATTCATAGGCCTATACTGTAGTTTATTAGGATTGTAGAGAATTAGGCCTAATTTTAAATTACTCTCTATTCAAAAAAATAATGTTGCTATATGAGCATGCTATGTTGCCATGTTGGTTACAGAATAACTACAAAATATAATCGAATTTAGTCACATGGTTTAATGTAACGATGAATAAAAATCGAACCCAAGCATTTTCTGGTTGAATTTCGACCTGTAGGCAATGTCTGTTACCGACACGTTTACCAGGATGGAGGAAAACTGTTTAGATTAAAACATATTTTAGGCTTAGGCCCAATATAACTTTATCTTACAGTAGTAGGGAGGCCGAAAGGAAATCATATTTATTTAATTTTTAAATTTCAGGATCCAAAAGACACACCTCCTCCAACTCGAGTGGAAACAAGGGAAGAACGGTTGGAGAGGAGGCGAAGGGAAAGAGCGGAACAAGTTGCATACAAGCTTGAACAGGAAATAGCATTGTGTAAGTACCAAAGTTAATTAGTTATTTGCTTTCATCAGACCTAGCTAAATAGGCTAATGTTGTTTTTTTTTCAAAAAATATAATTTGAAATCAAATTTTTTGATTTTGATTGGCTGCCTTTTTAGAAATTTATTTCTAATCTGCTGAACTGATTTTACATTAACTTATTTTGGCGGACTCAACCAAAAACACCTTTTGAGTCCGATTGCTAAGAAATGCTTTGTCCTTTCAGAATGAGAAACATAAGTGTCCTTCCTGCCTCTCTGAGAGAGAGCCAAATCTAATCAAGCAGTTTTGTTTTGCTTTCATTGTAAAGATGTTGGTGTGCTGCTATAGTCGAAAGCACGAAATAAGGCAAGTATTAGTGAGTGCACTGCGGGCAAAATAACATTTATTATTTGCTTGGTAAGGCTTTGGTCCCACAATGCCGCAACGAGACAATAGCTATTTGTGTAATAAGAGCACAAAGTATGTCAAGGCTGCTCAAGAATTGTAGATGGCCGTACAAAACATTAGCTGAGTGCGGCCAAACATTTCGAGAGCGGCAATGACTATTTGTGCTCGTAATACACACAAGATTTTTCCTACCACCATTATTTAAACAGTTTAACTTATTAACTAACCTTTACCTACACAAAAGTTCATTAAGGTAATGATTCCTTATTCTTTTGGAATGAACCGGAAGTTAGTGTATAGAAACGCCGACTGTTAAATCAGCTGATTTAGAGCAAGACAATCAGAATTTAGAATTGGGTGAGTGTCATGGGATTTCTGACCAATAGAGACTGGTCTTTGGTGTTTGAGATCGTAGTTATCTCTCTTGTGTCCCATCTTAACCTAATAAGTAACCCTGATTTAGCAAGTGGGAATGAAATAAAAGCGGAAATGAACCATTTTGCGTACTGTTTACAGGTGTGGCAATGTGATTAGTTCCATGCAGTGGTAGGAAAATATTTTTTGGAAAGAATTCTCATGATATTCTTGATTTAATTTGTATTGTTTCAGGGGACCCTCATAACAATGCCACTGCTACCCTTGATCCTTTCAAGACTTTATTCGTTGCTAGAATTGTAAGTATATTTTGCAATGGTTTCTTGTTTAAAACTTTTATGATCAAAATTTCATGAATGAAAATAGCACTGAAATGTAAGAATATTTGTCAGAATATATCAGACCTTTATAATGAGCCAATTTTAAAATAGCCAATATTTTTATTAAATTATAGAGAAATATTTGTATAAATTTATTAGAGACACTAAAATGATTCACAGTCCCAAGACGAAGACAGCAATTGTGTAATTAAAGACGTAAATTGTACGTACAGGGCTAGACGGTAGGGCCTGCTAAACTGAGATTCCACTGGGGTGGAGACTGGGGAGGTAATGGTGGAAGGCGATCGGTTGCCTTGGAGGGGGGAGGGAAGGATGGAAAGGTGAAGAGAGAGAAGACCAGATAGCTGAAAACGCACGCTCATTGGTTTACGTTTGCGCGGCAAATAAATCCGTGAATTTCTTTCTTCCTTAATTTGTTTTCTTATTCATCGCTCTTCAACTACCGATTAATGCATCGATGTCTCCGCTGCTTGTTTCTCTTCGGTTTTTTTGTATCATCGTTCAAGATGTTTGTGACAATAATTAAACTTTTTAAAAATGACGCCAGAACGAACGTCTTTGTTGCGTATTTTGGTTTCTATATGCGAAAATCCAAACAAATTGTCCTACAACAACATATGACGGCTAATATTTTTTGTCTAATTTTTATAAATCGATTGAGACAAAAATGAAATTTTTATCTCTTGCCGCTCAAGAGAAATTCTATGATCAATTAACAGACTGGTGTATATTTTGTCGTTCTCTAGTTCTTCTAGTTGTCTGACTGAGACGTATAGTGAAGATCGCTTCGAAGTTTGACATCGCGATCGCGACCATCCTTGTTCGTCTCGTTATAAAATTGCGTGGACTCCGTAAGTCAGAAGCTTGGAGCGAATTATTTATTGTTGAACATTTTTATAAATAGCTAATTCACCAAGCAACAAAAATATGTTTTTAAATTTAATTACTATGTATGGATTTCATTTAAATTTTTGTTCCCCCACCAGAATAACTCAAAGCACAGCTACTTGTATTGACAATATCATTACAAATGACATACCACAACTTCATCAAGATATATAAAGAGGTCTAAAATGAATCTTGAATTGGGTATTTCAGATCATAGGGCACTTTTAATTGAAATTTCAAAATCCTCCACTTGTAATAAAAAAACCTTTTATAAGGAAAGATTGTTTTCTAATAAAAATGTTTCTCTTTTCTCAAGCTGCATTTCTGAAGTTGACTGGGGATTTTTGTGATGCACAGACAAACTTTAACAGTTTTTTTTCATAATTTTATGACTAACTTTAATTCCTGTTTCCCATTGAAATTTTACTCAAATAAATCAAACAAAATTAAAAGTGACAAGAATTGGGTAACCAAGAGTAGTGAAATATCAAGTAAAAAGAAAAGATATTTAAGTAGAATAGCAAAAACTAATAAGGATGTGAATTTCCAAAACTATTATAAAAGGTAAAGACATGTTTTTAAGACATTATGTGACAGAGCTAGGTAAATATCTAACTGTAGGGCAATATCAACTGCTGATAACAAGAGCCAAGCAGTGTGGAATGTCGTGAATTCTGAACTGGGTTTCCCTAAGTATAAAGGCACAGACTTTCCTGTTTTGTGTGTTGGAGACAAGCAATTAGGAAATGGTCAGCTAATTGCAAACTTTTTTAATAAAAAATTTGGTGATATTTCAAGTTACGTTAAATGTAAGCCAAGTTTGAATACTTCTATTGAGTTTACTAAAAATTTCAATATTGAGTTACACAAAAAATTTCAGTTTAAAAAAGTATCAGTTTTATTAGTTAAAGAAACAATACGAAATTAAAAAATAAAAAATCTGTAGGATGGGATGAAATTCCTATCGAAATTATTAAAACAGTGAATTATTTTATTTTATATCCACTTTGTTTCATTATTAATCAATGTTTTGATGAAGGAATATTTCCTGTACAGTTAAAATACGCTGAACTAAAGCCTCTCTAGAAAAAGGGTTTGGTGGACGATCCTGACAATTATCGTCCAGTATCGATATTACCATCTTTTTCCAAACTTTTTGAGAAGATCGCCTACGACCAAATTTATTCTTTTTTCAATGATAATAAATTATTCAGCAATCAACAATTTGGGTTTAGATCGGGGTTAAGCACAATAACAGCTGTCTCTGATTTCATAAATCAGGTGTCGGAGGGTTTGGATGGATCGCAGAGTACAGCAGCTGTGTTCCGCGATCTATCCAAGGCTTTTGACTCTGTCAATTATGATGTCTTGTTGAGCAAACTACAAATCAAATCAAATCAAATCAAATAATTCTTTATTTCAAGAAATAATAACAAAGCAGCGTTATAATAACAAAATTAAAAAAAAAACCTCACATGGGTCAAAGACCTGTGCGTGTGGCGAGTTCAAGTCCATAGCTGAGTTAATATTATGCAAAGAAACTAAACAATAATTGTATATCCAAAACCACAAGAAGTAAAATCAATGGTAGTTATAAGAGTTTAGTAGGTAGGCCTAATTAAGATTAATTTCTTAAACAGCTGCTGATAACGTGTAACATAGATTAAATAGGATACATGTAATGGAGAAAATAAATATTAATTTAATTTTATGAAACTGCGTGAGGCATGGGTTGTTTTGTTTGTGAAAGTGGAATTACGTCAAGGTCACATAGGATATTCTGGGCCGATAAGCGACTCAGCGATAACCGAGCCTATCTCCGCCAGCCAGGCCGCCACGACCCTTTTGTAGATACTAAGCGGAACCTGCAGGCTCCGTATTTCTAAAGGTATTTTCCGTTACAAAAAATTTGCTATGTAAAAAGAATTAGTCAGGTTAATAGATTTAACTACTAGAGGAACCTGCAGGCCCACGCCCACCGCACTACGGGTACGGTAAGTGTGAGTCACAGGAGCCACTATCAGGTTTGGATTATTGTAACAAAACGTTAATAAGCTCTTTATGAATAACTGTCTGACTGAAAAAAACCCATACTCTTTAAAAAGCTGTATAGTCGGGAAACGCGCCATCTTTTTGAATGCCGCTTTAATAATAGATCTTTGTATAACATTTAATGGCTCAAGAACTGATTGAAAACTACCTCCCCAAGCAATTAAACCATATTGCAAATAGGACTGAACATAAGCGTAATAAATAACTTTGAGTTCTTTTTCGTCCAAGATTTGTCTCAGCTGATAAAAAACAAAAATCATTTTTCTGAGCTTAGATTTAATCAAATTTACATGATTTTCCCATCTCAATTTTGAATCAACAATTACCCCAAGATACTTATAATGATCGACTCTTTCAATAACTTGGCAACAACAGTTTGCCGTGTCTGCACCACTGCACGAGTGCAGAACCACTCTGAGCTCTGCGGGCGGCTCACTCGCTGGGCGTAACGCGATCGGCATACATTTTGTTTTACTCACATTCATTGTTAAAATATTTTCAGAAAACCAATTTTTCAAAATCTTTAATTCCATCGATGCGGTGTTAAAAACTTCTTCCCAATTTGAACCTGTGAAAATTACGGCTGTATCATCTGCAAAAAGAAATAATTTACCAGAGATATTAAATATCTCTTTTATTTTGAATATTATAAATTTCCTGATTTGGCACTGTCGTGGATACTATCATTTATAAAAAATAGGCAGCAAAGAACATTTATAAAGAAAAATGGCACAACATTTATCTCAGGGTGGCAAAACGTTGAATGTGGGGTCCCTCAAGGATCAATTTTAGGACCTTTACTATTTTTAATTTTTGTCAATGACGTACCCAAAAATGTTTCAGCTAATCTCATATTATACGCAGATGACACTACTGCAATATTGAAAGCAAAAAATCCCAATAATTTGAAAATAGAACTTGATTGTTCATTTTTACAGCTACCGGTATCTAATTGGTTTACAGCAAATGGATTAATATTAAATAATACAAAAACACAAATTATGAAATTTAAAACCCTTCACAGTAGGGAAAATGTAACTTTTGAATTAATTTATGATAATGATATTTTATCTTTTGTTGAGCAAACTAAATTTTTGGGTTTAAATATTGATCAAAATTTGACATGGAAACCACACATTGATGGGGTAGTTAAGA
Source organism: Flexamia atlantica (assembly GCA_035578135.1). Lineage (NCBI taxonomy): Eukaryota > Metazoa > Arthropoda > Insecta > Hemiptera > Cicadellidae > Flexamia > Flexamia atlantica. Next base: position 26,782,486 of record JAQJVK010000008.1, on the reverse strand, counting down.
AATTAAATACTGCTTGCTTCCAAATGTATGTTTTGAGAAATATAATTGATTTAAATACAAAGCTTAAGGTTTATTATGGAATTTTCTTTCCTAATTTGCAATATGGTATTCAATTATGGGGCTCAATCTCATACGCTATCAAAGTTTTCAAAATTCAAAAAAAATTTTAAGAATTTTATCTTTTTTACCGAAGAGAACCTCATGTAAACCGTTATTTAAGAGGTATGAAATATTAACGTTACCTTCACTTTACATTTTCAAAGTTTTAGTTTCTTTGAAAAGCAACTACCTATCAGTATTACATTGAAAAGCAATATGAACATCAATACAAAACACGTTTTAAAAATCAATTACAGTATCCAAGACATCGCCTCTGCCTGTTTGAAAGGTCATCGTACTATATGAGTCTTAGACTTTAAACAATCTGCCTGCTAATTTGAAAAATATTAATAACCTAGAAAAATTTTAAAAAAATTTAAAAATCTATCTCCTTGAAAAAATTATTAATCAATTTCAGAATATATTACTGACAATACGTATAAGTAATAGTATACCATTGTAATTTCTGTATTTTACTCTTTGCTAGTTTGGTTTTTATTATTATGTAGTTAATTTTTTAGGCTAAGAATATAATAACACAATGTCACCTGTTTCACCAGCTGCGTTGGACATAAGATATGTTTTGTGACAATAAAGATATATTTCATTTCATTTCATTTCATTTTTAAAGTTTCGGGTTTCATTCGGGTAGTGTGTCGGGTATCGTCAACCCGATTTCTTTCGGTTAGTAGGTTCCTGCCTGACCCAACGTGTAATAAAAACCCGCCGAATTAAGCCTGAGACGTGTCGAACTCGCCCGACCACTCGGGTTCATGTAATTACCCGAAGCTACCCGAATTTTCAGGTACCCGCAGACCTCTACTTATCACTCACTACCCATTGCACTGTTTGAATGACAACAACAAGGCCCTAACTTCGGCCGCTGGAAAACATCCCTGCAGGCGATCAACGTTGTGCCATTAACTAACATTTACGGACAGTAGAACAATGATTATCCGGAGGCGTATTAACCAGGCGGCGCGCCTAACCGGTTTCCAAAACCAAAACTGGCAACAAGAATTATTTTTAAACACATTTTTACTTTCAACTTTCGCAAAAAACTATTTACAAAAAAAATGTAATTGAAGTGTTTTTAATAACTTACAATTAATTTTTAAACAAACACGACATTATTTTAATTCGTGTTATATAGATCATATTTCGAGTTTTCGATGATTAGAGAGTTGATGATCACGAACTTCAGCTCGGTCAAGACGCAATAAATGAACTATCGAAAGGTTCAACGCTATTCATCGAAAGGTTGGCAACATACGCAAGCGCAGACTATCATATTGTCTTTCATTACACGGCTGTTTGTTGTCTTAAATGTTGTCTTAAAACGCAGTGCGTGATTGGCTCGTTGCTATGACGACACACGGTTGTCATGGCAACATACAGTGCGACAGTGCACACTGGACTCTGCACATTGTGTGGGCGGATAGAAAGCAGAAAGACAGGAAGGAAGAGAGGATCGCGTTAAAAATTAAAAAATATTTAAGTTGCGTGTGTGTTCCGCAATCGCCAGTACAATGTTTTCTGTTTTCTTAAGTAATCAATAATGTTAAAATCACATTGTATTTTGTGAAATAGTTGTATTTGATTTAATTGCATTGTATTTAAAATTATTTTTCCGTCAAGTATAGTTTGTTTTACCTAAAATATTACACAGTTTAATTATATTGGTACAGAAATTATTTCTCCATTGTGCTGGCGCCGCCGCCGGCGCTATGCGTCTGCCAAGTTTTCCCTCACTACCCCCTCCCCCACCCTGTTATTCTCTGTGAAACTGTGCGGGCGGCAAAATGTTTTCCTATATTTAGACCGTAAATTTCATAATTTTCGGACCTTAAAAACCGTGAAAGAGCCATGAATTTTTAAATTCAGTTTGAGTGGGAACCCTGTCTTGGCACTGAGCAAGTCATGTAAAATAAAACATAGAAAAAAAAATAAAAAACACACTTACTGCACATAAAATTCTGAAGTTTCATGATGGTTTTTCTGTAAAGTATACTCCTAGAGGTAAGAAAAGCTGTTCTTTTGTGACTATGCAATTACTCATTGTTGAAGTTACGTGTCAACAGCTCATTATTTTAAACCTGTGACTTGTTTTCAGAATTATGATACATCCGAATCTAAACTTCGCAGAGAGTTTGAGATGTATGGTCCAATCAAGAAGGTAATATACATTCATATCAACAAAGCTATCAGTGTACTTTTTCAAGAGATGAACTAATGCAAAGATTTATTTTCATATTGCTCTTGTTTTTCTGAATAATGAGAATTGACAAAATGAAAAGGTTAAATACCTGTCAGTCAACCTTGTGATTCTTGTTATCCTTGGACAGATTATGAGGTTTGGGCAATGAAATCGCCATTTTCAGATCTTCAGAACTTTAAATTTTACTTTACCTGTATGCTGCGTCATGATTTAAGAACATTTAAATTGAACACTCAATATCACTGAACAGAACATTAAAACTTAGGCCCCCTTTTTACAGAAATTAAATCAAACATGAACCGGCATAATTGTTCATGTGATATCCTGCCATGTCATGGATCCTTTGAGATCCTTTGACCTTCATGCTACCTTCATGCTGATTGTCGGTTCAGTCCAATTTAATCATTGTTTAAAATTGAACATTTGACAAGAGGTTGTTATTTGTCGATTAGTAAGTATGGAGGACGATTTTTGGCGGCTTTGTGAACTTAAAAGTTTTCTTAGGCTGTCTTTGTTTTTTTTCTTTATTAAAGATATATGTGTAAAGATTTTAGGTTTGTCCTTTTTCCTGAATAGCTGTGATTTTCGCTAATAAGGAGCTCAGAGTGCCTCGGTTTCTGTGTATTGACAGCTCTGGGGAGATGTGCTCTTAATCCTTTTTTCCAAAGATCACCCTGTCTGGCCTTACAAAAAATAAAATTTGTTATATACATTACATGACCTTTTATATACCAGAACTGTAGTGTCTTGACATACGATACTATACTCACCACAATTAGTTAATTACTAAAATATTGGAAGAAGGCTTTTCAGTGAGTGTGACATCTTTGCAGGTCCAAAGTAGAAAAAGGATTTATTCTTAATAATGAGTACAAATCATGGGCACTGGTGCCACTGTAGAACATGAAATACTAAACAGTATTTCATAAGTAAAGAGTAAAGATATATGAAAATACATCACAGGTAGGCTTCTCCTGTTTTTTTTTAATTCTACACATTTCTTGTTATTTCTTGTCAAATTTTCTAATTTATTATTTTTATTTTTTATGTAGTTAAAACGTAGGCGTAAGTGACTTAATATTCTGTTCAGTGATGTTGAGTGTTCGATGTTAATCCTCTTAAATCATGACACAACATGGGTGAAGGTGGGTGAGGTAAAATTTCAAGTTTTGAAGATCTGAAGATCACAATTTAATTGCCGAAACACGTAATTTATCCAAGGATATCAAGAATCATGAGGTTGACTTACTGGTAGTTTACCTTTTCATTTTGTCAAAGATATTGTTTCCCGATAATAACACCATTGGTACCAAACCCATTAGTAGGAATAGAGGGTTATGAAAGCGTTCATTGGCCGGATTTATCTTTAACCGTGCATTTGGCAAACAACTACTGGCTAGTTATTTTAAGTAGTTTCCCCACTTGCAGACGACTACATGGTAGTCCTTTGAACATCTATTTTTTAATGTCTTTGTTCTAACAGAAAACGTCACTGTTCTAGGAATTGCTTTATAATACCATTTTAATCAGATTTCAAAGTTTGTTTTGATTAATATTTTTGTTTATCTACTGTAATGAACAGTGACGTAAATGGATTTTCGAAGTTGAGTAGAAAAACATAAGATGACACAACAACTGCATGGTGGGAGGTAAATTTCACTTTTTGTTTTTCTGGGATAAATATTATTTTGGGAAAGGAATGACCTGCAACATTGCATAGCGTCTTTCATTCTGTACAAGAACATATGTTATTTGCTTTGTTTACTTCTTCCTTCCAGTGGCTACGATTTATCAATTGTTTATGAATTAACGTTTTCAGTGATATGAATATCAAAACATTGCAAGTAGTTTATTGTTCTTATTTTCATCGGGAAAATATGTGAAATTTAGGAGTAGCGGGCAGCAAGGCTAGCCATCGCCAACTTGGATTTATAAGCGTCAGAAGAAGTTGATACTGGCTGTGTTGTTTTGTTCCTGTGCGTAAAATGTGAAATGTTTTGGTGATGTTTTAGTTATTCTTGAAGACTATTTATTTTCAAAAACTTGTTTGTTTTTATATGTATCCTGGGCCAATAAAATAGGATTTGTGCCAAAAATATTTGAATTTTCATGCACCTTTTTCCCAATAGAAAACATTTTAAAATTTCTATACAGTAGAACCTCGTTTATCCTGACCTCGGTTATCCGGCTCTCCGGTTTATCCGGATCAAAAATTTTGTCCAATATTACCGTAATAAATTAAACTTTTCAACGCAAAAATAAAAATTTTAGACACAGCATTCACATTGTTTTACAATGAACTCTAAATACAAATGTTCTGTAAATCGCGATAATTGTATTTGATAAAAAAACTGAGTTTGTTTTGTGCCGTGTTTGTATGTTGACTAATTGGGACGCGAGTTCTGTATGTCAAGCTGTAGCCGCCCGCCACAGCCGATGCGTGATGACTCATTGTGGGCCGAGCAACTGCACCTGCACGTAATGTTCGGTCATCGAAAGTTCACCATCGATTTTAACATCGAACTAATACCATCGATGTAGCAAATACATCGATTCTAAAACATCAATGTTTTTAAGCGAAAAACGTCAATGTTTTCAACTAAATAATATCAAAGTTTCTAATCTCAATATACGTTATACGTTTTCAAAAAAATGGAAAAATTAACCTTGCAAATTAATGTTGTTATTATTAGGCTTCTTATTACACTGTATCTAAAATAATAATGGAAATTTAACATTAGTCCTTTTTAATTTCCATATTCAGAGGTTGGAAAAAGACGAAATCTATCTTAAAATTCCACCGAAAAACACATCGATACAAAAACATCGATGGTAGAAAAACATCGACTTTCTAACATCGATGGTAAAAACATCGAACATCGACCTCCGAACATCGATTTTCGATACAGAACACTACCTGCACGGGAGGCAATGACCTAGACGCATCTCCTACCCCGCCCGTTTGCTAAAAATAGCCCACCCCTCCACATCGACGCATCCCTTACCCTTCGCGTTGACAGATGACAGGTGTTATTGTTGCTCAGTATGAGTAAAGAAGATAGACGACTTTTTACAGGCCTTAATAAAAAATTAATATACTGTACTGTACATTACTCCCGTGTGTGTACATTACTATTGTTTGATGTACAGTACTGTTTTTAGACGTTGTTACGATAAATAAATGGTAAGTTTTTCCATTATGTATTGTTTTAATTGATATTCCTATTATGTCCGTTTTATCCGGATTTTCATTCATCCGGATCATGTCCTGTCCCAGTTAATCCGGATGAACGAGGTTCTACTGTAGTTTTTTTTTTAGATCACAAAATAAGGAATAACATATACTACAATGCATTTTTATAACAAAATTGTTTTATTCAAAATGGCATAACTTTTGAATATTTCTTTTTGAAAAAATAATTTTTTCTGGTGTCTCTTTGTAATTTTACAATTTTTCAAAAACGGTAAAATTTTCATTGAAAGTATTTTTTTTGCTTAGAAGGTAACAAATATGAGATTTTTTTACTGTTCTGTGTAAAGAACCATTTTGTGGATGTTTTGTATATCTTGATTTTCTAATAAAAAATATTTTTATTTTCCCAAGCCTCTACTTTTGAAAATTTTATTGAACCATTTTTTTCAAGTAAACAGTTGTGGGATAATTGTGAAAATAGCTCAGATTGAAAAATGGCCGTTAAAGATTAATCAGTCATTAGACCTATGCTACTAGATTTTTAGCGATTTTTAGCACTGTATTAATAAAAGTTCAAAATGAAGTGTTGTCACAGACCTTGGATGACGTGAAGCAGTAGTCGGGGTACCCCACCTGAGCAGATCGTAGATCCCGAAGCGATGTAGATGTCTTTCCATTTTGTTGAATCTTGCACTACACTTAAACATTGTCCGTGAGCGTGACCGAAAATAGTTCAAATAAACTTCTCCTCGTACAAAATTGAACTTAAGCACTTCTGATTACTATTTACAATGACTGATTAATAAAATTTAAGAGACGGCATTTTATTTGCGGTTATTTGCGGGTAGCAAAATGCGGAGCGGTAAGAAGCGGGATGATTTGCCGGTGACATTCGGCAGTGGACTGTGTCGTTTGCATGGACATCAGCTGTGAGTACAAAGGTCGCATACCTTCCTTATCGCAAGGAGCAACTGTATAGAAGAAATACGACTTGGGCTATGGATTATTATTTGAAATTGAGTGTGAAAAATATAATATTGGAAAAGTAATAATAAAATAATAAATATATCCAACAACAGTTCTAAACAAAGCTTTAGGGTTCCGTCAATGCTGTTTAATTGTTCCTTGTAATTTCCTGAAAAAGGAAATATGCAATAGTGTATAATTTTCTACAGTAAATCATAAAATATACAGCTTCAAAGTAATCTGGTACAGACACTAAAAAAGGCCTGCAAGTTCAGAGATTGGTGACTGCCAGTTGCAGGGTTAATTTAGGAAATCGTTGGGGCAAGATCATTCCACTCATGTTTATTTCAATCATAGATTTGATATTTCACAAAACGACAAATGCCATTAAAGCTGGTGGTAATGATATATTTCCGTTTTTATTCTAGCTTTTAAGTATGATTATAAAACCAATTACTTTTGACTTACAGTACTGGGCCAGCTAGTTACCTAAGTTATTTTAATAGTGCTTTCTATTATTATTTTAATTCTGCTTTCAGATTGTCATGATCCACAATACAGTGAATGGGAAACCCAGAGGCTATGCTTTTGTTGAGTATGAACACGAACGTGACATGCACTGTGAGTACACAGAAAGATCAAGTTGAATTTTGCGAAAGGGGGGCAATTTTTTCTCACTTTTGCTTAGCTAATATTTTGGTTTTCTTGTTCTGGGTCCAGTTTGTGGGAGGAGGAGACACCTAATTCTCAATGTTGAAACCATTCCTGGCTAAATAGGTTTGTATGTCTGGTAAGACCCAACATACAAATTCTTTATTCAGAAGGTTATTGCAGTTTAACAACCCCCTCCATTTTTCTCTATATCATGGAAAACCATATGTTTCATAAGGGCTATTCAGATTTTTTCCAGTTTACTTAAAACCATCTGGTTACTTTCAAACTTTTAACACTGTCCCTTGGTTCTCTGTACTGTCGCCTTTAAGTCTCATTGTATCAAAATAACTAGTACGAATAATCATGCAACTCTTGGAAATCTAGGAAATATATTAAAACTTGTAGATTAAAAATGGTTAGTTTCGGTATCTAATTATTTTGTATGTCCCTTTAAGTGTATTGCAGTAAATGTAAACTGTAAAAATAATTATAACCCTTCCTTCTTATTGTTTTGATAAGTTCAAAACTTTATTTTCCAATTTTTTTATTATTAATTTTGTTCTTAGGCCCTGTTTAATTTATGTTAGGCTTTTACTTCCAGCTATGAATTTTTAATTTTTGAACACAAATCAATGAACCAAATAAGTTAGGTGGAATATTTATAACAACATTTTTAAAGTGTATCTTTTCCTCAATATAAGATTTAGAGGCTAATGGATTTAGAAATTTTAGTTGGTATATTTAACTGATAACTGTAGTTACATCTCTCTGTACATGGGTTAGTGGCTTATGGTAATATATTTTTACTTTGTATACATTTACATTTTTATTTGAAAAACCATTCAATTCCATTATTCTGACTTTAAAATTAAATAAATAATGTATTGTTATCAATTTGGTTGTACAATAGAATGTTTAAAAATTTAAATAATTTTTTGATTAGCATTATAAGTGTTGTTGTACTTACTGGATATAAATAAAAAAAGTCTTACAACACTTAAAAATGTATCTACACTTATACTGTGTTTACAAACGATGGTAAATATACACAAACTTTGGAAAATGGTGATCGATTTTGATTGCTCACACCAATCATCATCAGTCCAACGAAGGTAAATATACATCAGGGTAATATCTAGGCACTTAAACACAAACATCACTATGAGTTTAAAGAAGCACACTGAAGTGCTGATTAAAGGCACTGGCCCTGGTTGATTATTGCATCATAGCAAAATCAACAGTCAAGATCGGTTCACCCGCAGTGAATGTGTTAATACAAATAGTTTTTTGTTTGTTTTAATTACAACTCAGAATAATGGAAACCCAGAAATAGAAAAGAATCATGGTGCATGAACATTGTAAAACACTCTCATTAAAGTAAGGGTATTTATAAGAATAGGCTACTTTAATTAGAGATCCAACTTGTTGAGTATTTGAAAGGTCTATGAATGATAGATGAGTATATGGAAACATTGGTTGTGTAAGGTTGACTAATCTCTTACTAAAGGAGGTTGAAAGAAATACAAAAGTAATTAAAAAATCATAGTAAAAGCCCCGAGCTTCACTTATAAACGAAATTCAAGGAATCAGGTATTAGTTTGTATTAATTTTGGTTTTTAATAGTGTTATATGGGTCAAAAGAGTTGTGGTTTAAACCAGTGGTTAAGCCTTTAGATCTCTTAAGGGAGGTCTAAGGTAAATGTTAATGAGCCATTGTTTGATATAAAAAATTAACATGAAATTCAAGGTATGTAAGTATTATTTATGTAATATTGTCAGCTAAGGTAGGTCTGAGTTAAAAGCAGGAAGTTTTTGTTTGATTAAAAAAATATAACAATTCAAGATGTGTAAGTATCATTTGTATAAGATTGTCAGCTAAGGTAGGTCTGAGGTAAATGTAAGGAAACCATTGTTTGAGTTTGCCAAAATACCATGAAATTCAAAATGTGTAAGTATTACTTAGGTGAAATTGTCAGGTAAGGTAGGTCTTAGTTAAATGTTAAGAAGCCATTGTTTGATTTTGTAAAAAATATATATCATTAAATTCATAATGTGTAAGTATTATTTATATAAAATTGTCAGGTAAGGTATTTTTGACTATTGGCATCAGGCATTAACAACGAGATTTTATATATTAAGCTGGTCGAGTTTTCACTGTATTTTCTTCTAGACAGCCTGCTTCTTCGATTTTCGAATGTGTGGTTATTGTAAGCTGGTACAAAATGATGAGTAAATTGTAAGTCTGTCGGTTTTTAAGTCCACAATTATAGGTTTGTATGCCAACAATTTCAATGACTAGTGTATTATGAGTAAAAAAATTTGGAAATAATCAAGCCTTCTATAGACATAAACATCATGGGAGAATACAAATTGCTTGAAAACTGAAGATCATAATCAGAATGTGAGTAAAATTGCAATACGTAAGTATCTCAGTTCCACCTCTATTACTGAGATGTAAAAAGTCTCCATCATATAAAGGTAAATGAAAATGTTAAAGAGTAGTGTATGCTCAAGGATTATAAGCAGGAAAGATAGTTGTGCTAACAAAGTGTAGCGGAACATAATATATCATAAACATGTCGAGCCTCATTGCGGTTTGCAGAAGATCTTTATAAGGAATTTTGAAAGGCAAGGTAATCCTCATTTTCCTCTTCTAGTACACTTCAACGTATCGTGAAAGGTAATGGCTTCTTCCTGTTTTTTTACAAAGTAATTTATGGGCAACAAAAGATTTTGTTATGATCATGCAATATGGGGTTGAATTTATTTTGCTTTGATTTTGTTATTTAAATTCTCTACTTGGATTAATTAGTAGTACCTGGTGGACCGAACCTTGTTAGGTATTATTTCAGTTCATCCAATTACTATAAAATATTTCAGTGTCATTAAATTGATAAATAAAAAATTTGTCTATTACTCTATGCAATCTTCATCCCACACGCTGTATTTTTCCTGCATGGCTGTAATTTGCCAACAGCTGTTATGATTACTTAATTTGTTTACACTTTCCTTGTTTGTTTCATTGCAATAATGGCAGCTCATAAGACCAATGTTAAAATTTTACATTGGCTTAAAAAAATTTAAAACTACTTATCAGAGATTTTGTCTGATCAAGTAATTAGCATAGAACACATTTTTGGGTCATCAATTACTTATTTCTAGACTTTGAAGGAAATCCTTGGAGCCGTTTTTGAGATCGTTGTGCAAACAAGCAAACATTCAAGCATATAAGATAACATTGCTCGCATAAGAGTATAAGATAATTCTTATCCTCATGAGTCACATTTTCAAAAAGTATGTGGTAAGTTGGTTACAAGTCAATTGAAGCAATGAATATGAATATTGCCATCTCTTAACTCACATTTATTTGTACAGTTTTGAGCAGTCATTGTCTCCATTATCCACAGTGCAATATTGGAATTACAGCAAAAGTCCTCAATGAAGTAAAATCTCAAGGATTATATCCTTAACCAAGAGGAAATTAAATGCCAGGATTAACTTTCATTCAATATAGTCCAAGTTCAAGACAGAAAGAGGCTAAGATGAATGATTTTGAGAAATCACTTGTAAAAGTTGTAATTAGAGTTTGATTCCCTGTAGAAACAGATCCAAAGGACCCTTGAATATCCGAGAAGGAAAAAGAAGAAGAAAAATATCAAAAGTACTCAACAAACAAATGTCTTATGAAAATTATTCCATCGCTTTATTTACTTCAAGAAAGTAATAAGAAGATACATAAAATTGATATGAAGTTACTAGTTAGTAGAGAAAAGATGAATAGAACAAAACCAGGTGGTTCCATTTTAAGCCATCATCACTGACCAGCTGATGTAGACAAAGATACGTCACCAAATTTCTTTCCTTTTAATTGTGTTTTAGTTCAGATTTCACAGCTGGAACTAGATGTGAACACGTAACTGGCCTCACAAGAGAAATCACTAGTTACGGGACCGCCTTTTTTTTCTATTCATCTTGAGTAGAGATGGTATATTATTTGTGTTAATTAACCTATTACTTAACTATACAAATATATAATGCATTAAGGTTATTCTTATACAAACCTGGAACGCACGTAAAAGTAAATCTATGATACTGAATCTGATTATGAAATGGTAAACAAAAAAACTTGTTGATTACATATTGTTTAATATATGAAAAAGTACACGTTAGGAGTTGAAAATAATAGTAGATATAGTTTTAGTCTCGAGATTAGTACTGGATTTTAATAGATGTAAAGTTGACTCTCTCTAACTCTAATTAAATGCCACAGGATACAAAATTTTCTTTGAGTTATGTATAGCTTGACTGAAGCATACGTCAAGTTAAGGAGGAAATTCTGAATGAAATCAGAGTCAGAGGTAGTTTGAGATAAAGAGATAAACCAAATGAAAATTCGAGATACATACAAATTAAAGTATAGTGTAAACTGGACCGGATATGAATCATGTGACCTTGGTTTGGACCTAAAAGAGGTCCATCGAGAAAACTTTGAGATGCAGAAATAAACTTCCACTTGTGGGGTAAAATGTAAATTGAATTTGTGTTAGTTTAGTGAACTGTATTAAGTTACATAGGTATTATTTTATTATTTATGGATGGTTATTTTTTAGACTGAAACAGATCTTTCCTAGGAGATTGGAAATAATCAAAGATTTCAAGTAATCGAGGTTTGTGTTAGCGAGAGTCGACTATTGGAAAAGGTGTTAGTATGAAAATAATTAAGGTCAGGAATTCATGTTACCAGAGGTGTACTGTTTTTTTATTTATCAGTAATTCATTAAGGTAAATTAGGGGTGTGCGAGTACTTGATTATCGAGCTTTTTTCGAGCCGAGTTTACACTAATCGACTTGACTCAAAAGTTTTGAAAATATTCGGAAGTTCGAGTCGAGTAGTTACTCCCGCCGTTTACCCGGAATTGGTACGCGCGATCGCACTTAACGGTCGTTTTTCACACAGTCAACACCACTCATGACCAGCCACCATAAACTTTAGTTATTTTTCTTGAATTAAAGTGGTTTTTGAGTTATTAATATCAATAAATTTAGTCTTGTTTTTTTCCTTTCTATAATTTGATACATTTTCTTATGCTCAATAAGACTGGTTTAGCTTTAATTTTTGAACCTATTACAATATGTTACAAAAACCCCTTTTTTAAAGCAAAAAGCGCAGACCTAGCTTGGCTTTTACCTCCTAAGTCTGAAAGTTTAGTAAAATATTAAGTAATGATATAAAGTTATGTTAAAGATGGCCTGAATTCTCGTTTATTTTATTTGAAAACAAGTTTTCTTTTAATGCTTAGGAAAACATCCATGTTTAGTAAGTAAAAAATATTGTAATCTCAATTTGTTACTTACATAATCTCAAAAAAATATTGCATTTTATGTGATCAATAATAAGCATGATAACTATTAACTTATAATATTCAAAATACTCGACTCGAAAAAAACTCGAAACTCACGGGTATTTTTTAAAACTCGACTCAACTTCTAAAATCAATACTCGCACACCCCTAAGGTAAATCATTTATCAAGTAAAAATATTGCTGAATTAAGGCACTAAATGTCAAATATTGCCTTAAGTCAAGGATTTTTGTTCAATAAATTCAGGTACCTTGATTCATAAAACTGTACAGGAAAACCCCTCATAACTGGCCCCCACGGGACTGCGCCTAGGCTGAATAACGACTTTGCTGGATATTCCATACTTTTATTTAAACGATTATTTAAACCTAATTAATAATACGTAGCTAATGAATGAAGACCCATATAAAGTTTTAACTGTATTTTTGGGTTATTAAAAAATACACAAGTTTGTAAAACCAACACAACACATCATTTAAACACTGATTGATCTAGTTTCACCTATGGTATTGATTTTAAATGAAACAATTTCTCTGTTCAGTAGTATTCGCTACCGCCACAGCTTTCATCGGTGTTTTTTTGCCAACCTTTCATAGGGACTTGAAGAAAAAAATTTTAAAACCACACTGGATACTTAGATTAAACAACAGTATAGATATTACGAGCTCAACTGGGTAAAGTACGACTTATTGGCTCAAGTTCACTATTGCCGAATCAGATCAAATACGACTTGCTCAAACATTCGGCAATCAATTTGCCTTTGAGGCCTTTATGAGAGTGATGTAGAGCGAGTTACGCCAAAAGCACCAGTACACGCTCGCATTTACTTGGATTCATCCTGATTGTTGGTAGTGAACTGGAGCCAAAACGTGGAGAGAGGTAATAAATAGAAAGAAAGAAAGAAAGAAAGAAAGAATTTATTTCTCAAATTACATTACATTACATTTTTGTTTATAAATAGAAATACAAAAGGTACAAATGGTTCAATTAAGATTTTCATTTTAAGATGCCAAGACTGACCTTTCAAAATGTAATTGAGAAATAATAATTCCTCCAAGGCGTTTAGCCTGTTTGGAGGCTTTATTGGTACTTAACAACAAATAAAATCAAATGGCAGTTGTGGAACACAAAAATTGCTTACCACTAAAATAAAAGTATACTAAGTATAATAAACATAACAATTAAATCATTAAATTGCATTATATTTCTTCCAAACTTTCTAACTGTAACAACATTAAGGTGCAGAAAGTAAACATTCATCATATTTACAACCTGAGAGCTCTTTTACCATAATACAATTCATTCCCTATAGAAACAATAATAATCAATAAAAATGTTACAAACCCCTACAAATTAGTAACACAATTTTAAACAACAATCAGGTATTAGGCATCAATGTGAAATAGCAGTTCTTCAATGTCCTGTACAGTAAATAACCACATCCTCAGCATTTTTAGAAAAATATTTACGTTATTACATTCTTTAATAGAGACGGGTAATTTATTGTATAGTCTTGGTGCAAGAAAACTGTAAGACTTGGTAAAATACGTATTAGCTGGCTTTGGTACAAACACATCTCTGAAATTTCTTAACTTAACTTTGAATTCCTTATTTTCCCTGCAGTTTCTACTTTTTACATAAAAATCTTGAGAACCTTGTATACATAAATGAAACGGAAGTACTTTCAATGAAAAAAAAATTGGAAATGCCCTTTCAAATTTATTATTTTTTGTTATTAGTCTAATGAAGTGCTTTTGAATTGTATAAATTGTCTTTAAATTTGTTACATATGTACCTCCCCAACTTACTATTCCATATTCCAATCTACTATGTACCAGCGAGAGATAAAGTGACCTCATCAAATTTTCTTTACACATACCTCGAACAAAATAAAACAATCTGAGCGTATTATTCATTTTTTGTTTAAGATTAGATATGTGAGCTTTCCAATTTAACATTTCATCTAGTGTAATCCCCAAATATTTTATGCTAGACACCCTTCCTACTTCAACACACTGCTTACTACATTCTCCACCATTAGTCAAACACATTATACATTTTAGAGTTATTCTATTTTCATGTTTATTTTTTCCTTTCAGTGAAAAATCTATAAATTTAGTTTTTTCTGCGCTCAATACCATATTATTTTTGCAAAACCACCTCTGAATTGAAAGCAAATCATTATTGATTTTTTCTGCTACATCATTCCAAGAATTTCCAACATATAACAGAGCAGTGTCATCGGCGAAAGAAGTGACTGCACCATTTAGATTGGTATTGCAAAGGTCATTTATATTTATTAAAAATAACGTCGCCCCCAATACAGACCCTTGAGGTACACCAAAATTAATTTCACCCATTCTACTTGTCACTCCATTGACTTTTACACACTGCATTCTCCTTTCCAAATAGCTACAAAACCAATCATGCACAACTCCCCTTATCCCACACTTATATAATTTATCTAACAGTATTTTGTGGTGCACCGTGTCAAATGCTTTGGTAATATCTAAAAACAGCCCACTAACTTTTTTATTGTCATTAATGCCATTAGACAAACTGTCCATAAATTCTAGCAATGCTGCTTCTGTATTTAATCCTTGTCTGAAACCAAATTGTTTTTCACTAAAAATCTTATTTTTTTCCAAAAATTCAACTAATTGTTTCATTACTCTTTCTATTATTTTTGCAAAAGTTGAGAGCAATGATATTGGCCTATAATTACTACATGAATCCCTTTTCCCCTTCTTAAAAATTGGTATGACCACAGCTCTCTTAAGTCTTTCTGGGAAAACACCTGTTTCAAAACTTAAATTTATTACATACAAGAGCACAGTAATAATTTCTTTAAAATGATTTTTGATTAAAAACGAGTTTATTCCAAACGAGTAAATTGTAAACAAACAGAGATACACTTGAGAGTATCAGAGATTATGCGTCTGCAAACCGTGGGAAATACGTTTTGGTACTGGCTTTTGAGAGGTGGCCAGTAAACCGAGGAGCGGTAAAACCGAGGCCGGATATGAGGGGCTCTACTGTAGTGTATAGTGAATAGTGTCAACAAATGATTACATGGTTTATTTAATCTAGATTAAGGGTGAAGGTTTTACTAAATTTATTGTTATTGTACAAGACGATATACTCTTTTATGTCGGGTACTCTACAGTACTTGTTAGTGTATGGTGTAGGGATGTATCTTAAGTTGGTTCCCGGTACCACCGGTTCTTTGCAAAAAAAAAACTGTTACTGAGAACCAATACAACTTATTGCCTATAAGTTTGTGGGTACATTACAACATACAACACATTGTAACAAACACTAGGCACCGATGGTACTGGTACCGAGAACTGAGGACTAATCTTGTCATGGACCGGTACCGGTTCCAGCTATGTTAAGACTGGTACCGACACATCCCTAGTATGCTGACCTAAATATAAAAAAATGCTTCGTTCATAAGCACATTATGAATTTGGTAAGGCTAAGGAAACCAGGACAACAAAATTTTAAGCATTTAAGCATATCTAATAAGATAAGCATTTTGATATTTAATTAGATATAAACATGTTTGTATAATAATTCATCAGGAGTTTTTATGTCAAATGCTTAGGAAAGCATTTTTCCCTCTTTAGTTTAGCAAGTTAAAATCTGGGCCTAGATAGTATTTTTTCTCCCAACCTAAGTACCAGTACACTTTTTCGAAACCATAACCCAAAATAGTTCCTCCCCAATCAGAATGATAACACTATATTTCATAATATTCCATTTACAAAATGTGCAGTTTATTTTTGAAGTCATGGCTGAAGAGCCATGACTTCAAATAAGAGCCACACAGCTATGCCACTTTCTGGCCTTGTTAGTTGTGTATATGAAAGTTTGTATAGAGTGAGCTTAGATTTGTTTATATTAATTTGGATCATACTAAGAATTTAAAATAAACAGCCATAACTTTGAGAATAGAAAGCTTTTTTAAAGTCATAAACATTTCAATCTAATTACTTATTCATTTTAGTAAAGAAAAACTTGGATTTTTATTATTTTTAGTAAATATAATTTTTTTACATGTAATCAGTCAATATTTTTTACTTTCAAAGTACAGTTCTTTTATTAAATTACTTTAAAAAATGGTTTGCGCTTCAAGTAAGTAAATGCGCACCAGGTAAAAATATTAACTGAAGTGGACCCACGTGGAACCATTGCTAGCATTGAATATGTTGCCTTTCCGTTAATGTAAGTACACTTCTTTCCGGTAGGTACTCTCTTTATTTGATCAACTAGTACTAGTATATTTGATCAACCTATGAACCTATAGGATATCCATGTAAATGTTGCATGGAAATCCTTAGAGTTTGAAGAGTTTTACCGCCTCTTTTGAAAATATCCCTTTACAGAGTTATTCCAAGTAAGAATTTCAGTACTTGAGGGTTTGATTACTTATATGAAACTAAGACAAGGGTACTACATTGAAGGTTTGTCCTAAAATCTTCGTATGTCTGACTGCATGTGTCAGTTGATAATACTAATTTTGATATACTCTAATTAACTCATAACTTCCAGTTAAAATAATATTCTCAAGACAAACTATTACCCAGCACATGAATAACGTAATGTCGGTGTGGAAAAAAAACAGGAAGCTTTAAAGCTCGATTTTGTGAACACACTGTTTAATATATTTTACATTTCTATTCCTCTTTATACTTAAGTTTTTTATTTGATTCTAGCAATAAAACTAATACATATTATCTTTATTTACTGTCACTATTTTGCCTTCACAATGTTCAAATCTCATAATTAAATCTCGCTAGCTAAATGTTGTATTCACACTGCGACCAGACAATCCTCCCGGTTTTTTTGTGGCCAGAAGATCTTTCAGTCTTATCACATGGCCATTAAAGAAGTCATTTACATTGTCATTGGTAATATTGTGACTGGAAATCACGGGGCAAAAAGTTTCAATGATAGAATTTGAATGCCCCTCCATTCCCTTTTTCACCTTCAACCTAACCTAAAAAATTAAAGGGGATAGGATGACAAAAGAAAAATTTTCAAAATTTGCTTTCATTCACAAAAATATTTCTTGAAACAATTTCATTTAATATGTTGCAAAGGGTAGTTGCAAACTCTTTCTGTGATATAAGAGTTTTTAATGAGGGTTAGGATCAAGAAGGGGGCAAGAAATCTACATGTGAAAAACCAAAAGTGCTAAACTTATTATGGGTAAACTTTATTCCGAGCATTGTTTTCAGTATTTATCATGAAATAAAAGGCAAAGTGGGCAATGTTTTCAATTGTTAAGAATTTTTTCAAGCTGTTAAATTAGGAAAAAGTCAGGAATTCCATAAACAAAATCTGGGTAACACCTTGATTTAAATATTCATCCTCAAATAAATATGGCAATGCTTAAAAATATGCTGTTATATGATTAAACTCAAATTCAACCCAAATCAGCAGAAATTACGTAAGAAAACAAAAGTTTTCTCTGTTTTTTAGTCAGGTGTGTAGTTTACAAATCTCAAAATGGAACTAAATGATGTAGAACTTTATGGGAGCTGTTCTTTGTTTTATGTAAGTAATCATATTCTCAATCCTGAAATGATTATGGAAACACAATGTATGTTTTCTATTTTTCAAGCATTTTACAGGCTAGGTCCCAAAAATAACTTGAATTTTTTTAGTTAAAAATTGTTTATTTAACAATCTGAAAATGTATTAAACTATTTTTTAGCCTTACAGACTGTATTCACCATTCCCTCCCCTAGTTTATTAAAGGAGGAGTTTCCCTTTTCGTTTGATCAGTGCATGCAGTCGATGTCAGTCACAAACAGTAAAATGAGTCGGGGTTGTTAATAAAACATATTGTACTACACAAATTAGAACAACATTTAGCCCACTAACAGGCATAATTAAAACCTAAAGTTGCTCTTGCCAGCTTGGAGATTTTATTGACTAATCTTTGAAAGGTGAATACAGGTAAGGAGTGGCGCAGGTTTGTATGGTACCGGCGGCGGTTGTAGACTCATGTGTGATCTTGGTGTTGTGTCGGTTTGCAGCTGCTTACAAACACGCGGATGGCAAGAAGATCGACGGCCGCCGAGTGCTGGTGGACGTGGAGAGGGGTCGCACGGTCAAGGGCTGGATGCCTCGACGACTCGGTAAGATCGGCTTTCAGTTAACTCATGCAGTGGTGACGCACGGTCTCTAAGGCAAGTCCAAATTTCACTCGTAATTCACCATTTTCCTGATTGGTTGTGTTTGCTATTGCTCGAGTTATGCTACACACTCCCTTCAGTGTGCCTCTGCTACTGGGGTGTTATTTTGGGTTTAGAAGGTGCTGCTCAGCAGCCTTAAACAGTCCCCTAAACAGAAGTCATCAAAAGTGTGTGGTACACCTACGTAGCCAACACAATTTTGCAAAAAATCCTGCAAAAAACAATTTTTTCCACTTCAAAACGTGTTTTCACGATTAATACTCTGTATTATTCTCCATGATATTTTAACTTGATTACCAATACATTTTTATAAAAATAAAATTCAATATTTGGTTTATGTTATATGTAAAAGTTTTTCTTCAAACAGATATATAAAAACAACAGATGACAGATATAATTAAAGCAACAAAATCACATCACCGCTGCAGGATTTAAATTGTTTGGTATACATTACATATTTAGCCCAAGTAATTTGTCTGTGGAAACAAGCATTAAGCAGTTGCTGAACTTTTTAATATATTGTAGTCTTAAGACATGAATGACAGTGCTTACTAAGATGAATATGTTTGGTTCATTTTAAGGGTTGATTCAGGTCATGGTATGCAGGTCATGTTATTATTCATTATGCTCTAGCACCTAATTTTTTGTTTATCGATTTATTAAATACTAACACATTAATATTAAATATTCAACCAATTAAAGATCCCAAGAAAATCAACACCAAAAATAATGAGAAGAGGAAAAATAATAAAATATGAGAGAATAGTTTGGATGGTACCGGTAGTCAAGAAAATGTCAATAAATAAATAGCTTGATTTGGGTATGTAAAAAGGAAGGATTAAAAAAGAGGGGCAAAAGTATTATGACTGGAGAGGGGAATTGGTGGAAAAAGGAAAGTTGGAAGACCAAGAAAGAAATAGATGGTCATCACAAAAGGAGACCCTCCAATAATTTAGGGATAACTATTGGAGCTTGTGGAGGATGTTTTCCCAACCCTGTAATTCCATATTTCCACGAGCTACACCAATATCTCTAAGGCAAATGTGCCTAGTCAGCATTGCTGAGGTTTTCATTCATTCAACATCTAACAATGTAATCAAGTTGAAGTTGAGCTATCAGCTTCTTGTCCATTTCCACAGACTCCTTGATAGTGAAGTATTTTCCACTTACTTCCACTTTTAATGCTGGCTTTTTTAATGTAATTCCTTTTTTTAACTGACTAGTTTCATGAAAGTGACTTGAACTGGTTGAGATTTACAGAAAGTGAACACTATCAAGGTTTCCTGTAAATATTAGGAGTAATGAGAAATATTTGAAGAAAATTAATGAAGATGCATAAGTTTTAGCGAATTTCCCCTATAGGGAAGAAGTTATTACCGTAGGTCTCATGGTAAGACCTAAGCCCGGAACCACTATAACTTTTTGTTTTGGGGCCCCCAGAAGCTAATATATATATGTCTGTGAGCACGATAGTACTCGCAAAAAAGGTCCGATTAAGAATGAAATTTGGCACAGACGTGTAAAGTAGTAATTATTCAGACGAGTTCGTGAACCAGCCCGATCGGACCACCGGAAGGGGGATAAACCCCCAAAAAATGGGTTTGTTGAGTTTTTACATAGAAAAATAAAATTTATTGAATTTTTGTTGGCATCATTGAATTCAGCTCAAAAAACAAACAATTTAGTATTTTGAATCACTGCACTATGTCCATTGGTTACCGAGATATTGAAAGTGTTAAACACTGTACGTTGTCCCAATGTTAACCTTATGGGACATAAGTAAAATTCTATATCTCGGTTATTTCTCAACATATCTTGATAAAACTTGGTAAATAGCTTCTTCTAGTTCAGATCTACTAAATATTGAATTGAAACCACCCAGTTTTAATATACCTGTAGCAGCAAACCTGCATACTCATTCCCCATGTTATTCTTATTGAGCTTACCAAAACATGTCAAATCTTGCTATGTTGGATTGAAATATGTTGTTTTGCATTTGAAATTCGCTGAGTATGCAGGTCTGCTGCTACGGGTATATTACTAATTTATTGTAATAATCTACAGTAGAACCTCGATTAACCGTCACTCTTTTATCTGTCACTCTCTGTTATCCATCACTACTTCCGGGCTCGCAATATTGGCAAAATTGGCGTCTTGCAAAGCACATAAGAAAGTGCAAGCGCCAATAAATAGTGCCATTGAGATTGAACGCGACTGTCCACGGCTAATGACCTTGAGTTTCCGCTGAAAATCTCCACTCCCATGCAAGGAGTGGTATGGGGGTGAGCGAGTTATTTATTACTCATTGGCATGTTTTTTTTTTTTTTTTTTTTTTTATACAGTCTTGTAGTTCAGCGTTGCATTGTGTTTGCTGTTACACAGTGTGTAGCGAGATACACACTGTTAATCAACTGCAGTAGGTTACTGTATATTTAGTATTGTTTTATTTTGAAATGTTTTCCTGACGCCATTCATGTACATCTTGTCATGTATGTCTGAATAAAGAAATTTTGACTTTGACTTTTGACTTTAGGCTACAGTAACTGTTGATTGAAAACGAGTCGTGCAAGGGCATGACCAAAAGATTGAAATTATTAAACGTTTAAGGAAGGGCAAAGCAACTACAAGTATCACGCTGATTTATGGTGTTGGCGGACTCATTTAAAAGATGACGTACTATCTTTTAATGTGAGGTTATTAGGGGTGTGCGAATAGTGATTTTTTTGGTTCGAATCGAATAGTTTATAACTATTCCGAATATCGAATTTTCGAACGAATATTTATGTTAATTGTATTTTTCATATTTCAAGAAAGCCTCACAATTTTATTTGTGCATTAATGCCTGAGAAAAAAGATGTTGGTTCTCCTAAAGTAATACTATAAAATAATAATAAGTCAGACCAGTAAACTTAACCTAAATTTTAAGATAATTTACATTGGCCATTTACTTACAACAAAGATTATTTGTTTTACATTATAAACAGCAAGCAAACTCATCAATTAGGCTTAAGTTGTCAAACCAACATTGTAACGTTATCTAAAAATGACCATTTTAATCACGTATTGAAAAAACACGCTCCGCCTGATTCGTCAGATTTCAACTAAATAAAACCAATTTTTGATCATTCAACGTTTCTATTTCTACGTAATTGCTTAATTGAAAAATAAAGAAATCTGATTGATTGAAACAAAGACGCGATAGACGTTCTCGAGTTATTAACAACAACTAAACTTCAAAAGCAGACGAATATTAGAACGACGACGACATTTGAAAACGAAAAGACAAATAATGAACAGGCCCGCCAACTCTTTGACAGCCCAAAATTATTGTACTTCATCGTATCAAAATTGGAAGCGATGGTGATTCCGGATTCCGCTTAAGATATTTACGTCCAGAAAAAGTCGTACGAAACACCAACACTACTATTTATTTATGGGGTATTTACGGGATATTTCGTTTTGGCAATTGAATTTTGTTTTTTTTCAGCAAATCTTGTGTTCTGTATATATTTGCATGTTGTAACTTATTAAATAATGCATGTTAACTTATTACTATACATATTTAGAGTATTTATTCATTGTTATTATTTTAATTTGTTATTGTTTTTTTAGTTCAGTAATTTAATGCAACACATCTCTCTTGTAACTGATATCACTACTGTTGATGTAGACATGCATATTATGAATTATTGTAATGGTTGTCCGTTGAAAAATAAATAAATAAATTGAAGACGACTCTGGACACTGTCAGTCATCGGTGAACTCTGATTGGTCTTGATTGCAATTTCTCTCTTTTACCAACTGATGTTTCGTCGGTATCGGATACTGGTCAAGACAGAAATGAAGAAGGATGGACTATTATTTTTAATTGATTTAATACTGTGATACGAGAATTTATCTTACGAAAAGATTTGTTGTGGCGTCGGGCATTGTGTAGTATGCAGTATATTAACCTAAGTACTACTGCACGACTGATCAACACGGCAGAGGGAATTTGGTGGCAAAACTGCGTATTATTTTACGGCAGCTATTCATCTGTCGTCTGTCCATGTGAGGACGCAACTGTTTCTGATGTAAAAAATGGATTCGTAGTTGTTTGCAACTACTTATGCCAGTCCTTAAAATATTTGATTTGGTCATATCGAACTTCTTTGCAATCTCGAATCGAATCGAATATCACGATATTCGATTCGAAAAAGTTCGAAGTTCGAATATTCGCACACCCCTAGAGGTTATGTAATTCACTCACTCATGAACACTGAATGAGCACAAAATACAGTTTAGGTCTGTAATTACCATTGTATAAATGTAATTTGAATATAAATATATATTATCCACTTACACAGGGTTTAATAACGAAACAGTTTAAAGCTGAATAGGTTTATAACTAAATTTCTGTTATCCGTCTGTTCTCTTAATCGTCACACTACCGGTCCCGAGAGTGACGGTTAATCGAGGTTCAACTGTATATGGGCATGCATGAAGAATGTTATTAGACTGACATTTTAACCATTTGTGGGCATGTCAGTTTAACCCCTTAAGCGCAGACTAATTTGCTCCCCGCGTGATCAGTAGTGCGCAGTTTAATAACATGATCAACACCAACACACAGGGTTTCGTCTCAGTGCGACGAAGGCGGTACTGCAGAACTCTAGGCATGGACGTAGTTCCAGAAAAATACACTAGAGTGCAGCACCAAATGGTCTGCCACTCGTCAGGGTCAACTGTACAGTCGTAGAAAGAAAAAAAACCTAGCAGAACAGTTGTACCAACAAAATAACGAAGTAAATCAGCTGAGAACGTCATATCCGAGTAAACTCGGGCATTGCGTGGAAGGCACTTAAATGTTCCATGAGATATCTCGTGCATCACGCTTAAGTGCACAGAATACAACCACGAGCTAACTCATGCGTCGCGGTTAAGGGGTTAACCGGTCAACTTGTTTTGCCAAGGTGGCCTGATATTAGGGAGTCCTGTATAAAGTTCAACCTGTGTTTGTCTTTAGCCTTGCCAGCACCAGTCAGCTGGTGGAGGGTTCTTGAAGTTTATGTTGTGTCAGATCACATGGTCCACTTTGTCCATGTGAGTAATTGCTATATGGTGATGTTATTTTATGGTGCTATATGGGCCATGTCATTTGATTCGGTCTATAACGGTGTGTGTTGCAGGAGGCGGGTTGGGAGGCACGCGGCGAGGCGGGCCGGAGGTGAACCTGAAGCACTCGGGCCGAGAGGACAACGAGAGGGAGAGAGAGCGGTACAGGCTGGAGCGGGAGCGGGAGGCGGCCGGCGACCGGGGCCGCGACCGGGAGAGGGAGCGGGAGCCTCGACGGCGGTCGCGCAGCCGAGACCGCGACCGGGAGAAGCGGAGGAAGTCACGCAGGTAGGATGCTGCGGAATCTGATTTTCTTGGTTCTTCTGATGTCTGTCAAGCTTTGTTGTATCTGGAAAATGTGGAAATTCTAGATGATATTTTGTGGGATATTAAATATAATTATTGCCTGAGTGGAGATTTACTATTGCTCGATGACATCTGAGGCTTAAAATTACTTCTTAACATTACCTCTTTGGTAAATTTAGGAATGTTACTCACATATACATTTTAATTGGTGGCCACTTTTAGGCAGTGTGGTGTAATTGAAACTATTTTAGAAAACCTTTTTTGTGACTTTAAATAAATTTATTGTTACTTTTTTAACTCATTTTATTCGTGACCTTTTTCCTTTCACTTATTCACTGTTTGGCATATTGATTGCACTTTTATAGCCTGAGTCAAATAACTTGGCCCAGGCCGTCTGTAAGACCAATGTTAAAATCAACATTAGTCTTAAAGGGCAGACTGGGACAAGTTATTTGATGCAACTTAAATAAATTCCTTCCTGGAGAGTACTCCTGAGTCGAGATTTGTCCATTTTAATTTTAAGGTTTTTGATTTTCTTATGAATTTACACTTTCATGGAAAGTTCTTTGTTTGAAATTATTTGTTAATGATGGTTAGTTTGAGTTTCATATTAATTTTTTGGACATTTGCCATTATTGATCAGTAAAATCAAGTTTCACGACGTTTCGAATCTACAATCGAATCTCATTTTCATACACACACCAGAGTGACTCTTCTAAAAAAAAAATTAATGTTTCAAAATTTGTTATCTTTTATAGATAAAGATTTGCTTTACTAATTTGAAATATTATTGGCAGCCGGTCACGAGACAGAAGGAGGAGACGCAGCCGGGACCGCGTCAAGGAGCCGGAGGTGGAGGAAGTGGAGGAGTTTGTGGAGAAGCCGAGGAGAGAACGGGACCGCGGGGATCGCGACCGCGACCGTGGGGATCGTGACAGGGACAGGGATAGGGATCGCAAGCGACGCAGGAGCCACTCGCGAGACAGAGAGAGGAAGAGGGAGCGGCGGGAGCGGGAGAAGCGGGAGAGGGATCCAGACTACGAGGAGAAAGTGCGGATCAAGCAGGAGCCCATGGACGGTGAGTGGAACGAAAAAAAAGAGTTTGATCATAGTTTTTACAGTAGAACCTCACTTAGTCAACAGTGGATAGCCTATTTTTTTTTTTAATTAGGTCTGTAGAAGGGTCCACCGTGGGTTTGCATAATAGAGGTTATTTGAATGAATTTGAATCATTAAGGTTTGTCTGTTTAAAAGCAAGTTCAAAGTTGCAAAGAAAACTCACCAATAGATTCAGAGCACAATCTTTGACTACACAAAGTCAGTGATACATTAGGAGATAAAGATGCCTGACTACGAAATGTGAAAATCCAAACGACTTGTCCTACAACAACATATGACGGCTAATATTTTTGTCTAATTTTTATAAATCAATTGAGACAAAAATGAAACTTTCATGTCTTGCCGTTCAAAAGAAAAACTATGATCAAACAATAAACTAATGTATATTTTGTCGTTCTCCAAGGTCAATTAAATATAGCAGAAACTTTCCGAATTCCATCTAATTGGAGATAATATTTTTTCACCTGACAAAGCCCTTTCCTTGTCACTTTAGGGATTATTGTCAACGCCCTTTCCTTATCACTTCAGGGATTATTGTTTGTGTATGTTTTTTGTGGGAAGGACACGCTCTTCCGGTAACAAGTCCAAAAATAGATCACAAAAATTATCTTCTCGATAAGACTTATCTTATCATAAGCTCGGCTAGAAATTCAACCTCATTCAAAGCTGATTAGTGTTGGTACGACTATTTCATTGCAAAAAATTGTCAAAAGGAGCAACTGTTCCCTAATACTTTATGTTGTTATACGAGGATACAATATTAAGCAGTAAGCGTACGATAATTTTTAGCCGGCAAGGGGACGGCTGGTTGTCTGACTGAGACGTACAGTGAAGATTGCTTCAAAGTTTGACATCGCGATCGCGACCATCTTTGTTCGTCTTGTTATAATATTGCGTGGACGCCGTAAGTCAGAAGCTTGGTGCGAATTAATTATTGTTAAACATTTTTAAAGTTTCGGGTTTCTTTTGGGTAGTGTGTCGGGTATCTTCAACCCGACTTCTTTCGGGTAGTAGGTACCCGCCCAACCCGACGTGTAATAAAAACCCACCCGAATTAAGCCCGAGACGTGTCGAACCCGCCCGACCACTCAAGTTCATGTAATAACCCGAAGCTACCTGGGTACCCGCAGACCTCTAGAAACAATAGTAATCTGTAACCCTTACAAAAAAGCAATGTCATTTTGCTTACCTTAGAGTTTGATTAAGCCTTTTTTCATCATACTAACACAGAAACATCTGTTTTCAGTTCCTTTTTGTTGGCTCGAAAGTTACCCATTGCTGGCCTAGGCCGGATAAACTCTTATCCGGCCTAGGTTGGAAAGAACGGAAGTAAACAATCAGGTGATTTGCAGCAAACCGACGTTTAATGCTTGCTTATTGGTTGTTCATTGGTTTCTTTAGAGGAATGAAGTGGCAGCACTGCATCCGTAGCAAATGTTTTTCTGTTTATTATAGGTTAGGTTTGATTGTTTGAGAAACGTATGTTTACGCAAGGACTATGTTATGATTGAAGGTATGTTTTTTCTTCGTAGTATGATGAAAAATATCGTACGTTAGTCGCCCTGGAAGTTTTGCCGTACTCGCATGAAAATCCCGCACTCGCTTTCGCTCTCGCGGGAACTATCATGCTCGCCCCGGCAAAACAGTACTTCCCGGCCTAGTAACTTAATATACTATTGCCAAATTTGTGAATTAACTTTGATAATTTTGTCTGTCTGTAAGTAAACTGGAAAATAAATGTTGTTAGTTGAGTTCTCCTTAAATCGCAGATAAGGCCTTAATTTTACTGAAATGTTCAAAAGTAAAGACGTTACCACAAATTTATTTACTGGCACTATTTTTATCAACTAAATTTAATTTACCTTTTCTGTGTTCTTTCTTGTGGTAATTCTTTGTTGGTGTTGGTGAGTTTTTTTTTCACTTTTGCGGACATTTGCCATCACTGATTTCACTTATCAGTGATTATAGTAAAATTTAAAAAACAAAAGCAAAAGCTTACTAATTGGTTAATTTATATAGCACACAATACAGGATAGATATGCAGATTGAAAGGGCATTGTTTCAAAGAGGTGATGGTAAAATGACCACTGGTTCAGGGTCTGTTTGCACACGGCTTTATAGCAAAAGGTTTGCTCTGTAATGAAATTGTCAAGTTTGGCCACCACCTCTTCTTCATCCCCAAAAACCAATTTTATAGTTTTCAGTGCTAGTCTTAAGCGACTCATCTATCCAAAATTGTGTAACTATTTACATTTGCTTGTTGACAGACTACCCAGATTATAGCAACAACTTTGATGAGCACGACTTTGAGGAAGGGAACGTCAAGTATGAGAAACAAGAAGAGGACCGAGAGAGAGCGGCAGCAGAAAGACAACCACCGAGCGACGCTCCGCAGAATGAAGCAGACCGCGAGCACAATGGCAGGGGCAATTATGAGTACGAAGTGCAAGACTACTGAAATGGTTTTTAAAGTTTTGATAATAACATTTGTTGTGAGCTGTGGATAGCTTGATTAAGAATAATTTGTAGCTGTAATTTTCAATGTAAAATTTTTCTCTTCACAGTAAATGTTTACAAATATTTAATTGAGTTTTATTCTAGCCTTGAAATAGCTTTACATATTTATTTGTTGCAAAATTAACAAGGGAAAATAAACTAAAAATGAAGTCATTGTAAGCATGAATTCAGTGTGTCAATAACTTTCAAACTATCACAATGTTTGTAACTCATGGTGACCTTACCTGACAGAAATGTTACCTACTAGAAATTTTGTCGTTTATTCTTACATTTAATGTTATATGGCATAGATCCCTGTTTAGCGTTCAAAGTTAAAAATCTCAAAAAATATGAATTTAAGAAAATGTTGTTAAAAGACCAACAAGATACATTCTTGATGAATCCTCAAACAAATAATCAATTTTGATAGGGTTTAACAAAATAACTTAAAAATTAAAATTTTGTAACGTTACTACTAATGCTAAAATTCCTCAAAATTTGTCTGTTACCCCAGAAAATTTAAAATTGATATTTTCTGTCATTACCACCATAAAATAAAAAATTCTTATTCAGGAAATTCAATCTCACATCTCTTTTTTATCTCTTGAAAACTTTTATTTCTTTGAGATTTTGAGCTTAGAAAACTAAATATTTTTTATTAAAGATTTGTAAACCAAGTTTGAATTTGATGCCTAAAATATTCTCAAAGTTACATTAATAGTGCAGGGTGATATGTAAGCATTAGACCCTTCCGTTCGATTTGCATGTAAAAATTTATTTGTTGATTTTAAATTATTAACAATATATTTATGATCAAGCCTAAAAAATAAAAAGGGTATAGTAAAGGAAAGACACCATTTTACACTAGGAAAATTATGCGTTTTTCTAAATGTCATATTATACATGCTAATAAAAGTACTAAATGTTTACCTAAAAATCACCACCGGAAGTGCAACATTTTCAAGATGGTGTCCAAGATGGTGTCAAAAGCACTGAAGACATAGAAAATAAATCAATTAGGCAGTGTATAAGCGAATTTTGTGTCATAATGCCGCTGCCAATAATGAAGGGAGGTAAGAACTTCACTTTAACTGGGTAAAAAAATATTTTCTGCCATCTTGGATCCGCCATATTGGATGTGATTTTTGTTCAAAAGTAAACATTGTGTTGTGACCCATCATTACAAACTAGATTTTCACGGTGATTGCAATGCCGAAATCCGTTTTTGAAAATCTTCATTAGGTTTTAAGTTATACCGAAACAAGATTCTTCTCTGAACAAACCTTATGGACATTTCAAGCTTTACATTTTTTTAGATTATAAATTCTTATACCTCCGGTTCCCAAAGTATGACGGTCGTTTGAGTATTAAAACACTCAGTGATATAACGGTATTAATTAAATAAACTGTCAATTTGAATCAGAGTGCAAAGAGACTGAATTATCATTCATAATTTAACATAAAATTTAATTTTTCTAAAATTTATTTTCGTTAAAAATGAAATATCTCAGGTTTTACATTAGGCCCGTATTATACACGGACACTCAGCGACCCAGTGGCTGGGTCGCCGAGCGACCTGGACACTTGTTTAACATTGATCAAATGGGAGTGTCCCGCGAGCTATTATACACGGACACAGTTGGCTCGGTCGCAGATCTGCGTCCGAAGTGTGTCCCGGCTGTGTCCGAGGGCGAGTCGCAGCCCGGACACACGCGGGACGCAGATCTGCGACCCGGGTAGCAGATCTGCGTCCCGGTAGCTAGGCCGCCAGCGTCTCTAGTCAAAATTAACATTGAATCTTATGGTAGTGTCCCGCGAGATATTATACACGGACACACGGTGTCCCGGACACAGACTGCAGCGCAGCGCCCGAGAGTGGTCGTTTAGTTTATATTTATAATTATGATATATAAATATAGTGGTCGTTTATGATATTTTTAATATACAGATAAGGTTACATAACCTTATATAAATATAAATGTGACTCTTCATTACTCCTAACTGGTCATGAATTAGGAGTTTTGGTTTGAACATTTATTATTTGCATTGATCTGAATATAGCTGAATATCTCTGCTCTTACCTTAAAGTTATGACCAGCTTATCTTCCGGTGAAATGCACCTTTGTAAATTGGTATTCGTTCCAGCAATGTCTCCTATAAGTTTCAGAGGTTCTTTAAATGATGATTCGGACATCCGAAAGTAGTTAAAAAAACTTCTCTTGATGACCGCACAGTTCATCAAAAAGTAAAGTATAATCCTTTTTCAGGTCGCAAAGAAAATATAGGATGCCTTTGCATTCGTCGTCGACTTCGACGTCTTCTTTTTTTTCAGAAGTAGGACGAGCAAAAGCACTCTTCGCTGTTCATGGTAACGGCTGAGTGCATGATATTTGGTAGTGGGGCGGTGCCGATGCGGTGTCCCTGCAGCGTCCCGGCTGTGCCCGGGCCGCTAAACAGCTACCCGGACACTTCCGGGTCGCTCGGCGACCCAGCCACTGGGCCGCTGAGTGTCCGTGTATAATACGGGCCTTAGATAGATTGTCAGTTCTGGTCTTATATTATTCGGCAAATAATTGGCTTTCTAACGATATATTGTAATTTGGAATCAGACGAATTTCAGGTGAGTTATGATCCTTC
This sequence comes from Flexamia atlantica, assembly GCA_035578135.1. Lineage (NCBI taxonomy): Eukaryota > Metazoa > Arthropoda > Insecta > Hemiptera > Cicadellidae > Flexamia > Flexamia atlantica. The sequence continues at coordinate 26,752,137 of JAQJVK010000008.1, read as the reverse complement.
ATTCTATGTAAAATTTATTGTTTTGCACATATTTAGTTTAGTTAAGGGCATCTACCACCCATTCTAACTGAGGCTTGAAATCAGCTAAGACCTTAAATTACTCACATTGTTTGTGGCTTTAATTTGAGCTATCAATAATTTAAATCGGTTGAATTAGAGGCGAGTTATAAGCCTTAAACTTAACAGGATTTCTGTAAGTAAATAAATTTTAAATTTAAGAAAGGATCATAACTCACATGAAAGTCATCCGATTCCAATTTACTATAGCTCATATGAAAGCCAATTATTTGCCGAGTAATTTAAGTCCAGAACGAACAATTTATCTAACGTAAACCCTGAGATATTTAATTTTAACTAAAGTAAATTCCAGAAAAAAACTATTTTTATTTTTAATTATGTAAAATAACTCAGTCTCTTTCCGGTCTGATTCAAATTAACAGTTTCTCTAATTGATGAATTTACAATACTGAGTGTTTTAAGACCCAAACGATCTATATACGTTGATTAGAACCGGAGATAAAAGAAATACAATCCTTAAAAATATTCAATGCTTAAAACTCCCATAAGGATTGTATAAGAAAAATATTTAATTGGGTATATCTTGAAAACGAATAAAGATGTTAAAAAACGGATTTCGGCATTGCAATCAGCGTGAAAATCTAGTTTGAAATAATGGGTCACAACACAATGTTTACATTTGAAACAATATATTACATCCAATATGGCGGATCCAAGATGGCGGCTAAAAAATGTTTTTCCAGTCAAAGTGAAGGTCCTACCTCCCTTCAATTATTGACAGTGGTCTTATGACACAAAATTCACTTATACACTGTGCAGGGGATTAATTTACTGAATAATTAAAGAAGATGACCTCGTTTTTTCTCTATTTTGGTAGCCATCTTGGATTGGGGGTGTATATAAGGATGAAAAAAATGTCAACAAGTAATTTTTTCATCCAAAGGTACTCATTATCAATTTTCAAAAGTTATTTCAATTTTTACAAGCCAGTCGAACGGAATATATATACCATCCCGGACTATAAATTATATAAGAAACACAACCAGGCAGATAATAAGTGAATAAACATAGAGAACAGAATAACATTTTTAGAAATGTTATTCTACATTTCAAACATTTTCAATTGGAAATACCACATTTTTATGTTAGCAAGTTTCAGGCTATGAGGTTCCTCACATCAAGACAAGAAAAGTGTTGTGGAAACATGGAGCCTAAAAATTTTATATAGTTGGAGTTACAATCAAAAATACATTTTTTTAAACCACTTAACCCGTTGCTCGAAATGGGCACTATTTTGGCACGATAGCATTGGTGATCCTTACAAATGATACTTATCCTTACATGCATTTGTGAAGTATTGATTAAAAAAAATTATGGTACTGAGAAGCTCTTTTAAAAACAATATTTCTGGTGACTACACTTACATCTTTCTAGGAAATGTCTTGTTCTTTAATGTTTTTTATGAATGTTCTGAGCCCCTCGAAGGACTTGACTTGCTGCCACATTCAGTTGTCCGTGTGGTAATACTGGCTGGGGAAGATAAATTTTAGCTTCAACACTATATGAGCATGTTGCTGTCTCATTCTGGAATTCATTTTTTTAAATGAGTACTAATGTCATTCCAAAACTTTACGTCAAGCTCTTCCCAACGACACCTAAATTATTAAAATCTTTCCACAACTTTAGGAGGAGTGATAATTTAAAAAAAACCCATACCGTATTAATTAAGTATAGATTTTCGGTGTATTCATTGCATTTATGATCCCTAAACTGAAAAATTGATAATCCACTGACTTCAAGGCAAAGCCCCTTTATAAAAATTTATAAACAAATCTGTTGAGTTCTAATGAATTCTGTTCCTAAAATGATGCATTTTAATAAACCCAAAATCTAAAAACGGATTTGCAACTAGGCCATGTATTTAGTTGTTAACATTGGCTATGTAATTTACAAAGTGGCAAGACTTTGCTAAGTTTAAGAGTAAATCCAGCCAATAAGGTGTTGAGTGTTTTTAATTCATTGATTTCTAGATTTTTAGAGTTGTACGTCAAGAACTAGTTCGAAATAAATTTTATTTGTAGGCTGAATCTGGACCCAGACCCGTCCAAATAATGGTTTTTCCGATTAAACCAATGCAATTTTCCCAAAAAGCTGTTAAACAATAGTCTTGAAGTAATCAATATGGGTCATAAGTTTTATTATTGTTGGAAAGTATTCATAAATCATATTTATGTGAGTTGTAATAGTATAATTCATAAAAAAAGTAGAAAGTGAGTAAATAAATATTCGAGACCACGTTTAGAGTGCAAGATTTATCGAGAACCTCATATTGTTGAGAATATACAAATCACTTTCTCCGTGTTTTGAACGATTCTTTAAATAAGCCAATAACATATGAACAATAAAACCACCAACTGTTATGTATAGTAAAAATTAGGACACTTGATGATAGTTACTGTTAATCTAAACACCAGAAAATAAGTTGGGTATTTTAAATCTTAATGAAATAACTATTGCAATTTGTAACAGGTGCGAGATATTTCTAAAATCTGTCCAAACTGTTGAATGTATCTTCCATTTCCTGCCGATCAGCTTGATCTGGTCCAGATAAAATTATGTGTGAAATGGTCCAGTTAGAAAGACATCATTTTTGCAGAATGAAGACCGATTATCCACATAGCTCTATAAGGAAGCCTACTGTAAAATGCTTGAGGACGCATTGGAAATAAAAAAAATGGCTATCTTAAAAGATGACAAATGAAATGAACTGTCAAGATGTATTAAGCATTTGATTAGAATTAATCAGTTATGATACACTCATTCTTTAAAAGATACTTAGAAAGAAGATACTTATTTTTAACTACTGCACCTTTTATTACAGTGAGTGCTTGTTTAACACTTTGAACCCTGGGTGCTAAAATTTCTTTTTACGTGCGATACTGGCCAATTTTGGGGTTCAAATTAAAATTTGTAGCTTAATACATATATTTGTTACCCATTTAAATTATATATAAAAATAAAGAGAAAAATATAACCTTTAAAATGATATAAATTTTATTACAGTTACAACAAACAACAATTTTAGGATTGGTTCCACATAAAACGGACATAAAAAAATGAAGAAAAAAAATTGCGACGGTAGTCATGTACGTCACTCATATCAAATATATCTCTCATATTTTACACTAAACATGACAAATACATTATGTAATAAAGTAATAACAAATCTTATTACTAACTCAGACTCAAAATACTTGTAAATATAAGTAAAATCACACTTTATTGGACGCCGACACAAATGTAAACAAAGTCTGCTATTACCGCAGACAACAAAGCGTCGTCAGCGGGTCGTCATTGGCAGACATTTGGATTTATTTTTCTGCTGCTAAATAGATGGCTTTTTCGAGATTTTTGGACACTATAATCAATGCCAGATGATCAAGGAAGAGTTCCCTAGCAACGATTAGCGAATATACGTTGCTATGGAATTTAATTTCGCGGCCTGACCTATACTCGGGCTTCGTACACGGCGACATACGCCATGCCCCAAGCTATACTCAGGCTTAGGGTTCAAAGTGTTAAAGCCCATGTTGATCACAACATCTTTCTACACTCACACCTTTTTTCTGGAATTTTTCTTCTACCATGCCATCACATTTTAATATTTTTTTGATTATTTTTATTTAAACATTAGATTTAAGACGTGCACAGGGGAGAGCACGAGAGGATTTCAACAAGGAAAATAGCCCTATAGCTTCCTCGGGGGTATTAGCTATCTACCTACTACATAATATCAGATCAGTACATTTGGCTTGATAACAGTTTCCCAAAGAAAAACTCCCAGACTTCAATGGGTAAAAAAGGGTGCTACAAATTTGGGTATAAGAATAAAACTTGGTGCATCAAGTAAAAAATTTAATGTTCTCTACACATTCAGATATAGAAACAATGCAACCCCTGTTTTACACTAACAATAAAAAAATTAACTAGAGTCATTGCTTTTTCTCTACCTTAAGATTACTTTGTACAAACATTTTTTAAGTAAGAAAAACAGTTTAAGGATCATAGAATTAGTGAGATGCTATTAATAAATAGTATACAATTTATATTATATATACATTAGCACAAAATAACATCTGAAAAATTTACATTCATCGAACAAAACCGTTAAAAATAAAACTTTTAAAATAAAAAATGCAAAAATGTCAAAAAAGCCAAACAAAACTTTTTAAAATTCGTAAATAGAATTATAAAATACAATACCTAAAGAAAACCTTAACAAATTAGATCATACCGAGGCACTTATGGGGCTTATGATAAGTTTTGATTTTATGTTTGTTGATATTATGTTTTAAGTCCTATTTTTTTGTGGATAAAGACCACTTTATGTTCTATAAATTACTTTATACAACCAAAAACATCTAATACCATTAATTAATCTTGGTTTTTCAAAACAAAACATTATGATACACCACTTGCAATACAGTCGACTCTCGCTAACACGAACCTTGATATCACGAAATCCTCGATATCACGAATTATTTTTTAACTCCCTTGGGAAAACCTGTTTAACACGAAGAAATTACTATACATAACACGAACTAATTTTTTGGATATATTTTACCTCTATAACTCGAAGGGACATAAAAATTACCTCTATAACACGAATTACCATACATAAGACGAATTCGATTCCCGCTTTACCTCCATAACCCGAAATTTACCTCCATACCACGAAGTTTTCAGAATGGACCTCTGTAATACGAAATCCCGGCGTTCAGGATGCAACCTGTCGGTGAATCATATGCGGGGTCAAGCGCATGTTTTAATACAAAATATAATCGATACTGTAATTGTTTTTACAAAGAGGAAGATTACGGACTTTTTGATTAGTGGAATTAATAAAAGTTAAAAGTTTATTTTTGTAGCTGAAGGGGATACGGTAAAGTTTCTTTACATTATTCGTTTAATAAAAATTATGATCGATACTGTAATTGTTTTACATGTTTAAGCAGAGTAAGATTACGGACTTTTTAATCAGAACTAATATGATCTTATATGTTTTTGTGTTTTGCAGGTTACTGTAAAACACAAAAACATATAATTACATTATAAATACTGTATTTTCCATTGATATATAATATTTAAATAAGTTAGAAGCTTAGATTTGTCGAAGATTGAGGGTATAAACTACTTTTTCTTTACCTCTGTATCACAAATTTTCATTTGGCTTACCTCATTAATTCGAACTATGCCTACGACGAACTATACGTAACACGAAGAAAAATCGCAGTCCCGTGGAATTTCGAGTTAGCGAGAGTCGACTGTAGTTTGTTATCTTTAGGGACATGTCTGACGCTGGCGAACAATAAGTATGAAGTATAAATACGAAGAATCAAAGCCTCGGCTGAAAGGCAGCCAGCCAACACTTAAGTCAGTTTAGACTGATTCTTAGGGGTGGAGAGGTTTTGGTGTCATTTTATTCACTGGAGCTTGCCACTTTTTTAAGGGCTTTAGAAAGTAAAAGGTTTGTTAAAGAATCAATTTCATCTTTATTGTGCTTGTGCTTTTTCTTGTGTTTCTTTTCTGACTTTGTTTTTGAGTCTTTATTATCTGAAGGTAAATCAGCTTTTAAATTTGTAACTTTGGCTTTCTTTGAAACTTTAGGGTTTACAACAGCTTCTTTGAGTAATTGGTTTCTCAAAGACTCTACATTATTTTTTTCTCTTACCTTCGGTTTGCTGGATTTTGAAATTAAATTGTCAGGTCCTTTGGTATTCCCAATAGCTTCTCTGAGCAAACTTGTTCTCAGAGTGTCAACATCTTCCTTAACACCAGTTTTTGTTTTGCTTGTTTTATGGGGCAAGTTTCCAGCCCCTTTTGAAACAGTTTCTTTGAGTAAATGTGTCTTGGGGTCCACTTTCTTTTTGGTCTTGGGTTTGCTTGATTTCGGCGATAAATGTTTAACCTCATTTAACCTACTGATAGCGTCTTGAAGCAACAACTTTCTTAAAGTGTCTGGATCATCTGTGTTTAACTTCACAGGCTTTGTGGGTAAATTGGTAACCGCTTTAGTGGCATCAGCTTTTTTTGACTTAACTTTTTTTGAAGTGATGGTACTTTTACCATGACCCAATTTAAGTTTAGTCACTTTTATTTCACCTAAAGCATCCTTCAACAACTGATTTCTTAGGGATTCAATATTGTTATTATTTTTCTTTTTCTTTTTAGGTGAAAGCGAACCAAGCTTTCCATTTTTTTCCTCCGAAGAATTCACTAGTTTAGTTTTACTGGAACTTGAATTTTTGACTGAATGATGACTGTCAACTTCATCATTTGTTCTTGATTTTTCTTCAAGAAGGGTATTTTTCGTTATGGTTTTCTTCTTTTTATGTTTTTTTTCTTTTAAATCTGAAGCCAATGGCTTAATAATTTGATTCAGTTTTTCTTCTGATAACTTTTTGAATTCGTGCTTATTTATTGTACTTCCAATAGGGCTATTCTGTGTACCTAGGTTCTTGATTAAATTGCTATCATCATCTCTCATCAATGGTTCACAATCTTCATTAAAATCTACACTTGCCCAAATGTGTTTTCTCTTAAAAAGTCCACTTGTGTGAATCTGTTTTTCCTTATCTGATTTGGGTGACTGAATGGTTTGTGGAATTTTTAAATTGGAACAACCTTCAGACTCATTATCCTTTTTGTCCAGCCTATCATTATTTTCACTCTTTGACACACTGAAAATAGCTTTATCAAAAAGCTTTGAAACTGAGTTCTTTTTACCAGACAAAATTAGTTGAACTGAATCCTTATTAGCCAAGGAAAAGTTGATGTCCTTTTCACTTTTGACTTTCTTAGTCTCTTCAGAACAACATATATTCAAATTACTTTCATTCACAAGCTTTTGAGTCTTTTTCTTCTTTTTAATCAATGGCGAGTCAGTTTCATCATTCATTTCTTCTAAACTGAGTGCTGATAGTGAATCCTTCCTTTTACATTCCTTAAATATAGAGATAGGAGGTGTTTTAATAGGACCTATAGAACTTTCATTATCTTTATTATTTAAATTGACATCCAGAACTTCACCAAATCTTGAATTTTTATGTTTTTTTGAGGGAGTATTTTCATTATCCATGGAACTATTATTTAGTTCTTTTGTTTTTTTCACACCTTTCAATTTATCAATTTCAATATCTTTAATTATATTCAATTGATATGAAGATTCTTCATAAAGATGTTTCTTTTTCTTCTTCTTTTTAAAAGCATTAGGAACATCTAATATATTCATAGGCAAGTTTGAGTCTGATCCTCCTCCTTGTCTATTAACAGATTCTTCACTTTCATTTTTGTCGGTGACCTGTTCTTTATTATGAGTCATTGAAGAAATTACTGAAACACTATTTTTCTTCTTCTTTTTCTTTTGCTCATTGGGACTGGAGGTTTTCTTGATGCCACTCAACTCTGCTAGTTGTACCTCTGCCATACAAATATCTTTGTCACTCCTTTCATCTGCACCATCTCCTTTTAAGATATCAAGTTTATTTTTCTTTTTTCTTTTCTTTTTACTAATCTGTATTTCATCTTCATTTATAACAGAATGGTATTCGTTATAAGGACTCTCTGCAAATGAAGAAATTTCTGAAACATCACTCTTTCTTTTATTTTTCTTTTTTACAATTACAGTAGAACTGGCAGAGTTTGTAGTAGAGTTGTCCAGCTCTTGCATGTCAGGTTCACCGAGAAACTTTTCTTCTCTCATATCAATGCTGCCATCTTGGGAGGCATTTAGTTCATGGCAGTCCTTATTCTTTTTTCTTTTCTTTTTACTCTTGGAGTGCTCAGTATCATTACTTGGCCAACTTAATTGATTGATGTCTTCAGTTGGATTAAAATCCAATAATGTGGAAGATACATTATTCTCTTCGTCAATATGTGGCAACTCAAAGCTATTGTCGTTTCCCCCTTTCCTAAACGTAATTTTACTAAGTCGGGGGGTAACGTATGTACTTGACGATTCGTTTAAACAGTTTTTCTTTGGTGATTTGTTTTTCATTTTCATAAATCACATTTGGTGTAGTACTACAGGCGAGGAATATTAGCTGAAACAGAAAAAAATGGTATCAGAAATCTGACGTATACAGTAGACTCCACTTATCCAGACCTTTTAATCGGACATCGGTTTAACTGGGCTACACTCCACAGACGATGTGTAGATAAAACACTACACTCTGAAGTTCTGGGCAGGAAATGAACAATAACAACAACATTGAACAATAACAACAACAACAATGAACAATGATTCTTGAGGGAAAGATCGTGGACGAGTAAACTCAAGACTGAAAAAAATCAGAGTGTTGGCTTAAACAGCATGCATTGGAGTTATAACTTTACATGTTTTAGGGAATGTCAGCTTAACCAGAAAAACTGTTATCTGGAAGGGCTTCGGTCCTGAGGTGTCCGGATACGAGGGAGTCTACTGTACAATTCTTATCATGGGGGCTCTGAGGGAATGATTGATTTTCTTCTAAAGATTCTGGTGAACAACATATTATTTTATGAAAATTAACAAAACTAAACCAAATTCAAAGCAAAAACAACAATTGTATTCTGATGAGTTACCAGATGAAAGATGGGAATTTCTTTTTATTAAAATTCTTAAGTCCAAAATTAAAAAATAATTCAAAAGATAGTTTATAAATTAAATTGTTTAATGATCATTAATAGAAGCCTCTGGTTCGTTTATCATTATTTTATATTTAATCTTACCTTACAATCCAATCTTAGCATCATGGTGCTGAAACAAAGATGGTCTAAGGTAAACAACCCAATTGCCGACAGGTTAAGGTAGGGTCACAGACGAATCTGATGATAAATATAATAAATTAATGAATATTTATCATGAGATACATTTAAGTTGCATTATTGATTTTTCCTGCTCAATACTAATATAAATATTAATGAATATGATGGAAAATAACTGTGTTTTGCTTTATTTAATCCTTATTAAACCATTTTTCCTCCTCTGCCCAACTCTAGCATACCATAACCTCAACTCCGGCATCTGACAGCCCAATCCCGGCACCTCAGTATTTTACCCTTACTTAACCCATTTGACATATTTATAACCATTACAATCAAAAATAAACTTATAACTTACTGATAATTTAGTTAAACTAATCTTTTAGTAAGGTATAATGAATAAGTGCCAAACAAATAGACGATATACGACTAAAATAAGCACAACACAGGACATTCATTAGGCCCAATTTACACTGAACAGGCGTGTGGCGGAGGCATGGTGCGGGCGCGGAATGGTTTTTCCCATGTAATCTCACTCAATGCACCCAATAAAGAGAAGTGGCGTGGGCGACATCGCCCTGTTGCCACCAACACACATCTTCCTTAGGCCTACTGCTCCTGACGACCAGGAACCGGCATTCATTCTTGTAACGTGCTGCTAGTAGTAAAGCAGAGGCGCGAGAGGGCGGCCGCCCTCGCCACACCACTTCTGAGTGCATTGGGCGAGTAGTCTACATATGAACAACTGTGCGGCACCCGCGCCAAGCCTCTGCCAAACACCCGTTCAGGGTGAATAATTGGGCCTGGCTCAAGTGTGCTTATGCTGAGTGTGATTTGCCCAAATGTTCGGCGAGGATCTTGAAGCACAAGTTTTAACGAGAACAACATAAAGGAAGCATGCTGAACGCTTTTAATTCTTGCATTTGCCCTGTCCCAGCGGGAGTGTACTTGAGCCATAAGTACAGTCTCGCTGGGTTGAGGCACCATGCAGAGTATACATGGTGCGTTCAGCATCCCTCCCTCTAAGTTGATTGCAACAACAAACATTTTAGCAACAACAAAAGTTTTAATTTGTTCGCCAGCCACTTCACGTTTGTTCAACTTTCATTGTCTTATCTTGAAGTCAAAGCAGATTTTAAGTCAAGCGAATATGTTTTCTTATCTTTTACAAATGTAATATGATTATTTATCGAGTTTTTTTATTATTAAATTCATAAACTAAACTCTTATAATTTATTTCACAACCAAACCGGAATTGAGACGTACTGATTTGACCCTCAGCGCAGTGCCAGTTTCGTCCGCCGGGCTTGCGGCGGTGGACATCTGCGAATACCCGTATGCTGGCAGACGTTTTGTTAATATATCTATTAATATATACTATTTTTTGAAAAAAAAGTTTTGAAAATGCCCATCAATAGGTTGCCTAGCACTTTAGCCAGAGAAATTATAGATAAAAGGCTTAGTTGGTGTAGGGATTGGGAGGCAAAGGCCAGACAGCATGATGTGCGGTTGGACTGGGGGGGAGGGGGTGGACGCGGCGAGCCTGGGCGATCAGCTGAGGGTGACATTGGAGGCAATGCGAGTCGCGTGGTGTAACGAGTGCGACGGTCGCGCACTGACGTCGCCGTATCTCCAACAGTATCTAAAGCTGGAAATTAATCTTGGCGATAAAAGCGTATTTTTAACTAAAAACGAGATTTCTACTATATCGTGGGCAATCAAGGCTAGGGCTGAATTACTTGACCTCAATTATAAACCTTGGCTTCCGGACAAAAATTTTACATGCTCCTTATGCAATTTGAATGTTCCCGAAACTGTTTTTCATTTTGTCGCTGTTTGTCCCATGCTAAAAAAACATCAGGAATTTTTACTTTGGTCGAAGCATTTTGAATGAAAACGACTTTTTAGAATACTTGAATGGGAAGGATTGGCGGTTACTCGGGAAATTTATGACGGAGGCGTGGACATTTCGTTGAAATTTAATAATTGAATTTAACTTCTAAACAAACAAAAAATTATATATATATATTCAATAAAAAAAACAAATAAATTCGAAATAGGATCGGGTATTTTTTTATTTGATTGCTTGCATCCAAAGTCAGCATATTGTTAAGTTTCTATATTTCATGGCTCTTATTATTGATAGTTTATATATACATATTTGTTACTTTATAGCTTATATGAGACAGGTGTAGATTTTCATTTTTTAGAAGTATAGTTCCGTAGTATTTATTATTTTGTTATTTATATTCATGCTGGTAATATAATATAATTTTTAGAGTTGGGCAGTAACTAAATGAAGTGGTGTCAACCAAGCATGACGGTCTACGAGGCCAATGCTTGACAGTGCCACAGAAGAATCAGATCCAGAATGGCAAGGCTGGCTAAAATCTTGTAACAGATTTCTTGACGCCGCTATAGCTAGTTCGCGCGGCGTTGGGAGAGAGTGCGCTGAGTGCGTACTGTTTTATCGACATTCTAACTGTAGTGCACGGTTCAAAGCGTGGCGAGCGTTGTCCCTTACACCCTGCTGTGCCTCTCCTATTAAATGTAATCATAACAAACCCTGTATATTTCTTTTCACAAATAAATGTAGCATCCAACGGTGTACATCTTTTTTTGGTTAAAATTATCTTTAATTTATAAACAATAAACTATTTTAAGTTTGGATTTACAACACGAAAATTACAATAACGTAAGATTGTTTTGTTTTATCGGTACAAAAAATATTATCAGAAAGAAAAATATCGATGATTAGTTCATCTATATTGTAGTCACAAATTTTATTTTCATAAAACTCTAAGTTTTCTTTAATAATTGAGTGTAACACGCTGGGAAAAGCCATTTATGATCGCACCAAGCGCGGTGCGGCGCAAGCTAAACTATCGCTTTTATTTTAGATTCAAACAAATGAGCAGGAGGAACATTTATTTACTTCGAAATATTTTTTATTAATAAAGTTTTGTGTCAATTCCTTACAAAGATAAACCACAATGTTATGTTTATTGGATATCATGCTATAAGATTACGGTGGCAAAGCAGATCAAACTTGGCCAGATTATTCTATAACATATGATGAAGGAATGCTCTAATATAAGTGAATAACAAATGGCTTTAATCGGTTTTTTACTGGCAACAAATAATCTTTTTTTTACAGACAACAGATAAATACTATAAGTATTCACGCAGCAGTAACACGTTTATCAGCCATGATGCCAAGATGACAAAATTACATTACATAGTAAAATGAAAATGGAAGAAGAGTAAGTTAGAAGCATCGGGAAATTTACAAATCTTACAACTACAAATTGAAATCATACCAAACCTTAACTAATTTCTAAACTTAGAAGTAATAATGCAAATTAGAAAAACATATTTACATCCTTTATTCGCTAATCAATTACGAAGGTACATTTACAAATAAAATTAAAGGCACAAAAGGTTTTCACCAAAAGCATATCTGTAGTTACACATTAATATAATAAATAACATTCAAGATTGCTTAATGACAATTTATAAATGGTTTTTAAAAAACAAATTAATTAAAAATGTTATACAATGACCATACAGTGATTGTAAATTTAAATTGATCGTTAATAAATCAAACATTTTATTTCTAAACTGTTATAACAATTTTTTAAACTAAAACGGGTAAAAACTAAAATTTTATCTTTAATTGCAGATTTAAAACTTATATTATAACAGAATAGAATATTTAGGAAATGACATATGTTTTACATTTACACTAATGGAATATTAATTCCCGATTCATGAATATTTTACATATTAAATATACCAACATTTGTATAATTTTATTTTAATACATACAACACTTTACCTTCTGGTTATTTGGTTTTAAAACCAAAATTTTATTAAGTTATGAACATTAAGTTTTATTCTGTCCATAAAAAACCTGAAATACCTATTACAACAATACCTTTTATCGTATTCATATGAACCTTGATAAATCTAAGGCAATTAAATTAATAGTTAACTCCCAATATGCTGTTAATTCTTTTTAATAATGTACACAATAACTCTCAAGTTAATAACAAGCACATATTCTGAATTTCCGTCCGTGTGTATAGATGTGTGTGAGTGAATGCATGTAAACAAAACGAGAGAACCTACCAGTGGTCCGATTTTCATGAAACTTGGCATGTAGAAATAAAGCCATGATGTGTATTTTCGTCATTTTGTATTTTTAAGGGAATAAAACCCATAAAAAGTACTAAAATCCAAATTTTAAAAAACGGCTCAAACGATTTAGAATAAAATTTTACAGTGTTTTGTGCTTAAGATGATAAGCAAAATGCCACTACCCGCAGGTCTGTATACATTCTTGTTCAGAAGTTTTAGGGATTTAAATGTGTAAAAAATAATATTTTTAAAAGTACTTAAAATTATATTTACAAAATAAAATATACTTGCAACCATCAAATTTTATTTGAAAAAATAAATAATTCAGTATTTTGAATTATTAGTCTAAGTCGACTAGTTGCGGAGATAATAGATTTTTTAGTTTAACGGTAAACGCAGTTCGTTGTCTAATGTTATTATTATGGCAAATATTTAAAATCGATATCTCCGTTAATTACTAACCGAATTTTATAAAATTATGTATGTATTTGCGAAATAATTGTAAATTTATTTTACCTCATTATTTAGGGTTTCTTGCTTTAAATGGCTGTAAGGAAGAAAGTGCGTGTCAATTTGCTGATACCGTTTATTTGAAATAAGTATTAATTCTATACTGTCATTTGACCTATATTTGAATGCTTCCTTGCTTGATCGTTAGAATGGTTGCACTATTATTTCGTTAATGGCTACTAGAATGTGGAGATGACTAATTTCAGACAAAACCCTTGTTTCATGCAGGTTACTGGGCCAAAGAAAATGTAACAACGTATTACAATGGATTTTAAAGTCTAAAAAATTTAACATAGGGCCTTGTGAGTTGCTATGCTAGCAACAAATGTATAGCGAAAATTGAAAAAATAAACCAATCATAACAGCTGTTTGCAATCTACAGCGGTCTAGGAAAAAAGGGCGTGTGAGTTGAAGATGGCATGGAGTAATATTAGGGGAGTGCGAGTAGTAATTATTTAAGTCGAGTCGAGTCGGGTACTCTCGAGTTTCCGGATATTTTTTGTAATTTTTCTTACTTTAGAGAAATTAGATACTTTTTAAATTAAAAACTTTTTTATTTTAAACGGTGTAATGTAGAAAACGGCATCCAACTATTTGCCAAAACACTCAATTTGTGGAGCAGTTAGGCATTCCAGTGTGGCGGAGAAGTCGGACCATTGCAGCGGACCAGTCAGACCCAAATATTGTTGTTGTGACAGCGACAAGACAGGAAGCAGTGATAACACGCGGCAACGTCGCGTCGCGACAATTTGGCAACGTTTATTTCCGTCCCGTGGTAAAGCAGTATGCTTGGTTCCCAAGGTCTCCAGTAGATGGAGCAACGTACTAAGTGATAATACCGGTTACCAGATGTCCCATATGCTTGCTTATCTGTAGTATACTTCATCTGTGACAGTGCTATTTTTTCAAGAAGAGACTGTCAATTAGAAGTATTTGAGACTGGTATGTTCTTACATAAAATCTTGTATTTATTTATGTTTGTTAAAATAAAGCACATTTTCTTTCTTTCTTTCTTTCTTCTGTATCATACTTTATCCTAAAAAACCATAAAATCTTATGATATATATCTTTTTTCTTATGAATTTTAATAGCAAAATCGCCCGAAAACAGGAACAAACTGTACAGACAACTTTCCAACGACCGCTTAAATTGAACAGGAAGTTACCAAATCGTCATTTACATCCTGTTTGATGGTTGGATAACGACTCTAGCAGCCAGTTAAGTGTTGAAAACTAGGTTGTGTATGAAAGTCTTTTATACCGGACTTCCGGTTGAGGTATCATGGCTGCCGTTTGTCTTTTTCCATAGCTTCAACAGGGTTCCCACTCAAACTGAATTTTAAAATTCACGGCTCTTTCACGGTTTTTAAGGTCCGAAAATTACGAAATTTACGGTCTAAATATAGGAAAACATTTTGCCGCCCGCACAGTTTCACAGAGAATAACAGGTTGCGGGGGGGGGTAGCGAGGGAAAACTCGGCAGACGCATAGCGCCGGCGGCGGCGACGCCAGTACAACGGAGAAGTAATTTTTGTACCAATAGAATTAAACTGTGTAATACTTTAGGTAAAACAAACTATACATGGCGGAAAAATAATTTTAAATACAATGCAATTAAATAAATTAAAACTATTTCACAAAATACGATGTGATTTTAACATTATTGATTACTTAAGAAAACATTGTACTGGCGATTGCGGAACACGCACGCAACTTAAATATTTTTAATTTTTAACGCCATCCTCTCTTCCTTCCTTCCTTTCTTCCTGTCTTTCTGCTTTCTATCCGCCCACACAATGCGCGTTCCGCCATTACCTCCCCAGTCTCCACCCCTCCTTCCACAGCCACAGTGGAGTGGAATCTCAATCTCAGTTTAGCAGGTCCTACCGTCTAGCCCTGTACGTACAATCTACGTCTTAATGTACACAACTGCTGTCTTCGTCTTGGGACTGTAAATCATTTTTCATGTCTCTAATAAATTGATACAAATATTTCTCTATAATTTAATATAATATATTGGCTAATTTCAAAGGTCTGATGACGAAATTCACGGCTCTTTCCAGGTTTTTTCATGGTTTGCCAAATTCACGGCTTATTCACGGTTTTTAAGGTTTCACGGTTGAGTGGGAACCCTGTTCAACTTTTATCCACCCCGATCTTAGTAAATAATTAAGTTCAGCATTATATTTTTGTAAGCAACTAAACTTAAACAAGTGTTTTCAAAAGTAATCCATAAATTTTTGCTGGAATTTCACTATTAACTTTAAAATTGCAACTTCAAATATAATCATGCCGGGGTCGTCATAGAACAAAGCAACTACAGAAGAAAGAAGATCTACAGACCGTGAGGAACGACACTACATGCCTAATTCCTGTCTTAAATTCCACTTTATTTCCATATTTTAAATATCTTCCATAATTTTTACCATCAACTCATGTTTAACCCTTCATTTCTTTCCTAACCTAGACGGTACCTGAAACCCTGGCCGGTGGTCCTATCCAATCGATAACCCAGACCTTGATTGTAAACCTTGCTCCAGAACATATCAGTCACTGTAAGTATTCAACAATTTCTTTTAAAAATTTTTTTTAGCACTTGGCTAGCTTGAGAGCAAACATGGAGAAATCTGCTTGCAAAACTTGTAACAAGGCAATCATAGATAAGCAAGAGGCTTCAATCGAATGCCAAGCGTGCGGTCAATGGGTTCATAGTTTTAAAGACTGCAGTGGGTTAAAAAAGACTTTCTTTGACAAAATGACAAAAAATGACACGTTCATTTGCCCTATGTGTGTGAAGTTAGCGATAGAATTAAAGGGGGAAGTAGGGACACTGAAATTGCTCCAAGACGAACTGAGTAGGGCTCGGGAACTGAATGAAGATCTTGATTCCAAAAACAAACAATTGCTTGGTCTTTTGGAAGATAGCGATAGGCAAATTTCTTGTTTGACAAGGGAACTCAGGGAATTGAATGAACAGTACGGGGCGGCACTGAAATGCTTGGAGAGGGGGCCGAGTGAGTCGGTGAGGGCAAAAAATGAAAACAGTTCACCTATCAGCACTTCTAATAGATTTGAGGTGCTGACGGGCAAAGACGATTATGGGGAAACGGCTGAGCTCGAAGATGGTCACACCCAGAAAAAACCTAAAAGAAATATACCCAAAACTGACTCTTGTAAAGTAAGTAGGCCTATAAATGGTGGTGGAAAAACAAACCTAGACTAAGCATTGTGACTGATAGTCAGGGGAGGTCCCTCGGAAGTTATGTAAATGAGAGAATGACAGAGAATGAGTGGGAAACGACAGCCTGGGTGATGCCGAGTGCCTCGTTTGAGTCGGTTCTGGGGAGGGCGAAAGTGACAGCGGAGCGAATGAAAGGGAATGACTGTTTGATTGTTATGGGAGGTGTGAATGGAGTGAATGAAGAAATTTTATATGAATTAGTTAATAGGCTTTGTGATTTAGCTAATAAGGTTGGTGAAGGGAAAGTAGTCTTCCTTGAGACCCTACCGCCATGACGCGTGGCCACGGGACAACGATCTCATAAAAAAGCAAAATGCAAAACTTAGGGATGCATGCAAGAAAAATAGATGGGCTTACATAGGCTTAAATGAATTTTTGATGAGAAATAATTACACCAGGCATGGGTTACACTTAAACAGATCCGGTAAGAATCTTGTGGGTGGAGCTATTGTTAACTACTTGAGATTGCTTAGCCAAGTGATTGAGCCAAAAAACGAGTACAACCTAAACGAAACTCAAGTAGGCTAGAAATTTCACAACATAACCCAATTACCAGAGAAACTGGAATAAATGAGGTAGGCCTACCTAAACAAAGCAATAAGGTAGATCCACATAGGCATATCACTTCAAATAGGCATAATAAACAAAATAGCAACATGAATGTAGTTTTTTTTAATGTAAATGGCATTGTAGGAAAAATAGAACAGATAGAGATTTTTTTAGAAGAAGAACAACCGGATGTTTTGCTTGTTGCTGAACATGGACTAGATGAGGAAAACATAAATTGTTTGCAGATAAACAACTTTGAGCTAGTAAATAGTTTCTGTAGGAGTGAAAAGAGAAAAGGTGGCGTAGCTATATTTAAGAAACTAGATTCTGAAATAGACGATATAGGCCAATTGAAATTGCAACACAATTGACAGAGGAGCAAATCTTTGAAAAAACACAGGTGCAAATAACGGTCTGTAACGAAAAATACATCATTGCAGTTATATATAGAACGCCTTGCGACACCAACTTCAATACATTCCTAGACAAGTTAGATGAGTTTATTGGCGAATGTAAAACTAAAAAACAAAATGTAGACATTTTGCAAAAAGACAATAAAGCCAAAAGATTTCTGAAAATTTTGAAAAGTTTTGGAATCCAGCCTAAAATCAATACACCGACCAGACTAGCCGAAAACTCAGAAACCTGTATCGACAATTTTATTTCAACTTTGAACGAAAGTAAAGGTAATGTAATCCAGCCTCTGATATCAGACCACCACGCAATAAGCCTTTCAATACCAATTCCTAAAATCAGATCAAATAAAAAACAAGCTATTTTGCCAGGAAAATAAAACAACCCAACCTACAGGAATTAAAACAGAGACTAAAAAACTAAAACTGGAACGAACTATTCTCTTTAGGCCATGACAACATTGATGAGCAATATAACAAATTTATTGAAACTTTCACTTACCACTACAACATAGCATGCCCACTAAGTAAGAAATACATCAAATTAGACAACAGACTTAAATGGATGAACAATGATGTCAGGACTAGTAAAGCCTTTATGTTTCACTGTTATTCAGAGTGGAGAAGAACCAAAAATGCTCGGTCTAAAGCAATATACAATGAGGCCAAGATACAATATATAAATATTGGCGATTTCTGAAAACAAATCTAGGGATGCTTGGAAACTGATTGGACACTTCAACCCTAAAATGAGAAAGAATAAATTAAACAATATAGTATTGAAAAATAGTCAAAATGATAAAATAGCTAATCCGACATTGGTAGCTGAAACTTTCAATGATTTTTTCATAAATGTAGGAGTAACAGACCAAATAACCAACCCAACTCCAGCACTTCAGAACAATGAACCCATAGCCATTTTTGACACTTTTGCTCACATCACCGAAAATGACATAATGAATATTTTTTCTTAGCTGCTGCCTAAAACTTCAAGCGGAATTGATCAGATTAGCCTTAAAGTACTCAAATTTTGCAGGGCAGAGATCGTTAGGCCTATCACATTCCTGGTAAATAACATGGTAAGTACTGCATGTTTTCCTAATAGTTGTAAGATTTCTGTGGTCAGACCGATCCACAAGAAGGGAGAGGAGACTTCGGTAAGCAATTATCGTCCAATCTCACTCCTACCACCCGTCTCGAAAATATTCGAAAAAGTAATTTGTGAACAAATGACAGATTTTCTGGAAACTAACTCGCTTTTGAATTTTAAAAAAAATACAGTTTTAGGAGGGGCAAATCAACGAAACTGGCTCTGATAGACTTCATCAGCGAGTGCATTGATGCGGTTGAGGAGGGCGAGTCGGTGATTGGATGTTTTGCAGACTTGTCCAAAGCCTTCGACTGCGTCGATGTGCCGCTGTTGATTTCTAAACTGGCAAACATAGGGTTTAGAGGATCAGCCCAAACACTTCTTAAATCATACTTAACAGACAGACAGCAAGTGACTGAAATTCAGCACAAATCAAAAAACAAAATCAAATCTTTTCAATCAAAATTAGAAACTGTAAAAGCAGGAGTTCCGCAGAGTTCAATACTTGGCCCTGTTCTTTTCCTTTTGTATATAAATGACATTTCAGAAATAATCCCCATTCAAAATTTATTTCAATTTGCCGAAGACACCACAATTTTTTCTAAAAACAAAAATCCTCTACAATTGGAAATAGACTCATTTCAGATTGCAAATCAGGTAACTCAATATTTTTCAGAACACTCTCTTAAGTTAAACTCGTCAAAAACACATTTTCTCCACATTCAAACTCAACAGAGGAAAAATTTAACTAGCACTGCCTCTCCTAACCTAACAATTGGCGAAGATGAAATAGAAAAAGCAGAGGCGGCTGAGTTTTTGGGAGTGAGATTGGACGAATGCATGACTTGGAATGAACATGTGGGTAAATTAGAGGGTAAACTTGCTAAAGGCCTATTTATTCTAAGGCAAGTCAGTAAATTTGAAAACAATCATTTAGCTCGAACTGTCTATTTTTCACTTTTTGAAACACACATTAACTATTCAATAATCCTTTGGGGTTCAACCAAAGGAAATTTAAATAAAATATTTTTATGGCAAAAAGAGGCCATTGAAGCAATAGCCAAACTACCCCCTCAGGCTCACTGTCAGAATTTTTTCAAAGAATTTAACATTTTGACCGTTCTGTGTTTTTTCATTTTTGAATGTTTGATGTATGTAAAGAAAGAACACAAACTTCCGGAAGAAAAATCTCATTGTTACAACACCAGATTTAAATTAAATTTTTCAGAATCTCACAAACTTTCAATTTTTGAACGAAAACCGGAATATATTGGCAAGAAGCTCTATCAAGCTCTGCCAAGTGACCTGAAAAACATTCATAAAACTTTGCTCTTTAAAAGTAAAGTTAAAAAATTCCTTATTCAGAATAGTTTTTATGACATAGACAGCTTTCTGGAGTATGGTAAAGAAAGACCCTCTGGATGTTAATTTCAAGTCGCCCCCTCCCACACCCAACCTAACCTAGGCCTCAGTTGTCCTGACCACGTTAGGCAACTACAAATGACAAGTTCCTCGCCGCTCAACGGTCTACGGAACGCCGAGGGATGTAAGATGTAAGATGTATAGGCCTATTGAGTTAGATGTATGGCTGCTGGCATGTGGGGGGTGCAGTCGATTGGTTTGTTTACCTTACCTAAGATAAAATACATTGGATCATAAGGTAAGATTAAATATCTAATAATGTATTGATGATATCGTTCAGAGACACAGTACCACGAAGAAAAGAAAACCGTCAAGTTCAATTCTGCCATTTGTCTAAATCTCAAGAAAGTTGACTTTCTATAAAAATACAGTATGCAAGGTATCCAGTATCTTTCTATAAAAATACACCTTAGTAGGCTAAAATATTTCAGAGGATGTAACTACAGTCCTCTTTGATTTTGAAATTGTTAAAAACATGTTATTATGACCTCTTCATTAGTGTTATGTGTTAGTAGAAAGGGCTTGAAAAATTCTCTACAGTTACCTCTGTCATCTTTCTCTCTTGATTCGGAGATGTGCAGCACTTTTAATTTCCACAAATAGGTCTATTTTGAGCAAAAAACCTTTAACAGGCTAAACGTTAAGGCAAATTGAAATTTTGGTATTTTCCAAGAATTTACGGGGTAGCCTATATATCAGAATGTAAAATGTCACTGGAATCTCAAATGTTGAGATAAAATTTATATTTACAGCATTGGATTATGGAATGAACTATTACATAATTCCAAAGAGTAAAAAATAACTTTTCATATAGGATGACAAGGCAATGTTTTAGATGTGGACTAGAAATTCAGACATAATAATCGCAATAAAAAACTAAATTTTATATTACCTTTGGCTTATGGATCCTTTAATGTATGGTAAATGACCAGTTAGATCAACACTATCAATTTTGAATGTTACTTCTTCACCGATATTCAAAGAACTTCCATCCCACTTGCCTGCTGGTACCTTTGTTGGTCTTGGGATGGTAACATTAAACAGTTTGTGAACGAGACATCCAATGTGGTCGTCACTCTTCTTGTTTACAATTCCTGAAACAAAAACAAAAAAATAAAAAATCCAATAGCTTCAATCATGAATAAGTGGGTACAGTTTAATTTAGTAATATGATGGACGAACCAACAAAATAAACCATAAACATTGTTGGGGTTAATCAATAAATTTTATTCATTCTAGCTCACCCAATAACCGTTGTCCTGTCTGATCAATAAATATCTGTTTTTTTTAAACAGCTGGAATAGTTTTTACAGCTTGCAAGTTTTTTGAATTGTGCGGCGAGTCTCATTCCCATAGATTGTAAAAAAACCAAACCTGAACCAAACCTAACCTGACCTCACCTTAAGGCGCTCATTGTCCAGGCATTTTGACTACAATCAATGCCGTCTTGGCAACTGGATTAATTCTGAAGTTTCAAGTAAGTATTCAAGAGTGTACTGCACATATTAATTAGGCCAAAGTCGTAGCCAGAAAATTTTTTCGGGGGGGGGGGGGGGTTTGGACAGGGCCGGCGGGTGAATTTCCGGCTTGGCAAAAGTGGTGACCTTTTTAGCGAATTTCCCCTATAGGGAAGAAGCTATTACCGTAGGTCTCATGGTAAGACCTAAGCTCGGGACCACTATAACTTTTCGTTTTGGGGCCCCCAGAAGCAAAAAACACTATTCGTTTGAATTTTTATATATATATATATATATATATATCTATATATATATATATCTATATATATATATATCTATATATATATATATATATCTATGTGTCTGTTAGCACGATAGCGGCCGCAAAAATGGACCGATCTTTATGAAATTTGGTACAGACATGTAAAGTGGTAATCAATTGGACGAGTTCGTGAACCAGCCCGATCGGACCACCGGAAGGGGGGGTAAAGGGGGATAAACTCCCCCAAAAATGGGTTTTTTGAGTTTTTTACATAGAAAAATAAAGTTTATCGAATTTTTGTGGGCACCATTGAATTCAGATCAAAAAAACAAACAATTTAGTATTTTGAATCACTGCTCTATGTCTATTGGTTACCGAGATATTGAAAGTGGTAAACACAGTACGTTGTCCCAATGTTAACCTTATGGGAAATAAGTAAAATTCTATATCTCGGTTATTTCTCAACATATCTTGATAAAACTTGGTAAATAGCTTCTTCTAGTTCAGATCTACTAAATATTGAATTAAAACCACCCAGTTTTAATATACCTGTAGCAGCAAACCTGCATACTCATTCCCCATGTTATTCTTATGGAGCTTACCAAAACATGTCAAATCTTGCTATGTTTGATTGATATATGTTGTTTTGCATTTGAAATTCGCTGAGTATGCAGGTCTGCTGCAACGGGGGTATTTTTTACTCCCGTGTGTGTTTTCCGGCGCCTTTATCGTCTTTTTGGGCCCTTTTAAACTGTTTCTGGGCCCCTCTACGTTTGCTCGGGGGTTTTTTTGGGGGGGGTTTTTCACCCCCATTTACTACGTTTCCAATGCTATTTCTACTATTTTGGGGGGGGTTCTGACCCCCTAACCCCCCCCCCCCAATTGGCTACGGCCTTGAATTAGGCCTAATGACTGTTGGTTGCTTAAAACTAATAACTTACCAGTAAGAACACTTCCAACTTTTGGCTTGAACACATATACATCTGCAGTGTAATTGACTGGGATTTCAGGGATTCCTGGAATGTCTTCAGCTAATGTATACACTTGAACATTTTTAAAACTCAATATTATCCCATCAAGCCTGAAAAAAAATATCATCAGTGGTTAGAAAATAAAAAATGGAAAAAGTAGAGTTTTAGTTATGGGCCTAGTCCATTCCAGTATTTTTAGTTAGTTCCTCCATAAGATTAAATTTTTAAAAACTGGAGTGTGGCCGATTTTTAAATATTGTTAGGATACATTAGAGCAATTTGCCCCCAAGTTCGCCAATTACAAAGACTCAGGGAAACTTGATGGAGGTCGGAAAACCATAATTTTATCGAGACTTTTCTAGCTTTTTTTATAGATAGCATAAAACCATGCATCCTAGAGGAAACACCCGAATCGCAACTTTAAAGAAGATAAAATTCCCTATAATTTCAGAGTGATTTTGCAACTCCAAAACATTTATGATTTCTGATTCTTCCTGGGGCTTTCAAGGCTGTCAACTTGGAAGGTTTACAACTGCCTTGTACACTGACTGTTGATAAGAAAGTGATCGGCAGAGCAAGTAGCCTAACAAGCGTGGTAGTAAAAACATTCTCTTCAAAATAAAGCTGTATAAACGCAAAAACACTCTAAAAATTGCTATTTATAAACTTAATTCCAATGATCAGTCAATCATGTTTTCAGTATAAGTTTCAAATAATTGTTAACTTATTACGTGAAGTTTAAGTTGCAAATTATGCTTGCAAAAACATTATTTGAAAAATAAAAATAAAAAGACACTATATGAACAACAAAAGGGCCGTCCATACATTAGGTCATCCAAAAATGTGGGGGTGGGAGGGGTCAAGAATGGAAATGACGGTAGTATGATGTGCTTGGGGGGGGGGGGGGGGTGGATGCTGATATGACATTTTAAAAATTTTGTTTGAAAACTAATATATATTGAAACATTTTAAACATTCTATGTAAATTCCTTAAATTTGCCCGAAAATTAAACAGCTTAGAATTTATACTAGAAGCTATGACTAAATGTTTACAATATATATTAAAGTGGTCATTTTATCTTCAGATCAAAACAAAGCACCAGTAAATGCAAATTTTAATGATCAATATTTTTAGACTTGCAGGTAGCGTCAGCGACATACAATATGACATTGCAATACATCACTATAGTAAATGTAGTAATGCAAAGTTCAAAAAGGTCTGGTAATCAACGCTTCAAACCAGACCTTAAAATTAACCTGGTCCGCGTCAATCAACATAAAATTAGCCGAAATGGGATTAAAACTTGATTTGATGGTTTTAACAACCCCATGAAAGAAACCTACAATGGCGATTTCCAAAGACTGGCATTATTTTAGGAGTTTGTGCCCTATGATGTAATTTTTCAGTGGTGGGAGGGGGGGGGTCAAGCGGATTATGATGGTAGGATGATTGTAGGGAGGGGGGTGTCCAAAAATAGCAAAAAATCTATGAACTAATTTATGAACCGCCCCAGATGGTGTGGGCTGTCTGCTACTGGTCATAGGTATAGTCCGTACCAGATTGAAAAAGAGAGTGTCCGACCGGTCCAAGTAGGCCCGGACAGCCCTAATCCACTCTTGTCACAACACCTATTGTTGTGAGGCCGGCCGGCGACGGGGGTGGGCAGCCCCCACGCCTGAGTCATTGACTGCGGGCCGCATCGAAATTCCTTATACCAGGAATAACTCAAGAAATAACTCGCCGGCCGGCCTCACAACAATAGGTGTTGTGTCAACAGCACATTAGGGCTGTCCAGGCCTACCTGGACCGGTCGGAAACTCTCTTTTTCAATCTGGCACGGACTGACTATACCACTGCAATGTGTTTACTAACATGGTCAGATAAATCTAGGCCTCAATATGCTTACTGACATGGGTCAGATAAATATAGGCCTCTTAATAACTCTTGAAACTGTTTATAAAATGTGGCCACCACTAGAGCGCAAAGTGAATTTGGTGAATAATTTTTCTCTCACGTCCGATAAAAGTCGACCAATATTGCTGTGCCATGTAACTTCCTGTCGAGAGGAAAGCTTGGAATGCAATGTTGTAGTTTGAGCTCAAAACGAAAAGAGCAGTGAGTCATAAATTCATACCCCGCTGAGGGATGTGTAGGCGAAAATGGCAACATCACATTCCAAGCTTCCCTTTCGGCAGGGAATTACGAACATGGCACCGGTCGACTCTTACCAAGCGCAGGAGAAAAAAAATGGTTAGCTAATAAAAGTCTGTTTAGAAGGTAATTCTATTCTGAATTCATCAATGTCATGTTACTATAATACTAACTTTGTAATGGCAAGCAGACTGATCTTTTGAACGGAATATTGGGTCTGTGTAAATAGTGGTTTTAACAGGTTTTTATAAAATTTGAAAAAAAAATAACTCTAGAAATATGTTTATTATAGGAATATGCTCCTTGTATAATAATTTGAAAATGATTGTGTGAGCAATTTTTTGGAATAACAGTTTGAATAAGTTAATACTTTGGAATAAGTTTTACTTTTAGTGTGGATCCTCCCGAAAACCAGTACTTGTTGTGCGTTTTACTCTGTAACTTTGTTCGCGTCAAATATTTTCTTGTCAACGTATTAATTTTTTTAAATAAGCTTCAGTTTACGTCGTTTTTATTTTAGCTCAAGTGGATGTAATATATGGTACAGTTAAACCTCACTAACTCGACTATTTGTGGACCCAGAGGTGTAGTCATGTTTGGGGGTTGTTGAGCTATCCAAAACATTGGAATTGTTAATGGGTTTCAATACGAGTATATTATAAACACATTTATGATATACTATTTATGAAACTCAATAACAGTCTTGAGTTTCAGTTTTAAATTTATTACTTGCATGAGTATTGTTACATACTATAATAATAATAATAATCTATATTGCCATGTTTTACAATTGTATAGCAAACGTCCATTCATAATGTTCTTATTGATATCTGTATTTATCGTCCATTGCATAACCTGAAAAATAAACAACACTTGCACCAAAAGAATAACAATTAAAAACTCTGTTACAAAAAAAAGTTAAAACTGAAAAGAAATTCACAGTGCATCCCCGAGTACAGCAAGATCCCCTATTCAGCCCGATCCATAAATTCTCCCACCAAGTAAAACTCTTTGTCGACGAGAAACTTTTTTAGCCTTCTTTTCCATCGCCCTACATTTCCCTCCTGCCTTATGTCCTCAGGGAGGTTGTTGAGAAACCTGACACCCGCCTGGGAAGGCAGACTTCATATTGAGTAAACAACACTAGGTACAGTCAAAAAGTTCCCGGAATGAATTTTTGTAGACTTCCAGCGTGATCTCCAGCGGGAAATCCGTCTTGCAGTAGTTGGTACGACTCCTGGGGCATATCGGTAGTAGGGGTATAGCTGACTTGCCCTCGTGTGGCATTGGAAAGCGCTTTTCACGTTCCTGCAAGTCTACATTGTCGATTTTTGAAAATGGCATTTCATGAACAGCGCGCGGACATAAAGTTCTGTGTTTTACTTAAAAATCACCTTGAGACTCTTGAGTAGTTAATTCAAACTTATGGAGAAGAGGCGATGAAGTAAAGTCCAGTTTATCATATTTGTTAACTTATCACACTTATTAATTATTTTTTAAAAACCTCGTATATCGAAGTTACTGTCGAAAAATGCCAACACAAAGTTTTCGTAGTAACATTAGGATGTTTTTACCAAATAAATTTTGTCTTCCAGGCATGACTTGCTACATAACAACCTGACCAGTTTAGGCCCAATTCACACAGAACGGAGGCTTGGCCCAGGCACGGCACGGTCATATTTCCTTTCCCCAATGTTCTCATGTAGAATAATCGCCCAATACACTCAGAAGCGATGTGGCACAGGCGACATCTCCCTCTCGCCACCTTTTACACCTCCACGTCTCTTCCTTTGTAAACCGCGACCGGTAACCAGCATGCCTGTGCCTGCGCCATGCTACGCCTCACGCCAATTCTTTGTTAATTGGGCCTTAAAAACGACAGAGACAGTCAAAAGAAGTTGGTCGTTTTCTTCATTATGTTAGCATTTACTTTTTGTCTACACTGAACATCTGATTTAATCTGTTGTTACTCCCCTTCAAGCCTTAATTGCCGTTAGATAACGGAACCGTCTCATGAAGTGCATTTCAAGACTTAATTTCTCAATTTTAGGTACCTATGTACCTAAAACAATTATACCTATATATGTAGATTGTTTTATACTTCAAAAATCCTGTTGATTCTGTTATAAATAGTGAGAGGAACACATTAAGACAGTTTTCATGAAATTCCAAGAGGCTGCCTAATTTGGAACAGCTACAATAGGCCCTACAATGGAGTCATCCAATCACCGCCCAACTATGTTAGGCTAGGCCTATATCGTAGGTTAACTATGATTCAAGTTATTTTATACGATTGTTTCTTAGAGATTGGCTGCTAACGTTTAAATATAGTTCAATTGTTTGCTTATAGAAATGCACGGCAGAAGATTAGATGAAAACTACAAGTTTAGTAGGCCTACTCACATCAGATGAAAACTCATATATGTTTCGTTACCAAATGTTATTACATGACACAATTTACTTATATTGCCAGGTCGATAAGTCAACAAATATAGCCTTTCGGTAGGCTAGGTATTTCTTAAATGGTCTAAGTTTTGTTATTACCATTCAGTAGGCTCAGGAGCTGAGATTTCCAGCATTTCATTCAGCTGTGTTTTATGAATCATCAAAATTTGTGACATGTTTATCTTTGACTGTGTTTTCATTTTGCGATGAAAAATATTTTTTATCAAGCCAAGCTTAATTATTATTAAAAACAAAGCCGAACATAACCTCAAACCCTCACCAGTTTTACTTCTCCTTCATGGCCCTAAGTCTAACTTGGACTAACAGCAGAATAGGTCCAGTAAAATATCTTTATAAATGTTTGAAAGAGTGCTTTAGTAGAAAATAATAACCCTAGTACTACTGTAGTGTGTCATAAACAAACTAATAACTTTAGGACGTACCCTTCATCATACGTCGTGACTTCTAAATCCAAGCATTCCTTAATTGATTCTTTCAGGTCCGTCAACTGACTTGGCCTAAGATATAGTTTCCTTTGACATTTTTCCCTGCGTTTGATGCAAGATTTTTTGTCTGCGAGTAAGGAATTTAATTCACTAACCTGGAATTTGGCGCTATTCATTATGCCAAATGCCGTCGCCACAACCAGGAACCAATACAGTAGACATGCGAAAATCAAAACCACCATGTGATGTGAAAATGCGAATCTGGCGTCCGCTTCGCCGCAGTACGAAGGGGCAGAATTTTGAGTCGTCATCAAGAACGAACTACCGGTACTCCCTTTCCTTGTATAGTGAGTAACTTAGTCCTCGCAAGAGTAATGATTCAAGAACCATAAACAAAACGGCTCTCTGCTCTTGTATTTATTTCGTATTATCTGTTATTTTCGACTACCCAGGACTACTACTGGGACGGTGGCGTGTCCTGTAATCCAGCTACTTAGAAGTCAGGAATTGTGGATAGTTATGAGTGATGGCTTGTGGACGCGGTGTTCCCTAGTGGGGATTAACGTCCCCACTATTGAGTACTCGTTCATGGGACCATCCTCATAGTTAGACCAGTTCGTAAATAGTTAACCAGGGCGAAATCGTGGTTCGGATCCCACGTTAAAATGTAGGTCCCTTAGTTGCCATTGGCTGTTGGGCTATTAATTAACAGTCCTATCTAAGGAATATGTCGGCCTTATAGTCAGTAACACGACTACAAGATCGCGCCACAATCATCCTTCACTCATCTGTCATTCATACTTGGCTTAAAATACCTACCTGGGTAGGTCGCCACTTCAACTAATGTATCTAAATGTATATAAATGTTTCTAAACGATGTTGGTGAATTAAAATTGACTTTGTATTTTTTAATACTAGGATTCCGTTCCAAAATCGTAAGGATACAATGGAGATGAATCGTACTAGTGGTTACATAAAACGGTTTGAAATATTATGGACTGGGGACAGCATTGTTAAAATTAAAACCCTTTCTTTCTGATTGCCCGGACGAACATGACAGCTTGCTTTAAGTAAGTTTTAATTTTATTAATCACTTATTTTTCATTATATTTTGCAATTTATATAGATTACACATAACCTGCAGCTGCAACAACTACAGTGATACAAATCGGGACACATGCCATGCTAGATTTAACATAGCTGTAAATAATTACGAATTTTATTTCAATACTGTTTGTCTTCACAACTTCCTATTGGACACAAATCCTGCATGACCTGCTGCCCACAACATCTTTCTTTTAGAACAATGGACATTATTTAGCCTGTCTCTTTAAATTACTCTTACGGCTGCTTTTTTTTATTACAAATATGTATAGAACAGACAACTTGTCTGAGACAAACTGTTTTGACTCCCTCTTTCCCGCGCATTCTTGTAGATTCAAAATACTGTGCCACATTTTTTCTAATTAAGTTAAATATTTGCAATTCAAAATTAATAACCATCAGTGACCACAAAAGAAATGTTAAAAAATTAATATGGCAACATGGCGACCGGCAAGAACAACAAGCTTAGAAAGCCGTTCATGATCGAATAACGAGCTTAATCAGAAGAACGGGAGTAGTTCGTTCTTGACGACGGCTCAAGATCCTGCCGCTTCTTATACTGCGGCGAAGGGGACGCCGAAATTGAAATTGAACTGTTGTATTTATTTGAATTTTAAACAGTGTTGCCACTCCAATCAAAATGCTTCACTACCGGATAGCAAGGTTTTATACAGAATGACATACAACTTTCCCCAATCCACAGTTGTAAAATGCCTACAATTTAGTATTAACTAATAAGGCATGTACGATTCACCCAGTATTCAAACTGTATATACATTTCATCATGGTGGGTGGAATTGATTTTAACCACACTTCAAATGAACCAGCTAATCTTTGTTATTTGTAGTGCAGCCTTGATTCATCTCGCTCATCCTACAATTCTACTCTCATAGTTCAGATAATTCTTTTAAAATTAAGTTTATATAAAATAATAGCAGATGTTAGACTTAGAGTTTGTGAAGATCTTTTATAGCCTTCTTCCGTTCCATAAATTTAATGCTTCAGCACTTCCTTTCATGGTCTAGGTATTGGCACTGTCAATAGCTAGCTAAAGACTATCATCCCATACAGCACATAACGTCTATACAACGTCTATATAAGGGCTTGCAAGTTACATTGACGTTTAGGTCAATATTCGTACATCTATTAGACATCTGCGATATCATGTCAAAAAGACATCTAACGCGGATGTCAAAATGGCGTCAATTAGACGTTGTCGTACATGTATATGACGTCAACGTAATAACATTTAATAGACGATGTATAGACATCGCCGACATCGCCGAAAATAATAAACCAAGTATACAGTACAAATGAGTATATTTTTCGGCAATAAAAACAATATCGCTGAGAACAGAATATCAATTAAACTTTTTTGAAATAAAAATGTAACGACGTTATTTCCTTATATTTTATTTCTCTGATGACTACAATAATAAAAAAAATTAACATTTTTATTGGTTTGAATCCCAAATTAATCTGTTATTGTTTACCTCACTAGGCCTATGCCCACATAACAGGTTGTTTTTCGGCAAAGTTGCCTTCATTTGCTGTTGGCCTGATAAAGCAACATTTCACTAGCAAATTTGTCACACATTTGCAGTTCTTTGTCTAGGCAAAGCTGTTTCCTGATAGTTATGACAACTTGGCGGCAACTTAACATGAGATTGCCATTTCACATATTCACCGTAGGTGGTGTTCACATAGAATAATAATAATAATTATAATGTTTTGGTTAGCACCATTGGATTCAGCTAAAAAAACAAATAATTTAGTACCTTGAATCATTGCTCTGTGTCCATTGGTTACTGGATACTGAAAGTGGTAAACACAGTACGTTGCCCCAATGTCAACCTTATAGGAATTAAGTAACATTCTAGGCCTATATCTCGCTTATTTCTCAATATAATAAAACTTGGTTTGTGGCTTCATCTAGATGAGATTTAATGTCAAAATCAAGTCAAATCTCGCAATGTTCGATTGAACTATGTTCTTTTGCTTTAGAAATTAGCTGAGTATGCATACCTGCTGCAACGGGGGTATTTCACTATCACGTTATATTAAAATGTCATATACACTTACCACATTACTCTTTTATTAAATCACTACACGCATTGAGCTTATAATTACTTTACATCGATTTGAGTAGAATAGAATTGTATTTAAACAATTAGATGAGGTAAATTTTAGATAAAAAGTTTTTGTCATTACACTTTTTAAAATAGTTGTTTACTGAAAAAAAACATTATTATAGTGTGAATGGGGAAAAAAGTGACAAGGAGGCACTTTATAACTCGTTCTCAGTCCTTAAAGGTTATCTCTGCACTACATTTGGATCCTATAATGTTTAACACCAAAGCAGTGGTTAAGATGAGATTTTGCACTATGATTATTATCAGGTCTGGTGGTGTAGTGGATACAGGCTCAGCTTACGAAGGTAAAGGTCCCGGGTTCAAATCCCAACATAGGTCAACAGAATTTGCATTGTGGTAACGTGTGTAGAAACTATGTACAAATGCATATCCTTACTTAGGATTTTTTTATTACACTTTTTGGATTTTTTATATATTTATAATTACAATTTTGTTATTCGTTACTTTTTGTATGTTAATTGGATGTTCTGTAGATGTCAATATATGGATGTGTAATTAACATCTATTGAACATCTATTCTACATCCACGTAGAATGTTGATATAAGGTCGATAATGGTGACATTTGAACGTTGTAGGAATGTCTATTAGACGTTAGACGTCTATAACGGTCACGTTTAATAGACGTGTGTGGTTTAACATGAGGTACATCTATTAGACATCTAGTTGATGTGACTGTGTTATCTGGGATGTTACCATTTTAGCATAAGGGAATGTCCTTGTGATGCTATTTAGAAACAACAGCCCTGGACACAAATGTTAGTTATTTTTAATGAGAAAACCCATAATGCGACCCTATGTACAGGAGAACGTTTCAAAACATGCATGCATATTCGGTTAAAATAAGATTTCAGATTTGATATTTTTCAATTATTTGGATATAGCTGTACCGTAAGGGCCAGGTTTGACGATACCGTATCCAGATCATGGCCCCCACATTCCATTGCGGGCCCTGTATAACCAGGATCAGCCTCGGACCCCCCTACGTTCGTGTGCTATGCTACATTTCAAAATTTACTTGGTACGGTAATCTTTTTACCCTTAACAAATTTGATTTGGACTGATAATTGATAATAATGAATGATTAAGGCTATTAGTTCAATCAAAAACACAAACTTTATTGGAAATTATTGCAAACATAAATTTAAATAAATCATTCATTTATTCACTTTTATTTTACTGAAAATACAATTCCATTTTGAGATTGATTTCTCTTTTACTGACCGTTCGAATTTTTAGATATATATATATATATATATATATATATATAAAATAAATTGCATTCACTTGTTAGGGCTACTATTATAATTATAGAGATTATCGTTTCTGAATAACAGAGTACCCTTTTTTATAAATAATTAAATATTTATTTAATTAAAATTGACAACATGTTTCGGCTCCTGGCCATTTTCATAGTCAAAACAAAAACCTAACCTAATACAAAGTTCAAAATTATAATTATAGATATATATATACTGTGTGTCCCAAAAGTCCCGGACCGGTTTAATATCTTTTAAAGTAAGCCAGATATCAAAACAATATTTCGCATACCTTCTAGTACTAAAAAAACTACTTTTTGATGTATGTGTCATTTTTGCCCCTGCCCCCAAAATTGGATTTTGGGGGGTAGCCCCAAAATTTTAAATGTAAACCCCGATCGCACGACTGCTTATTTTAAAGGGCTTGTTAAAAGAAAGACAATGCCGCAAATCGGAAGTCGATCATTCTCCAGTACAAAATGGCGGCCATTCAAAAATTTAAAAATGCCATGCGTCAATTAAAATTGAGCATTTTCTGTGATCGGCAATTCACATTTAAATCGAATAAGAACCACCAGAACACATTTTAACTACTTAAAAGATACAAAAATAATAATTTCTTGTTGTCATCATCAAGGCTCAACCCTCCAAAATGGTTCTGGGGGGGCTGGGGTTTGTCCAACCAACTCCAATATCAACTCTCATCGTTTGACCACTCATTTTTATTTGCTGAGTAAAAAATAAGCCAAAGCTTGTTTTAACGAAACTTCAAAAAGTGACCTAATACTTATAAATTTTAGTAGGGTTTCCCCACCCCTCAAAACCATTTGGAGGATTAAGCCTTGATAATGACAACAAGAAATTATAATTTTTGTATCTTTTAAGTAATTAAAATGTGTTATGGTGATTATTATTTGATTTAAATGTGAATTGCCGAACACAGAAAATACTCAATTTAGTAAAAAAAAGTTACTAATAAATATCCGCCTTGATGCGACCTTTGGCTCTTCTTACTTCTTACCATTCCTTAAATATTAAAACGATTACGGTACCGTTAAGGCCAGGTTCATACTGGTGAATTTTTCAGAATTCAGTCGAAGTAGCAGTTCTAGAAAAAAACACCGCGGGCACGCAGCCCCCTTGATGAATATTGAAAGCAGTAGGAACTGCGCCCGATTGTTCACACTGAACAGTGACTTCTTTTTACCCCCAATTAATCGCTTGTCGGGAATAAACATTGTTTAGTATAGTGATTTCTATGCTGATTTAAGTGTTATTCTATCAATTAGGCCAATTAAAACAAGGACTGTACTTTTATTACATATACAGTAATGTTCTTAATTATTAAAATGTATAAGTAAAATTGTTTATGAAAGGCCTGAACATGGGTGGATTTCTGGGGGTGCCAGGGGGTCCTCGGCATCCTCTGATTTTTGCTGTTGTGGGCCCAACGTTCTCATCCAATGCGGTTTCGATTGGCTCTCTGTCTTACGATTGGCCAAATAGTTTATCATTGGGCAATGATCTATCTTACGGTTGGCCAGCCCACAATTTGCCAACTGACATTTTTTTGTATTATCACTATCAAAATTTGTAAACAATTTAATAACGTTTTCAATGATCGATTCTTTTAATGATTGGTTTAGCAATAATGGTCATCTTCTAAGAGGCGGTTCACGGGTTCGGGGTTTCGCGGCCTGCGGTTTTCGTTGATCTCGGCAAAATTTAACCGACGGCCAAAAAATGGGTTCACGAGTCAGAGCGTTAGCCGAGATCAAGCTTAGCCAAGACCAACGCTGGCCGTTGCTCAACAGCAGGGAATCTCGGGGAATTTCCGTTGGAAGGTTGGCAACAGTCACATGGGCTACCTGCCGGGCCGCTGCACGACTGTTTATTGTCAAAGCTTTATGATTTAATATATTTATCAGTAATGCCTTTTAAACAATAGAGTAGGAGGAACAAATGATGATTATAGGAAATGGGATGCCCTCATACATTAACCCTTTCGGTCCCAGCACTTCAAAAATCAAACAAAAAATCTTTCCTCTTGTATTTGGTTTAATTAGTGTCTAGGAAGGCCAAAATTTTTTTTATAATTTTTATCATTATTTATATAAAAAATATAAAATGTCCTTGATTATGGACAAAGTGACTGAATGAAATTTTTTTTAGTCGAAAATACAAAATAAAAAATATAAAAACTTGAAAAATATTTGTTTGATTTACAATAAAAACATCTAATAAACCTAAAGATATATTTTGGATCCTATTTGGTTAAATATTTCCTATGGTTATCATAAAAAAAGGCCATGTCTTTCGACAAGCCCACACTTTTTGCACTAAAAATCAGATTTACCCTAAGCATAAAACATAATAGGTAAAAAGAAATTTTTGTGTACCTCATAAATATATAAGAAAAATAAACAAAAGGTTTGGTACCTCAATGGTAAATTATTTATATAAAAAATATCAACTGTCCATAAAAATGGACAAAATGACTTGGATGATTTTTTTACCCCAAGATTAGCAATTAATTACAAATAAAACAAAATTGTTTGATTTCGCCTTCGACTAGGGGCTAAAATAAATAAAAACAACAATATAATAGAAAAAATATGATGTGATATTACTTATATACTATAAATATATTTTAAAGTAAAAGACCACCTACTCACTGTTAAGTACAAAATTGTCCAGGAACTTGGACAATGACTCTTTAGGTTAGGTGGGCATCAAGAACCTGTTGAGTCACATCGTCCACGTTCTGGGACACATAAGTTTAAGTCTTTGTGGCATCAAAAATAATGAATAACATGCCGGAACTAATGCATATGAAGTTAATTTGATCCTTTTAGATTGCTATTGTAACATTTTTATAACGTCAAATTATGTAGGGTATGGCCAAATAAGTAATAAAAAAGTGCTTGCGAGCTCTCTTGTACTGATGGTCAGACATGCTCTCACAAACAACTTATGATATAAGGATAGCCAACCTAAAATCTGTTGAAAATAAAAAATTCCCTTCTTAAAGAGTCCATGAACCAGGACAAATGGACTGGAACGATGTAAACTGATAGAAAATATTTTAATAATTGTCTAAAATGTGTGTCCATGATCATGGACGCTGGGACCGAAAGGGTTAAAAAAATAACATAAAACGTAAATATGTTATTGTTGGAAAATATTCTTATTACCAATTTTAATCTCATAGGCGTAGATTCCTTTTTTTATTGAGAAAAAAAATACATATTGAACATTATTAATAAGGAAAACTAGTAAGATTTCATTACAGTAATTCCTGTGTAGAAGAGTGGAATTTCAAAATCTGATGGCAGTAGACACCTTATCAGTGTTAATACTAGTTCACGCTCTTTTAACTACCTCAGCCTGTAGAAATCTTATTGCACTGGGCTTACTCAGACTGTTCAGCAGGAGAGATCTTAGGTGCAAGGAAACAGGTTGTAATAAAAAATGTTATTTTGTTGCAATTTACTACTTTTTCAACCTATTGTATATTTAATTACAGAATTTATATATTAAATCTGCAAATTAAAATATTTTATTCTAAAACCCAATATGACAAATATGTAAATATAGGGTGTTCCATAAGAAAAATCAGAGTTGTCCGCCATATTGGAAAATGGCGGCTATATTTTTAAATTTCGATGTGACTCCAAAAAGCAGCATTAAAAATTAAGGGAAGTGCCCTTCTTAAAAATTAATAAGAAGTTCTTTGTCAGATTTATAATAAAAAAGTTAGCTTTGGTTCACTTTAGGTGAGAAACCCGGTATTCATACTTTTTCTCAGCATCTTATGTTAATGTCAGTTTTGTTTCTTTTTATAGGAAGAGGATGGTATTTTTCATTTAATATATTATCTACGACTCATATAAGATTATACTTTGGTCTTGGCTCTTGATTTCCAATTAAAACATTAGGAAATGCCACTTGAGTGAAAACAGAAAAAATAAAGTCAAAAAATAATAAAATCATTAAACTTTTAATGGTTTAAGGAACATTACATGCTCTTACTCTAAATGTACAAGTAATCAACGTTAAGCTTGTGGTATTACCTACCTTGTTATTTTTCTGACTCGGTCAGAGTCATAATGTATAATCTTTTATGTCAGATATTTTTTACATACTAGTTTCTTACTTATAATGTGACATGAATCAAATATTCACTGTGCCTCTAAATTCTTTTAAATTTAAAGGTTTTATATCAATCGACATAGTTTTTCTTTATTAGTACAGGGTGTTTTTTTTAAAACGCAACCCATTTTTAAGATTGAATAATGCACATATGAATGGGTTAAGATGATTGTTTTATTGATCTTTACATTCTATACAGCCTATTATTTAAGTTTGATCACATTTAGTTTACATTATGTGCTCAAACAGTCCACCATTGGCATTTGTATAAATTTATGCTCTTTCAATCAAATTCCCGACCACATGTTGCAAGGTGCCTCTTTAAATTTCTTGCATTAAATTTGTTATGTTTGTTTTGAGGTGCTGAATAGCTTTTGAATTTTTTTCTTAGAATAATTACATCTTTACATGTCTGTGGCGAATTTCATTCAGATCGGACCATTTTTACACGAGTCATCGTGCTTGAAGACACACACATTAAAAACGCAACCCAAGACTTGATTTTATCGGTGAAGGATTATTTCCCCCCAAGATCCCTGGATTTGATCCCTCTATATTATTATGTTCTTTGGGGATACATACATAGTAAGGCCTAAAAAGACAAGTCACGGAATATTTTGTACCTCAAAACAAACAAAATAAATGTATTGTAGGAAATTCAAACAGGTACCTAGCAACACGTGTTCGGGAATTTGATGAAGAGAGTATAACTTCATACAAACGTCTCTGGCGGATTTTTTGAGCACATAAGGTGAACTAAATGTGATCAAACTTAAATAATAGATTGTATAAAATGTAAAGAACCATAAAACAATACTTATTTCATATTTATAGGTGAATTATTCAATCTTAAAAATGGGTTGCGTTTTAAAAAAAACACCCTGTATATGTAACTCAGTTTAAAGGATATATCGTTTACACAAACAATAAATCATGCTTTATTTAACTATTTTATTTTGTACAGTTTTACATGAAAAAGGGATTATTCAGTAGTTTAGACACACTTCCTGAAAATAAATACAAAGAATACATGAAGATAGTTGGAGATGTGGCACCTGTTTGTAGCACTGAAGGCAGGTCCAAGGACTGGCACCAGTGATGATGAAGTTCTACAGCCAAGAATCTTATCATTTTGTAAATTTTCTCAAGTTCTTGCTTGATTCCCTTTTAGGACAATGATTAGAAGTTCCTGCGACTATAAAAAGTGGACTTTCAATGCTAAAGGACTAAAATTGAATACAAAAAAGTGGCAGATAAAGAGCCTGTAAGAAGAGTTGATATTTTAGGGTTGTGATCGGATAATAGAAAAGTCGATACAGCCTTATATCAGACCTAGAAAGTTTATTCAAAATGTATAAACTGCATCCTTGTTGAAGAAATAGAGAAATAAATTTACATACATAGGTATTCTCAGGAATAATATTTCTGAGGAAAAATGCAAGGCTTAAAATGTATTGCATTATTTTCATTGGAACAAGAAACAATAACTTGAAACATTAAGTCCAGCAGAATAGCCCATTTCCCAGCAGAATGATAGCTAACTCCCATTCGGTCTTTGCTTCCAGTGTCTATTCTCATCCCAGGTTTCTGTGATAAAATCAGTTTTGGGTTCCTCATCAAGGGTGACCACCCTACTAATTTTGTCTGAAAATTCTCTGAAATCTACATTTTTTCTTAAGAGAATCAGGTCCTCTGGCCCTTCCCAGAGAATCCTCCGAAGTTTAGAGGAAGGGTCACAGGGTTGGCAGCATTCAGCGAAGAACTTGCTGTCATTGCCGAAAAGATGTAAGGGTGTCAAAATTTTTTTAAACGATTTGTCATTTAAAAGGGGGTAGGGGGTCGAAGAATGCAGATTTTAGTGTTATGTCATTTATGTATTTTGGGGATGTGGTAAATATTACCACATCTCTGTATTTTTGGTAAATATTTCAATCATATGTTTCATAAAGTTTGTCAACTGTAATATTAGTTTTCATCACTAGGAGCTAAAGTGGCTCTTTTTGGTATGAGATCGTAATTTACAGGCGAGGCGCAGCCGAGCTTGGAAATGCGATCGAGTACCAAGGAGACACTTTTGCTCCATGTGATGAACAACTATTTTCATCATTATGTATAAATAACCATTTAATCGTTAAAAAATTAAATTACATAATTTTGAGGTTGTCCAAAATAGTCATTGTCATTTACACATCTGTTAGTTATTGTTTACAAACACAAGTTAAGAAATCGTACAGTTTGCGCATTATATCTCCGGCTATAACCGTCACGCTACTAACCGTGTCATATGATATTTTTAACATATATGATATTGGTAAACACAAAATTTGACAAGCAGCGCTGTTTTAGGAAATGTTTTCAGAAAAGTACCCCGTCTCCCCCTCGCACCTTACAATCAGCTGACTCAGTCATAGCTGGAGATATAATGCGCGAACTGTACAACCTTTCAAACGTAACATAAACAAATTTTGACATTAGAGTACAGCAAAATTTACCATATGTTTTTTCAGTACTCCTATTCGAAGTGCTCCAAAACGATCATTTTGCGTACGATTTAGAGAACTAAAAAAGGCCGTTTTCTGGACAGTATGATAAAAAAAATGTACAGGAGGTTTTAATACTGCCTGCATTACAGGTCCTGTAAATTGGGTTGAATGTTATCATTCTTTAGACCATAAAGGTTTACACTTTACATCTTTGTAGTTTGAATAGTGTAGTTTTGCAAGTATTCATGACTATTAGTAGTTGAAATGATCTCGAGAATTAGTTTTAGTGATTATGAGAACATTATTGTTCATATCAGCTGGCTGTTTAAAAAAAAACAGCCAGGCAGGCAGTTTAAAAAAAAGTCTTGTTATACAGGTCCTGTAATACAAAAATTACTCTACAATCATAAAATCAACTGTGAAATTTAATCTGTATTACAAGAGAATGCAGGGGGTTTGTTTATTTGTTTTTTCAACTTGAACATAATTGATTCACTCTTTTTTTACAAAATACAGAACATTTTCATATTACATGACACCGCAGCAAATATAACATTAAAAAATTCATCGTTCCACAAGACAATTCATTTCTTGATTGGCGAATCTATAAGTATAAAAGAGGATGTTGGTATATATATATCTATAAGTATAAAAGAGGATGTTGGTATATATATATATATATTTAGTTGGCAGGGATAAACACAAAAACCGCTGGACCGATGGCCACGAAACTTGGTACATACATGTAGAATTTCATGGAGTAGGTTTATACACCTTCAATTTCGTGATAACTTTCAGGGCTTAGCCCTGGGACCGTCTTAAAGGTACCAATGTCAGGGATTTTGAAATAATTTGAGTTAGATTTGTTTACTAACAAAACATATGAAAGTAAAATTTAAAACAGGTGATGTAAATTAATGGTATTTCTTTCTGCTATTTAACTGTATTTTTGTTAAAATGAAGATTTGTTACTTGGTGCCAGGTGGTCAATGAATTAGACTTTTGCATTTTTTCAAAGTGCAATACACTATATAAAATGCTGATAATATGTAGTATAACATAAAATAAATAACTGATTACTGAAGGACTCCAGTGATCACTGATCACTTATACTTGAAGGACTTTTTTTATGACAACTAACTGCTATTTAAAGAGGAAGAGTGTGCTACTGTAAAGAATTAATTTTACCTACAACACTTTAAAAAAATTGCCGGGACGGCTCATTCAAACGTTTTGCTCAATATAGAGTCTAAAAACGTAAGACAGCACTTTCTAATAATTGCTGGAGTGGCATTGTAATTTTTTGTTCAAGGTAGACCCTAAAACCTTAAGAAAATGATCTTTTACAGTGAATAAAATTTCAAGCTAACTTCTTTGATTCCTCTAACATGTATGCCTTCATGAAGGAAATAAATAGGATTTCTAATACGCAGGTCTGCTGCGACGGGCGTGCATAATAAAGTTTTAACTAAGGGTAACATATGCGAGCAGATTCAAAGTGCCGTCGAAAAAGCCAAGGGTGCCGTTCCTTATATTGTGCCCCATGATCATCATCAGGGCAAGCTCAGGTCCCGTGGAAACGACCATTAAATGCTTCTCGGCGTTCGTCTCTGTAAATTGGCCTCTTGAGTGTGTGAGCGCAATCCTCTTCACCTGATAGCACGATCGACTGGACAGCCGACACAAGCAAAACGCACTTGCAAGAGGAAGAACCGCTGATATTGGGCATGAGCCTACCCAGGGCAGCAACACCATTTGGGGCTTTGTCGGTGGGGCATTGGATATGGTCACATTTTTTATGTACAGGCACTTTATGCAGGAATAGAATACCCCCGTCGTTGCAGACCTGCGTACTAAGAGCGAATTTCTAAAAACTTTTGCTTTATGGAAGTACATTTGATATGTTCAAAGAAGGAGATAAATTAGATTTTACAACAAGAAAAATAAATGGGAAAGCAAAACTATATAATTCATGGGTGTTAGTGAATGTTTAATTTTAATCGTGAGCGAAGCCACGGGTTCTTCTAGTATATATATATATATATATATATATATATATATATATAGTTGGCACTGATAAACTCAAACACCGCTGGACCGATGGCCACAAAACTTGGTACATACATGTAGAATTTCATGGAGTAGGTTTATACACCATCAATTTCGTGATAACTTTCAGGGCTTAGCCCTGGGACCGTCTTAAAGGTACCCATGTCAGGGATTTTGAAAGAATTTGAGTTAGATTTGTTTACTAACAAAACATGTGAAAGTAAAATTTAAAACAGGTGATGTAAATTAATGGTGTTTCTTTCTGCTATTTAACTGTATTTGTTTACATGAAGATTTGTTACTTGGTGCCACATGGTTAATGAATTAAGACTTTTGAATATATTTTAAGTGCAATACACTATATAAAATGCTGGTATGTAGGTAGTATAACATAAAATAAATAATTGATATTACTGAAGGACTTCTGTGATCACTGATCACTGATCACTTATAACTTACTCGAAGGACTTCTTTTTTATGACAACAAACTGCTGTTTAAGGAGGAAGAGTGTGCTACTGTAAAGTATTAATTTTATCTACAGCACTTTAAAAAAATTGCCAGGACGGCTCAATCAATCTTTTTGTTCAATATAGAGTCTAAAAACGTAAGACAGGACTTTTTAATAATTGCTGGAGTGGAATTGTAATTTTTTGTTCAAGGTAGACCCTAAAACCTTGAGAAAATTATCTTTTACAGTGAATAAAATTTCAAGCCATATTCTATAGTTCCTCTAACATGTATGCCTTCATGAAGGAAAGAAATAGGATTTATAATACGCATGTCTGCTTCGACAGGGGTGCATAATAAAGTTCTAATTAAGAGTAACTAACTATGCTCAAGGCCCACAGTGTGGCCTTGCTATGCTACATATGCGAGCAGATTCAAAGCCGTCGAAAAAGCCAAGGGTGCCATTCCTTATATCGTGCCCTATGATCATCATCAGGGCAAGCTCAGGTACCGTGCGGTAAGCAGAAACGACCAGAACGTGAGAAGCATAAATGCTTCTCGGCGTTTGTCTCGGGTGAGCCAGTCTCTTTAAATTCGCTTCTCGAGTGTGTGAGCGCAATCCTCTTCACCTGATAGCAAGATCGACTGGACAGCCGATACAAGCAAACAGCACTTGCAAGAGGAAGGACCGCCGATATTGGGCATGAACCTATCTAGGGCAGCAACACCATTTGGGGCTTTGTCGGTGGGGCGCTGGATATGGTCACATTTTTTATATAGACAGGCACTTTAGGCAGGAATAGAATACCCCCGTCGTAGCATATTATGCGTACTAAGAGCAATTTTCTAAAACCTTTTTTTGTTTTATGGAAGTACATTTGACATATTTAAAGAAGTAGATTTTACAACAAGAAAAATAAATGGGAAAGCAAAACTATATAATTGATGGGTGATAGTGTATGTTTAATTTTTATCGTGAGCGAAGCCACGGGTTCTTCTAGTTATTAAATAAATTTTATAATAATCAAAACATTATAATAGAATCAATAAAAGATTTTTAAAAATAGATTAAAAATAAAAATCTACGTTATGAACAAGACCCTGAAATATATTATGTTTAAATTTACTTCAACTTAAATTTGTTAGTTTGTGATTTACACACATTTAAAAAAAGTTAAAGCAATGAAAATAATTTTAATTTGATTTTGTGTGTATCCAAAGTCGAAGACCAGTAAATAACTTTTAAATTTAATAATAAAAGATTGAAAGGTTAAATTTAAATGTATTTTGTTCAAGAGTGGTCTGATAAAACACTACTTTTCGATGTTCATGTTATTTACGAAATTTTCAATACCAATCTTATGGAGATTTTGAATTTTCACTGCTTTAACTTTTTAGTTAAGGGTATGATATTGACCACTGATTTGTGGCATTTTGTTTCTTTTATTAAGCCCTTCAGAATGAGTGGTTACTGAATGAAAATAAAATTAGAAAACTTGGGGCAACCCCCCCACCCCTCCAATCACATTTCGGGGATGAGAAAAATATGACATACATACAAAAAAATAGTATTTTTTGGTCGGAACTAATTTGCAAAATACCTTCACCATTCTGTTTACCATTAGTTTAGTCCATTAGTTTACCTATTATCAAACCGGTCCAGGACTTTCGAGATATGCGGTATAGTGGTTTATTGAATACTTGTTACATTTATTTCTCGTAATCAGTATTTCATCACATAGGCCTATAAAAGTAAAAAAAAAATTGTATTGTATCAAGAATTTCTTGAGAAATAACTACTTCCTGAGTCAAATTCAAGTTCTAATTGTTATCAAAAAGTTATTTTGTAAAACTTTTATGGTGGTCTTAAGGATAATAAAATGCTTTCCAATTTACAGGACCTGTAATGCAGGTCACTGCTCTTTTTGAAACAAAATACTGATTAGCTCTTGTAATTAAGGTGAAATTTCACAGCTGATTTTGTATCTGTATACAGTACACCTCGGATTATCCGGACCGGTCCAGCCGAGAAATTAAAAAATTAAAGTCACGGAAAAACGTAATTTTAGCGAGTTCACGAGTGAAATGCGCCTTCTAAAAGTAAGATGTAAATGCAATACATTAGTTCATACAATGTGTGTATTGGAATCACAATAATTGAACAGTACATTACATCATTTTCGTAACGAAGTTTTTTGGTTTGCTACTTAGGGCACTTGCTGTAATCTGCAAAGTCTTAGCCTATGGCAATTTCGCAAGTTTATTGCCGCCAATTTAGGCTACATGTTTATAGTTGTGAACTCTTTGTGTGA
This sequence comes from Flexamia atlantica, assembly GCA_035578135.1. Taxonomy (NCBI): domain Eukaryota; kingdom Metazoa; phylum Arthropoda; class Insecta; order Hemiptera; family Cicadellidae; genus Flexamia; species Flexamia atlantica. The sequence continues at coordinate 26,708,262 of JAQJVK010000008.1, read as the reverse complement.
ACTGATATTGAGTTTCAAGAGGTGAGTGGTTGTAAAAGAAAAAAAGTGGTTTTAACTTTAGAACAGAAACTGAATGCTGTCAAAATTCTTGACACGGGGAAATCAGGTAAAAAATTAGCAAAGGATCTGGGCGTTGGGTCAAGTACAGTTAATTAGTGACTGAAGGAAGAATCGAGCGCAGTTAGAAAAATGGTATGCGTAAAAATTGTACAAGTTTTTCAAGACTGTACAGCTTGAAAGACTTGTACAGTTTTGACACGCCGTTTGCAGCATTAATTTAGCAGGGGCTATGGTACGCGATAGCTATCTAGGCGATATTGTAATGACCTCGGATTATCCGGATTTTTTGTTATCCGGATCGGTGTTCCGCCACATTAATCCGGATAATCCGAGGTGTACTGTAATAGTTTTTGTGAAACAGATTTTACAGGTGGTGTGCTTTTTATTTTAAGTCCTGCATTACTGCATGGTGAAAGGAAAAAAGAAAGGTGTGTGCAGGGTCAGTTGATATGACATAATTGGGCTCACGCAACTAGCGCCCCACATGAAAATTTTAGTTCGGATCAATCCGAAATTCAGGTCTGAACCTTTTTTTGTTCAGACCTGAAATCAGGAAATAGAACATTTTCCATTCAGTTCTGATATCGGGATCCATTCAGTTCTGAATAGTTCTGATCATCCCTGATTCAGGACTGAATAAAAAATGTTCCAATTCCTGATTTCAGGTCTGAACCTTCCTGATCAGACCTGAACTTATTCCTGATGTCAGATCTGTAAAGTAGTATTTATAAATATGTAAAAATCCAAAAACTAATAAAAAAATCTAACTGAGGGATTGCATTTCTATATGGTTTCTACACCATTAACCATTATTCAAATTCGATTAGCCTATGTTGGGATTTGAACCCGGGACCCTAACCTTCGTAAGCAGAGCCTTTATCCACTATACCACAAGACCTGCTGATATTCACCACAGGGCAAAATGTCATCTTAACTACTGCTTTGGTGGTAAACATTAGGATCCAAATACAGTGCAGAGATGACCTTTGAGGACTGAGAACGAGTTATAAAGTGCCTCCAATCACTTTTTTCCCCATTCACACTATAATTATATATTTTTTCAGTAAACAACTATTTTAAAAAGTGTAATAACAGAAACTTTTTACCTAAAATTTACCACGTCTGTCTAATTGTTTAAATATTATTCTATTCTACTCAAATGGATGTAAAAGTAATTGTAAGCTCTATGTGATAAGTTATTTAATAAAAGAGTTATGTGGTAAGTGTTCGTGAAATTTTAAAGTAACGTGAAAGTGAAATACCCCCATTGCAGCAAACCTGCATACTCAGCTAATTTCTAATGGAAAAGAATAGTTCAATCGAACATAGCGAGATTTGACTTGATTTTAACATTAAATCTCATCTAGACAAAGCCACAAACCAAGTTTTATTATTTTGAGAAATAAGCGAGATATAGAGTTTTTCTTATTTCTCATAAGGTTAACATTGGGGCAATGTAATGTGTTTACCACTTTCAGTATCTCAGTGACCAATGGACTTAGAGCAAAATGATTCAAGGAACCATATTATTTGTTTTTTAGCTGAATTCAATGGTGCCAACCAAAATACTGTATTATAATTACTTTTATTTTTCTATGTGAACACAGCCTACGGTGGATACGAGAAATGGCAAACTCATTTTAAGTTGCCGCCAAGTTGTCATAACTATCAGGAAACAGCTTTGCCTAGACAAAGAACTGCAAATGTGTGACAGATTTGCTAGTGAAAAGTTGCTTTATCAGACCAAACGGCAAATGAATGTCAAATTTGCGAGTACAAAGTTTATTTTTCAAACCAATGGCAACTTTGCCGAAAAACCACCTGTTATGTGGGGAGGAGCTTTAATTTCCTGGGCAAAGACGCCCAAGCACCGTCGCTTCGCTGGGAGTGCTCAGGGGTGGATCCAGATACATTTGTCAGCTATATTTACATTTTTTCAGTTTTACTGAGTTTTAGATGCATACCATGAATTTTGTCAAAATATCATAATTTTCTTCACTTAATTATTTCAACTTTTATAACGCCTCATAAACCCTCTTTATTCCTTAGATAAATATTTTTAGAGACCAATTGACATATATTTGTTTATCGTCATTTTTTTATTTCTGTATGCAAATTTTTCCGGCGCGATAATCATATTATCATACTTCGCAATTTTCAAATATATCATATAATACATCTTAAAATCTCTTTAAAAAATTACAAAATTGTTTTACTTCAGCATTACAATTCCAGTAAATCGACAATACATTGGTACTGTACAGTAATATCTTTATGATAGTTTACCGTGATGTTAGACCATATTATGATATATCCTGAATTCAAATAAATTCTGAACTCAACACTCCTGATTCAGGTACGATCAGTTATGATCAGACACAGAGGCCCTGAATTCAGGCTATTACTGAATCAAAACGCCGGACTTCAGAATTGGTCAGTTCTGATCAGACACTGAGGCTTGGGATTCAGGCCTGATTCAGGCTGATTCAGATTCCAAACTCCTGACTTCAGGAACCTTCAGTTCTGATCAGACACATAGGATCCGAATTCAGGCCTGAATCAGGCTGATTCAGATACCAAACTCCTGACTTCAGGACTGATCAGATCTGACATTTCCTGATTGATCCTGACTTAAACTGAATCAGATCTGATCAGGCCTGAATGTCTTTTTCATATGGGGCTTATGACGATTAAAATACAAATCAGTTAATATAACTCAATCAAAATATTTATTTGAACTGTCTTGGTTCTGCCACCGCTAGGTCCGATAGTTTCTTGAACCCAACTACGTCATACCAGCTGACTGTGCATACACCTTTCTTTTTTCTTTACACGATGGCATTACTGGACCTGTATTACAAGTTTTTATGAAACAGCCCTTAGGTTTTCACGAACAAAAAACATTGTGCCTTGCGGAACCCTCATTATTAACCCACACAGCCAAATTGACTCAGGGATAAGGAAGTAAACCTATAGGATATAAAACTGATCAGGAATGCTGTTTTCTTTTGGACTTAAAGTAACAAAGCTTTTGCATTACAGCACAGTCATTTTATAATGGGCAGTAATTAGTAATTAAATACTTGCTGTTGTATCCAAAACACGTTGGATATTTTAGCTGTAATTCATCTTCAATTAACACCCTTATTTCAAAGCTGGGAGTATGATTGATGTCTCAATATTTCTTCCTTGTTTCTAGATGTAAAAAATTTGTTTTTGTGGTAGGACAGATAATTAAATATATAGAATTTTTAGTTGTCGAAATGGCTGCACAAAGCATGAAAAATAACCAAAAGATGGGCAAATAAAAACAACCTAGTTTACTGTGATTTAAAATATGTTTTCACCACTCTACGACGTAATCACATGTTTTACAAACGGCCGAAACCAGCCCTTTTCAGCCAGACGGCCGTAAAACTCTCTGCCCTAGGGCTGAAAGTCTGCTGATCGTTTATTTGCTTGAAACAACGTGATAACATCACATAGTACATTATTATTGGAGGCGACTTTAATATAGCACTGAATCTGGATGAACCGAGGAGCAGGACCTTTCTTAATCTTCTAAGAGCCCATGGGCTCTTTGTTACAAGTCTAGAACCAACTATAGAGGGGACCGCTGTCTGGATACTATTGCCACCAACTTGGACTCCTGGACCTATGAGGTAGAAGTAACTGAACCGCTGATTGCGGATCACGGAGCTGTTAAAATCAACACGGATATTTCTGGGGTGAGTAATATTCTATTCATGACTTTCCTCATTGGCACACAAACTATGTTCGTAGTTACAGAGTCATAAATGAGGATAGCCTTCCTCGTTTCAGACAAGCATTATCCCAGGTAAATTGGGAGGAAGTTTTACACGGTAAAGAACCTGAAGTAGTTCTAACTGAATTTTTTCATACTGTAAATAACATGTTTGATCTTTTCTTTCCCGCTAAATTGAAGAGGAGTAAGAGTAGGCCTAGTCCTAAGCCTGACGCCCCTAAATCAAGATTTACTGATAAATCATGGTACACCCCAGAGTTATCTAGATATAAGGCTTTTGTCCTAGCTTTAAGGGATATGTATATCTCAGCTACATGCCAGCGGAGAAAGGAAGATCTGCGGGTTTTGTACAATAAAGCTAAAAATGTTTATAAGCATAAAGTAAATTGTGCTAAAAAGCAAAGTAATGTCGTCTCCCTGTGTGAAGCCACCCCTGACGATTTTAATGAGTATCTTTTGGGTAATGTTGATAAACTCATCTCTGCTATACAACCTACCAATGTTAATCCAACTAACGGCATATCTGGATGTGGTGACGACTTTCTAGGCTGGGTCGAGGTCACCCCCTGTGCTGTCAAGAACTTGGTTTCTAAGTTTAAGTCTTCGAGAAGTCCAGACATTTATGGAATAACAACCATTGTTTTAAAATCAATAATAGATGTGATTGCAAAACCCCTATCTTATGCCATAAACTGTTGTTTGCATACAGGAATATTTCCAGAAGTTTTGAAGATCTCACGTACGGTCCCCATCTACAAGAAGGGTGACCCCTCAAGTCTGGGCAGTTATCGTCCTATCTCAATCATCCCAGTTTTTGGTAAGGTCCTAGAGGCCATAATGAAGGATCAATTGGTCTCATTTTTTGAACGGAATAATCTTTTCTCCAGTCTGCAGCATGGTTTTAGGCAACATCATTCTACGTGCACGGCAGTGACTCATCTGGTGTCCCAGGTCCAATCAGCCTTCGAATCTTCTGACTCGCTTGCTATGATCCTATGCGATCTTAGTAAAGCATTTGATTGCATACCACAAGAGATCCTGATAGAAAAGCTTAAGTGTTATGGCGTAGGTGGATTAGCTCTGCAGACTTTGAAATCTTATTTGAGTGATAGATTCCAGGTTGTTTCTTTGGGAGGTGCACGATCTAGGCCTCTGTGCATAAAAAACGGAGTCCCTCAAGGTTCGGTGATGGGCCTGGCCCTGTTCCTGGTTGCTATTAACGATCTAAATTTAAGGGCTCTGCTCTAAAGTTTGCGGATGATACGACCATCTTCTCAGCGGGTTCCACGCCAGACTCAGCACTAGAAGAAGCTAACCTACTGTTTAGTGAGGCTAAGACCTGGTTCGCGGCAAATAAATTGCTGTTGAATGAAGACAAGACCCAAAGGCTAGTGTGTACCCTTAGCCGCAAACCCTGTCATGACACAGAGAGCGTAAACCTGTTGGGATACACCATCGATTCTAAACTGTCCTGGACCGACCACATTGAGACGGTGTGTAAGAGACTTGCCCGTGTTGTATATCTCCTGAGGAAGTTGACCCGCCTTGTTAACGAATCTTACCTGATAATTGTCTATCACTCTCTCTTTCACAGTGTACTAAGTTATGGCTTACTAATTTGGGGCCACACCCCCTCTTGTCAAGATCTACTCAAGCTGCAGAAGAAGGCGGTCAGAACCATCACATTCAGTCACACCTTGGAACACTGCCGACCCCTGTTTATTAGAACCGGTATTCTCACTATTTATAGCCATTACATCCTGCTTAGCTCTACCTATGTGCACAACAACCGAGATAAATTCCTAAGAAGAGAGGCTTTTCATACACATAATACAAGGCGCAATCAAGATCTGGACGTTCCGTACTGCAGACTGGCAAAAACGAGAGACTCTTTCCCTGTGATTTCGATTAAAATCTACAATAAACTACCTGCTACTCTTAAAAGCTTGGACTCCGAGAGCTTCGCCTCTACCTTGAAAAACCAGCTTAAGTTAAAACCCTACTATAGCCTACATGAATTCCTGGATGATTAAGAACTTTTTGTCTTGAAAATTAAGTGTTTTAAGTGTTTTTTTAAATTTAAATTCACCTCAAGCTTTTAAATGATCAAGTTCATAGCAAGTATAATTTTTTTTTTTTTTTTTTTTTTTGGGTAGGAGGTGGAATGCGTTTACGCACACTGAGGGGCTCGTTGTCCCCTCAGTAGTGTCGGACTCCCACGAGCTCGATGTCCCGTGAACTACCGACTAAACCACCTCCCTCGGCACCGAGGACACTAGCCTGGAACTGTTTCACACATTACTTCGGGCTAGGCCTTTGATATTACGCCGCTAGGGCAACCTCCGTGGGGAAATGCTGAGGATTAAGGCCGATCGAGGTCGACCTTTTTCGCCCGAAGAATGGCCTGGACGTAGTGCTGGACACAGTCCCAGTTGCCCTCTCCCTGGAGCATAGCTCCGACGATGTTGTTTGGGCTGACGACCACACCGATCTCAGATGAAAGCGAGGCTCGGCGGACGTGCCAACGGTCGCACTGAAAGAAGGTGTGCTCGGACGTGTCTGGGATGCCGGGGCAATACAGACAGTCCGGGCTGGCGACTTTGCCCATCCGGTGCAGATAGGCTCGGAAGTACCCGTGTCCAGAGAGAAACTGGGTCACGTAGTAATCGACCTCGCCGTGCTGCCGCTCCACCCATGGTCGGACGGATGGTATGAGCTGAAAGGTCCAACGTCCCCTCGGCTCGGCTTCCCAGTCGCGCTGCCAGGAGTCGAAGCTGCGATCGCGCTCTTCCCTGGCAGCTGTTTCCCGGCCCACTTCAGGCCTCCTCCGGTAAATCGCCTGCCTCTCCCTCGCGAGGAAGAGGACGGGGATGACTCCGGCGATCACCATCACAGCAGGCTCGGAGACTGTGCGGTAGGCCGAAGCGACCCGCAGAGCTCCTCGACGCTGGACTCGGGCAAGCCGGTCTCGGAAGACTCGCTTCTCGAGTGCGTGAGCCCATGCCTCCGCCCCGTACAGCAAGACTGACTGGACGGCAGTCATGAGCCGACGGCGCTTGCAGGAACGAGGACCGCCGACATTGGGCATAAGCCTACCAAGGGCAGCGACACCCTTAGCAGCTTTGTCGGCGGCGCGCTGGATCTGCTCGCCGAAAGACAGTCTGCTGTCGACCATGACTCCCAGGTACTTTGCAGCAGGCTTAGTCTCGAGTGTGACGTCACCTATCTGCACCGGGAACACGGTGTTTATCCTCTTTTTGGTGAGGACGACGATCTCCGTCTTACTGGTAGCCAGGGACAAGCCGTGATCTCGCATCCACCCGTTGACCTTGGCCATTACTACGCTGAGCCTCAGTTTTGCCTGCTCGACGTTCCTCGCAGCGATCAAGGCAGCGACGTCGTCAGCATAGCCAACGAGGCGGGTCTCATCGGGCATGTCTAGCCTCAGCAAGCTATCGTAGGACACGTTCCAGAGATCTGGTCCGAGAATGGACCCCTGCGCAGCCCCGGAAGTGATGGGAATGCGCCGCTGACCTTCGGTCGTGTCGTACAACAGAACGCGGTCTGACAGATACGCTTCTATCATACGCAGGAGGTAGGAGGGAACTTGGAACGTATGCTCAAGCGCCCACAGCATATCGCTCCACCTGGCGGAGTTAAAAGCGTTCTTCACGTCGAGCGTGACAAGAAGGACCACGCGGCGCGACCAGTGGTTGTGGTCCTCCGCCCTCCGCACTGCCTCAACTACCTCCTGAATAGCGTCGATGGTAGAGCGACCGGATCTGAAGCCGTACTGCTGCGGGGACAAGTCCCCCGCAGAGACGATGGCCTCGGTCAGCCTGACGCGCAGGAGCTTCTCAAGCACTTTCCCGGCCGTATCGAGCATACACAGGGGTCGGAAAGAAGAAGGGGTCCCCGGTGTGCTCTTCGCCTTCGGGATAAGGACAAGGCGGGCAACCTTCCACGACGAAAAGAAAACGCCTTCCGCCAGACACGCGTTGAACATGTCGAGCAGAAGCCTTGGATTCACCTCCGCAGCGAGCTTGAGTACCTCCGCCGGAATGCCATCGGGACCGGGCGCTCTTCTGGGTCGTAGGGATCGGACGGCGGCGGTGAGTTCCTCTTCCCGGAAAGCTGGGAAGGCGCCTACCTCTCCGAATTCCCTGACTGGCCGAACTGGGTGGCTGGGAAACAGTGTGTCGACGACGGCGGCCATGGCTTGTGGTTCCATGACCGCAGGTGGTGAGCGAGCCCCTAGCTTCTGGGTTACAAGTTTGTAGCCCGTCCCCCAGGGGTCGTTGTCGATATCCTGACACAGCTGTTTCCAGCACCTGACTTTACTCCGGTTGATGGCACCGCGGAGCTCTCGGCGGGCCGCTCTGTGCTCAGCCGATCTGGCATTTGCATCAGGGCGGTTCCTGGCTCGCTGCGCAGCTCGTCGGAGACCAAGGCATCTCCTCCGGAGTTCCGCGATTTCAGGCGTCCACCAGTAAACCGGCTTCTTCCTGTGGCGGCGGGAAACTCCGGGCATCGACTGCTCACATGCGGTCGCGATGAGTCGCATCGTCGATGCTGCCAGATCTTCGGCACTTGTGAAATTCACAATGCTCTGGTCCTTAATTACTTCTTTAAAAGTGTCTTTGCTCAGACGACTGGTGTTCCAGCGTCGAGCCAGAGGAGCAGGTTCAGCGCGCAAGCGCGCGCCCTCGGGAAGGACCTTGAAAAGGATCGCCTGATGGTCGCTGGAGGAGTAGTCCTCGCTGACACGCCAGTCGGAGATCCGCTGGGCAATCCCTTCAGAGGCAAGAGATATGTCAGGGATCGTCTCTCTGCACCCCGGACGGCGAAAGGTGGAAATGCCGCCCGTGTTGAGGATACAGAGGCCCGACCTGGCAGCCGACTCGAGGACGTAACGTCCTCGAGTGTCGGTCCGCGGGGAACCCCATTCCACGGCTTTGGCGTTAAAATCGCCACCGACTATGACCCCGCCAGAGGTGTTCATGATCTTATCCTCGATGGAATCGACCATGTGGCGGTAGTCTGCGATCGGTTGGTTAGGCGTGAGGTAACAGGAGAAGACGGTGAAACCCCTGCTCCTCACCCAAACGAAGCCGTTGCCCGATCCGGAATCGAGAACAGGCACCTTCCCGAGGTCCAAGATCCAAATCGCCGCAGTGCCGGAGGGGTCCGAGAACCACTGCGCAGAGCGTCGGTTCTGGTACTGCTCACTGAGAAGCAGTAGGTCAGCACCCTGCTCCGTGGCGAATTGGAACAGCAAGTCATTTGCTGTCCTGCTCCTCTGCATATTAAGTTGCAGAACACTGATCATTTCTGTTGGTTCTGGCGAAGCTCCTGGATGGCCCGCCTGTACTGCCCGCAACGACCAGACCCAGCGGAATGCTTGACCTGGTCGCCCTTCAAGCCGGCTTCTGTACACAGGACACAGGACAACGCTGCGTTGCACGCGCTGGCCCTGTGGTCCTGGCCGCCGCACTTGAAGCAGAGCTTGCTTCTATCGGGTCCAGAGCAGCGATTAGCGACGTGACCGAACCCCAGACATTTAAAACATCTGGAGGCCACGAGCTTCTCGCGTACCCGACAGCTCACGTACCAGATCTTCTGGTGGCCCTTCTCCAGGAGCTTCGCAGCTGCTCTGGCTCCCAGCGTAAGGATCGCCACCTTCTGGCCTCGAGCATTCGCCTTCGAGACGAAAGTCTTCACCTCGACGTTTTCGCCGATAGCGGATTTGACAGCTGCAGTCACCTCCGCCTCGGTCGTCAGCTCGTCGAGGTCCCTCACCTCCAGCGTCGACTTGGGCTCGAGAACGCTGACAGTCGCGTTCGCCCCCAAGATGTTCTTCAGGTCTTCGCTGAAGGCGGACTTGCTTTCGGAGGCGTCCCCGAGTTCGACCAGAAGATCGCCGGCTCGGGTCTTCCTCATGGCCTTGATAACGGCGCCCTTCTCATCGGGCTTCGCTTTGCTGCGAATCTCGCCCAGCACGTCGGCGTAGGATTTCCCCTCCGACGGCTTGATGAGAAGGGCGTCTGGCCGCGTCCTACGTGACCTCTTCTTCGGCGCCTTCTTGTTGTCCTGAGGACCGGGCTGGCTTCCAGGCTGCTGGGGTGGGACTTTCTTCTTCTTCCTCTTCCTCTTAACGACGTCGGTCCATTTCTCGGGGTCCGATGTCTCCCCTGGACCGTCACCTCTGGGTTTCTTCTCAGCCTCCGGTTGGGCGGGGCTGGAAGCAGCCCGTTTCCCACCGGCCGGCTGAGCCTTAACGCGCAGTGATGGGGTCGTCTGCGTCGAAGCAGTCACCGACTCGCACGACTGCCAAGATTTCCTCAGCTGAAGGATGTGGTTAAGGCTAGTCTCCAACTGGACTATGCCTTCCTGCACATCCCTGCTGATGTTCTTCTGCCTGCCTGTCGCGGCCTTCATGACAGCGAGGGTGGCGAAGCACTTTTGAAGGTGCTCCTCCTCCTGCTGCCTGGCAAGTGCAATCACCGCCTGGAAGGGGGACGGGTCGGTGTGCATCGACTCAACGCCGCCGGAAGATGCTTGCTCGGTGAGCACCGGTGTTCTTGTCACCGAGGCAGTTGGTGTCGCTCGGCCTTGTGGCGACCTCGCGACACGAGGCTTCCGGCCAAAGGGGTCTTCTACCTCGACGTCCCCACTTTGAGAGGGTAGGCGAGGAAATTGATCCCTCTGGTTCGTTTTTGGGGTTAGGGTACCCCGGGAAGGTTCTTGCACCTTTTGAATAGTTTTTTCTTGTGAACCGCTCATAATGTCTGGATTAGCCCCCAAGACTGGGCGTTTGTTACCCCCCAAAACAGTGCCCCAATGTGAATGTCAAAACCGACCCGTCGCCAGAGCAACTATATCCGTGTTCGACCGCCTCCAAAACACCGGCGGTCCCAGATGAGCAGTGGCCTCGGCAGAGCCCCCCCGTGACCGCAGCAGGGCCCTATCCGGTCGCCAACCGGCACCACCACGGCCAAGGGGATTTTCGCCGGCTGATAGGGCAGCCAGGTCAGCTGGCTGGGCTGACCCGGGCCCCTGTACTATCCGGCAGCCTGGGAGGTGCAGAACCCAGTTTTTAAGCTGTACCCTCTGCTCGTTCTAGACCCCCAGCGCAGTGGAGGCTGAAGAACCCAGAGTCACCCCGGCAAGTAGGCCGGAATGATTTAGAAAAAACAACCGGGCTATTGAAATGAAACGGAGAATGCAGTTGTGAAAAGGAGACGCGAAAAAGGACCATTGCGTCCCCCTCCCCTTTTAGTCGGCTCTTACGACAAGCAGGGGATACTGTTGGACATTCTGTCCCGGCCCAACACGGGAATAGCAAGTATAATATCAATGAAATTCAAGATAGTAATAATAATATGACAATTCAAGAAGTTGAAGCAAGAATTAGACTTAAAGACACAACCAATCCGGCTCCGCTGGTCCATGGTCACGCAGGAGGTAATTAACAGGTAATTAACAGGTAGTTATACAACATCCAGGTTCCAAAGATAGGATAGTTGCGATCATATAATTTTCATAGCTTTGTTTGTTTAACCATGACACATGTTAAACTTGACAAAGAAGTTGTATCGTCGCTCATAATCTCAATGTTTTGTTTTCAAGTGTGTCAAATAAATAATCAGATTTTAATGTTATTTAGGGTATATTTCATTGAGTAGAGTGGTGAAAAGTAGCGTTCGTACTTCGGCCAAAAGGGGTTTGCAGCTCTCGATCGTTTCAAATTCCTGACTTTGACTCGTATTTGAAACACGATCTCAAGCCTGCAAAACCTCATTTTTGGCCCTTGTTGCTAAATATAGTATTACAAACATTTTAGCAACTAAACCTGTAAACACAAAACTACTTATTTTTCTCAGTTAAATACAGTAGAGTCCCGCAAACCCGGACTTCGATAACCCGGAATTCTAGATAACTCGGAAAGCCTGCCAGAGCAATAAAGTGCATTGAGATTCAAGGCCAGAGCACAGGTGTGACACATTTAAAACAGTTTTAGTTTTTCTTTAACTTAAATTTTTGTTGTAACTAATATAGTTTTAATATTTTTTACTATGTAATAAATAAATAATGATTTCTTATAGAAATAACAGAAACTATGCTTATTTTTTCTTATTTTTCCTCATTTCCCGATAACTCGGAATTTTCACAAACCCAGACACCGTTCGGTCCACATTAGTCCGGGTTTGAGGGACTCTACTGTAACTGAATATAGCAATGTCTCTAATAAGTCAGTAAATTATAAATTTTATGAAATAAAAGTTCTTAATCAATCTTCAAGTTGGACGGATCATAATTGAAGAAATTGTTACAATAAAGTTCTGTTGTGGTTATTAGCATTTTTGAACCGGTGAGGGTGGAACAAATTTGTGAGATGCTGGGTTGTTTAGGAATAGGAAGAGTATTTCACTCTAATACTACTGATAGTGAGAGAAAAATATAATTTAACTACTTCAACACTTGGCACTTGTATTGGCACATTTGGCACTTGTATGTTTTTGCTTTTATTGATAAGTTGTATTCTCAATAAATTTGAGTAGAAATAAACCAGGCTCTTAGAAGCCTCAAAGAATTTGCTTCAAATTCTCACCAAGTAGAAGGAAGTTTGTACCTGAACAGCGAACCCAGCTAACCCATAGACCATTGCTAAGCCATAAAATTAAACTTATCAGCAACATAATATATGGTAACAATGACAATTGTATCCCCCCTGAAGCAAGGGAAAGCTTAACACTCAACCATATTTTTAAGCATTTTCAAATTTCAAACTAAGCAAAACAATATTTTAAGTTCTGATTGAAAATTGTTAGGTATATCTTTTTCCTGCTCTATTTACATATAAATTTAAATATGGAAACTGCTCTTAAATCAGATATTTCATCTTATATTAACTTTGGATGCTGAGGTAAGCTTTCCAATCCTATTATAAAAACAGTGCCATGTTTCATTTGAGCCAGGATGGAAAGAGGGCCGAGTAATAGCAATTATAGTATGTCAGCAACAGAGTTGAATATTAAAAAATAAATTACACTCTCAGGATGATATAGGGAACCCTGCCTAAATCTGTAGGTGCAAAAATAAAGCTATTTCTAGATTATTGCATGATTACATTCTGAGGTGTAGATTTTCTGAACATAAATAATTAAAATTAAACATTTGACAGGAACACAACCAGGTGCCTGAGTCAAACTATGCCAACTCAAATCAAGTAATTGAGACTCAATCTCAAAGAATTATACAGCTCGGCTGTATAAATAAATATCTTCCTCAGTATCCAAAGTCAGTTGTATAAGGAACAAATTGGTCTGTAGTCTGAAATGTAAACTTACCATTAAAAACTTGGCTTGCTGTAAAAAAAATATTACCATTATAACTGGCTTGGAAGCTCCACCAGTGCCATGTGACTGATCATGATATTTTTGTAGGCATGACCAATATCCTACGAAGGCATTCATGTTGAATCACATCGTAGCCTGAAATCAAGACTGATCGAAAAAATGTTTAAGTAGGATCAGAGTAGTGATTCAGGTACAAGTACAAAGGACTTCTGCAAAAAATAATTATTGAAAATTAATAAATATTTTTGGTATTATTTCATTGTAATGTAATCATATCATTACGTAAGCTTTATGGATCAGGCATCTTAAACACTTTAGAAGAAAAACAGAAAACACTGGCCTTTTATATATTTTATTATGTCTTCTTTTTCTAGCAATCAGTGTTTAGCCAACTACTTTAGAAAAATATTTGCATTAGTTAAACTGTACTTTCAGAGTATTTACTAGTATATGTAAGATGATACTGAGTATTCATAACTTGTTAAAAATAAAATTAATGCCTAATTATGCTGATTGTTGTTGTATTGAACACCAAATAATCTGCAATTATAATGTATGGCATTGTAATCAAATTGTTTACAGTAACAAAATATTTTTCTATTCCTGTTATTTTATTGGAATATAGAGGGTATATATGGTAATCGTTTGAGTTGTAGAATGGTGTTAGTGACTGAGATTTTGATAATCAAATGCAGGTAAATTTAATGTTGAATGTTTTAGTTGTATTACAAAATAGAGAAATGTGTTTTTATCAGTAAAGTCCTGACCTGGTATTGGCAAGGTGTGGTCAGTGATCCTCTCCGCTGGAAACAGCGACAATCATATGTGAATCAGACAAAAAATTAAACAAATTTAGTTATTTCTTTAAAAAAATTTTATTAACGCTGTAAATAAACAAGTTCGGGTTAACAATCCAAAATGGATTAATATGAACCACACACATTTATGAGGAGATTGTGGGTGAAACAATTAGGTGTCACTGAAAATTTGAACGCACGGTTCAAACATTGTATCTTTCAAACGATTGATTACGAATAAACTTTTACAAAGGCAAAAATCCTAGGTCGATTTTGTTTTAAATAATGCCGTAATTTTGAGCTTAATGATAAAATAACATGCAGTGATCTCGAAACCGCTAAAAGTAGGCGATGATAACATAAACATCATACTAATAACAAGCCAGCAAAATACTGTTATTACGTTTATTTTCTATAAGGACGGCTGTATTCGAACCCCTTCACCTGTTGATTCCTTCAATTAACAATGAACAAAAATATAATAAAAAATGAAACATTAAAAATATACATTGTAACATGTAGTGTCAAAACAGACTCAATCGTTCGGTTAAAACGATTAAAATACAATATTTTTCTAGATTCTGACCGAACGACTATCCCATTAGATTTTACTGATGTGATCGAATGACAAGCGATAACTTTCAACAAAAAATGAGTGAATGTGCATGTTTGCTCGTTGTTGTTCTGAGTTATCACAGTGACTTTGGCAGAGAACAGAACAAAAGAAACGAATGACACACGTCACCAATACCAGTCGCAATTGGTAACTTAACGGATAGGTACAATTTATTGCAAAACCGAATATATCGGTTTTGTTCAAAACATTGTCGAGTGAGCAAATAGATCTCATCAGTTTATTGGACTTACCGTTATGTTTTTTTGAGTGGAGAAAGGATAAGAGAAGTTTTCAGTAATCATATGTTCAGTTTATTGCTCAACTGGGCACAACCTTGAAGCCCCTGTGTGGAGAGAAAGGGAGGTCTCTCACACAAAGATATCGTACATCGTACATGCTATGATATGTACCATACACACTAACATACATAACGACACCGGCGTATTCCTTCCGAGCAGACTACAACATTTAACAACTTTAAACATTCTTTTAAGTAAACAATCAACTTCCTAACATTACTGATTTTATTGAAGAAATATCACATACAATGCATAAAGTAGTTTTATGTGAAACAAGTGAATTTATGTACACCTATCAAAGCTCCAAATAATTAGTTTCTTTATTATGTACTAAATAAATTGATTAAAGGCACACAAGGATTTTAACGTTTTATTCATTAAATTAAAATAAATGAGAAAGGACGAAGCTTACACAAGGTAATATCATAGTTTATGTAGTAATATCAAATATTTGTGAGAGTTTAGTTGGTTATTAAATAAATTAAATTTGAATGTGCAGAACAAAAAATAAAGATTTTGAATTAATTTTTTAAGGTTTTATTAAAAACTATCAAGATGTTTTTAACAAGTCAATGGATTATCAAGTTAATATTAAAGGGAATATGATAAATGGAACAACATTAAGTTTATATATTCATTTACAACCACTAGACATATTATATTTCTGCTGTGTCACATGAATAACATGAAAAATATGGTAATTTAAGTTGCCCTAAAATCATAGAGAACTAGGAGATAAATTTAGAATTTGATTGTTATTTATTTAGTAGCTATGTATATAGAAGACAATAAAACAAGTAGTAATATAATTAGAATAAAACCTCGACAGTTCAACACTTAGAGAACTCCTTGGCGGGCATCAAAGTACAAAACTACAAGAGGGTATCAAACTATTAGAAGTATATAGAACTTTACATCAACATAATCATCCAATGTGTACCATCTGATTCCAAGTCTACAAGATTCAAAATAACATTTTCGGTATGTTCATATAAAAATTGGATAAAATCTATTAAATACCATAAATGTAAACAATTGCACAGCAATTTTTTTAAAGTTAAACTACTGTGTAGGATCCATTAAATATCACTAGGCATAATGTTTTATGATCTTTGGTTGTTTGTTGTGAGCATCTTTTAGTGCAAGCCCACTTGAGAGATCCCATGGTGTCAAACTGTCAAAAATGTTCTGCATATTAAAAAAAATTAAATAAATTCAGTTGTTTCAGTTAAAAACACCTAAAACTAAATGCCATATATACAAAACAACAGGAACAGACCAACCCTTCTCCCCACACAGGCTTTGATTATGCTATGTTTTTATGTAAAATATCTTGCGTAATCCGCTCACGGCGTGGATCGGTATGAAAGCTTAATACGAATACGTCCGTGTGTATCTTCACATGAAAGTTACACTTTTAAAATATAAACAAATTTGAAAATGGTCGATACATAAGCTGCAGAATAGCTCTGCCAACCAGCAAACACTCACACCTCGTTCTTTTTACAATAGACTATAAACACATTTTCTTTGTTAAAAAACACAATTATTTACATAACAATCTAGGAATGTTCGCATTATTATATAATAATCATTAAGACTCATATAAATAAGATAAATGTCTACAGTTACTGGTAACTCTTGAATTATGTAATTAAAAGATTTCTACAATACCTGTCTCAAAGCCTAGAACAAATGGATTAAATACGCTCCTGCCCCTTTGCCACTATAGAAAATGATGTTTCGAATGTATTTTAAATGCTAAATAAACAATTTTCAACTAACTAATCCCTTATACAATGTCTCGTATAAACATAACCAACAAATTGAGTAACAATAACAACGTATGTGGCTAGCCCAATTTCATATTCCTATTAACCGCAAAGGGCAAAAATCAGTTGGAATTTTGAGATATGTTTTCTTCTACTAAAGAAAATCTTCTTTGTTGCCAGTGGCATCGGTGTAATACTTTATCAATTAGCATTAGACTGGTCCATGGTCCATATGACCTGACACTCGAAAACAATGTTGCCAGTGCCTTCTCTTTGTTGTGTGGAACAGTCTAAACCTGGGTCTCTTACCATCTAACCTTTTATTAGGTAGCAGCTTTAGTTACATAATTTATGTTATTTTTTTTATACTTTTAATTTTTTCAGGGACTGTTAAGAACTCATACTAACACTTAAATAAAATTTTTACCTTCTTAAAAATGTAACGGTAGCAATTTAATAATTAATAGTAAGAATTTTTCGCCCTTATCGAATTTGGCATTATTAATAAAAATTTTGACATTTAAGTATGAGATTTAAAGATTAATAATTTTTAAATTAATTAATTTTAAGATTAGCATTATATAAATGTATTTTTCGAATTATAAAGTTTTGTAGGCAATTTGATTGTAATTTTAAATACAAGCAAGCATAACTGCGATATTTAATTATATTATAATATTAATTATAATATTTAATTTTGTTCTATTTAAACTGTTAGGTATAGTTTTTTTTGTGATCAAAACACCTTCAACAGTTTTGAACTGATTTTAGGTGTAAGAGTATGGCATGAAGTGTTGCGTAAAACAAAATTGATGAGGATTAAACTTAAGTAAAAAGCCTTGGATGTCTTTGTATTTGTCCATAAGATTCAATATGGGTATATAACTTTCAAGTAAACAGCTAATCGGACTGAACTCAGTGGCAAAGGCATTAATTATTTAATCGTGAATGTCATTGCAAGCAAATCTGCACCAGTGATCTAGTGATCTCAATAGTTTCACAAACTTTTTTTATGTTTACCACTAATAGTAGTTTTTGTCATAGATTTTAGAATCCCTTTTCTGCAGTTATTACAAATCGAAATATGGAATCGGGCTAAGCCACAGAAAGTATAATACATAGGCAACAGTCACATTTCTATAGTACGCGCTTGTAATCTGAGGTACAGTGCGCTCACAGAGATGGGCAACTCACAGAGCTGCCAACGTCAAAAATCTCAAACTTAACTTAAATTAAACGTTTGAAAACCGTTAAAAAACCGGAGAAACGAACTCAAGACGTGTTCACTGTTGGCAACACTGCTGGGGAAGACGAGTTGGGCGCAGTGTACCGTTTAAACTAGAGGGAATGAGACACCACCACCTGGGGTGCTTAACTATGCGTAAAACCTACTCCAAACCTACGATATTGGTAAAACGTTTGCTTGTGGTTCAACGCCGCACAGCCCAATATAAATACAAGCACTTAAAACAGTGCTCAAAATCTAGGATTTTATAATAATATACCTATATTTTTGTTATTTTTACAATAAATGTGTCGAATGAATGAGAAATGATGTAACGTGATATGACGGGAGAAGGTCGGCGCAGGCCGTGACATAAGGACTGTTATCCCGTGATTGCCATCGAGTGGTAGATAACTTTGCTGGTCGTAAGCATTCCGATGTTTAATACTGAATTATATGTTTTGATGAGTCTGCAAACGGTTGCTTAACATACCGTATTGACTTTGTTTCGAACATAAAAATCAGTTAATTTTTACTTACTAGTGTAATTTTAAGTGAAAAACGTATAAAACTTTAGTACAGCACACAAATATAAAAATATTTTATTAGGTTGGCCAGATCGATTGACTTGTGATAATGGTGTTACAATCAAAGTATGTCGAGCTAGACTCAGAGTATTGTCTTTACTTGGGACGAAAAAAATGCTATTAACTGTTCTGATCTTCAGCCACTTTACTTGTCTTGAAACATTGACTTTTACCGATATACCGAATGGAAATAAATTCTCTAAATCAGTATGAATATAAAATAAACTTCAAGTGCATGGTCGCTTAGTATTTTTAATAAAATTCTATTTCTAATAAATAAACTGTATCTCGCAGTTTACGAATAACTTTATGACAAGGAGTTAAAAATCAAAATATTAAGCTTTCTATAAAAGCAATGTATTCCTAATATGAGCTGTAGGCTATTAATTATAAAGGCATTTCACTTTGTAATTCACATACGTTGATTGTAATAGTACGTTAAAAGTATCGACTAAAGTTTGTGTAATGGAAATCAAGCTTACTGGCATTCTCATATATACAGCATATTCAAGAATTACATAATTCGAGCATTAAAAAATCGCACAGAACTGCTATATTTACATCGTATATATGATATGTCACTATACAGTGTCGGCATAACTTATAATCCGCTTACTACTAAAATAAAAATTTGTCTTTCGTCAGACCTTATTGCATCTTTGATATCTTTGAGTTTTATTCGTAACAAAGTAAATATCAATATATATAAAATGAGACTTGATAACATATCAAGTATTCTGACCATGCTTATTGTATACGGTAGTACCAAGTGAAATATGTTTTTTAAGGGAAATCGAGTTGATAACTAAACAATTTGTAAAAAAAACTGGCAATTTGTGAATCTGTAATCAAAACTTGGCTTTCTACATTATCTGAAACTCAGAGGAAACTTAATACATCAATTCTTTAGGAAATCATTTTCAATGTAAACCATTCTGAAAATCCCGTATTAAAAAACATATGACACCATTATGTTTTGGTTGGTGGTTGTATGGTTACAAACTACCAACGGGTACAATGTTCTCAGGACACACAACCAAATGAGGCATAACGCTAGGTGAATAACAGTCCTTATTGGGGCTGAATAAGACAGCCCTTCACTCCAAGAAAAATAAATTAAATCAACAATTTTTTCGGAGTTGAAAATATCCAGATAACAATTAATGCAGTGGTAATGACAACATTATCTACAGTAATAATTTCAGTGGCAAATTGCATGGGAATTCTGGCCTATTCCCTGACTATATTAGCCTATTACTAAAATTTGAAAGAAATAGCAGTCCTAACCGAGAATTTATGATAATATTATCTATAAAACCACCTTGCAATAGTGCTGACCGTTCACGCCTTCTCGTTTGTAGGTTTAAAGTATAATAATAATTTTTAGGGGGAGGCAGTGTGGGGAGTCTTATTAAATTCTGAAAAACACAGAATCAAAGTATTTAAGTAGATACTCAGTTGATACTTTATTACTTACTCAAAACTTTTGAGTCAAGTTTTCTTTGTCAACCTAAAAGAAGCCATTGAAAAGCTTCATAAAAAATACTTCTGTGAGTCATTAGAAAAAAAGGAAAAAAACTGTAAATATGCTCACAATTAAGTTGTACAAAAAGAGGACTCTTTCGAATAGTTTAATAATTGCAATACTAAAATTTTATTGTTAGAAATTATTAAAATATAAATAAAATATGTAATAATGAAAACCATTTATTAATTATTAAATCCAACTATTGTTATGAATATAATATTCCAGTGAGTAGTAAAACAAAGAAAAACCAGGCCAAAACTTGTGAATGATTTTATAAGGTATGTAATATTTTGCCTTTGGTTTTGTTTCAAACGGTACTTGAAAAATTGTAAATATATTTGCTGATTTTTTTTGGGTTTCATGATAACCATAAGTAATAAAAGATTCTGCTGATCACATTTTTCTATTCTTAAAAAATTAATGCTTAGGAACCTGAAATATTTGTTCAAATGAAACAAACTTAATGAGACAATATTATGAGTATGCTTGCAGTAATACACTTAAAATAAAAAGTATCTTTATACTTCAGACTGTCATATAATTTTATTATTTATCAAGCCTGAAGGTTTAATGAAAGAAAATCCATATATTGTAAAACTAGCAAAAGACTAATTAAAAATATATACACAATTCCATTTTAACGAATACAGTTACCGGTACTTCACTGAAAATGCAAAAAAAAACAGTTGAATGTCTTGTAAAAATATAACAATTTTTCAAGCTATTTAAGTTATAAAAATTGTTTAGACTATTTAAAATATAAAAATTTGGCATCAAAACTAAGAAAATTAGTTATAGGCATTAACAACTGTTAAAATGATATCATTGCCTTTGCATTACATGGTTAGTATAAATTTTGATATCGTTCTCTAATATTGGTAGGAATATAATAAGTTTGTTTACAACTCAATAAAACTATTTACTCTCCCACTTTCACCTTAATATAGCTATACAGGTAGTTAACAAGTTAACAATATTGATTGTTATGTATCTGTTTAAATAAGGTAAACCAACTGTACTAATTAAACGCTATATAATTAAAACTTTAAAAATAGGGAAGGCAATGGCCAATTTTGAGAAAAAACTATAATCATGTCGTGACCTATGAAAGGTGTTAAATTTACAACTATTTTCTGTCATGTCAATAGATAACTTATTAAGTTATACATTTTTTCCTACTACTATTCCCATTTACATATCCAGTTTTAAAATTATTGCTATATAGTAAAGTTTACTACCAATAAAATAAGAAGTCACTAAATTAGAGAAATATGATCATGGTGATCAAAACCTATCATATTACAGCCATGGAAGAGGTTTAGTTTGATGTTTATTTGTTAAGCCTCTCCAGATGAGAAAGAGGAACGGTCACATATCACAAGGTGTAAGCCAGACCTACGCAGCATGCGCTAAGTAGTGGAGTGAACCACTACGCTGTTATAGAGTATACAATACGTTACAGTCTGCAGCAAAAATGTAAATATCTACTTATTTCGTTATTTTTCATTGAACTGTCGATAAGGAAGCAGATATATATCAGAAGGACATATTATAAGAGAAAAGTAGGACAATGAGTGTAACAGGCTGACAGTCAAACAAAAATAAGGTCGATACATTGATAAACACATAATCTCGGTAGAATACAAGGAGAAAGTCAGATGAGAAAATGATTTTGCTGAATGGTTTGGGGGTAAAAGTTCAATAGTGGGAACACTAATAACACTTTTTGTTTTGTGCAATAATTTAAAATCGGTAAAAATTTTGAGATGTGAAATTTTAGTATTGTTCATGATTTAATTGCCTACAATATATAGTAAACAGATTCATGTCAGTTACCTTTAATTTAAAGAATAATTTTGTGTAAAAGGTTCATTGAACCTTTTGGTTGAAAATAATATAATATATAATTTTTATAATTTTTTTAAATAATATAATATAATATAATTTAATTTTTTAATAGTTAAAGATATAATATTATGATACATGTTTAAAATTGTATTTTGAAAGTTATAAGCAATTACCTTGTTTAGTCAAATATTTTTCTCCTAATAGAATTAAGTTTTATATATTTATTAAGTTAAAATGTAATGAACTTGTTTTTATTGCTGGCAACCAGGAATTGTTGTAATAAATATAATAATTATTGGAAACAAACTTTTTAGTCATTAAGTAAACATTAGTTTTGATTCTGTAAATAGAAGCATCTTCATCCCCAAGTCGATCTTATGAATAAGAACGGAGTGTGCTTCACAATGAATGTTTTGACAATAAAAAATACTTCATTTCATACATGTTCCATTTATATGATTTCTTAGCTATGAAAATATGTTAATCACATTGAGATATTGTAATTTTGAAATAATCTTAAAATTTTTACAGAAATTTATGGTTTAAGGACATTACATACTCCATTCCTAACGTAAAATCATGTAAAGAGTGTCATTATGGTTGAAAGCCACACCCACACACTCACAACAAAAACTGACCATTGTCGGCCATGGTTTGTTGTCAATGACCACAGAGATGATTTTAATTGGGGGGGGGGGGACATGGATAGCTTCAACACTACAATTTAGAGCATATATTAATTTCTAAAAAGAATGATATCCAAGTGAAATTTTGTTTTATGTAGGCTTGTTTAGGAAAGAAAACATTATTGCTTCTTTCTATAACCAGTTTTTTAAAAACATTTTTTAGAGTTCTACAGTTATGCATGCTTATGTAACATTAGATTGTACGACATAATAAGAAAACAAAGAATTAAGTGGTTGTGTCTTTTGTAATATCAATGCTCATTGTATTAAATCTTGTTATTAATGGTTGTTATATTGAAAACCACATACAAGTTCCTGGTTGCATGGGAATACCAAAATGCCAAGGCAAATGACAACTGATCATAGAAAAACGCTTATTAACTAATAATGATATTAATTAAATAAAATCTGAGAATTCACTTATTATTCAACCATTTAGACTTTTCCTTTTGCTTTTAGTGTTAAAACCACACTACGCTTCCAGAGGTAAAGAAACTCCTCTTGTTTGTAAGTAACCCCACTTGAAAGTATTTCACTAAAAATTTGAAGTAGGTTCATTTGAAAACGAGAGAGGTGTAGATAAACGTAGTATAGAATAAACACTAGAAGGGAATAAAAAGTCAAAATGATTAAATAAAAATAACAAATCCTTCACCATAGTAAATTTAAAAAATACAGAATTTAGTTATTACACAGAGTGTGCTTATTAGATTTGTGGTCTTAATATTTTATCATGAGTAATTTAACTATCTCGTTTTAATGATCTTTTATTTATTTTTTCATGTCTGGGTCATTTGTATTTTCATTAGAGAACAATGAGATCATATATTATGTTTTTGATGGCGTACCTAGAAAATCCATTAGGGTCCTTATTGTTTCATTATGATAAACTGCTATCTCATGACCGGCAACAGAATATCTCATATACTATCAAAGTTCAAATTGCTACTAGATACTTTATATTGATAATAAAAAAAACTTTTAGAATATATTTTGTTATTAAAAATTTAAGAACTGAATGCAATGTAAAATAAGAATATGGTTTCCTAAAATTAGTTCCTACGTAAGTTCGGAAAGTAGGTCTACATATTCAATAGTATATTTTTCTTCAATTCATGTTTTCAGGAGTAGTACATGCCACTTTATCAACTTTATACTTTCAAGCAAGAGTTTCACAATGGAATCGCTTTAAGATTACAGTGTGGTTAAAAAAAAACCAAAGGCCATAAGCAATAAACATTCATTTAATTAGATTTTAGTGTGAATAACATATTGGAAAAATGTTGAAAATGCAGATCAAACAAAAAAATATCACTATCACAGGGTATAAATATCTACAAGTGTGATATTTTTGTAATACTGCTGAAGTTGGTGTTCTTTTTTTTCTTTTTTAAGTAGTAAATAATTGAAAAGTGCAATTCAATTTTATATATAAAACAAGAAGTTAACTTCTTTTTCAAAATGTTTGTTAGAAATTTTTATCAATCATTATGGTAAGTCTGAGAAAGGAGAAAGACTTGTCTGATATTTTCATGTTAAAAAATAGATGTCATTAAATTGTTATGTTTCATCTAACATTTACGGAGGTTAAAAATTGAAATAAAATCCAACAGCGTTTTTATATTGCCAATTTGGAAAAAATGTATCTTCAAAACATGAAATGCACGTGAACAACTCCATGAACTCCATACTGTTTGTTTTGAGCAGACAGAGTTCCTTATCCTCACTTTCTATGTCTAGCTGTAGAAGCTCGGGTGGGAAATGAAGTTTATACATAGAGAACGGACATATGTACACATGTACTCGAGAGTCAAGGTAAACATAATGTCAATGATTGGCAAATGAAATAACAACAATAAAACATATTTTGTACAGCATATGTTTGAGGCACTTTATTTCATACAACCTTTATATTTGCACCAAAAATATGAAAAAATCAAAAAGTAAAAAATGAATATGTCATTTATCAATGCAGATTCACCACGTCAGCCTGTACACGGGATGGGAACCTTATGGTCAAGGTACTAGCTTAATCATAATAATTAATAATAATATAAAAATTCAAAGTCTATTATAAAAAACGGTCACTTTCTTTGGCAAGACCAATAATAATTAATAATATTATTGAGTTATAAAGTAATACGTAATTATTATTATTTAATTATTAAAAGTCAGTCGATTTTAGTGGTAATTGGTGGCAACGCGCGGTACACTCACGTAACATGGAGAGTTCCGATTAAGGGAAAGCACCATAGTGAAGTGGCGACGTGGCCTATATGACTCACAGGCCTGCCTCTCGCACTGAAACACATGGAACATGAGCTCACTAAGTCATCTATCAACTAAAAATATGGTGTTTTACATACGTCTGACACGAGGTGTAATAATCAATTAATCATATTATTTTATGGCTTCATATAGCACGTGAAATTTGAAAATTGGAAACTGAAGTATTCATGGCATACGTAATTCTATTCCTCTTTAGTCATTATAGTGTATAAAAAAAATCCTTAAAAGACAAAAACTCATACACACATTACAAACCTGGACGAAACATGCTTACCTACTGCAACGACACAATCATCAAATTCCTTGTATTCATTCAGGATCATGACTGTGTAGGAGGAGATGAGACTGGGCTCCGGTTGCAGCTGCACGCCTCCTTCACGTACTGTAACACAACACTGACATCAGACATTCAGGATCATGACTGTGTTGCACAACACTGACAACGGACATTCAGGATATGACTGTGTAACACAACACTGACATCAGACATTCAGGATCATGGCTGTGTTGCACAACACTGACAACGGAAATTCAGGATATGACTGTGTAACACAACACTGACATCAGACATTCAGGATCATGACTGTGTACACAACACTGACATCAGACATTCAGGAATATGACTGTGTAACACAACACTGACATCAGACATTCAGGATCATGAGTGTGTAGCACAACACTGACATCAGACATTCAGGATCATGACTGTGTAACACAACACTGACATCAGACATTCAGGATTATGACTATGTAACACAACACTGACATCAGACATTCAGGATCATGTCTGTGTAACACAACACTGACATCAGACATTCAGAATCATGATTGTGTAACACAACACTGGCATCAGACATTCAGGATTATGACTGTGTAACACAACACTGACATCAGACATTCAGGATCAAGACTGTATGCCACAACACTGAAATCAGACATTCAAAATCATGAGTGTGTAACACAACACTGACATCATAGGCATTCAGGATGATGATTGCGAAACACAAAACTGAAATCGGACATTCAGGATCATGACCATGTAAATTCAAGATCATGACTGATAGATAACACTACACTGACATCACAAATTCAGAATAATGACTGTGAAACACAACAATCACATTTAACATTAAGGATCAAGACTGTAGGTAACACAACACTGATATCAGACATTCAGGAACATGACTGTGTGCCACAAGACTGACATAAGAATTCAGGATCATGTCTGTGTATCATGTGACTGACATTAGACATTCAAGATGATGACTTTTTAGCAGAACCCTTACATAAGACATTCAGGGTCATGACTGTATAACGAAAAAGTAATGACAGGCATATGGAGAACTTATGTGAATGGAATATATGGTACCAATGAAGCAAGGAATCGAGTACTTGTGAATTTTAATATGAAGATTGATTTTGTAATCTGATTAGTGATTGTTAGTACAAAATTCATTGATAGTTTCTCTTAAGACTGTGTGCTTTGTTCATAACCAAAACACTATTGTTATATGTTTGGAGTTTAATCAAAATATTGATCATCACATGCCATTATATTTAATGCATAACAGCTACTGGTGATTTGGTGATTTGCCATAAAACTAGCATAATCATACTAAAATTAAAAATATACCCACTGACTTTGAATCTTTAGCCAAAGGTACTTCTGACATTGCTCAGATTGTAATATTAAAGGATCAATCATTAATTTACCAATAACATCCTTTATTTTACTCTGTATTTGATAGATTATTATTACATTGTTTCATGATTCAATTGACAGGGCCAAATTTAAGCCATGGAGGCTACGGGTGGAGTTCAAAATATGACCCCTAAGCTCTCAACAAAAGTCGTGACTTCTTTTTAAAGCAATCAACTTATTATCCCTGATTTATCCCTTAGCAATCCCTGATTTATGATTTATCTAACTACGTGGTGCACCATTTTCACCGCCCGATAGCGCTTTTTGCCCAATGTTTTCGTTCTGAGGTCCCCTTTTACGCCCGAGGCCCCCGGCGGCCGCCCTGTTCGCCGTTAGGGAAATAAGGCCCTGTCAATGAATCCAACTGTAAAAATTATTACATTGCCATTAATTTCTATCAGCTCTATTAGATCATGAAGGTTTAATCAGGCTGTAGCAAAGCTTTAGCGGGACTTAGATTACTTAAATCCCAATTGTCATGTACGGTAAAGTCACTGTGGAGATCGAAAGAAGCTCTGGCCAGGAGAGCTGACTCGGCTCTGCTGCCGATTTGATATATCGTGCTGCCTTCGGAAAGGAGGGATTGGTTGAGGCTTTACGGTTTTTACGGGAGAAGAAAGGATGGACTGCTACACACAAAAGGAAAAGGTTTATAACTCCAAACCTATACTGCTTTAACCCCGTGTAAAGTCTGGACAGGGGAATTAGACAAGCATGGAGGATTTCTTTAAAGAGTAAAGTTTAGACTGAGTCCAAGTTCGAATGTTGGCTTAAAGAGAGAGGAGGACTCAAGGTAAAAGGTATGTTTTGGGGTAAAAAAGTTATATTGTTTTTGTTGTGGTTTGTTCTTTAGCACAAATCCCAACTGTCACTTTTTGAGTTGAACGCCTTATGGCGTTTTGCAACTATTTACGGTTCCCAAATTTACTATGTTAGTAGCTATCTCATGAGCAGTACATATATTCGAATGTTATATTTAGTAATTAGAAAAAAGGGAAAAACAATAAGGTCCAAATGGTAAATTGAAAATGTTTTAGATTGATGAAGGAGAAAAATATATAACAGAAAAAAAATTTCAACATAAGGGCCATATGAAGTTTGGGGTGAGAACTCAGCAAAAGTTAGAAGTATTTCATTTTGAAAAACTAGAGAACTACAAAAGACACAATAAAACAAAGAGGTAATTTTAAATTAAACTTAGTTTAATAATCTCAATTTTAAGTTTAACGTAAATTTGGTTTTTAACTCAATGTTTTTGAGAACATTTCATGTTCTGAAACTGTTAATCTTTTAATGAACTGGTGGGTTTACACAACTTAGGCATTACTCACTTAAAATCTTTGCATTTGGTTTATAGAATATAATAAATAGAACATGTAATCAAATTAAAACTTAAAAACAATATTTCTACATCAGGAAGAGGTTTTAAATTTATCACAAGGCCTTACTTAAGTCATGCACGGCCAAAATTTGGGAATTATCTGACCAAAACTGTTTTAGACTCTCAAGCTTTCTCTAACGTTCATTATGGTTCAGTGCGAAGTTGAAGTTATTTGGTACTTAAGATAGTTAACTTAAACTGTTAAGAGAAACAAATATTGTTACAATCGGACGTACCACAAAAAATTTGTCAAAAAATTGTCTTAAAACTATTTTTACCGAATTCAGGAACATTAAGCGCCAGTTCCAAAAGGTTGGCGTAAGATGCAACCCCTAGATCCGCCGTAAGTCTGATTACGAATAACTCCTTCTGAATTTCAAGAATTAAAAAATGTACTGAAATATTAGAGTCAGTCTTGCTACACACCTTAACACATGCCAAGTATCACCCGAGCCATCTAAGCAATCAGATCAAACTTTATCTTGACCTGGCAACCGTAAAGTTGTGGACTGAGAGTTATTATTTTTTAAATTTTTAACTGTATTTGCCTGGGCTGTGGCAGGAACTAAATAGCATCCGAGACTTAAGATTAATTTGTGTAATGCAGGTTGCCTTGACAGATTATGCAGGCGCAAAGTTCAATTTCCTAGTAAAACTCCACAGGAAAAAGTATCTAAAATTAATTTGTATTTTTTGTCGGGAAATTTACTGGTATCCACAGGCATTGTAACTAAAAAGCAGTAAAAGCTGTAACATTCCAAATGAAGAAAAGAAAATAATCTTCAAAAATCATTATTTACTTTGTGTTAGGTTATAGACATAAATAATTCATTAACATTTCCAAATTATAGACTTTGTATATCAAAGGGGTTTCCTTTTAGAATGTTTTTACCTAAATTGGAATTTTTGGAACGTTTTTGGCACTTTGGACTCCTCATAGTTAATTAGCTCTCATAGTTTGAATAAAAAATTTTAATGAAACTCCCCTTGCATTATCTGAACACAAGCAACAAATAGAGTGAAAGTATTAGAGAAATTATTTTTGATATAGTGCCCTTAAACCACAGAAGTTATCTGTGAGTTCACCGAGACACCAGTACCCGGGCAATGAAAATCGTTTTGCAGATTGATGTTTCCAGAGCTACGTACATTGTTAAATTCAGAGTATTTGTCCTTCATAGTGACACTTATTTGAATCCATTAACAATGCCACTGACACTGACTGTAATGTCATAAACAGGTGACCTCTCAAATTTTTAAATCCTGCTCACAAAACTTAATTCTTTAAAAATTTACATCTTTCAACAGTTGTTTCTTTAAATGATATGACTTCCAAAACTAAGCAGGATCTGTAAGGGGAACAGTGAGTTTGTTGGGTGCAAAAAACTCCGGTATTTTTAGGATGATCTCCACAAAGAGGAGATTCCTAGATTGCAATCACAGTGGGGCTCATACGGCAAGTCCCTGATGGCTGAAAGAGAGAAAGACTTAATAATTAAGTCTTAAAGAGAGAAGAGCCATGTTAAAATTTGTAAATGAAGTTTTTTGCCATGTTTTTACAGTTCATAAAACCTATAATTTGACAATATTTAATATAATATAAATTGTTTGAATGTTAAAATTAGCAGACACGATTTATGGAAATATGTAAAAAAGAGAATTTAAGTCTGGCTGACGAAGGGTCACCTGATTCCAAAGTAACTGTAGCAATCAATAGTTAGAGCAGGTGAGTACTAGGGCAATTTAAAATAGCTACGTTTGTTTCTATTCGTTTTACTGAATTATGAGTGAGAATTTACGAAATTCGCAACATTTCTGTACTTTGAACCTCACGTATGTAAAAAATATGAAGGATTCTTTTAAGAAAGAACTTATTAATTGGCTTCGTATTGTTTTGGAATAAAGCAATTGCCCATCATCCCTTCACATCGGATGGGTTGATTCATACAATACTTTTTAATATAACACTCTCATGTGCCCAATACATTTAACATTTTCTCAATTCTAAAATACTACATATACCCAGAAAATAAGCAGAACAAAATTAAGGGAACTTTCACACTTAAAACCCTCTTTTATTTCAGTATCCACAGGATCTTTCATAAGAACCGCGCTGAAACACGTAACTGTCAGTTGGCCCAGGTGAAATTAGGAAAATAGCAATAGTAATGAAGACATTAGAAGTTGAAGGGTGGCCACCATTCGGGCGAGCGGGCTGCAGCAGGGCGATCAATATAACCGGTGAGGGAGGGGGGGGGAAATCAGCTGTAGCGTGGCCTGCTGCAACACCGCTTCAGCTGATAACTCTCTAGTGATGGCACAACTGAAAAAAACAATCGAGGGGTCAATCGGTTCATTTACATTTCAATCGGTTTTTTCAATCGAGTATAAACCTCCGTTAATATAGATACGAGGAAGTGGTCACTTTTTTGGGGCTAGTGGTTCAGTTCCGGGGCCGACGGGAGCTTAGGTCGGTTCCGACAAATCGCGTTGAATTTTAAAGACTTTTCTTTAAACAACCGAGTGAGTAGTTTCAATCAGAGCAAGAAAACAATCGATCGGTTAAAAAAACCGATGGAATCGGTTGTTCTCATCGGTAAATCCGGCAATCACAATGACACAACCTTGTCTTGGATACAGTAAATCGGATGTATTGGGGTCACGCTGCAACAAGGCAGTAACTAATCATATTGAAAATTACTCAGTTGTCTCTACATCTACAATTGCACATGAGCTTGTAACACAAACGGAATTGAAGAATTCCACGAATCGGGCAATTCTACAATACCGATGAACTCGTAAAACTAGCGGAACTTAAAATGTCACAGGAGTTTCATCTAGTAAATCGGGATTACGATGTATTGTGGTCATGCTTCGATATAAAATCAGCGAGGTAACAGAGAGTCAGTTACACTAAAAATGAAAATTAATTCTTGTCTTCCGAAAACCAGTCAAATGTAAAAATAAATTTATGAACAGTAGGGGCTTATAATTCTTCCAGAGGTATTTGATCAAATGACGATGTTGACCCATCCACTGGTCCTAGCTAACCGAAAAGACATAATCTGAGCAGGAAAAATAATATCTGACAAAAACTGCGTAATGCGAAAGATTTTATTAGGCCATCTTAAATCTTAACAAATGTATTTCTTAGAAAAATTAAAGTAAATAAAGGATCTTTTTTGTGTAAAATTAAAATCAATAGGAGCTAAGGTCAGAGCATTTTTTCATTTAGAATTTGAAGCATTCAGCTAAAACTTGTGATTTAATTGACCTGTATTTTTATTTGTGGCCTTGAAGCTTCTATCGATTTTAACCACGGAAATTAGTATCCGTGGATTCAAACTTGAGTCATTAAAATTTTTTCAATATTTATGAAGGACATAATCTTAATATCACAGTGGTATGGTAATAATATCATGGGAAATGTGTTTTTCCTTCAACTAGTTTAAATTACATTTTCTGACTTAGCTAATTTCCTGTTTTAAAATACAGCTGCGACTACAAAAAAAAAAAAAAAAAAAACAGATATATGTTTAGTGAGGGTAACAAGATTGCCAAACCGAAAACTCCTCAAGCCACGTGACGCCGATGACTTCACAATCAAGTCCACCACTTGCCGAGTGATTAATGGCTCACCCACTTCAGGGTGTCAGGCGCATCACGTTGGAGTGATTGTAAAGCTATTTGTTGGACCAATAAAGAAAATCAAACCATAATTTGCAGATTTCCTAATTTGAAGATATGTTATGGTCTCGCCTGCTTAGTAATGAAGAGATCTAAGCGACCACGAGGCCAACATTGATTTGACGGCGAAGTCTACCCGGCTGTCAAAAGTGGGGTCCGTGTGTACCAGTCGTTCGTGCAGCCTTATTGATATTTATCTGCTCGCTCGACGAGTCTTTAATCTTTTCAGATCCATACATTTTATCATTCTAGTTTTTATACTTATCTTGGAAATCCTATTTCGTCAGCTCAACGTAATAAGTCAGAAAGAAATTTATATTGATATGATTATATGGAAGACAGGTTTGGAACTTCCGTTATATGTCTCCTCAACAGATAATTATCTGTGTCTACTGTTGAAGCTTTACAAATGAAGTCCAGTAAAAGAATATAAATAGCTTGTAAATCAATTACTCACTCAAACAACTTTTATTGTATTTTTTCTAAAACTCCACAGTTCATTTAAGTGCCAAAACTTGACCAAGTTATAAAATATGTCTAGATAGATAAATAATTTGAGGAGTGTAAACTATCTATGTAAAGGCGGGTTGACATGGTCCGAGTAGTGTCCGATTAATCTCGGACCGAGCTTGATTTTTACTCGGTCCGAGTTATGAGGTTCGCTCGGTCCGAATCTACTCGAGCCGAGCTTGCTAGCCAGCTGGTGCTTTCGGATTGAATTGTTAAACGTATCCAATTTTAAATACTTTCAAATCAAAATTCGTATCTGAAGGCGCGTTGACACGGTCCGAGAAGTGTCCGATTATTCTCGGACCGAGTTAACTCGGAAGATCACTCGGACGCTACTCGGATCGCGACAAAAATGCATCCGAGTATCTCGTATGTAAACAACTCGGTCCGAGTTAGTCGGATGGAGATATTCTCTCAGATACGAATTTTCATTTGAAAGGGTCTAACATTGGATACGTTTAACAATTCAATCCGAGTGCACCAGCTGGCTAACAAGCTCGGCCCGAGTAGATTCGGACCGAGTAAAAATCAAGCTCGGTCCGAGATTAATCGGACACTACTTGGACCGTGTCAACCCGCCTTAAATGAGGTAATGTGATATGGACTAGGATGCCCCAGAAAAGCTTGCTAAGCACTCCGTTATTTCCTTTTTGAAATATTGTAAAATTCCTGGAAAGAAGGGATTCAAGAGGATGGGAAAAGGAAAAACGTTAAGTTTGTCATAGCAAAGAAAAAAAGGTTCCCAACTCCAAACCTATTCACTGTTTACACAGTAACAGTCTCGTTGGATGCAGACTCCTATTGTGGATAAAGGGGATACCATTGAACTACAGCGAAGTAGAGAAAGCAAACTCAACTTTTATTCCCTTCTCTGCCGGTAACATCGATGTGACTAACAACTAATCCAATCCACCGCCTGAAGTAATTGTCATGTATGGCTTGCTTTAGCGAATTTTGTTTTGACTCAGCGAAAAGTATTGACACAATCGTTCCCCCAGTGGTATCAGATTATTATGTGGAAATTAAAGAAAATCTCTTTCTGAAAGTATAAAGGTTTAAGCATTTTTTCAATCCGGGTACTCACCCACTAGTCAGACGTCAGTCTCGATGCTCATGGCGTTGATGTTATTGTTGTGCCTCGGGTTGCAGTTGTGTTTCTTTACGGAGCTCATGTCGCGAGCCAATAGCAACCCCTCCTCCAGCTCCATCATGTCTGACGACGACTCTGACAGTGAGCTCTTCTTCATGTGTTGACCTGCGACATATCAATGTTGACTATATTGTCCTGCGACATATGAATGGTGACATATGTTGACGTGCGACATATGAATGTTGACACATGTTGACCTGCGACATATGAATGTTGACACATGTTGACCTGCGACATATGAATGTTGACATATGTTGACCTGCGACTTAGAACATTCACATAATATGTTGATCTCGACACATGAATATTGACATTCATATATTGACTGACATTATACAAAAGTTGACCTGAGACATGTTGTATAGCATGTCGTTATTGTCACAAATTCAATAATTTGTGCCAAAGAAAATGTTTATAAAACGGTTTGAAACAGTTAAGGGTTTGCTGAATTGAAAAGCATTTAGTTTTGTGTCTTGCATATGTATATCTGAAATAAATAAATTGATTAGTGATTTGTGCTAACTAGAACTGAAACGTTGATGTTTCTTCTAGACATGTGAAAAGGTATTGTATCATAACTAAATGAGTTGTTAGAGATTTAATAGATACTTTGATTAAGCAATATTTAATCAAGATTGTGAAAATAAGTAAAACGCACAAAGCAATTTGAGTATTATGAATGTTGGTAAATATCAAGATGGTATAATAGAAGGTAACGTAGTTCCGTAACCCACTCGAGAACATGGCTAGAAAACCAAATACTACTGTATTTCAGATTACTACTAAAAACAATTTATATAAAAAATGAACACACTTTTACCTATATCTTGTATTTGAAAGCATATTTATACTCAAATTTTCTAATATAATACTGATATTTCAACTTCATTTAAACAGTCTATTCTCCACTACGTGTAGTATTTTTCTTAGGAGTAATACTTACTGATTTGAATAAAATTTATTGGAACATCACTATAAGATTTCATATTAAAATATAGTATTAAAATAATAGTTAAATAGGCCTATATATTAATAGTTTGAATATTTTATAATTTGAAATCATTTTCTTTTTGCTTTGATAATAAAAATGGCAGTAATTTAGTGTGTCATGCTCTATTTTGTGAAGATGTTTGCTTTATAGTTTATCAAGAACACTGACACACTTTCTACTTTACACACTGAAAATTTTTTGATTTTTTCATTTTGCTATTTATGCAAGCTTAGGTTATGTATATAGGCAGCAAGATGCTAAAATAAATCTAATTACTGATTAAAATCAATAAATCAAATAATAATAGAGGTTTGTAGAGCAAAAAATCAACATAAATAGACAAAATGCTCGGGAAGGAGTAAAGTACACTAATGGCAGTTTATTTACTGATTATATAAAGTTAAATTTTAAGCTGTGACACGTTTTGGAAAAAAATATACTCCATAAAACCCCAAGTCTGTTATTCAGCAAGAGAGAAATTCTCTTGATACAGATATATGTAAAAAGTACAGAGTTTTAGAAACAAATTATACACCCCTATCGTTGGCCCTATCGTCGTTCTAAACAAGAATCAATAGCAGAATATAAATACAAGTCTACGGGACCATCTTATATCGAGAAGTTACTTACAGTAAACCTCAATGTTCTTAACGACTTCAAAAATGTATTAAGTTAAACAAGATTTTAGTAAATTATGCGACATAACGTGTTATATTTTAAGCCTATGAGTTAATAGATTAGTTTGCAATTTACTGTTTTATTTAAATTTGAAGTAGTTTTAGCAGTCTTGAGCAAGAAACACGCTTTATCCTGCGAAAAATAACTGCAAAGAAAGGTAACCGAGAATTTATGGGAATGTTAGAGTGTTTAACAAATGTGTTTGTATTGATCTTATTACATCTTATTTCTTTGTATTAGCTTGTGTATTCATTGGTATTAGTATATAATACGTTTAAGATAGTAAAATGTTTCCGGTTTGCTACCTCTGCTAGCTGCAGTAGCTGATGCTACATAACTGTTCAAAATTAGTTTGAACTGCTTCAAGCTGGGACAGAAAGCAGGTGAACAAGTTCAGTTTGGACTAGAACTTTGAACTCTCTACCTACAAATAGGCAGAAGCCAATTAGGAAAGTATTATTACTCTCATTTTGTTTCTGTACTACCAAATCTATTTGAGGTTGATCTCTTAAAGGCTTACATGTTTTTGGGTACGATAAAAACGATTAGCTTTAGGTTTTCTCGGTTTAAGAGGAGTATCATAAAAGAGGGATCTAATAAAACTCCAAGGGAAATTAATACTTAAACCATCTACTCCTACTTTCTATATCATATCTAGTTTTTCAATCAAGAAACTTAACAAGCAAACATAAGTTTCCCAGCAACCTTAACATATTTACAGAAAGCAAAACGAAAATTAAAATTAAAAAAGCAGTTACTAATAACTTGTCACTGAAAGTAATACCAATGCTATCGTCAGTGAGGAGCGTGGCCAGGAGGTGGTAGTTACCTAACGTCCCCGGGAGGTACGGGCAGCTCGTCACGTGGTTAAAGTTCTGAGACTGCATGTCCTCCTGGTCGGTCTCACGATGGTAGAAGTAGTTGAAGTTGGAGACGATGACGGGCACGGGAAGAGCGATAGTGAGCACACCGGCGATCGCGCACAGAGAGCCGACAATCTTGCCCCAAACCCCGACAGGCCTGCGAAAAGAACAGGGTCCGTGTCAGAATACGGTGTGTGGGAGAAGGGAAAAGAGGTATACAGTGGATACGAGTGGTCGTCGGTGGTCGGTCTGAGGAATGATGCGTGTTGGGTTTAATGCGATGAAATATTGTTCGAGAAGTATTACTTCTTAAGTGAAGGATTAAAATAAATTAGCTATGTTTGGGTTATTGTTAGTAAATAAATTTTCTTGGTGAAATTCGACTTTTCGTTCTAATTATAATACAGCAATGCTATGCTTAATTGATTGCAGATCAAGTCATTAATCATTCCATCAAATTTTATCATATCAAAATATTGTTAGAATTGACGTCAAAAAGTAATTTATTAAAATATTTAACGTTTCGTTTTGTGACCACGCTATTAATTTGTCTACGGATATCCACTATATAGCTTCTCCAATGACTGACATATAGGAACCATCCACTAAAAAAAAACATCAGGTTGGATATTTATTTGCTAAAGAGAAATTAGTAAAATATTATTATTTTACTAAAATTATTTCTCTTTGAGAGGTACTGTCTTTTTAAATTACATACACGTTTCAAAAGAACCTAAAATTGTAAAAAACATAAAAGAAAAAACATAGTTTAAAATTTTAAATTGAAATTGGGTAAAAAATAATTACAAATATAAAGTTAACCAAGTATATATAATCTTAAAAAACAAAAATATGATTTGAAGAATTTACATACAAATTATTGTAGTATTCTACTGTCGTAAAAACTAATTAATTAACCGGATTTCTAGTAAAAATATGGCGCACATTTGAAATTTTTATTGCAAAATAATTTTCAACCCAAGATAAAATCTTAACTTACTGTAAGATTGTTTTTGTAACTGATGGTTCCTATTTATCAACAGTACAAAAGAACTAAAATCTACAATAAAGTTTGTGGTGACGAGCGCTCTCTACTGTGCTATAAAAGAGGAAACTGATAATTGAATGAATTTAAAAGTTCTCGCAAAAGGCACGCACATTCTAGATAAGAGCGGTCGGTTCAGGTTGGTTGCACAGGCAGGGGCAGAGCTCAGAAAGAAATAGAAAAAGCATAAATGTTTCCTATCAAACAAAAACTTATTCAAAAAACCTCTGGAAATGCAAAAAACTAAGAACTAAATGAACAAATTTAAAGAGTAAACATACTACTTTCAATGCATAAGGTGTAGTAAGGCTTAACCGAATGTAAAATGTTCACGTTGAATTGTTCAAAATTGTTAAAAACATAACTAAATACAATAAGACTAAAAGAAATCCTTAAAATTTAATGTAAGTACTAAAACAAACTAAAGTACTATTTTTCGTTAGGATAAAATAAAGAATTGGAAAGATGGGACAGGCTCTGTGAGTTATAAGAAATTTGTCAAAAACAACAAAAGCATGCAAAATCTATATTAAGCTACGTACTGGCATGCACACGCAAGCACAATAAGCTAGATACATTTGTTTAACAATCTAAGTATTGACACAATAAGGATATCACATATCACATATCACATATCACAAACAAATTATGAGTAACTGGTAATACAATAATTATTTTTATTTCAAATTTAATTTTGTATGTGTGTACAAACAAATGAAATGAACAAAAACTTTTGTATGTTTGTGAGACCTTTTCTTTGTTTGAAATTCATTAATGGTGATAGTGAGTTTATGTTTTAATTTTTATTTTTGCGGTCAATCGCCATTACAGATTAGTAAAAACAAGTTTTACTTGAAATTTCAGTTTAAACTTGTTTTTACTAATCAGTGATGACGAATGTCCACAATAATCAAAATAAAAAAAGTAATTGATTGATCAAACAAGTTAAATAAATATAATCATACATTTATGAAAACAAACTGATTATAAAATTTTAAAATACTCCATTATATGACTCAAAATATTATCTTTAAATATTTCACAGAATATGTTCAAAATAAAAAAGGTTTGATTTAGTTTTTAACCATATGTTTGTAAAATAATACTCCGTACGTACTTTAAAATAATTTTAATCTTGTATGATATTGAGTTATTTCAGAAATAACTTTGTGAGATTAAACTAGCGCGTCTTGGTAAATGCCTTAGCGCAATATGATTTTCAGTATTATTCACAAGTAAGAAAAGCTATTCAACATAATAATAAATCATCTTTTAAAATAAAAAAGTCAACAGAATTGTTCTGACAAGCTCTAAAATTATAACTCTTTATAATCTAAATTACTAAACCTTTTGATTAAACAATTCATTTACATTAAAATATTTCGAACACAAGAATAATCGTGTGTCTGTAATACCTTAAAAATAACTTCGTCGGAATTCGGATAGTTTGTCAATATAAATGTTTAGCAGTGAATTTAATAGAATTGCAAAGGTTGATAAATTTAAAACTTCTACAGTATATTTCATAGCATAAGTTTGTGGTTGATTATAATAAATCTAATCTTAAAAGAAAAGTTTCAAATTACCTAAAATAAATAATATTAAAAATGTAGCAATTTTGAACAAATTTAACGCAATTATTTTAAACCACAAAAATGAAAAAAAGTCAAATCCAGGGCACACTACATTTGAGGGTAATAGGGATGTAATACATCAAGCATACACAAATCGTATATATCATTAGGTCAACCACTGAACAAAAACCCAACGTTTTATGTATACTGTGACCACAAGAAAAACCTTGGAGAAAATTGTAAAATTTTGCGAGATAAACAGTATCTGAACGATCCAAGGTCTTAAGAAATTTGGCGAATATCCTCCATCTGCTGTGAACGTATCAACTAAATAAACAGGTTAAGGTCCTAAAATTTTACAATTATTTCGTGTTTATCAAACTTTATTCAAATGTACATGGGAATTTGTAATAGTAAATATACAGGGTGTCCCGAAATTATGGTAAAATATTTTAGTATATGATAGTACAGGTAAAAATAAGAAAAAAAGTTCATATAAACATAGGTCCAAAAGTGCTTCGTTTTCCGTCTGTGTGTCTGTTTGTGGTTTTTACATATTTAATCATATCTCATGAACCTCTTAACGTATAAACTTCAAACCTGGGACATGAATGACCACTATTAAGACCTGTTTTTGTATGTAGTATCAAATTTCTACTTTGTACAATTTCAAAATGGCGACTGTTTTTTGTTTTCAAAGCTAAATATCTTAAAAACCGTAAATTTTAGAAAAATTATACAGGAGACAAAAAAGTCGTGAAATTTAATCCAATTAACGCTGATATTAAGATTATGATGATCGGATTACTAATAACGGATAAATTTTAATTTTTCCAAATAAAAACATGGAAATTTCTGACAGTTTGTTCTAAAGGACCATGTTTTTATTGAGAAAAGTTAATATTTCTCCGTTATTAGTAGTCCGATCATCATAATCTTAATATCAGCGTTAATTGGATTAAATTTTACAGCTTTTTTGTCTCCTGTATAATTTTTCTAAAATTTACGGTTTTTAAGATATTTAGCTTTGAAAACAAAAAACAGTCGCCATTTTTAAATGGTACAAAGTAGAAATTTGATACTACATACAAAAATAGGTCTTAATAGTGGTCATTCATGTACCAAGTTTGAAGTTTATACGTTAAGAGGTTCATGAGATATGATTAAATATGTAAAAATCACAAACAGACACACAGACGGAAAACGAAGCACTTTTGGACCTATGTTTACATGAACTTTTTTTCTTATTTTTACCTGTACTATCATATACTAAAATATTTTACCATAATTTCGGGACACCCTGTATAATACATCACTAGTTGCGTACTGCTTGGTTTCCACTTAGAATATATTTGAGTCCTTTAAAGACACAGTATAGATAAAACGTTACCAGACTGTTTACCATTTTGGACAACAAAGGTAACATTCTAGCCAATATGATTCATGCTCTCCCATAGTTACAGGCCTTCATCGCTGGAAGCTGTCGGGGTTATATATTAGTGCTTTCAAAAGACAGAGGCAGCTCTATTTCTGGTCTAGTTTTAATTTTTCATGATCTGATCGCTCAAACTAATTCATGAGTAAAATGAATGAATTTACTTTCTTTAGGGGATAAATGTTTTTAGTGAAATATTAAAAAAAATTCAAACAGATGAAATAATAAACATAGTTACAAATAATTTAAACAGAATAATTTTGATTGATATACTGAACCGAATAAAATATGCAGAGAATGTATCGTTCTAAATAACTACTTCAGTTTTACCTTGGTAAAATATTAATGAAGGACAACAAACTTAACATTGAATAGAATGGATTCGGCAACTTCCAGAAATAATGGCCACTTAAGATATTAGCGACAGTAAGCCAAGTTATCAAAGCAAGTCTAGAATCTCAACATGTTAAAAACTAAATGTTAAAATCTAGAATTAAATTTGATAACTAGCACACTGTTTGTAGATGCCCCAACCGCTTCAGCAACAAACAGCTCATAGTTTGGCCACCGCAGTTGCTTGAAACAAAGCGCAACGTTTATCGTGCGATTATATCGTTCATGTGTGTGTGGTATGAAAGTAGTTTGTATACTGAATAGTATGATAAGAATTACATGTCTGCATGTATAAATAAGTAGGCTTTTCATAGCAACTGTACAGTGAGTGGCCACGAATTTGTTACTTTTATTTTGGCCAGGATTACAAAAGGATCTAGTTACATAAAGACACCAAGAGTGTATTCAGCAGTTAATTATTGATCACGCTTGTACCATACCATGTGATAGTAGTCTACAATAGTTTTCCGTGTCTAGGGGCATATATTAGCATATTGCCACTTATTATTTGTGTTGTTGTAAAAAACCGAGTAAATAAATAAAATATAATTGACAACACCCTATTGGCAACTTTCTAAAATTAAGGCCTTTTCAAGTTCTGTCTTAAACAGAAGAGGGAAATCTTGATTTTTGTCTTCAGCAACCAACAGTGGTTGGATTCTCAAAGCAATTTACACCGACGCAACCGTATATCAGAGAATTGCAAGCATCGTCTGGGGCATCTACTCTACAACCTCCAGCCACACACGCACTCGCAACTGTAGAAAATTCTTTGTTGTTGTCGTTTTTGTAGCGAGTCGCTGCAGCGGGGTAGACGGATCAGCGACCGCATCACGTGGACAGGCAGAGACAGAGAGACAGAGAGACAGAGAGAGAAAGACGAAAGAGAGAATAGTGCAGCCCGGGACAGAGTGACCAATCACACAACACACAACATCGACCAACCCCCGCAGGCTTAAGGTTTAAGGGCGTAGTTAGGGTTAAAAAAGAGTTTATAACTCTGGAGTCGCGTTCATAGGATAACATTTTTTGAGCACCATATACCTTAAAAATAAAAAAATGAAGAAATTTAAGAGATTTTATGATAAAATAAAATCAAATTTTGAGTTGCTAAGTTGAAGTAGTGAAAAGGAAATTGAAGGTAGTTCACTTCATTGACAAAGTTTATTGATAATAAAGGGTAAGAACAACGTATGAGCTCCTGGAGTTATTTTGCAATATAGTGTATCATACATTTTAAATCTTTTGAACTTAACAGTTCAAGTATTACTGTTATAAAAATAAGAGTTTTTTTTATTTAATCGCCATGCAATGGTATGTACTTAAAACTATACTTTTACAGTAGGTATTGTTATTTTAAAAACGTTTTAATGATAAACACTTAATAACAGTGATTTTAACTCCGGTCAGAACCAGTCCCGTCTAGTGAACGGGGGCGGGGTGTGAGCTGAAACCCCACAAGATAAGGTGACAGAATAAGCTTCAACAGGCACGAGCCGCTTAAGAAAATGTTTTAAGAGGGGTGAAATAGGATCAGTCAAAACCCATGATCCTCACAGTTATCTGGCTCGTAAGGCTGCTTCATTCGTTCCCCAACCACCCTTACAATTGCATTAGTTTGCATTTATTTTATTGTTACTTGTGTATCAAACGTTTAACGCTTCAATTGTTTTTCTACAGTTATAAATATTGTAACTATACCGTATGAAAATTATCATGTGATATAGGTATCGGTAAAATGCTTTAATTTTTGTTTATGAGCTTATTCATGCTCTACTAATATTCACGAACTATTTTAATAATAATCATAAGGTCATACAAACAAAAATAAGTAAAAAAAGATCAAATAGTGAGAAAGTTATTATGGAACGCAAAAGCCCATTTTTATTTGATTAAGTTTTAGCTTTGAAGGAGTCAAACATTTTTGAATAATTAAATGGATTCGTCAGTAAAAGACGAAATGTCTAATTCAAACCGGTAGAAACTACCTTTTAAGCCGAGGCTAAATCTTTCGAATTCAATCATAAATAACTGAAATTTCTGAAATTGGATGCAGAATAACGACCG
Source organism: Flexamia atlantica (assembly GCA_035578135.1). Lineage (NCBI taxonomy): Eukaryota > Metazoa > Arthropoda > Insecta > Hemiptera > Cicadellidae > Flexamia > Flexamia atlantica. The sequence goes on along the minus strand of JAQJVK010000008.1, from coordinate 26,665,954 downwards.
CATCTGTGTTCGCTTACAGGTGGGCCATTCTATAACAGGCCGGCAGATATGTGCCGAATTGCGACAATCGACGTTATGTCAGTATTGTTATGACCTCCCTCCCAACTCTGCCTTGCTCATAGATCAAGTCTTTCACCTGGCTTGAATAAAATAAAATAGACATCAGCGATGCCGATTTAGCATTGAAAATGTGTTAGTTCTTATTGGTTTCGTCATTTCAATACTATTAGATTATGTTTCAAAAATGTTATGGCTTCCTATTTTTACTAAGAATTGATTGAAAATATTGTATTAACATTTCTTTATATCATTTTATAATATTTGTCCTTAAAAATTACTCTCTGAAACTCTGTAATATCTCAAGTTCAGTCGAATAAAAACCAATATTAAGTATTTAATGTCATAAAAGAATTAATGTGCCTATATTCTATCTTTCAGAAATAAACACCTTAAATAAAAATACGTGACTTCAGCAATATGTAAAAACTACTTTTGCACAATAAGTGTTACCAGCTATAACACGGATTAATAGAAGTATAATTACAAAGCAGCCAAATCTACGGCTACCAGAATAACGCCGCAATTACAAAAAATAAAATACTCAAATACTGGAACAAGAAGTATTTTAGGATTCTACTTACAAAGAAAGAAAAACAAAAAATTAAGCCTACGGCTCAAAAATACATGTTTTAAAAACTACATTATCCAATGCAATGATTTTTTATGTACTATAGTTTTAAAATGTCGCATGGGTACTAAATAAAAATGAAACTCAAAATTAATTTTAGCGACTAAGGGTCTGCATAAAGGTCTTAATTATTTTTTTGGTAACAAAAAATTAAGATTTTTGACTCTTTGATTTAAATTTTATATTGATGTTCCTTTAATGCGGTATAAAGTAAAATAAAGTAAAGGCAGTGTTAGAACACCTAATAACCAAATAATTACCTCCATTGAATTAACGGTTATTTCGGATGCAGTATTATTTCTAGGGAATACATGTTTTTACACAGGTTAACAATATGCAACATAATCGAGTTCGGACAAAAAGATTTTGGTCTCCTCGACCCACATTACACAGGCCAAGCAATGCGGCCTGCGGGGGAAGCACACAACATCGAAACAAGCGCGGCACATCGACACAGAGAGCCCGTGGGTGGTGGGGGGGGGGGGGTGTGAGGACTAGGTAGGGGGGGGGGGGCGAAGGCACGACCCGACCGCGAACCGGCGAAACAAAGAATTTTCTCCAATAAAACCATCAGCCAAGACACTCTAGAGCTAGAAAAGTAAAAAAGTCGAGCAACAAAATCAAATGCGGGGCTACTACTGGTGAGTCCAAGAGAACGACCCCAGATGCAATCGTTAGTGAAAAATGTACTTCATACGTCATGTCACCATAGCCCACGGTCGTCATTGTCACGACGGCCCACCAGAACGCGTCCGGGATCGACTTGAAGAAAGAGTTTTCCGAGCCGGCCTCCGCGAAGTACACCGCACTCGAGAATAGCACCACACCTGAACACCAAGAGAACGGCTGAGTACTGTACCTCATGTCGCCATATCCGACCGTGGTCATGGTGACCACCGCCCACCAGAACGCGTCCGGGATCGACTTGAAGAAGGACAACTCCGAGCCTGCCTCTGCGAAGTAGACGGCCGAGGAGAAGAGAATGACTCCTGCAACAGCGGCCGGTTAACATCGTGCACAGTCTGCAGGGAAGGGTCTGGCGGTCGCTATGGCTTACATCGACCGACAACGGGGAGGGAGGCAAAGGGACACTTCTTATGAGAGAATACATGTAAACCTTCGCAACGGTTTCCAACAGTGAGTTAATCCATCGACTATGAATACTGAAGTAATTCCATCGGCATTAAAGTGTACATGTTTTGACTGAAAGATTATTTATAAAGGACCACATTTATTTATCTTACAAAGGTCTTATAAAGGACCACACTCAACTTTATCTTTGAAAGTTATAGTGTTATTAATAAAAAATACAAATGTCGTATATAACGCACAAGAGAATCAGTTAAAATTCTGGTGAACTTGATATGACAGTAACAGATTATCACAGGGGATCGTCATTTGCATTTTTGAGTGAGGATATTTTGAAGTTGATGTGAGTAACTATAATAAAATAGTAGACAGGAGCAAATTGCCGATTGTCTAGTCAAACTACAATTACACAGACTTCAAAGCCTAGCTCGGACTAAAGAGGGTACCTAGAGCCTGGTAATATATTGGAATGTCTTCTTCAGTATTCATTGTCAATGTTCAATCTAACAGAGTAGAGTCAATATTACCAGTTGTTTGAACGAACTGTGAAGTTATTTCAATTTATTATTTATATTTGGATCTACATACTACTACACTCTAACATAGAAAGAGAGAATATGTTGAGATTTGTTTGATAGATAAGTTCTTAGTGTGTCGTATTTTTCTATGACAGTAGATCAGTAAACAAATACTTTGTACTTATATTAGTCAGGGCAATACTACCAATTACTTGTGTGAAATAGTAAATTGATCTGTCTTTTTTTGGTGTGTCTTGGTACAAAAATAACAACTAGTCATACAGTCCAGCCAATACATATTAAATACCTTTATTTTAGAAAGTACACAACTAAAGTTAAGCACGCGAATACATTGCTGAAACACCTTATTCCTGAAGGAATTATTCACGGTGAGAATTTTTCTAGAGACACCCGGAAGAAGCAACATTTCAGTTAAAAAACCCTGTTAAGTTAATCTATTTGCTCATAAATATTACTAATATTTATTGGTTTTTATCTTTGAAATTTGGTGAAGTTTTAATAGATTCAGAAACATGAATGGGCCATTCATGTTTCATGTAGTTCGGTACTAAGATCGAGAACAAACAAGTTTTTTCATAGTAATATTTGAAAGTTTTAAGATGCCTAAATTTACATATCTGCATATTCTGTGGTTAGAGGTAGGTAACTATAATGTGAGAGAAAATTCCAAATTTAGATTTATCCAAATAAAATGCATTTCCAAAAACACCATTAAAGTATAATCTAGCCCGATTCTTTTCTAAGAGCATAGGGAGAATTCTTTTTTTGACAGTGCATTCCGCATTGTATTGATTGGGTTCCTTTGTATTATAAGCTATTGACATCATCAAAAGAGGGGCATGGTATTATTCATTAAATTATTCAAAGTAGCGTAGTTACAGTGGGATAAGCTATAGCAGATGTAAAACAATAGTATAATTGGTGTAATAAGCTAATATTCCACTCCAGACACTTCGCAGTAAAAAGAATTCCCCCTAGCTGAATCTTGAATCACCTACGTGACCAAATGCATATCATGCATGTTGTTCATGTTGGAAGATTAGATGACAAATCTAAGTTTTTAACATTGGATTTTTAGTTAATCATATAAGTCTACAGTAAATCAGTGGATGAAATATCTTATCACGTTTTATCAATAATCCTTAATTTTTGAGGTTAGGATAGATATTGCGGACTAAATATTCTACAAAAATACCAAATTCTATGGTAGGTACCTCTCTTAACCTGGAATTATGTTTGCTTTTTTAAATTAAGAATAAAGGTAAAAGTCTTCTCTGAAAGTCATTTATCTAATTAAAGGCCTATTTTTGTACCAGCATATAATCACACAAAGTAACAGAAATTAGTCGTTTTTGGATACAAGAATATATTTTATCTAATTTTCATCACTAAATCCTAAATAAGTAATGCTTTCGAAGTAAACTTTAGTAATATGCCAGTGAAGAAATATGATTAATAGAATCATTTACGTTCTTTGGCTAGAATTGAAGAAAAGGAGTTTCTTTGGAGATTTCTTACCAACTATGGACACACTACTCTATTACTAAGTAATGACAGTGTTTTGAGGAGAAAGAATGTAACATAATACGATGTATATTCTTAAAAACTGCTAAATTTTGTAACTGAAAATGAGCAATTAACCTTATGTTTGAAATGGAATTTTTTTTCTAAAGATCAGATGATTTAATATCACTAAATTAATTTTGCAGATGAAGGTGCAAATTACTAAAAAGAAAGTTTTGATCCTATTTATTGAATATGAACTATAATTAGTAGCTTAGTAGCTTAGTTTGGCTTTTAAGCTTAATAACTTATTAAATTGTATTATGAAAATTGTCTTTGCAACTTCACAAAAAAAATAATTAGAAGATATGTGTTAATTAATTCTCTTTAAAATAAGTTAATTACTTTGCAAATATTGTTAATCAACATGTTTACAGAACATTTGCAACATGAACAAGCTCAAGTTGGAGTAGAAACTAAAAAATCAAAAAGTATAACATTTTTCAAAGGGTCTCCAGGTATGCTTTAATTTTGAAATAAAATCTGATTACAACTCAGTGGAATCTAAAAAACAGTGAATATCATGGAGTGAAGAAGTGTTTTTGGTAGTGCTACTTTATTTCACGATGAACTGATTAGTTACATGTTTAAAAAAAGTGAGGCCTGTTGTTTGTTTTCAAAATCATAAAATTAACAAATTTTCCATAGTAAATTCAAATTTTATTTCTTATAAGCAATTGGTTATTTTTAAAATACAATTTCTAAAAAAATACATATAATACAACTAACTAATATCACTTAACTCTCTTGTTACTAACTAAGACCAACTTAGCAGGCTTGCCAATAACGGCTAAGCTGTCTTGATTAATTGAAAAACAAGCCATTCAGAGAGACCTAAGGACATGATTGCTGTATAATTTTATTCTTTCTTGATTAAATTAGGGTTCACTTCAGTCATTCTAGTGCATCAGGATTCTAACTGCTAATTAACTGTTAAACTAGGAACTATAAAACTAAGCTAACTAAATCATTTGTCTTTTTGTAGACAGTTTATCTTTCATGTGTTATGTTATAATTTACGAATAATTATTTTCAATAGAATCACAAATGGGAAGATTTTGTGCTGAATATGTCTTTTAATATATTCCGGAGTAAACTTCACTTTAAGAATAAAACTTATGTTAAGTAAGTTAAAAAGATTAAAGAGTAGGCCCTAATTATTTGTTATCGAGGATACACAACTGATGGGAGTAGACTGCTTTACAAAAGAAAAATCTAGATGTAGGCTAGGCTTATAGTAGTTTCCAAAGACATTAATTGTAGCTATGTTCAGCGTATTATGCACCCTGAAGGTTATGTCATTTTCACACAGCAAATTGGCTTTGTAGTGATTGGCGTGATTTCAACAGGGGGTGAACAGTTGGTTATAATTTTGAATTTTAACCATGTCACTTTTGAATGTTATCATGACTAGGATTTAGTTTTTAGTCTGGTTTTAGTGGGCAAGTGAGTAAAATAAGTTTGAAAAAAGATTTTTATCTAAATTTATGATTTATAGCACTTAATAGATTCATCATCACATTATTTTCGTTGTTTTGTTGTAAAGAAAATGCCTGGAAGTGGTGAATTGTTAAAATAATAGATTATAATAATGTTAATATAGTGATTGTTTTTTCAACCATCATTATTTAAATGTAATAATACTATTTCCTTTAACCGTGAAAAGAAATAAATGTTATTCATAATAATATTGTTTTGATTTTGTGACTATCATTTTCAACTGAATAAAAATATCCAAGATTGCATGGTTCATAATTATTACAAATATAATTGCCCAATAGGAGTAATTGATTACTGTAATAAAATCAGTAATTTTATCAATCCTGTTATTTTTAGAAAAGCTAAATATAAGACGTAATTAATAAGAATAGATGAGGTGATAAAAAGCCTTACTTCTGGTTTTCCCTAATGTATGAACTAAGGGAAAACCATATTATAACTTATGTCTTATTATAACCATATTATGACTTTTCTTTGCTTAGGGCTTAGATATAATTATTAAAAAGTAAAACCTTAAGGGTTTTTTCGCAAAAAACGTTTACAGTACTTTTTGGTTTATAAATAGCTTATTTGGCAAAGAAAATCCCTTAGTAGCTTTCGTATTCTTCTTTGCATACCAGAACATTATAGAATAGCTGATATTTACCATAGTTTTATGAAACTGAATATTCTTCTTACAAAGATAACTAACTAGATTTTAATTTACTATGTTATCTATTAAGTTAAACACATGAATTGAGTGCAGTCAAAATGTTTGTGCTACATAGCATAGCACAAATATGACAGTTCAGCTCTCTTAATTCAATACTGAATAATAATATTAACATTGTATTTTTAAATTAACTAAAACAACGTAAACGGATTTTTTTTCTAGACGAGGGTCAGGCTTAGAAGTTTTCATGAACATGCACTGCAGCTTTAGAAAAAAATTACCCTACTTTAGGTGACTAATTTGAACCTAAACACAACAGATTTTTATAAGATGACACAAATATGTCATTCAACAACTGCGTAAATGACTCCCATTTATCCCATACTCTGGACCGGATTTGACACTTTGTTACTTAGGCTATTGAAATATAAACTTAAATAATAATAGTCGTAAAATCAGTTGCTAGAGAAAAATATCTAAATATTAATTTAATTAATCAGAATTTGAAATATACCATGAAATAAATTGAAACTATCATAATATGAACAGTTCCACTTGGTTGCCGGCAACGTCCTTCCTAAGGGTTGAGTATAATATGTACCCAATACTGCCTAATCTATTAAATTATAATTAGAATTAGCCTCTGTAAAATAGAATTGACTATCTACCACCAGCCAAAACACAAAGTCCCAAATACGTTTTTGGATCTTTTGCTTTTTCTAAATTAATTGATAAAGCATACTACAGCGTCCGAGAATTTTTGGCTGACGGATAAAGCTAAGTTTCATTGTATATTGATACAAGTGTTTTTAGTTAATCGACCTTTAGTTAAGGTTTTGTAATTAAACATCATGGCATTGCCAATGCAAATTGTATTTTTTTTATTTATTCGGGCAAATAAATGACTTATGACTTATGACTTCAGTAAATAATATATCTTACTCAATGGTTTGTAAAATGTTGTTTTCAAAATACAATGTGTTGTCTATACATTTAAACAAGACTGCAAGTAAACTTTGAAACGTTGAAAGAACATTTTGGGTAACAAAGGAAAACTTAAGCTTATTATAACTGAATTGTAAAAATAAAAATATATTACAAAGTGTTTAGGCGTATTTCCTCTATTCACAAAGTGGATAAGTAATTATAATCTAATTGTTTACAATTAATTTCTGGAAAATCTTTATTTATTTCCATTTATGTTTTGTTCTTCAGAGGACAAGTATAAGAAAGTACCCTTGTTTCATTATGTTATCAAGCATTTCGGCTCTCATAGATATTCATAATAAAAGTACAAGACGCGGCAAATTTCATCTTGATCAATACAAATTAAAAACTTTCTGAATTCTCATACCAATTGATAAAAAGTCTATGTATTAGGCTATAGTCCTAGGCGTAATATTTAATAAATTTTTAACCGAACTAATAATAAATAAATGGTGTTTCCAAAAGACTCTAAATAAAATTTCCTAATTTGAAATTTGTAAATGTGTGTCCAATTTCTATTTTTTCCCCTCTCCCCTTTCAAATTTTAAAATGGCTTTCAACCTGGTGATCTACTGATCTCGGTAATCTATGGTGATCCATATTGATCTCGGGTTTGTACCATTGCATGTCCTTAAAAATATGCGATTAGTCGACAGGGATATACAATTTTTAATCTGTCGCTTCCCGATTGGCCCAGCCATTTATTTTTCCGGGGGAAGGTAAACCATTCAAAAAATCTAACGTCACTTGTTTTGGAAATCACATTACATCCAGTTTTTATCAAAACCGCTTTAAATAAAAACGTCCAGATGGAAGCCCTTGATACATACAACCTTCCTGTGCCACTTTTACTCAGGCCTACGGGAGACCCTGACAAAGCATACGTCTTGATTATTTAACCGCAGCCACCGCATTTCAATTAAAGATTGCTTGTTTATCCTTTTTTATTTGTCGTTGAATTATATCAGTGTTGTATTTAGCTATCAATTGACCGTGTAATAACTCATCTTAACTCTTAACTTTTTTAAATACTCTTGTACCTATTAACATTAAAACTAAACTCCCTTGCTAGCACTATTACAATTTTTTTGTACTTGGAAGTGTGTCCCCTAACAGCTTGCCGGGCAACCAGACGCTACCCTTAATTTAAGGAATTCTCCCCACATCGTCCTACGTTCTTTTAAGGAATTATGGTTCTGTTATTTTTTACCCTTATTTAAGTTTTGTTAAGTCTCAAATAACCGAAATTGTGCGTATATTGGGTCCAAAACTTCCTCATGTAGCACTAGTGAGACGTATCCAAAAGGATGTTTTTGTAAAGTCTATTTTTTTACGTTTAGGTCGCACTCAATTAAAACATTACATGAGACAAACCCCCGAAATTACGGGAAATTTTAATTTCCCGATTTTCAAGGTGACGGTTACTTACCAAAACAAACTTGTGTATTACAATAATTTCTCAGAACATAGGATGCAATGCATGTATCAATTCAGAGTCATCTCACAGCTAATGGATAATACATTAATTATATATAGTATACTATTCAAAACTTGAGAATTGTCAGAGTATTTAATATACAGGGTTATGAAAAAGTGTAGATACCCTCACTTAACCTTTAAACACGTATCAGCAAAAAAAACAAACTTATCATACCCTTACAACAAAAAAACAAACTTTCTTTATCAGCAGAATGATTTTGCCCTCGCCCCTAAAACCAGGTAGCCCCAAATAAAGAAATGCAAGTATATCTCTATCGAATAATCGCAAATTTTTAAGGGTTTGTCAAGAGATATGCACTGATAAAAACCCGAGATCAATATGACATCCCTAAACAAGTTTGCAGCAATTTAAAAAATTGAAATGGGTAAGGAAACAAATTGAAATTGCACACACATTTATCAATTTGAAATCTTGAAATACTATTTGGATTAATTAATAACACCATTTATTTATTTCTTCGGTTTAAAATGATATGTAGATTTTTTCCACCAATGAGAATTCAGTTTTTAATATTTATTGATCAAGAAAGGTTTAGCCGCGTCTTGTTTTTTAATAAGCATTTCTATGTGGACAGCCGAGAAGCTTATTTAATAACATAATGAAACAAGGGTACTTTTTAATACCTATTCTGAAAACGTAAATGGAAAATAATATAATTTCTTAGGTTCGGGAGGATCTAAAAGGCTTATCCAGAAATTTATTGTAAGCAAATAGATTATAAATCTCCTTTTGTATTCGAAAGAGGAAGAGGAAATATGCCTAAACACTTTGTAATGCATTAATTATTTTTATGATTCTGTTTACAGAAAGCTAAAACTTTCCTCGGTTACACAAAATATGTTCTTTCCCCTAAAAAAATTTACTCCTAGCCTTGTCTGAATTTGTAAACTGTAAGGTTTGTTAAAATTACAAAAATAATTTTTTTGAGTCAGTTTAAATTTTGTATTAAAAAAATTATAATTACCATAAAGTAAAATAGACTATTTACTGAAATATCCCTTGTTTATTTGGGCTTTTGCGTTATGGTTGGTACTAGCTAGCCAGTACTGTTTTACGGGGGCTGATTCAAAACATAATTATATTTTTATAGTAGGCCTAGAGGCAGTATTGGCTACATATAAACCCAAACCTTAGGATGGACGTTGTGGCAATCAGGTGGAACTGTTAACATAATCCAGGCAACAAAATGGTACAGAGGGAATTTTTTGGAACACAATGTTTGACTTTGCAGCTTTGTTTGGACTTACATATCAAAAGTCCCCGTCCGTAGCCCTTGAGCGGGGGGAGGGTGGGGGCTCTAAATGTAAAATTTTTTGGGTTTTCCTAAATTTCTTAAGAACTATTAACTTTGAGTATTTCCTATTAAATTTAAAAATTAAAGAGAATTATAGTTCTCGTAAGAAAAATATATACTATTTATACTTTGGTCCAACTATTTACAAGGTAACCAATTACCATTTACAAGGTAATTTTATTAATATTAAAAAAATATCCCTTCCATAAGAAATACATGTGAATTTGTGGGTAACATAGATGCCCAACGGTTTTTTCACCTAAAGGAAAATAAACAGCATTCAGGGATTATTGACAAAATTTCCAGTAATTTGACACATTAATCATAAAGACCTTTGAGCATTCGTTGCCTTGATTAACATCGGATTGTCTCATTTTATTTTGGGGAATATTTTCAATTCTGTTGAATTAAATATATATCTAAGAATTTTATCTCTAGCAACTAAATTTTACACTTCAATGACCTATATTTTAGATTTTAAACGCTAACCTATAATATTTAGTTTTGAACAATCCTCCAAAAGTAAATCCAAAACAAAATATTCTATAAGTTCGTGAAATCATCATAAAAGAATCTTTCAGGTTGTCAAAATAACAACTTACACGTTTGTTTAGTCAATTAATACTTTATTTTGATATACGGGGTAAAATTTTAATATTTCTTGAAATACTACTAGAACTTAGCAAATCATTGTCGAAATGGCAAAATTAATTTGTAAATAAACAAAGAGCTTGAAAGAACTGCTCTTAATATTCAACGCATAATTGGAAGCCTCTTATTCATCAAGAGCTTGTCAATATTTCAGGAAAGATGTAAATTTCTCCATCGAAAAACTTATCAGAATGATCGCAAGAATAGCTAATAAGTTTTAAGATTGCTGTATTTGAATCATAAACAATTTTCGTATGTAGTCCATTAAGCAAGCTTTTTCTTACTTAAATTTATCAATGTTGTACTAAATATGAACTTTCACTTTTACGTGGAAATAGTAAAACGTTTTCTATTAAACGTCCTATGGTCAGATGAAAGTCTCCTAAAATATTTCATAATGCACTTTTCCTAAAGGCAAGTTTTAGTACTACAAATTTAGGCAAGGATTTTAATATTAATCCATTTATTAGTTATCTACCCATTGATTGAAAGATCCCAGCTGTAATTTCTTTGCAAGATTTTAGTTTTCTTCTTTTTTTTTAATAGTGATTATATTTTAAAGAATAAAATGCGTTCAATTTAATGCCAATAACTAGTTGTAATCTATTGATAACCATTGCAATATACAGCTTTAAATTAAGTATTATATCAAATATCAAAGCAGAATCAAAATATATCTAGTTATTAAAATATTGTTTTGGCAATCATTATTACAGGGAAGAGTAGCCTCTTAAAGTAAAAAAAAACAATACGAAAAGTTTATATAGACAAGACCTACTTCTTTGTTTGAAATTCATTGTTCAGTGAAACTTGTTTTTTACTAATCAGTGATGGCAAATGTCCGCAAAAATCCTAATCAAAATATAAAATCACCATCACCAACAATGAATTTCAAACAAATAATTGATTCTCGGTACGGACCCGGAGTAAGTAATCAATTAAGTGAACTTGAACAAATGCACCTAAAGTTGGCTAGGCACACCAACCATTTAACTTTTCTCACTAAGTGCAAACTCGAAAATCTAATTCCGCAGAGTTTCAGAATTAAACCTCCTTTTAGTAGTTTTAAAGCCAGCAAAATAATGTCTGCAGCTTCAAAATCTCTCGTAATTGAAAGAATAAACTTTCATCGTACGGAAAAGAGAACCCTCAAAATCAGTATTGAAAATAAAAAATCTCAATTGGCAACTTTAATTGGTTCTGAGTTTCAGAACATTTTTCAAAGCATCCAAAATAGGTTTGACAAAGAATCGGTTGATATTAAATCCAGACAACAATCAAAGCTAGAAAAATTAAGACCTGTCGAAATTAGTAATAACTCTCAAATGATGAACAGATTAATGATACAAATAATCAGGTTGTGAATCTTTCTTCACGAAATTTAAATTCAAATGAAATTTCCGTTTTGTCTAAAGGGCTGAACTTTTCGGTTGTGCCTAAATCAGTGAGGGCGCTTGACTTTGTTACGGGGATTGAGTCCGCTGTGTCTCAGCTCCCTGAGACTCAGGGGGATCAGTTTCGGTGCGAGGCCAGCATCTTACTGAATAAAATTCCTGTCCCAAAGCCCAACCTAAAGAAAGAGGAAATCAAGGCAGTATCTATCCTTGGGAAAGATGATACTATCAAAATATTGCCCGCGGATAAAGGGAACGCTACTGTTGTCTTGGACACAGTAACATATAAAGAGAAAATATTGGAAACTCTCCAGGCTGGTAAATATACTGAACTAAATAAAGATCCTACAGAAAGTTTCGAGCGTAAAGTTGCAAGCACTCTTAGGAAGCATAAACAGTTTTTTTCTGATAAACAAAGAACTCGTTTAACACCGCATCACTCGAAAATCCCACACATGTATGGGTTACCTAAAATTCATAAAACTGATGTACCTCTTAGGCCTATAATTAGTTCTCGCGACTCACCGTGTAGGGAACTGTCTAAAGTCCTCCTGGACATCCTGAAACCATTGGTAGGAAAAACTGACTCGTACATAAAAAATTCTAAAGACTTCGTTGAAAAGTCAAAGGACATAGTGCTGGCTGAGACGGATAAGCTGGTTAGTTTTGATGTTGAAAGTCTGTTCACGAATGTCCCAGTTCCTGAAACCTTAAAAATAATCGAGTCTCGACTCGAAAAAGATAAAAGTCTAACTGAACGTACTAAACTTCCTGTTAATGTCATTATGGAACTGCTTGAATTATGCACTCAATGTAACTATTTTGAACTAGAGGGTAAATTATACCGTCAAGATGAGGGGATGGCCATGGGGTCGCCATTGTCGCCCATCTTTGCTAATATCTTTATGGAGGAGTTTGAGCAAAAGGCTTTGTCTTTGGCTCAACTCAAACCGAAGATTTGGTGGAGGTACGTCGATGACACCTTCGTGGTATTTCCGCATGGAGACGATGAACTAAAAGACTTTTTAGGGCATCTTAACAGTATTTCTCCTTCCATCCGCCTAACAATGGAAGAGGAAGTCCAAAACAAACTAGCATTTTTGGATGTGTGCGTAGAAAAGGATAGGGACACGCTTAGGACAACTGTTTTCAGAAAAAAGACACACACAGGGCAGTACTTAAATTTTCAATCAAGTGAAACTTGTTTTTTACTAATCAGTGATGGCAAATGTCCGCAAAAATCCTAATCAAAATATAAGACCTACTTATGCACTTATGCAAAAGGTGCTCGCTTATTGGCACTATAGTGGCACAGCACATTAGCAGAATTTTAAATGAAATTTGTTATCCACAAATCGCGATCACGAAAAAGTATCTTTTAAAATTTAACGCAAAATATTGGGAATGTCACCTTTCATTCGCAGCGTAATTTTCCAGTATAAGCCTTTTCTTTTGTGTGATATAATCATTGGTACGTTATCGGTTCATTGGTACATATAATCTAAACATTTCGTATAAAGTTCCTCTTTCGGCATTTATTCCTTCATCGATTACTTAATATTCAAGTTTGACCAGACTTGCATCTAAAATCCTGTACTCATGATAATATTTACGACCCAATCGATCTTTAAGTTGTATATATTTAATTTACTTTCTTCTAATGTCAGTAACGTTACTTCGTCTCATAAGTTCCCATTTATCATAGCATATATTTTGAACGAACACTTTTATAACCTAAGTAGATGACTATATCATGAAACAGCCTGAAAATTAAGGAGTATTTAATATTTCTATAATCTAAGTTTCAGAGATTTGGACCTTAGGTAGAATGAAGAGGGGAAATCGCTCTCTTTATAGCCCAAATAGCTAGATACTTTTAAACGTAAAATTTATGTCAACCTACCATAATAGGTAAGAATAATTATACTTATAAATAAAAAAAATTATACTAGCCTAGACTGTGAGAGTGCTGATGACGAAGAGTGAGCTTACAGCCAACGTTGACCACGAAAAATAATTAGATTGCTTTAAGCCAATATTTGATCAATTCAGTATTACAGAAGTTTATAATAGGGGTGTCTATTTTATCTAACCACATGTAATAAGTGGTCTAACCTTGATAGTTTATGTTTCATAATTATTGTAAGAAAAAAAGTATGTAGCATTGTGAATTTTAAATGTTTGAAACAATAAATTTAAAATACAATACATAAGGGTTCTGAATGATGAATCTGATGTGTATTTGAACATCATCATTAGGTCATAAAACCTACTAGATAATTGCTAAAAAAATCAATGTATTGACTTTTTATGTTAGTGGCACACTGCATTAACTTTGTTTATATGTATTAAGATTATACAAATAGTCATATTGTTCACACAAATAGATAAGGATATTTATTGTTCTTTCGTTGTATATGTGTGGTGTGTAGGTAATATTCTGCATTTTGTTGTGATGTATCAAAATTGCACATGAATTTAGATCGGGGCTTTCAGCACAAAGAAAACATTTATGGAAAGTACATTTCACAGGAAAACATCTAGTTTTTAGCATTGTAAAAGTAATTACCATTTAGATTTTTGAGAATTATTAATGATTCTACGTGTACAAAATAAGAATTTTTATTTATGATTAAGTTTGTTTACCAAATTATCTTTTTGTTTAAATTTAAAATGTATATAAAAAGGTTTGGACAAATAAAGGTTTATCAATATGTTACGTGGAATCCTAAAATTTCAATAGTTGTATTATGATTGTTTCAGTAATATGTCAACTTCTTCAGATCCTATCTAATCACCAACATCCCCATCTTGATGTTGTAATAATACTAAAATGCACTTCCGACCTTAAACTTGGACACATTTTAAAACTTTAGATTTAATTGCTCTTATTTTAAATATTATTAAGGCCTCATAAGAAATACAATTTTATATTAGTATTTGAAGGTGACAATTGCGATCCGCCAGGTATTTAAAATACAGGTCTAGTCGCGCTACGTATACGCAAACATTTATTTGAACGCAGATTAAAATTATATTAGTTAGCGAGTGCATTCTTACTCATCACTAAAATAAAAAAATGATTTTAAGAAATAGGTATATTTTGGTTCTGACACACACACTTTGACGATGATCCTCGACGATTGGCCGAAATATATCTCTTTCCTATGAACGTTTTTGTAATTATGGCGATGAATAGCCAACAAAGAAGTAATACTCAAAGGTTATAATCAATTTAATAGCCCAGTCAAATTATACAACAAATTGGGTAAGTGGGGACAAAATGCGGATGGCAAAAAATGGGCAAATATCATGCCAATAGCCAACCATATTACGCGCTAGCCTACCTCAACCTAATACTTTAAGCCTCAATAATTGGATGTGCGCTCGAGAAGTATTACAGTGTTCCAGAAATAGAGGTCCTGAGTTTGAAACCTGAGATATCCTAAGTAAGACTATAAAACACTGCATGCTATAGTAATAGTCTTGCTGAAAGAACATTTCGGTTAAAAAATGTCCCAACCTAATTGTCTCCATTGGTTTCAAAAACTATTTTGTGACTTTCTTATATTCATGGAATACTCTGTATTATAAACCACATAATCCTTATAACCTCAGCTTTAAAGTCATATAAAACATGCAATTTTTCCAAAATGTGGATTTTAAAATTATTTTGAAATAATATTTTTGGAAAAAAACCATTTTAAAAGGACCGACTTGTCAAATTTAAAAGCGAACGGCTTGTCCCATTTTGAAGGGATGATTTCAATGAAAAAAAATTATAATAAGAATAAAAAAATATTACGCGCTTTAAAAAAAGATGATATTCTATGAATATAAAAAAATCGTAAAAGTGGCCGCCCTCATGAAACAAATTGAGAAAACTGAGAATTGTTTGTTTGTGAGAATTGTCGTTTTCACACTAATATTGCTATTAAAATATCTTAGATGCTATACAACCTTCAATACGTTTATAAAGAAATCTAATTCTCAAAATTAAAACGAAATGCCTCTACATCGAAGACCCTCCTTGAGCGCTCACGCTACCCACTGAGTGGGTTATTTTTTAATTTTTTGAAAGTTTTATTTTTGCTCTTTATTAATTATTTTCTTTTCAACATTAACACGCCTCTCTATCTATTTGTAGATGAGACTACTGCATTAAATGAGGAAAACACCGAGGATTTAGCAAAAATTAGTTATAAACATTCTTCAGGAAATTTATGATTGGCTATCTTATAACGGATCAAATTTAAATTGCTTAAAAAAGTAAGATTTTATTCTTTACTGCTAAAACAGGATTGAACATGTCAAGGATTTTTGTATACTAAATAATGAAATCAGTTTAAACTCACATAGTGCCATTTTTTTGGGATTCAAGCAACAGTTTAAAATGGCACGATGATATCGGTTACGCAAAAGAAAGTAAATCTCTTTTTGCCATTAGGACAATAGCAAATATTACCGATTTCCATAAATCCTACAAGTTTACCATGGATATTTTTTATCTGTTGTTAGGTATAGTATAATTCTGTGCCGAGGAACATCTGATATGGATCAAGTATTTAAACTACAAAAACAAGATATTCCAGCAAATTTAACAATCAAAATAACACCAGGAATCATGCAAAAAAGTTTTCAAAAATTACAACCTTTTAAATGTGCCTGCTTTATATATTTTTGAAATATTAAATATTTTCCATAAATACCCAAAATATTTTAGTTATAGCTATCTGGGAACTCATGGAACGAGAAATATTGACTCCCTGCGGTACCCAAAACACAGACTAACGTTATTTGAAAGAGGTCCATAATACAGGATTATAAAATTGTTTGATAGCTGTCCTACTGAAATAAAAAAATCTAAAAAAGCATATAAAAATTGTGTCCTTATTCAGTAAATGAACTCATTGCCAAAAAATAATAGGCTAATGTAGAGGTTAGTATGAACATGTTTTTTAAGTCCTATGTAAATAATTATGTAGATTTGTTAATCATATAAGTAAGCAAATGACATGTCACCTGTTGTATGAGTTATGCTAAAACAACAACGTAATGTGATGAATGAAGAGTTTAAGTTTGAGTTTGAGTTTGAAGTTCAAGTGGGTCCCATGCATATCTATGACAATTTTCAGCCATCCGTTAACATTTCCTTCGATTTGGTTGAATTATTTGGATACAAACTCCAAAATTGTAAATCCAAGTGTCGTAAATCCAAAATTGAAAGCTCTTTGCAACATATTAAAAGTACAATTAAAAAGATAATAAAAGATAAACTTTAAAACCTGATACTTTCTTCCTACGAACCTTAGAACCTTCTCCTTACGACACGACGAAAGAAAAAAATACGATGGTACATGAGAAATTACCATGATATTGTTATACAATATGTGTTTACACTGTAAAATAATGATTAAGGGATATAAATGTAAGTTTAATAACAGATTTCAAACGCTATTGAGAGAATTCCAGAAATAGAATAGAATAGAACTCTGGAAATTCGGCTGGGCGACCTCTTAAAAATTATAGGGTGCTTCTAAAGTGAGCGGACTTTAAAAACGGCATTTCCTTGACAAAGAACCATAAAATAAAATCGATGGCAAATGGTTATGAATGAATTCTATTCAAGATTAAATAAAACCATACTATTTACAGAATACGCTCAAATTGTTAAGTCCATTATAAGCATCACTACCTCACAGAAAAATATCTTTTTAAAATAATTTATTTATAGATTCGCTTAAGCCTGTAAATTTTCCAATCTTGACACTGCACTGTGAGATTGCTTTTTGGGGGGTATTAAAGAATAAGTGTTTCAGAAATAATCCCAGACACCTGATATGCTTGCGAACTAAAACGCAAAGATGTATGTAAGAAATCTCCCAATCAGTGCTCAGATATAAGTGTCTGCGAGCTTGTGCCATTGCATTGATTTGTGTTTTAAAATGGACGGTAGACATTTTGAGCACCTCCATTAGCACGAAATTTATTAGTTGCGTAAAAGTAATTTATCGATATGTCATCGATTGCACATTATGGTAATAAAGTAAAATAAATAAAGGGTTCGAAAGTCCGGTGACATTTATTATCATCTCATACCTAAATACCAATGTATACCTGTATAAAGTCATATCCTAGTGGAACTTTAAACAGGTGAGATGTAAATCTTTTAATTTCCCTTACTGCTTTAATCTCATTTGTAGCTTATTTAATTGTTTAATAATTGCGACATATTTTTCTAAACATTAGAATGGCTTAGAAACATTTAGAACATCTAATGGTTTAGAACATTAGATGGTTAGAAAAAACACAGCGTTTTTCTCCTTGGCTGAAAATACTTGATGATTTTTTAGGTTAATATTTGAAATGAATACATTCAAGTTCCTGTGGTGAATTATTTTAATTGTATGATAATATATCTAGCTAAGTGCACGTGAGAGTTAATACCATTGACCAATAAAAAAGAATATATTACAATAGCTGGTTATACATATTTAAAACAGGAAAGTTTTCTCCTTCCCTACACTATATGTGAACGATGCAGACATCAGAAAAACGTTTTTTTCGTAATAATCAATGTTAAATTAGAAGTGTCATATCTAGTTAATTTTGACGAGAAAAATTAATTGACATTTCAAGTTATCGTGTTTAACTTTTTTCTATAAAGCTTATTAAACAAATGGTACACAAAATTAACGGTCAAATGACATGTTTTTCTTTGGCTCGTCTATGATTGATGGTTTAAACATTTATTTTCTAACAATAATAAAGACACGTCGACTGAAAACTAACAACGATTTTACTTCTTACACAGTGTTTGAGGAGAATATTGTTTTTAGCAATATTTTTGAATTTGAGTTGTTAGTGAAAATATTAGTTGAAGAGTTACCTAATTAAAAAAGAGGTTTTCAGACAAGTGTCTGTCCGTCCGCATGGTTTTGAATGTAAAAAACAGAGCCCTATAAGAGGGACGTAAGAGGACCCCCGAGATAAAAGAAGAAGCATCAGTGGCATGTTCTGTACCAAACCGTAATATGCCTATCTCCAGGTGTTTTCGCTATTAATATTTAGGAGTATTTAACCCATAAAACCCCCTAAAAACGAAACAATCTAAATGTCTCAAAAAGGCTCACAATTTCGATTGAAACTTCATTATTTTGAGAGCCTAAAAAACCGAACGAAGTGACAGCATAACTGAAGTTATGAGAACTTGAGTGCAAAAAAAAATTGAAATCTTCTTGACGATTCTGATTATGAATATTTTCTAGCAGCTATTTGATTTCACTTAAAAAAAAATCAAATATTCAGTATTCTGAATTATAAGTCTACGTAAACCGGTTTTGGAGGAAATTAATATTTTCGTTTCGTGGTAAACAAAATTCATTGTCCCTATGTTATCTTCAGGTGAAGCGGTAAAATTCGACATCTTCTATAAATTGTACATCAGTCTACCCCTATTTTTTTATTTCCCTGGCTGCAAACCTGCATACTCATTTTCTAAGTTAGCCTTATAGAGACGTCTTTATTATTTTTCTTACTATAACTTGATAGAAATTGGTTTATGGCTTATCCTAGTTAAGATCTGCTGAGCATCGATTCGTAGGACTCAAATTTAACCGGCCATCATCGAAAATCAATTGCTTTAACCCATGTTATTCTTTTGGCATAAAACAATTTTGATATTTCCAAGTGAAGTTGAAATATGTATTAAGTTTACATTCGCTGAGTCTATAGATCTGCTACAAAGGGGGTATTGAATTTTAGAAAAGTTTTTAAGAGTATATACCTCTCAAAATCCTTAGAAATTCTTGATAATGGCCCTTATGATTTAGGCCGAGATTAAAATTTAGTAGTTTACAAATCTTGTCAACCTTATTAAATAATACTAATAATTCAGTTTTAAAACTGTAAGTCATAAAATTTAGTGTTAAAACTTTAATTCATATAATTGAGAGATGAATAAAGGGAGAAAGTGTATGTTATATTTCTGATATAGTTTATTTAAAAAAATTATCAGCTGGAAACTCCGGAACGGCAAAAAACATGTAAATACAACTTAAAAATTAAGAAGTCATTTACCAGTTTGTTTACAGTTGTTGTTCAGGTTTTGGATTTGTGATTGTTATGAAACGTAAGCAATTTCTCATAAAAAAAGGCCTACAAAAATAGTTTACATGTTACAAAGATAGAAAGCTACTGTGCGTGTCGCCTAACCAGTTCCATTTTCAAATATTCATTTTCTGTTAATTACACCCGAACGGTTCTTAAAAAATCTCAAATCCTCATCAGGGAAAGATAATTTTAAATTACTTAACCTTATTGATCATAATAATTTGTAATGATATTTTTAAATTTGACAAATATATCGTTTAAAAATAATCCTACCCTGACATATAATCTAATTAGCCCACTGCATATTATTTGTTTCTCGTATTTACAGAAATGAAAAGAAAGTGGTATTTCATTTCTATTTATTATGAAAAAATATCTTAAAGGTATAAAACATAAATATTCATCTTTCCATAAGACAAGTCATTTAGTGTAGATATATTGAAATATATTTGAAATGTATAAACGGTAATGACAGTAATACTAATGATAAATAATACTTCTAGCCCAAGGTTTTATATCATGATCTTTGGTCTTGTTTTTTCCTTGAGAGTTTTAAGCTCCCCCTACAGTTAGGCATTTGTGCCTGTTGGGTAAGCCTTTGCTGGTCATAGTTTTTTTAGAAGCATATATAAAAATTTTGTCTTTGTTTTACTTGTCGTTTTATTTTATTTACAGTAAACGGATTCAGTTTTGTTACATTATTTGTATTAGTTGCATAATGTGCATTTTATGATGTATACCTGCAAGAAAATCATTTATGAATTTATAATATTCATGGTGGTGATACAAATTTTGTAAAATAAATTTTGTGTCTGTGTAGTTCAAAGACAAAACGCTTTTTTCATTCTGATGATAACATATAACAATAAACTTAATCTGACCTTTAATAAATATTTCTGAGTCGCTCATAAAACAAATAATACCATAACTCAATACTCTACAAACATTACCTGCTATTAATTCATCGATTTACAAGGTTCGGCAAAATGGTATTTTAATGATAAAAACAGAACTATTTAGTTTTGGGTTATCCCCAAAACATAAATTAATGTATCATTTAATTAGTTGGTGAAAACAAGTTATTTTTATTGGATATGAAAACCACAGATAGACCACTATCAGAGCCGAAGCTAATTTCTTTTGTCTGTAATTCAATATTTTTTTATGGTAAATGAGACAAATATCTATATATTAAATGTTAAAACGTTCGCCAAAAAAAGAAAGTCTAAAGGTTTCCCGTGACTGTAATATTAATATATAAAACACAAATATGGATTCGTTAAACGTTTAAGAGGAAAGGTTTTATCATATTAGGTTTTTTTAAACTATTAAAGCATTAAGCAATCATGCCTTCAGCTTAGCTGGGCATAATATCTTTTTCGACTGAAAAATGAAAAAAAATAAAGTTAGTGTATGATAGTATTTGGTAATTAAAAAATAAAGAAATTAATATCAAACAACTTACAAACTTGATTAGGTTTTGGCTAATTCATGATTAAAAACAACAGTGTTATAATTCGGAGAAAAGTACAAGCAGCCGTGATTACTTTCCTAATTATGTAAAGGAAGGGATTGTGAATTTTATTAAGAAGAATGTGATATGAGTAATGATGTATTTAAATCATTCATTATAAATTTATTTTCAATTTTTATATTTTTGCTAGGCAGTAATCTCATGTTAGTATAAGGAAACTAAAGTTTAAGAGCGACAAAGAAATATGTATATGCTCATCAAAATAAAATGTGAAATAAATGTAATGCAATCAGTAATATTGGTCATTTCTTTTTTCGTCTAGTGTTAGTCCAGGCAACGAAAGTTTATAGAGGGAATTGCATGGATCACAATTTTTGACTTTTTAACTTTGTTTGGACTAGTTAGGATTAAAACATATCAAAAGTCCCCGCCCTTAGCCCTTGAGCCGGCTGGGCTGGAAGGGCCTAAAGGTACAATTTTTTGGTTTTTCCTAAATATCTTGAAAATTATCAACTTTTAGTATTCCCTATTAAATTTGAAAATTAAAGAAACTTAAATTTCCTGTAAGAAAAATATATATATACTTTGGTCTACTTTGGTCCAACCGTTTACAAGGTAAGCACTAATTTTATTAATATTTAAAAAAAACATCCCTTCCATACATGCAAAAAACTAACCCCCCCCCCTTGTTCCCTTTATACATGTAAATTTGTGGGTAACTTAGATGCCCATTTGGGCAACGCTTTTTTCACCTAAAGGAAAATGAAACAAAATTCAGGAAATATTGGCAAAATTTCTAGTAATTTGACACCTCAATCATAAAAACTGGTCTAAAATTAAGGCGTTGGCGAGCTCACAAAATACGTTATTTTTAAAGAAATTATTACAATTTGTTATAATTTCTTGAAAAATAACGTATTTTGTGAGCTCGCCAACGCCTTAATTTAAGACCAATTTTTATGATTGAGGTGTCAAATTATTGGAAATTTTGTCAATATTTCCTAAATGCTGTTAATTTTCCTTTAGGTGAAAAAACATTAACCAATCGGGCATCTATGTTACCCACAAATTTACCTGTATTTCTTATGGAAGGGCTATTTTTTTTTAAATATTAACAAAATTAGTGCTTACCTTGTAAACGGTTGGGCCAAAGTAGATATATTATGTATCTTTCTTACAGGAAATTTAATTTTCTTTAATTTTCAACCTTAATAGGAAATACTAAAAGTTGATAGTTTTCAAGATATTTAGGAAAAACCAAAAAATTGTACCTTTAGGCCCTTCCAGCCCAGCCGGCTCAAGGGCTAAGGGTGGGGACTTTTGATATGTTTTACTCCTAACTAGTCCAAACAAAGTTACAAAGTCAAAAATTGTGATCCATGCAATTCCCTCTATACCTCTTTTTGAGCATTCATTGCCTGGACAAAATATTGATAAAGAGTGCACTTTTACAAAAATTCTGCTCTTTGAATAGTCAAAGATATTTTTACAGAACCCAAACAAATTGAAGTGCGAGCATATAGTTTTTAACTTACGGGTTATGTCGAGTGTCGACAACTTGGAATATGACTTCTTCTTTTTTGCATGACAAATGGTCAAGCCCTCTCTGAATAGTAAATTATTTTTATTTGTCTTTAGTAGTAGCGAATTTATCGATATTTATCCAAGCAATTATGAGATAATTGTTTTTTATTACCAAATTCGAATAGGTATAAAAAAACGAGCAGTTTCAAAACCTAATAAAACCATCGAAGTAAATAAACAGCTTTTTGTTTATTTACTTCGATGAATAAAACTCGTTTAGGCTAACGTAGCCAAATTTGCAGGTGATAATGTGATAACTGAACTCAAAAAATATTTGAATGTTATTTGTAAATATCTGCTGATTCATTGTTGTTACTCAGAACTTTAAAATTTAAAATCCAAGCTGCAATAAAGAATTGCGCAAGACAGCCTGATAAACTGACATATCGTATTGAGATTTTTCAGTTATAATTTTTAAACAAACACATAAATTTATCCACTATCCCGGGACCACACACTGAATGATTTTTTAGACTTATTCAATTCGTAATCATAAATTTAAACACATATTCTTAAACTAGATCCCACACACCGAAAGAAACATAGTTTAGGTCTTGGAATCATTGGGGACAGCGTGTTAGGTTGTCATACCTAATTTTTTATCTTAGGTAACATTTTTAATTTTAACACTCTGAGCAACGAGATTAAATCAGTGGATATACTGATACACAGCGGATATTTACTAAGGGCATTGGAAGAAACTTGTTGAGGTTAGATATCTCGTGGTTACTGCAAAAGTGGTTACAATTGCTGAAACAGGTTTTCTTAGGTTTTGAAATTTATGCTTTTTTTAGAGACTCGGTATATTATACTACAATTACTACAATTTTACACTATGTGAAAAAATTCTCATACAAGTTTATTAACATTTGTATGAATTGGAGGCCATGGTACTTTGTAATTCTACCCGAATATTATTTTAGAATGCAGGTGTTTTATTAACATGCTGTTTAATACTTAAATAGGATTTGAAAGATAGACTGGTTTTCTTAGTGGATATATTTCTTTTTTATTACTAAAGTGAAGTATATTAATGTTTTTGGTTTTCTTGCATCGTCTTAAACAATAAAAAGTGGATAAATAGATGTGTTTGTTTAAAAACTGCAACTAGAAAATCTCCATACGATATGTTTCAAATATATGTTAAGTGCACTTATTTAATATATTTTATAATTTGGAATTTACTGTGTTTTCGGCAGAACCTGAAAATAACTCTGCCTGTGACCTTAGTTAATAAAGAAATTCCTACTAAAACAAAATTTATTGCATAATCTTTACTATGTGTTTGTGTGATGGAGGAAACCGGGCATAGTGTACCAATTCAATAAACAATTCTACTGTTTATTTTAGCATTTTACCGAATATTACTGTTGTTATACAATTAAACATCATAGAACAATAATAGTGACGATAAATATAAAGTCACAATAGTTGAAGTTTAATTTATATAATTTATTCTGTTGTGATGGAGATTTATGAGGTTTATTTTACTATGTAATTTAACCATTGGCTTTGAAATAAACTTAGTAGGGCGATACTAAAATAGAGTTTATCAACCATTGACCAAGACTCTTTATCGATATTCGAACTAAGAATAGAAACGGTTTCCTTCAACATATCAAAACTTTTCACGCTGTACTAAATTTTCAATGGTCATTTTGATTCTACCTTCAAAGAATTTCCATCGTACTAATTTATTTTAACCACGAGAGTCTAGAATTATTTTAAGCGAGAAGAAAGCATTACCAAAAAAAGTTACAGTTTGGGAAAACCTGATGTACATTACAAATTTTCTCTGATTATAGAAGAAACCCTGAATTATATATCTAAAACAAAAACTTGAAATAGTACTTTAGTAAGCAGTACTACAAAGCTTTACTACAAAATTCATTAACACAAATTTTAGTTCGAGTAGCGAGGTGACTTTTAACAATTAATAATATTTTCCTAAATAAACGCCAAGTTTACCTACAACATCATTTAATGCATCATCAAGGTTTGATTTGGTGGCCATGGAAAAGTAGAATCATAAGAACTTCATTTTTATGTTATAAGTTTTGACCTTGTGTTACACTATAAATAATAATCTAGACAGATAATTGGGCAGTGTTGATGGTTATTAACAAGCAATTTAAATCATTGTTTAATTGTTTTAATGTCCTCGTTTAAAATTCTAAATATAATGATTATTGAGAACATCAATAAGACTATTATTTCAAATAGTGTATTAGTGTAACTTTCACGCTTGTAATGCAATGTTATTGCCTACTACAGAAAATATATATTATTATCATTATTTTATTACCTTAAGAAAATCTACCCAATTTTGTTGTAGAAAACAGTTGGGATCGCTTTTTTAAATTACGTTAAAAGAATGATAAATTTTAGAAGATCGTAATTAAAAGGTAAAACGTTCAAGTGGTGAGTTACTTCAATGAGAGTTATTAGGTGAAATCTATAGCATTAGAATTTCATGATATCATTTGGAATTCTAACAGCTATTACACAATTATGGATACTGAATAAAAAGTTTCAACAAACGGTAAGCGTTAAAATGACATAATACTCTATGTTATACACGAATTAACATCTAAATTGGTCCACGAAACTTCTAAAGCGAAGAATGACGCTTAGTTTTGTAAAAATGTATTAGAGAGTTATATCCATTGCCGTTTTATGTATCTATATATGCCAGCTAATTGTAAAAAAAAGTTTAGGCTAAAACTTCCACCACTCATAATAGGTTATATGACAAACAAAATAATCGTTGCTAAGCATTTGCTCATAATTATCTAAAAGCCATGTCATCTACATGTATCTTTCATGTGTACTGATTGTGATATCTTTCATATATTTATACGCAGCTCGTGTTTCTTGTGAAATAACATAGATAATTAATTATAAACATAATAATAGAATAATTACATCGTATCAAATACGTAATGAAGGAAGAACAGTTTTAAGCATTAATTCCATTTTTCAAGTCGGCTTTGATACTGACACTAACCTTTTTTAAGTGCAAGACTTGACAGTCATACAGGAATGATAGTGTGGTCATTATTTTTTTTAAAAAAAGCTGAATTGTTGAATCATTTTTATCTTTCAACTGACCTAGTTGTTTTATACCCTTTTTGCGGAGCATAACGCTTTTGTAATACGTTTAGTTTTAATGTGGTGGTTGAATAGAAAAATACAAGCTACTCAAGATATAAAATTTTATTTTGATTAGGTATACTGCACTGCATGAGTGAAGTCATAATCTTGGTCCCGTAATATTTAGAAATGGTAACCATTGGTTAAAAGGAGGTCGTTTTATTTAGTACCTCTGTAGAATACATTGAAAGTAACAATACATTTTTTATGCTGAAAATGGGACACTGGTTTGAAAAATAAGGCAAACAGTTGATTGAATTTTGTTTCTTAAAACGTTCGACACTAAGCGATTAGCTAAGTAAAGGTTGATAGGACTATTGCGAGAAGAATGCCTATTCCCCTATTTAATAATAAATATGGATTATATGAGTATTTTGATTCACAGTTAAAATATTATTTTAAAATGCGTTCGATGGTTAACTAAAAACTGAAAAATATTTGTTAAGAACTCATGTTATAAATACTTACGAGCTTTATTTTACTTGTCAATAAGTCATTAGTTAACCAATTAACTCAAGGGTCTTCAGTAATAATGAGGGCACACAATCACTACACGAATCTAATTCTATTCTAAAATATGATTCGTAACTAATAAAAATATCGTTAAATGGATATGATATCAAATATCTTAAATGGGTCTACAAAAAACCTTAATGGTGTTAAAAGCTGTTGTTTGATATTGATGAAATAAAAAAAGTGTCTGATAAAACTCATGTTTGTATTTTAAGATCTTAGATTTTGAAGCTTACAGTCTCAAAATAAATTTATAGTGTTGCCATTTCAGTTTAGGCTTTTGTACTCTCGAGGAACTTCATTTAATAAAATATAGAAATATATATGTTTGACGATTAGATAATTCGTATTTGATAATTATAACCATAAATTTAGCCTATAAAAACTTAACAATTAAAAAAAATTGGTATATGATTTTTTAAAATTCGTTTTGTGCTAAGGCGTTTTTATTGGTTTTTATAAGACATTTAAATTGTTGATATACTTTATAAGTACCCTTTAAATAAGTAAGTAATTATATGAAAATTAATTTTGCATTCTTCATTAGATTTGCTCTCCATTCAAATTTTTGATTTCCGATTAAAATCTTTATTTAGAACACGTAGTTTATGAGTTATAGTAAAATAATTACTAAGGAAATACTTAGTTCAAAATTACTAAAGCTTTTAAGCACATTATGTTTCATAGTTGTTAGCCTCTGGAACACTGGTTTATAAAATAAGGTTTTACATTACTTGGAACTGTGATGAATCTACAATAACGATCATTTATCAGTACCAGTTGATTTAAACCTTTATTTTACATTATATTTTATGCAATTGTTTTTGTTGTATGTCTGGTGGCGATGAAAGACATGTCAATGGACTATTTATTGGAAATAATTATATCTGTTAAGATAAGACCTTTATATTGTTAATCTTAACGCTCATTTTTTGCGCTTTACATTTAAAATTCAATTTAGTACATCAACAGTGTATATATTTTTTTGTAAAACAGATATACTTTTACTGCTCAAAGATGTGTAAGTTCTGGTGTATACGCATTTATTTGTATGGTTGTGAACATTTACAAAAAGTGATTGCGTTGAGTAGCTACGCTTAATTAGTTTGAAATAAAATTGATTTATAATCAAGCATATATAATTGATTTATATTAAATATGGCTAAAGATGTTTTATATTTATAATTGTTCTTTCTACATTGATTTTAGAGCATAGATTGTGTAAGCTTTTCGTTACGAGATAGTATTAAGGTATTTTTTATTCATAAGGATAATCTACTATGCTCTTGTGCAAGTATGGTTTTAGTATTTTGTAAAGCCCTATATTGTTAAAACGTTTTCCTCACTTATACAACAGGTTTCAGGAAAATAATTACTTAATCAAATTAGTAAAGCCCTTTTATTACGATATTTAATTACTATCGTACGTTTTTGACTTTTAGGGGAGTTTTTTCAAACGAGTTTCTTTTTCATATTTTTTTGCTTTTTATATACATAATCAGCTGTTATTTTACCAACAATAATCATATAATAATTACTAGTAACAATTCGGTACATAAATTCAACACTGTTTTAGGAAAGCCTTACATTGTTTTTAGGATA
This sequence comes from Flexamia atlantica, assembly GCA_035578135.1. Taxonomy (NCBI): domain Eukaryota; kingdom Metazoa; phylum Arthropoda; class Insecta; order Hemiptera; family Cicadellidae; genus Flexamia; species Flexamia atlantica. The sequence goes on along the minus strand of JAQJVK010000008.1, from coordinate 26,637,658 downwards.
CTATCGGTCATTGCGTACACTTAAGCTACAATCTTAAACACCGAAAATGAATTAACGTTCTCCTGCAGTGTGTATCTTGTTTAGTTATCTTGTCAGTTTCAACTGGAGCAGTCGGTAGCCCTTGTACGAGTTGCTACATATGATACCCTTGTAAAATTTGAATTATTGCCTAAATCGATAGAGGGACTAAAAAATAAGATAATATCTAATGATCTTTGTAGTTTGATGAAAAAGTCACGCCAATATATAATGATGCCAATCCTATGATACAATAGTAGAATGAACATAACTTGGGTGGCGTCCAAACACATTATTAAAAATGGTTCGTTTTAATCAGATGATTAGTGAAGGGCCTTTATAAAACCTGCAATTAACCGATGCTCAGAGTAACCGATATTGTATTTTGCATTGTCAATATAATATAGCACGAGTCAAACAACTTGGCATACACCGCCCGTTAGCCCAGTTCTAAAATTAACATTAGTCTTATGGACGAACTGGACCAAGTCTTCGACGTGACTTATACCATTGTATGTGATATTTACCTCATAGTTGTCTTGTGTACGCCTTTTTGAAATTAGTTTGAACCGTGTGCTCAATTCGTAAAAACACAAACGTATTAATTTGATTATATTTCGCAGCCCTCTTCACAATCCATACGATAATCTAAATTTGAGTGATTGTACAATAGAGATTCGAGCAAGAATGGAAGCAAGGGCTACCGAATGTTCCTTACAAAACGTAATAAAACAAGCCTTTATATGATTACATAAAACATGTATTTCTTAGTCGCCCCTGTGAGAAATAATTTATATGCTCTGCATCGGCGATACAGTGATAAGTAAGCTTTTTAACTGTTTCTGATTTTAAGAACATCTCGTACATTAATTTTTTAGCCGTAAACGACAAAGTAACAGTACACTCGATTACTGATGATTTTCGATACGAGAATGAGTTGAACTACCTAGGGTAAAGTGACGAACGATTATCCCGTATTTTTTTTGATGTCGCTTGAAATGAATAATTAACACTACAAAAGGGTGTTAGATGATTTACTGTTTAGTGATCCCTACTAAAAATTTCACTTACAGTACACATTTTAAGATAAATATTTTTAAATTATAACTATTCTGTAATTAGCTACTTTCATTTCGAACAATACACTAAATTACATTATGATGAAGAAAGGGGTTTTAAGGTACTATTTTTAAAACGAGACTTTACAACATAACCTATTTATGTCGATGAAGTGTTTGTGAAGAGAAAATTGTTCTTGATTATTTTATTGTTTTGCCCCGTATAAGCTATTCCTAAAGTTTTGGTACTAACTTACGGGACATTCTGTATATAGCAGTCGACATTTCATTTAGCTAATTATACAGTGTGATTCACGAAGACCTTGGAAATGATAACTTAAAAACCAAAAACAAAAAATTAATGAAAGTAGATTTTGTGTGATTAAATACAAGCTTAAAATAAGTATTAATAACTAGTAAATCTTGGGCTTTTTCTATTAGCCAGTAAAAATACTACTGCTTATTATCAAGTTGGTCTTAGTTGATAACTAGAGTACACAATCATCTAACTTTTCTTACACATGTAAGTGACCCTTTTTTCCCTTAAATAACTAGTTTGTCGACGTCTTACCAGCCTAATAATATCATGCTGAAATTAAGCTATGGAGAATGAACAGGATATCTCCCGATCACTGGGTATATAGACATGTTTATTTTTATGGTTGCAATAGATTTTTTATATTTATAATTGCTCTTTCTACAATAATTTTAGAGCTTTCGGTGCTGTAAAATCCTTTGAAAAAACGGGTGAATTTCTTTCTTTTACCAATGCATGTTTTCCGTAACACCAATCCAAAAGTTCTGGTAATACAGCATAAAATTTATAAAAAAAAGTTCTGGTAATACAGCATAAAATTTACAAAAAAAGAAGTCCCTGAATTTTTTATGTTCAAAAATTAATTCCTTGCTAGTTTGTATGTAACATAAAGTAGCTTAAAAAAAGGTAGCAGTATTTTAAGTCTACATTTTCATCCTTTCAAACAAAAATTCTCATCGTCATAATTTGAATTTGAACAAATATTTTGTATGTCAATCATTTTATATATATATAGTGGACCTTTCTTTACAGGCCAATAAGGGTAAGAGAAACCCCCCCACAAAAGGGGGGGGCTTCCATCTTGTCCAGTCATCTTTTGTTTGTAAAGTTGAGTTGTGTTATAAGATTTTTGTTTTTGATCTGCCAAAACCGAATTATTCATTCTATATTATGTATTAAGTTGTTTTTTTAAATAAAGCTATTATATGATTAGGAATAAATGACTGAATATATTCTGGTACGATACAAAAAATAATTTGTGTGATTTAATAAGTCCTTATTAATGGTTAGATTAAAAATGTATTCATTTAAACCATTCTGTTACATTATCATGTTTTCAAATTATAAAAAATTGCTTTTGATTTTCAACAAAAAAACAAACAAATAACGTTCTCTAACTCCACCGCAGTTTCCAAGCGTTGAATTTTACAGGCCATGGAATTACAAATGCATCTAGTTGTCTGTTAACACGTAATTTGTAAGTAAAATAAGCAGCCGAGCATACTTGAAAATGCAGAAAGCCTTAACACGACGAGGGGAGAAGTCCAAGTGGCACCGGTCCAAAACCTTCCTCCTCGACATTGTCAACGGTACAATGAAATAATCAATTTTCATACAAAGAGTATTGTTTACGATAGTTAATTTTATGCTTTGGCTTAAAAGGTGCGAAACTTACTCAACTATTTAGGTTTCATTCTATTAACCAATCGGAGTGTTATAAGGCACTATATTTGTGATAAAATGCAGATACAAATTTGAATTGCTAAATGTTGAGTTATGAACATCTGGAACATCATGAACATGCCTGGTTGAGTTATTATCTGTCTTTTACAGCATGAGGTTTACTTTTCACCAATCTTTCTAAGGAATAAAAGTCAAGACAATAATATGTTATTTTGAATATTTAGAACGAATATGTGTGCTGTAAATGTGTTATTTAAGAATAATTCTATTAAATTCAGGAATTACAAATTCATATTAGAGAAACAAGTAATACATTAAATTTGTGGTGAGTGCCCAATTCAAATTAAAAATACTTAATTCATAAATGCTAGGCTATTGTTTGGGATCTAGATTTTGTTCTTAAAAGTGTGCTGTATGTTTTTGGAAATAATTCGACTTTAGCATTTTGCGTAGTTAAAAAGGAAACTCGTCTTTAAAATTTTAACTATTAAAAATCTGATATAGAAAAATATTTTTGTTTTACTATAGCTTATAAGAGAGGTATTTCCATTTTAAGAATAAGTTGACCTAATTTAAAAAAATAGTTGTGTTTGTAGATTATCAGTACTTGTTAGGATAACTGCTTTAAGCTTCAAACCAGTCATCTTAAGCCTTTAAAGGTTGTTATAAAGTTGAATCGACTTTGGATACATGCTTTTATATTAATAACACAATAAATAGCAATTAGAACACATTTCAGTCCGCACAGAAAAATTACTGGTAAGAAAATACATTTCAAGATATTGGTGATATTGGTGAAATAATGGGACAATGGAAGACTAAAGATGACTGATTTGATGCTTCCATAGAAAGAAGGTTAATGTCATGTATGGTAGATGTTACTTGATTGTAGAGGTGTGGAGTGATGTAATGGTTATTCCTCCGATGATCCAAAGGCACTTTGCTGGCACAACACTGATCTTCTCGCCACCATCTTCGCGCACTACACTTCACCCGCGCACTGCACAGCTTAGCCTACAGATTACTCAAGAAAGGGTTGACAACACGTAAGATAACTATGATTTTGGCCCGAAAAATTTTAGGTTTGAATTTACAATCTCATAAGGACGATTTCTAGAGAGGATATTGAGGCCGTTTGTAATTGGATAAACAACAGAATGAAAGGGGATAGAGGAGTGGGGCAGAGGAGTAGGTGAAAGGAGATAGATTCAGAGACTAATGCTAAGATAAAAGATAACTAGAGATGTACTAAGAGAGTTTTTTTATTTGTAAACCCTTCCTTCATTAGAACAAGCATCGAAGATTTTACTAGAAGGAAGAAATGAGAAGCGTTACTTGTTAAAGGACAACTACAATGTAGGGATGAATGAAAATCTGAAACATAGAAAAAGATGCGATGATAAGTAGCATGGTAAAGTCGAAATAAGAAATATACTTTAATTTCTAAGTAGAGGTAAGTGAGGAAGGCGGTTCTGTGCCGGGGTTCTAACGTTTCGCTAACGGGAGGGGAGGGACGCGGGTGGAACGGCAATACCTCATCGTACTTACCGATGAATAAGAAAAATATGAGCAATCCAAGTTCTCTCATCGAGGCCTTCAAAGTTCGTCCGAGAATTTGAAGTCCTTTGGAGTGTCGAGACAACTTGAATATTCGAAACACTCTGACTAACCTAATAACTCTGAGGATAGCTAAGGACATGGCCTGGTTCGTGCTCTTGTCCTGCGGACTGACGGGGGCCTTGGGGAGGTTCAACGTGTCCTCCTCCTCGGCCACCACCGTCGCCAGAGTTATAAAGTACGGAATGATCGCGATGATGTCGATTATGTTCATCACGTCTCGGAAGAAATTGAGTTTATTGGGACAGGCGAGGAAACGCACCGACAATTCGAACGTGAACCAGATGATACATATAGTCTCGATAAGAAAGAAAGGGTCCGTAATATCGGGCACTTCGTCCTCCTCGATCTTGGTGCCGTTGGTGGTCGTGTTGAAGACTTTGTAGTGTTTGAACTCCGGCAGCGTCTCGAGGCAGAATATGACGATGGACAGAAGGATGACGAACACGGAGATGATGGCGACGACCCTGGCGGCCTGCGAGCTCTCGGGGTACTCGAACAGCAGCCACACCTTGCGCTGGAACTCGTGCGTGGGCAGCGGCTTCTCCTCCTCCTTGATGAACCCCTCGTCCTCCCTGCAACACGAGTCGCGTCAGTACACCACCACACATCTCACACAAGACATCTCACACCACCACGGATCTCACACAAGTCACATCTCACACCACACGCATCTCATACAAGTCACATCTCACACCACACGCATCTCATACAAGTCACATCTCACACCACACGCATCTCATACAAGTCACATCTCACACCACCACGGATCTCACACAAGTCACATCTCACACCACACGCATCTCATACAAGTCACATCTCACACCACCATACATCTCACACAAGTTACTTCTTAAGGTAAACTCAAAATTAAGGTAACATTATAAGAATAAGGCCTCTTAATACAGTGTGTTTTTTTAATGCAACCCATGTTTAAGATTGAATAATGCACATATGTAGGTAAAGGGTAAATTGTTTAGTCGATCTTTACATTGTATACAGCCTATGATTTCAGTTTGTTCACATTTAACCTACATTAAGTGTCCAAACAACCCACAACGGATATTTATACAAAGTTGTGCCCTCTCCATCAAATTCCTGAACATGTTTTGTAAAATACCTCTTTAAATTTCTTGAATAAATTTGTTATTTTTATTTTCAGATGCTGAATATCACATAGGTTGTTTTCGTAGGCCTTACCTTTATGTGTCCCGAAAGAAAATAATCTAGTGGGGTCAAATCCGGGGATCCTGGGGGGTTAATTCTTTTACTGATGAAATACAATTTGTATTTGAAAAAAACACCCTGTATTTATTAACCTTTTAAAGAGAGAAATAATGCTTGTTACAGCAATCAAAAACCTCTATGAAAATGAATTAAATTTCACTGTAAAGAAACAAGTAATAGGAAACAAGTAAAATAAGGAAATTTAAAATATTGAAATGGTTAATATTTTATTTTAACGAGAAAAACATTTTTTTTACCACTTTGTGACATGTTTACGATTAGAAGTGTATTAATCAGCAGTAATATTAAAGATACAAGAATGATTATACTATTACATACAAAATTACACCTGTATAGAAATTCGGACAATCTTAATGTTGATATAGAAATAAAGTTAAACTAGAGTACCACCCTTCGCTAGTAAAATATATGACTAAAAACCACATGAGAATGACACAGAGTGATGATTCAACCAAATCATGCTCTTTTTTTCACAGCAGAAATTAAGTTGCAATCAGACATCAACCCATTTGAAATATGTTATTCTTTATTAGAGAATTTTTCTATGAAATAGTGAGCTATTGGCACCACCTTCACGATGGCTTTGAGGCCTGCCACAATTTAAAATTTTCTTTTTGGGGCCCCCAGATGCCTAAAACACAATCCGTTGAAAGTTTAAATATATAGTTGTGTGAATGACTAAAATAAGTTCGTTGTCCTTAAAAGATTTTACACTGTAACTGCCCCATTGTAATTCAATTTACTTGAAATTTGTTACAGCTATTATTTTCTATGATCTAGATGGCCAGAAAGTTGAGTTGAAGGAGGATGTTAAGGGGTATAAAGCCAAAATCGTGGTTTCCGGGTCTAAAATGATCAATCTATCCCTAAAATTGGGATACGATCCGTCATGTCAGCGTGCTGGGTGAATAATCGTTTAAAAATCAGGCTTGCCTGCTCCAATTTATTCTCATAACCCTCCACAACGGGGCTGTAAACCCTTTTCATAATCAAACACACCTAACGATATTTTGGGAAAAATGTATTTCGAAAAAATAATGAAATGGATTCCAAAAACCAGAGTCACAGTCCGTCAGTCAAAATTAAACCGGTAATTAAAACCGGCAAGGACGATTTTCTGCAAGACCTGTTCCCAAGTAGTAGGAGGTGATCATTGATAGTTTGCCTAGGAGTGTGAGAGTGCGCCTACCCCCGTCACAGCTGCAGTACCGCACCCTGACGACTATTGATCGTACTACAGCGCCCCCACCCCCCACCACCCCCCAACGCCACCCTCTCACTGTAAACACTGACTTTCTTTGATAACAGTCCAACCGCGTGTCGGTCCTAGTTCCAGCCATGACATTCCTAGAGATAAATGAATCGGGGTCGTAGTAGAGATGATCGTTTGATGATATTTTCTTTTTATACTAGATTTTGATGAATGAAATCTGATGGATTTTTATTATATATTGAATGGAGGTTCATTTGGTCTTTTTTTTTTTTAAAAAGTAATAAAGAAAGAAATGAAAAACATCATTAGTTTAAATACAACGTTAACATAGATAACATGAAAGGTTAAAATCCAGGTCGTGCATCTTTCTGATTTATTTAAGAACCATTTTATATCTAGAGTTTATCGGTAAAACATATGGTATGAATGTGATACAAACAGGAAAAAGTGATTTTTTGTTCATTGCAGCACATCTAAATAAGTGTAGACCTATACCTTAAAACCCACTAAATTTGTAGATAAGAAGACACCCAAGGTGGCCATACAAAAAATGTTAAACTACTTTTAAATGAGAAAGAACGCATAAATTAAACTAAATCAAGGATTAGAAACGGTTCGTTAAACTAAAAAGGACAATTTAGGTTTCTTTTTAATATTTATTCGAATAATCTACAGTGAGGACGTAATGGAAAAAAAACGGAGGGATTAAAACTGTTAGGTATTGAGTAAACGCCAACGACGTCGGTCGGCTACATGGAGTGCATCTCGAGGGGTTCCGAGCGGTGGTCTTTTGACAATTAACACTTAAAACCCCTCAATAGACCGATACCTTCACGTTGTGTACTTTCATTATATATAATTTATGCTTAACAGGTTGGGTTTGAAATATTTTTTAAGTTTTTTCCAGAATGATTGAAAATATTTTTTGGAGCTATTTTAATTTTGATAACAGTTTGGATAAAAAAAAGAGTTGTGGGTAAGTGGAAGCACCCGTCATTATGTGTTTGCTGGACGAGTTTGAAATTCAAGGAAATTTTAACGGTAAAAGCGAACTCATTAATACATAATTAGGCCATGTTTTAAATTAGGCCCCCCATTGGGTTTTTTTTACTTTGAATGATGTCACACTAGTGTACACAAATATTTTTATGAGCCAATAAAAAATATATGCAGCGTTTTTTTGGTTTTCAACACTATCGTTTGAATTTAAAAAATAGGCCTCATACTTCAAACTAAGCGATGTCTAACCCTCTTAGAAGTCTTAAAAATATTGAACAATGAAAGAAAGTATTTTAAATTGAAATTCAAAGACTATTTAAGGAGTTTTAATAAAATTAAATAGAAGAGAGCATTACATATGGTTGGCTCCCCCTTCTGAATAAAGTAAAACAATTTCGTCCCTATAATTCGGACTATTACATGTATAGTGTTGATTTGTAAAAGTTTTTGGTAAATTATTAATTTTATGTTTAACTTTTAATTTTTATAATTTTAATTTAGATACTTTTGTAGCTTACTTCTCCTGCATAAAATTCCGGATTTGTATAGAGTTAATTAAATTACGTAAAGAGTCAAAATCTGTAGACAACATTTTCGAGGATATATAATCTAAAATTCTCAAACTATTTCTAAATCAAAATTGCATGATTTCAATAGACTTCATTTAATTTATTCCTTTAATAGAGGAAGTTGAAATATTAATTGCTGCTGAAAATGGAGAAATGGAATTTCTAATAAATCGCAACATTCTTTCCATTTAGAGAGAAGGTAAACACCCTTAGTGGCTTATATTAAAATATTGCTTTATTAATTCAGCTAATCTAGGGGATTGATTACAGGCATTACTCAATGTCCACAGTGGATTCGGAGGTGAACCGTTGGTCTCTCTTTCCTGCTGTGCTAAACTGTTTAATCATTTAGGGAACAATCACCCGAAGTGGTTCCTTCGCCTTTCCCGGTCAAGCTAGGTCTTAACTCGCCCTATAGCCTGCATGTACGATCAGCACGGGGAAACTCATTAATTAATTATGGTTTAAGGGAGTGCTGTGACGGCTACTTTTATTTATTCGGTACAGTTTATGTCGAAAGAAATGACACATGCAATTCATTAGTGATTTATAGAAAAATTGGGATAATGTGAAGAATGCAATGTGTTTGTGATGTAAGGCCGTAATTTTTAATTTTGCTAGTTAATTGATTGAAATAGTTGTTGTTTGTGTTAACATTCAAAATCAAAATTACCATTAATGGCAAAACTACTAAAACTGTTTCAGTGGTAGGGAATCATTGCTAAAAAACTGTTAACGCCATTGGTGGATTTTTAAAATTCCTCTGTTTTTATTGTAATATTTTTTTTATTTCATAACGATTTACTATCTCACAAATATTTGTAATGTTTGTAGCATGTTTACAAAAATTTGCAATCATCTGCTAAAAAATACGTTACCTTAAATAAATTAGGCTTCCTCGGTCGTCTTCACAAGATGTTAACTCGAAGTCTTCTGGGATGTACCGCGTATGGATTTCAAAGCTCGTTGCCGACGAACTTCGTCATTTCAGCAACAAACTTCGACATCCGTACGCGATCTATCCCAGAAGACTTCGAGTTAAAATCAATCTAGTTATAGTAATGACCAATTTGGCTTCTGAACACCTGTAACCTCCAACTTAAGGTTTTAAGACCTACTTAAAAATGGGCCTATATCTTTCTCTACGATAAAACCCCGGCCCTTTAAGGAAAAACATAACCTTTAACCCCATCTACCACCCACACATACCGGAACTTGTTGGTGGCGAGCTCGCCCAGCTCATAAAACTTGATCTCCTCTGAGAAGACATCTAGCGGCACGTTGACGGGCCTCCGCAGACGGCCGCCGCTCTGGTAGTAGTAGAGGATGGCGTCGAAGCTGGGCCGGTTTCTGTCGAAGAAGTACTCGTTCCTGAGCGGGTCGAAGTACCGGATGCGACGTGCGGGGTCGCCGAGCAGCGTGTCGGGGAACTGGTTCAGCGTGCGGAGTTGAGTTTCGAACCTCAGACCACTCACCTGCGCAGAAGAGAAAGGTGGTTAGGTGGGCAATACTTGGGAAAACCGGGGAAGAAACAAGCATACCTTACTGCTAAGGTAAGAAAAATTAAATGATATCCTGATCTTTTTGCGAATAAAGTTATTACAACAGATACTTGGTTGAAGATAACAAACCACTTTAGAATTTGTACAATTAGTTGTCTTCTTGGTTTTTGTACTGCTGGTATGTTGGAATTGTAAACTTGTGTCCAGTTGTTTAAATGGGCAGAACGTGCAATGAAGACGTTTAAAAGAGGATTGGGTCTACGATCTGGGTCTGAGACCCTTAAAAGATAATCCACTTATTAAGGGCTTTTAAACTAAACAACTAATCAAATTTGACCTAATGATTTCGTCAGAATATTCCGCACATACATTTCCTTAATCCTTTAATATACTAACAGTTTTTGTGTTTTTTGTAAACGAATCTTCACAAAAAACTGTTTGTGAAGATTCTAAACAGATCTAAACAGGACAAAAAAACAGGGTAAATACAAACTGAATCATCCAATTAAAAATATAGATAAACTGTTCAAATTTAACTGATGTATAAAAATATATACTATTGATATAAATTATTAAATGAAAAGATTGAGTATACGGTTTTTAATAAAGTAGCAGTTCAATAACATTATATATTTCAATGTTATATGTAGTTTGTTGTATATACAATATGTATGCTGAATCCAAACTCACATTGTGTGCAAGTTAATGAGTGAGGGGCATGAGTAAACTGTTCTAACTGGTAAATGTACATGAGTATGACGTCCTAAAAGGTGAGACCTAATTTATAACACTATAAATTAAACAGTGTAACACTGAAAAAGTAATACAAATGTTCAATATTTATATACAAAATCGCCTGTTCCTATTTCCTGTTAAATGGAAAGAATTTAGGTGAAAAAACTAACAAATCATTCGTTCTATGAGGAAGCATGCTTGATCCTATAAACCTTGATCTATAAAAATCAACGAAACTGATCAAAGGAATAAACTAGGTATGGAGAATTTGAAAAAAATCCCTTTAATCATCAACTTAAATCACTAAAATTGTGAATACTAAATGTGTGGCCCCAAAAAGCTCTCAAAATTCCTTGACGAATCAGTTTAAGGCTTACTGGCTTACACTGAGTTGGTTATGTGTTTGATGAAGCCATATCTTTTTCATAATAAGAGTGGGTCACATGTTGAAGATTTTTAACAGTATATCACAAAACGTAGAAATTACATCTTAAATTAATGAAATTATTATAGCTTGACTATTAAGGTTGATCAATGATTTGCACCAAGAAAGGATTTAGATAAGGTTTATAAAGTATGGGTTTTATTCTGAACTCGTAGATATAATTAATTTTCTTATCACTCGTGATGATTTATAAGAAGGAAAAGATAAAAATATTCAGATATCAGATTCTGTGAAAAAGCGATACGTAAATCACGAACAATTGTAAAAATTTCAAACTGTCCCAACAGAAGAATTTTTAAGTCTCTGTAAGTTGTTGCTGAAGGATCCGTATACATTTGAATATTTGTTAAGATTATTAGAAAGCTGATTTGATCTTTTAATCGATTCAAAGTAAAACTATGATGTAATTGTCACAACAATTAACACAAATTTTTATGTTTTGGAGAAACAAGTTATAGAAAACATGTTACTTATAATTTTCTCTCAGTTAACGTCCATATAGCGTCACAACTGATAAAAGAAATCACACCTTCAAAAAAATCAAAGGAGTATGGTTGGAACGCAAAGTACAAACTGCCCTATCTTGGCGAACGCACTAGAGACCGCACTGAACTAAAACCACTCTGGAAAGGGAACTAATTCAGCTGTTAACAACCCCAACCGATTCGGCAATCAGAACATAACAGATTAGGAATCTTCGGGAACGATCATAAAACCGGGATGATGATGGACGGTTTAATAGAGGCAGAGGGTAGAGGGTGCGGCGGCGGATGTGGGGATGTTTATAGCGCCGCGTCGCAACAGGTGTCCCGCTGATGACGTACAGGGTGTCTCGTTAGGCTCAGATCAGGGAGTCATCATATTAATAGGCGAAAACTTTAAATTTGTCATACGGGATATGTATATGTTTCCATACCATGAAGTAATTCAGGTTCTCTAAGAGGAAATTTGTATTTTGCATTTTATGAGGTGAAATCTTTTATCGGGGTGGTGTCTCAAAGGTAAAGCGCTTGCCGTGTGTGTCAAACGTCGCTGGTTCAATCCCAGATGTGGGCGAATCCTTTTCCATTCGCGGTCACCGCTGGCTGGTCTATGCGATAATTTCCACTGCGGCACCTCGCCGTCTTTAGATCGCCACACAAGCTTATTGGCCCATGGCGAAGGGTAATTGAGGTTTTAAAAAATCGTAATGAGAAGAATTGTGGATGAAACACAACTGTCTGAGAAGCTCGTTAAATACGTTCATTTTACAATCCTTGGATATCCTCCTCGATCCTGATCAAAATCACCAGGAAATGTTAAGGAGCTCGATACTTGACCAGGCTCTGAGGCGAGACTATGATAACCTCGCCTCAGATCTGATAGCAGCATTCCTTTTTATATCACATTGGAAAAGGGAAATCTCCCTTTTCGGGGGTAAGTGCTTTAGTTGTGGAGGTTTTGGGTCCCAAAAACGTAAAAATTAAGCATTCTTAATCGTCTCTTAAATTTATAGCGCAAAAATGTTTTTTTAACAAAAATGTGAAATTACTAAGCGCAGTACGTTTCCTAAATAGGATTTTGCAGTCTAGCGGCCGCAATTATCAACCAATTTCTTTTTAATTTAGTATTGTATGATATCTGGTTAACAAGTTAGATGGGGGAGTAAATCGAAACGTCCCTATCCCTATTTTTGGGAAGCGTAAAGCCCATATGGGGTTTTTGAATCTAAAATCGGCAATTTAACCCCCAAAATCAAAATTCCCTTATTTATGTTAGCATGCTGTGTGTGGACTATATTTCATACAATAATTTCTTTAGATATCAGATGCTAACAAAAGATTAGATTGTAACGAGAGGGAAGAAATAAATAGTATTCGGATCGTTCTCTGTTGAAGCGTTGAAAATGCCTCTGGTGTAGACATGAATCAAATAAATGAACAAATAAATAAACAAATAAATACAAATATACGATACGCTTGGGAATATATTTAAACATTGTTATTATTTTTATAAAATAAATAATTAGAATGGCCTCAGCTAATACAGTAATATTCTGGGCCCAATAAAACTTAAACACAAAAGCATTTTGTACACTTTAGATGGAAAGGTAATGACCCTGTCCCAGGGATCTTGAGTTTATTTGCTCTTGAAAGGCTAAGCCAAACCGATCTCCATTTAATTTGATATCATTCTCAAATTTACTTATGTTTTATGGTATATCCTTTCTCCCAACACATTTTGCAACTTACCAAAATAAAAGAGAAATATTTTATTGTGGATCCCTTAAGAAGACAAAGTTAAACATAGCTCCAATTACTAGTAAAGGCTGGTATACATTCAATGACCAACTAAACTGGGTAAATAAGATAAAAAGCGAATGAAAAACAAAGCCGTGAATTTCTGTAAATGAAGACATGTTGTTAGAACAGTACAAAACATAATATGAAAACTAAGAATTGAAACGCTCTAACTACTACGTAAAAGACCACCTAATGTATAGAATCATCTGTTAACGCAGAGTTATTTTTAAAAGCAGACCGAACGTCTTAATACTACTAAAAAGCTAGCAAGAACCCTAACTAAAACCGCTTTATAATAGTTATCTTTATTGAGAGTGTCAAGTGTATCTATAATATATTTTTGGTTAAAAGATAGATATGTGAAAACAATAAAATTTGCGAATTTCGTTTAATACAAACGTTTTCAAGCAAGGTAGAAGAAATAAGTAAATATTTTGGTTCATAATTAATAAAAAAAAAGGATTTCGATACATCATTCATTACAAATTTTAACTAACGGTTTATACAGAGAGGGCTCTAAATTACTAAATAAATCAACTAAGTTGAATAATTTTATATTTCCATATAGTTTTAAGCTACTCTACGCAGCTAATTTTTTAATAAGTTGGAGCCCACCTTGTGTAAATAATTTATTAAAATTTGTAAAACATGGGTAAAAATCTTTGATTATTAATTTTAGTTCGAAATATTTACTTATTTATTCCTTATGGCTTAGAAACTTTTGTATTAAACAAAAATTTGTGAATTTCATCCTCTCAGTTGTAAATCTAACTTTTTTCAACTATATAAAATAAGACATAATATTAAAACCACTTCATCATCCGGATATTAAATAGTTATTTATAAAGTTGACACAAATGTAAAATACACCATGACAGTTTCCACTCATCTAAATTCCAACGCGAGGTAGAAACACGGACCAATAATACAGATGTAAGGGAATACGACGTAACAAGAATGGCGCTAACAGGTGCGTGATCGGCGATCAACTGTAGCGATCGGCTCAACAGGCCGATCGGCTCATTTTACTGGCAGGGGCGGCCCTAAACACAGTGGTTTAGGGGTGCGCGCCCTCCCCCAGCGTTGCCAGCCTTGGCGGACAACTTTGACATGTATTGTATTGGAAAATGCGAGACTAGATTGCCCTCAACCACTCGGTGGGGTTTATAAAGTGTCAACAGTCGATTTAGGTAAAAACATACGTCAGAAACGTAACTGAGTGGAGGGGGCGCGAAGAAAATTAACTTTGAAAATTAATTTTCATCGCGCCCCCTCCACTCAGTTACGTTAAGGCTTGCCAACGTAAGTGAGGTTAAGGCTTGCCAACTTGTTAGGATTAGGATTGAGTAGTCACTGGTCACCATGACAGCTTTTGAAATTCTGTAGCACATGTAAACTCTTATAGGTTCTAATCTGAGCTCTGGTTGCTGATTTAAATCAATATATGATGCACACTTCCTCTGCTTTTTTTTGCTACGTACCATTCACATGTCTGTACAGGTATCAGGTGTTATATATTTATTCATGTGAGTGTACGTTTTGAAAACAAAAACTACAGAACCTAATGGATGTAAGGTGAGATAATGAAAATAACTAAACTTAAAATAATCATAAACTCACAGTATTGCTTACTTTCTAATTTATCTAGGCGATTCACACTGTGCTATAAAAAATATTGGCCTGAATCAAGGTTTAATTTAAATAAATCATTACATTCATTCTTAAAAGTTTACAATGACTTCGATTAACTGAGATAAATTCGATTCACTACGATAGAGGATGTATAAACTAAAAGAGCAGCAAAACTTTATTCAGATTAGGAGTTGCTAGAAACACATTTTTTGGTCCGTTATTGGCTTTCATAAAATTAGGGGATGTTAAGCATATTTAAAGATTTCATGCGAAGAGCATGTACTAGGGTTGGACGTTTTCCCTGTAGATATTTTAGAAAAAATTCTTCATATTAATAAAATCCAAATAAAATAATATGAAATTCCGGTTAAAAAACATCTATGAACATCTATTTGTTCTGTGGAAAACATCAATGAAAATAAATAAAGGACCTCGTTCAACCAGTTTTACCGCTCATTCACCAGTTCCAATCCTATCCGCAGACCAAGGATCAGATTGTTGTGGGAGTTTACGAAAAGCGGTGGCCGTTACCAAATATTGTCCCGCCCACGAATTCGGCGGGAAACGAGAATAGCTCGGACGCTAAATATGTCATTTGGGCAGATTTCCGCGGTGGTTCTCCGCTGGACGTGGGCCACGGGACTCCATGCTGCGATGAAAGAACCTTTTGATTCTTGTAAGCCAAAGCGGAAGCGCACAACGTCAGGTTGCCACCGGAAGTGGATTCTTGTTACCCTCCGAATAACTCGGTCAGCGGGTAACTTTAAAAACAGTATGGGAAAACTGAGACGTACAACACAGTATGGGGGAAGAGTGGGGTGTTATTTTTGTTGTGTTTACATTAGATCTCGTTGTTCTTTTACGTACAGAGGAAAATAAGAGAAATAAAAGCCTGAGACTATACATTATGTGTGACCATATAAACCTTGAGAAGCACAAAATCGGTAAAAGGCACTTTCTGATCGGAGAGCTTAACAGAGGTGGAAAAGAAAATCGGTTGCCTGGTGTCAAACAAGATTCTAACTTGATACGTGACACAGATTTCTTGAAGTTATCCAGATAAGATCCTTGACCTAGTAGGTAGTCTGTTAATTATGCAACAAAGCTTTAAACCCCCTTACAGGGAAATGTCTACGTCAGTCATCTATAATATGTATAACATATCCTTAAATCTACTACCCATAAGATTTCTGTCTTTCTTGGCCAAGTTTTCCAACAAATTTGAATGAAAAAATCTAGATATGGGCCTTCTACTCTATGATCAACCTGATGTTAATTTGTAGCCTGACAAAAAATTGTGTTTAGTATCGAACCCTAATATACTTGTTTGGTAACAATCTGGTAAATGTGACACAAAAAAGCAAGTCTTATATTTATTTCAATCCTCAGCAATTTTAAATAGTTATCGTACTTGCATTTTTAAATGTATTTTCCGTTAATTTAAAATCGGTCTTAAATGAATATTATAAAGTTCATAACTCATAATGGCTGGTTGATGATTTTCCTTAAAGCCATTTCCTCACTGAATGGGACAAATAACATTCGTATTAACACCACACGGGTCGTGTCTGAGATGGAAACCGTTCCAACTAAACGTCTAGTTCACGTTAGACTCGCTTCTCGCCATCTTGACGAGAGTTCATACTTCCAACAGCTGCCCACTCGGCCTCACCTTGAGTCTAAAGTTACTCCAGGGTGTTACAAAAACTGTGTTGAAAAGTTTACACGTTCAGTCTGTTCTTAATAGTTAATGTTTACATAACATTTTTACCCTTGGATGTGAAAATATTTTCATATTTGCAGCAGTGAACAATTGTAGCAGTGAAGACATGGGAGTAATGTTTCTTTTAACAACGATTTAAGGTGGTGGAGAAAACAGAGGTAATATTCTTTTGTGTTATCTTTAACTATATTTATTTATACGTTTCCGTTTATATATTTTTACTTTATTGTTTATAGTTTTTGTATGAACTATCAAGGGATTTTTTTTATTGGTTATTGTAATCGACGACAAATAAGTCTGAAATCATTTAAGAAGAAGCTTGTTGTGAATAATTATGTGTATTATTAGTAGGCAACATAATTAAAAGACAAATAAGGTAGTCCCTAAGTTATTACGTAATCAAATAAACACAAAAATTTAATATAAAACGAACTTTTTAAATAAGGTAAATTTCAATATAGAATCATGTGTTTTCATTCTAATACTTATTGCTATTAAACAAAAAAATCATAATATTATAATCATACTTTCCAAATCTAAGTTAAAATGAACATAAGATTTATTTATAAAAAATTGTTCCTCCTAAATTTTTTCCAGTGTTTTACTAGCATTTAAGCTTGTCTATAACAAGTCGATTAAAACCCCTAGTAACCAAAAAGGGTCATTTCTTGACCTACTCATCAAAAAGCCTAGCCACACACAAGTGTCTAAAATTCATCACATGCACTAATCTTCTCTGTACTTTGTTGGGTAACCTCAGCCAACTCCAGTCTTCAACAAGTATTTAGTGCTCACAGCAGCACCAAGTAATTCCTTCGCAGCAATGCATTTCGTCAAGAAAATTCGATCAGGTCGATGGAATTTGTGACAAAGATGATTAAAATAAATGATCAGCGGTCCGGCTGGTGGCCCGCGGCCAGCGCCTCACGCCTCGGGACCGCCGCGCCGCCGCGGTAATTGATTAGAACAATGACTTGATTTATGAACTGTGAAAGGACGAATGGTAAATTAAAGTTTCATTTCATCACGTCTATATATCAAAAGATGCTGACGTCAGGAGTGTAGGTCGCGTTAAGCTAGACTAGATTGCTGTTGCAGCATCGCTTGAAATTTGATTCCAATCAGCTGGTTTACTTGAAATTTTATTCTTCCATAAGAATTGCATTGACTCAACCTTTGAAAATATATCCACCTCTAGAAAAAATTTAAATTTTGAAGAAACCCGGGGAAGCTACGTATTATCCTTTTTAATTTGACTCATAAATCTTAAAGATCAGAGCAGTAATCACTGAGAACTCACACTTTCAGTTGCGTATTATTATAATATAACATGTTTCTTGAGGGAGATACAAGGAACGTTTTATAAGAATCTATTCGGTCTGCAGCTGCTCAACCTTAGAGACTCGGCATTCTTGAGATGGGTTTGAGGGCTTAAATTGTTTTAGCAATTTAAACTCAAGAAATAAGTCAACCTACTTGAAAGAAACTGTTATTGTTTTTATTCTGTTTGTCGGAAGTATTTCCCGGTGTTTTGAATAGATTGTTTATTTTTTGTTTTTTAACGTTCTTCTAAAACATTAACATTGAATCGTACCTCAGAATCCATTAACCCATCTCAGAACAAAGTTAGGCTTACGAGTTTCCCAAGAAAACCTCGTTAAGACTTAACAGTCAATTTTAGACAAACAAATATAACAAACAAATGTAACTTAATGTTGTACTGATGTAGAACAATGTATGGTCAAATTAAAAGGACCATGTTGGTTTGATTAGTCAAAATATCAAACTTCAAAATGCCTGAATTTATTTAGAAACCTCAAAGTTAAGAGACTCAGTAAACCAAAATGTCCATTTTAGGTGAGGTCATAAATCGAATATTGATGAACTATTTAAGATCTTCAATTTATTATTCATTATGTGTATCAAATTTTATCTTGTTACGTTTATCCTAAAGTTTATCCATGTTTATCTTAATTTAGGAGAAATCATGATCATTTTCAACCCCTCATAACCGATACAAGTTGTATTACTTTTCATACACTTGTTACCTCATTTGTAAAGCAGGGTTATACAAAAATATCTTTCATTCTGCAGTAAAACGTTTGCAAGGAATTATTTTGCAATATGTTTAAATTATGATTATTAAAAAAATGTTCAATGTATTTTTTATGAAAATATTTTAATATACTTTCAGGACCTAGTTATTTCTCAAAAGAACGTTTTTCTGAAATTGAGTGTTAATTTTTTTTGAAAATTTAGAGCAATTACTTAACAGTTGCACTTTAAACCAAGCAAAAGAATCCCGCAACATGGCTCCAATAGAAATGTAAGCCCTACCCTAAATCACATTATTCAAACTTATAAAAATATGAAACCAACTAAAACTCGGCTGCCCGCACGTTTTCAAATTCACGAATACTACACACATAAACTTAATACTTGCACGAGTCTCCCCCGAACTACAATAACTCACTCAAATTCGGTTGAGTAAAGTCGACATTTGCGACACTTATTGTTTGATTTACAAGTACATTGTCCAGAGACGCGTGTCGTTGAGGGGAGGGGTGAGTGGAGGGGGAGGGGAGGGGAGGGACATGTATAACATAGTTACACTAGACAGGGGCTATTCATAGTGGAGCGTGTGTCCCGTCAGTGCGGCTGGGCAAGGTCCAAATTGATGTCCACTATTATTAGAAGTGTAAGCAACTGAAAGGGCCCTGACACCCGTATAGTATCCATTTATAATAAACACCTCCGTTTATATTAATTTAATTTGGCCTATTGAGTAATAATGCTATGTGTTAAGTTGTGGGGTTGGTGGCTCGGGATTTTTTGTACATGAGCCAACATTTTAAGCGTGAAGGTATTCTTTCTCTTAAACTACAAGTATAGCATTGTAAAACAAAACTTTCCTACATACTAAACAAAAACATAAATTTTTGTGCATTGTTGTTATCAGGAAAGTTTCTCTTATCCGATAACTATATAGTACATTTACCGTGCAGTAAACTCTAACTTTACTACACTTTTAATTAAAAACGCATGGAAGTAAACAGCTGATTGTGAAAATGCCACAGCATAGGCATCTATATTTACATAATACCCTAGTGGCTTTTTGTGACTAAGACTCTTCCTAAAATTCTGAACCGATTGTAATATTTTAAGTCGTTAGAAAGAGACCAGCGTAAGTTTTGCGGAAATAAATTCAGAAAGCTAGACTAAAAGAAAGAGTCCTAGACGCCCTTAGCAGTTCGTGTTTGTTAGAAAGAGAATGTTATTTTGAAGTTTACGTTCTCAAATACTGCCGGACCGTTTGGCAAAAAGCTTTTTACATATCTATAAAATTTAAAAGAGAATGTTTTAAACCCATCAATTTCATCCTAACTCAATCGGGCTCTTTCTCAGAAGCCCAAAATAATTCTAGTATTAACTTTATGCAAAGATCTTTATATTAATAGACAAGCATTTTTTCCACATGATTTTTTCGATCCCTTCCTCTCAGCCTCTGTGCAACGTAGCGAAAGCCTAGGCATACCGATAGAATTGAATTTTACCGTAGATGTGCACAATCCCATTGAAATTAATTTTAGTCTTTTAGACATAAAGAAAATTTAATTTAAAATTTCAAAAAATTAACATTGGCCTTATGAGTTGCTATTTTGATGATGAAATAACAACAAAATATAAACAAATGTCATAATATGTAGCTAATATCACATGCTACTTTTTGTAGAGAAAATATTAAATGTGAGGATATTTTACCGACTTTTTGCACACATATGAGTGCAAAAAGTCGGTAAAATATCCATTGTTTTTTCTGTCATCTGATGAAATATGAAACCAAAACAAAAACAAATAAAAGGTCAGTTCTTACCATTAAAGTGTGCACGTCATGATCAGCTAATTATTTTATAGTTTTTATTTTTTGTGTTTTCATTGGTACGTTAGGTTTTTTTATTTCATGGATGTGAAATGTCTACCCTAATGTTTTTATTATGTAATTTTTTTCTAAACGTAAGAAGTGACATTCAGGTTAGAATTATAAATTTCAAACAATATCAAGTCACTTTTTATTGGAAATTGAGTGAAAAATAGTATTTGATTGAAATCATGATTATTTGGAGAAGATCCCATATTCAAATGTGTTCCGTTATACATATATAGGGAGAAATAAAGTTTTCTCGCTTGAATAAGATGAAGAGATTAAAATTTTCTGATAAAAAGGAAAAGAAAAAGTACATTAAGTCGTGTCTCTACCATCCAAAGTACTAACTGACGCACTACTGAGTACGACTGGACATTACATTGAAATTGTGATTTTCATTGTTGGAGGATGGGTAAAATATCAAATTTTAGTGATGGTGATAGGAAGAGAGGGGAAGAGGGAAGAAGAGAATGAAATAGAAAAGGAGGGAAGAGAGAAGAAGGTGGAAAGCAATGAACGGAGGAGAAAGGGAGAGAACTGTGGTAGGGGTATGGGATAAACTGATTGGATGACTGAATTTTTACCTTTCTCTTAAATAATACTCGGTTCAGTCTTAAAAATAAACTTGAAATCTTATTAAAGTACCAGTGACTAATCCAGAATATAAACCATACCATAAATATACGGTGAGATAAAAGAAAGGAGTCCAAGAATGACTTTCTCTTTTGCTTTCGGTTCCCGTTTGGTTATATTGTGTGTTTACATGGAAAATGTGTCTTATAAGAAACGTATTTACAAACTACGCCTTAGTACCCAAAGGTCATTCCCAAAATCAGCTTCCCTATTTCTCGATTTGAAAATTGGTCGAATTTTCGACCACTGGCGATCCCTAGTACTGTTTAAATAAAAGCTAATGATACGTTTACTTGTAAAGTGATCTTTGACAGATAGTCAAAGGCATGACAAAGTCAGCTAATATTTCTATCTTTGATTTTAGAGCTTACTAGTAAATGCCCCATGCTTATGGGCAAAAAGGTTTTGGCCCAAAAACCAAATCAAAGGCCGCTTCAAATCAAGGTTCAAATCAGAGGCCGCTGGTGTCGTTCCCCCCCAGTACGGAATTGGTTTCCCTCAAATGAGATATTTATACAACTTAGGGATATAATGTATAATATGGGATAAAATAAGGGATTATTCGGCGAACTCTCAATAACTGTTGTTCACTATTTACTAAAAACTCTATTTAACTTCTTGCGGGACAAGGGCAGAAATATTCTATACTGGATTTCTAAAAATAATTAATTAATAAATATCACGTTTCTTTTTCAAACGCAGTCTGATAACAACGGTGACGATGAACACGTGATGACGATTAAAAAATATACAATTTGTGGCGGACTGACAATGTGTTTTCGAGTCGTTTACTGTTCAACAAAATGAAATAAAATCTTACATTGGCCTAAATCCTATTGTTAGAGCCATATTTCTCAACAGGATTTCGTCAAATTGCATTTTATAACTTACTTTGCCGTATTTACCTGAACCTTTAGCATACTACTTAGCTTTAAAGTTAAGTTAGGCAATTTTCTAATAGCGAACTATCGTATTCTATATTTTTGATTGATCTTCGTCGTCAGTAATTATCATTTAAGTTCGCTAAAGGTGAGTCTAGTTATATAGTAATAGATTCATTTTTTTAAGTGGTGTTTAACGGTGTTTCGAGTCTGATAAGATCTACAAAGCAGAATAGTTTGAATCGATTACAAAAATAGTTTAGGAAAACTGCCTTCTCTGATTGGAATGCAACCTACTTATCCAGTATTCTGGGTTTTAACTTTATGGTAGTTGCCTAATTTTCGCGATGACAAAAGCGCCAAAATAATCAGACATATTATCGTTAGTAAACACCGGTTGGGATAAGCGGGAATTCGCTGATAAGTTGTAGGGTTAAAAAGCGGAATTACAGTTTTTAAACGGTATTTTCGCCATGCTACGCGGGAAACATATGACTTTCAATACTAAAATGAAACTGAACACTTGCTGTTTTCACTTAAAATAACACAAGTTTCTTTTGTTGTCTTTTCCGGTTACTAAACTTAGTTACATGTTAATCTTATGGTGAAGGACTATTTCTGCCGGACAATTCTTTTCCGATCGGTTTTCAGAAGATACAAACGCGACTCAACATCAGCTGACTTTCATTCTAGAATAACAATTGTTTTTAGGTTTGTAATTATATAGCTTTTTGTAGTTTGACGAAAAGTACCATTCAATACTCGACCGAAAAGGACTTCGCTATTGCTTGATGTAAATTCGGTAAACACAACCTCTCACGGACAAAGAGCGCTTTTCCGGACTAGTAAAAAATACTATTTTGTTCTTGTGTTTAACACTGACGTCTAACAGCTGTTCGTAATTTTCGGCTTCAAAAATTAACATGGCCTGGGAAATCTACAAGTAAGCTCTGTGATCAATGATATCTATAAAACATTTCAGAAGGCAAATAAATAACAAATAAACAATAGACGGGTAGGTTTTCCACTAATTTATATTTTTCACTTCTGACAAATAATCCTATTTTGGATTATTTGGATTGATACACTTTAGTTTTAATACTTAACCTAATTTAACAAAAGGAGTCGATGTTGGGGTAATATTCTTGAGTCAGAAGGGATTCTTCAGTATGAATGAGTTCTGAATGTATATTGAGTTAAGTATTATAACAAAAGTTAATGATTGCTGCTAATATTACACTATTAGCCCAGGTGTGATTGATTGTAAAACATAATAGTCATTTTCTACAGAATAGTTCTTATATTGTTTCAGTTTTTAGTTGGCATATTGTTAACCCGTAAAATGTTCCCTATCAACCTAAAATGAGTAGTAATATAATCTAACCAAGGGCTTAATTTAAACTATATTTCACAGCTGAATAAAAACGGTAACCCAAATAAAATTTCACTACAAATCCAGTAAGTCAAACGTGACTCAGAAGCAAACGTAGTAAATTATTTTTAATCGCCCATTAAACAGACACAGAGCCGAGGCCAAAAGAGCCAACTGTTAGATCGATAGGACGGAGCGAGTGAAACGTGTGTTGTTTTAGGGCCATTGAAGTAGGAAACTAAGGTGGTGGTATCCACGATCGACCCACCACCCCCCTGGTCCCACCGACCCACCCCAACCCTAGACCTAATCTATCTCATACGCTTTTGACTGTTGATTTCAATACGTACTGCCTCGAATAATGATTGGATATCGATTTAAATCCATTCTACCATTGTCTACTAGGATTTTCCTTTGTGGGATTTCCTGGCTGCGGGAAAAAGGAGTCGATGTTGGGGTAATATTCTTGAGGTAGAGGGGATTCTTCGGTATGAATGAGTTCTGAATGTATATTGAGTTGAGTATTATAACAAAAGTTAATGACTGATTTACTAAGAAAATTATCAAGCAATAAATAAAAAAAATCGTTTCTTTAAAAATCTTAAAATTTTGATTGAAATTTTGATTTTTACAAATTAATAATTTATATAATAAACTAGCAGATATACCCGCAGCTTCGCCCGCTGAAAGGATAGCCAACATTAATTCAATTATGTTATGCCTTGTGTAATTTTTAGGAATAATTAACAAATGGACTGATTTATTTGGGCCATGGGCTTCCTCCCACTTCCCAATACAGAGAATGAGGATAGTCCGAAATATAAAACAAAGGACACGCTAAGTATGGATTTTTTACTTAACATCAATCTGAATTTAGCACGTTTTTGAAAATAAACCGAAAACTGTAAGAAAAAGTAGGAGGTAAATGTTTTGGCCAACAACCTATCTCCCCAAAAAGTTTCCCATTGAATTTTCAAAATGTTATTCTTTCAGTAGATTGTTTCTCGTACCTTTTCTGTTCCCTGAAAATATTCTACAGGACTCCCATCCATAGTTAGAGAAAACTAAATGGCCACCACTTTGAATTTTTTTTAATAGTCTATTTAGCCGTCTGAGAAAGAATATTCCAAAAACCTTTCTTTTTACGCATATAAAGCCTATAAAGAATAATTGTGCCAAGTTTCATGGCCCAAAGACTTGTAGTTTTTGAGAAAGTAATCTTTGAAAGCTAAAAATGGCCGCCATATTGTATTTTATAATATACCATATTCAGGCCTTTAGAGACAAAATATTGCAAAATCCTTTCTTAGTACGCATCTAGAGCCTGTAAAGAATATTTGTGCCGAGTTTCATGGCTCTAAGCCTTATAGTTTTTGAGAAATTGTGATCAGTCAGTCAGTCAGTCAATGGGTTTTGGCTTTTATACATACAGAAAATATTTTCGTAAAATAAAATTTTTCTTTAAGGTTTAGAACAAAATTGTATTACAAATTAATGTTTTGTGAAAAACTTGAAACAGAGATAGTTTATTTCATTCTTTTTACTGACGAATTGAACGTTTGTGTGTTTTAAGCATTCTTATAATAACAAGTGTAATTATTTTTTATTTAATTTCCTTTAAAAGTGTGGCTTGTCATTACAACTCCTAAAGGAATAATTATGAACAAATCAAACGGAAGAAAGTGGATTTTTAAACTAAAACCAATGCAATCAAACGACAAAAGAAAATAATTTCCCAGTATACTCTTCTCAAGAAACTTTAAATACGTAAATATTTTCATCCTCACCTCAGGTGAGTATTTATCCTGGAGAACTTTTCATAATGGAATATTAACAAATAATATTAGTTAATATTAGCATTTAATAATTTCTATAAAATTATATGACTTGAGTTGCTAATATTAATAGCTGGCATTTCAATAAGAAAAATGCCTCTGATGTACCTTATCCCTCCCAGGGAAGCGAAGGTTTTCGCCGTCTTATTGCTTCCCTTGCCATTGGGGTCAAACGTGTGCCGTTACAATAACTATAAGGGACACATTCCAAATGGAGGGTTATTGCAAGGGGGTGGGGGTTAAACTGGTGTCGCATTCTGCCCAGGTCCCGAATTTTGCACTAAGCTATGTAACAACACATTTGAGTGGTACAATTGTCAAACAAGTTTTAAAATATTTTGCTTAACTTAAAATGTTATTTTATTTATAGAGAGAGGGTTATCAGTATTTTCTTGAGGAAAAATTATTAAAGAAGGGTTATTGGTTCTACTGCAGAATGACAACTTTCGTCAAAAAGTGAATAAAATATAAGAGGATCAGTAGTGAAAGCGGTGACAATGCTGAAAGTAATGGCTGTAAAATGATGAGATAAGTTGATTAAAATAATGATGAAGTCTGGTGTGGAAGTATTTTGAATAATATGGGCTTGTCCTATAGTGAAATACAGTACATACAAGTCACTGGCTTAGGGAGTATCAAAATGACATTTCGACTAGCAACTGAAGTGAAACATATGTAGGGTAACGATTTTGCCAACCTTAAACTAGCCTGAAACGTGCCGGAAAAAGCTGAAAAGTCTCCACTCATGATTTGATTTGATATTTCAATGTACGCGGCATTTTCCAATATTGTTCAGTAAATTTCACGAAATTTCGGGATCTGGAATCTGACCCCGCCCTAAGGTTGGAAAGAACCTAGAACATAGCAAAATTTATGTGCAATTGTTAGTTTGTATTTTCAGAATTTTGTGATTGACATTTATCCAACTGCTGATCAAGGTATGTTTTTGTCACCTAGCAGTGTATTACGTATCCTGTTAGATTCTAGGTTCTTTTGCGGACGGGATCAGGTTTCAGATTTCAAAACGTCGTGAAACTTGCTTTTACCAGTCAGTAGTGACAGATATAAAAAAAGTTAAAAAAGACATAAGCCCGCCGACAAAAAATAACATAACATAAAAGATAAAAATGAACGACAATGAAATTCAAACCGTGGATCTCTTTGCATTTTTTCATATCCTCCTTAAAAAGGTCTAAACGGTGCAATCACCTTTTTAACACTACCTTATTGACTTAGTAGTTTGATTTCAAGAATCCTGCCTTCATTTAAGGAAATCAAGAATACTGCATCCTGCCTTCATTTAAGAAAGAAGAAACGAAGGAAAAAGATTTCTTTTATCTTTTTTAACTAAATCCATTGAACATTTCAAAATTATTCGTAACCATCAGTATAATTTAAGAATCTCTAATAATCTTCAAGTCCCAGCCCATCACACATCTTTCTTCAAAAAAAACTCCGTTTCAATGCAATTAATCTGTTTAACAAACTTCCTATGCACCTCAGAGCAGTGTCAAACCATTTAAAATTTAGAAAGAGGCTTAAGTCATTCCTCCTTGATAAATGCTTTTACAGCGTCCGTGAATTCCTGACTGACGGATAATTAAAAACCTGGCGTTTTATTTTTATTTTTATATCATATTAAGAATTTATGTTATTTTAGTTATTTTATTGACAGTGTGTTATTCCTTGTAAGAAACTTTCTTATCTGACATGACCAATGCATGTAATCTTGTTACTTTGGTTGAATAAATGAGTTATTGAGTTATTGAAATGGTTAGAACATTTTTTGAATCCATTGGTTTTTTCGCCATCACTGAATATTCTACGGCTTTGCAGTGAGTATGGGCGATGTGGTTGAGGTGGATAAATAGTTTGGACTACGGCTGGGCCGTAACGTGATGTAATTTAGCCAGGATATGTGGTTCGTGCCGCGCCGCACGCTCGCTGCCTCCGCCTGTCAATCCTCCCGGCCATTAAAAAGCTCCCTACTCACTCTGCCGCGGAATAGTCATACTAAACGCAAACAGGCATCGGTCCATCGGTGTGGCAAACGAGAAAAATTATTCTTCATTTAGATACAATGTAAAATACAAAAACTTGAAACTAAACTTGAAATAAAACATGTGTGCTTCTAGGATCAGTACTTGGCCCGTACTTTATGAACGATTTAATGGAAACTTCGATCAACATATAGTTTACCTTTCTCGCAGATGACAAGATAGTAAATATTTTAGGTAAAAATAAAGAAGATATAGAAATTGAGCTTTAAAAAGTCATCTGAATTAGTTAAATGGCTTGAAGACAATAATTTTGAAATAAATCCGTCTAAACCTAAATATGTTGAATTTACTACAAACAAATTTACATGTGACAAAAATTGCACCGAAATATAGCAAATATATATAAATTTTGATTGAATGAAAAGCTGTTTTTATATATTATGATAAGACTTCCCAGGTGCTTACTATATATTCTGATATACAACCGCTTAAAGCTAGTAATTCTTTTACATATGGTTGGTTTGGAGGTGAATTGGTTATGTGCTGGCAACACGGAAGAAGTGAAGGATCATTCTTAGATACAGGGTGTTCTTTTCAAACGCAACCCATTTTTAAGATTGAATAATGCACATATAAATATGAATATGAGTATTGTTTTGGTAATCTTTACATTTTATATAACCTATTGTTTAAGTTTGATCCCGTTTAGTTTACATTATGTGTTCAAACAATCCGCCATTAGCATTTATATAAAGTTGTGTTCTCTCCATCAAATTCCCGAACACGTGTTCCAAGGCAACTATTTCTTGCATTAAATTTGTTATGTTTGTTTTGAGGCGCTAAATATCCTGTAAATTGTTTTCGTAGGCCTTATTTTTTATGTATCTCCAAAGAAAATAATATAGTGGCCTCAAATCCGGGGATCTTGGGGGGTAATAATCCTTCACTGATAAAATAAAGTTTTGGGTTGCGTTAAAAAAACACCCTGTACTATAAAGGACTACTTGGGTTTTGACGTTGATTGTACCTTGTTCAATTAAAATAAATTAATAAACATTAGTAAAATTATTACTATTTAGGAAATTAAATACTGTTTGTAGGACATTTTGAGAGGCGATAATGTTAGGAATGTCCAACAAACCCTGGCTTACACAAAAATAAATACATTTTAAACAATTTAAAAGAGCTAATTTAAACATTTAACGGAACGTGAACTTTAAATATCTGTATAAGTCTATCAATATATTAAAAACTAAATATTTTAAGCATAAGAAATAAGGTATCTTAATAAATATTACTTTATTAATGGTAGAACACAATTCTTTTACAAGGATAATATTTTAGAGAGATTTAAAAATAATTCGGTTGAGAAATAAATTGTAAATGTAGATTCTTCTTGATCGTCAATATTTCTTGAATCTGGTTAATAAATTATTCTGTTACTAGTTTCCTTATACGTTCAGGCTATCAGTAGCAACCTACATTTGAAAATCAATCTCAGAGTACAGGTCTTCCTATTTTTATTGAAACAAATGGCCTACACCAAGGTTGCTGTCAACAAGACATATATACACTCTATCTTAAAGTTGGATTTATTCAATCAAGGTTAATAAATTTACATTTCTACATCTGGTTTCCTGTTTTAATTTTTCTCATTCGATTATACGTATTCTGGCGGTTCCATATCGTTATACACATTAGGTTGTAGTGCTCATTTATAGCAGTAAAAAAAACACGACGAAAAGAAAGGGAATAAAACGCCTGAATGTTAATATGTTTTAATTTTTATTGATGTCTCCTTTTTAATTTTTTTGTGACATAAATTTTATATTTCGTTTATAGGAAGAAGTTTGTTTTACTAAGTTAAAATCATTAAATACATTTGAGACAAACGGGCCCTTGAAATAATTTACGTTTTTACGTTCCACGAAATTAATGTTTGCTTTACAATGCTATCCTTTTCAATAGCTATTTCCTCTCGCTTGATTTCTGATATCCTATGTACCTAACGATAATGGTCAATTATGCAAGATCAATTTATTTTTTAAGTTAAATATGAAGGTACAACCAATTTATTTCTTGGCTAATGCATGGATCATGGAGAGCAGATCAACTTGCTATCATGTCTTAACTTGTTCTTTTAATTTAAGACATCAATGACAATATGAACATGCATGAATTGTATGGTTTATATATTTTTATTTGATGACTAATTCTTATTACCTTAATATCGTGAACTAGTTTAATCCGTAATTAGAGTTAGCAAAAAAACTTTATTTTGTAATATTATAACAGGTGAAAACATAACTTCTTGTTTATGGACATAATTTATTTTACAAAAATGTCGAACTTCAAGTTAAAGTAATCAAACCTGAATCTGGATAGTATTTTTTTAGAAAAAATAAAACACTATCAAACTATACGGTTTTTTTGTTTCAAAATTATTATTTTGACAGTTAATTGCCTGTTGGTTGTAATCACAGCGGTTACTATAGACATGCTTTTGTTGCTATTTTCTGTTCAATGGATATAAACTAGAGATCGCCTACTGATAGAAACTGAACCAAAATACATTTTTTGTGCTTAGTTTTACCATTGAATTTATGGTCCATTAAAACGTGTTCCAATAAAATAAATTGCTCCAATAAAACATGTGACTGCACTTGTTGTGCATTTTGTTGTTATTCCGTAACCAACATGACAATTCATAGAACCATATCATTTTTTTATAATTTCAAAGTAATTATTCTACAAATCCTAAAATTGTAGTAAATTATAATGTGAGTGTGCTCGTTTACAGGGAAGCACTTTTCTAATGGTATGTTTAGATATTTCCTGCGTTACTAAAAAACTGAGGAAAAGGGATTACAAAAATCATCCTTGCCTACATAGATTGGTTCAAACCCGACTTTGGGGACTACCTAAGGATCTCTCGGTCCACACACTTATTTGAGACCCTCAAAAGGCAAATAAAGACGTAAAGGTCTTTCCTATAACACTTGAATCATCAACATTGAGCCAGTATGGCAATGATGCCCTTTTATATGAAAATTCATTAAACTAGGTCAAGATCATTTTAGGGCGAAACAAATTTGGGAAAAAGCAAAATCGTTGAGCAAACTTTGTGTTTTTGCCTTTGTGATATATTATTTTTATTATATTTTTATTATGCTACAATTTAGAATTCCTCAAAATTCAGGAGTTCTTTTCCTGGTAGATAACAATCTGCCAGTATGAGCGACTGTAAGAAGAGACTCACGTTGATGACGACCCTCTCGCAGAAGTCATGGTCGTGGGGTATGGGCTCGAAGTGCACGACGCCGGAGTACTGCTGCGTGTGGGCGGCCGGCCCGTCCTCGTCCTGGCTGCTGAGCTTCGGCAGCGACCTGCAAAACAATCATTGCTCAGCTCTGATTGGCTGTGGACGTGTCCCTGTTCTGATTGGTGGATTTGTGATTTCTGCGTTTTATCGTGTTTTTTTATTCGTTCTTAGATTTTTTTATTTTGATTGCTTTTATAATTATTTGTTTTGGCTATTTTTTTGTCAGGTCCTCCTGGCTGTGTGACTGATATCCTGTTATGTTCTAGGTTCCCTGTCACCTGAAGACGGGTTCAGACTCTAGATTACAAAACGTTGCGAATCTTAATTTTACCAATCAATGATGGCAAATGTCCACTAAACTCATCATCAAAACATAGTAAAGGAGTCTCCCATAGGTTAGCAGCAGTCTACACTTTCAGGGTAATCAACCTATCTGGGGTGGGTCAAGGTAAATTTTAAATAGAAACAAAATACAGAAAACATTATATTTTTAAGGGTAAAATGCATATGCATGTGAAAACAGCTGTTATAATTAGGATATAAGAACGTTTACCCTTATATTTAATAGTTGCTAAATCACAACGACGTTTTCATTTCGAATACACGAAGAATTGAATATTGATGATTTTGTGTGTATACCATAATGATATGTACTAAAGATAATTTATTTACTTTGTGAAAATATCACTATGTTTGAAAGGTGCCATTTTAACTGATCTTAAAACGGGTTCCCTCTTATTATGGATCCGTCTCCTTTATGAAACATTTTTTAAGCAAATAAAAAAAAGTATTTTCAAGAGTGGGTCGGTTTTATCTAAAACTGAGCCAATTCCAAACTTTTTGAGGTCCTCAAACGCGATTTTACAAGGATGGAGCGCCATGAGAGTTCTCGTAGAAATAATTTATTTGTTTTAGAGAATTTCCCCTGTAGGGAAGAAGCTATTACCGTAGGTCTCATGGTAAGACCCAAGTCCGAGACCATGATAACTTTTCGTTTTGGGGCCCTCAGAAGCAAAAATCACAATTCGTTTGAATTTATATATATATATATATCTATATATGTGTCTATGAGCACGATAGCGCTCGCAAAAATGGTCCAATTGGCATAATATTTGGCACAGACGCGTAAGGTAGTTATCATTCGGACGAGTTCGAAAACCAGACTGATCGGACCATCATAAGGGGAGTAAGGAAGGATAAACCCCCCAAAAATGTTTTTGCGTTTTCTACATAGAAAGATAAAAATAATCCGATTTTTGTTAGCACCATTGAATTCATCTAAAAAAAATTAGTATTTTAGATCATTGTTTTTTTTATATTGGTTACTGAGATATTGAAAGTGGTAAACACAGTACGTTGTCCCAATGTTAACCTTATGGGAAAAAAGTAAAATTCTATGCTTATATCTCACCATACCTAATGAAACTTGGGTTGTGGCTTCATTTAGATGATATATCTAATGTTTATTGGTCTAAAATCCCCGATATTCAAATTTTCATGGCAGCAAACCTGCATACTCACTCCCATGTTATTCTTATAGAGCTTGCAAAAACCTGCCAAATCTTGGATCGAAATATATTCTTATGCATATGAAATTCGCTGAGTATGCAGGTCTGCTGCAACGGGGTTATTTAATGCTAGTTTCAGGGTGATCCCAGGTAATTACTTAATTACTTAGGATAATATTGGCTGATTGTGCTGGAGACACTGGCTATCAGTCTCCCAGAGCTGGAGGGTGATAGTAAGTAAATCTGAGGGAACTAGCGGACATGACTCTATGCCGTTCCAGGGGTGCCTTGGAGGGCAAAGCTAGGAGACGAAGTAGGGGGCATGGCAAGAGGGTTAAAGACGGAACTAGATGACAGTTTAATTGGAGATTAATGGTGATTAAGGTAAAGAAGATTTGGGGAATTCCGAGAGTAATATATAATTGGGCAAGTATTTTAAGTATATCGTTGTAACTCATTAGTGATAGGCCTCAGTTAAGTGTTTATAAGGTACTGGATAGTAGAACTACAACTAGTTAAGGGTATACTACCGTGCTCTTAAAACCAAAAGGACGATGTCTGTTCAGCAGTAGATTGTGTATTTAATATTTAAATCGACTACTGCTTAGTTCTTGGTTCTTGGACACAAAATTACAATTACCAAAAAAGAGAGTCAATTGACTGTTTGGAATATTCGAAAGTAGGCTATAGGTTAAAGAAATTACAATAATCAAAGGCTTTGGAAGCTACAATTAAGGGGCAATGAAGGGTACCTGCATCTGGACAAAACATTTTAACAAATCAGACAAGAAAATAATTTTTTTCAGGACTAGTCGTAATATAAGCAAATCTACTGAAAAGTGAATCAGCGAAGAAAACGAAACACAGATTAAAAATGAAAGTTCCTAAAGCAGGTCCTAATAATGACTTAGAATAAAATTAACAAACAGTGACAAAATTAACAAATGGTGAAAGGAGTTTCAACCATTTTGTGCAATCTTTATTGGTACATACAGTAATATAACGCAACAAAGCGAAAGCCGCATCTAGAAAGAGTATTTTTGCAATATCCTCCAAAACCATTCAACATTTTTGAACTTATTTGAATTTCTGTATATTTCCACCAATTACCGAGCCCTATCAATCGCTCCTGAAAGAATCGACCTTGACGAACCTTAAAACACAAGCGCCCCAATAAGTTGGAGTTGATTTTTATTAAGTTGGTAATAAGGGTGGAACGAAGTGTAAGATGGTGCTCGGCGTTAATGAAACACTGTAGTCCGCCACTCGACGGTCCTAAATTAACTTGGGACTGCTCGACCCGCCATTGTCCGGGGACTAATGAGAGCGTGGATAGTTCGCAGTGTTCCCAGATTTAAAACAATACCATTATCGTACTAGCCAAGGAAAATTATAGTAAATTTACTTAAATTATCGTACCTTCCTAATAAGCCTAGTAAATTCAGTATAATTTACCAATATGATGTAAAATTATGCCAAGGTATTCAAGAAAACCCTGTAATCCTGTCAGAAACCAATGTAAACACGAAAACATTATGGATTTTGCTGTAAAATAATGAAAATAAAGAATAAAACACGGTTCAAAACATTATTAACCTATCGTAACAGGCAAAATTTGGATCGAACCACAGTTTACCAAAAATTCTTAATCCACAGTCAGCGTTACCAGATTCAAAATTATCGTAAATTATCAGGGTTTGCGGGAATATACTAATAGCTAAAGAAAGGTCATGTAGAGATCAGGGTGGAAGGAATTTCAAGATTTCCACCCTGATCTCTACATAAATCGGCAATTTGAGATTCATATGGGAAAGCGATTTTGTTAATGTTGCAAATAGGCGAAATAAATCTTTTTATGTACATGAAGAACTTTGGGAAAAATATCATTTCGGGTTTTTGGATGGTTGGGATTCAAATGATGGGAATTTTTTTGTTGATATTCCTTCAAGCAGTGACATCAAACCTCATTACAAACAAATTACGATGTTGAAAAGAAAGTATCACGACTTTGATGGGTTTCACAGTGTAGGGGTTTCATCACAAGTTCACAAATATTTTACATCTGAATATTTTCTGTTCTAAACAGTTATATACAATATGTCTAAAGCTAATCAAAATTTAAATTATAATTTTTCAACAAAAAATGAAGTAATAATAAAATTATCGCGTGTAATGGCGTGTATTTAAGATAAGATCGGTGCTATGGTAAACAATTATTTACATATCTAAAATAAAACTATATACATTTTCTTCATATCAAAATTAAAATAATAGAAATCACGATTTTTGATTCATTTAGGTACATGTTCAGTTGATTTTTCAAATAATTATGAAATTTCCTTATTCCAGACAACGACACAAACGGACTCATTACAGTTTTGGAAGAATTTGTGTTTATAAATGGAATAGATAGATGCTCTTGTTGCAATCATAGTTATATAGAATACCCTTATCGATACTCAAAGGCTATTTGAAGTGAATCTCAGGAAATTCTTATAAACTGAAATTGAAATTGTGGAGTAATTATTTCTGTCTATAGAGGTCGTATTTTAGTTTTCTGTAACAACTTTTTACGATTCCTCTGCTGAAAGTTTTTTATTTTATTTTGAAAACAATAGGTATAGCAACAAAGTTATATCGGATAGCTTTTGCTAAAAGGAAATCAGCGGCAGAGGTAAGTTCTCATCACCTTTAGAAGATTTTTTTTTAACGGATCACAGTGATTTACGGACCACACAATCTTTTCCTCAGTATCGGTAACCGAACTTAGGTTCACTAATGCAGTGATCTAAAACAGAGCTATTGCGAAGACTGAAAGCTAAAAATACCAACAGGCATCTTAGCTGTCATCAGGCATCTTTGCCTGATCTATAGTTAGGCATCTTATTTAACGATACATCTTAAACGCCAACTTATGTTATTTCTTACAATCAACAAAAAGTATCGCGTTTAGCAGCGGTAGAGCCGAAGCGGCAGGGGTTGTTGGATGTGACGGAGGTTTGTTTGTTCCGAGACAAACACATCTCACAAACACGGCCGTTGCTAACATGTGTTGACCGCCTCCGACTTTAATACAACTCCCTTGCTGCAAACAAACATTCCGAATCCGAATATCGGCCAACGGTTTTCCACTTCCGGCGTATATTAGTGAGCCGGAAATAGAACTTCGGAAGTAGGGAGAATGAGATGTAGTGATCTAACATAATTTTTCTGTAGTTTATAAATTAAATGGTGTTTCTATCACCTGTGACAGTAATTAAACTGTGTGATATAGAATCTTACTTAGTTCCAGCAGTTTGTGAATGGATACAATTTATTGTAAAAAGATATTCTTTCATAGCCAATGATAAATACATTTTAACGATGCTAACATGTAATTAAAAGGGCAAAGAATTCTGTCAGCAGGTGTCATAGTCTTAATTTTTGTAACACGTAACCATGTCCTTTATTAACTACAGGTCAGCGTTAAAAAGTCCAGAGTTTTTTTTATGAAAACTAGTTTACATTCACAAGCCTATTAAACGTTTTACTAGCATAGACAAATTATTTTTATCAACCTCAGCCACCTAAAATACTGTATTCCGACCAAACGTCTCCATTTTAAATAGGCCTACCATTGTGGTTTCGAGAGGAACAGCGAGAGACGCTGAAATTTTACTTAACATCCCAGCAGAAGATCCACCTCCACCAAAACCGACAAATTAGTTCAATCACAAATTTCGTAGGAGTTGCTTGATGGTAAGACTATGTTTATTTTAGGAAGTGTGCGTAGGCCTACGCCTGTGATAGATAAGGTCGGCAAGGCTAAATAAGAGTCGTGACGTCAGCATCTCACCGCCCTCGCCACACCTGGCCACGTTGGCCTCCTTCGGACTGTGTACAAGTGTCTTTTAAGCTTACAACTAAGAAATATGTTATTGAAAGAATTGTAACAGTTCTCATGAATAAATTTGATTATATAAACCCTACTTTAAGACGTAAGATGCATAGATCTGATGGAAATACTTTTCATTCAACAAATTGAACTGTTCCACTGGTTTATATTTAATTCAGTTTTTAAATGTAACTAGCGTTTCCCAAGATAATCTATAACAATAATAAATTACAATTGGTTACAGACTATTAGTCAAGTTTACGAGCTCAATAAACGTAGTTTCTCAAAATTGCATTTACAATCTTGCTACAATTTGAATAAAGCTACATAAAACAAGTTTTAGTTTAAATTCTAAAATATAATCCCAAAGTGAAAATTGTTACAGGGTCTGTAGCGCCAGTAATAAATTACTTAAATCGAATGCGGCATTAATTTAAATTTGAATTTTCTATAGGACCTGATTGTTCTGGTTATTATAAAAGCGAAGTTTCTACAAACAACCATTATTAGGATGGCACCTAATAATGACATAATTATCGAAAACAATAATTATGTTTTCGATTTTATTTATTTTGGCTTATAATTTGCAATCTTTGAGGTATAATTTTAAATTACGAATCTACATAGCTGTAGTGTTATATTACATCATAATCAGCTGATGTTGAAAATATTAATAGTCAATATCTGACAAAACATAATATTTATAACAAAGCAAACAATTTCATAAACTAAAATATAGTAGGCCTTCTGTAGTAACATATTTTTGACACTATTTTCACTTTTGTATAGATCAACGAATAAAAAGTGCAAATAAAAGTAGTAAGTACATCCTCACATATTAGGATACGTATTTTAACAGGAATACAAATAAAAGCTGTAAGGATGTGATGACGTGGCTTTGCTGGCTAAGACCAAATGATTCATTTGCCGAGAACCATCATCAAAATGATCATTAACAATGATGTTGATGATAATGATCAAATAATCAACGCCAGCTAGGTCTGGAATCGATCTCTATTAAAGCTACAGCCATTTCTCAGGCTTGTTGGGTGAAACTTCGATCTAAAGCTTCGTTGAAAGTTGAATAGTCGCCAAATGAGAGACTGTTGTTTATCGCGTAGTTAGGTTTCAATCTGGATAACCGCGGATGTCTAAAGCCCTCACGCAACCCTCCCATTGGCCGGTGGGGAGCGAACGTATCATTTACGGACAGTCTAGATAACCTGAAGGACCGGACTCAACTCACCGCTTCTGATAACATCAACTTCAAATGAGGTTCTCGACCAGTAATATCCACTGACCTAGTGCCAAAAACGAAGTAAAGAAACTGGGCATGACTAGTAAGTTTTATGGTGCCGTTTTTAAAGTGTGATAAAGCTAAGCAAACCTACTCTGCAGTATTGTTCTTGAACAGAGAAAGAAACAAGAAATCACATTTGGGCTTGTCCTTTCTTAAAATTTAGATTTTAAAATTGACCAATGAATTTTTAATTAACTACACTACGAAATGTATCATAACGGTTAGTATTTGTGAAAGGAATTCAGTCATTTTTAAGTTAGAATTAATAAAAAAAATTAAACATGAATATATGGCATACTTTACAATTAGATAGTATACACGAGTATCTCACACATATAACATATTAAGCACACATCCGCAAATGTAAAAACATTAAACATGCAGGATGATGAAACATTATTGTTATATAGAAATTACATTCATCGAGTTACGTTTTAAGCGCGCAAACTCAAATAAGTAGTTCTTTTTAAGATGGATCGATTGAGGAGAAACTTCATATTCTAGCAGTGTTAAAAGTTCATTACTATACTATTTTGTGCTCATCGCAAAGAAATTTATTTTATAGATGTTTATTGGTTACTCATAGTCTATGATAAATAAATAAACAAGATATATGTCATTTTGAAACGTTTTAATTTTTTAATTTTGACTTCATTGAACTCAGACATATCTTCTAATTATATGAAAATAAAGGATTGTTTTAACGAATATTATGTTGTTGACAAAATAAAACTCTTTTGTGAATATTTTTAACCTAAGCTTCAATATACGCATCAATATTGATAACACTTACCATTTGGTTCATCCGCACAATGTATTCGAACTCTCAAGCAGATTGTTAATTTTACCTAAATCAATTTCACACTTATACAGGGAAATTGATATACCACCCCTTACCTTGGTATGTGTGATTTTTACCTAGGACATTGTTATACTAATTTTAACATCCCCGTAGAATTTTATGAGCTCAGAATATAAAAATGGGGCAATTGCCTCTAAAAAATTACTTCCAACCCTCTGCCCCTACTTTACACCCCAAACATACACCACTTAATAACGTCCATAAAAAATCCCCAACATCCTATTAACGGGAAAAATTAAAAATTCCTTTGAAAAGGACAAATTTGAATGGTGGGATCGAGGCGGCGCGGGAGGGAAAGTTAGGGGGGTTGGTCGATACTCCACCCCTACAACGACCCCAATACCACCCAAATCTTGCAGCAATGGGTCGGCGGCCCGGCACCTCCGACAGCACACACCGCCGACACTCGCTACGTCATCAACAGACCGTGAAGTAAAAAAATAAAAAGTAAAATAATTTTGATCAAAAATAATGTGAAAATAGTGTTTTTTTTAATTAGCTTCGAAGACCAATCAACGCCAAAGGGAGGAAAGGTCACTGACCTGCCTAACCGCTGATTCACTGCGCTAACAGCTGCTACAACCACAGCTGGGTTAATGAGAATGAAAGAAACGTCAATGAGCTTTCTGACGTTCAGGCTTTTACCGTCGTAAAGTTTGGAAGCAAATTAATTAAATTTGTATTTAGATTAATTCAGCATGTTTCTCAAATTTGAAAATTTATTTATATTTATCTATTTGTAATGTATGCGCAATTTTACGTCATTAGTTTGATTGCTGTGAACTGTTGGAAAAATTTTGTGTGTAAAGGGGAAGTTTTAGGATTATTCAAGCTATGAAAATTCCAATGGCTACGCCTAATGGATTTATAACAGTTTAGGGTTATTCTTAGATAATAATATAAATTAAAAATGTAAACACCTCATTATCAACACAATCAAAAGTTTAACTTTCATACCATGCTCAATAATGCTTGTTGGTAGAAGATAGTTGCCCAACTTATGTGAGGATTTTATTTCAAACATGTTTGCAAATAACCTAAGTAAGATCAATCGTAAATTAAATTCCTTAGATGTGAAATAGGAGAAGTGACCCCATGGGGGGAATTATTTTTACCAGTAGCAAGCGATTCCAACCACGAATCATAATTTTCTTGAAACCATGAGGATCAAGTTAATCATTATCAAATAGTTCAGGCTATCTTGTAATATTTGACCTTTAAACCCAGTTATGATATCATGAATTGTGTTGCAAAATTTAAACAATTGAAGGAAGTTAAAAACAAAAATATATTAACTACCTCATCCAATTGTTTTAATTAACCCATCCTTTCCTATTCTAATAGGTCGTTACACATACTGTGGCTCCTAGACACAACCAGAACGTGTGACGATAAGGTAAAATACTGTTCTTAGTCTAACAAGTAAATCGAATTTGTATATTTCGAGTAAGCTATAGAGCTCATATTCATGCCGAAAAAATATGAGGGACATTTTGGTCAGGATTGTCCAGAACCCAGGTTTTGTTACTATAAAGACTAATTTGGAAACATTGATGGTGTGATTTTGTGAGTATCATTGATACATAATCTATTGACAAATAAACTAGATCCCTGGTCGATCGGTTTGGCCCTGGCCATCATACGAACGAACAAAATTTCCGTTTACGAAGCGAACTCCATAACCACTGGACTTGGCGGATCGAGGTTATAAGTAAACTGTATAGTCAAATTCGTGCTTTGAATTTATATTCAAATAGTTCATTTGAGGCCCACTCCAAGTAGCCATTCATTTTATTTCACGTCAAAACCCTTTATAGTTCAGGTTATAGATCATTCTAAGTTATGTTAAAAAACATCTTCCCATTCCTGCAAGAAAACCCCAAAAAATCAGCCGATGCTGCTCGACTGCCCAGTTCATTAAGTGAAAAGATCGAGGAAAATTTAAACATATAAATAAAGCTATCCCTCTCACAGACTGTTTAAGTTGTAGCATACATTTTAGATTTTTCAAATTTTTTTGGGATGAATCTTTATAAATAAGCAAAGAGATTTATGAACATAAAAAGATTCTGTAAATATTTACGTTTTACTATACCTTATTTTTAATAATGATACATATTTTTGGAGGTTTAATGATCAATAGCTTAACTAAGATAAATGCAAAGATGAAAAAAGTAAAAACAAAACTGCAAATGCTTTTCTATTTAAAACGCTGCATGATTCTATAAAAAATAATATGTAAAGAAAACTATGAAAACTGCAGCTCTAGCCGTTTCTTGACTCTAATCGCCCTAGCGGTTTTCACCAGGTGCAATTAAACACTGATAAGCCGTCAGTATAAATAGCGGCGAATAACCACTACAACGCTATTGCTGCATTTCTAATAGCGATTCCATATTCATCACTAGCCACTTCATCGACCAAAACATTATAAATAGCCGACAGTCCCTCAGAATATCCGCTATCTTTTACCAGTGTTTATACTACCTATTTTTAAACATTTATTTTGACCACGCGTCAGGGTTATTTTTATGGTTATATAGGCTGAATATACTGCTAACATATTTTTAACAGTTTTTTTTAATTCCTGCGATTTTTGTTCTTGAAATAATACACAAAAAACTAAGCGCACGGGTGTGTTTGTGAAAAATTCACATTAATAATACAATACAACCTGTACTTATTTCCTGTATAAAGTCATTGCTATTATGTAGGTCACTATTTTACCAATGTAAAAATTAAAATGCTAAAGTTAATTTATTAAACATGTTTTTAAGAAGTTATCACTGAAGCTAGAACTATGGTTTTACCAATGCTCAGCAAAGGCCACCATAGATAGGGGTAGGGGTCATTAAGAGTACTATAATAAAATAAATCTCAATGTGAGGTGAAAACATAGTCGTCCGTAGTTAAGATTATAAAAATAAAATTTAAAATTTTTTTAAAATATTCTATTTAACCAACCAATATTCACCGATTGTTTTTAAATGCTGTAACACGATTGACAGCAGGAATGTAGACTGACTGGAGAGCCGGCAGCCATGCGACCCGCAGGACAACTATAGTTTCGAAGGGAGGCTATCCACGGTCAACTAGGTCTTCGCCTGTCTCTGAGGCTGGTTTTACTCAAGAGTCTAGAGTCCCTTGATAGGAAAGTTGACTTGATTATAAGAATATCACTCTGACCACTAGACCAATGAATCACTAATTGATTGGAATTATAAAAGTCTAAACTAGAGCCATTTTGTTGTAGCGATTTATAAAATAAGATTAGGAATAATTGTCAACACTACAGAATAATTACACATCCAAGGAATTCCAGAGAAGTCGGGTCATCTTGAATTGCGTTTCATTAAGTGGTTAATGTTTAAGACAGTTTAATAAAGGTTTCCAATGCTTTTGACGAGCATTAGAGTTCAGATTGATTTTTTTAAACGTCTAGTTTTGATTGTTGATATTTTTAATACAAGCGGGTTTTATCACAATACTACACATATAGTACCTTCTCACTTCCACAGGCTCCGCCTCATCAGATAAGCTAACTTTCATGAATTCCTAAGAAACATTTTATCTGGGTGGATTTTTTTGAGCTGTTAATGGTTTACGTTAAGGACATCTGTTGTTAAGTAAATGTTATATGCCTAAGGACTTTATAGCGCATATGACAAAATTTACAGGTCTGTCATAATAATAAGCAGGTGCAATAACACTGGAAATGTAAATCTTGACTTTAGTCCGCAGATAATCGTAAGTGAAGTTCGTTGAAATTTTATATAATTATACATATAATTTATTTATTAACTATAAATAAACAGCTGTATAACTAAATCACCATCCCTGCCTTTGGTCGCCAATAAGTTATATACCTTCAACTTACTCACTTACTGTCGCCTCTTGCACATTAACAAGTGAGAGCAATTTTTCCTGTTTTTATAGCTAGACTATTTCATTCCGTTAGTAAGCAACGATTTAAATTGTATTAATTGATTTTATTACATATACAAACGACTAGCGTATGAATAAAAAAAAAATACAGAGTAAGATAAGAAAAAGCGGGTTAACAATTACGTTGCAAAGCTCTCTAATAATTTATTGGTTGCGGCCCCTGCGTTACTAAAACAAACGCAGACAATAAACACAAGCTGAAAGGGAGAAACGGAAAGAAAGTTAGTTCCAACGTTCGAATATTGCAGAATATATAAAGAACTGGAAAGAAACGATTTTCCTATTGGCGGATCTGATTTGATCTGTTATGAATTTCCGCCGCTGCGCCATCGAGGGGAGGTGACATTAAGGGGGGGGCAGTAGGGTGTGTTGGGTGCTTATCCGGCAGCGATTCTTTACTGGCTACGTGACACTACTCACCCTCTCATGTTGTAGCTTGATTTTTGCTGAATTCGTGGTAGATATTTAACCGATTTTTCAATAGGGAGAGCTGTGTAAAAATAAAGGTTAATTATGTTTTTAGAACCTTGATTTGAGATGGGTATTATAAAATCCGTTGGTTGGTTCTCGTAAAAGGATTCAATGTTTTAAATAGTTAAGTAATGACATGAATCACTGGATAGTTTTATTTTATAACTGTAAATTTTCATCTTAAAAAATAAGATGAATAAGTAAGACCAACTGACAAAGAAAATCATTGAAAGCGATTTTGAATAAAACATAACAAAATTGGTGCACTGTGAACAGCAATGACTTTTGTTTTACAGAATGTTATTGAGTTGAATTATAACACAGTTAAAAAATTACTTTTCTGCAAGAAAGATTCCAGTGCGTTGTTACTGCCTTCATTTTAGAGCTAAGATGTTTTAATTTAAGATGTTAGATGTTTCATTGACAGTCAAATCGACAGCCAATGAACTTTTTGTGTATATTTTAACCCACAAGAATTTCCGTTTAAAATTTACATCAACTATGTTTTATATTTTCTACTCGAGTTAATAATTAGCAAAGAAAATACGTTAAAAACCATGAAACAGTAATGACAAATAATTATTTGCAAGAACATAACAAATATCTAATAAATAACTTACTTACCACAAAAGTGCTAGGTATTTTTGTTAGAGTAGTATGTTTTTGTTGTTATTACAAGGTTAAAAGACTATTCTTAGAAAAAAAGGTTACTGAGTAAAATCAGATTTTTTGTTATTGCTGGTACAAACTGCAGAATATATTTTAACTAAGATAAAAACATAATGATTAATACTTTGGCACTTTATAAATGATTTTTATAACGAAAAATTCTAAAGATATCCTAAAAATCTTTTCAAAGTTTCAATGTAATTCTAAAAAAATATAAACAGTAAATAC
This sequence comes from Flexamia atlantica, assembly GCA_035578135.1. Taxonomy (NCBI): domain Eukaryota; kingdom Metazoa; phylum Arthropoda; class Insecta; order Hemiptera; family Cicadellidae; genus Flexamia; species Flexamia atlantica. The sequence goes on along the minus strand of JAQJVK010000008.1, from coordinate 26,594,072 downwards.
AAATGATTTCATTATAATTTTAACGTAAAAGCCTCTTAAAATAAAATTAAAATATTAAATCTTTCAATCAACAACAAATCAAACGTCACAAGTTACGAGAAAATAACATAGCAACAAACAAATTAAAAATTCAGTAGGAACGGAGTAATTATGAAGGTTCTATTACCCAGAAACCTGCAGTTGAACTGCATTCGCCGAGGAAGAGCAAGCTAAGAAATATGGAGGCAGTTCCGGGGAGATAAGCGGGGCTCACGCGAGGGCGCGATCGGTCAGGTCCGGGCTTATCTGACACGAGGACACCGGGAACTTCGCGGGCTTGGAACTTATGGAACTTAGCGGGCTAGACTTTTCTGGAACTTAACGGACTAGGAGTTTAGAAGATTTGGAATATCTGGAACTTCGTGGATTAGAAACTCCTGGAAGTTCGCGGACTAGTACCCTCTGAATCTTTGCGGGCTAGGAACTTAATGGACTGGGAATCTCTCGAACTTCAATGACCAGGAACTTCTAGAAGTAAGAACTGCTGGAACATCGCTATCTTGGAACTTCTGGAAATTCGAGGACAAAAACGTTTTGGAACTTACTTGACTAGGAACATTGGGTATTCAAGGCATTAACACTTAAAACTTATGGGAACTTAAGGGTAACTTCATAGGTTTGCAACAAAAAATATCAAAACGGACTCTGAACGTAAAAAACGGACCTATTCAACAAACTAAATAAACTTCATAGCTTGGGCACTGAGGTGTACAGGAACTTCACCGAAGTAAGACGTAGACTGTGAACATTAAGGATACGGAAACCTAATGGAACTTCATATACTACGCACTTAATAATCGTAAATCTTAGCCTAGCATTTGCAGTTATTTCAGGTGTAACTAGTTTTTCCTTATCATTGATGGCACATTTACTTGTTTCCACTGAAACACATAATCTCCGACAGTTAATTAAAAATTGAAATAAATGCTTTAGGAAATAATTCATATTGAGTGATGTACCAGAGCTTTGTAATCACATAGCTTTAAAAAATTGACTTAAGACGTATTGAGTAACTTAATGTTTTTACACAAATAAATTGAACTTTTCTTTGTTAAGAGGTCAGAAGCATAAAAGGATTTAGAAATATCAGCTAATTATCTAATAAACAATTGTATATTAAATTTGAGACAATGGGCAAGTTAGAGCAAGGGAAGAAAAATTGCACCTGGGGATTCATTGCTGGCTAGCTAGACCGAGGGGTAACGGCATGCGATTGAACTGAAAATGGTGTATTTGAAATGACAAAATACAAAAGTCGTACCTAAGAAATTAATATATTCCATTTGTTTTAAACAGTTGTTAAATACATTTAATAGAGTTTTAATATTTTATGTAAACCATATTCGATCGTAAAAAAAGTTTAAGGTAACCTAGATAGGCTAGTTTAAGATAAACATGGTTTACTGTAGCATTTTTTGAAATAAATTTTTATATTTTTCCTTGAAGTTGATAACGGATGGTTGTAGCTTACAAATGCAATCATAATTCGTAATAATTTACTCTTATATGAAGAATAACACAAAAGAATTCAATAACAATGGCTCTTTGGAAATAAGGAGTTTGTTTTAGGAAGGCAATTAAACTTGATTTTTACCTAATCAAATATCGTTAAACGAGTCAGATGGTCTTTGCTCTTAAGGAATCATCTCTCCTAGACCGATCCTATATTCATATTCACTTCAAATATATCAGAGTGCATCTGTGTCGTACCTAGTGGATAAAATAGTAAAATTTTCCAAATCCCCTTAAAACCACACAATTTCCAAAGAAAATTCCGAAAGACATTGGTAATAAAATTTATAAGTTATACGAAAAAATTCAACCACGATCAGCGCGCAATTATATTTAAAAACAGACCCGCGTATATAAGATAAAAGACGGGCGGTTACAAAACAGTGAAAAGCCGGCGCTTCATTTACCCACGAGCGGATTGTTATTTGTCGCCGGTTTGGACCGAATCGTTTACGGGTAAAATCATTTTAATTTACCGACCTTTTCATTCGCGTATTTGAAAAGATGAAGAGCGGCCAGCGCTGGGATCGAACCGGCGGCGCCTGCGCTGTGACGGCTCTCCGCTCGCCTCCCTGCGAGGTTTGTTTATGTCCCCTGTTACCAAGTAATTATGTAGAAATATTGATACGACAATAAATAGGTACCCGGGTCGAACTGCTTTTGTGCAATGAGGAACTTCCTTTTATAACTGTATTGATGTGGTTCCTGTTGAAATTTGTGGGTTATGTAATTTATTTGGTATATGTGACGGCCTTTAATGTTAAACATTGAGAGGTAGACATCGAAATAATTTTATTGAACAGGATTATGTTTAGGAAGTTAATATTTAAATAGTTTAAAAAAATTTGTTTTATCGACAAGGTCGGTTTTCAACAATCAACAAGGTCATGATACTGTCAAATGTAATTTTAATATTATCCTGTGAAGCTTCAATGGTAATTAGTGAGATTCGTTTTAGGCTAGACGAAAAACTAGCTTGAACTCGTAAAACATTTTTTTAATAACACACAATTTTGATAAAGGCATTGCAATTCACAATAGCAGTTATATTTTCTTACATTAAAACGGATATATTTTTATAGTCTGGCAGCGATCACAATACAAATACTACTTGTAGGCCTATTGTAAACTTATATCAATTTGAATGTTAGTTTGAAAATAAATACACACCCTTTCAACACGTTAAAAAATAATCCAGCCCAGTTAAAAATGAAAATATTTATTTCATGAAGAGAATTTGATAATATTTTGTTTTTAAACTGAGGGACGAAAACAAAATGAATCGATGACAACGCAATCACACGGCGTTCATATGTCGCCCGGCTCCCGCTCCCAGGGACATGGAAATTTGATGAAGTGTTCATTTAACAAGTTATTGTTTCCAGTTAAAGCGTTAAAACATAATATTGACAGTTTATTTAAAATAATTTTAGTACAGAATTACATGGAAGAACGTTGTTTGGGAGAGTTAATCCGTACCTTTTAATCTAGTTCGGTATAAAATATAGAAAGAATGAATCACATATCTATTATTTATAAATACAGTCCCCTAGAAGAAACAAAAGTTATTTTTAAGGTTGATTATGATTATCAAACACATACTATTTTTGGTACTTAAACGCAATACAATAATTTATGTGCATCAAAATTATTACGTATTTAAGATAAAATTTTAACGAATAGCCATTTTTGATAGTAATCTTACGTTTCCGCAGTCCCGTGTGTAGTTTTCGACTTGAACTGCATTCCCTACACTTCTCTCACATGTTCCAGTCTAACTGGCCTGAAATCACTAATCCAGCCTCGTCCTTCAGTAAGGGACGCCCTTTTTTGCCGTTTGCGTTGATGTAACTTTACAAGACCTCACAATTGCATTATTTATCAAGCTAGCTTCTTTTACTAAAACGGGGACGTGGATTGATTCTCAATAACCAATTGAGGATAATGCATGGTGGCCTTGATTAATTTAATAGCTTGGACATGTCCTGACTGAACAAAAAAGGACCGGTTGAAACGGGATTTCCAATTGATGAACAATTCCGTAAGAAACAGGAAGTCGACCGTATATGGGTGCAACGACTTAGACGTGTTTGTAATAGTCCAGGCAACGAAAGGTTATAGAGGGAATTGCATGGATCACAATTTTTGACTTTTTAACTTTGTTTGGACTAGTTAAGAGTAAAACATATCAAAAGTCCCCGCCCTTAGCCCTTGAGCCGGCTGGGCTGGAAGGGCCTAAAGGTACAATCTTTTAGTTTTTCCTAAATATCTTGAAAACTATCAACTTTTAGTATTCCCTATTAAATTTGAAAATTAAAGAAAATTAAATTTCCTGTAAGAAAAGTATACAATATGTCTACTTTGGTCCAACCGTTTACAAGATAAGCATTATTTTGTTAATATTCAAACAAATTAAATATCCCTTCCATAAGAAATACATGTAAATCTGTGGGTAACATAGATTCCCAATTGGGCAACATTTTTTTCACCTAAAGGAATATTATCAGCATTCAGGAAATATTGAAAATAATTCCAGTAATTTGACACCTCAATCATAAAAATTTGTCTAAAATTAAGGCGTTGGCAAGCTCACAAAATACGTTATTTTTTAAGGAATTATAACAAATTGTAATAATTCCTTGAAAAATAACGTTTTTTGTGAGCTCGCCAACGCCTTAATTTTAGATCAATTCCTATGATTGAGGTGTCAAATTACTGGAAATTTTGTCAATATTTCCTGAATGCTGTTCATTTTCCGTTAGGTGAAAAAATCGTTGCCCAATTGGGCATCTAAGTTTCCCACAAATTTACATGTATTTCTTATGGAAGGGATATTTTTTAAAAATATTAATAAAATTAGTGCTTACCTTGTAAACGGTTGGACCAAAGTAGACATATTACATATTTTTCTTACAGGAAATTTAATTTTCTTTAATTTTTAAATTTAATAGGGAATACTAAAAGTTGATAGTTTTCAAGATATTTAGGAAAAACCAAAAAAATGTACCTTTAGGCCCTTCCAGCCCAGCCGGCTCAAGGGTTAAGGGCGGGGACTTTTGATATGTTTTACTCCTAACTAGTCCAAACAAAGTTAAAAAGTCAAAAATTTTGATCCATGCAATTCCCTCTATACCTCTTTTTAAGCATTCATTGCCTAGACTATAATTGGTTGATGGATAAATAACAAAGCTGGTTCGGTTTTTAAAGAAAGGATCTCATCAAAAACATTCTTGGTATAATAATGTAAAAATATCACCCATAACTTGACAAAATATTTTATTACTCTCTGGATATTTTATTACTAACATGGATTTTAAAAACATCATCGTTATCCCACATGCCAATAACAAAAGAAACAATGACGTTTCACTTAATCCATGGTGACGATTAAAACCATTTGACATTACAGACAGCTCCGCCCCTTGTTTGTTCTGGACAAATCAGCTGATCAGTGAAACAGGAGAATAAATACCTTAAAATTACTTCGCACTAGCAAAAAGGTTTCGTAGTCTAGTGGTTAGGGTAATAATTTGGTATGCTGCAGATCCGAGTTCAAATATTCCTAACGGAAGATGTAAATATAAATATACCGGGTGTCCGGAAATTATGGTAAAATATTTTAGTATGTGATAGTAGAGGTAAAAATAAAAAAAGTGTCTGTAAACATAGGTCCTAAAGTGCTTCATTTTCCGTCTGTGTGTCAGTTTGTGATTTTTACATATTTAATAATATCTCACGAACCACTAACTATAAACTTATAAACTTCAAACTTGGTATTTGGATAGTCACTATTAAGAACTATTTTTATACGAAGTAACAAATTTCTACTTTTTACTATTTCAAAATGGTGACTGTCTTTTGTTTTCAAAGCTAAATATTTTAAAACCGAAAATTGTAGAAAAATCATATAAAAAGGTTGTGAAATTTAATCCAATTAACGCTGATATTAAGATTATGATGATCGGACGACTAACAATGGAGACATTTTAAATTTTCCGAATAAAAAACATGCAAATTTCAGCCAGTATGTTCTAAAGAACCATGTTTTAATGAACCATGTTAATGATAGGCTTTTGATTGGACTTACGCAATTAACAGTCCATTTAGCGGGCAGAAAATATGAACAGACACTAAGGTGGAAATACCATCAAAATTATCTTCTCAGGCCTATGGTGAAAACATGATGATTTTAGAACCTCAAGACATGTGTAGAAAATATCTGTTTTGGATAATAATAAATAAAACCTATATTTACTTAGCTCATAATGGAACATAACCATTACTAAAATGTCTTGATAACCCACTCCCATAGACAGAGGCTACGTTTTTTTATTGCATAGTCAAACATAAAAAGTAAGTGTTTATAACAGTGAATTACAGTTATTAATGTTCTAGGTTGTTGGACACCGCAACTCAAACTACAAGTTGGAAAACGATTTAGTTAAATTCCAAAACAGCCTTGACATAATTTAAATACCTGTTTCAAAATTGTTTACTCATATAATTTTATTTGAGTTTACTGACATTTATTTTGACACCTTGTTTATGTCAGAAAATCACATGGAAAAATATTTAGTTAAAATCATCAGTGGTGACGGAGACCCTTTCACCTATTTCCAGCTCTCCCTAAAAATATATTAAAAAAGGACAAAGCAAAGAAATCATTTCACATAAGCATGACTTTTCCAAGGGTAAATGTGGCATCCTTCACTTAGAGAGCCGACGTCAAAAAGTTCACAATACCAAACGAACCGTCCATCTTCCCAGTGTCTTATTCGCGATGCTCATCATAAAATGGATGGTTGCCAACCGAAACATTATATGGCATAAGCAGGGCTGCCAACCAAACAAACACTCTGCCGACCGCTTCATTCTCACTGAGAATGTTTCGCTCTCTTCCCCGTGATTAATTACTCTCGAAAGTGGGGAACTAAGAAGATTTGTAGATAAAAATACGAGCCTGTGGTTAAGAAGTTATGAATTATTATTCATAACAATGTGTATTTTATACAATTATAAGGCAATTTTTCAAAATAACAGACGAATTTTACCTTGTTTTTAACGGTGCCATCATTGTTAATGGCTATAATCAGTAGAAAGCTATATATTATTTGTGTGTATTTTAAAAGCCTTAGTGAAATCAACCAGTAATGTTTGATAGAAATTGAAACGAATCCTGTCTAGAATCTGGCCAACTTGTATCAAAACATCTTGACCGCTGTTCTAAGTTTAACCTGCTCAACGCATGCAACATTAAAACTGTTTGGCTTGTATGGACTTCTGATGACGTAAGTTGATTTCTCGGCCTTATTTGTGAATGGCATTTCAATTTTCAAATCGTAAAGTAATACTAACATTAGACCTATTATTATGATTAAGTGATATTAACGAAGGCTTAAAAAATTGCCTTAATTTATTCAGACAATTCTAATTAATTTAGACAAGGATTATTTGTGTTTGACAACTTTTTTTAATTGCCACATAATCTAAAAAAAACCTACATATTTCCATAAAATGTTAGGGCCAATTACAAGATTTTAGGTTATGAATAATCTTGTTTAAGAGTCAAGTGTAACCAAATTTTTATAAGTTATGAAATTTCTTTTTGGATTGAGATTTTTGGGGTCTAAACTAAGACTCTCTTTAGAGCCTGGGTGTTTATTCAGATTAGAACTGTATTTCAAAATTAATCTTCATTATGTAAAACAAAAACATAAAAATAAGTTACCGGATTCAAAAGAACTTAACTTAAACGACTCACTCACATTTTGAATTCCAACTCGATCAAAAGGCTCCGAGAGAGAGGTAGAGTGATCTCTTTTCCTCCATCGTGTCTACATTCCTTTAAATTCTAACATGGCTGATCTATCTCTTTTTCCTTTGTAGATGAAATAAAATAAAAGCTGCGTATGACTGGCTAACCAATCATATCAGTGTTATAAATCTAAAGTTGGTGATTTTGTTTCTTTGATGCTCAATCTAACTTAAAATACAGAACCAATTTACGTGATGGTAAGTTAGATACTCAATACCGGGGTAAAATACATAGGTATATTTTCGTTTCCGAAAAATTACGTTTGTCCCATAGAATAAATTAAATAGTCAAACTGTAGTGAGAGTAGCTGTGAACATTGTCATTCCTTTATCTATGATTTTGCACCTTAGACTGGTAGAAGATTTTTTTAAATTATACCTTAATTCTATAGTTTAGGTTTCTTTTGAAAATGTTTGAATATTTAAATATGGGATCAGTGCGTCAATTGCAGCAAAAATTGGGAAGCAAGTCAATTCCTAGAAGAAGTTTGATTTAAAACGATTTTTTTATTGAGGATTAATATTTTAGTAAACCATGCAGATAAATTTAATAATGGATCATCTAGGAACAATTTTTCATATGTTTAAGCAATTACTTCTCAATCTTAAATATTAATTTATTTTCATCAGTTTCTGAGTGCGGCAACTGTAAATAAGGCTACTTTGCAATGATTAGTACTTTGATTCCGAGTCGTTTGAAGTTGTCGCCAAGAAATAAGTCAACTGAATGTGGTGTAAAATTACTTACAGTCTAATTTCCCAGCGAATGGAGTATACGTAATGTGGAGCCGTTTTAGCTCGATAAATAATTAAGTCATAAGCGAATTTCTCCTTGATTGAAGCTAAATAGTAACTTTTTGAAATTAAACAAAAATTTAAAATTCTTAAAAAGTTTCACGCTTCAAGAAGCTGAAATAATGGTCCAGAAAATGCAAAATGAAAATATGCATATAATATTACTAGGTTTGTAGGTTAAAAAAATCATTTTTTCTGCATTCTAAAGGAAAAGTTTCTAAAGAAAACCATTTCCTTTTCCTTTTCTAAATGGTTTGGCTAATTTTATATTTAGTTTGTTTATTATTCAACTGAGAAGCGTAATCGAAGAGTTTAAAAATTTATGAAGTGAGGTAGAACGAAGGCACCCCCGGTTATCTTGTGTGCATAGCGTGCCTTGGCCTACTTCTTTTGTACGATGACGACGACGATCATCTACATTTTGGGATATTTTAGGTCTAATAAACGTAGCATGGATTAAACTTTTAATCGCTCTAGTCAAAAATATAATACTTTGAATTATTTTAGTAGAATAGCTTAAAAATGTGAGTACACATCATGTTTTAATTGTTGGGGCATTTAGGGTATGTGATAACTCAAAAATAAAAGATGTATGTGCGATTTAAACGTAACGTTGGTATGTATATTAAAATTGTATGCAAGATTGTAATTATTAAATATTTACATCACGGACATTTTTTAACTTAACATATTACTATTCCGAATTGTGGAATGGTTTCTTAAGAGGTTTCCTTTCATCACACCGCAAGCAGGCATTAATGACGTCGAGGTAACGATGTTTACCGACTTCCTATCTGCAACATTAAATATTTTATCCGCACAATAAATGTATTTCGGGATCTCGGGTCAGTCGTTGCTAAGTTTGGACTGTTGTCTCTTACTGATGTATTTATTGCCTGGTGGATGGTGTTTGCTATTGGTAAAGCTCGAGATCGAAATAGCTTATTGCCAGGCTCTCGTGATAACCGTTGTTTGAGCTATTAAGTCATACTCGAGCTGCTTTGAAGGCCTCCCCAATTGCTTGATGAATGCAGCGGTTGGTTTAACCAAAATCAATGGTTTAACGTTTGTGAAACGTGCAAACCCATGAAGATTTAGTTAAAAAGGAGACAATCCCAGAAAACGTCAAATTCTAGTCAAAGGAAAAATAGTATTCAATCTGTTTTGGATATACGATTGTTAATTCAAAAAAGGACAAAAAAAATGGCATGTCGTTCCTCAATACAATTTCCCGTAAAACAAATGCTAGGAGCAGGAAGGTAAAACAAACCTCAATGGCAGATGAAACTAACCATTATTATTGGTAGAAGAAAAAGGGATTACTAGGATTTCAAAATCAGAATCAATAGTAGCTTTGGGGTCACGCATTTCTCAAGTCATAATCTAAATAAATAAAACAAATTAGGGTTAGTTACATCATTTATAACTCAAGAACGGCTGGAAAGATTTTAATTATGGTTTGTTTGTTCGATTCGTCTCTACCCCGAATAACTCATAGGTATATTCATTTTTGCATTTCAACCTTAGGCCTAAGCCCTACCGGCTTGTATTGTATATCCATCGTACGAAGCAATCAGTAAAAACATGTTTCAATAAAACTTGATTTGATTAGTGACAGTGAATCTTTTAGTAAAACTTACTTAAGTAGGTATCGATAAAATAGTGTCTTGCAAAATTACAACATAACTTTATACGTTACCTCTTATAAGAAAAAAATCATTGACAAAATATGAAGCGATGTCTAGATACCAGGCTTTACTTCTTGTAACAAACAAAATGTACCCGCTGACCAAGCTCCTGTGAGCCAAGAGCTAATGAATTCTAGTGCCAGGCACAATTGATGGCGTCTACACATAATTGTTGCCAATTTTATTTTAACTGTTTCTATTGTTTTAAATGACCCTCCAACACTCGCGGCGGTTTCACAGGTCGCTTGATAATTTCTATTGGTGGCGAGGATTAGAATGAAGCAATTGTCCTTGATATTTATTTAGGCAGTGGCTTAATATTTATTAATATTGTGAGTACAAATTTATAAACTGAAAAAACTAAAAAAGGGTAGCTCAAATACAATATCGGTCAAAACGTGATCTATAGTAAGAAGGGCATTAGTAATAACTTCAGATTATCCCATACGAGTGAATAGTTTGAACTTAAGAGGGGTTTTGTATAAATTATCGTAAGCTTGTTTTAGCTGCTGAGAAAAATGTTATAATCAATATGGATGCTATGAAAAAAAGTTAATAAACAGTGGAGACAGTATATGCTATAATAAATACATCGCATTTAACACTAAATAAGTGATTTTTATATTGACTTAGAATTAGCCGCATATATTATAAGTTTGTTGTGCAACCTGAACCTCCGAGAGTCTAAAGAGAATAATCTCAAAGTGGATTTAAATCGTACTGAAAAAAATTAAGAATATGAGTTTTGCAATTGAACCCACCATTTTAATGTGTAATCTTAAGGTTAAACCTCTAAGAATAAAAATAAATGCAGTGTTTGGTTCTGAAGTAAGCAGTAAAATTGATCCTTCCATACGTTTAGATGTAGAACAATCAATCAACACGTTATGGGTTATAATAATTCGGACGAGTTTGAAATAATTTAAAGAACATTTACTCCCCTTATTCAAATTAAAAGTCACTCAGTTAAAAAATTAAATTAATATGTAAAAACAAGGCTTAACTTCCCTATAAACAACAAAAAGAAGCAATATGAACTGCCGCCACCAACGAGAAAGCTTAAAAACTAACACGTGGAAAATTCCATGTTTTGCAGCACATTGAACCGAACAGAAGGGCTTGTGAGTAGCCAAAAGTACTGGCGACAATTAGAAAGAAACAAGGGGACGCGTGAGGGTGGGGGGTTATGACGTCAGATGGTGATGTCAATATTACGAGATGTCTCAAGCTCAGCCATCCTCGGAGCCACCCCACAAACATCCGTCAGGCGAATGAATTGTGAAAACTGTAAATCGGCTGTACTAGGCAAGCAATCATTAGGAGCTTTGAAATTACAGAAACATCTGTTTCTTTCCCTGTATAACAGACGTAAGTGACCAACTGATTTAGTGATTTTAAAGCCCGCAATTGTATTCAGCAGCGCTTAGAATGAAACTCTTATCACCCGCTGAATAGTTCTTTAGATTTTAGAATTTCCACCGATTACATTCTCGGATTCTGATCAGAGCTCTTGAGTTTACCTTTAAATGTTTGGAGTTTATAATATATGATGTTGACCAACTCAATGCAAATGAAGATATTTCTGTAGAAAAAAATTTAGTAATCCTTGTAACGCTATGTCAAAAAATTATAATAGATTAAAAATAAGTTTATCTTATGAGTTTTACACTTTCTTGCTTGGTACAGAGGTCAATTAAAAAAAACTGACAATAGAAATTAATTTCACCACATTTTGGATAAGAACAATGAATAAACTACTGGTGAGTGAAAAATAGGTTTATACCATTCATAACTGAACAATAACTAAAAAAAAGAAATAAATTTCTTGAGCTAATTTAAAAATTGATTCCATGTACGCGGCGAATTTTGCTGCATTTAATATTGAGTGGTGGTTGAGTAAAGTCTTTTATAACGTATTTAACGGATTACGGAAATTAACGGTCAGCACCGTTAATTTCCGTAGACAAAATAAAAATTAATTTCCGTAGACAGGAGCATTTTTAAGTGCTTATTTTGCACTATTTATAATCCCTACAATGTTTTTCCCTTCACAATGGGGCTAAACATACTTATCCATCAACATTCAATTTCTTATGTTTGATAAACATCACGTTTATTTCAAGAGAATCCTGATGGTGGATATGTAAGAAAAGGCCCAAAAGAATAATTTAAACAATTTACATTTTAGAGGAGTAAGGGTCGACAATTGATTTAATTCTTCATTTTATCCACTGCTTGTATGGCCGGCTGGTATAGGGAAAAGAGAAACATACTTCATAAATTGACGGTGCATGGTCAATCCAAAGCAACTTGTGAGCAAATTCGAGAGCTGGTTTGATAATAAACTGAGTATTAATTCATAATTAGACACCTGATTGGTTATACTGGACTGTTGATCGTTGGTTGAAATCTGGTCTTAAGATGCTTTATTTTCAGCTGACCACATAGTCTCAAGTCTAATTAGGGCCAATTTATATATTATTTGCAACAAAAATTCAATTTTTTAAGCATTCAAACCATCTAACATCCTTTTTAAAAGAATGTCCAGAATAGAATCCGAGTAGCAAAATATAACTTAAACTGATACCCTAAATTGGGAGGGGGCGTTTCAGCCCTACATGTTGCTGGTTTTGGCAAGGGCCCCAACCATCTGTATATGGACAAACACTTAACCTAATCCCCTACTCTAACTGCCTGTTATTTCTATCCGAGGATTATTGAAATCCCTTTTAAAGTGTAAGTTGCCCTTGCGATGGAAAAATTAGAATCTTTATGCAATTTAAAGAATCTCCTTTCTGTTCAAAGGTATACATTTTAGTGAGATTTTTATAGTTGATTCATATTTTTTTACCAAAGCACTGAGTTAGTCATTTATAAAGCAAAAAAAATTGAAAAATGTTCACGTGCAGTCTTTCCTAAGAAATCTAAGAAGGGGGACCGATGATCCCATCAAATAAAACACAAAATAACATCAACAGTTTTTTATTGGCCCGTATTATACACGGACACTCAGCGTCCCTGTGGCTGAGACGCCCTTCCTTGGAAACTCGTTTAGCATTTATCAAATGAGAGTGTCCCGCGAGCTATTATACACGAACAAAGTTGACTGGGACGCAGATCTGTGTCCGAGGGCGAGCCGCAGACGGGACACACGTGGGACACAGATCTGCGTCCCGGCAGCTGGGCCACCAGCGTCTCTAGTTAATAAAATTGAATCTTATGGGAACGTTCCGCGGGTCATTATACACGGACACACATTGCAGTGCAACGCCCGAGAGTGGTCGTTTTGATAACGAAGTCAACTCAGTTCGTATGTAACCTGTGTCCGGTTAAGATGTATGTATGTTCGTTTGAAATTAATTATGGACGACGAAGTAGAACAGTTATCAATTTATGAAGATGAAGAAAACAACCATGAAATCCGCGACAAAACTGATCCAGAAAGTGATCAGGATAAAGTAAAGAAGCTGACGGTGAAACAAACGTCGCATCAAAAAATACAGTAACGGTAGATCAGACAAAAAATTAGGAACTGTATAAAAATGAAAAAAGTAATTGATAAAAAGTGAACACAGAAGATTTTATCTGTGAAGTGGAAAAATATCCATGTCTATGCGACACAAAGATGGAATCATGTAAAACACTAACTTGATAAAAATTAACAGTGAAGATTTTATATGTGAAATGTGAAAATATCCATGTAACGAAAAAAATATTCATGACAACCACTGAGTGATTTGGTGGTTGGGCGGAGCCATGTGGTGTCTCTGCAGCGTCTCGGTTGTGTCCGAGACGATAAACTGCTTCCCGGACACTTCCGGAATACTGGCCTTATAGTTTTAATAATAATACGGGCCTTGTAGTTTTAAGTATACAATTTTAGACCAAAATTCTTAAGTTAGAAAAAGAGCGTGAAAAGTGTTTAAATTTCCACCAAAAGCACAAAAACTGTATTGAAAGTAATAAGACTTTAATATTTCACTTGTAACCCACTTAATTTCAGGGTGAAAAGGGTCGATAAGAACCCGTTAACATACATCAGTATGTGATGTCATCAAAGTATGACACAATCAGTTGAATTATATAATGAGGATCCTTCAAGGAATATGGTTAAGAAAACTATGAAATACTTGAAGGTATAAATACTTTGGAAAGGAAAGTATACAGACAGACGATTCTTTCATGAGTATTTTTAAAAATGTTTATGAGCGGAGAATAATTTTTGGTTCAAAATTTGTTACGTTCAAGATTTTATAATGCTCAAAAATTGAGCTAAGTCTATTATTTCATGTGGATCCTTCCCCTTACCTCTTACACCAAGGAAACAACAATACATTCAACAAAACACGAATATAAAATGTTAGGTGACTATAAGAATTTACTATAGATCGTGAAAATTGTATTCAGCCAGTAAAACATTATTAAGACCCAGTGGGATTCATTTGGACATTAAAAACATATTTGACTTTTTATATTATTTTTTGACTTTTAATTTTTTTTAGTTTTCTAATACAGTATGTGTTGTACATCAAAATCGGACATACGTTAAAAATAAGAATGTGAAAGTATAAAGAAATGCAGGCATTGAAAAAAAATTCTTGCAAGAGCATGGTTAAATGAATTTTTATGACCTAAATAAGTGGAGCATTGTTGACTATCTGCCCTAGCGAAGGGCGGAATGGCGGATCCGGCAAGTTGTCATTATACCCTCGAAATTCCGGCCAGTTTCTTATCCCGGTCCTGATACCACAAGAACTAAAGCCAGGATTTTTCTGTTGTATATTTCTGCGGTAGTACTGTGCTAAACTAATAGTAGGTTGTATTGCAGAGGCTTGCTTCCTACAGATCTTTAGTCTGCGAGGACGCACGAAGTAAATGGTGAAAATAATTGGCCTTCCAAAAATGAATTTCCTTATCTCAATCTAAAGTACTGATTCTTTACAACTATAGTTTAAATCATTTACTAATTTATTTTACAAAAATAGTTCCTTACATACAATTAGTTTCATTTTACAACCAAAATGTGCTATTCATTATGAGACGGGCTTTAAATATAAAAAATACCTTTTTCAACAACTACTATTCAAAAGACGACGTGTATCGTTCTTTATAGATTTTTCAGGTCTCCAAGTATGCATCCACAGTAATCAGTGTGTTGTTACATTGTGGCAAGTCAAATTATTCAATAACATTAATTCAAAGCTACTCCCATTAAAAGTTGTCATACTGCTAAAATGGTTAAATATATCAAAGCCGGAGTTACGCAGGCTAGCACTTATCACCATTTCATTGAATCGTTTGACTCGCCACAGTGTAATTATACATTGATTAATGTGGCAGCGTACTTGAAGACCTCATGAAGTTCTAGAAATAGAAACATTGAATCTTTCGAGTGACATTAATTGTTTAAGCCAAAATGTGCATTTAAATTAAAGGTCAAATAGGCCTACATTTCAAAACACTCTGAGGAGTATTTAAAATAAATGAGACTGATAAGACTTAGTAACCGTAAGTGGCGCGACTGGTCCTTTAATGTGAATTAGAATTGCAGGATATGCTAACCTCTTACACTGGAACCCTTGTCTATGTTCTTTTAAACTGTCACCTTTTTGTCAGGTTTTAATCACACCATTTATACAATACACAAAATAATGACTTGGTCAGTTATTCAGTTCGCCACCTTCCTCTATTTGAAAGAAGCTCCACTTATGTAGGAATTAAGTTGCTTGATATCATGCCGACTACATAAAAATGTTCACATGGAAAATTAAAAAAAATCCAAAAACATTATCTCAACAACAAGAAATTATACATCGTTGATGAATCCATAAATGCCAAAGTAAAATTGGCTTGATCACTTGCTATAAAATAGCCCGTATGATTTTATTTAAAATTTTTGGAAAATGTCATAATTTAGACATGTATTCATTTTAACACCTTTTAGATGATCGCATTTGTTTAATATCACTATTTAACGTACTAAGACGTTTCTTTGCAAATAAATAATGTTTGTAATACCTTCGCCAGCACAAGATAAAGTGTTTATAATTATACCTTCTTAGTTAATAAACTATGTAGTTTTTACAGTCTTAAAAACAGTGTTTGTTTGTTTTGAGGTAGCAAAAATAAAAATTTCGGTGGTGTAGTACTGTACTAGGCGTCGCTGCTCAATCAATGTACTTCAAGCATAATCGGAGCTTAAATCTAGATCCCAAAACTCCTCAATAACGAAAAACCCATGCCACAGAGAAAGAAAAGTAATATCTTATATTCCCTACCAAACTCCTCCTAACTGACAGACGGGAAGAAATTAGTTATTGATTACCTCCATGTCCAAAGCAGTAGAGCTTTCTTGGCTACATCCGTTACCTACTGCCTCTTTGTAACCAAATTAGAGAACTACATCATCTCTTACTTCTCTATTATTGATTTGATAACTGATTCTACTGGAGGATCTATGTTACACAGCCCTAACTGAACCGCGATTATCTCGATTTTTGATCAAGTATGACACGAATATCTTTATTCATAGATTACAACCTACATATATCCTACCCACGTCAAAATTATAAAAATGCATTAGAACAGTCTCACAAAGTATGTCTATTATAAAACCTGTTTCCGCTAATGTAAGTGTGACGTTCGTTATTCAACGGAGAGTATTTGGTATTTAATCATTCCCCTAACTAGTATGTAAAAAAATGTGTGATTTCCTCGATAAAATTACAATAACATGGTTATTGAAAAACCTCTCAAAGACCCCAACAGGAAAACAACCCCTATGCCCTCCTATGCATGCTGTAGGGAGCTGTAGACAGATGATCTACATTCAGTAACTTGACGTTTTGAATTATTTATTAGTCATTGCATTCACCCAACTATGATTTGTTTATATAACTGATTTTTTTCCAAACTGTACACAACATTGCAATTCATAAACTACAACGTTTTCAAATTTTGCTTATGCTTGCATATTTCAAAAGCCACTTCGCAAACCCCACAGCAAACCGAGCCCTACAGAAACAACAATTTGAACTTATTACTTTTTGTCTATATTTCTGAATGGGGTTTCGTACTATTATAATGCGAAAAGAAGTATAACCTCGCGTAGGAATCGACCTTTCTCAAAGATGCTACGATTGTGCGCACTGAGGCCCTGGGTCAACTACGAACTGCCAACAGAATGTGAGCAAAATGTTTGCGACGTTCATAAAACTAATTCTCACACACTTATTGCAATGCTGCTCGAAACTTAAAGAGAGAAAGTTTCAATTGATTGGCAGAATAGCACCTTAACGTCCTTACTAGGAATTATACAACAGTTGCATGATTAATATCACACGTTAATATAAGCTGAATAAAAATAAATAATTAGGCTTGCTTAGTCCCGATTAGGAGCTCAAGGTGATATTAGATTGAAGAGGAGGTGAGAGAGGTGTGAGGAAGGACATATCCGGTGTTTTATGTTGGTAGCCCTGGCAATCGCATCTCGCAATCAATAGGCTCTTTGATACCAGGTTGCTAGGTTAGATTCCCCATCTCGTATTCTAATTTCGCACCTTTCCCCTGTAATCAGCTGCTTTTGCACCTTACGTATGATATTGATTCGATTTAACAGTAATCTGCTTAGAATACATTCAAATTACTGAAGACATACCAGGAGGTTATTTTGACCAATCAGAATTACACTGCGTAGAACCGATTCGTTAAGAACTAGTATCGGGATCCATACAAGCTTCGGTTGTCGAATATGTAAAAATAGACTGGGGTGGCTACAAATAGATGGACAGAGGCCAAGAAAAATTATTTGTCACAGAAATCCGTTGGGAAAATGACCTTGGCAATATGAAACGGCAGTTTATAATCGTAGTGGAAAGATACAACTGAGGTGGATTTGGTATGAATGGACTATGCAGCTTTTTCTTGCATGTGACTAACTTTTGGAGACAAAGTTAAAATTTGTCTTAGCTGCAATATAAATTTACGTGAAGTTTGGAATTTCCCACAAGAGTAACATTATCGCTATAAAATAAGCAGTTTAAAATTTAAATTAGGTTAGAGTAAGTTATATTTACACGCATTGGAATTTCAGATACTAGTGAAAGCACAGTAATGGCTCAATAACTGTACATTGAGAAACTGAGTTAATGGATATTGACCTAAATAAAATGTTTGCTTGCTGTCGTGAATTATCACTGTCATTTTTAGACGCTATATATATAAAAGAGATAAATTTGAGATATAGGATGAATTTTTAGAGAAGAAAAAGAGCTAATTCTGGTATTTTACATTGAAAAACACTTATAGATATGAACTGAATCAGCGTTTCCCCCAGTAATTTCACACTCGCCATCCCGAACTAAAAATGTGTTACATCCTCTATCCGCCACCCAGTAGCATGGTTACGTCCTCTCTCACACGTCTTAGTATCTCGCTACCCTACCACTCCAGCCGTCCTGGTCCAATATGGTCTCCATCCAGGGGTCCCTACCGTCTCCGGGGGGTTCCGGGGTCCCTACCCAGGGTTTTCCACTTTACCTCGGGTCCGAGTCGTCCAGGGGGCATGAGTCCTGCCTCGGGCGGAGGACAGGGGTTAGCCCCCACTTCTCAATGAACTCGATGCGAGAAATGTTGGCGGGTTAGAGGGGGCGGGGTTGTAGACACTCCCGACCCCCCGTCGCCCTCTGGCCGCTCATCAGGCCTCACTCGCGGCGCGCTCGCGGCCGGTCCTCACCACTCTGGGCTACTGAGGCGGGCGAGCGGGAGCGCCGCGCCGCCGCCGCGCACATGCGCCGTGAGCCGCCGTGGCAATCAATCACACGTCAGCGCGGCCGGCCCCGTGGCCACGTGCTGGGGACTCGGAGATAACGCGGTGATAGGGAGGTGATCGGGTAAAAACTTAAGGTGCACACATATAAACACGGCACGTCACGTTGCGTCCATATTCGGCGATTCCAAAAGGGGTGGTATACATATTCACATTTGTACAGGACGTGACCCCTCATCCGTATTTGCTAAGCCAAAGTCATCGGAAAAACGCGTTATTTTTCAACAGAAGAATGACCGAATGTACGTTGGTAGGGGCACACGTCTGGTCTACATTCGGCCGATTCGACCATGTATGCTCTTCAGAGCATTTGATTCCGGCCGCGACGTGACACGGCGTGTAGATAAAGCCGGTTCCATCTGATCATACCAGGAGCCGACACCTGGAAGATGGAAGGGACGTAACGCGAAGTGACTTGTACGTATAGTCTCTGGCCATTCGCCCATAACATCCTTTTTCCCGTGGCTCTGGACGTCGCCTCATATGCGAATAAGTATATCACCCTACACATGTAGATGTTTGTGAAGGATATCGAAATGATTATAACCTGTGTAGGAAGAGGAAGGTAACGATTACAAAATGAACAAACTGACAAGATAACCAGGCAACACTACATGTGGGACATCGTCGTGACTTCTGAGGCGACATGTTCAGTTCTGTAGAATGTCGAATGGGGCACCCATTTCTTATTTCAGGCCAGCATTCCAATAATGTGGCCGACACAATGAAATTGCTCCACATATTATATCAGACTGACGGAAAAACAATGCAGGTACTTAAGGTCTATCAATCAGCGTGCGATGTCTGAGAAATGCCACCCTCTCCCCCTCTCAATGTTTGCATCTGACATCTAAGTAGGTAAAACATGTCATTTCCTGAGATGTTATGGATGTCCTCATGGTAAACTTTCGATAAATTAAAATATGTTGTGGTATCTTCGTTTGACAATATTATACCCCCAGACCCTTCTTTAAGCCAATTTTTTGGTGGAAGACATGTGGTTCACAAACTGTTTGATGGTAAACTACAATACACTTGTAGCGTAAGGTGAATAAAAATGAGGATGAGAGTGATGGTAGCCTACTGACAAAGATAAACTAAATTTGGTCAGGATTAGCTAGATAAAACAGCTGGTAGTTTCACTTCATAATATAGAGGGATATTTCTAGTACCTTAAAGAATAAAAAAAATTCAGTGGTATGATTCCGAGCGTAGCAGTTGTTAACCTTTCAAAATTGATTGCTTTGATATGGGTTTGATGTTCTTATCAAGGTATTGTCGAGAAGTTTAGTTTGGAATAATATATTCAGCGATCATAGTGAGTTGTCATCCAAAGTCTATATATTATACAGCCGCTTGTGTAACTGACTCACTCACGTATACAAATTCAAACCATACTTCCCGATGAGCTAGAAACTTGAAATTTCGCATGAATATTACTTTGGTGGTCGAACCACAGGAAAAATTGTCAAAACAAAACATTTCCACCCCCAACCCCCCCAAAGGGAGGAAAACTTGAATTTCAAAAAAAGTACTTTTGGTTTTAGGGCTGTAGCAGCTGAACTAGAGGTTCTATCCAAAAATGGACTGCACCACGTGCCACGGATTTTTCATGATCTACAACTTTGGTCCTTTGACTTTTTGCCCTATTTCGTCTCCTTCACCCTTAGGTAGCAGTAGAACTTTTAATTTCCGAAGATTTTCCCCAGGTTTTCAGCTCCAGTTGATTAAATATTAAAAGTAAAGAGCTGAAATTTGGTGTACAACATCTTTACAGCATTTATGTTACAAATCATGAATAATATAACCAATTTGGAATATTAAAATGCATATAAAGTCAAATAAACCTTCAAAATTCGCCAAATGTCAGCGATTATCTCGAGGTATTTCATTCCGGTTCAAACAACACTTTCCGATGAAATAGAAACTTGAAATTTGGCCCGAATATTCCTTGGAGGGTCAATATACAGGAAAAAGTATCAAAACTCACCATGTTTATTTCAATCCCCTAAAAAAAATTACAAAAATCGCTAAAAAAGCTCTTTTAAAGCAATGTTATTTTGAGCTCTAGTGGCCGAACGGATGGTCCTATCGATAAACGGACTGCACGGAGCCCCACGGATTTTTACGATCTACAACTTTGGTCCTTTGACTTTTTTCCCTATCTCGTCTCCTTCACCCTTAGGTAGCTCTAGAACTTTCAATTTTCTAAGGTTACCCCGACGTTTTTCAGCTCCAGTAGATTTATTATTATACGAAGAGGGTTGGAATTTGGTACAAATCATCTCTATAGCATGAATGTTAGAAGCCGTAAATATTATAACTGTTATTTGTATTGAAACGCATATAAACCTAAAAAATCTTCGAAATTCGCCAAATTCCAGCGATTTTCTCGAGGTAATGTATTTCATATAACCCGATATACTATCTATAACCCTGATAATTTGCAATCAGTATGTGTATGACTTGGTCTTTTGTCCTATCTCATCTCTTTCGTCCTCAGGTAGCTCTGACCCCTTTCAACCCCGAAACCGACCAATGAATGAAACAAATTCAGCATTTTTCATATATTTGGCCATGTTATTTTTAAATCAATACTTTTGCCCCGCCCCTTTGAGCCTACCAAGCTCTCCACTTTCATATAATTAACCCCCAAAGCCCAAAACCCTACCACCAATAAATAACCCCCTAACCCTTGAACAAACCCGAAATAACTTGTGCTGAGAATTTGTAAAAAGTTAAATCAATTTTCACCTGTATTTTTTTATTAAATACGTTTACGTCAACCCGAAACCAATCAGCCCTTCCCCACAAAAAATAGCCCCACCCACTCCATAATAAATCCCTTCCCTGACTACTCCCTCCACCTACTGCCCCCCCCCAAACGGGAAATTTCCCCAAGATTTGTCAAGAGTTAATTCGTATTGTGACTGTTCAGTACACACCTCCTTAATTTTTTCCTAATCTCCAAGTCTTACCAACACTCGCCCCTGAAAGCCCCACAATACGACCTAATCTAGGTCCAACCTACAGGACTTGTTGAGGAGCCCCCACAACAAAAAAACCCCAAAACCAACTGCGCCACTAAACTTCTCTTGACCTGAATATTTATAAACTGTTTAATTAATTTTGTCTTGTAACTTTTATTTTTCCAAATACATGGTATGGTGACTTTGTATGTAAACAAATAAATCAATTTAACTACGTGACTTGTAAATATACTGTGAGTCCCTCTGCAAGGGACTCACAGTAGGGGGCCTGGGGGCGGAGCCCCCAGCGAGCCGAAGGCGAGTTTAGCTTTATACGAACACAGTTTAAGTTCCAATCCCTAGAAATCTTACCTAAAGTAAGTTTAGGAATAACTGAAATATACAAATGAAACCCAGTCTTAAACATTCCTCATTCCATTATATTACATTCCTTGTCTTATAACTGGTCGTATAATTATCTAAAACCCCATTTATTAGTTCAATATCTGAGATGACAGGCATTCAGTTTGCATTTGAAATTTTGGGGCTGTCCCCAAAACACTTTATTGTGGGGGCTGGGACAAAATTGGGTTAAGAAAAAATGACCTCTTTTTCATCTAATAATGGTATTCAGAGTTTGGCTTGGCCAATGTAACCCATTCAAAAGGTAAGTTGGGGTATCCATCTATTCTTATTAATCTCGATTGTTCATCTCAAAATTTTAAATGGTCGCTGTTCTGGTTAAGGGTGAGATATCGACCTAGGATTTGCGTCACTGTATTCCTTTTGAAAAGCCCTTCAAAATGAGGGGTCACTCAATAGGGGTTGATGTTTCAAAAAATTAAGTTATCCCCTGCACCCACCCTGTTTGAGAGTAAGCAAAAATTTTCGATGTCAAAAATCCCGGAACCTTTGTTAACAAACAATGCCACAAATAAAATATTTCTGTCTATTTCGGTTTGAAAAATACATATTTGTTTATATATTTAATTTACACACTCTATACTAAATCTATAAACTATGCTTAATAAATTTCCAAAGAGGGTTTATGTTTTTTTAAATGGATGTAAATGAAAACGTTTTACAACACTAGCAAAATATATACCGAATTTATATGAAACACGGTAAATATACACAAATGGGGGAAAATCGATTTCGATTGGTCACACCAATCATCATCAGATCCAATGAGAGACTGGCAGTTCCAAAATGGCATCTGTCCTGTTATCCTATTGGAAACAGTTGCTGGAAGTTCCGTCGGAAACAGGTTCTTGAACGTACCACTAGAGTTAAATTTCACTTGCTCGCTAATCAATTTGTCTCCGGTTATAAGGAATAAGGACACAAATAATCGCAAATGGATTCAAGAAGTATGGAGTTTCTATATCATTCAAGGCACAGATCACAATTGGAAAATTCTATACCCAAGTACTGATGAATGCAAAAATAATAATACTGCAGGAATATAGAAAATTAGTTGCAATGATTGTGATAAAATTCTATATTGGCCAAACAATATTTTGTAGAAAGATTTATCAAGCTGGTATTAGGGAAGCCGAAAAGATTAAATATTGCCAAATGCTTAGAAGATGGACATACAATAGGAAAATAAAATAAAATCTTAAGATATTGAAATGAAATAAAAAGGGAAATATAATAAATAGGTGGAAGAAATTATGTATATTAAAGAAAAATGTAAAGATAGAGAGACAAATTGATAAAAGAGCAAGTGAACTTGACTTTGGTGGTATGTTCAAAAACCTATTTTCAACGGAACTTCCGACAGCCATTAGGATAAAAGGACAGATGCCATGATGGAACTGCCAGTCTCTCATTAGACCTGATGATGATTGGTGTGACCAATCGAAATCAATCGTAATCATCCACCATTTGTGTATTTTTACCGTCTTGTATGTATATATAATTATTCAAGTGTAAATATATTTTTAAGTGTTGTAACATGTTTTTTATTTACATCCAGTGCATACAGCAACACGTATCACGATAATAAAGAAATTATTTGGCTGAAAAACAAATCTCAACAAGTTAATTATGTACTGAAAAAAATTCTAAGATCTATTAGTCCAGGCAACGAATGCTCAAAAGAAATGCATGGAACACAATTTTTGACTTTGCAGTTTTGTTTGGACAAGTTAAGAAGTGAACATCCCCCGTAACCCTCGGAGGGGGGAAGGGAGGGGGGTCTGAGGGTAAAATTTTTAGGTTTTTCCTAAATATCTAGAAAACTATCAACTTTTAGTATTCCTTATTAAATTGGAAAATTAAAGAAAATAAATTTTCCTGTAAGAAAAGTATATATAATATGTTTATTTCGGTCCAACCATTTACAAGATAAGCACTAATTTTATTAATATTCGAAATATTCCTTACTTAGGAAACACATGTAAATTTATGAATAATCTACAAACCCACTGGGGCAAGGATTTTTTCAGCTAAAGGAAAATGAACAACATTCATGAAATATTGACAAAATTCCCCGTAATTTGACACCTCAATCATAAAAATCTGCCCAAGGTAAAAATGTTGGTGATCTTTAAAAAAGGTTATTTTTCAAAAAAAAAAACTACTACAAACATGAGGTTGCCACAACGTTTTTGTGAACTCGCCAACACCTTTACTTTTGGGACCAATTTTTATGATTGAGGTGTCAAATTACTGGAAATGTTGTCAATATATTTCATGAAGTTGTTTTTTTCATTTAGGTGAAAAATAACAGCCCCAATGGGCATGTATGTTACACACAAATTTAAATTCATTTATTATGGAAGGGGTATTTGTTTGGATATTAATACAATTATTAGTGCTTACCTTGTGAATGGTTAGACCAAAATAGCCGTATTATACACTTTTCTTACAAGTAAACTAATTTTCCAATTTAATAGGTAATACTAAAAGATATTTCAAGATATTTAGGAAAAATCTAAAAATAGTACCCTTAGACCCCCCCTCCCTCCCGCTTAAGGGCTACGGACTGGGACTTTTATATTCACCTCCTCCCTAGTTCAATAAAAGCTGCAAAACGAAAATTGAGTTCCAAAAGCCCTCTCTCTATACCTTTTTGTTGCCTGGTCTATTTAGAAATAATGTTAAAATAAGGCAGTGCTCAAACCTATGGTACATGCTTGCAATGTACCTCATGATCATACATTTAAAGTTTACTACAAGGACTTCAGCAAATTGTGTTGAATTAGTTGTTTATACTTGGAATGAAAGAAAAGAAACGAATGGAGAATTGAAGGGTACATCCCAATATAAAATTTTCAGTTATTCTTAACTAACGTGATGTACGTAAAACCTCATTTACAAAGACCCTGGATCCAAGGGAAAAATCGGATTAAAAAGAAATTTAACCTTATTTTTATTACAAAATGCTCTTATATTTGTGTCTTAGGTTAACTTTTATTTTGAAAATGACCAATCAGTACCAGGTTCATAAGGCCCAGGGGTTTTTTTAGTGCCAGGTTTTGGCGAGCAGATTGGGGTTCAATAAACACTATTATATTTTTATTTATAATAAAATTTGAAAGGAAAAATAAAATAGCACGTTCAAAATAAGAAAATATCATCCACAATGTACAATTTGGTTACATTATGTTTAACCCGTCAATGATATTTTAGAGGAATTTACTGCTTACTATTTATACTTCTATTTTACTATTCACTTATATTTACTATTTTTTATTTGAGTTTGTGATTATACTATAGGAACGCTAATCCTAAACAGGTAGATTAATATAGAAAATAATATGTATTGATTTGAATTTAGTGTTTTTGGCCACTTATTTTACAATTAACAATATTTAAAATCTTCCTGGAGGGTTAGGAGCCTCTCGTCAGCCTCTTAATCAACATCCCACGTGACTCTAGCGCGGTAGCACCTCATGCTAAACAGGAAAACTGAGCTAGGTTTTATATTAACCTACTTTTAAAGTACCTGTACTAAAACGTAGTTCTCAATTGGATGCTCTATAGTGAGAACGGCATTTAAGAATTTTAGTTGCGGTTGTAAATGCTGAAATTAAAGATTATAAATGTTTAAATAATTTCAATAGACTAGTACAGTTCTATTAACCTAACATTTTAAGTGCTTTAGTTAATTGAAACATATTAATTGCGGAATAATTAAAACAACGAAAAATAATACATTGAAAATTATATTTGGAATATTTATAATTTAACGCAAAATATGATGTGAATATTTGTTATGATATAGTCAAGTGGCAAATAATAACTCAAAAAAATGTATAGCCAATCATTCAATAAATAAATGGAAGAAAATACCAGGAAATATATAAAAGCTACAGTGAAGTGCTTGGTCGCATTTTGACTATAACTAAGCTGGTTTAAACACAAATATTACTGTATTTTTATTTTACAATGTTTTGAGAAACCTTTTAAAACTTAAACATAAAGTAGCACTTTACTCACGATCCTTCCAACGTTTAAGAGACGTTTTGAACAAAGCGCTCCCGGTCGTCTACTCACCTGAAATAAAACGTGCATGAAAGTAAACTGTTACATTCCACTTTATGCAGACTATAGATCACTCTCCACTTCAACGAAATCCATTAACTATAGACAATAAAGATCTTATTTTGAACTATCACAACAATTATTAGCTTTAAGTGTTATTTTGCACAGACTAATATTCTTTTCGTTATACTGCTTCAAAAACAGATGTTTTAATGCATGTTTTGCGGACCTAAATACACTCTTTTTATTCCTAGGAATTAAAAGCTGATGTACTCAATACCAGCTGACTCTCTATAGTCCTAGGTCTATAAAAGTCAAAAAGTGCCGAGTACGTCGTAATAATCGAACAATATTCATTCGATTACAAATAATCGAAACATTCATCGTTATTATCGAAACATTCATTGTTGTCAGTTTAATCAATTTGTGAAACTCGCTCATTTCACCAATCGATTATTACATGCGTTCGATACGTCGATAGTTGTTCATTGTTGTCAGTCTACCCTAACACAAATGAAACAGACAATCAGCTGATTGCTTCAAATAGCACAGTGGCATCTTTGGAAGGCATCTTTAAAGGTAAACAAGCTGTAACATTTTGGTTTTCTTAAGTAGTTTACGTATTGTATTGAGCAATATAACGAAAAATATAGTTCATCACACGGACCTAAAGCTGCTTTTCGTTACTCGGTCATTTTTCAACCTCGGCTTACAGCCTCGGTTGTAAAACTTGACCTTGTTCGAAAAGCGTCACTTTAGGTCCTTGTAATGAAATATACTATTAATCCAAGCCTTCGTATATAGCTATCTTGAGATTGTGCTGATTCAAACTTTTTATTCAAGATATTTACCTTGACTTGTAAAACATCTTCTACCTATGTATAGTAGATAGTTGGGCCGATTAATTGCTTACTTTCTGCAACAAAAGTTTTTTCCTTCTCGCACAAGAGCCTACATATTGTGTTGATTGTGTGACCGCAGTAAGCTTTGTTGGTGGTTACATTTAATTACACCCTCTTTTAATCCCGATCAAAACCAAAATATACATCTTTTAGAAAGGCAAAGATGAGTCAATTTTAGTATCAATAGTCAATGGTAACACAAATTAATTTCCTGAAGACGTTTGCTGATACAAATATGATAAGTAAACAATGACCAAAACAAACGTTTCTTTTTTATCATCTAACTAAAAATAAATAAATAAATACTACCGATTTGGTCGTGATTATGTCCTTAAACACAGTAGGCGTAGGTGAAAATGTTCTATAATAGGACCACGGCCTTGACATTGGTCTGACACAAATATTACTGTACTAATAATAGTCTTCTGGTCTCTTATTAGCTGTTATACTTCTACATAATAAACACTTTTGAAATCTATTCATGACACAGTGTCTGAAAATGTCGAATTACATAATTGGTTTGCAGTAAAAAAAGACTTTTTTATACGAATGAATATTTTTAGGTCGTAGTAAAAGGATTGATAGTTCATTTCAGTATATATAAGTTTACTGTTGTACTAACACAGTAGCTACAAACAACAAAATAATTTTTACAAAAACGTATCGAAGATCTCATAAGCCCGCAACATGAAGGAAGGCGTTACGAAAATCATTTTTGTTGCTAGGGTTTTACTGGTGGGCAGATTTAGGCCATAATCTTTGGGGTGATATGGAATATTGCATGGAAAAATGCATAAATCAATCTAGGCTACTATTAAAATAGTTAATTTTAAGGCATATTTCAAATAGCAATATATTTGATTAAATTACAACCCTTTGTATAATTCACGTTAGAGCTTTCCAAAAAAAAAAAACAAAAAAAAAACAGTTTCCCTTTCCCTAGAAAAAATCCACAAAAGATCAGGGGGTGGCCTGCACTCACTAGCACCCCTAGAAATCAGCTAATGGTTTTAATATAAGTTATTAGCTCTAATTCAGTAAAACCAAACGAAAAAGATACATTCGAGTCATGTGAGTCAAGTTTAGACCATCCAGTGACACTTTCTCACGACCGTTCGTATCCTTCCTAAAAATACTTAGCCGCATTACAGCCAATGTCTAAATATAACCGGGCATCCGCAGAGCAGCGAAATCTATCGGCGGCGCTGCGCAACTGTTGTCGAGTTTGGCGGATCGTCCGCTACGAGCACCACCGTTCGGGTCGATATCTTCTCCTCCGATAGATAGCAGCACCGTGCTAAAAGCCGGTATGCGTGTCCGTAGCCCGCGAATCGCGAAAATATTGAATTATTTATGCCTGTCCTAACCTATATACCACGCCTTTACTGGACTGCGGAAACGGCCGATGTCTGCCGAACGATCTCGATGGCGCTCGGTTAGGTTATGTTCCGCATCGCGATAGCTTTGTCGCTTACGAACACATATATCATCCAGAATGCAGACTTTCTTCCGTGAAGGGACGTTGCTACGGTGAATTAACAATGTTGGAAACTTTTATTGGCAGATTTAGTGGGAAAGTTGCATCAAAGTGGGTCTTTTTGGTGTCCTGCGGCATGTCTTTAAGACTTGAAGATTTTATCATGTATATATAGGTTTCAAGAATGTCAATGCAACAGCACATGATTTCATCCCTGTCAAATATCAATCTAAACATATGTCAGCCCTTGCTTTTTATTAAAGATGTAGCCAGTGATGATACTCTAAAAATACGTTATACTCCAAGATCTAGTGGTAATTTTAAATTGTATTCAACATTTAACTGTTGATATATCCACTTTATGTTAACTAAACTATCATAAAACGCATTTTCTATAACTAGCTGTTATGGGGTTGGTAGGCTAAGCCAAAGTTTAGTCAGATTAAATTGTATGCTTTGATGAAGTTTATGCGATTTGACTACAGCAGTTTCTAAACGACAGAACGTTAATTTTGCTGCTTGTCACACATGATTAATCTGAAGCGAGATGAATGCGTCTAGTCGTCCATGAGTTACACCCATACTCCTGAGTGGCGGCTCTATAATTGGTAGCTATCATGGATGATTAAGGGCCTTTAAATCCGGTTGATGCTTGAGATTCGAATGAAATATTAATTATTATATCAAATGGCGTATTAAGAGAATCGCGTGTAAAATTGGTTCACAACTCTTTCTGATAAAATTCTAAAATAAAACTTGTTTTTTAAGGCGTATGGAGCTGCTATTGAGAACAAATACGAATTTCATGAAAAGGAAGAAACGAAACCGTTTTCGAATGTTAAAAATATCCTTTTTGAAGTCACTTTTCTAATGGTACACTTTTAGTCCAGCCTGCCTTAGGAGACATAGTGTTATCGTGATAGTCTATAGACTGTCATAAAACAACTCCTCCCTTTGAGAAACCAACCATAATTCCAATAACCCATAAAAGGGTTGTAATGTATTGGGTAAATAAAATATTGGGTTATGATACCAATAATCCTTAAATATATTTATGGGTTTTGGTATTATGGTTGAACAGGGATGTATTACGATTTTGTTGTTCATTATAGTGGGTAAACCACTTTTTGAAATTATTATTTTAAGGAAATCCTGGAGCCAGGAATACAATTTAGTTCGCTTGGATTTGACGATTTAGCTATGTAAATTATAGTGGTGGGGGAAGTTTAGTTCTGTAGGAATTGTACACATTTTGTTCTTCAGAATTTTAAGATCGACAAGCTTGACCTGTTTGACCTAGAGGAAAAGTTTTTTTTTATAAATTATTAATTTACTTTCCTTAGTAGTTTTTTTATTTTTTTAAATACACTTTGAAGCTGATATATTAATTGGTGGTTTTATTTTGCTAAGGTAGGTAATTTTTTTATCGTTTTTGAAATCTACTACTGTACTTGTAATAGTGAAAAAATCATAGTATAATTGTACTCTGTAAAAATATTAAAAGAACTCCAGTTACAGGTTCTTGTTACTGTTATGGAAAGAAAAATTATCAGACTAGCTAAAAAAGAAATAGTTTTTATGATAAATCTTTATTCAAAGAATATGTTTGTAGAAAATTATAATCTATTAAGTCTACTACTCTATTCTATTTAAGTAAAATATTGTGAGCTAAGATGTTTTTACATATTTTAAATGTTTATTGATACTAAATACAAATCGACGGTAAATCTTTTAGGAATATAGAGCCTTGAGAGGTTTTTTTTAGAACAGACTAAAAATAAATCATGAAAATGGTACTCAGTGTTGCACTTATATCTCCCGTGAAAGTAATAACTAATATACATTTAGCTTAATGTTCTACGGTAATACCTTTTACAGTCATCAATACCTACACTTCCGTAAAGAGAAGTAATTAATTAATGCGTTTAAAATCCATTCAGTTATTTGGTTAACTAATTTTAAACAGTCAAGTTAATCTCAAGAAGAAGATTTAATTACGAATTACTTACTGTAAAAGAACCAAACCAATGAACCAAACCTTCTTAGAGGGAGGAGTATTTTTATTTTTGATTTTAATCGCAAGAAAATATTAGACTAGCTTATTTTATAGTTAAAATGTGTGAAACCCTGTGTAAAACATTGTAAAATAAATAATGAATGATGAACAGTTGATAATTTAAGTATAGTATCTAATAGATTGTAATTCTTTTCAGCTTATTTCAAATATTTCAGAATAAAGAGGTTTCACTGTAATTCGCGATTAATATTCGGATGCAATTTTTACGGCCTTACCAATAAAAAGAAGCAAGACCAATTGCAAATTGAAACACAAATTACGGTTAAAAAAGGTGATAATACTTACTCATGTAAAAACAGTCACACAATGACAATGTCGTTTTCATTCAAATATGTAAGCTTCATTCTGTATCGGGGGTTTTAAGTTGGTATATCTGTGTCCGGGTCTACAAGTTTGTATGCCTGTATCCGTGTGTACGAGTTGGTACCGCTGTATCCGGGTTTGTCAGTGTTACCAAGGTGTAGGTCTTGCTCCGGTGCGATTTGATGTGAATAAATAAACCAGAGGCTTGAGATATCGAACCTCGCCTTTACTGTCTGTCCTACTGTGTTATGTCCCAGCAAATCCTGCGTTTCACCGTTTCTATATTGAACTTATAGGGGACTAGCTGATCAACCCCGGTTTCACCCGTGGACAAATATAAAAACTTCCTTGGATTAATGATTTAATGTTTCATTAATTTTTAATATGTTATTAGGTTGTCATGACAGCTTCATAAGATTCCCTATGGTTTAAAATTGTAACTTTGACGTGCCATAGGGCGTAACCCTGAGGGAATTTAGTCAAATCCTTTCTTAGGGGATGGCTACACCCCGAGAGGAACGTCCATGTATACGTTTTCAAGGTTCTAGGTCAAGTAGTATGGGCTGCACGAGTATAGGTGAGTGGTATTTGACAAATATATAGTAGATATAAAATCTAAATGGAATTGCAATTATGCAGATTAATTTTCCGTCCGAACCAGATATCTACTTTCTTTCACCTTCATATTCCTAACATTGATTAAAAAAACCCATCTTTACTTCCTTTTACTTTTCAATGCTCTAGTTATTCACTCCGGCTACGATCAGAAACTTCTGTTGCTAAACATAATAAGAATTTCTTTCAGCATAACATTTCATATAATTGTGCAGGGCTTTTTAAGTCATTGCCTCAGGATCTTTAAATGGAAATTCCATTATTAAAATTTCATAATCCTTTGATAACCGACAAGGCATACTACAGTATCTATGACTTATTCGAGAAGGTAACTATCCCAACAATTTAATTTTCTGATTTTCGTGCAGTTTTCCTTTTTCAATCTTCAGGATTTAAAGGTTTAGTTTTATAATATTATGTTGTTTATTGATATTGACAAAATCCTTGCAATGTATTTGTTTTTGGCAAATACAATCATAAATCTTGAATCTGCCTGAATTACACTATCAATTGTTTTATAAAACACCTTTTATGAAAGCTGGTGATCTTCTTTGATTTGACTATGGTTTTGGCTCAATTGAGGCATACAAACCAGCTGTTACGAAGACCCCTATACATATTTCATTGAATTTTTTTCTGTGAAATAAAGGCCTTACTGAAAAAGTAGATAGTTAATAACGAGAGAGATGGGAAGCTTAAACTGATTTATGTGTTTATTTTTTTTACGAATCATGTCCTTGATTGTTTTCTTTAGTATTTACTGAGGCAATTCACATAAACAATTATCGTCGTTAAACTGCACTTTTAAATTATTGCAACTAAAAACTATAGATTTTTTATTAATGCAACAGAAGAATCCGTAATTTGTAAAAATAAATTTGCCAAGTAGAAAACCCTGTTAACTAATGAAGTCATTTAGATTTCCTGCTAAGCAGTTAACATAAACAGTCCACCTTTCAAATAAGAAAAAGTGGATGTTGACTTGGTAAGCGATCTCTTCAATAGAAGATTCATTAAAAGATGCTACGGCGAGGGTTTCATTCAAAACGATAAACAAAACAGTCGAGGGAGGTGGGAGAGAGGCCCGTTTTGTGTATTTTAACCTTTGTGTCTTTAGAGGAAAAGTTGGAGAAATTTGATGTTATTCGTTGACGAAACGGATTAGGAGAAAACTGATTAATTTCTCTATTATTTTCTAGATCAAACGTTTTATTCCTGACTGACATATTTTTATCAACCTTAAAGCAAACGAGTGCACAAACTCGTGTAAAAAAATTGAACAAGCGAGCTTTCAAAGTCGAATAAAAAAGTTAGGTTTGGAACGAAACTTAACAGTAGAACAATATCAAATTCAGAAGCAGTAATTAAAAATGGATGTTTGGTAAAATAATTTAACTTAAAACTTAAGAAATCTCATTCATCCGTATTTGGCAAAATACCAGGCGTAGGAGAAGGAAGTACTTGGCGGAATTAAGTTCCGTATAAACATACAACGGCGCGGCGCCGAAACGCAATATAGGGGCACGCATGTACTGCAGATATTGCGTCCGAAAGAGTGAAGGCGGCGACTCAGACAATACGGATTTATTAACATCAAAGTTCAATCAACGGCTGATTGTATTAGATCAGGGAAAATATTGAACTGCTCGAAAGTTATAGTGCCTTTTATACATCAAATATTTAGAAAAATATCCAAAATATTGTGTTTGATTCTGAAAAATTGTGAGTACATAAAGAATTTAGTTTATATAAAATTAATTTTACTTTGTCTTCTTAATATTTTTAAATAAACTCACTGTCCTGTTAATTGTTTCAGTTTATCAAATTATTAAGAGAGTTACACATAACAAAGATATTTGTTTTTCAAGTGAAAGTTAGTAACTGAAAAGTAATTGACCTAAGCGTGATAATAACTATATGGTGTTTGATATATAACTGAAATTTGTTTTGATGTAGTGCTCTGGATATTTGGGTAAACTTTATTTTACTAGACACAAAAGATATTTAATTGGGTTTTACTGGCATAGTCGATCAATATTGTGATAGGTCTTACTAACCTTAATTCATATTCGTTATATAAATGTGTTTTTAGTATTGGAATAAGACTTAAACAGACAAATGAGTTTTATATAGCCTTTTAAGGTTAAATGAAACGGTCCGTTCATTCCTAACTCAACAACCACGATAAAAAAAATTAACTAACCCATTCAATAGCATAGAGATTCAGCCGATCATGTTCTTCTGTCGCTGAAACGTATTGGTAGTGTATAATGTGCTACAACGGCGATGTCGTCGTATACGACGATGCTTTTAGGAGCAGTCTAAAAATTCTTATCACCTTCAAAGATTATTGGATTCCTCGCTTTGTCATTCTAATATTTCGAGTTGATATCTTTCTTTCAAATCCTTTTACGACTTATTATTTGCAAGAACTGTTATCGGAATGTTATGATTGTTGAAATCTGTTTCCAAACACCATTATCAGAAATATATATATTTTCTCTTAATTTTTTGGAATTTACAAAAAAAACTCAAATTCAAATTGAGCTAAGTTGGATTCCATCAATAAAATAATAAGTTTACCTTAGTATTATTTTTGTTTAAAGTTTGAAACAGCAACCAATCAAACTGTAGTTAAGTATTTAAATTTAATTGTGTTTTTATATACCAATCATCCTCTATAATTTTAAAGTAATAGCTTTCTGTTTGCTTAGAAATGACCAGTAAATGTTTATACAAGAAATTGAACAAATTCTAACTGATTTTAATAATTATACATATTTTTATTTTACAGGGATATAAATGTTTTATTGATTGAACAAAGCAATGGAAATTGTTGGGTAATATGTATTTAAAAAATTAAATACCAACTTTTATTAACTAGCATGAATAAGGTTAAGATTATGTAATGTGCAAGAATATGATGGATTATTTTATACTTACATTGTAATTTCCTTTCGTTATTAAAAAATAAATCTAAAACAATTACTTGGAAAAAGCTTCTCCTTAAAATTTCTACTTTAAATTTTGATTATATCCTGTATAGGGAAACTGAAGGTTCTGCTGTATCTTTTATATGGGATAGTATTTGAAAACAGGACCGTCCATGAATACATAATAGGCAATAGAGTATTTTTAACGTTCATAAAAGCCGCAGCAGAAATAAATGCATATAAAACTTGTTTGTTCTTTATTACAAATAACATCTCACAAAAAATAAAACACTCCCCGTTGCAGCAGTCCTGCATACTCAGCGAACTTCAAATGCTTTAAAATTCCATACGAAGCCCTACTACAAGTAAAACAATATACGTCCATGAAAAAGCGCGTTAAGCTATTCTTCATTGGAAAAAAGATGGAAACTGAGGGCAGGTTTACTCCCATGAAAATATGATAATAGGGGAATATAGGCTATGTTCAAGAAGGTCTGAAAACCACCAATCTAGTTTCATTATATATGTTGGAAAATAAGCGAGTTATAAAATTTGTATTTATTTCCCTTATAGTGTAATGGCAAGTCTGTGAGTAGGTTTGTTGCCACGGAAGTGTACACAGTGGATTTTAGGTCACAATTGAGTAAATCTCAAATATATGGAACCACATACCAAGTTTGATGTGGCTCTAAAACGAAAATTATCATGGCCTTGCCTTAGTTCTTACTTTGAGACCTACAATAACTTATTTCCTGTAGCTGAAATTGGCTAAAGTTATTATCCATGTCTATCAATACCTTTTATTGACTTCATAAAATTCACTCACTTGAATATTTAAAATACTCAACTAATTGCCTTGTTCCTGTATAATTTTATCATTCGCTGATGTGATAAAATTCCCAACTCAATCTTTTCTTTGTACCATTGTAAAGCTGAGCCGCTGAGCGGGCCGGGGAACTAACGACTTGGCCGGAGCGATAATCAATCTCTTATTTATCAACATCGACCGACTGGCTTCTGGACTGGCGATCAACCAACCACTTGACTATCGGACGATTAACTATCGAATGACCCTTAAATCTACATAAAAACAAAAATATATATTTATCAACAAACACTGATTAGAAGATAACTATTCGATTTTTAAAATTGTAGGTTAATGCTCAGCCGATGGTTTTGAGGCTTTTTATCACCAGTCGAGAGACAAGGTAAATCAATCGATATTAATCAGTAAAGTTTCGATTTATGAATTAAAAAAAAAAAATCTATCATTATTGTATTTGTAAAGAAAACTACTTGACTACTACTACTACTTGGAGGCGGATGGATGTAAAAATGCCAATGTGACAAAGCAGAACTTCAGACAAACGTTCGTTATCGTAAAACTGGCAGGACTTCATAATTTAATCGGAGAATAATAGTAAGCAAATAGCAAATTTACGTGAAATATGATGGTATTTTATGAACATGTTTCTATGAAGGATATAGAAGGCTAAAGTACTTGAATAGTGAATATATTTGATGCTATGACAGATTTATAACTTACAGTACAGTACATATTCTAAGAGTTTTGAAGGCAGGACACATTAAGTATTTTCATCCTCTCCATCACTATGAAGTGTGAGATCCATCAAAGTGACACAAAAGTATGAGGAAAATCGCCTTATAGTGGATATTTGGTCCATAAAGTAAAAAGCATGATAAATGGAAATAAGATCACCGTAGAAACATTATGCATATAATGTCCTAATTAAAATTTAAGGATTTGGCCGTGAAAATAAATATATATGCTAGAGATATGACAGTTAATGTGAAGATAAAAAATACATACCGAAGAATATTTTTAGGGGACTTGTCACATTACGTCTATTGTAAATGCATAAATAAAAAAAAATGAAAACGAATTTCGAAACGTTGATAAAATCTCACGGTCAAGTCTAAGCTATTTGTCCGTCGTTTGAATAACAATAAGTTGTTGATATGTAGGAACTGTCAAAAACAACAAATACGTCTATGAAATATAATTTTAAAAAATAATTATGGTTCGTGTTTTTTGAATGGTTTGTTAATATATTGGGTACAATGTGTTATTTATTAATGTGTGTGGATGCACAGTAATAAGTATAAATTCTACATTATTCTGAATTCTACGTGACAAAAAGGTTGAACATTGGTTTCATCACCGCACTAAAATCTTATTGCTCTATGAAAAAACATCATGGTAATGCAAAACATTAGATTTTAATAATAAAATAACTAGAATTTAAAATTCCTAGTTACTGAAACGATTTGTGGTAACGGCTTGGCTTTAGTAAAACTAATTATAAATCAGCTGAACGAATCCAAACCATTTCATTTATTAATATAGACATGACTAAATACAAACTTTCGATTCGATTGTGTGATACACAGAACAATTAGTAAAAGTAACAAAGGAAACTTTGGCGTATTTTTAGGTTTAGAGATCAAATACCTTTCAAAAAAACATCAATATCTGACGAGCTTCATAAAAGAAAAGGTTTTGCTGTAGTAAACCTAGAATCATTGGTTGTCTCGAGGTCGTACTATATGTCAATCATCTGCTTTATTTAAAATAAGAAGCAATTACCAAAAAAGGGTTTCTTACTTGAAACTGCAATTTATTGCCTTAAAAGCTTCTTATTGAATAACTTCACCATAGTCAGGGTTTTTATATACATGAATTGGTTTCATTAAAGTAGACATATCTGTTATAGGACTTGCTATATTATTGAAATAATAAAATATTACCAATCAATCCAATTTTTAATAATACATGTTTAGGACAACGTTGTTTTAAATTCACGGTTTCAATATCAGCACAGTCTAGGCTAATCCAATTATGATTTACAACACAGACAAAAAATACATGTAATGCACTCGTTTACAAACGTTTTAATAAGTATGTAAAACGAGTAGAAGTACAACTAGAAGTAAGAAGAAGAACAGAATAGTAAATATGGTTTTGATTTGCCATAAAACATTAAACGAACCCCATCAAAGTTCGTTGATATATCTTTGTAATAAGAAGATATTGTGTATTTTTTTTAAATAATATTTTAATAGAGCTTTTCTTTATTATTAGGTTAATAGAAATTACTTTTTTTCACATTGTAATTATATATTATATTTACCCTATCACGGGCTTGGTTCTTGTTAATTTTTATGTCAAGGTTGATTTTCCCTTGTAATAATGGTATAAACATTGGGAATTAATGATGATAATTGAGTATAAACATAATGATGATTATATGATTAAGCAAATACCATAATGATAAAAATTTATGAAGAAAACATACCGGAATGAATTACTATTTATTAAGGAAAAAAATGTCATGGAAATAATTAATTTAGAAAATTAGTATAGAAAATAATTATAAATTAGTTTGGAAATTCACTTTAAAAATTACAAGGAAGGTGAACAGAAACATTATTATTGTTTTGAATTGCCATAAAAAATTAAAATATCATTAAAATTCATTAGTAACATTGGAATGCTGAATTAAATACAGCATAGACCCTACATAGACACTAATGACTTTTGCTCTAAAATTAAGTTGATTAACAAAACGTTTCTTGTTTTTATTTTTTATGAATATAAAATTTTAAAATATACTCCAGTAGCCTACAATTAGCTCAACAAATGTGGAACGTAAAAATATATGGGCAGAGGTAATGAAGATTTATTTTATTATCGAAATAAATGAACGAACGGTAACAAAAATAAGTGGATAATGTAAAAATCGGTCAGTTGGAAGACAGTAAGTGGACATTGTACGTTCGGTAGGTCGTAGTGTTAAGTGGCCACTGTCGCTCGGTGATGGGACACAGACAATCAGCTAAGTAATTTACAGGAATATTGTATGAGTCGGTATCGATTCGATCCTCGCTCCGCTGGCCGGCTTTAACGCAGTACGTGTGTGAGTAATTAAAACAACAAACATGTGCGATTGCTCTTGTAAATACGTTATGAGTGTGCAGAAATCTTATTAAATGAATGCATGTTAAGTATTACATTTTTTATTTATAACATTAATTTATACTATGATAAAAGTAAAAACTTAAATTATCTGAGATAAATTAGTGGAAGTACACCTTGTAAGAGTCTATCTAGTATAAAAAATTAAAATCCTCCCTGGAAGAAGGAAATTTCATTGCCCTTGCAGAATAAGTTCAATTGAATTAAAAATTTACCTTGAAACTACAATATTTTACTATTTTATAATTCTACAGTATATATTTTTAGTGACTTAACGAGCCTGAGTTAAAATGTAAGTCAATGAAGAAAAGCTCCACCCTTGCTTTGTATTTACGACAGTCTATAGCAGAATACAGCCCCAGAAGTACAGTATCAATGTATTTATAATCTACTTTCGAATAAGTTCGGCATTGAGCTGAATAAATAATCCGGTATTATATGGTGAACATTTAAATCAGTTCACTTAATGTGGAATGAACTGTGACGAATGTTTTAATTCCAACGTTGAAAACATCGAAAAACAATAAATATATAATTGAAGGTTTGTGAAAAGGTTTAGAAACAGCCAAATCTAAGACGTGAATTTAATTGGACTAATGTCCTACTGTTTAAAGTAAAATGTTTATAAATTATATTGTTTCATAACTGTTTAATATATTATGGCCATAATCTGGCCATATAATCCATGTTCCAAATTATGATCAAGAGTGGCTCACGCATAACTCTAACTTCGATCCATCTACCCCTCAAGTTGGGCCAAGTGACGCCAGAGTCCTTATAAGTTACACTGCTTTATTACCAAGTTAACTTTGAGATCGACTGGCCAATAAGTTATCAAATCAAAACCAAGTGACTAAAACTAAGCTTTCAAAAAATCAATTTCGAGTTAAAGAACGCGATTAGATTTCAAATTTAAAACCACATTCGTCCATTAAAACTCATGCCGAAAACAGTAAACGTAACAACAAAGTACATATTTAATGAAATGTAAGGAATGTGATAGAATGACGGATTCCAAGTTTTCAATTTGCCAAGCGGAAGCAAGGGGGTTTAGCAGTGACCGAGATACTGGGAGGAGGGAGAGAGGGGGAGGGGTAGCGGGCACTTTGCCAACACAAAGTATTATCAGGACTGCTGTGCACGAGGCTAACAAAGCTAGTTATGCAAACATCTAACATGATAACGATATGTTTCAAATTGGTTGGGTAATTAATTGTGTATTCCCTGGATCCGACCTTGTCGCAGTAATTCAGGTTGATTGTGGGGATTAATCTTTTATCCTTAATGACGTAAATGTTTTTCTAATGTGTTTAAGCAGTTGGAACCTGAATCTATTGGTGTAATGTGAATTCTAGTTGAATAACTAGATTGTCCTATATATATTAAGGGATCATTAGTTTGTTCATGGTGAGGATAATGTGATCATTATCCATTGTTTAGTCCCTGAGCTGAACGATTAAAATATTGTAGGTCTTAACTACTTACAAAGTAACCATCAGGACAGCTTAATAGTTATTTATGTATTAAGAGCGTAAAATAGGTCTTTCTTGCTTGAGCTAAATAGTTATCGCGCGACGCGTAGCGGAGCGCGATATTTTTAGCGAAAGCGAGAAAGACGCTTTACACACGAAATACATACAAAATTTTTCCTACAACTGCAGCTTTAATTTCCCAAACGATGAATACAATCACAGTTACTCACGTCCATTGTAGCTGAATGCGCCATTATGATTGCATAAATTCTTCATATTCCTTTTCGTGAATAATTCTAGATTTACGAGGTAATAAGTTTAATGAAACTTCTTTTGCTAATTCACTTATTTCAGGTGGAGTAAGTCCGTATTCGTCATCACTCATTTCATCCATTATTGTTGCTGAATGCGCCAGTTTGAGGTTATAAACAAGTCGAGCTCAATCGGAAGCGGAAGGGAGCGCTGTTGCGCGTCGAGTAACAATGCAGTCAGCTGGCGAGCGTAAAAGTAATCACGTGGCGAGCGTAAAATACTTTACGCTCGCTCCAAAGACTTTCAAATACATTATCGCTCGCTCCTCAGTAAACAGCTGTTTTACGATTGGGTTTCGTTGCGTAAACTGACACTTTACGCGCGGTTGTAGGAAAAATAATTTAAACATGATTCAGAACATGTTTCGACGTAACGTTAAAAAAGGTTACGTCAGAACACGTTCTGAATCATGTTAAAATTATTTTAAGCTGTCCTGACGGTTACACTGTTAAGTATTATAATCTTGCAACATGATAAGGCGAGTAAATCTTTGAAATATCAGTTTTCCCCAGGTGCTATGTTTAGACGCTTTTTACTCCGTGTAATCAGTGAGTAAAAAAATATTTTATCACCCAGCGAGAGTAAAGTGATTACTTTTTCTTCCTTCGGGAAAATTGATACTTTATTAGTGGAATAATTGATGCAGCTGAACAATTATTTGTGATACAGCTAATATGATCAAAATCAATAATTCTGAAATCGAGCTCCTTTAAATGTCTACGCAGAATTGCAAATATGTTAGGTTCAACAGATTGCAAGTGCTAACAGCTGATTTAGTAGCAAGAATAATCACATAGGAATTACAGTGACATCAATCAGCTGTAAGAACGTCTACAAATTAAGCGTCTAAGAATGCAGCAACAATCAGTTGATCGCTGGTGCATGAATGGTTGCAGCTACTCGGATGCAGGCACTGATTGCAGATCGAAACAAAAGTATATCGTATATTGATTGCAAATTCAATGAAAGATGTTTAAAGATTGGTAATTTACTATTGTAGGTGGGGGAAAAATGTGTGTATTTCGAGAGTAAGGCCTCGGATATGATATATCATACGAGTGACGAGCGGGAAGCGAAACGCTCGTTTTTCGGGTAGCATTTATCTGTCAGCTGATAATTTTGAAGGCAGTGGCTACGATTATTCCAAGCGACGAGCGGAATTCACTGGTATCGCTCAGTGTCGTTTTTGTCGCCGGTCAGGTTTGCAAATGTTTTTCGTGTCGCTTGTCGCTCACCATCTGCATTGTTGCATTGTTGCGCGACAACGATTTTGTTGATGAAAAAGCGGGTTTCATTTCGTCAGGTTGGAAACATGAGGGGCTTTAAAATTAATAATTTAGTAATGAAATACAGTTTTTTGAACGGCACTTTCATGACTCAAACCTTCAGGGAGTTATCGCCCACCGACTGTCGCTTACCGCGCGTCGCTCGCATCGTACCCGAGGGCTTAACCATATCGTCTCGCTCGTGAAAATTTTCACCCGTGAGACAATGTTGTACTTTACCCACTGAACACATAAATAACTATTACTTATCAGGTTAGATTATTTCTATAGGAAGATAAACAATCCTAAAAGATACGAGTAAAAAATTCCGATCTTAGTAAAATTCTCACATTACCTCAAACTGTCTACGTGATAAAGGAAAACGTTTTAGGAAATAACTAAGTCTGCCTTGGGGTGGTCGGCTTTCTTTGGTGTATGTATCTACAGTTTCACTTTGCAACCTTAACGTTCGGCTCGTGCAACGTTTTGTTCAACTAGATCTGTAAACTATAAATATTGAGTGTTTAACAAATACCACAACGACTTTGAAGGACTGTCAAGGACTCCCTCATACGACTTATGGATTTGATTTTGATGATATTTTGTATTAAAATATTTCAAATATTTTACAAAATACTTAAGTAGGCGCTATGTGAATTTTGTTCGTAATACAAAGAATAACATTTTCAAAGTGAATTTTTCAATATTTGATGTGTTATAGCAATAAAATATATGTTCAAATATGACAGTAGATCCTGACATCCTGAGCTTGGAAACAACATTTGATAACACTTTGTTCCTGACGAGGACTTGGCGTCAAATTGAAGACAAATAAATCAAATTCTGACCTCAGGATATCAGGAACTATGATGTAGCTGAACAATCTTTTGTGATGCAGCTAATATCATCAGTCTGCTACATGTAGAATGTTTGTTGTATATCAAACGGAAGTCATATTGAGCCTATTTATTCTTTTTTGTAAAACAATTGAGTTCTGCTAGAAAATTACACCAAAATAAAGTTTTTAAGTCTATGTGGAGTATGTACAGGCTTACAAAGATGTAAAGGTATGTTTTCAAACACCCTGATTTAAGGCAGCGCGATCACGTAACGAAACAGTTCATATCCCATGATAAAATAATTAACTATTCTAAACTGTAGGTCGATGTGTTATAAGTATGAGGTACATTACACAAACAGGCGGGACAAAGCTTAGTGGAGGTGACCTCTAGACGCTCTTTACAGGAAAAAAAAACATTTACTCTGAAGTGTAAAACTCGAAGCATGTAAATTAAAGTTGTTGGTTAATGAATGAATAAAGGTTATTACCCACTTGTTATTTTGAATCAATTTATGTTGAATAGTGAATGTATTTAGATTGTTTTACTTACACTATAATAATGAATATATTTATATTGATCC
Source organism: Flexamia atlantica (assembly GCA_035578135.1). Taxonomy (NCBI): domain Eukaryota; kingdom Metazoa; phylum Arthropoda; class Insecta; order Hemiptera; family Cicadellidae; genus Flexamia; species Flexamia atlantica. Next base: position 26,551,159 of record JAQJVK010000008.1, on the reverse strand, counting down.
ATGAGGATATTCTTGCAAACCATGTTTGTTATTTTTAAAATTAATTTTAATTAAATATGTCACAGTTCTGTCAGTTGCACAGTTCTGTTAGTAGCAATGTTGTTACTATAAATTAATTTAGGATACCATGCATGTTGAAATTAAATTAATATTTATGATGTTCACCTAGATTATTGCATGTGTATGATTCCCTGCATGTTACCAATTGTATTTTTGATGGAATAAATATTTAATTCATTCATTCATTCATTCAGTTCAAGACGATGTCTATAGCGTTGTTATAGGCAGTTAATTATACTTTAAACTTTAGATGTTTATTCTAATTTTACAAGTAAAACAATGTTATTGTTTTTTTAAACCAGTTTTTTATGAATTTAATATGATTTAAAAGTGGTTTTAAATTGGAAAAACAGTTATGATAACGAATATTAGTTTATCTAAATAGTTTTTAAACTTAATCGTTGAACTTACACTTCTTTCAGGTCTTATCGTTTATTGAAACACAACTGGATACGTACCTGTAAAAAAGAGAAATCATTAATATTTATAAATAAAAAATATGTACATTGCTGCAATATACAAATATCTTGCAAACGTACAGGCCAAATATTCATGAAAAAGCATAAAGTTTATCATATAATTGATTATATTTTTATTATATTAGGGTGTTCACCCGTGCGCTGTGTATAACACGACATTTCCGCACACCATGTAAAATGTTTATGACGGTGATTAAGCACAGGCAGAGCTGTGACACCGTGACACAGATGTGTACGGCAGACGTGACGGGCAGATTGATAAGTTTTTTACAGGTCACTTCAAGTGACTTGGCCACCAATGTTAAAAAGAATACTCGAGCAGCACGCTGAGATGAGGGAGCGACATTTTATTTAAGGGGATTTTTATGATGGGCTTAAATTCGCCCATTTTAGACTCCCAATGTTGGGCTTTCTAACTCCCTTAATTTGGCATAGAGGCGTCCAATTTGTTACGATATATTATTGGCCAAACATAGTATAGAAAATAATATCCATACCACAGCCAGGGCATCGTATTGCATTTAGTAAATTCAAATGTTCGTTCATAAATATTTGTTTTGTTATTACAACTGTAGACAAAAAAATCAACTTACTTACCCGCTTACTTACTTACTTACTTGCTTACTTTGTTTTAGTTTAGGTCTAGAATTTCAGTACTATAATTACCTTTAACAAAATATGTATGCATTTTGTACTCTGGGCTTTTATTGTCCTTCTTGGGCCCCAAAAATTAAAATTTGGTTAATTGTTTCCCACAAAAAAGTGGGATTAGGAGTGCTCCGATTCTAAACTTTTCCAAGATATTATAGAAAGGAATGTTCGTAACAAATGTGAAGAAAATCAGACAAAGATTGCGACTGTAAGAGTGGCAACGAATGGTGGTTTTTGGCATCTGATGTCACCAAAACAAAAAGTTATCATGATCCATGGTTCTGAGCCTCCGTGCGGGTGACACTAACAGCTCACTCTTTCGTAGGAAATTTACTAGTTAGAATTAGTCTTACGACTTGTACGGCCACGTCATTTGATCAAAACTATATATAGTACATTCGTTTAAGCTACTTTAGAGTTTCTAATTCTGTTTGGAGTACAGGGTAAGCCGTGTAAAATGCACACACAGATTACGCTGGCACTAATAGCATTATTGTTGCATTTGTGCTAAAGGGTTTCCGTAGTTTTATGCTTATGAGGAAAAGATGGGTACTTGAATTTTATTGATACTGCTACGATAAAGACACGACAACATTTATTCTATCCGTACAATAATATTTTCTGATACTCGTCGATCGAATTGTACTTAACATACAATTAACTTATATGAAAATTATTTTTTAGGGAAGATCGACTTTAAACGGTTTTTAAAACTTAATAAGAACTATTTCAAGATGGAGAAAAATACCTAATACACTTCTTTTCCCAATTAAGAGCTTGAAAAACAGAGCTTTTGTTCTGAGCTAATGACTATTATAGGTATATTTATTTTTAAATTAGTACCTACTCTATAGTTAAATTAAGGAACCTGGATGATCTCTTTAATTTACTTGGAATCAAAAAGAAAAAAATGTCATGTCTTATATTTTATTTGCTTAGTTTGTACCACAATCAATTATTTGCAATATAGAGCAAATACAGTATAATGTATTCTTTGTGAGGAACATGGTGGAGATCAATTGTTACCAAACAGAGGAGTTTTCGAATTAGACTTTAGGATCTGGGAAAGAAAAAAGACACAAATCTGCGAAATCATCGAAAATTCATAGCATTAAGTAATTTGTTGTCGTTCCAAACCAAAAATATAATTTGTAACGCTTTTTAGTAAAAAATCAAAGGATCAGCATTTTCCACATAGGTATGTTTATGTATTCAAAATACCGAAACAGCTTTCTAACAATTACATTAAAAATACACAAAACACAAACAGTTTCAACGTAATTTTAAGATTGTAGTACACGGTAGACATTATACTTAATTTTCAACTCTGATGTTTAGTTCTTGAGAAAGAAACGTCAAGACGCGGAAACGCTTGTCGGATCACGTACTCAGCGAGTTTTCTGCCCAAGTTCATCTGTAGCAGAAGTCCAGTCAACTTGTCCAAACCAGCGACTTCTTGAAAACGAAATTGTAAAATATACTTTGGGCCAAACATTATGGAAATATACATAAAATTAGAGTAGATTATAATATAATTTGCTAAGGCTAGTGCTTGGTGGTACTGGAAATAGAAGGCCTACCGGTTAGTTATGTTATGTATTAGTCACATATTGCTGATAAAAAGCGCCAATTTAACCAAGTAATAATTGAGAAATTTGAGAAGTTTACATACTTAAGTACTGCGAAAACCTATACTTAAAGTAGGAATACTTTAAGGGAACATTATATCTGTATTTTCAGCAATCAAGCGACAACCAGTGTCGATAAATAAAATAACCGAAATATAAAAAAAACTCAATAAATCGTTGTTTTATTGACTAGGGTAGTGATATAACAGAACTTCTTAAATAATTGAATTCAGTAAACCAAATGCCTAGTGAATAACTTCAACTGTTCCAATGTTTTCGATGGTGATTGAAATTAGTGCTTCAGCAGCTGGGAAGCTGAGTCGGGGGGAGGTTGGACCGTGGGTGGAACGGCAGCACGGCGAGGTAAACTCCGTGACTCAGTTCTTGTCAGGCTTCGGGAACTTTTGAGCCTACTTGCCCTGGACAGGTAAAGTCGCCAACCCGGACTGTCTGTGCTATCCCGTCATCGCACACCTTTTTGAGTGGGACCAGGGGCACGTCCAGTGGAGTGTACACAGTACACATCTCTTAGCTGGGTCGGCGCCGGCGCCGTCGGAGAGGAAAACAGGAACTGTGTAAGGTACTTTGTCCAGGCCATTCTTCGGGCGAATAAGGTCGACCTTGACCAGCCTTGATCCTCAGCTTTCCCTACGTAGGCTGCCCTAGTTGCACGTAGTGGCGTAAGTCAAAAGGCATAGCCCGAAGAAATGTGCAAAACAGTTCCAGGCTTGTGTCCTCAGTTTTGAAGGATGGTCCGACGGACATGGAACTCAATGTATAAATGTAATAAATGGAATAAATGTAAGTGTGCGTAAATGCATTGCACCTCCTCCCCCTCCCACTAAAAAGTGCTTTTGTAATGAAATACACTAACATTAGGACATTAGGATTAGTTAGTGTTTTAACTGAATGTCAATTGTAAATGTAGAAAAATGGAGGAATTTTGATATTAACTTTGGAAATTTTGATGTAAAATGCAATCCCAATGATTAAATTGTTTATTTTGGGCAATCTATTGTTAATGTAAGTTCCATTAAATTAAATCTAATTTCTTATAACCAAACTGTGCCGCAGTATAAATCTTTAGAGTTTTTAAAGTTAAATTACGTTTACTTACATTATAATACGTTATAGCGCAAGGGACTCGTTGGGAAAAGTCACGAGTGATTTATTTTGACATGAATTTTAGATTAAAATTGGATAATTTGTGCAGCGCCGGAGTCAGTGACGTAGCCGCCAGCAGTCAGTGACCAATAATGCAGAGATTTGGCAACACGCCAACCCCTCCCTCCCCGGCCACATCCACCAACTCCGGCCCTACTGCTTTTTGAAATCAAAACTTAAAATCTCTGTATGCTCCAAGATTACACTGTGTACCGTGAGCTTATCTTACAAACCTTTCTTCATTTTTATTTCTCCAGTAGTAAGTAATTCAATGATTGCTGCAAAAATCACTGCTGAATTACTCAATTTAGTATTCGAGCTATTGATTCGTAAGATGGTACAATTTTTGATTAGATTTTACTTCGTAGAACAATAACCCTGGTTAAGTAAATCAAAAATATGCCGCTTCAAACAAAACGTATTTTGATTTTAAAATGGAAATGTTTCAAGAAGTAGTTTCAAAGATCCTTTAAGGTTCAGTCTTTAATGGTGCTGATGCGTTTTGACGATGGTAATCTTTTTATTGAAAAAAACCTTTTCAAAGTAGATTTTTCATAATAAAAATGTCAACGATGTTTTTTTACAGTCTGTTTAATAGTAATATCATCTTTTAAGGTTGAAATAGTTTCATGTTAAAGCTATACAATGTCTTCTCTCGAAGAGGACACTGACCCCCGATGTTTTCTTTTTCTAAATGAAATTAATTTTGATACTCAAATATATCTCTTAGAGTTCTTTCTAAAATATTGTTCCTCATACTATCATGACTTTCTTGAAGTTGATTTTGTTGCTTTTTTGCATAGCTGTTTGAATCCTTGTGACTGTCACCCAATCGTAGAAAACATGTTCTTGAAACTCAAGGTAATAACATCGGTGCCTTCGATTCGTCAATAGGCGAACTATGGACAAGATCACGGCGCTCGACGCAATCGAGCTACAGCACATCAATCACCTGTAAACGATTGATTGAAAGGACAATTAGCTAAGGAAATGCTTTTTTACAAGTTTTTTCTTCAAAATTGGCTAGCTATGATATATTTCAACTAAAATTTAGCTATTTTATAAATTGGTTTAAAAACCGCAATCTTTTTTTTCCAATAAACAAGGGGTTGCTACTCTATAAATTACATCACGATTGAAAATACTAACAGTAAAAGGTGATTCGCATGCTCAAATAAATATGAATTAACTCAAACTTTATTATAAAGCTAATTCAAATGCTTTCCTTCTATTCTTTATTCACCGTTGTATAAGTATGCCATGTTATACTAAAGTAATCAGTGTTTTACAGTTAACTTAAAAACGAAAAGAATGTTTACCTTTACATATTATTACTTCAAACTAATTTTCATTTCAAGCAAAGTAAATAAAATCACCTCACTGTTAAGTGGTTGCTACTACTCATTCAGAAAAAATATATATACCTTAGATACCTAATCCGTTACACTTCTCCAACGCAGAGTAGTACATTACTACTTATTTTTGTAGTACAAAAAATTGGTTAACCCACAAGCCATATTACGACTGAAAACACTAATAATAATACGCATGCTCGAATAAATAAACTTAAAATCATAACTTTTTCAGAAAGTTGATATTTTCCTCTAGACCGGAGCACGAGCGCGATGGCCGTGGGAGGGGGGAGGGGGGGAGGGGGACGCTGCATTGTTGTTTGTATACGACACACAATGGAGGCAGTGTATTGTAGCTCAGTCTCAGACATTGATAACTGATGAGCGTGTCACGTGTTTTAGGAAATATCCTAAACGTTTCACTCTTGAAAGTAACATATCTGAGCATATTGTGGTTCTTTGGTTCTCATATTTTTGGTGATTTATAATGATTAACAATAAAGAATTAAAAAGTGAAGGCAATTGTTTAAAAATGTTATAAAACACTGTTTTAACAGTGTACAGAAATGTAAAACACTGTATTAACAGGTTTATGTTTAGGAGGTGGTTTTTCCCCCTATCTAAGTTACAAATTTCAATAAAATTACCCTTTCCGCCCACCCCCCCCTTTAGCAGTTCATTATATCCTACATTAAATTGATATTGTTTTGGTCGTTAAATAACGATAACGTGGTTGTTGTTAGGGCCTTTTAATTCTTGCACCTCAGTTAAAATTAGGGGTATGCGACTAGTGATTTTTGAAGTCGAGACGAGTTTTTAAAAATACTCGCAAGTTTCGAGTTTTTTTAGAGTCGAGTATTTTGTATAGTGGAAAATAAAAGTTATCATACGTATCAATCTCATAAAATGTAATATTTTTTAGTTATTAAACTGGTAAGTTTTTGTACGAGTTCAAACAAACCAAATTCAATTGAAATGAAACGATGATTCTCGCCATCTATAACATAACTTAATTTCATTACTCAATATCTTATTAAACTTCCAGTCTTAGGAGGTAAAAACAAAGCTACATCTGCACTTCTTACAAGAATTTTTGATAAGTATTTTATAGTTATAAAAATTAAAGTTAAATTAGTCTCATTGAGCATAGCCTATGTAAGAAAAAATCTCAAATTATAAAAATGAAAAAAAGACAAAACTAAATTTATTGACAAATTCCGGGTAAACGACGGGAGTAACTACTAACCAGGAACTTCCCAGGATTTAAAAAATTCGAGTCGAGTAGTGTAAACTCGGCTCGAAAAATGCTTAATAGTCGAGTACTCGCACACCCCTGGTAAAAATGCAAGGAGAGTCGAAATTCCGTTGCGTCCACGACAAAGTAGGACTTACTTTACAAGGTGTGTGTGTGTGTGTGTGTGTGTGTGTGTGTGTGTGTGTGTTTGTGTGTTTTTAAATATAGACGGGATTTAGATAAACAAATAGTATTGTATGTATGCACTATTTTGGCTACTCATCACTACTGCAATAAAACAAAAAATTGTTTTTTTAAATTGGTATATTTCTTATAAAAAAATAATATTTTTTATTACAGTAGTGATGAGTAGCCAAAATAGTGCATACATAGATAACTCCATCACAAATAAAACGTACCGCCAAGAAACTAATTGTATTGTAATGGCATAGTTAAGTGTTTTTCTTTGGTCCTATCATGCTATCATGAATATCTGTTAAAAAACATTAAAGAATACATTCTTGCTGTTAAATTAATAAATAAAATTGAAGATGTACTTAATTTAATTGTTAAGACAAGTTACTCATAAACAGTCAGTTTTTACATTACTACAGTAAATAAAATTGATTAACGAAATTTGTTGTGCGGAGTGTACACTGCAGTCAAAACTTTGAGGTAGATTGTTTGGTGTTTTGCCAATACTATAACTATAGTATCTGCGAATACCCTACGCTCTCCGAGTGGATATCTCAGATCAGGTATTCCTCTGTGTACAAATGCAATTAAACCCTATACTGTATATTCCATAACAATATGATAAGTTACATTAAATTAATATAAAACTTAAGAGAAGGTTTTCGTTAAGAGGAAAAAGTTAAAGTAAAAAAATATTTAAAGTTGTTACACTCTTTAAGCTTATTTAAAAAAATAAACAATAGGTTTTGACGTATAATACATATAAAGGAGTTCGGGATTTCTTTAAGTGTTTATGAATACGCTCGATTGCTCTTTCTCACTTTGAGAGGTTATCAATGGCTTAAGTCAGCCTTCTGGCTTCAGAAGTACAACCTCAATTACTTTTTAAAGAGTAATCACTGTAAGTTCTTTTCGCCTTATCAATTTCAACATGTCGCCGCTATTAACGTGTGTAAGTTGAATGTGAATAAGAATGAGTAAGAGATGACTGAGGTAACTGTTTTCTTTTAATAGGCAAAGATCACATAATTCTCTTTCTCATGATGAATTTACCAAAGACAGCTTAATGCTCAAAATTTATTACTATTAAATACAGTTAAGAAGGAATTGTGTGTTTATATTAAAGTGAAGTTCAAAATACAGGGTTGGGCCATGTAACAAACAATATAAAATTCTTTTGTTTTATCATATTCTGTCATTTTTATGTACACAATTTTCATAGATTGGAGATATTCAATTCAGGTAAACATGATTAAGAAATGTTACCTACGTTCTTTCATGCTTTTAGTTTGATTTTATATTTGCCATGTAATGAGTATAGTGTTAGGTACCCACAATATTTGTTTGTCAGGAGGAATCAACAAAACTTTCCTGAATTTATAAAGTATATAAATTAATAATCAAACCACAATTAGGGGTACTAGGTAATTCGTAAGTAATAAATATATAGCACAAAAGTACGGTATAGATTTTTCTCAATTTTTTCCTCAAAATATTTAACGATAAGGTAAACAAAAAGGTAGTCAAATAAATGCTTTTAGTATCAACCCCCTTTTTTCCTCTTTTAGGGACAATCTGTTGTATGCTAAAATACAACGCCTTCCTTAAAAAATGTTTTATTAAATGCAATAATAAAATGCACCTACTATTCACCGTAAATCATAAACATAAAAGTAGGTTCTTCGTGAGAGATCTGGGTAATCAATGATATTGGTATTCCCTAGGAATAGATGGATTAGCGTAACAATATTTCTATCTTTAAATAAATGTTATCTGCTTTTCAAACATCAATGCAATTATTTTAATTTACTGTTAAACAGGACAAGATATTAAAATTCTAGTTCATTGACTATTAACCGTAATATCTCCTTAATTTTTGCTTTCTAAATATATCGTGTCCCTAACACCTGAAGAAATTGGTGGAGTGTAACTATTTTTATGATGATTTTTTTCCATTCTTTTAAATTTAATAGGGACACAGTAATATTGCTACGATTGGCTTCCTATGATATCTTACATAAGATGGTGGAGCATAAACAAACAAAGCACCCATGACCCTATTTTTGAGAGGAGTAAAGCCCAAAATTTGGGGTGAGAATGGGCAATTTAAACTCATTATTGAAATTTGCTCCGTTTTGTCAAAGGATATTCGTTTTACTTGAATTGTTTTACTCATTTGATGATCATGTGATAAAAAGGAAGATTTATTTGTAGGATTTATTTTTATGAAATATTGTTCCAATGGACGGAGAATTTCACATTACCCTGTTCTGGAAGAGATAATTTATTTTAGAATTGCTATACTTCTTTGGGAACACAACAATTTAAATGAATAAGTAAAAAATGAAGTTGTAAATTTAAAAACTCACGTTGAAATCAATACTTTACTACTTCACGTTTCGATCACTTCATGTTTTTATGGGTTCATAACACAATTACAAGAGGACTAGATGTTAGATAAACTTTAAACACGATTTCAGTTACTACGTTGTTTATAAACGACACAAATGGACTTCATTTATTACTTTATTTACTTTTTCCTATTAAAATGTTTATATATTTCAGGTTTTTTAGGTGTAATAAGTTGTAACACGTTCTAGTGTAAAGTGGTCACCAACCAAAAAAAAAACTATCTAGCAAATGTCTTATTCGTTATTTTATTATTTATCAAAAATAAGTGCTTAAAATACTGCGTTTTGTGCCCATGAAATTTCTATTTCAATTACAGCACCTAAGAAGGTTGAATATTTGTACGTAAAAATTGATCATACCCCCCTTGAAACTTAGTTATGCGAGGCCCTGTCAGGCGAATTGTCTTTTTAGACTGAGTGTCAAGGGTCTTGGCCTGTTTTAACCTCACTGTCACTACGTCCATCAGATTTCCGCGAGAGTTATAAATAAATAACTGGAAAAGTATTGGGTACAGTCTTGAAATTTCCTGTCTATAAATTATTATTCTTGTTGCTGAGCTATAGTGTAAGTAAAAAAAAAAACATAATTTCAATTAATTAAGCTATCTTGACTAGTTTATGAACAACTAAAAAATAAAAACGAAAGAAAAAATTTAATTCTATAGTTACAGTTTACATGTGACAAAAATAAAAATATTTTAATATGTATCTATACTTTTTTTAGATTTTTTTGTGGAAAACATGGAAAAGATGAATGTGTTGAATCGAAAGATTTACACCAGTAAATCCTTAGCTGAAATATAATTGGTCAACTCTTGGCTAGACTACTGAAGTCTTATATTGATTAATTGAAAAATGCAATAAAACCTACTCTTACTTTATGAGACAAATAATAAAAAATATATATCGTAAAATTAATGAAACAATGGTACTTTGTAAATATCAATATCAATATAAAATAAACATCATTAGGTAAAAAATGCAATATCCTCAAAGGTCAAATGGATTAAGTTATTACATAGTTTTATAATTGGTAAAACAGTAAATCATCTTCTAACAAGATTAACAATGTAATACATTGTGTAAATAGCAATAATAATTCTTAAAAAATTAAGAAAACGGCGAAAGGAAAAGTGACTATCAGAAGAGTGACAAGCAAATGGTGGTGAATGTGAATTATTCTAGTACTGTAATGGTGCTTTTGTGACCAACAAAATTTTTCAGTCAAAGTCAATAGTTTATTTCTGTAAATAAATAAAACAAGTAGTGCCATCAGGCAGACGGTCATCAAACATTGTTGTGTAAGTATGCATTGCATTAATTATTTTATTTTCAAATAATTTTGTAATTTAATAAAGCGCTTTTCTCTTACTTCTTTACTTTCTAAAGTCATATATATTTTCTATTACCACAAAAATATAAGGTTTAAGTAGCTTTCACAGCTACGTGAAGGTGCAATCGTAATTTACAAACAAAATACGATTAAGCACCAAAAAATAATGTTAATAATGTCTTTTATCAAATGAAAGAAACCAGTTTAAATCTTTGAAAGTCATATCGTAAGTTAGTTATTGGATATTTCCTATTACAACGCATAAATTTAAATTCTTTACTAACAAAACTTTAAATATGTTGCGCCACGTTTTTAGCACTTGCGAAAGTATTAAACAATAATAATTATTTAGATTAGTATACCGAAAAAACTCAGATTTGTTTTAGTCCTACAGTGGAAATGTGAGATTTTACGGACAATTTTGAGAACCGAAAACGCCTGTTTTTCTGCACTGTAATAAATAAAATCGTCTTAAAACATGTGGCAAAATATAAAGGGAACAAAATAGAGAAGTAAGAGATGTAAATAAAAAATATATATTAAAAAACGCCCTTTTAGAAATACCAGCAACGATTCTCATCATATTGTTCGCTTAAGAAATCATTATTTCGTAATTATTATTAGACGTCTTAGATGGCTATATTGTGGCATCGTAAAAAAGGAGAATTAAAATATATATAAATATATATATTATTTTTAACATTTCAGAACACAGTACCCTGTTTTAAAATTATTTAATTAGACCAACATGTTTCGGAGCTTTAGCCCATGGTCACGGTCTTTAAATTAATTTAACCTTATATAAAAATATTTATTTTTATATAAGGTAAATAAAAATATTTATATTTTTATATAAGGTAAATAAAATAAAAATATTTATTTTTATATAAGGTTAGATTAATTTAAAGACCGTGACCATGGGCTAAAGCTCCGAAACATTTTGGTCTAATTAAATAATTTTGAAACAGGGTACTGTGTTCTGAAATGTTAAAAATAATAATATTAGTAGCCCTCATACATTTAACTTTATTGATATATATATAATTTACTAAATGAAAACTGCCAAGACCTTATTTACAGAGTACGAAAGAACATATCCTAGAACTATATAAAAATAAGGAATTCAATTTTTGGTCACTAGAAACGCCCAAAACTTAACTTCGTGTACGAAAAATAGATAAATGTTATGACTCAGAATACTATAAGAGGGCTTAAATTAAGAACTTTAGTAAGTAGTTTTTTGACGTCAAGAACATCGTTTAAATGAAAACCAAGAAATATTAAGTTTGACACTAAAATTGTTCTTACCATCATAGATCTTTGATTTTAATAATAAAATTTTAATTGAAAGCGTCATAATCAGTTTTGGTTATTACTGTTTACACGTGTAAGTTTTTGGAAAATTTATGACCTATCTGGCTAAATGGTTTTGTTAGGTACAATCCTTTTTTTAGTTCTTTGCGAAAAGGTTTGTTCCCTATAAAGTCTACGGCAAATACGTATACAGGGTGTTTTTTTTTTAAACGCAACCCATTTTTAACATTGAATAATGCACATATAAATATGAAATGAGCATTTTTTTATTGATCTTTACATTTTGTAGAACCTATTACTTAAGTGTGATCACATTTAGTTTACATTATATGCTCAAACAGTCCGCCATTGGCATTTGTATAAAGTTATGCTCTTTCAATCAAATTCCCGAGCATATGTTGCAAGGTGCCTCTTTGAATTTCTTGCATGAAATTTGCTATGTTTGTTTGGGGTACTGAATGTCCTGTGGATTGTTTTCGTAGGCCTTACTTTTTATGTATCCCCAAATAAAATATATAGTGGGGTCAAATACGGGGATCTTGGGGGAAATAATCCTTCATCGATAAAATCAAGTTTTGGGTTGCGTTTTTAATGTGTGTGTCTTTGAGCACGATAACTCGCGTAAAATGGTTCCGATCTTAATGAAATTTGCCACAGACATGTAAAGTAGTAACTATCCTACAAAACAATCCACAAGATATTCAGCACCTCAAAACAAACATAAAAAATTTAATGCAAGAAATTTAAAGATGTACCTTGCAACACGTGTTGGGGAATTTGTTGGAGGGAGCATAACTTTATACAAATGACAATGGCGGACTGTTAGAGCACATAATGTAAACTAAATGTGATCAAACTTAAATAATAGGCTGTACAAAATGTAAAAATTTTAAATTTTTAACATTGAATAATGCACATATAAATATGAAATGAGCATTTTTTTATTGATCTTTACATTTTGTAGAACCTATTACTTAAGTGTGATCACATTTAGTTTACATTATATGCTCAAACAGTCCGCCATTGGCATTTGTATAAAGTTATGCTCTTTCAATCAAATTCCCGAGCACATGTTGCAAGGTGCCTCTTTGATTTCTTGCATGAAATTTGCTATGTTTGTTTGGGGTACTGAATGTCCTGTGGATTGTTTTCGTAGGCCTTACTTTTTATGTATCCCCAAATAAAATATATAGTGGGGTCAAATACGGGGATCTTGGGGGAAATAATCCTTCATCGATAAAATCAAGTTTTGGGTTGCGTTTTTAATGTGTGTGTCTTTGAGCACGATAACTCGCGTAAAATGGTTCCGATCTTAATGAAATTTGCCACAGACATGTAAAGTAGTAACTATCCTACAAAACAATCCACAAGATATTCAGCACCTCAAAACAAACATAAAAAATTTAATGCAAGAAATTTAAAGATGTACCTTGCAACACGTGTTGGGGAATTTGTTGGAGGGAGCATAACTTTATACAAATGACAATGGCGGACTGTTAGAGCACATAATGTAAACTAAATGTGATCAAACTTAAATAATAGGCTGTACAAAATGTAAAAATCAATAAAACAATACGCATTACACATTCATATGTGCATTATTCAATCTTAAAAATGGGTTGCGTTAAAAAAAACACCCTGTACAATCTATTTCAATAATACTTTGAATAATTGAGAGGATGATTGGTTGTATGGCACCTTATAATTCTCTCTTTATATTCTCTCTCCCTCAATAATTCTCTTTATCGTTTACTGTTGATCACTGCAATTATATAAGCCTATGATTTTCTGCAAGCGAGACGTTGTTACATTTTTCACTTCTAAATCACTTTGATACATAACCTTTTTTCACGCTTTATTTTCATGAGAAAATTTTAAGTTCTAAGCTCTACAAAAAAAATGAAAACGACAAATCTTACGACAAATTGTCCACCTACCGTAAACCAAAAATAAAACCAAAATCTCAAAGTTATGTCTCCTGTGGCGAATTGACATTTCAACCTTGAAACCCTCGGCCAGCCAATCTTGAACGGGTGAAAATAAATATGTCATAAGCGTGGATCCTCGGAGGAATCGCAGACCTTTTGTAATGCGGTTTGCGGAGGAAGATCGAGTTAATGTCGCCCCCCCCCCTCTACGTCACTGCGCTAGCCACGACCCTTCGACGCGGTCCTAATGACGCCAAGGCCAAGTTACTTAGCTGCCAACACCGAAACTGCTTCTGGGTATTGTAAATGTTATCATACAGTAGGAAATTATTTACTAAATATAATCTATTTTGATTCAAAAATCTTTAAAGTTATAGCGTGATGCTAGAGCTATTATTTCTATTTGGATCCGTGCGGATCTGTCAATAAAGCATACATTCTACTGAATTCATCACACTCGTTGATTTTATTTTTCTACGCCAAGTAATATTTGAGGTATTATTTTTTCATATAGGCTCATAGTTGTTTAAAGTCTGTATAAAATGCTTAAATCGGATTTATGAACTAAAGTTGGTTTAGTTGATGAAAATGCATTGTAATTTAAGGTTTATTTATGTTTTTAAAATTATTTCGGTTTTAATGATAAAGAAACCGCTTACAACTACATTATCAAGAAAGCTTTTTAAATTAGCAGGGCACATCGCTAATTTTACATAAGTCTTATTATAAATCTACACTAAGTTGACTAACGAGAGTCCGTCCTCTTTCTTCCCACACACGGAAAACCCCGAAACAAAAAAGAGGCGACAAAAGTAAATTATGATTCAAAACTTTTCTGCGCCTAAAACAATTTATGTTAGATTACTACTACGGAAAACTGATTGTGCAAACTGATGATTTTAAAAGTAATTAAGAGGAACCAATAGTACATTAAATGTAGGAGTCGAAAATACTTATAGCCTACTTCAGATTTTCAGCAATACAAAAGCTTTTACTATTACTACTTTGATTGTTAAATTATGATGTCTTCTCCATAAACTTGTTTAACTATTACAACGCATATCATTACAACAAATACTGTCCAACAGACAAATTTCCTTAATATTGAACTAATAACATCCAGTTGTGTGAGCCTCATGATTGAAGCTATGAACGACCTTATACAATATAGGGAAGTCCCAAAACAATCCGAAGATCTGACTGAATTTTGTCAAAACTTCGATTTACTAAATTACTGAAAAATTAATGATAACAACTATCCTGTGGACAAGGGTCGTTAGTTGTTTCATTTTGTATTATCTCTGAAACAGTTAAGACTAAATTTTTTAGGTCCAAATGGAAGTCTAAATGGAAAGTCGAAATTAATTTTGTATAATACAACACACTGCACTATCACTTGCTTGGAAATTTACTGATATAATATTTTACACTACAGTATTATGTATTTTATACCCATATGTATGTTATATGGGGGATTCATGGAAAACACTGATGCTATCCGTGACGTCGATGAAGTTAAGTAAGGAAATGGCTGGAAAATAAACATGTATAATAAATTGAAACCAGCAGCTCATTTATTATCACTAGATCCCTTGCGAAGGGTCCTAGGAAGTAGATTTATAACAAAGGACCGTTTGCACGATTTTGGTTTAAACTATATTCTCTTAATTTTAAGTTTAAACTTAAGGTTAGTTACACAGATACAGTTTAAACCAAATTACAACATTGAACTCAATCAGCTGATTTAACTTTTAAATAAACTTAATCTAGATTACCTGAGACCTGATTTAAACTAGAATGGTGCAAACCGTTCTAAATTGGGTTACAAATTGGGTTTAAATTGGTTAATTAAAATAAATCTAGTAAAAAAATAACTCTACGATATAAAACTAACTCAAAGACGTAGGAAGTTAAAAATATTAAAATAATAATTAATGAAATAAAATAAAAACAGTTATTATATATGTAGTTTATTTTAAAACTATAATTTTACTAATAGTTTGTGTTAATTGCTTTTCAATTCGACTTCAAACGTAACATCATTGCGTTCGGCTTTATTTCTGTTACCATCCGTCTGTCAATATTCCGCTTTGATAAAAAATTCTAATAAAGTATTCGCAAATCTTCTTATAACTATATAATAACCAACCATTTGAATATAAAATAATATATATATTTATATTACAATCAACTTTGTGCATGTAACTACGCAACTTTTAAGCTATGATTGGTATGATACCCAGGTATCAAATTTGTATTGCTATACAAAACAGAATCTAGAATTCGATTACATTATCTTAAATGGTCTGTATATCTTAAATATTTCAAAGGTTTTCAGTAAACCATATATTTAGATTTTATTAGTATACTTTGAAACAGGAAAAGACCGGTAAATAAGTGGAACTGGGTCACAAAGCTGCAATATCTGTTGTCGTCTGAAACTGATAATGCATTTAAGATAAAATCCTGCTATTAAACGGTCGTGCATACTAAGTCTATGCGAAGGTATTTTATATATATATTTCGAAGAACATGTTTGTTAATTTATTTTTTCAGGCGAACCACCACTTTTACAGATGACAAATAAACTGTAAAATGGAACGGGAACCCGTCAAAGACTCTACAAGCGGTATTGGAGAGTGCTTAAACGTAAATAGTTGTAACTACTTATATTATATAAGCTTTTTAGTCCACAGTTAAAGTTAAAAATTAGCGCTCAAATTCAAATAAAAATTCTATGAAGTGTTATTCGAGATATTTTATACATCCTTTCTTATTTACATCCTCTTTTATAATTTCGGTTACTAGGTTGTTAATAATTTGATAAATTTTTCTTTTTATCTGAAGTTAGAAAAGATGGAGAGGAAATACACTATTTATGATTTTTTTTGATCGGGTAAATTGAATGGTGAACGGAACAGAAAGAGCAGTAGGATGAAAACATACGTGACCAAAAATCTGCCATCTTATATCAGGTCTATGCCACCTTAGGGATTTCAGGTGTTTTATTTTCCTTGTTTCTCTACATAAAGACGAGGAAAATTCATTTTTATATTCTAAAATAAAATATTATGTGATAATTCTATATAAAATCTACTCAAAAAACTAACTATTGAATCAACAGTTGGAAAAAAACTCAAGCTGGATACATTCCAAAAAGTTTTTTTATCTTTGTTGCCGTATTGTAATGCCCATTTGTAGTAGCTTTTAATTAGTAAAACAATAGAACCTATCCAGACAGATCGAAAGGAAAATTGCTGGGAAATATAATTTAGGGATCAAACTTCATACAAGTTTGATATTTTTTAGCAAGTTAATAAACATATGTCTTAACCGATTTGCCAACCAAATCCAATCATGTAGTTATATTAATGATTTTAAATTAGAAACCAGAACCAACCAGATGATAAAATCAAATATAGTAATAGAGAAGTAAAATACAACTAACAAAGAACAGAATATTATCAAAAACATCAGACACGTGTTTTGTCCTTGTGTTTTATCCTTCATGAGAAATCAATATTAAATTAAATCTCTAATCTTACTCATTCAAAGTTGAAAGTAAAATGAAAAGTTAAATTTACTTGGTTGCTTGGTTAATGATACCGGTTTGCCGAACATATTTTATTTATTTATTTAACAAGAGAATTACACTTCTTTTTCGTTTATCTAAACAAAAATCATTAAATTTGATATTGCAAAAATATCGCTTATCATCTGAAAATAAGATATTAAAGAAGAAGTTTTTAACAATAAGTTTAAAAACCTAAAATACATAGAGAATAAATATACAACAACGTTTACAATTCATTTTTACTATTTTGGGAAGTAATTGCGGAAATAAATCATAATCTTTTTCAAACGCCTCTTGTCAATGGACACTATCCCTAAATTATATTTCCCAGCAATTTTCCTTTCGATCTGTCTGGATAGGTTCTATTGTTACGCATGTTGTTTGGGCAATCTTCCATCCAATTCCAAGAAAGTAATCCTAAAGACCTTGAGTTATAAAGATGACAATCCAGACAAACAGTAGTAAATTAGAATGATAGTCTCAACATTTTTACTACGCAATACATTCATTACATTCACTGGGTCTGTCCAGGTAAAATTATAACTCTCTACGTTTAAAACTTGGAAGTTATTATTGGTTTAAGAATATTTTAGTTTGGAACTAATTTTCAGTAAACGTTTTAAATCTTAAACGTTTTAAACACTTTATTACCAAATGATTGTTTCATACTAAAATAAATAGATTTGATATTCTCATCGGTCAAATCCAAATATAATTATATTATTAAACAAAAGCAAATTGTCTTACATTATGGGGCCTACTAGCTTGGAATTATCAAAACAACAAATTACGAGTTAGCTAGGGCACAATCATCAAATAAATAAAAAAACTTTTATCCTGAATCCAAACATTTGGTTCGGCGCTATATAAACAATAAAAAAACATTATCTGCCTTATAATGTGTAATTAAAGCTAATAAAGTTTAATGTACGTAACCTTCTAAATAATATTTTCAAGTAAGAAAACCGATATAATGTCAAAATTAGATAAATGGCTAAATTTGAGGACGGATTCTCCCATATATTAACACGAATTGTTGAGTATTGCCTATTTCTATCTGTCCAGTCTATGTTGGAATCTACGTGTATTTAAATGTTTTAGACATTTTAGTTTAGGTTTATTTAATAAACGTTTTCCTTTTTAACTCTAGTAGTAACCAAAAGTTATTTTATAATGTGCCTTATTAGGTTTATTTTCCAAGCAGCTTTGTGGAATTGTTACCAAGTCGATATTGACGATTACAACCTGTACTAAAGGTTATGACTGAAGCCGGCTCCACACATGCGTTATTCGGCATGCACCGAATGTTCGACGTTCGACGAACTATTTGTCTCGCTATAGGACCGACAATGAACAAGCACTAATGTTTGCTACTTGCCAAATACATAAACACCCATCCACACTACTCGTGATTCGGCGAATCGCTGCTCGCTGCATGCCGAATGACGCATGTGTGGAGCCGGCTTCAAGAGAATTCAACAGTATCCTGGATAAACAAATTATACATGTACATGAACCTGGATACCTCCACACAAAAACGGGAAGCATAGGAGCCCCAGCAAAGGATTGAAGTATACACCCAGTTGCTTTTATACCGGAAATCACCAATTAAATCAGTAAAAACTGAAATTATAGTTTCCAAATAAAATCGCCGGGAGCCGGATAATCTTTATCATGAAGTATGGATTCCCCTAGAATGGACCTCCCCCTTCCGTTCAAGATATGGTAAAAGGTCATCGTCTAATGCGAAGTAAATGTCTTTCAATCTGCCCCAACTCAATGCCTATATTAATTTTATTAGCACGGATAAATCACAGTAGATAATATAATAGCCTGACCTGAAAACTAGTTCACTAAAAACGTACGAACCCATAATAATCTGACCTGATAACTAGTTCAGTAAAACGTACGAACCTATTAGGGTTGGTGTGCAAAAGGTGTCGGGTAGTTGCGATTTTTGGAGATGTTGTTAGTGTGGAGAACCTTTTAGAAACAGTTTCTTATGACTGTTCACGTTTTAACTCTTAGCTTAAGGCATTAAAAATTCCTAAAGTTTAATATTTTATTTTGAAATACAACTGAGCTGGCTCAGGTTGGGTATTGGTGATTTTTGGATATGTTGTTAGTGTTGAGCCGATAACATAAAATGTCAGTTTTCGAGCTCGAGCTTCCCCAGGTTACAACAGGTCGTGCCACTTTCTGGTACTTTTTTTATAATTTTAACAAACACACACACACACACACACACACAAGAAGTATGTAAAACTATGCTTCCTATAGAAATTTACCAAATGACAAATTTTAATAAGACTAAATTCCCTACAATGTGAGTGAGTACTTTTGCAGATATGTCCAGAGATATGGTCCATCAAAGATATAACAAATTCTTCCATTTGATTAACGTAGGTAGGTACATTTGATTAACATGGGCAATTTAGAAAATTTCTTTGCCCACTAAGGCAGAGCCCTAAATAGTTAGGGCAACATGGATAGCTATACAATAAACTTAGAGGTGTATGAAAATTTAAAGCTAAACGGCCACATTGTTTGCGAGCTAATTAATGTAAAAAAACGATATCTTCCCGTTTAAACACTTCTAAAAATGTAGAAAGTCGGTTGATTCGAAGAAAGTTTGGCCGTTTAGCATTAAATTGGTTTTACATGCGTAAAATTTGCACAGAGAGTATTATGGGGCTACTAATGTGGTCCTAACTATTTAGGGCTCTGACCTTGTGGTCTCCGAAATTTTCCAAATTTCTCTTGTTAATCAAATGGACCTCGGAAGAATGTTTTATCTTTGGAGGACTGTATCTTGGATGGATGAAAGCTACAGAGATGCAAAAGTACTTTAATTGTAGGGAATTTAATCCTCTTTGAATTTGTAGTTTGGTTTTGTAAATTTCTGTAGGACGCATATTCTTTCGTACATGTATGTTGAAATTTGAAAAAAGTACCAAAAGGTGGCGCACCTTGTGGCAACCTGGGGAAGGTCGAGATCCAAAAGATATATTTAATAATTTCAGATTTTAGATTTGATGTTATCAGCTCAACATTAAAACATGTAAAAAAATCGCCACTACCCGACCTTTATACACCAAAATATATAATATTACTAAGGCTATACTTCAGAGAGAGAATTTTCCAGATAAATTTTATCTCAAAATAAAAAATAAAAAAACAACTTTTTGAATTCTTAGGATTGTCCTAAGTCAAGAGTTAAAAAGTGTACAATCATAACATTAAGAAACTGTTACTAAAAGGTATAATTCCAACCTACTCCTCTAGGGATTTCAGCTGTATATGGATTAGAGGCTATAAACATGATAATTTGATAAAAAATCTAAAGGTAGGGGAAAATATTAGAAAGATACAAACGTCTTTTAAAATACATATTTGATCAATAATTATTGTTATATTTATATAACCTCGAATCAAGATATGCCTAAAGGTGAAAAAAGAGATTTGGTTTCGAAATACACCTTTAGCAAAAAATCTAATTATTATGAAGAGAAGACATTTATATTCATAACTATCATGCTATTATGAAAAAAAGACATATACAGAAGTATGGATGATATTCATTAATACAAAAATTAACATATGATTATTTTTTCGTATTCATTGATATAGGAAAAACTAAATAAATAATATTTTTTAATTTAAATAATTTGACTCCAACATCCAAGCAAAAATTATACAAAATATCAACGGCGTCTCCTCGAATGTAAGAAGTTCTGCTCAGTTGTGTAGGGGTTGCGGTTCTGATAGTGAGGGGTACGGACTTGCAGGTTGTGAAGAGGTGGGGTTGTTCTGGGCTCTGAGCCAATTTCTGTATTGGTGTTGCCGTCTGCACGAAACTGTTTCACTTCTTAGGTTTTATTTGTTGAAAGTTTTAATATTAAATAACTATTCCTCGAACATACCAATTTGACACAGAATGTTAATTTTTATTTAAATTACTAATTCTGGATATATAATTTATTCGTATATCCAAGTGTTTTGAAACAAAGATTTGTCATATTTTGTAAAGTTGGCAAAATCAATAATGATTTCAATAAAATAAAAAATCAATATAATATCAGTGTTGTATGGATGATATTTCTGAAAATAAATGGTAGTGAGGAATGGCAGTTTTTGTTCATGGGCACTATTAATGAATTGGTTCGATATATCAAAAGCCTGCCATATTATTTTTAAATAACTTTGCAATAACAATGTTGGGTCAATTCTTTAGGACTTGTATCTACCAATAAATTAGGTGTTAGGCCGTTGTATTTTACGAAGGGCTTTTCTCATTCCCTTTTCAACTTGAACTATCAGATGATCGCTTGGCTCACACGATGAATTCCACGCCAAATAAATAGCTCTCATCAAATGTACTTTATAAACGTCAATAAAATAAAAAGATGGCTATGTGTAAAAAAATTCAAGAATTTATTTTAAGTATGTTTCACAACAATTAAATTAGGTTCGTATATGAAAGTGCCTGGAGTAAAAGGCAACACTACTACTAAACTTAATCGACATTTTATTTTGATTAGACAACTTATTTTAATTGCTCTTATTTGTATGAAAAATATAGCTGATATAATATAAATAAAGGGGGCTCGTTTATAACTGAAGTAAATAGCTAAAACGCCTTTAAATACGTCGTGAAATCGACTTATAGGAAGAGAGGATAAGATTTAGTTAAAAACAAGGATAATTATTTCGCACGATTAATACAAGAAAAAAAATGAGATTTCTACAGACCGGAACAAAGAAGCCAAAGCGGACAAAGTCACTTGTCTCCACTCACGGAACTAGTAGAGTCTTAGCTAATATCAATTTGCCTTTATTTAAAGATTTATTTATAACCTTAAAAATGAGTTTTGATTCATTACAAAAATCAATAATAGGTACAGTAAATTAGTTTTAATTTACTTTGTAAAAATTTTAAACATATTTTTGGTTTGATTATACTACCAATTTAGGCTTCCCGATTTATTTTGTAAACTTAAGTAAATCAGTAGGCAATAACATACACAAACTAGAATTACATCAAATTAATATATATTATGTTGAGAAACAAAAATAAATTCTTTTGATTGAAGAAAAACAATCAAATCTTTAGTAACACTATTTACCAGTCATTCATTTAAAATAAGGATTTGAATTAAACATAAGCCATAGACTTTAAGTTTGCAAATGTATTTTGATTGTGAAATATTATTTCACTTATTTAAAGTCAGTTATACCTCTGTGTCATAATCTGAATCCTGATCTGCAAAACGGATTCCCTATCTAGGCCACTGTATAATACGCATTATGGCGTGCAGTATGAACGACCAGATTATTGCTCTATCAAATTGTTTACAAATAAACCCTTTGCGTTGCATCGAAAGCTACTTAGTATCGATTACTTCTATCGTTTATCCCTTGGCACTTGACAAAGTCATGAAAAGTAGGGCCGTGATAATATTGGTCACGCAGTGTTACTGCAAAGAAAAAGGAATTTCAGGAGGGAAATTTAGTCACGACAATTATCGTGTTTTCACTTTTACCTAAAATGTTACTTATTGATTATTATTGTTATGTACATAATACATTATTATGTACTTAATATATTTTATTTTAACCATAAATTAGTATTTAATCGTAAATTTTACAGTCTAGTTTTTAAGTAAAGAAATTACTTTTGTTAACATAGTAACTTATATTAAGATGTTAGCTATGTTCATTTGGATTTTATATTGACAATTAAAACTTTCATAGGTCACACATCTACATATTATTTTTAGAATCAATCTATAAAGACTCAAACAATAAAACTTACTTTCTTTCCCTCCCAAAGGCTTAAACCAAATGGTGAACAAATTCCATTACTTTGGTCTGTTAAAAGCATGTATTCTATATATGGGCAATAAACGGTTTTATTAGATATTTTTTTAATTCAATGTGTATAGCACGAAAAACATACACGTTTAGGATTAATATAATTTGCCATTTAAAAAAATCCCAGCCATATTAAAATCATTATTTCAAGGATAAAATTATCATTCAAAATAAACTTTGTACCGATAAGTTTTTAATAACAACTACAGAAGAAGAACGTAAATGACTAGGAAACTACTCGTACATAGGTAGTTGTTGATTTTTTAATTGATTAACAAAGTTGATAATTGAATTGAACGAGAAAAAATGTATAACCAGAGTAAATATAATTGAGCCCACGTATAAAGTTGATTGGCTGGCAACAGTATAACTGGCATTCAGTGTAAATGGGGACACTGGTGACTGAACATAGGAAGAATTAAGACAATACGATTGGGACCAATAGTCCAGGTTTATGTGTAATATTAGCCCAAATATTCATGCCTAAATTTGAGACAGTGGTTGTGAGCGTTACTTTATAAAGATATTAAAAATAATATCAGATTTAAATTTGCACACGAAACTGAGTAGTTGTATCGATGTGAAATTTTTTCATGTTACGTCAGATTGCGCTTACAATGGGTAAAAAAAAACTACAGTTACATCTTATAGATTGCTAGAAAAGAGTTGATAATTGTTAACAGTTTACTTGCTATAGAATTCAATGATACCACAGTCAAATTGGTATGTAATTTTTTCAAAAATTGCATTTTTTATGAAACAAAAATTTTGTTAGGTAACAAAATATAAACTTACAACGAATATGGTAAACAATCTAGTTGATCATTGACGTGATACTTAATTATACATTTGAATAATACTGAATAATCCTTTTTATCAAATAAAACAAATAGCTCAAAGTGATTCAAAGAATACAAATAACATTATTATAGGTCATTTAAATTATTTCTAATTTATTTTGAGGAAGGCAAACTGAGATATGAGATATTAAGTTTTTATTATGTTTTGCTTGTCTGTTTATTCCTGTAATTATTTAACTAAACATGTATTTAAAAAATAAAGATGTTATTATTCAAAAAATGCTCAGAATAGTTCTTTCAACCAACTATGAGAATGTAGTTTTTCATACAAAACATACCATTAATACAATTCAATCTTGTCCATCTTTGAAAACCTAAATCGTGACGCATTCGTATGGTATAGGTGATTGACGATCAAATTTCCACTTGAACTGCCAAACTCTGGAGAATACATTTACATAAGTTGCATCAAGGGTTGAATTTCATAGGTGAGGGCTTCCTTCGTGCAGTGGGTTGGTGGGGGGTGGAGGGGTTGAAGGGAGGTGAAGGGCTTGTACTGGGCAACTGGCCAACTTGCAATGCTGTATTGCTGCGACTAAAGCCGTCTGGTCGAAATTGTTTCACTTCTTAGAGTTATTTATTGGGCGTTTTCTTACTGGAAATGTGGACGATAACGCATCAGATTGCGGACTTTGCTTTGGCTGTAATAAAGGCTCAACAACATTTTAGGACACTAAATTTAATTAATCTATTGTTTAAAACACTAAGCTAAAATATTTCAATGTAGATGTAAACGCTTTTTAAAATTCATTAAAATATACATTTCTGCAAAAAGAAATAACAATGTCTGAGAAATTTGTTCCAACTTTATAAAGCTGATGCTTTATAAATTTACGAGCTGGAACGCAATTAAAATTTAATATTAAACTTCATGATCCGATTTTAAATCAAACGTAGAATAAATCAGTAATCTAATACATGTTTTTTTAGATACTGTTTAAACACACGGTTGAGCAGTCGGGGGGGGGGGGGGGGGAGTAAAGTACATATATAGAAATTTGTATGAAATGAAAAATCGTATCGACGGTGGGAAGAAGCCCTATAAAAATGCTGGATATTTTAAACAACGTTTGGTAAACAATTCCCGTAGTTTCATATTTGAAATGTCTACAAAAATGGACAAAAACTTCGTAAAAATAATTTACTTCTAATTTTCAAGTGATGAATAAATGAATAAAATAATTTAAGCGAATTCATATAAGACCTAAATATTAAAAATGGCTTTCCATCAAGCAAACGTGGTGTATCACTGCGTTTAAAAATAAGCAGCTCTTGTTAATCAATGTATGTTAATTAGGTCAAACACGCCATTAAGTTTTCCATCTACTGCAGCTGCCTTGTTAATACTTTCTAGTCTGGGGAACTAAACGTACAAATTAGCTCTAAAGGTTTCCATTTTGTAACATTCCATTTATTTTTGTTAAAACTGATGAAAAAAATTAAAACTTAAAACCTTTGTTTGATATTAACATGCAAATAATTACTTCGTTGGTTTTTGGTAGTGAAAAATATATCACTGATGTTGTCCTGCAATGAGATAATAGGTCAATGCTAACTGCAAACACATTTTTATTTAAACATAAACCGACGACCACAACTATTTGTTTACGGTAAATACCCAATGAGCAGATAATATATTTTTATTTATTTAATCACATTAACTTTTATTATTTTTACAACAGAACTATTATTCAATTTACGAATTTACTATTTAAACATTGAGAATTTTCAAGATCTAAAAATATTATGTTCTAAAAATGTATGTTTAATGGTTTTGGTATGTATATTTGGCAAAGTTATGTTCCTCTGAAAATTAAACTTAATGTTTCCATGAAAGTTGCACAAGGAGTGAGTTACATTAAAATAACCTTATTATGAGCAGTTTCAAATAATTTTTCATATTTGGGTTACAAATTAATGGCAGATTGACATATTTGTTTATGGAGGGGACAGGCTTAGTTTGCTACAAGTAGCCTCTGGATATTTATTACAGTCGCAGCGCTGGTATATATTTGTCATCATACAGACACAGAAATACCACTTCTCAGTTCCTTTTTGTTGGCTCAAAAGTTACCCATTGCCGTCCTAGGCCGGAAATACCCCCGTTGCAGCAGACCTGCATACTTAGCGAATTTCAAACGCAAAGGAGTATATTTCAATCTAAAACAGCGAGATTTGGCTCATTGGCTTAAAATACCTACCCGGGTAGGTCGCCATTTCAAGTACTGAATCTAACGAATCTAATATATCATGTTTTTGTAAGCTCCATGAGAATAACATCGGGAATGAGTATGTAGGTTTGCTGCAACAGGTACGTAAAAACTGGGTGGTTTTAATTCAATATTTAGTAGATCTGAACTAGAAGAAGCCATTTACCAAGTTTTATTGAGATATGAGAAATAAGCGAGATAAAGAATTTTACTTATTTCCCATAAGGATAAAATTTATACAACGTACTGTGTTTACCACTAGCGATATCTCGGTAACCAATGGTCATACAGCAACTATTCAAATACTAAATTGTTTGTGTTTTTAAATTTGAATTCAATGGTGTAAACCAAAATTACATTATTTTAATTTTCTATGAAAAAATTACAAAAAACCCATTTTTGGAGGGGTTTATCCCCCTTACTCCCCTTTCAAATAGTCCGATCAGGCTGGTTTTTGAACTCGTCCGAATAATGACTACTTTACATGACTGTGCAAAACTTCAGTCAGATTGGACCATTTTTACGCGAATTATCGTGATTACACATCATATATGTGTATCGTGACATACACATATATATGTGTTCCAATAGAAGAAATTCGCTAAAACGGAAGTAAACAATCAGCTGATTTCAGAAAACCTACGTTTAATGCTTGTTTATTGGTTACTTTTAAGAGGGATGTAGTGGCATCACTGGTAGCAGTAGTAAATGTTTGTTCTGTTTGTTATATAGGTTAGGTTTGAAGGATTGAGAAACGTATTGGTTTATGCAAGGACTAAGGTATGATTGAAATTATGTTTTTTTCTGAGTGGTATGACGAAAAGTATCGTACATTACACGGCCGGAAAGTTTTACCGGACTCGCATTAAAATCCCACACTCGCTTTCGCTCGCACGGGAACCAACATGCTTGTCCGGCAAAACAGTACTTTCCGGCCTAGTAACGTAATATACTGTTTTCGAATTGTCAACATAAAGCTATTTTCAGTTTTAAAAATACGTTTAGACAAACGGAGACAATTATGAAGGTGATCAAGCCATAGCTGAAGCCATAAATTTTCTTCTTAATGCTATTTGTAAACATTTGCTGATTCAATGTCATTACTCTGAGTTGCAAACTTAAAAATTGAACCTGCAATAACAACTTAGCAGAACAGTCCGATAAGTTGGGATTTATTATTCCTACGAAATATCATCATGCAACTTTATCAAATTTAAATCATAAATGAACATTTATATTCTTATGTTTCGTAGGATAATGTGTTTGTTGATGAACTTGAACATGTCCTTATAATTGGCAAGACAAGAAGTAGTCACTACTGTTATCTAGCTCTGACCACAATTTATAGTACATTACATTGGTGTTGTAAGTAAAGGCTACGTTTACTCTCCCTGAATGTTTCGATCAATGGAAACTTTTTACTTCTATAAGTATTAAAATTTGGTTCTTGTCAAATCCACAGAAAAAAAACACAGTGGCAGGTGCAGGGACCGTTAGGGCCAGAGTGTTAGGCCAATCATGCCTAATTCTTTTTCGTTGGTTAAGTCTTTAAGTTTAAACCTCGAAGCAATGATAATGAATCAGCTGATATTTACTAACGACATTGAAAGGAACTTTAAGAGTTTGGTTATCACGTGGTCTTTTGCAATATTAGCTATTCGTGCCTAAATGGGTTACATTAGGTTTTGAAGTTGCTGAGTTATTTTTGAAACACAGTGTGCATATGTATTGAGTAATAGGCCTTGAAGGATTATTAAAATGAGGCCAAAATGAGTAGCGAATGATACAATTTATCGCGGCCGAGTGCTTCGCAGGGTCCCCATTAAAGGAGTGATTTAAGGTCATTAACCACAGTAATGGGGGCTGAAGCGGTTTCGCAGTTTTTGTTTCGCTAAGTTGCCCAAAAAAAGTTTGTAGGGACGACAGGACTAAATTTCCGCTTTCCCGTCCAAGGTTTCAAGATAAAAGAGGGGAGTGTTAAAGATTTGTGTGAAAATCATCATAGATTTCATTTAACGTTTAATGAGGATATTAAAAAATATAGGAATTTGTTGGTTTCCTAGTGATTTTTATACGCCCAGAAAAACGTTCAACGGAAAAATATTTTAGCGATTAAAATTTGTATATTTTTTTGCAACTGTACTTTTACTTACGAATAGGCCCATCATATCACTTAGGCTATTCCCTAAGCCGTGAAGTACGTACCTGGAACAAAAAGAAGAACTATATTTCAAGGTAACTGTCACTAGATAAGCACACAAATACACACTACCTTGAAATACCTAAAGAACCTTCTGCAGGTGACCAAATTTTTGTTAACGAGTAAACTAACTGTAATATTAGTCCTTTAAAATATACAGAATATCAATATTCAATCTTCTTATTAATTTCCCCAAGTTCTTAATTTGATTGTTATTCATTGATGGTGACTCTTTATCCTAAGGTGAGTATTAAACTTGATCTGATAAAGATAATTTTTATTGGAATCGGAACATCAACAAACCAGAGGGTAGGTTACCCTTTGGAAATGCCATTTAAAATACTGTATAAATGTTTTCTAAGCAGGAAAGTCAACCATATTGGTATTTATATCCGAGTCACGTGGCCGTTAAGCTTTTCCGTTTCCTCTTATCTTGTACTACTGCACTGCACAAGTGTTTGTATTGTTTCAAAAACGCAGACTGTTGGATGCTGTTTGAACTGCCCATACAGGTTGGGTCAGAATATTTTATTTATTTGTTTATTGTGAACTAATAAATTAACTAGAAGTTCAAAGTTAGATCAAAGTTCAATAATCAACCTGAAACGTTTACCGAGTTTTTGTTTTTAATATTCAAAGTATTTGGTTTTTAATAATGCTTGCTTACTTACTTATTAATGATGCCTAATTACCTGATTCAGTTTTACTTCTTAAGAGGGGACTCAGTAAAAGAACAAAATAAGTCATTGATCACTCCTTCAGTTATGAGGAACACTTTGTTCCGTGATCTTTACTAAACCCTTGAAGTTTATAATAAAATAGGGTGTGATTAAAAAATGTACATATCTGTGTTTGTGAATAGAGGTTATAAGTACTTTTGTAATAAACTAAAACATTTTATCTGTTTGGCAAAAAAGAATTTCATTTATATATTATTTATAAGTAGATTAGACGGAATATATAATTTAAGACAAAAGGAAAAATGTATATACATATCAGTGTTTATATGTTGCACAAAAAATCAGGTTTTTAACTTTTCTCTACAGATTGAAATCATTACTAGAGAAAACTGAAATTCATGAAAGGTTAAAAATCGTGTATAAATTATTAAACAAAGTTAGATGTATATTTCGAAATCTACACCTCCCTTAAATATTGTTCCATGTGAAATATTATATTTTCCGCACCAGTGACGGACACTGCAGAATCTGGCTTTTTGCCCACTGGGTGGCGGGTCTTTACCACCCAAACCCAACCCCTGGTGTGGCTTGGGCTCGAGTACAATCCCATTACTTACGAAATGGCACAGTCCAATTGAAAACTGACAGCAAACTGGCAGTTTAACCCTCGTACATTTTAAGAACTCATCGTGTTCATTACAATAACAACATACAAGATAAATGTGTACCATTTACAATCATATTCTTTTCATTGTTTTTCAAATAGTTATATTTCGGTGGGAATAATGTAGAACAAGGTCTAAATGCATCAATCTTATTTAAAATTCTACTAATAGAGGATAATTCAAACTATACTGCTGTCATTACGTATTTTAATTTCATGACTATCACATTCAAATAAAAGCACTCACAGTAATTTTTCGCACGGAGGAATTCGATTTGGCTAAAACCAACAATTAATTAGTCCTTTGCTTGTAGCCTGACATTTAAGTTTTTTATAGTTCAGTCCTTCTAAGAGATTTTTTTGTTCTCCTAACACATTGAAATAACGTAATTGAGAATTTATCAATATAATTCAGTCATAATATATAAATGAATGATTTCCGATATGTTAAAACTTAATCATAAATGAAAATCTTGGCACTCGCTAATCCTTGACTTCTTTGAAAGACTTACAACAAAAATTACAACCATTTTTCTTTCCCCCCTACGAATAAAATTATTGACGGTTAAGACCGTATTATGATATAATAAATGCATTAAAGTGTAGAAGGGCTTTTGGTTCCCAGTATGTAATATAAACTTTTAATATACACAGGCCAAAGTTCCGTTTTGAAATACGTTCAAGAGGACCTCCCCTTCCATGTAGAGTGAATGGAACAACGGCAGTAAAAACTGCTTACTACCATTATGAAAAATCCGTTGTACTACAAATAGTCTTAAACATCCTTGAAAATACATATAAAAGCTTGGATAATCCTTAAGAGCAATTGAAATAGTAGCGTGAATAACACAAAATTCACTCGAATATTCAGCTTGGGACCCGCCCTTAAATTCCTTTAATTCATTGACAGAGACGCGCGGTGATCGAGCGACGCCTTTCTGAGGTGATTTATGATGTTTTGTTGAATGCGGTTTTAGGGCTGTTGCCAATAGTGAATATTAAAATTGTTCCCCTTATGTGTTCTGAGGTTTAATGAATTATTACAAAACACTTACTTACAAAAATAATACATTTAAATACATGTTGGAAGAATAACTTGTAACCATCAGCTGATTGGTTTGAATGTCAAAAGAATTCAATGTTTATGTTTATGTTTTTGTTGACTTTAGAATAAAATATTCTGTAAGTTTTGTGTTAAATATTTTCTTAACTAATTCAGTAAGAAATAAGCTTCCATCAAGGTGTCAGGTTAGTAAACATAATTATAATGAATGGAATACCTATACCAGAACCCCTTGATATATCTGACAAAGCTAATATAGCAGAAACGTGGTCATTATTCAAGACCCAATGGAATAACTACTTAACCTTGGCTGATGCCTGTGGTGGCTCAAAAGGCAGCAAATTAAGTAGTAAGAAGGTCCAGGTAGCTTTATTTCAATCCTTAATTGGAAATAACTCGCGAAGAGCAAAGGATGTATTCTTTTGGCCTGGAATGGCAGGGGATATAAGAAGAGAAGTGGAACAGTGTAAAGTATGCAAGAAGTATGCCCAATCTCAACAGAAAGAGTCTATGTTACTACAAGATACACCTTCACGACCCTGGCAGCGCATCGCTGTTGACTTTGCCCAAGAAGGTTCAAATCATTACATTATTGTAACTGATTATTATTCTTCATTCTTTGAGGTAAAGAAAACAATGAAATGTACCTCGGAAGCATTGATTGTATTTTGCAAAGAGTTATTTGCAAGATATGGCATACCGGAAATTCTAGTTGGTGATAGTGGAACTTCCATAATAAGTCAGGCATTCAAAGATTTTTCTGAGGAATGGAAATTCAAGATAATTACATCGTCACCATATAATCATCAAGCAAATGGAAAGCTGAGTCTGCTGTTAAAATCTTCAAAAATCTTCTGAAGAAAGTAAGAGAA
Source organism: Flexamia atlantica (assembly GCA_035578135.1). Classification (NCBI taxonomy): domain Eukaryota; kingdom Metazoa; phylum Arthropoda; class Insecta; order Hemiptera; family Cicadellidae; genus Flexamia; species Flexamia atlantica. The sequence continues at coordinate 26,519,413 of JAQJVK010000008.1, read as the reverse complement.
GAAAAGGGTGATTTTCAACAAGCTCTTCTTGAGTTGAGGAACACTCCCCTTAAAGAAATTGGATACAGCCCAGCTCAATTGTTTATGTCGAGGAGGACAAAAAGTTTCTTACCAACAAATCAAGATCTGTTAAGACCCCATGTCCCTTGTAAAGTTACCGAAAGGTGGGATAAAAAGAAGGCGAACTACAACAAGTACTTCGATAAAGGTACAAGAGATTTAATTCCATTTGTACCAGGCCAATCTGTTTGGGTCCAAAGAACACCACAAGAAAGGGGAGATCCCTGGGTTGAAGGCAAAGTTGTAAGACAAGATGGAGATCGCCGATATTTAGTACAAATTGGAGGAAGTTTATTATTGCGCAACAGACGGTTTTTGAAAACTTAAGAAAGGGAGGATGTTGGAAGAATAACTTGTAACCATCAGCTGATTGGTTTGAATATCAAAAGAATTCAATGTTTATGTTTATGTTTTTGTTGACTTTAGAATAAAATATTCTGTAAGTTTTGTGTTAAATATTTTCTTAACTAATTCAGTAAGAAATAAGCTTCCATCAATACATAAAAAGAATTTTGAAGTTTTTGTTTGGTATTTTTATGTGGGAACACTCTCCACATTTAAAGAAAACCTAAATTTGACTGAGGGAGTTTATAATAGAATTACAACTTAAGAATTATCAACTGACCAGTTTCATTATGATTTCATACCATCGCGTATTTAATTACGTTGACAACATATGCGCATTTTTTCTCGAAGAAGGATTAGAGTACTCAGCCTAGAATCGTTACATACAACTACAATTACTTCTTATATTTTAATGAATATTGTTAAAACCAAGCGACACGCTTGGTTTTACTCTTAGGTAAAACCAACACCAAGTTTTACTCTTAGGTTTAAGAGCTCATCGAGTTAGTCTGGTTACAGCTATCCAATGCAGAATAACTGTAAGCTTACTTTTACTTTCACCCTAAGAATATTTCATATTCATTATTTTAGAAATGAAAATTGAAAATCATTTCCTTCATTAAATGTTATTTCAGCGTCACTTAGTTTCTGCTTAATGACTAAATCATCTAATTATTACTGAAAATGCATTCGACTGCATATTATAAGACATTTTCTGTTTCTTCTTGTTTTGCCTAATTGAGAATTGTATAACATTGAGGTTAGGGTTTTTCTTGTAGTATAACATTATGTTGCTTGGTTAAATAAACGAGCCATTGAATGTATTTGGTAAAAAAAAGGAAAAAATAAAATGGTTTAAGATAACTTTGACTAAATTAGATTTGTTTCATCATCAATCATCTTAGCCTCTGGATTGCTTGCATACAATTAATAATATGAAGTTTGGAAAGCTAGATCTCAATTGATGATGGACCTTCGGGTTTGAAATAGATTTTGGATCTCAATATTAGGATTACTAAGGTAAGACCTTATAATGTCAAAAGATTTGTTTCATAAAAAATAAAAAGATAACAAAAATGAGGTGGGAAGGGGATTACTATCCACGTCCAGTAATTAAATTTGAACTTTACTTTCCATTTAAAACTCAAGATAAATTATATTTGACAAAAGGGGCAAATAAAAGAACAGTTTTTAAACAAATAATTTAAATTAATTGAATTGAAGCTACAGCAAAATTTTATTAGGCTACAATCACATATTAGTAGAGTATGTTTGTTGAAGCAAACATACTTGACTCAATGAAAACATTATCATACCACAGACTTAAATACAACATCTTTTTTAAATACAACATCTGGTCAACTTTTTTCAGGCTAGCACTTCTTGAAAAAGTATAAAATGTTCAGTTAAAAAAGTAAACCAGCCCGAAATAAGCAGACTATTAACTAATTGTAATACAAAGTAAATACCAGTGATCCATCGGGAAAAAATGTCTAACTCTAGTTGAAGAAACGTAGATTGTCTAGATCCCGTAAGGCCATTAAGTGGGGGTCAGTTGATGAATTTCGAATAAAAGGGCTTTATCTCGTCTAATTCTTTCCTATTCGCGCAAAATTCAGATGGAGCACACCTTCTTAAATTTTCATGAAACTTCAATTGGCTTTTCAACATTTTACTTAAAATATAGCCTAACCGGTTCATTAATCGAAGATTGGGAATTGTTACAAAAAATCATAAACAGTAGCTTTAATAGCATTCCATAAAACCCATTATTATTATAGGTTAGGTATATAGTAGTTAATTGTATGACGTAGGTAGCATGGCAGACTTGCAATTTTTCTGGTAGTTAATTTGACTCTAAAAGTTGAAATTAAACTGTTATATGACCTACACATATGGCAATGCCATTTTTTTACACTCTTTCGAATTATATTGGTATTTTCTTGATATTAAAAATATTAATTCGAAGAAAAATATCATTGCTGTAAATACTGTTTGTCACATTGTAATGAAGTGAACCATGAAGACGACCACATCATTAAATTAAGAAAAGGACATGGCTCAAAGAACCTACGCAAACAAACAGCAACCAAACAAAGGCGGTGCTATCAGTGGACCTGGCAGGAAAATTAACTTTTGTTTCCTCAACAAGGTATATTCCATTGTTTTTTATCTAGTGAAGAATAAAACCTCCTACCTCATAAAAATATATACAATTTTATTAAAGTGTTATTAAGTGAATTTAAGATAGTGTAAATATATTAAAATTAATTTGTATGACAAATAAATCAAATAATGTTTACTAAAAGTATGAGGGAAAAGTCCATATGTTTAAATTATCATTATATTATAAAAAATGAGTAATATATTAGTCGGTCGAAAACGCTCTAAATAATAAAACTGTTCTTTTATGTACTCAAGCCCTATAAAAGCCTTCGAAAATTGTACTACTAGGAGTTAATATTTTTTGCAAAATTAGCCTGTTTTGTATATTAAAGAAACTATTTTCACAGCACCAGCCTCTTATCCTGAAATCATAAAATCTGATCTTGGGAGTTTATGGTCTCACGTATTATTGACGAGATCTATTCAGGTTTTAACGATCTATTACTATATGCAAGAGAAGCATATTTCTTATTAATTTATCAAAAACTTTAAGCTAACTTGTGGGAAAGACTGATTATAGAGCTAACCAAAGGTCTTATAGATTCAACCTTCTTTATGGGTTTCGGCAGTTTCTAATTTGATATTAGGTTTAATGGTTCAACGCTTGAGTTTCTGAGAAACCGAAAGAAACGAAGATTAGTTGAGATGTGTCAACTAATCCTATTGTAGTAGGGTACTACTTACTACTACTTACCACTTACTAATCTTATTGTAGTATCTACCTATTGTAGTAGGGTACTTATGGGTGGGGTTTTTTCTATTTTTTTAATACCTTTGATTATGATGAAATCTATTCTTTTATTGTGATGTACAGTATTGTCTCCAATTACTACAGTAAAGCCCTTATCGATTAGTTATGTGAACGAATTTACGGATTTGAGAGTAGTAGCAAATCCCTTGGCAATAGATTTATGATTTTTGATTATTTTCTTGGTTTTGGTTTTTTATAATGATTTCTGACTTGCTAAGGTTATGACTGCATTTTTGTCTAGTGGTCTCAAAGATTTGATTATATACTTATTAGTTTATAATAGGTGGTTCACTTGATTAATAACTTGAATGCAACATTTAGTCTTTTTGGCTTTAATGAATTTGGTATACAATTCATGATTTGGGAAACGGTTGTTTGTTTGCTTATAAATTCCCCTTCGTTGAGTGACTCGGCAATTAATATTTTTTTCACAACTATATTTTGTTTTCAAGTGTGTCAAATATACAATTAGATTTTTAATGTTATGTAGGGTGTATTTCATTGTATAGTGTAGTGAAAAACAGCGTTCGCACCTCATTTTTCGGCCCTTGTTGCGAAATATACTATTAATCAGACTTTTTTTGTATACTTTCTTTCCAAAGTAACAGAGAGTTTAAGACACTCTTTACCAAGAGAGTCAAGGGGGATAAATATGTCTGAATGGTAAATTTATTAAGACATACTAAGAATGCTTTCCTTAGAGTGAAGAATTTTTATTTATTCTTATTCATAAATCTGTTTGGCTTTGAGTTGGCGATTTAAGCTCATTTGGATTTGTCCTTGATTTGAGGCAAAAAGTGTTTTTTGTTTTAGTTTGTCTTTTCAATTGAAATATACTCAAAACATCCTGAATATTGAATATATCATCAAAATAACAAATATTTTGAAATAATGGACTGGAAAAAATAATGAAAGACCCTAACCAGAGATACTTTTCCATAATATGGACCATTGGAAAAGATTAATATATGTTTTTGAATTAATTTCCCCCCAATGCTCATAAGCAAACAGTTAATTTTTAATCAGCGCTAATAACAATGTTCAATTAAGACCGTGCTATTGGTTGGCACAACCTGAGCAGTTCTAGAATTCGTTGTATTTAAATAACTACGAAAACAAAGAAAGAACACTGAAAAAATAACACTTTTTCTATCCTTATAACATAAAAATATTCCATGATAATTCTAAGAAACTTCTTTGTAGAGCCAATAATGCAAGTACGCCTAACCTTAGAGTAGTTGCAATGAATAGTATAAAGTCTTTTACAAGTAATTTTAAATAAATTTTAAGGTAAAGTTTCTGGAGTTTAAGGCAGGATTCTGGTTTTAATCATTTAAATATATCATTTTGCTTAAGAATTAACCGAGTTCTTTAAAAAATAGGCCCTGCTTGGTAAAACAATAGATGTCTTGTTTTATTCTGTATAATGTCTGGTTTTAGACTAACAGCTTTAACGTAATTGTTATCAAATCGCAAAGTAATACTCTTACTTATTAAAAAGTCAAATGTTAACAAGTAGTATTATGATTTTAACATGAGCTCCAATAGAAAGGTACATCGCTGGCCATTAAAAGCTTACTCACCGAATATGAGCAACTATTTGAATGTGTACAACACTGTATATAGTTTAGCAAACTTGTCAGGTCAGCGATACATGGCGCACCGTGTGACGGATCGCTGTTTGAATTTAGTTTAGCACCAAACCTATCGTTTCTTTACCATCACTGGTTTAACGAGTAAACTAATACAATGAAGGTTAACTAAACATTTGAAGAAGTTTTCTTTATAATAGAAAATTTTCCTCTTTCAGTTTTATTAAGTATGAAGATATCTCAAATTTAAAAGACTAAGAAAATACAATTCAGATTTCCTTTGGAAGAACATGGTGGGGCAACGAATAAAGAAGCAACAAATGGTGGAACTAGCTGCAATAGTTTTTATGTATGCAGTCCACTGAGCTACATACGTCGCAATGTGTCATTGGACTACTTGCATAATCAGCTACTTACAGTCTATGCTACTTACATAGCAGCTAGACTCGCTGGTTACCTTTAAACTCGCCGCTGCACTGTTTTAAGCCTTAAAATAGGTTTAGTGGAAGTGATTCAACAGGATATTCTTATTGATATAAATATGCAAGATATTAATTTAAATTATACATATATGAGAATGCTTTTCATGAACAATGTGTAGGATACCTTTTACTTATACAGTAGAAGAGTACATCACAACTTTAAAGTACTCTAAATTTAATTTAATCCTAAAACGTAAGTTTTAATTATTATCGTTCTCGGGTTATACAATTGACCTAAACCACTGACGAAATTACACATTTTACTAAATAGAATATAATCAGTTTTCCCAGTTAAATACAATGTCGCACGAGTTGATTAGGTAAGGTCTAATCTTAGAACAAATCGTGAAATAAACGGAATTGTAAAATGTTGTAAATATAAACGAGTCAAACCATCCAGTAACATTTGACATTGGGGCCGGGTGTTAATTGATTGACTCAGGGCCATATCGACCGGTGTCTTTCTTTTATGATTTATGGACTTTTGGCACACCCGACTGTGATACCTTGGCTCTGAGATAGGAAAGTAGGAAATATAACTAGAAACAAATGTAACTGTGTTTCAAGATTTAATTATATCTTTGGACATTCAAGTCAACTAGAATAAGCTTTTATCATAAAAATATTAAAATAATACCTATAAACATAAATATTTTTGGCAAAAACAAAAAAAAAACTGTTGACTTTATTTATTTATTTGCCACGATGAACACCATTTTAGTACTGTACATTCCATTTTTAAATGTAAGAAACATACAAAATGACTGCTGGTTAGAACTGAAAATAATAGTAATACTAAGGATAAATATTACAGTATGTTTAACAGCAAATTCTACCAAGGAACCCATAACAAGATAAAGGTTACATTAAATTACCTACCTTGAAATAACAACGACCAAAATTGGTAATTTCAAGTTGATAATAAAATTAAATTTAAAGGAAACAATACAATTGACATGAAACAATAAAATTTTCGATCGGAAGGTCGATTGTTTTCAGCTAGCAAGTTTGATAGACATTTGAGAGGAATTGGCTATTTTTAATACATCAAGGAAATAAAAAGGATGTAGATGTCTAGTTCAGCCTAAAGCTTAATCTAACACTATATGTGTGATGCAAGCAAAAATAGTTTTAATTGGATTAGAAAGTGCATTAATATACTAATAAAAGGAAAACGCAATGTTTTGCTATTAATGCACTGCTAATAAAACATAGTATAGGGTAGATTAATTTTTAGAGTAAAAAAATTGAAGTTACATTACATAAAAATCTATAATCTTTAAAAGTACGGTCTATATTTATTATGCGTACTCACTGATCATAATTACATAATTCATCATGTGATCAGTTTTTTATAAGAGCAAATTTATATTTTGTTTTTGACTGGATTAAAGAACTACAATAGAAAATTGTTCTGAAATAACAATGTCAAAGTTAAATAAAAATCATCCACGCAACCCATGCAACTTAGTAATAACATATGCAAGATTGGTTGATGGAGATCGTTGCATAGAAGTTGTTATATTACTGTTTATCAGCAATATATCTTAATGGAATCCTATTAAACTGACTATGATCCCATAATAAAACCATATTCAAAATAAAACTGCTTGTTTCCTTTGTGTAAAATCTGGTTTGATAAAATATTATTAAGTCTAAGTCATATTCACAGCTAGTGATTACCTGTTAGAAGCGGAGTAACAATTAACAAATACGCATATTTGTAAAAATGAATGTTGAAAAAGTAATAAATTATGTAATAAGTTCAAAAATTAATTGAAAACAATTTAAATATCTACTGCTTAGTTATTATAATGATTTTTTTTGGTAGACAGTTTTAGATTTACTTAAAAAGTCCTATAAGACTGTCAGCATGAAAAATAATAGAACTGTTATGTTTTAAAACTGAAACCAAACTGCTTTTTCGCATATGCCAATTTGGTGCATTGGAACTACTAAAAATGCATGAGGCCTACTCTATGTATTCTGAATGAGGATTTTTTTAAAAATTTGAATTCGATTGATGTCTTTTAACAGATGTGGATGGAAGTTTTTTATGTTAATAAGTATATTATGATATTAACAATTTGTCTTCTTTGTTTTTACTATCAATTATAAAAAACACACATACAAGTTTAATAATGAAATTTACAGTAATTACAGCTAGCTTTATCTTTAATTTCAAAAGGGCATCATGTTTGTTGACACACAAAGTTTGGAGAGAAACGCAGCCGAAAACAAAGTTAAGTTAATATTAGACAAATCCCTCCGCTGTGGATCAATCGATTTAAACTTACACACAGATTAAATCTGTATTCAAGGTTACTCTATATTGTTAACCAATCGCCATAATAATAAACGCTCAATGGAGAAAAAAATCGTAATCATTTTTTAAATATGACAAAACATACAATAATAACACTTTAGCAGCATTAATGCTGCACATTTCATAGGTCATGTACTGAAAAAGGACAGTAAAATAAATGACTACAAAAATAACCCCATCAGATTGTCATCGTCAGTCAGACGGCAGCACGAGACGTCACGTCAGCTCGCGATACCGCGCTAATGTTCGCCTACTCAACTGACAACAATAACTTCAAGCTAATTATAATAACGGTTGGTGTATAACTTACTTGGTTGATATATACATCTTATTTGATTTCTTTTAATCCCTCAAGACAAATAGAATGTGATTTGGTAAGAACGCCTGGTAACTCTTTGCAAAGCTAGGTTGACACAAGGGTTTTTTTGAGAACTTACTTAAAATGAAATAATGAAATATTGACTTTAGTCCCCAATAAAGTATACATACAATCACATTCCAAATTACCTAGGAACTACTTACAGGGAGCATCAATTTAATAACTTTTTAACCATTTAATACTTTTAGCTCTGGCTGACGCGATAGAACGCCAATCCTCTGACATATTTTCTAATTAGACCCTACGGCATATTTAAATATTTGGAGAAAAATGAAATAATAGGAATATTCCTAATTGAAATTAATTCTTTTTTCTCCCGTCAAATATTAAAATGAGGAACATTGGAATTTAAAACTTTAAAAGTTTTATGGAAACACAACTAAAAAAAGAAGAATAAACTATATAAATGCTTGCACATTAATATATTGCAAATATATTCTAGTATTTAGGGTTATAGTTTGTATTGTAAATTAAATAGATTACTTCTCATTTATTTTGTGCAAGCCGATCTTTCCCATGAAAATACTAAAACTCCCTCTCCATTTTAACCAAAAAAAAGTTAAGCTATGAATTTCTCTATACAGTACAGTATAACTGCGCTACATAAATGACAAATTATGCGTTATAAATTATACCAAGCCTAGATTCTCTGAAACATTTCAGATTACTTAGCTGGCGAAAGCAAAAAAAGAGATTTCATTAAGCATTGTTTGATCTTGGGGTTTTCTTCGTATGATGATGTTTACGTATTTTAAACATAACTAAATATCCTTTTAACACTGTACTAGACACCAGCACCAAACTTATACATGCATGATTACTAGAGGGGCGTATTTAGGTGTGATCAAGCTCCTATTTTTTCCACTTCAAATGCGGTAGGCATCCCATTTCAGCCCAATGATGGTTAGCTGAAATTCATAATATACATTTGCACAACAGATTTAAAGCGGGTCTTAGTCGTCCAAAATACCTAAAACTCTGACATACTTTCGAGTCAAGATTTCTTTATTACGTATAATTCCATTAGTTTTATGTAAGCTTTTAATGTAGCCTGTTAGAAAAAAGGTGCTTTTTAGTATTTGTAATATATCTTTTATTCAAGTTAATATTAATGCAAAGGAACTTTGAATCAATATTTTAATCCATTTTTTAATACAATAAAATTCATGTAAAAGTAAAACGAATTAATTTAGATCCCTTACTACTTCAATGCAGTAGAAAACAAGTATTTCCTACAGAAAAGTAAAACGTGAAACTTGAAGCAGACCCATTTCACATGTGGCAGCTTTAAACCGTCTGAAATGTGTACATTATGCAAGAAAAATTGTTGCGGATTATATAATTTATATGGCCGCAACAAAACAGAAGACACGGGAAGACTTATATCATTATGCATGCAATGTTGGTGTAACCAAGCTTCCCGTGTTTCACTACTTACCCTAGCAGGTACGATAGCGTAAATCGTACGATTGGATGAATTTCTCTCTGTTATTCATTATAACATTTACATAATTCCAATAAAAATATAGATTGTTCCAATTAGAATCACAAAATCATTTTACTCCAAAGAGAAAGAAGTGTTTTTATATTTGTGAAATACGTATATCTATATATTTAAAAATTTTATAATGAGTTGTTTGAAACATAAACAAATATGTTCCTGTTATTCACGTAATTTTCATACGCAATTCACAGTTTAAATTGACTATTGTGGAACGAACACTTTTTGGCTTTAATAATGAACAACATTCGCAATTTTGTTCCTTTGCCCTTATTCAGAAAATTAATATAGCGTATACGAGGCACTGACGGGGAAAAATCAACGGTAAGCAGGGATGTTTTACCATATCTAGCTATTAAGTTCTTATAGAGTCTGGTCTGATAAACTGGAATATAACATGATCAACTACGTACTGTTCTTAAATAAATCTAACGACTGCTCCTGTTATTATTTATTTGGAATTCTAATGGCTATTAGAATTCCAAAAAACCTACAAGGAAACATAATTTAACGCAATTTTACTAGGGTGTATTTGTTTTCATTACTAAGCTCTTTGATCAACGTCAACCTAAACAAAAATAAAACAAATAATCATGATCATCACTAGTCCATAATCAGCAACCTAAAAACTAAGAGACTCTATTACAGTTTTTCTATATAATTAATATTTTGTTTCTCCATTAGTCGACTCATACTTGTAAGTGATACATTATCCAAATTAAAACTATCTGTACCCCGCTCTGACACTTCGAGAAAGCTCGGTATATTGCGGAAGTATTTTGAAACGACGCAAATACATTATCGAGAGTCTGTCCTTTAGCCGCAAGCATTAGAGGAGATTGATTAGAGGGGCGAGTGTGTGACGGGACTGTGAAAACAGGAGTCAAGTGAGTTCCGGTGTCGGTCTTCTTGCCTGGGCCTTAGTTATAACTCTTAGTTATAACTGCGAGAATCAATAAACTGATGGCTAAAAGTCTCACCAAAAAATTGGAAATTCAAGGAAATTTGTAAACTGTTGTGTAAAGCTGTTGATTTAATTTTGTAGATAGTTCAACATTTCATCTGCAAGGAATACGTCTTTGAACAAATTGTTAGGTTTTTAATATGTTTGAAAAATTATATTACAACAATATATTACACAAACGATTTAAAATATAACATGTAGGTTTTCACTAGCTAAAAGTTTTATTGGGCGAAGAAGAACAATTATTATTAGTGTGTTTAAGAATAGATATTTATGAGGTTTTAGTAAGAGTGAGGATAGACTTAATGTTATTTAGTCTAAAAATTTACCTAATCAACATGGGGTACACAGCTAACTTAAAGACCATGTGTATCAATGTTTTAATTATGCTTTATAATAGTAAATATATACTTAATAATTTTTGTGATGGTCAAAAGAAGTGTCTACATATTTTGTATTTTTTTACTTATACTTTGCGTAAGGAACCTGAAAAACTTATGAACAATTATAACTCTAATTAGATACTTGTAGGGTAATAAAGTAATACGATATTAACATTTAAATCATCTCATTCAAAATAAAGGGCGCGCAGATACTAGATATCATTTGGTTTTAAGTCACTAGCCCAATAACCAACATAATGCCCATAATGTTCGAGTATTTTAAACTTAAAAAAAAATTTAAAATAAACACGCTCTATATTATATGTTTACTAACATCCACACATCAATATCAAGTCCAACAGGCCTCAATACAAGTTTAAACAGTAGTTGGTCGAGCTGTTGGGTGCTCTACGAAATTTTTTATCGAGAGTGGACTATTTCCCAACTTGCACGTCACCTCGAGCAAGAATAAAATCTCGTTCGAGTCGCTTTACGGTGTTATATTTTGGGTTTGACGCATGTTCGTAGATCCGCTTGATCAAAAGAGCCAGCCCTCTAGTTCGACAAAGGGTTCTAGTATGTATATGGCCTTAAATGCATTATCACGAGTGCAAAAATTTATAGACTAAATGAGGCTTTCAATCAAAAGTCGACTTGCAAAATATTTTCCTTCCAAACCTCAACCACAGATTAAACTCAGAGTCAGATTAATCGGGGGGGGGGGGGGGGGGGTTCGGGTCAAATGAATTGGCTTAGACCGTCCATAATCCTAAAGATAAAATTAACTTCAGTCTTTTAGGCGGACAGGGCCAAGTTATTTGACTCGGATTGTAGCTAATTGCCAGTAGACCGCCTGACGTCACTTCCGACCGGTAGATTTGCATCGCTGCAGTGATTACTGAAACCCAGGCGCTAAACAGTTGAAACTGTTCGGCAGAGTTGTTGGATAAACAACGTCAGGGCCAGGGTGAACGACGGGGATCGATGCTGCGCCTCGCCGCGGTATTTCAGGTTCTCACCACATTCATCCTCCCTAATCGTATTCAAGCCGAGTATAATTACGACAGATTGCAGGGTGTTATTTTTAAAACAACGGTGATTTATGAGGGGAAAAAGCTCTGGTTTTTAAGTTGGTAAACGTGATTTCTTTGTTTGAACTTCCGGTTAGTGATAATCGTTTTGTGTGTTCAGTAAACCCACAATTCAAGGGATTAAATAATTCAGAAATTAAACCACAAAGGTAAAAGGTATCTGTTTTTTGTGTTCTAAATTATTGATGAGAAAAATTGCTCAGGAACTTATCACTGCAAAAAAGTAGTTTTTAAATCACTAATCATAAAAAATTTTAGCTGCTTTTATTCTTAGGCCTATAATTTTTTAAACACACGGAGAAAAAATATTTAAAATATATTTTTGGAGTAGATATAGCCTAAAATGAATAAATATATCATAAATCAAAATATAATACGTAAATTCATCATAATGTCTCGGTACAATCGAATCTTAAGCCAAAAATACTTGTCGCAGACCGTTGGTCTTGGTATCAAACTTAACCTTGGATTTATGAAGCACTTCATCGCGGTTGTGCTTCTGCATCCTTTAGGCTTTGCCACTGCACCGTTTTAAAAAGTCCCAATCATATGTTTACGATTTGAAACGGTATCAGAGGCTACGAACAGAACAAAGCTTCTAGTAATAAAATAAAGAATGGTTGCAAACAGAATGAAGTATGCAAAAGCAAACTAATGCAAAAGCAAAAAGGATCTACCGAGCAAAAGCTGAGAGTTTCCATCAAGTCATAGTCTATAATAAAACGACGAAAGAAAAATAAGGTATTGTTGTCCACTGACTTGCTACTTGGAATCAGCTATTGAACGGGATAGTTTCTATCTGTTGATCTTGTACAAACACAATTTAGACTATGTGCAGAAATTGTAAACAGAATTCTTCATGATAAAGTACGATTCCTTCAAATTTACATTGCTATTTATGTATAAATCTCTTATATGCTTAATTAACGACTTTTGGAGAACGTTCAAATGACGTTTAAAAAGGTTCATTAAAGAGTAATCTAAATCTATATTTTTTCAAGCTACCGAAGGTTTACTGTAATATATATTTTATCTCCAACTTTGACGTCTATGGGTATGAATTAAACTGTTTCAACCCAATCAATAAACAATAAGCAATGTAACAAATGCTGCAAAGTACACAACAATCGAATTATATTTGGAAAGTGACGTTGTGGAGAATGCATAGCAAATTTTTAATCAGGTGTCAGAATGGACCTTTCATTTTTTTACTTCCGTTGTATGAGTGCTGTTTTGTATCATATGTCTCTCGTCCCAATATTCACCAAGAACCTGCAAGTTTAAAATAAACAGTGCAATCCGCAAGCCAAAACAGTCTTTGGAGCTATTTTCAAGAGAACTGTTGTCCTCACCTAAATATTTTGCATCGGATACACAAAGATTGTTGCCGTCTCCTAGTCGATAGGAGGTGATGTAAAATGCATGGCGCTGCGTGTCCTGCCAGCTACACCTAGACACGATATGGCCTCCGGTAAAAAACAATACTACACTGTGGGAGAAACAATAGTCAATCAACTGCCCATATAGTATTTCTCATTTTTGAACAATGGGAGTTTCTATTCTTGAAGGACATGTGTTCCTTTTAGTGCCCCTTATTATTGTATTCGCAAATACCATTTATACGTTATGACACTGAAGTTTATTTATTATTTTCGAAGTTTTTTAATTATACTTATACTAGGGAAAATGATTTGACAAATATGAAACAAGTTGATTGGTTCTATCAGTTGGGCTCTTGCAAATGTTGTTGCACTGATTTGAATTGACATCATATCATCTGTGGTGCATAAAAAGAAAAACCTAATGTTTATTTGTGAGGAACTTTTTTTGTTATTGTTTTAAACCAACTGAAGCTTCAAAACAAAAAAAGTGTTCCATTTCCCCCTTGAAATTTAATAACCTACAAAAGACTTTCTTTGTATCAACACCAAACTCTTGAAATTATTTCACTCTCACCAAACTGAATATAAAACATCTTATTAGTAACTAATTCAAAGTTTACTGTATATTCGAATAACCCTTTGATATTTATGACAAATAAACAAATATTAATTACTTCATTTGAAGAAAGATATGTGTTTACTGTTGACCTTTCCATGGAATAAATAAGAACCCCTAAGTTTATTGAATTAGAGAGACTAAACCCTTATTTTTTAACAGTTTAATCCTCTATGAAATCATCAAACTGGAGGTGAAAGCAGCAAAGACCTGCGGTGGTAATATGGTTTTAAATAATTGGTGACTAAATACATGGAAATCCTCTCTAGAGAATGTTTCTTATTATTTTTCCTTCGATTTTTGTTTCTTATTAATACTTCAAAATCGCCAAAACGAAACGTTATCTAACATGACGTCAACGTCATGGCTTATTGTTAGTGGTTTTGACAACACGTTTTTAATTATTCGTTGAGTGGTATTGTAATTTATTAAAATCCCACCTACCTATATATAACTATTATATAACTATAATAGTCTTCTTTACTGTCCGAGTTTTAAACACAGCTTTATATCAATAATATACGTGAATACAAATTCTTCCATAGGGCAAACAGGTACATCAACAAATAATTTTATAACATTTTCCTTATCATTTGTGAAATCTGAAATCATTCTTTTAAAGTAATCCTAATTGACCGAACTGTTTTTGTCGAATCTGATGTTGTACATATTTCCATCATTCAAAGAAAATAAACAACAGTAAAACCATTAAGTAGAAAAAACAATTTCGGTTGTATCTTGACTTTCAATCAATAGTCTTTTGTCTCTGAATGTTAATTTAAGAGAGCCCAAGTCCTAACTGATTGTTTCAAGTTCAATATTCATGAACTGTGTAACACTTTAAATGAGTTGAGTTAGAGACATCTAATAAATGATTTCTTAGACATTCTACTGTAGATGATTATTCACGTAGGTGCTGCGTGTGATTTCTACTAGTAAAAAAAAAAATTTGTTTGAGTTTTTTTGGATTATTTATTTTATTTGATCATATTAGAGCTTTATAATAATAAATACTACGTAAATAAAGATTTATTATTGGGGGAAAAATTATCCGAGTTTTGTATATAGAACAAAAGTATAGGGCTGACATTCCTTATTTGAGGTTTCCACTAAAATTAAATAGCTGTTGATCATTCATAGTGCTTTGTTTATCTCATACACTTAGCTCTTATTAAGCTCTTGCCTTGCATCTAGAATATTGGTTAGCGAACTGTCTCCCGCTCATTAGACGGTGTTATATTAATTAGATTGCTGCATGTTACATTACTCATGTGACCTACAAGATTCCATTAAAATAGATTGGATTATAGAGTGATAAGGTGTTCGGTGAGCTGCTAAACAGAAGATAGATGAAATACTTTCTTAGTTATAAGAAACAGCTTAATTTTACATCATATTTGAAAAGGTAATAAAAAAGGTCATTATGGCTGATCACGTACATTTAGTACCACAAATACAAAATAGCCTAATATAGTAAACTAATAAATTTAACATATAGTGTCCTTTAGACTAAAAGATGTGAGGTAACAGTAAAATCAACAAACTATTTGACATTATTTTTGTATCAATGCTTGAAATTGTACTTAAAACAAAGAAATAGACAAGTATAAAGTGGCAATGTTACAAAAGAAAGTTAAGGAGAAACAAGTTGTAAGAAAGGGCTAATAGAAACAGTTGTATTGTAAGAGCTGGCGGGCAGCCAGCCTCGATATCTCTGCTGTACATAAAACATCCCGTCTAACCCAGGGCCAGAATAATTGGTGCCCACTGACTTCTCATTGGATCTCCACATTTTTGTCATAGAGTGTCAACAAAATGTGTGGGTATATAATTTAAAACGCCAATATATCACTAGTATAAAAAGTAAGTAAATATACAAGGGTGTTCACTAAAATAGATTAACATTTTTATGATTTTGGTTTGGTACATGCTGACATCTTATTAATTTTCAAATAATTGTCATAGTGTGTCAGCATAATGTATGAAAACGTAATTAAGGACACCAATATATTACAAGTATTGCATGTAGGTAAATTTAAAAGGGAGATCTCTAAAATGGAAATAAACCAATTTTACCCTTTGTAATATTTGGTTTACTGCACACCGACTTTGAGTTTTCACATTTTTGTCATAATGTGTCAAAAAAATATGTGAAAATTCTACTAAGAAAGATTATACTGACATTACAAGTAGGTAAATCACTGAAGGGGAGATCACTGAAGTAGGTTTGAACCAATTTTTACATTTTTTTGTGTTTGGTAATAGCTATACAATCACATTTCGATTTACTTAAAAATAAATACCTCTTAAGCTAATCCATAAGATTGTCATGTTGAAACTATCTAGAAACATCGTCAGGGTATCTTCAAAGTCGTTTTAAAAAAGTAAAAACGGTCTAATATATTCTAAAGTAACTTAAATAACCTAGTCTAACCTAACGTAACCTAACCTAACATAACTTGAGCTAACGTAACCCAACCTACACTGGCCGTTCTGCCCCTGGATGCTTTGCAATGTCCTGCGGTTATAGCATCTCCCAAGCCCCAGCAGTTCTATTGAAAATCAAGTTTTATTATCTACAATAAAACCCGCGGGTTTAATACCGGAGGTTTATATCTTTACCACCCAACTACATTATGGCTGTTATCGTGCTCTGCTTTAGTGTTTGGTTATTTTTGTAAACACTGCAAGAGTTGCAGGGAGTTTTAAACTCTGTCTATCACGTATACTTAATTATTTGTTTGTTAACTTATATATAGGACGTCTGTGTAAAAAAGGTGTAATAAAAATATAGTAAAAAGTGGCTCTAATACTAAGCAAAAAAAAAAAAAAAACAGATGTGAGCACATTTTCAGGAATAGCACAAACACAAACAACATCTAATGTTCAGGAAAGGTTCAAGTTTTTGGGAAATATGGTTACGATCTCATACAATGTCCAGGCGACACTACTATCTTTACGATACTGAAGAAACAAATTCCACTAGCAAAGAACGGTTATCTATGTTTTGACAATTCAATGGTTAAATATTTATGGATGTTTATCGTACATAGTGTTATTATCGACTTAGTCTAACTGACAAACATAATTTAATTATGTATTGATTGTTTTACGCCCTTCTGTACTTTTTAAATATTAAACACTCTTCTGTAAACGTCGTCGAGGAAAATTAGATGATATCGAATCAGTTAGTATTTAATCGTTTATATATCAAGGAAGATTCAAAACGCCATCTAAGTCCTTAAAAATATATAATACAGAAATACCTAGAGTACATATTATAAATAACAACAACGTTATAAGCGTCCGAGCAGTAAACTGATCGGCAAAGTCGTAATTGTTTTATTAGGCCTAATATTTAATATATTTCAAATGCGTCAAAAAGAGGTGATGCGTTTTATATATCTATAGAACACCTGAAACATATTTTAGCTTAAAGCGTGTAATAATAGGCATACTTGGTTGTAAGAGTTTAACTGCAAACAGAAAATGAGTTTAACTTTACTGGTTTCAGTTACTAAATTTGTGTTTGGAACATTAAAAAATGCAACGATTTCATGTTCATCTAAACAGAAAAAAATCCAATTAGCGATTTTTCTTATAAAAACATAGATGCACACAAATGTAGTGTAAGAAAAAGAAATTTAACATACATATTGCACTCCGTGAAAGTATAAGACTAAGAAGAAGTACAGTGAATAGAAGTAGTTGGAGCTCTGTGTTTGAGAGTCAAACCGTCCAAGGCAAGAGGCTATTGATGTCGAATCGAACAGCCCTACATCTTATCGAAGCGAAAATCAGCGACGAGCTAGTCTGTTTCCTGTTGCAAGGATTCATTTAATGAATTCTATTAAAATAATGATTTGGATTAAACAAAAAACATTCAACTATTTTGGTTTATATTTGGTTATGTTTCCTGATCCTCAATGTCTTGTCGCATACAACAGCAATTCCTCTAAAGGATTATCAAGACAATTTAAATATATTGAGACTATACTGTATTCCAATGCATAGTCTGTTGTTGGCAACACGTATGATGGTCACTGAAGGATTTTGGAGATGTCAAGGGGTGTTAAAACGTATTATTTAACTGTTTCGCATTCTACAAATGTGGTACAACAGAAACGGAACCGTGTTTCATTATTTAATGAGTAAATGAGATACGTAAATGACCAATGCACAGTTAAAATTACAAGTAAATTGGAATCGAAATTTAAATTTATGTGATGACTCAGCGCAGCCGAGGAACTTTGGAAGGAATTCACTAATCTCTTAATCCGCCTCTACTAGAATTCTAGGCTTCTTAATCTGAGTTGCTTCAGAAGTTTGCAATCTAAATATCCTAATTGCTGCATTCGGGCTCATTTATGTAACTCTTTGACATTTAGACGGTTTGTCTTTGACTTGATTGTACAAAACGCTGCTTTGTTTGCCAGTAAAATTGTTTGTGGAAATGTGAAATATAAAATTTCTGGTAACGATTAGCTGAACGATTAGTTCTAACATCCTAAACCATTTAAAAGTTAAAAAAATTCAATTAAGAATGTTATTAATTTACGTAAAACGTATTACACACATTACTCAATGGTTTGGAATTTTTTTAATTTTTTAGCACTATCGATAAGGTGTATTTTTGTCCATTAAAAAAGTTGTTCTTAAGTTAGTTTTTGCTTAGTTATTATACTGAATTTAAGCCCTTCAATAACATTTTTATTTCCATATCGTTAATTTGAAATATTTTCAAGCTAATCTTGATTATTAATAAAAATAATACCTGTAATCAGTTTAAGGATGTATGTTATATAACTTTCTAATACTTAAATCCATTTTTAAGCGATGAAAAGCTCAAATTCAACCGCTGCCTTAAATTCCATAATTTTCCAAGATAAATTTTCATTAGATAACACACGAGTTAAAATATCATATTAAAATCCAAACAAAACTAATTTTATGCAGACGTACAATGGAAAAAATGTCCAAACAATTTAGAATCTATAGTTCTTTTATCTGAATCCCCTAATGATCTGAATACCTCTCCATTAAACATTCTTAGTGACAAAACCGTCTCAAAAACCGGGATTTCCCCAGAGCATGCAGGCTTCCTGCAGCGATAGACTGCATAGTTAGGTGCAGTCAAGCGGAAAGATTTATACAGGGCGATGGGTAAGAGGATGACCTCTATAACTAAGTAGTATATATCTGGACTCAGGCGATAAATTCAACCCCTAACAGTTCCATTACAGTTACCCTTGAGCTTCCAATATGACTGTTTTCAGCCAATAAGATTGGGGCAGTTTATTTTCAATACTGTATCTGATTTTCTCAACCTCTTAGCAGAAAAAATGCATTTAACTAATTTATTTTTATGTGATTTTCATAGTTTACAAAAATATTTTCCTATTGTTCAAATATTATAATTTGATCCTTTCAGACTTAAAAGCTATCTTTGATATTTTTTACGAGATATAATTTAATTTTACTTTCTTTTAAGAAAACCTGATTATATGTAATCGTTAACAAGTTGATGTTAATGCAGCACTATCCCGAAAATGTTATTATTTTAGCAATTCTACGAAACAAAGATTCCCGCCTTGTAATAAACTAGATATTGGTGTATCGATAAAGTATTAGAACACGTGCAAGGTACTGGATGTCTAGACCGAGGTTTATGACGAATTTATGTCAGCGATTTACCCTTTATCTTGAATAAAAGCTGAACCAATTTTTAGGGTTTTGTGACAATTACCGATATGCTCCTGTTGAAAGAATATTTATACACATAATTTACGATGGGTTTTATGTTTGTTTTTTTCGGTGTAATGGACTATTCTCTGGATGTATTCTTTAATAATTTAAGCTAAGTATTGAATCAGTTTTCGTCTCTTGTTTACTGATTTATATAGAACAAAAAAATTAATTTATTTGATTGAACCCATTAGAGACCTACGCGTATTTTTAGTAACCTACCTATGAAAGGCTTTAATTGAATCAATGTTTTGAAAATTCATTGCAGGACGCCAAGGAGGAAGCAAGATTAAAGGAAGTCATTATGTTATAAGTTTAATTTAATGCTCGTCACTTCGCCAGTTAGCTTGGCAGGTTTTGTGTGGCTGTCGCGGGACACGCCAACATGCTTAACTTTCATTTTCCAAACTGTTCTTTCCTTCATTACTCAATTTTCCTTTAACTAAATAATAACGAGTTGTGTATGATAGTATAAAAGTATCAAGTCAAACTTGTTAGATAGGTATTGATAATTACCTGTTGTTAACTTTAATTGACGTACTATAACTGTATAACCATTTTATACTATTGAATTCTGGAAATGATTCTAGTAATATAAAAATTAACTTCTAACTCTTTGTTCAAATATATTGATGGCTTGTCTAACAATAATATAATGTGGTATCAAGGTGAGATTGAATTACCTACTGTCGTAAGGCTATTTTAATTGAAATTGAAACGTTTGTTTCCCTAAATTTACTTTTATGTCCTTTTTAAGATTGATGATGCGATCTCTCTTTGATCATCAAAACTAAAGTTTACTATAAACACACAAAAAAACTTAAACTACAGTAACGTAGGCTGGTAGTAATTATTAGTAACAAAATATTTGAAAAAATAGGTTCTATGTCTGCTCCAATTTAAATTTTGTCAAATTACTCCACGAATGAAATAAAGCTATTTAGACCAGACACTCTTCTTAAGAATGTAATAAAACAAAAACACATAAATACAACAAAAAAGGAAAACGGAAAAACTATGTAGTTAACACAGAGGACGTCGTATTCAGTACAATATCAATTCCACTTCACCACAATCACAAATAACACTTCACGTACGTATATCCAAAAGACACTTCACATCATACTCAGTTTTCCACCACACAAAAACCTCGCCAGGAAACAAACGTAGCAGAGAAAAACTGACAACGTAGAATAAACAAACGCGATCACGGCATGCGGAGATCGACCGGTGGCGGCCTGACCGCAGCCGTCACGGCGTGGAGCCTCACGGGACCGCAGCCGCAACGCACCACGTGTCACGCGTCACGTCGACACGTGTCCCCAGCTTACCGCAGGTCACGCTTACAACCACATTTCCGATCGCGTGACGGACAAAACGGACATTCTCTGTTGACAATCGAATGGTGATAATGCGTCGCCAACAATGAGAAATCGATCGCTAATCGCGCTTCTAACCTTTCCGACCAATAAGTACTTTGAACTTTTTGAAAAAGTTTAAAACTTTTCCGAAAAATTCTCTTACGGACTATTGGCACTACTATAGAAAACTCGTACGTGTCATCCCGTTGGACGGTACGCTGCCTCTCCATGTACCGCACCCCATGGCTCCTAGAGTCGTCGCCGAACCCGTACAATCCGGCCACGGTGGCCATCGAGGCATCGTGTCGTCAGCGGCCGGTGGGTGACTGCCGTGGCCGCCGCGCGCCGCCCATGCGCCGACCCGCCACCCCCACAACCCTAACCTAACATATATTATTCACCGGCCCTCCACTTATGACACTATCGTCTTTAATATTGTTGCGTCATGGATCGATGGTTCATTGTTGTGTGAATTTGGTAATGGAGGGGGTGGGGGGGGGGTCAGGGGTTGTGGCCGTAAGGAAGTTGTATTGGAAAGGGTTGATGGGATGAAATTGGTGGAGATTTTCCTATCTTGAAAATAAATGAAAAATATAAATTTATGTAATAACGTATCTTGGAGGAAGAAAGAGTAAGCATTTGTCATGAACATATTTTTTTATAAATGTCAATGGGGCGAGTAGGTAAGGTAAGAAAGGCAGATACGTAAAATGTGGAAGAAAAAGTCAAAACAATAATTTTCCTGTCTTCACAAACGATATTCAACTATATTTTTATGAGTTATCGAAAAAGTAACGAAACAAAAAAAGTACCTAAAGAATGGACATTAAAAATAATTCTTTTTATTGCAAGGATGTTTTTCAGAAACGTCAGGCTACGGTTGAATAAGGAAGATACTAAAACCTAGTGAGATGAGTGTTAAGTGTTTCGATAAGATAGTATTTCGAAAGGTCAGCACGTTAGGGGTGACTGACCGCGACATGAACTTGTGCTGACCTACCACTTCCTGTTTTGTTTTCTCTATCAGAACTTTCACTCGATATGCAAAACAATAATTAAAACTAAAATTTTTCTTAATTTTACCAGCAAATGATACGGGCAACTAGAAAGTTACTGTATCCATTAAACAAGTAAGAATATTTACTTTACCACACATACTCCTATTTCAAATTTAAATTCTAAAACATTAAAGCGAGATGTTTAAGAAATACAATAACTATGAACAGTATAAAATACAATAACTACGAACGTTGTAAGCTGTTATAAGAAATTTAAACAACGTAATGAAAATAAAAGGAAGTTGCCATTAATTCTCATGTGTGGAGAGACTTCAATGTAGAAGCGAGAAAATAAAATATTATATAAATATGAATATGAATGCGAATGTGTCATCATACGATTTCTGCAATTGACAAAAATTTTACCAACACTACATACCTGTTATAAAGCAGTGAGTATATAGACATGGCACGTCACGTCAAGTCACGTCACGTTTCCGAGGTTTATGCTCCCTATGTATTCAAAACGAGAAGAGATGTGCAAACCTTAATAACTATAATTTCCGACATGTGAGTGGAAGAGAAATATTCCTACCCTAAATACGTAAACTTATCTACGTATCTACGATTCATTGTTGATTTGTTTGTTTTTACAGTAAACCTAGGTGCATATTATTGAAAAAAATTACTACAACTTGAGTTCTCTTTCGAAAATAAACATATCTGAAAAATATTTGACGAATAGAATCGGTTTTATCAGTTGATAAGGTTTTACAGTCCCAGAGTAACAATGAAGTTTGTTGTATTATTCTCAAAACATAGCATATCGTTTTGCAGCCTTTCTCTCAGTTCTAACTTTAGGATCACGTGAAA
The DNA here is from genome assembly GCA_035578135.1 of Flexamia atlantica. Lineage (NCBI taxonomy): Eukaryota > Metazoa > Arthropoda > Insecta > Hemiptera > Cicadellidae > Flexamia > Flexamia atlantica. The sequence continues at coordinate 26,496,398 of JAQJVK010000008.1, read as the reverse complement.
AAGTGCCCCATTTCAAAAATGGACATATAAAAATAACTCGAGACTATGTGTCTAAAAGCTTGCCTGTCCTGAAGAGACTTTAAAAGAAATATCCATCAAACCTATCAAACTTGATATAAACCATAAAAGTTCACAGAATTTTCCAAACTATAAAAATATCGTTGTCTTGACATTTTAACGTTCTTGATTTTTTTAAGTTAGAAAATTTTAACGGTGTTCAACAACTGAGGATTGTATTTTAAGGTGTTCTTCCACTGTGTTCCTCAGATTAAGAATGGTATTTAATTACTCATTACTAGGCTAACGCAGTTTATTATTAGATTTTTTAGTAAGCCATGATTAAAGTTAATAGGGCCTTATCACTAATACATTTATAAACAAATTTAGTTACCGAAATAAGCTAAAATTGTAAACTTGGTATCCTCAACCATAAAATCTTGTATCAAACAGGAATTAAAAATCCCATTTTAAAATAAACCCCGAACGTTCCTGACTTGGTATATTGAAAAAAAACTTTATACTAAACTTTTCAAGAATACCGCATGATAATTTTGTTAGTGATGCAAACTTGTTAGCCACTAACTGTGTACCGAAGCTTAAACGTCAGTGCGCATTAGAGCCGTTCCAGGATATCAAAACCAGAATGCATAAAGCGTGTTCTCTGGACCTAATGGATGTCGATCACCATAGCAGTGTGTGTCGCAGTGTTTCCAACAAGGCACACAAGTGTTTCAGAGCACGATGCCTAGTGCATTGCGGAAATCCGGCAAGTGCGCGATCAGTGTGTGTACTGTAGATCGAATTATTTCTAACTAACAAGGAGTTGGATTCCTTCTGGTTTTTTCTGTTGTGGAACAGATATTGGTTGCAAATTATTTCGTTTTCAGCAAGATAACAAAATGTAATGTTCAAATGATCAGTCTAATGTAGTTCACAATCTTTCAGACTATTTAAATAAATGTCTCTAATTTAAATATATGTCAAAAATATTTTCAAGAATATCATTGTACTGTGCTGTTTAATAACTTCAGATGGCGACCATCCCGTCAGTCAAGCTTTGGCCTACTTAAAGAAAATGAGAAAGTTTGATTATACTGCAATTATTTCTCTTAAGTTCCGTTGCTAAAATTGATGGCAATCACCTTTAATCTTATATGATTTCCGATCAATGAATTTCGTGATAAATTTCTGATCACGAAATTTACAGTTATTGTTTTATTGCCTGTGTTTACTTTATGACAAAAGTTTATATCTAAATAAGTAAACCATAGTCAAGTAAAATGTATCTGGATTAAACTAAAAAAATTATCAATCCTCTCATATTTATGGAGAGTATGTGTTGGTGTAAATCTTCAGCTTTTACCAGCTATACGTATTAAACCAGGAAAATAAAATAATTATTAAAAATAAAATCAAATTTAATAGAATAAGTTTACAATTAGATATAAATATCTGACAAATGAAAATTTATTTTAAGATCACAATTCATCAACAAAACTTCGAACACATGTCAAGTAGCGATCACTTCAAAATTGCAAATGTGTTCATACAAGATGACGCAAACGAGATTTACTACATTACTATTTGAAACGCGAGGATATACAGGCGTACTATAATGCGTACAATACTAAATTAGTTATGCAGTTTACTTCTCTAGACTTACCATATTCAGCTTAATGAGTTGGTAGCATAACTTGAACTATTTTAATAATTATCTTCAAACTTGATACAACTAAGTTTCCAATTAACCCGTTTCTTCAATGTGTTCCAGGTACATACACTTTGCGTCGGTTCAAAGGGGTAGCCATTTCCAATGCTTTTATATCAAATCAAAATTTATCGTACAGCCCTACAATAGCACATAGAATTAAGTTTTCTAAAGTATATGGCGTATGATACTTAAAGATTGAGCTATGAACGAAAAAAACACTGATCACTGATTACCACATGAAAGTTTAAAATTAGTTCTCAGTTTATTACCTACTTTTCAAACTTAAACTTTAATTTGTAATATTTTATGTTAATGCAAATTAATTTACTTATTTTAGTAAATTTTGTATTTACGTTGAATTAGTTATAATTTTATTTAAATTTAATTATCTTCGTTAAAAAGACAATCCTTTTCGTAATCAAATAACGTTCTCCATTTAAACTTATCCAATTTCACTCCTTGTCAAATTGTATGCCTCCGTTTTCCTTTGCATGTAAACAAACCCCCCCCCCCCAAAAAAAAATCATTAGGGCAACCCCCCACCCCAAATTATAAAATTTCCTTCGCATTTTTTACTTCCTGCATAACTAGCAAACAGACACTTGGCAGGGAGGCGGCATCGGCAGCGGCAGGGTGAAGGCCGGCGCGGCGGGTTGCGTGCACAGGAATGTAGGGCGTCAGCGACAGACACTGCAGTGGCGCGGCGCGGTCGTTGCGCCACACTACCTACATCGCATTATGGCGGGAAAATATCGCCCCTTCCCGCCACCGCGCCTCCCACACGGCCAATGCACTGTCGATGAATTATACGGGCGGTGATTGCCGGTTTTTGTATTGTTTTATTTGTTTTAGGTCCATTATTGAGTGTAGTTAGTTTTAAGCCCGTTATTGATGTAGACTTGTTCACTTATATGAGAGTGTGAAATACTGAATTGTTAATTTTTTACTTTTGAGTGAATTGACTCGTTTCATGTAATTGTTTTTAACTTAACGAAGTGATTTATTTTTGGTTCTAATAATGATTTAGGGTTGTGTTTTGATTTGAAGGATTTTATATAACGATAGTGTGTTAAAACAGTAGCGAAGCAATTTAATGATTTTGCAAGTAGAATATACTACCTAATACAACTTTGTATTTACAACTTTATCATGGAAAAAATATTTTTGGAAAGCTTTATTGAGTAGGATACAATGTCACAAACAGGACTTAAAATGGTGCTAAAAAGGTCCTGTCTAAAATAGTGGCGTCATGAACGTAGTCTTATGCTTCACTAAGAACGTTGTTCTTATGCTTTGTGAGTCCCATCCCAGATTTATATCCTCTTTTTGTAAAAAAACTTCACTTTTAATTGGCCAGGAAACAGCTTAGATTAGTAAGGTTTCCATTTTACTGTTTCACGTTTTCGCTGATATTTTGAATCCGCTATATTGGTTAGAGATAGAGATTTTTTTTCAACCTTATAAGTGGTGATGTAACCCACTAATTGATTTAGATTTTCATGAATTTATTTGAATGCCCAAATCCATTTTAGAAATTGGTTATGTTTGATCATAAAATAACATTTTTATGAAATTTACTTGTGATGAATTGAAATAATCGTGCAATGAAAGTTAAATTTTAACATGTCGTAATTTTAGTTAGGGCACAAACAACTAAAACCGGATACACGTGTGGTATCCGGTTTGTGGCATTGTATTATTACCTGTGATTTGATGTAAATTTGACGTATATTTTATGCTTAAAAATTTCCTCCTACTCTCTGTGAGAATTCCCCCTGGAGGGATGGGAAATTGATGCCTGTCTCAAAAAGTAGATTTTTGGGAGCAATATTTATGAGAAAAAGGGTTTTTTTGCTGTTTATATTGGTTAAAATATACTAAACTGTTCCTAGAATTTTTAGCATATTGTATGATTATTGCTCTTCCAATTGCATTGCAAGCAGAGATTAACAAAACACTTCAGTTTGTTTTCTTTTGATTTGAAAAACTTATTAACATTATTTGACGATTGCTGTATGCACTATTGTTATACACCAATCGTTACAAACCTCAGGCCTGATAATGATCTGTTTTATGGATCTCATTGTACACCACAATTTTCGTAACAACAAAATTTCAATCTGAATTCACTCACATTTTTTTACTTAAATTCAGATTTTACTTTATCGGTCCTATAGAAAACTAACTAAAATTTTCAAATTAAATTTTCTATTATTAGAAAAAAATCAAGAGGTCAGTCATCAGCATAAAACAGTTAGTGATAGTTGGGAATTTATTTTTCATGCTGAATTTTAAGGAAAACAATTTTTATACATGAAGTTAGATCGTTAAGTCCAGGTTCTATTCCCAAACCTCCCAAACATTACAAAATAAGGCAGTTATATCTTAAACACAACGAAACAGTTACATCATTTACCATTAATGTGGAATTGAAATTCCAGTCCTCACATATTATTAAAATTAGTTTAAAAACAGCAAACATCTGACTCTGAAAACATTATCAACGGAAAATGTTCATTACACTCCTTTTAAGAAAATTCAACAGACCGTAAGGCATAAAAACTTAACTAGACATAACAACTCTTACCAAGTCTGTAAGCTAGCGCACATTTTACATAGGTAGTTACATACCATTAGTAAGCCGGGGTCTATCGATGTAACACTTTGGTACTCACCTGAAAAATGAAAAATATATAAATATAAAAATAAACATTGCACTGTTACTGGAAAATGTCGCATAAGAGAAAACCAATTTTATAATTAACAAAAAAACCATGCAGCATATATAAATAGTGACGGTGTGTTAGTTAGGGGATGTAAGTTTAGGATTAAAAAATTAGGAAATGTAACGTAACAAAAACTATCTGAAAATATCTTCAAAAAATTTCACCTAATATTCTTTGTTAAAATAAAAATAATCATGGGGCTAAATTACAATATGAAAACTCATGTACAAAGTTTGATGTTAAAATATAAAATCCCTAAACTCTCAAGGGTGCAAAGTTTAGTTGCTATCGAAGTTTGCATTGCCTATTAACCTGAAGAAGAGGTGAAAACGTGATGTCGGAAAACTTTACTAGGAAACCATTAGGAAACTTATTCAAACGAAAGAAAATTATTTCAAATCAGGTAATTTTATTAAAGTAAACGTTGTTTATCATTCACTCGCCTTTGGCTTGCTGAGTGCTCTACCCCAAGGCCCCAGACTGTAAAGTATGTGCTTTTGGGATGGGAGGTAGTTGTAGTCACAAGAAAAAATTCATTCATTAACTGTAAACAATCATCTACTCAACGTATCTTTGGCAGTGTTGGGTGGGATGGAGTGGTGGTGTAATAAATTTCTATCAACACTATAATGTTAATAAACATTTGAAAAATGCTAAATTTGCTACAATTATTACTTAGATAGGGGTTGACACGAGATATAATTGACAAATGGCTTCTTCAACATTATAATGTTAATAAACATTTGAAAAATGCTAAATTTGCCACAATTATTACTTAGACAGGGGTTGACACGAGATATAATTGACAAATGACTTCTGACAAGCGTGAAGGTTGATACTAAAAAATTCATGTTGAAATTAGGACTCTCTGTAAAAAAACTTAATAAATCAAGAATCAATTTAAAGTTTTATTTTGGAGTTGATGTTATCCCATTTTCAGAATTGGGACTGTAAAATAATTGTTATTTGGAGACTTTTCCCTTTTTATTGAACCCTTAGCAGTAATCAAGCCAAATTTCAAGTTTTTATCTAATCTGGAGGTGGAAATGAATTGAGATTTTTGAGTCAGTGAGTGAGTAAACACATGCGGATGTACAGATGTTTTTAGGTAATATTATACAAATGACGATATACAGTCTTGGCTGGAAACATATTTCGATGATTCCCCATTCAAAGATTACGGCTTTCGCATAAATTTACTTCTGGTTTACTTTCCAAATGTTAAAGGCATTCTTCATGAATATTTTACATATTTAAATTAATTAGTATTAACGTATCATTTCCATATTTTTTATCTTATTTAGAAAACTCTTAACATACAGTACCACTTTATCGCCATCACGTTATTCTATAATAAAACAAGTGTTTGTTTCTATTTAAACATAAATCATAAATAAAAATCATCAAGAATACCAATAATGACAAATCACCGACAAAACGTAAATCGTAACAGTATCAACATAACTTGTGAATTTTAGGGCATAACACCCTTAACAACACAGGAAGCGTGAGAAATCGTTTGTATTTTAGTAATCAATGCCTTTATTTCAAACTGGCTTGTATATTTAATCTTCCATTTGACTTTATATGAAAGATCAGCAACACGTTGTTGGTTTTAATGTAAGCAAAGTAGGCGTTTTCAAAGTCTATACATTTCGAACTGTGGAAGTTTAATGTTATTATGCCACATTTTCTGATGTGATCTTTAATTCGAACCATTTCTATTGACTCTGTGATTCAAGGTTAATCGGAAGAAAATTTGTACCAGCTTCAGAATTACATGTGGAATTAAGGTTTGAGGTTGTAAAAGGATATCTGTGAATATTTTAATTTCTTAATCTTGAGTTAGTTATAATACATTCATTTACAAACCATTAGCAGCACGTCTTACTTTTCTATTTTTATTTGACCTAGTGTTATGAAAACCCTTGTTTTAAGCAGTTTAGTTGTACATAATTTAAGACAGATAGAAACCTCGGTAAGAAATAAGGATTTAAAATCGAGAGGGACAAAATTATGTGGAGTTCACCATCGTAGGCTGTAACATAAAATCTCTGTTTAGGGCTAAGAAGAAAGCAGCTTCAGTAATTTGATTATGTTTTTAAGCACAGCAGACTTTTTCTACGTACGTACGTACGTAACCCCTTAACCCGGGGTACGTACCGTATAAATTGAAAAATTATTTACCCGCAAAAAAATGTTAAAAAATATATGTATATTTTTACGTATATCTTCATAAAACCTAGATAACCAGTAAGACACGTGCAGACTATTGAAGCGAATTAATCGTTTTTTAAGTTTCCTATACAACGAACAAAATGTTATTCTTTTTTATAATATATAAACATTACATTGGTTTTGTTGAAATTAACGTTGACCTTTAACTGGTCACAACTCAGTGTTATATTCTATTGTTTTTGCTGTTACGATATTGCACTTTTACTTTGATGATAGAATATACTTATTTATTAATTATTTTATCACCCCGTTAATACATATTCAGCATGTAGTCCTAAGGCATTGTCATAGGAATTAAATAGGTTTAAAGAATTTTACTCTATTATTGAACGCATGTGGACGAAAGACAACAGCGGAACATTTAAACGTTGTACACGAAAATACTCGTCGCCAAATCTAAATTTAACTTCTGACAATTAATCAGGCACATGAAATCCATTTTTAGATTGGGAGAGTCCACACGCTCTGAGTTCACGGTTTTGGCCCCAAAACCTTAACCCTCAAAAGTTTGTCCAAGGAGTCTGGATTGCAACTTAGTTGATGTGATACCAAGATGAAATTATATTCAATTTTACAGATTTCTAATTAATGCAATGGTTTCAACACGAATGTAACAGGAGTAAGAATGTTAAACAATGAAAGGTAATGTTTGCAAATAAAACTGAAATAATATTGCCAGCGGTAATAATTTTATTTTGTCTTAAATTTTTCGATTATTCATAAAATGAATGATTTTTCCGGTGTTTTTAAGATAAGAATTAAAAAAAAAACTTGAGTAAAAAACAAATTACGATGAACTTGAAATATGTATGAACACTTGGAAAATTTACAACAAGAATAACCAGCGTATACAATAAAATTAAACTACAACAAATAATACAATTATAGCATAATAGTTGGTGTCTCAGCTTAAAAAATTTGAATGGTAATTTACAAGATCAAGCCGGTAAAAACTGTTCTGCTTCTCGTGATTGAATGAAAAAATAAATTAGTAGAAACTAACTTGTTACATTCAAAAGTTACTATGAAATTATAATTACAGCTTAAGAATAAATTTAAATGAGTTGATTGTGCATTTCGATTTAAGACTAATTAGAAAACGGTCATTAGGTAAGTACAAATAATTTAAACTAGCTGATAACCCGGCTTTGTCAGAAGATTATTTTTTTTCTTATTTGTTTAGGAAGTTGGCAGATCTCGGAAGTCTTCATGTCTTAATACAAACAAATAATACCTAGCATTTCCAAAAACATGTCTGACTTGAGGCCCTTTAAAACGGTCCTACGGTGAAGCCATAATTATCGAAGCCCAACTACCATGCTACTCATCGTGAAATTCCTAGCTTCAATCTGACACCAAGATCAAGAGTCTACGACATGTGATTTTGGCTGTAGCACCTGCTATGGCAACACACAACTCTCCTTTTATATATTGATTAGCTGATATTATCCTACTTTGCTGGGTATAAGTTGATTTACTTTAATTAGCAGACAACTGTCAAACAGAATCAAAACAAAGTATTTCCCATAAATAAAACAAATCGACCCTCTTATAATCTAGTATTGAGTAAGGTAATATTGAAGCCCTATGGAGATATCGGCGTGAAAACTGCTTTGTCGTCTTATTTAAAACCTAAAGAATAAGTGCACTAAATTTCAGCTCTTTATCTACATGGCAATCTAAAGAATTAGTGTTGAGTCATTCAGTGAGTCAGGGCTTTGCCTTTTATATAGACATTGATTAATGCTTATGAATATTCAATCTGTGTAAACTAAACTTAGAATAAAGTTTTTCGTAAACTAAACACATTATAATTCACGAAAATCCTTTATTGGTGTTAACTCGACACCAAAATTTGCTTGATGACACTTATTTAGTGTGCTTGAAGATCAATTAGTTTAGTGATATTGAGAAATTTTTTCTTACTTCTAGAACCCCTTAACTGTTGTTTTGTCCATAAAAAAAGAAAACAAAACATTTAAAAATTCCTATGAAAACTAGGCGTCCACAGATAAAATAACTTGAACGCCACACACAAAACAAGAAGACAAGAAGTTGGACAATAAAACTTGGAGATTAAAATCACAGTTTACTCAATAATGAGGTCAGTCTTTTAGTACTCCTTGAAATTCGTACATCATTTTAGGTTTTTCTATTAAATAAGATAGCTGTAAACCTACAAAAGACATAGACATTTGGAACATACGGTTATAGTATAACAGAAATGTCTAAAATCCCAATTATAAGTAACCCAAGAAGAAGTAATACGGCTACACAATTTATTGTAAAACTACTCTGCATTTCCAGTTTCTGCTTCCTGAATCATAAGAAGGTAAATAAGCTTATTTTTAATGTTTATAGCAAACTGGAAGTTCTATTTATGTAGTTTAAAAATTCCATTAATTTAAGTAAAAAGTAAAAAAATGAAAACTCCTTAGTAAATAAGTAACTCCTATCCGAAAACTGTTATGTTTTGTATTTTCTCTTTGAGACCTTTTCAACACTTGCATCATGTCTTTATTTCATTGCAGTACGTGCACCTTTGAGTCTAATTAATAATTTCGTCAAAATCTGAAATTCAACAATAGGTCAAGAGCTCCAACACCTTGACATAAGACCTTAATATCATATCGGTATGACATTCTATGTACAGTAAAAGAAACCAATAATACATTTTAATTTAGCATTTCTTCAATAATTGATAAACTTTCTTAAAAATAATTGTTTACGTAATATTGAATTACATCTGTTTTTCCATATTGCAACTGACTTGAGGCCTGCAATGTGCAAATAATGTGCAATATGTGCAAATAATGGGTTATTTTGCACTCGTTGACAGTAAATCGAGTTTAATTCCATTCTATATCGGGTTATTCGTCCCCAAACAATGTGCTGCGGCTCCGAGCAGTCCAGCTGTAGTAACGCCACCACCCAACAGAATGCAGCACTCCTCAGAATCCTGCTTCATTGTTAAAATGATCATAATATTTTTTAATAAATATTATGGTGCTGATTTAATATTATAGTCACTATTAATAAATACAAAGTTTGAAGTATTTAACCATTAAAATGTTCAGGGTTTTATATGTTGAAAACTCTTAAGGTGTCTGTTGTTTGCTTAGGTTTTTGGTACTTATAATTTATTTGAAAACTAGTCGTAAGTGTATTTTTATTTTGTCAGATTTGAGAAGTAAAACACATGGCTATGTATAGTATTAGCTCTTTCTCCAATTGCCCAATCTACTTAATATTAAGGTTCGTATATAATTTACTCACCCTATTTACATCTATCTGAACGTTTTCTTTAAACAACTCGATAGTCGTTTATATTAAGAGGAAAATGAAGAACCCTCCAAAAAATGCTTAAAACATTATCTGTATGAAGACAATAAAATGTAAAGAAACATGATTGATGTTTTTGAAATATAATTTTGTTTTATATATTAACACTTTCGAGGTAAGAGGTAACTTTTTAAAGTAATTTCAAAGAACTTCTGAGCTTGCAATTGTAATATTCCGAGTATGGTATTATTGAACTAGAACTACAAATAAGTCATAAAGCTTTATTTACAGAACGAGTTAAGTATTGTTTTGTAATCCAGAATCTCTAAGCAGTTAAGTGAATTAGAATCATATTCATAAACAAGATTTTAGTCTGGTAATGACCAAAACTCAAAAACGTTTTTGTTTTGTTTATCCTAGAGTTTAACTATATTACCGAGCAATGATAGTTTTAGTAAATCCATAAAAGAGCTTAAACAAATTATACTTGTTATAGGACTCAGACAAATTTTTACTATAGTTTAGTTTCGTAATTAACTTAGATGTACAATTTTACTGTTCTAATTAAGAAATAATAATTTATTGATATTAAATATTAATACAAATATAAATATAAATTTATTAATCTGTGATAATTAATTCATTTTAGCAACTAAAAACTTTCTACACAGTCAGTTTTTGCTTTATTAAATATATTTTAACTCAATACAATCAGTCATATAATTCCTAAAGCGACGGCTCTAACGGCTACTGAGTTAAAGATTATACTTATTGCTAACACATTTCGGAGAAATATTGACACTTAAGAAGAGGTAAAACTATTAGGTGGAATTTATAGTGACACAAAATTAACTATATCAGTTATGCCCATACATATGGCTGCAAAGGAGGACTTTTTTAATGCTACCACAAATGAAATTGGGCAGGTTAGTGGGTGTCGGAGGTAGCAGACTCGTTTGACAGCGGAATTGACGGTTAGGGGGTGATTTACGTTATACTTAGAGCCTTCCCCTTTCAGAACCCACTCTGTCTTATTCTTTTGCTTTCACAATTTAAAATTCAGTGTTCTATCGTAAAGATTTCTCAAATGTATCTCAGTTTCTAAGTCCTAGAAGCTAGTATATTTTTCTTTTATAGAAAACTACAAAAATTGGTTTGAGTTCTTTAGATTCATTTAAACTCTGATGCGCTGATGATTTGAATAATTCATAACCATTTGGGACAGTTAAAGAGTAATATACGGAATTCGTAACAAATAGCAAAAAAAAAATGTATATATATATATATTTATTATATATAATAATAATATGTTCTGAAATGTTAAAAATAATATATATATATATATATATTTGTCAAATACCACTCACCTATAATCGGAAAGCCTATTATACTACTTAACCTAGAACAGAAAATTTGCATTTCGATCCTCTAGGGGCATAGGCATATGCTACTAAATGATTTTTTAACATTTCCTCAGGGCTACGCCCTATAGTACCTCAATGTTTCAATGTTAAACTAAAGGAAAGCTTATTCAGTTGTAATGGCAACCTAATGATGTATGATAAATCAAATTAAACATTTAAATCATGAATCCAAGGAAGTTTTTCTGTTTTCCACGGGTGGGACCGAGTTGATCAGCCAGACTGTTTGTATATTTTGATTCAAAGTATATTTACCTTAGTAAATGGCCTTGAGGTGTCAAATATTTCTTTTTTACGCTGTACTAAGGTAAATATACTTTGAATCAATATATTAGGAGTCAAGGCTGTTACAAAATTAAACATGTTTGTATATTGTTTCTAAAGGTATTACTTTGATAGTCAGCTGTCGGCTTGTTACAAGCTGCGCTGCTTCTTTTGTTTTTGTTCGCTCTTCAATGTTATTTGAATGGGTCAAAGCAGTACCTTATGGGCTTCCCAAGAGTTTCTTGGTTTACGCACTGACGCTTGACCCCCAAAAAGGCACATCTACAAGTTGAGGGATTTCAAACAACAAGTTAAACATCAAAATCAACCCTATAGTTTAGCCATAATCTTTTTAACAAAAATCGCCTGATTATTTTAATATTGTATATTCTGACAGAAATCTATACAAATTAAGAGCGGTGTTGTTTATGTAGCCTTGATTTTGTGGCTCAAAACAAAAAACCAAGGGGCACACTTCTCAAACATAAAACATTTAATATTTTTACAGCTGGTTTCAGAAAGGAAACGTTTGTTATAATAATAAATTATGTTAAAAGTCCTCAAAGGAAAGTTAAGATCCAAATGCAAGGATTTATAGTCAACGTGGATGTTTCCAAATACATTAATTTTCACGCTTGTAAACAAGCAGTAGAGTGTGACTGAGAATGTCGCGGCAAGTTCGTGACTCGAACTCGTAATCCAGATGATCTTGAGCCGTGGTGATAGTGGTAGTACGGTATGACATTGGTGGTGGCAGTAGCGTGTGTCTCATACATGTAAACCCACCCCGCCCTCCCTACCATGTTTGTCAAACAGGAAGCGGGCTTGTAGTGAATTTAAAATGAAAGTTTTCAATAAAGACAACTTTAATGTATAATCTTGAGATCTTAAAGGGAATGTAAATTTATGTTAAACAATAAACAATTTCATATAAATTATCTAATTTTGTGGATCAACGATAAAATACATCCTTGGGTAAGAAAACACAGTGAAACTTTGAGTAAGGGATCAGTAATGGAAAAAATCTTTTTGTCGAATTACTTAGTATTACGGTCTCAAACTACACATAAATTGTACTTCACTGGCCTCATATTAAAGCTTTAAGCCTATTTTAACAGTCGTTAAAAACTATAAACTATATTTCCTCTTTTTCTTCAAAACGTGTTTTAAAAATATCAACTAGTGAAAAATATCGAGTGAAGGACAAAGGGCAGCCTGTAACGGGTTAATGATCTGACCCCATTCATGGAGTATTAAGGCGTTTCAGTCAGGGCCTCAGACGGGTTTTTACCCACTGCGTAACATCGGCGTTACTTATCATACAAGTTATTATGCTTTTAAAACGATAAGTTTCATTCTGTAACTAGTGAACAAATGCTGATTTTAATTCAGCTTGTTTATTTATGTTTTTATTTTGATGACCTGTTGAAAAGACTGTGTTTATTTAATCAGCTGCTTCTTGAAACTTTTATGGTCAAGTTTGTCTTGTGGAAAAATACGAAAATCGGAGGGCGTCTGGGGATATTCAATTAAATTTGACCTCAATGATTTCTCTCCTGTAAAACTTCACGTCGAGCACTTTCCATTGATAAAAAATCATTGAAATGTGTTCAAAATCGTAGAACGGTCGCTAACCGAATCGCCTTTGCAATGATACAAGCCTGCGTATTAAGTTTTGTTATGCGTAAAGATGAATAAATCATGTTTTTAGTTTAAAAACTGCAATGCAGAGTGTAAAGAAGTGTAATCAAGTCATTTTGATTGATTTGAAATGTACTACAGGGTTGACTCAAATTCTTACAAACTATAATGTTTTTATAAACATTAATCGATATTATTAATGTTCAAAATTTTATCGGGCTAAAACCGATAAAACCCTACTATCAAGGCTACATTATTAAATATTACACAAATACACATTCCGGAAACTAATGTATTACTGTCTCTTTATAATGGATGTTTTTATCCTCAATAAACTCAATATGAGTTTTATTATTATTTTTTATGTTAATGATGTGCAGTTTAGGTTTTAGAATGTTATGGTTGATATTAATGTTGATGATGCCCATTCAATGAATTTCTTTTTAGGAAATAAAATCTTGATTCATTGTCTATCATATCACAACAGGTAAATCTACAAGGCAGATCACTCATGAACTTGTTGATTCTATTTTTTATAGTATCTTCTACATATATCAACGTATAGAATACCGTTTTAGATGAAGCAAATGGACTAAGGGAAAAATAAGGGAACCCTTCTTAGCCTAATTGTTGTCTTAACATATTTTTTTGAAGCATGCAATTAACTGATTTTTTTTTAATTCATATCGCCCTTTAAAATGTTTGTTACATTTTGTGCATCTTATGGATCTCCCGTATTAAATATGTTTTATTTTGAAGGAGATGGTGGTCCTTCCAAAATGGAAAGAATCAAAGTTACACCTAAATAATCATAACCCTTAAGCGTCATTGTATATTACTATTTATAATGGACACACAAAGCACTGTTTTTTACTAATCAGTGATGGCAAATGTCCGCAAAAATCCTAATCAAAATATAAAATCACCATCACCAACAGTGAATTTCAAACAAAGAAAAAGGCATAACCCTTAATTTTAACCATTTTTTATGGCACATAAACACGATCCAGAGTTTATGTAAACATAAACAACTACTGCAGTCAGAAGAAATTATGTAAATGTTAACGTTTACATGGTGATTTGGTGTTTGGCCAAAATTGTTAAAACATGCGCACGCACATCCACGGCAGACATTAACATTTTATGGGGCATCAACGGATTAATGTCACAACGCTAATGTCAAGGCAGATTTGTAGAACGGTTAACTCTCAGAACCAACAGAAAAGTATTATATATGTTTTACTGGTAGTTTTAAATTCATGTTTATTACTCTTGAATTTACAAAATAATTCCTAAACCACTTAATGGGGATTCAAACCTAAGGAAGGTTATCAAACTTATCCATATAAATTTTGAGAACCATTAATAGTTTAAAAGTATTAGGATCTTAACAAGTGAAGTAACTTAATAAGAACGGGCCCTTATCTAATAAGGTTGATTTGGTTTAGCAAAGACAGTCGATTTAAATCATGTATAAAATAGTTTTACTAAATAATACCTGTAATTTTAAAAGAGTAAATTTTCAACTATAGCAACTATCACGAAAGTTGTCCCTGTTAAACATTTTTTCCTTAGGCCTACCAGAGCACTTTCAAGTTGTTTTTTTTATATTAGAATTTTTTTTCTCAATGTAAATTTACATCCTGAAGTCAAAAAAGGGTCTATTAGTAAACCTACAATTTTACTTTATATTTATTTTAAACTGCTGGTTATGAAATATACGACTAAAATGATATAAAACACTTGACGGCTGTCATATAGCAACAATGAGTGTAATTTGCGCGTTGGATCAATAGAATCCGCACCGTTTCCGTCCAATCGCCACCAAACATGCGAATGGTTCCGGTTACGGTGATGAAATCAACTACGTAACATTTGAAAATCCCTAATATAATAAATGATATAATGGGTATTATAGTATAATGATATAATAATAAGCTACTATAATATAATTTTAATATTATATTTAATAATTTAATAAATAGTAACAACTCCATTTACGACAGACAATGTACTTAACCAAATTACTGACCATATGAAATAGTTTTTGATGTTTTGTTACAGAACTATTTATTTTATACCGTTAAATGAAAACCAACAATGGGAAAAAGTTCAAAGCTAAGCAAGAGAATAATGAAAGGATTCATAAAAATCGAAGTGTAACAATTCACTTATTGGGAGAACTATGGGAACCAACTTGAGAGAACGTTATAACCTCACTATGTTATATTGTTATTGCGCTTATACGATTATTGTTTACTTTGTAGGTTAAGTCTGATATCGCAAAACGGACAGTTGGCTCCAACACAAACCGACGAACGACACGAATCCATTGAAAATTCGTGTAAATTTATACCATATTGAGATTTCATTATAATCTTGTTAACTGTATGGATTTTTCGCTTTGTATGTTTCTATATCTATATTATTTAGGCCAAAATCACGATAATTATAATTAAAAAAGAAGTTTTCCATTTAACTGTCCTTCAAAAAAAGAAGTACGCATAATATGTATGGTATTACTGGTTTTATTTGTATTTACTTGAAGATAAAAAACATGCAAACAGTTTACACAGCTTATAAATTGTTAGTTAATATTTATGATTGTTTATAATAAACTTATTATACATCTATTGGGATTCAAATTTATTTATTATATTTTAAAATTTACAGATCATTTTAAGGTAAAATAGATAAATGCAATAGTTGCATTTATCTTGCGTACACCAGCTGGTATCCAAGAGTTCCTAAAATATGTGATCAAACATTTATTACATTAGATCCAGGTTTTTTCATATAACTCCAGTCATGTGAAGTTGAGGTATTACATAATTGTTTTTCTTAACGTATTATTTGTTGTAGTAAAAACTATTTTTTAATGTGCTCAATTGCCGTTAAGCCTTTATTGGAATTTAGAGGCTAAAATGATATGGCTATTTCAAGCTATGATTATAATCGAACTTTGATTTCGATTTCATTATTACGTGCACTCTTTACAGAGTGTTAACCATCGTGTTACATAAAAAATTTACAGAAACATTAACAGTCTTAAAACTCTTATTGCTTTTGACCTGTTTGTTGCAGAAATATACAAAGTCACCTTACAGTATACAACATATTAAAGCAATATCTTAAGAACGATTGTAAAGACAAGTGGCAGGCTGTTAAAAATGTATGTCAATTGTTCAGCTAGCGAATCCATTTATTGTATAAAAGGAGTAAGTAATTCAGAGAAAGTAGACATATGGCAGTCTACTTAATTGGATATAAATTTTACATCTATAGCAAAAGGATTTCATATGTTGTGAAAAAAGGATTAATATAGAGAAACATAGACATGAGAGGTATACTTTGAGTTGTATTTGAATTGTACGACTAAGGAACTCATCTAGTGTATAACGTGTGAAGTCACCTAGCAATATACAACATGTTACAGCAATACCTTGAAAAACCGTTGTGAAAGGGAAAGAAATTCAAGTCGCAGGGTACTTAAAATTATATAGCAATGATACGGATAGTGAATGCATATATTGTGTGAAAAAAGTATTAATACAGGGAAAACAGACATAAGGAAAACAGACACTGGGAAAATAGACACATGGGCCGATGGTTATTCAAAGATGAGTATGACTAATGTATTATTTATTTAGCATGATCGATGGCGGTGTTGGGCCACTGACGTGTGACAGGATCACGTGACTATTACGTCACGCATACTTGTCACGCTCAGCCCGCTGCGTTACAATAACTTTCAAACGATTGTTGATACGGCGTGTTTGTTTTATTTTGGCCAATAAAAATAAACCTAATATGGCTCTTATTGAGATGAAGATAAGGGAAATATATTTATTCCAGGTGTTTTTTGAAAAAAAGAAAATCAGTCGATAGGAAAATCCAATTATTTACACCGGTTTGACTGAATTTTTTTTTAGGTTTGTAGCTTCTGCTAATTAGTAAGCAGTACATATTTCACCTCTTTAAGGATGATAATTAACTAATTGTCGCTTTAAGGGTCAAAATCATTTAATTTGTCCCCTTTTATTTGTTTGTAATGTTGATACATCAGAGGTTTTTTTATAATTATTTTAATGTAAACTATGAGAGCTACAGTGGTTCAATGTGCCAAAAGTAGGCCAAAATGCCAATGTTAGTACTCCACAGGGAAAACCACTTTATCTACAGGGCCTCTATTTTTGGAATTTTCATCATTCATCACTGCATAGAATCTAACATAAAAGCAAAAAAAATCAAAATTTTTTACTTATGTTTTTGGAACTTTTTTCGCTCTGTTTGAAATTTTATAGCTTCAAAGATTATGTTAATCTGAGGCCTGTCAATACCTTAAAATGTTCTAAATAATTAATTACAACTTAAATTGTTAAACCTTTCCCCATGGAGTTGACCAAGAAATTGAGCTTTGCGCTTACATAATTTGGTTAGGCAACTCGCATTACACAAATAAATGCTACCGACCGTTTCATGCTGCACCTCTCAATCAAATGCTGGAAAAAAGAAATAAATTTTACTCCAATTTTGGCCAAACACCCATAACTGGGAAGCCTTTTGGTTGTTTACATGAACTGATATATTATACAATTGGGCCAACATAGCTGTTCATTGGGTGAGTTTTTTTTACAACTGGAGATTCGGTAGTTATTATGAACTAATAACCTGAAACCTAAAATTTGTGAAAACAGCGATGTCAATGACAAATCATTAGCGTACAGTATTTGTAAATATCGATAAAAATATTTTATACACTAATATCTTATTTTTAATTTGCAATAATTACATTAGATTGATATGACTAATAAAGAAGCATTCGATGGTAAAGAGTACTCTGTTTACTTTTATTACACTACTCAGACAAAAAGAGGGAGACAGTAAAACAAAAAGCAGGTCAGGGCGTGGTGTTTCGGATGTTTATTTAATTACAGTCCAATAATAACAGTCCTAGTGGCGCTGCATCACGAAATTGCTCGGCATTACGATCACATACTTACTACTTATTTATTTTATAAGCTTACACTTCATGTTATCTACAAATGATACAGCCATTGATTTGGTTGTCTAATTTCATATTTAAACTTGGCTTTCCAAGCAGATTTACGTCATTTTAAGTCTATAGATAATCAATTGGCTAGTAAACATCATGAGTCATGTTATTAGAGTCAGAATGATGATGTTATTAGCGGTAGAATTTGAATGAAAGATTAGTGTAAAATAAATGTATTAACAAATATAGCTGTTGACTCAAACTAAACCATTTCATTATTTATTCTGTAAAGGCAATTTACATCATAAGATCTAGGGAACCTGGATCCGCAGTATCTATACACGAAAAAACCCAAACTTTTATCTGGGTCTATCTGGCAACCTTACAATGAGCAGGAAGTCACTATCAACACTACACCATCCCCGACAGTAGCATTAAGCATCCATGGTGTGAATGAAATTGACAATTTATATGAGAAACGTTTACAAAATATACAAACAGTTGGTTATTTAAAAATATCAACTTACCCATAACAACTGATGACTATTTCGTTAATATACATTAAAAAGTAAAAACAAACTTTTTGTTCTTTGATAGATGAGGTTCTTTTTTGGTACAGAGTGACAGCCTTTAGCAGAGAGAAAATAATTTTAATGCTCCTTTTAGAAAAAGTAACTTGCGACTTTTTGACCATCCCTCTAGGAGTATTTACAATTATCTTCTTAATCTGGTGATAAGTATTTTTAAATACCGATCTGTTTTATCGTTACTGGCAACACGTTACTGCTTTTCGACATCGTAAATCACTTAGTAACCAACCATCATGCAGCAACGTCGGAAAGAGATAAACAAATCCTTATTAATCGAAGTTTTTGATATTTGGTAATACCAAGCAACACGAATATCAAATCGGCTAACATGAGGATTCTGAGAAAGATCAATGAGTCCATATTTCTGTCTCGTCGACACAACATGCTACTGCCGGACGACATGGAACAGCGCAGCAGCTGTTGAATCGACCAGCAAAACATCTTGCTGGTCATACACTGAATGCAACGTGTGGCAGAACCACTAATGCGATGTGCGACGTTTTTGTTTCTAGGTTGTATCATCTCTAGTAAATGCATTTTGTAGAAGCAATTTGGATTTTTTTTAAATACCTATAATTTGTGAACTACGTGTGATGTTAGTAATTTTGAAGACGCGAGGACTAAATAGTGGATCAAAAGATGTAAACTATTATTTTACAAATAGGATGAAACAAATGACGGTTTCGATTTAGTTAAAAGCAAAATTACATTTCGCACGTCCAAGTATTTTAATTATGAAAATTAACTATTTTTACAAGAAGTCTAAAACAAAGTTTCTTGTCAGTTTTTGTAATTGTTGTTTAAGGCGATTCGCATTTCATTCCGATTTCAAATAAATGACCAGGAGTGAAAATGTAGAAAAGATTATCAACATACTGAAATACAATAAGTATAGTTACAATGTACATAAAAAAGTTTTAAAAAGTTTTAAATTGGTTGGATCCAAATTGTTAACTTATTTTGGTTGAGAGAGAACATTCGAAATTCCTTCTTGTCTTCATAGCAGGAAGATTGTACAAACTTTAGACCAAGCTCTCTAATAATAAAGTTATTGTTTGAACATTTTTAAGAGATATTAAGTATTTTAATGTGAAAATTATAAAACATACCCATATTTCACTCTGAGTAAACTCTTTCATTTGAGTTCCAAGGTTTTACGCTGCGTTTAATAGCTACGCAAGAAATATAATGCCATAATATTTAGCTTCTTTTTAGGTCTATTTTAAAACCTTTGTACTTCTATAATTCTTACTATCACAATAGTGAAATAAGAGACACTTGTGGTTGCGAAACGACCTAGTGGCAATAGGTGTGGTCACTGAAAAAAGGGCAAAGGACATGAGGGTATTAAGGCTGTACATGTAATTAAGGAGAAAAGTTATGCATTAGGAATGCAAGCGTGAAACCTGTGAAAAGTAATCATAATAAAATAATTGCCTCCAGGATGTTCGGAAAAGGGGTGAATAGACGGAAATACCAAAAAGTCCATAATGAAAGTGGGGAAGGATGAGTGTGGAAAATGCTGGTCGTTCGGAGGAAGTGGAGGAAGTTAGAGAGAACCGAACACCACTTTGTGTACCTGTAACCAAGAGAGTAAGCGTATACAGCACAGAAAAATAAAGTTAAATGTTTTGCATGAAAATTAAAACAAAAAGTTTAAATTGGTTGCCAAAAAAAACAAAATTTAACATCATGGTTTTGACTTGCTCTTGCATCTAATCTCAGATATGAGCTCGGTTTCAGCTCGATGGCAACATTAGCCGCAGCGACGGACGTCAGCGTGTTAGGTCTCATGGCGAAGGCCGGAAAGATGTCAGAAATAGTGGGTTGTCAATCGTCATCATGGCCTTGGCCATCGGGTTACAAACTTGGCCCACAATTTGGGCCTCAGGCCAGAAAAATCAATACTTTTACACAATGTACAAGTTGGTAATCCTGGATGCCTAGTTGAGAAAAGATTTTAATAATATTAATAATCAATATAAACACACGTATAAATAGATTAACAATTAATAATATTAATCTATATATGTGCTATGCCTTTAGTAATTTGGTTCTGCTGATTTATCTTAATCGGACATGTAATCTTTCGATAAAACCAATCAAATTAGGTAAATTAAGAAACATTTACGCAATCAGCTTTTTAAAGCTGCATTTTAGTTTATAGTTAATTTAATGCTATGTACAATAACTTAGATTTTTGCGATCAAACATGTAAAAAAATCATTTAATCGTAGTTGGTAGAAATGAAAAAAATTCGTTTCATGTGGAAATTAAATTTATTTTATATTCTAACGAAATAGTAGTTTTTTCCAACCCGGGGAAAATGTATTGTATTGCTAAAATAGACAGAAACAATGTTTTGAGAGAAACAATTAACCATACAATGATGTTACGATTACGATACATTTTACGATTAACAAGTAATTGTTAACAGTCTTTGATGCCATTCAGTTCGGATAAAACACCGAGACTGACTGGAACGAACTGCATCAGATGACAAAGCAGGCGGGACTAACGTGATCTGGTGTGACCGGTGTTAAGTGTTTCAATGTGCGGCCGAGAATAGGCCCGGAGACAAGATATCTTTAGCCTGCTGTTGTATAAACTCTTGTTTATCTGTCCATCTCTTGTGAGGAGAGCCGTCCAAATCCGACGCAAACGAGGAAAGATTGACAATTCCGAAAACGTGTTTGGTACTTATATACTATTTGAACAAATTCATTTCCTTTGGATCTTATTTATTGTGGGAATGTTAAGGAAAATAAATTCGATTCTAATTAATTGCACTTCTATGCACTTGATTATATTGATTACAATGAACATTTTTCTTCCGCTGATAGAAATTGTTTTACCTTAAGCATAATTATGTCAACCATACCGGTAAAAATATGCGAGTTTGTTATTTATATCTAAGTGAAGCGATCAATACTAGATTAAATGCCCTGCTATTTGGTAGGAATGTTCATGTTCTCAATATACAGGGTGTCCCGTAAGTAAGTACAAAAACCTTGGGAATAGGTTCTATTGGTCAAAATAAAAATAAAATCAAGAATAACATTTTCTCAAAAAACGCCTTATTACCGAGATATCCGCCATTTTGTACATTTTAAATAAAAATTTATATCTCAAAAACATTACAGGTAACTTTATGAAACTTGGTATAGTGTTTTAGGTAAAATTAAAATAATTGTGAAAAACTTTCGTTGAAATATTTTTCCGTTTCAAAATGGCGGCCGTCTTTTTTTTTCAAACTAAAATTACTAAGAAACGGCTGATTTTATAGATAAAAACAAGAACACTTTTTCTTAGTACTTTTAATTGTCTATCAAACGACTTCAAGTTCAGAAGAATAGGTCGATAAATAGCTGAGAAATAACAATTTTTAGTTGTACAGGCCAGGCACACCCTGACAACTTCTCCTCATTGTCTGCGACAATCAGCTGATTAACCTGCACACATGGCTCCATTGTACGTAACATTATGTTTTGCTGTTTTGTTGACAATTTCTATTACTTTAGAGACGAAGTCAGCCATTGAACGTTTTTGGATCAAGTTTTATTGTAATAGTGATAAATTGTAATTTATAAACATTTTATATTAATTTCCGAAAGTGCCTAATGTGAAAAAAATAGCAAAACATAATTTGACCAACAATGGAGCCATGTATGCAGATTAATCAGCTGATTGTCGCAGACAATGAGGAGAAGTTGTCAGGGTGCGCCTGGCCTGTACAACTAAAATCCTTGTTTCTCAGCTATTTATCGTCCGATTCTTCTGAGCTTGGAGTCATTTGATAGAAAATTAAAAATACCAAGAAAAGTGTTCGTGTCTTTTATCTATAAAATCAGCCGTTTTTTAGTAATTTTAGTTTGAAAAATTAAAATGGCCGCCATTTTGAAACGGAAAAATATTTTTAACGACTTTTTTTGCAATTATTTCATTTCTACCTAAAACCCTACACCAAGTTTCATAAAGTTACATGTAATGGTTTTTGAGATATAATATTTTATTTAAAAAATACAAAATGGCGGATATCTCGGTAACAAGGCGTTTTTAGAGAAAATGTTATTCTTGATTTAATTTTTGTTTTGACCAATAGACAACGGCGGTAGTTTTTGTGTTTCCCAAAGTTTTTGTACTTACTTACGGGGCACTCTGTATATAATTAAGTCTCCTAGAATCGTAATCGTCAATGGCAATTAAAAATTGATTAAATTGAATAATCCACATTTACATTACATTTTGTTAATTAATCTTTGAGTAGAAATAAATCAAATTAAGGTGGAAAAGACGTTACACTTTTAAACGAAATCAATTTTGTGCTTGATATATGTCTATATGATTTTGTGTTTGGAGATTTTATGCGAAGCAACGACTGGAGGTATATTTTGTTTCAAAATAACTAGGGTCTGACAGGATTATTTACATTTGTAAAATATACGTCATCAAGGAGTTCTCTTAATTGACTTCAAGATATAAATTGTTTATATTTATACCACAACAGTTAAGAAGAGATTCGAAAGATGAAGAGTATTTATTTTGAAATTCCAAGACCGCTCAACGGTATAAACCATCGTGTTTTCCAACTTGTCCAAACAACGCTCTACTTTTAACCAAGAAATCCAACAAACACACGAATAACTGGCCAAGAATAACATCAAACACTTGATGACACCGTTTCCAGGATTCCGAACCTTGGACAACAAATTAACTATAACGTTCGAGATATTAGCTTTAAAAATATAATTAGCCAGTATTTGTTTCAATCCAAGCTTATTCAGTTTCATAATATTAGGTGGTAGAACGTTATTATTGTATTTGGAATTAAATGACAATTTTGTATACATTGCATGTATATTTTTGATATTTATGTTCAAAGGATCAGAGAAGTTTATGGATATTTTTAATGAGTCCCACTATTTTTTTATCGATAGTAGCTATATAATAAGTCCTTGAATTTTATTGTAATGCTTTAAGGTTTTTTATCAAACTTTTCTTTTTAAAACGTTAAAATATATCGGCAAGAAAAAGTCCGTGTAATAAATTACACTATTCCTAAAACTGATATACCCTAACAGTAGATACACCTTAAACGAAAAATGTCGATTAAACATAACTATTTAAAGGGCTTAGAAGAAATATTTGTTTACATTAATAACACGCATGGACACAAATTACAGGGTATACACAGTTGGTGTATTGGCACACCTGCTTCCACTTCCGGTACAAGCGGTAGTTCAATATGTCAGCCGTCCACGATGCTAAAATTGGCGCCAACTTAAACGCTCTCGGGTGGCCAGACAGAGTCGGTCTATTGGAGTTTCCTTATATATATTTGTGTTCATTATGCAATGGATAAAGGCTTTACACTAAGGAAAACCATGCAAAATATACGGGGTGTCACAAAACCTGTTCTCAGGCTTAATATTTTTGACCATAAACAAATCTAGAAGTAAAGAGAAAATAACTTAAAGTGGCCTTTCACTTCGTTAGTGTCAATCAAACTGCATGTGTTTTACATAGTTTAACATAATTCTAAAACGTGGAATTGTAGAAGCAACTTCTGTTGCTAAAGAAAAAAAAATACTAGTAGGACACGTTTTTCGTAGTTTCTTCAAAACATGTATCACATTTGATAACTTTAGTTATAAAGTTATCATCTGAAAATCTGTAGATAAAAAATGGTAGGTTTTGTGAAAAATCTGCCCAAAAAATTGTATTGTAGTTGGATTATTGCAGTTGTACTTGAAACATGACCTAAAAATTCAATAAACTTCAATATTCTAAAGTAACTCCTTCAAACTGAGAAATTGTATTAAAATATATTTTAAACTGGGGTTAAGCTATTGTTAACAAATTGGAAATGTATCAATAATCTATTTAATTTCCCATTAGTTTCGTATAAGGATAATTAATAAACAATCCATTTCATTGCAAAAAGATGTAACGGATTCTGACTAAGCCAGGATTTATAGAGAGAGGACTAGTGGTGAGGACTTTTATTGGTAATCATTTAAATTAAATTAACTTTGGCTTTTGCTTCAGCTACTGCTGAACCATTTATAAAAGATGTTTTCTTGGTATTTAAAGTTAATGCTATTAGGCTAGCTACCATAATGCGGGACACATACTATTTTACATCGTAGAAAGTCAAAATAAACTTATAGTTTACGACATACAAATTATAACTTACCCTCCAGCAACAATTATCATCTGCATGACGACGAATATTGAGTAATCATCTGAGCCGGGGCTGACAGCGGCCTGTCCCGACCACCACACCCTCCCTGGGGCCCTCACCCATCACTCACACTGCGGTCTGCTTATCACCATATTGTGACCGTCACCGTCACCATCACCATACCATCAATGAAAATAATTCACTTTCACTTTTCCTGGCGGAATCGTAGCTATAATTGATATAAGAGGTTTGGCTTTATATTTTTGTAAACAAGATAATTTTTTTAGTATTTAAAATTGGTTTTAGGTAAATAAAATAAAATAAAATCACTTCTTCGGTGCAGATATTTTAATCGAAGACGTGAGTTAGAAATAATAAAACATGTTTGATTTATTTTTACTAAACTGTTATATGGTTGGTTTGTAGGGTACTTGGTACTGGATATTAGTATATTAAGTGAATGTAAATGTGTTTTAACACCTTAATAATAGCAATAACTAAAAATTTAGAAGAAAAGTTTCGTCATTTATTGATATTCATCCATGGTTCAATCATTATTAAAATAAACGTCGCAAAACATTATTATCAACAACATGTCCTCAATATTGATAAATAATTGGTGAATATTGAATAATATTTTAACAATATTGTGAAAATGTTTTTGTGCAACTAAATATATTTTCAAGAGTTATTGTGTCAATATTATTCAACATGGCCCCAATACTGTTAGAAAATATTGATAAAATATTAGCAAAAATAAAATAAAATATTTAATTCTCCGTGCAAAAAAATACATCGCCGGAACTGCGGAAAGAGTGATTTGAAACCTAATTGCTAAGCAACTTTAAGAGTAAATTATTGCTCATATTAACTTAAAATAAAATTACTAACCACAGAAACTAGAGTCATAATTGAAATCAAAATTGAAAACTTAGAGAAAATAATCAATAGATTTTATTATTCATATTAAGATTTCAAATATCGTATCGTTTTTATTACATTTCAAAACGTTTAGGTCTTAAAAAGAAATTCAATATTTCTTAGTTATAAATAAGTTTTTCAAGCTATATGACACTCGAGGGAGAGGCCCGTCTCACACGACGCCGACGGGCGGAAGAGCAGTCACGCAGTGGCCCGCTGTCACTCTGGCAGCCAGACAACTCCCTTCTACATTAGAATGGAGCCGCGTTTTTATCATAAGGAAACCGCTGTTGATTTTAAAAATTCTTCGGTGAAATTTTTATGTTATTAGTATGAAATTATCGGCC
This sequence comes from Flexamia atlantica, assembly GCA_035578135.1. Taxonomy (NCBI): domain Eukaryota; kingdom Metazoa; phylum Arthropoda; class Insecta; order Hemiptera; family Cicadellidae; genus Flexamia; species Flexamia atlantica. The sequence goes on along the minus strand of JAQJVK010000008.1, from coordinate 26,470,077 downwards.
ACTTAAAAAGTTTTCAAATAAAACTATAACCATTTCTAATCTAATAAATTGCTGAAGCATTGACACCTTATACTATAACATTTAAAACTTAGCAAATTTGGAAGTTTAGCCTATAGATGTCAATCAAATGTATTACATGAATCCGGTTTCAGCTTTATGACAAGCCATCTTCAGTAAGGTCTTGTAATTAATTTACAATAACAAAACTGTAGCACACTTATGTGATTGTAAATTTTTTTTTTAGAGGAAGCACTAAAACAAACAAACAAACTAACGAAAACAAACAAATAAATATATTTACAGTTTTCCATCATGTTAATAGTCTATGTGCGCACGTCTAACCTAAACTAACAACATTTAAATTATACTATAGCCAGGAAAACAATTCACACCAGCTGATAAGGCGAACTTGACTAACACCTGCTGGCAGTTTTAGCAGATCAACAGGATCCATACTGAATGGACAATTTTAGGTTAAACATGTGCGCACATGTTATCTTGGTGGAAAAATGTAAATATATTTATTTGTTTGAGAGTGCTCTTAAAAATTATTTGTTATCGAGTATCACTAAAGTGTACTACATGTGCGCACATGTTATCTTGGTGGAAAAATGTAAATATATTTATTTGTTTGAGAGTGCTCTTAAAAATTGTTTGTTATCGAGTATCACTTAAGTGTACTACAATTATACTATTATAAATTAATTACGAGACCTGACTGAAGATGGCTTGTCATTAAGCCGAAACCGGTCTCATGTAATACATTTGATTGGCATCAAATACGTGGTAAATTTTAATTAATTGTTATAAACGTTTGTAATTTTAGCCCTACAGTGATAAGGGAGATATAATTTTAATTATAAAGAGCTCGAGATGATAAGAAGAAAATTATTGATAGTTAAAAATTAGACTAAAGAGTTTACCCATATATTGTTAATATCGTATTGTTAATATGACATTTTTAAATTAATATCATACATTTTTAATAATTTAACTGGATAATTTTACGGTATGTTCAGAAGTTTATTAATATTATGACGATTATTGTGAATTGGCTAAGTTTATTGGTTTGGTAATCAAAGTTAAGAACACTGGCAACCAGACAGTAGTCAACGCTTGATATTCGGTTTGGTAATACGTTATTGTTAAATATACAAAGGCCCTTTTATTTTTAAAATTTTACTTGGTTTCCTTAATTAAGGGTGGTTGAAATTTTGAAGAATATTATTTTAGCTCGTTCAGGTAATAAGAGACCAATATATGAAAAAAATTAGTTTGGAGTTGAAAGTAATAATGAAAAAAGAACAATCTGATTTTAATATAATATCAAAGGTCATTAAATGTTTATTGATATATGTGTGGGACGTAACAACGAAAAATGCTAATTTTTTATTACATAATGTTACTCCTACGCGAATACAACCGTTTTTACATAGCGAATTAGTTTGTTTTCTTCTTAATTACCTGCATATTGTTTCAACACACGATCGTTTGCACATATTTCAGCCCAGCGTAAACATGTAGCAACAATCATTAGCTGCCGACGGCCAGCGGCCCATGTGGACTTGATTACTATTGGTTTTATGCTTGTTCAATACACAATGTTTAGTTAGTATTGAGTGTTTGCTCTTTTCCTTATGGAGTGATGTTTCAGTTAGTAAAACATGTGATGCTGATCTAAAGGCTTAGATGATATCGATCAGGTTTACTTTAATTGTCACAGCAGTTTGAATTGTCGGGCTAGCTGTAGAAAGGATTTTATATTGCTAAATATTTCACTTCAGGAAAACACAGTTTTACGTTTGGTCGCTGCTGAATTTGTTTGAATTAGTTTGCTAGTGGAGTAAATTAGAATGTTTGCATGAGTTTGCCGAAATAATTGTATAGTTAAACAATTGTACAGTTAGCTTTTAAAAGAATCTTTTAGAACTATGTTAGTTAATTATTTGTTTTCATGCTGAAACGTATACGAATACTTAAATAAATAAGGAATCAAATTCATTAAGTTGATATTTGGTCAAGGTTTAAAGCTTATTTAATATTATGTAATATAATATTAGTCTATACCTCGAACTTATTAAAAAACTTTATTCGATTTATAAAAACGTTTTTAAGTAAACTATTAAAGGTTTTCTATACCAAATCTTTCTAAAAAATCCTATTTTTTATAGGCAAAACCCTAATATGTCATCCCAAATAATTTCAACAATTTTCAAATAATTTCGAAATTCTATTCGGTCGCTTTATATTTGTTACTGGATCTGGTACCGATGCAACAATGGATGGTCGGAACAGCAGCATTGACGTTGGTATCGTATTCAACAACACGTGGAGTGGCGAGTGACAGAGGCGGCTATTATGGCTACAGCTGAAACAGTAAATGGCTTACACCGACTGCGACATAATATAGCGTTCCAATCATCTCGTCATGCTATTAACGATTTGTCACGGACAAATATGCGTTGTTGATTCATATGGTAGGAATATGTTTTATTTAGACTCGTTGCTGTTAATTTCACGATTTTCTTGGAAGCTTTACAGGGGTTACAGAGAAAAACGTTTTGCTCCTCTCATTAAATTTTTAAATAAATATTTTGGAAAAAAATTAAGTTTGCGTGAATGAGGTTTGATGGAGTAGTTTGTTTTCAAAATCCCCCTGAATAAATATTTCTACGGTAAAAATATAAAAATATTAATACCATGTACGATGTATTGTTAAGAAAAACTATTATGTTTAGTCTTATTATACCATAACATCTTTCAGCGATTTTTTCACAACTATTTTGTCATGCCAGTTATTGTTGTAGATTATTTTCAGGTAAATTAATACGCTTTTAAGTAATTAATAGATATTGTTATTATTAAAAGAAAATTAAATTCTAATAATCAATGCTAAGCCCTATAATCAGGTCTTCGGATCGGGGTCAACGATGTAACATTCTCGAGAATTGGATTGGACTATTGAAGAAATTTTATATAATCCTTTGAAAGTTGTTTTGCCAAATTAAATAACCACCTCTTTTTGCGTTACTATAATAAATTCTGTTCGAAAATAAAAAAGTCACTAATAAAATTGTACTTTGAATATTTACATAGGCATAAACTATGAAAATGTTGATGGTAAAGGGGTGGTTATTTCATAGTTATTTAATATGGAAGAGTATTTTACCCGTGTGTTGAATAAATTCTAATTCAGCAATTAAATAATATATGCCTAAAACTACTGGATTATGTAAAAAACAATTCATAACTAAATTGCAAACTAGTTGCTATTCAAACAATCAAATTCTATGGTGTCAAACTTAGCACTCCGAAACGTTTGGTTGAGTTCAAAGAACCATGATTTCGTGATGCATCATTTCTTATTTATCTGAATGCACTTTAACTAAATAAGAACTCTGTGGTAAAGTTCGAACAGAAATGAAACTTTAACTCAGGCTCGGACTCGTGTGAGTTGCCAGAAACCTAAAATTGTGAACAACTCCCATTAAAACTCTTACGGAAGAAAAGAGATAAAAAAGTAAGTAACGACTTGGCATTAGTTGACATCCATCAACTTACCTCCGAGAAGAGAGGAGGGGAGTTGAAGGGAGGGTGGGGGGGGGGGTATGAGCGTGAGAGCGAGTAGAAGGGATGTTAAAGGCATTTATATTATGAGGAAATAATAATCATGGTGCGAAATAAATAACATAAAATCTCACCCTAGAATGTTTGTGTATAACAGTTTTTACTTAAAATTGTCTAATCCAATTTTGCTTTGAATGTGCTACTTACTTCGGGAAACTGATGGTTCTGTCTTAGCTCACACAAGTAACGACAAAACCATTCGTTGGCCCATCTAAATATTATGTACTGAATTTCAAGGTTTTAATGGTTACATAGCGAAATAAATTTACATAGACTGTAAATGTTAAGTAAGGTTAAAGGCCATGAATGATTACTTTATGGAATTTATATTTTTTCCGCCGTAAGTGAAATTTAATTAGGGTTCAACACTATACCTAGTCAAAATATAGGAAATAAGATCTAGTTGGGGCTAAAACTATAAATAAAAAGTAAATTATATTATTATTCTTAAAATTAATAATGATTTTCAAATTTAATATTTATGTTTTTAGTTTTTTAATTATATTATTTTTCTTAAAATTATCAATGGTTTTCAAATGGAATATTTATGGTTTTAGTTTTTTGTGTAAACAAGGTTGATTTAATTAATGTTTAAATGAACTCCTCGTATTTTTATGGGTTTATTACACGATATTATGAATAATCGTATGACGTCAATTTGTGAACACACTTAATTAAAAAGTTTTTAACACATACTTAAAGTGCAAAATAACGTAAAACAAAATCCCATGACATAATCTAATATAACTTCAGAAACAACCAGAGAAACTTGAAAGCCCTACAATAATGACATTTTACTTGGGTTGTGCTTGTAAAAAGGGCTTTGATCATACACTCAACTGCATTTTTTATTTCCCCACAAAACTAAGCTGAGCTTTATAAAATAATGTGTCTGCTCTGTATTGGGCTGGGCGCCAGCTTTACTGGCTAACTTGGAACTTGGCTTATAGTCCAACCACACAAATGTTAACTGTCATTACAGTGAATTAAAACAAGAATCACGATAATAAATGTCAGACCAAAATGTTTTCACGATAAAAAGAAACTTTCATCAAAACACTAATTAATGTCAATTAAACTGTATTAACAAGGTCCTAATCGTTATAGGATATTTCTAAACATCTTCTGACTAGATTATTGTCTATATTATTGTTATTTCATCTACATTATTATTTAATCAGATAATTGTTTGTGATGTGATAAATGGGAATAAATTAAACTGATTTTTCAACACAAAGCCAGCAGCTTTTCGGATTTTTAGGTTTGATAAGTAACTTAAACACTTAACCTTATACACTTCTTTGATCATAAACATATAAAATATTTAATTTCTAAGAATTTAATACCGAGATATTTATACGAATAGACTAATTTACGAATACAAATTGAAAAAGTAGGTGAAGAACTAATCCAAACAAAAAATATCAAGCTGGTTAATCATTAATTGGATTACAGTACAATTATTTTTATCCGTTATCTTTGGGAATGAATGAAAAATCCCCTTCCCCTGGACGGTACCGTGTTAGGATCAGGGGAGTTTATTGTACCAATCCGCAGGTTTAAATGTACTATAAAAATGTATTCTCCCAAAGTCATGTTATAGCGCCTTAAACGTTGAAATATAATTCAAAAATTGAAAAGTGCAGCTAGCTGCAAGGACACTTGCTGAAGGGATCGAAAGCTATAATCATTAAATGTGTTTTATTAATGGGCTATTACTGACATGAAAGGAAGTTGTTTAGCCGAAGCGATGTAGCCCCACGCAAAACACCCCCTGTAATGCAAAGGCTATTAGAAAAGTTACTATGACTGGTAACGGATTAATAACATACAGAAGTGTAAATAAAATATCAGGTTGTTCAATCAAGACTCTTCTTCAGATGGACATTGGTTGAAAAGTTCTAAATACTAAAATAGTACCATGTAAAATATTTTAAAACAAAGATTTAAATATTAGAAAAAAACTATAAATTTGATTAGTATTTAATATAAGTTACCATATACTGTGGTTAGTTTATTTTGTAATATGTTATTATTTTTACCTCTTGTCAATTAGTTTGATATGTTGGTTAAATTTTATAGAATTGATAAAAATCATAGGTTTAACAGTTAATAACGTTGTTTGTTTTAGAATATTGCAATGATTAAAAAATATTGCTAAACCATTTAAGGATTTTTCTTTTATTGCGACTAGTTATGGCCCTTGGAATGTACAAATAATTCAAGTTATTACAGTTATTTTATTTCCCTGTCAGAGTTTATTTTATTTGCTCCTCCCAGAATGAAGAATCTCAAATATTTTAGTCTGAAACTAAAGTGCTCGAATATAGCAAGGCGACTACTGACCTTGTATCTACTATTTCAAGGGGCCAATTAACAATTTATTTTTAATTTCTTCCACGGAAGTCGGATGTCAGAGGTGTTATTATATTTGGACGTTGGCAAGAGTTAGGTGCAATAAACACTTGATGGCTCAGCTGTCAGCGAATGCTCCGCTCGGACCACACGACTGGAGCCTGGGGACATACAGGCCGAGTCAAATAAGTTGGCCCTGTCCACCCATAAGTATAATACCGGTTTTGCAACGATGGCCTGGACCACGACAATTCTCTCGGATTATTCATATCGAAGGTTTGGAAATTATTTAATTTAACAAACTTAGGAAATTATAACATTGATTTGGCGTAGATTGAGACATAAAAGAAATCCGCACGCGAGTACTTTCCATTTACGTTTGGAATTAAGGGTTGGTTATAAATTACTTGGGATAATTTATTTAGAAACCGTGTGACATAGTACTTATCTTTTGGCAAGAAGTGATTTTATTTCGAAACCCATGAGAATTTTATAAATATTTGTAGACCTTTTAAGATATTCGTTCAAGATATATTTCCAAACTCATTAAACACTTTGATGCAAAAACCTTGCAAAGTCTTATATTTATTTTTAACTAGATAATTTCAATATTTTTTTCCGTTGTTGAGAGCCACATTAGTTTGTAAAGTTGGGTAGAATATACAATGGCTTGTGTCTCTCAAAGTACCAGCTTTTTAAGGGATGCATTTCTAGCGAAAGGCAGGATAATATTTGATCCTTTCAAAAATAAAATAATAGAGGGAAATTATATTGGCGTATACACTTTTTGAAACAAATTTGCTTGAAAACAAATGTAGATATTTTTGTTAACATCAAATTAAAATATTTGGAAACAAAAAATACTTCTAATTTGTAAAACATCCATGTTGACACGTAAAATCCACTTGATTGCACACACTGCATCCTCAAACTACACTGACTCACTGGAGCTCCTTTCACACATCACTAGCACCTCACATCAGAAGACACCCGGAGGCCACGACTTGTAAACATTCGCCACCGCAGCCGCGCACGTGGTTGATACAGGGGAGATGAGAAGTGAGACTGAGGTAGTACCGCCACCCGCCGCCACCATGGCTCGGCGCTAGTGTAGCGTCGATATACGCTCCACACACGTCAACAGTGGAGTCTGGAGAAAGATTGCTGGATTTGCTTTATCCGGATTTGTAATCTGGATGTTTGCTGGATAAAAATTTGTTATAGTTTTCAGCCAAAAATATTACGGGTTTTCAAGGAAAAAATATAATAAATTTATTTTGAATTTTAAATCAAACTAAATTACAGAAAGGACTTTAAAAAATCTCATAAACATTTCAAGTATATACATTTAACTAAAAAATAATTAAAATATGTATATTAGAGTATGTTTTTTAAATGAAGAAATACGTATATAATTTAAAGTGCGTACAAAGTTTTCCCAATTCATTCAATCATCATATTTTACGATTTTTTATCGATTTTGATAGATTATTTTTAGTTTTTCCTTCGATATTAACGATAAAACTACAAATTAATCTTAATAGAGCTCGTAAAAAATAAATTGAAAACTAGTTTTAATTAGTTTTATAAAATATGCAAATAAAAGAAGTGACTGTCTTTCATACTTCATATTTCAGTTCTTTCATATTTAGTAATATGCCAGCAAAAGATGTATTAAAAAATAACGTTTCTAAAAATGATTAAAATTTCAAATCCTTTAAAACATTATATTTTATGATGTATAAAAAGCTAGGAATGCCGCTTTTATTAATGTAAAATGTCATGCTGTACGACAGTGCTGTGTTTCAGCTTAAATAACAATTTCAGCAAAGAAAATTTCGTAGATTTTAAATATTTCCACGTTAGAGACTAACATAAATTTAACTGGTTTGTTCGCCTTTGATAAAATAACTAAGGTCGTTATTTGAAGAAGACAAACAACTCTTAACAATCACGCAGCAATAACGCGAACTATACAAGAAAATCGTTTAGTTTTTAAAACTACTAAACACCAATTGGCAAATCACCACTTTTAAATAATATTAAGATAAGCAAACAAACAAGATAAGTTTTGTTGAAATCATCATACGTATTCTGCACGTTTCAATAGTGGTTTAACAGCAGACGTTTAGTTGGGAGGTCCAGTTCGGCCGGCTGTGCCAGGTCTCGGTACCTGGGAATGCAGTTCGGAATGTTTTAGTTTGTCGGTAGTCGGCTTTCTAGCCTTGGAATCTCAATTTTGCAGAGCCTCCCGTTTAAGTCACCTGGATGAGACCAAAAACCACACCTCTCACACACATGTGGACTCTGGATTACATGTGTTTACACCACTATTCCCAGATAAAAAAATCATATCGTACCAGACCCGAAACGTACTCAAATTATCGTATCCTCATAAGAAATTTCTATATATTTTTTATCTTATTAAATTAACGTAAAATAATGCCAAGGAATACAAGAAAACCTCATAACACTGCCAGAAAACCATTTTAAATACTATATAATTATTAAATATTCCTACAAGTAATGAAAATAAAGAATGAAATAGGATTCAAAACCCGTTAAGCTATCGTGCTGTACAAAATTATTGTAAAAAATACGATAGTTATCATGCATCTGGGAATACTAACTAAACCCAGTATGAAAACTAAAAGTGTGTTTACGAAGTTGTTTTATTAGTACCCCTGTAGCTAATACCTTTAAATTGATATTCAATTTTAGTTTTTTCATCTACCTGAGAAATTTATATGTAGTGTAAATGAATAATTTTTAAAATGTTTAGTACAGGTTTTACATGAAATGAAATACATGGTGTTATATTGTTAATACATATGTTTATCGATAAAGTGGTAACTCTATTTCCGTACCAAGAGCCCAAAAGCAACCTGGGCTCAAACTTGAATAATAACATCGCCTTGCCCACGGGCTTAACGATAAACTCAAACTTCCTGTTGTGAGACTTATAAGCGATTTATTTCAACAACAATTTCTATTAATTATTCTCATAAGATCTTCGATAGTTATTTAGCTGTTATTTTATTCATGGCATTTATGGTTTTATTCATGGTTAGCTGTTATGTCATGCTGTATGAAAATTGTTTTGTCTAGAATTTTCAGGCCTTTGGTTAGAGCAGCAAAATGGCCAGATGGTTTATATTGCTTGGGCAGCTAAACGAGCAATAGGACATTTTAATTACTAAAAACAAGTAATTGCCCTCCGTGTTTCAATTTCATTACAGTGAGACCCATTTACGATCACGTTTTTACGAATATTATTAATTATTATATCCCATAAAAAGATTGTGTTCTCAAGAAGAAAGAATATGTAAAAATATTCCTAATGTAAAAAGCAGTCATATTTTGTAAAGAGTTTACCATTAATTCTTAAGACTGTTAATATATATATTTTTTATTCGGTCTATGTTACTTTTGAATATATACTACCTTTCTTGAGGGCTAAGTATGCCTTGGTAAGGGCATTTCCATGGCAGTTGAGAATGCTGTACTTTATTTGAAATAATTATTTTCCGCTCTCATAAACAAAAACAAACTGTAATGACAATGATATGAAGAAAATAACAAAAAATGGAATGTTCAAACACATTTATGTTGCGACATTTATCCTAAAGAATAAAATCCGTTAAGATAAAGTGTAGAGTTAACTATATTAAGTGTTTAAAGAGGTCAGTTTTTTACCCCGTGGGATTCCTTGGATTCGAGTATTCCATTGAAATAATCAAGTGCGTTTGGCAGTTAGGGCACGATCGTTTTACTGAGCAACTGAGGGTAGGTTTGATTACAAGAGATATTGGGTCTTTCCTTTCACAGAAAACAAAATAAGTAAGGTAAAACTCACTGCAGTTAGGTAGTGTTTTCATTAAATTACAATGTTTATTTGAAAAATATTGCTACCTAATTAATTTAAAATTAAATAAACAATTCACTAACTGCATTTTGTTTTAAGTATGAGACCGTTTTTTAGTGATGTTTGGTTTTTCATACCTCCCAATCGTCTGAGCGTTTCTAAGTTTAGGATAAGATCTAAATAATATTGGACAAGTGATTAAATTAATTTTGACTTTAGCTTCTGGAAACAAAATTATTCTATATCAAATATTGCAAGTGCTAGGAATGTGTTCCAAAAAACTTAGTACTTGTTTCTGTCTTATTAAGTACTTAAAGCCATATTGAAATAATAAAACATTGAAATTAATAGTTAAATATACAACTTGAAATTGATTTTTTATATAACTTATTGTTAAGATCCTTTACTGCTGGAGTTAAGTAGATTCTTCGTTAGTTGGAATATAAGTAGGGTTATACGTAGGTTTTAGGTATATGTATAGTCAAACTTAAAATTGAAATAATAATAATATTTTGTGTATCCAAATTTGATCAATTTTTCTTTATTTTTTGTTACTGACCCTTTATTTCCATAACAATGTCAAAACTTTTTTGGGGTTGGACTATTGAAAATTAAAGTGAGGAATACTATATTTTTCTTTCACCAGAAAAAAGTAGGATTATGAATAATTGAAATTAATAATTTTGACGGTTGAACAAATACACTTTTAAGACTGGTTTCTTCATTAGGGCATCCTACTGCGTGTATTTCAAAATATTAATTTGTAGAAAACAGAAAAAGTTCTGACATATAAACTTTCAATTTATTTCATCATGCTTTAATTTAAAGATTTCATATACATTAGTAGACCAAATAAATTAATAAATGATATTAAGCTCAAAGTTCTTAATTATTACACTTCAATAAAGAAAATAAAGTTCACCAATTTTTTTAACACTTTCTATCCAATTAATCAGATCGAAGTAAAAGAAGTATACTATCCATCAGCTCGGATTTCAACATCACACCCCACACTCGGATTTTAACATCACACTAATCAGAATCCTACTAAATTTCCACTCCACGGATGCAATAAATATTGAGATGTAAACGATAAAAATGAAGGAGCCCCGCCTTGCTAGCTGCAGTGGCAATTGCAGATAAGACCGTTGTTGAGCCGCGATTGTACGTTTGAGTGTGTGTGTGTGTGTGTGTGTGTGTGTGTGTCGCTGTAGACGACTCGGCCTGCCTACATGCTTTTGCTGCAGTCTCCGGCCTGGCAGTCTTCCAGCCATGTCCCAGATTTTCATATTCCGGTTGAACGCTTTATTTATTGCTGTGCCCTCCGTCTTTGAATGAGGGGCTGAAACATCGCTGGCCCGGAAAACTAAGTGCTTTTTCTGCACTTGATACATTGTGTTGAGGGCGAGGTTGAATGTTATGATAAGAGACTGATTGTTGAGAAAATTGAAGGTTGAAAACCAAAGGATGTTTTTACAGTTTTTTTTTATTTTATAAAAAGGTGAGGACTTGTATTGTCAAAAATGGTTGATAACTGAGAAATGTAGTATTGAATGGTTGAATTTGTATTATTTTAGTGTACCAAACACTAATAATTGAAAACAACTCAACTTACAAAATGTATTTTAGTACAATAGTCAAATAGTGTAACCGAATACATTACAAGAAAAAATAAAGTCACAAAGCATTTTGCATTCTAGGTTGTATTTTGATTTTTGGGGTAAAATTCAGAAAATATTTGTTTCAAGTCAAAGTTACCATTACAAATTTGGGAGGTTCAAGTGCTGTATTAAGTGATAATTAGGCTATAATAATTTAGTTTTGTAATAATTCTATTTGCTGAATCTTCATTATAAATTTTGAAAATTTAACAAAACTTCCCTAGTCATACATTTATTAAAGTAAAATCATTGCATGTAAAATATTCATGTCGAGATAGAAATCTATTGCCACATGAGTGAAAGTTTGAAGTACTACAATTGGTAGTCAGTAGATGAACCACTATGCAAACTAAAAATGATTTACAATTAAGATGATCTAAAGAAACATATTTTAGAAAATTCATCGTTTATTTTTAAATATATAAAATAAATACAAAGTTGAACAATATTATTGCAATACCAGTAGGCGCTTTATAAGAAAACGAGCATGAAGAATTGTTGGCAAAACCTAGTTTGATTGTAATAAAAACTAAGCTAATCTTTAATATGTTGAACTTAATATTCGAATTATTGGTGATGATGTCAAGAATTTTTGAAATACATAGGTAACTTGAAATCAGAAACCAATAGCAGTCATGCAGTAAGAGTCATTCGTGGTTTGCTTACTATTCAATTAACACAGCAAAACCATCCCACTACAAAACTCACTATAGATTAAAAATCATCTTTAGCCAAAAATACTACCAGATAACTTAACAAACTTAGGAAATATTTACAAAAGAGAATACCAACCTGAAGCAGGTCTAAGCTATTCAAAAACACACCTCAAGCGCTGGGGGCTGAACACACAACCTTGAGGTACCCCAGGACGTCCTGCTGCCCGAAGTCAAACCAACCCGAAATGCAACTCTACCAACCTGATGAGCGTGAGTTGATTGTCGTTGAGCTCCTCCTGATAGAGCAGTCTGAGCTGCCTACACGTCGAGTCTATGATGGCATACGGCCAACTCATGCTACTGACACGCTATACCTGATATGGGTGAGTTGGGCGTCATCGACCTCCTCGTCGTACAGGACCTGGGTCCGCCGCACGATGGAAGACTCGCTGAGGGCATGGTGCATGGTCCATACTGCCGCAGGTAAAAATACACAGTTGGCAACACTGCCGCCTTGTTTAATGCCATATGTTGGCACAACTGACACAGTTGTTTACTCACTTCTCGCTCAGCTGGTCGGTCTGACACTGGCTTGGCAGAAGTGGAACGTCTTGCGGTTTCATTCTTGAGCAACCTTTAGAGATCGGATGGACAGTTGTGACGATGTGGCCAGGTGTGTGATTGAAAATAGAAGTGGCTCTTTAGTTTGTTGTTATTGTCTTTTTGAAGTCTTTTAGTTACATATTTTATTGAAAATTTTCATAAACATTTTCAATTTTGATGAATACATTAACTTACTTTGGCAGTACTTTTACAGGGTAAAATTGAGAGCTAAAGTAATATTTTAAACATTATTTTTTATTTGGACAATTGATTTAAAATGCATTACATTTAGTGTATTAATAAGTCTTAGATTGACAAAAGAATAAATTTCCATACCAAACAGGTGTACCGGATGATTTTCTTATGGTTATTCCATAAGATAGGTTCCGTTTCAAGATTTAGAAGGCCTATCCAAACAGTTAGCTCAAACTGCTATCAAGTGCTATCAACGTCTGTCAGTGCTCAACTGCTATTAGGTATCTCAAAACAGGGCTATCTAAACTTATTAGCTCTGTAGATTTGAAAAATGTATATAATATGTATATATTTAAATACATAAGAATGTATACATATAACGAAAGTTCTTTATAAGTAAATACTCTTTCTCTCAAATGTAAGTTCAGTCGTTCCTTGTATATACCGATGACCATTAGCGAAAACATAGATTTCCGAAGATAAAAGTTTTTTCTAGCACATTAAAATCTGACCTTAAGGTGGATTTTACTTACTTTGCGGCTCTGAGCGAAAATAACACTTACCTGAAACAAACATTAATATTAGTCACGATGGAAACGGAAGCTAGTTTTTTTGTTAACTTTAAAATAAAGTCTTTGCTGATATCCTATCTGCTTTAACTAAGCTAGTTACAATATTAAGGTCAACAGAAATATGTAATCGTTGAAAGAAGCACTTGTTAAGAGTATCTATTTGGGTTGATTTCTTAACACGTCAAAAGATATTGTGTGACGGCCCCTTAAAACGTTGGTTTATAAGTTAAATATTAATTTATCTTAAACTGATAAGCCATTTTAAACTGAACATTTTGTAAACGAAGTTCCCCATCTTTCATTTACTGATAGGCAGCTCCCAGCAAACTGCATTGTAGAGATGGCCCAGATTGATCCCCAGCACGGGGCTTTGCAGTGAAACAAGATTGCGCAGACAAAGAATTAACATTATTTTATCTTTTGACCTTTCTGTTTAATCCAACTAACATTTCAATATTAAAAGAAATGCTGTTTTCATCCTCTAAAATCGTTTGTTGTTTTAAGATACATTTGGCATAGATACATTGTTTGATTATAATCGGTTTAAAGCTTTGGGTATACTTGTAGTAAGAATTATAATATACAGTATACACCCACACACACACACACACACACACACACACACACACACACACATATATGTATTTACAGTATATGTATGTATTTATTGCAATTAGTATTAAAACTAATAAATATACAATGCGATTGCTTGATTGGACTGTAGGGGAGGGGTTCTTGTTCCACAGCAGAAGACTTTCTTGTAGCATCGTGGTCCACCGGAGTGACCAGACGGCTCGTAATATAAGAGACGGGCGGTATAAAACATTTAAAGCAATTCGAGATACTTTTTTATTGGTGAATTTAATTCTGTAACTCATGAGTTTGAGAAAATAATATAGGTAAAACGACGAGTGATTCAAGTTTCAATGTTAGAATGAATAGAAGCTTCAAGGTCACTATCAAACAAAATCTTATACATCTTAAACTGACAGCACTCATTATAAATTCACTTTACCTATTTAAAATATAGTTCGACCTTCAAGCTTATAATGATCCTAATAGTTTTTTACGTACACACTGTTCATCGGTAAGCTTAGGGTAAAGTGTTGATCCTTGCTTTGAAAAAAGCTTTGTAAACAATAACAAATTATTCTAAAAAACCAGGAAATTTATTTTCAATATTTTAAACACATGTCGTTGATAAAAATGGAACGCACACGTATACCAATGGTGACCATTTTTATTGTTTGATTTAATCACGATCGTGTAGATTTTCTTATTGAATTACAAGAATCGACCGATTGCGGTCTGAATTTTAAGACTGTTTCGGCCTATTGCTTTGAACTCCTTAAATATTCTACATTAAAACATATGTGATTAATAAATAAAAACATTATTCAGAGTCTATAGTGATACCTATAAAAACGATTTAAAGCTGATATTAATCAACTTGGAAATGCTGTATTATTAAAAGTAAAAATTGTTAAATTAAACTATAACATTAAAATTTTGTCTTATGGGTGGATAAATTTGTTTTTCGCATTTCTAAAACGATACTTCGATTTTGGCTTGATATACCCTGTTATAGCTCTACAATATGCTTATGAATAACAAACCATTTTATGTTTGATTTTGTAACATTAAACAGAAATCTTTCAATAAATCAATTTTTAAATCTTAATATGTCTTCAGGGTTCAACGAAAAATAGATCTAATATTAATAAACCAAAATAAATTTCATGAGCTACAACTCCTTTAGTAACAAAATGGAGATACAATTGGATTTAACCAGCACGGATTTAACGGCATCATAAAGTGTTATATCCTCGATTAAAAGACAAGCTTAGCGAATACCGTGCGCTGCCATTTACGCCATTTCTTCAGAGGTTAAAATATAGATGTTACCCTATAACGACACGGCTAGTAGAGTGCCGGCGTTCATAGTGAGTATTAGCGCTGCTCTCGGCGGGTTATGGAATCTGTAGTGCCAGATAGTCCCGCACCGCAGCGCTGGAGTACTAGCGTGCGTCACTGGCGGTTATTTCGACGGATCACGGAACAACTAAACGAACTAGAATCGCGCCGAACTCTCCAACACTTTGCTCCAACTTATTTCATTGATTAGGCTTCAATTGATTTTGAAAGTTGAATAGCTCACTTTGAATGAAAAGTTGTGTTTTCTCAGAAGCAGGGAAATAAATCATTGAGAAATTATAACTGGTTACAGAAAGTACGAAGAAAATAAGGGAGGAATTTGAAATTTCTGATACAAGTACAATTATTGTCACTGTACAAACGCTGGACAAAATCATCTATATATTAATACGCAAGCGGTTTTCTTTTCACAGTCCAACCGCAATAACGGCTGGACGGATTTTAACGTTTTAGGTGTCAAATTAAAGAGATTGTTATGTAGATTTGTCATCAAGTCTCAGAATTTTAAAAAAGGGCGTCACTAAAGCACAGTAAAGGGCTGAAGTTTCGGAACAGTAGCGCTATTCATGGACATTGAAGCAAGCTCAGTTTACTTTGTTTACAAACTGAACATATGGCCAAGCTCTGAAATAAACCACAGACTGCAGCAATTATAATTTTGTTTTTTTAAAGAGCAGTTTTATATTTACAGCTGGTTTGGCTTTGTTTTCAACAGTTTTCTTTTTTAAACGATTTATTATGTAATTTAGGTTATTTTATGAAGTTTGTAAAGCTCTTAAACATTGCATTGCAGTTACCAGTTTTACAATGTTTTGAATGTAGTTTACAATAACTCTTAGTGTTTGTTTGAAGTTATATTAACCTGAGCAAATCTATTTTTGGATTTGGTGCATTTATAATGCCACCAATTAAAAGAAAAAAAAGAAGAATTCGAACACTGACTGGTCGGAGGAGTCGGAAAGAACACGATCGCAACCGCTGGTATCACCCTCTCGATGTAACATTTGATGCTCCTTCCGCAACCTCAGACCAATGAACTAAAAATGTTTTTATTGCAGTGGGTTGCATTTCAAGAATGAAAAGACTGGTAGAGTAATGGGTCATTTACGCGTTTTTGCCACAAAGGAAATGTTGCATATAAAGAAAGCCATTCCCTACAATATATGTTTTGGCGATAATTATCAATAAGCTGCAGCGGCAATCCTTAAACAAAGGAAGCCATTGCTCACGGCGCCAGTGTTTGCTCTCGGTCAGCTACATGTTGCTGTAAGCGGAGCGTGATCTTTTGCCGGTGTTAAAATATACATTTCAGAAAAAAGAGGACATGGGGAAATGAAGGTGTTCCCTAAAAAATCGTTTACGTTTACCAGAAACTCCTGCGGTAGATCAAATTAACTTTAATAGTTTCAGTAGATAAGCCATAATTTTGTTAATGAAGTTAGCCCTTTGAACTTAAAAGTATATAAGTAGGCTGATTATTCTTCATTATTTTACCACATGATTTTTGCTCGATTTCGAGCTACGTGTTATCTAGTTGAATTATATTCATGATACCTATAGGCTACACTGAAATAATTCAAATTCAAACAAACTGGTCCCCTGTACAAGGTTGTAATATAAAAAGCCTTATTATTTTATATATCACTTTTTAAATGGTCTCTGGGGTTTCTACATATAAGGTCCACATTAAGAGAATCATCATCGACAAAAACTAAGAGATATTTTGTTCCATAACCATAAACCAACTGGTGCAGAAAACAATTTGGTGCAGTTAATATCTAATTCCTTGATTAGTATGTTACGTGTTGTTGTATTAACTGGGTGTAAATAAAAAAAATCTGAAAACACTTAAAAATATACTGTACTAGCTGAACCCTTAGGTTTTTTCATGCCTTTGCCTATATATTTAATACATTCATGCTTAATATATTTTCATAACGTTAATATGGGAACCCCTTTGGGCCTCTGGGGGGAACCCTGAATTGAGTCAGGACGAAACGGATAGTCTAAAAACCCTCTCCCGGAAATTTTATATGTAAGTACTGAGTTTCAGGGCAAACGATCCAGTGGTGTCTGAGTGTAAAAACTACAAATAAATAAATAAATATATTTATACAAACCAACACTTCATTTTCTTTGTTTGAAATTCATTGTTGGTGTTGGTGATTTTATATTTTGATTTGGATTTTTGCAGACATTTGCCACCACTGATTAGTAAAAAAACAACAAACAACAAACTGATGGTTTTTTACTAATCAGTGATGGCAAATGTCTGCAAAAATCCAAATCAAAATACAACTCTTCCTCTTCCATATATACAAATCCTCTTTTATAAATATAAATCTACAAACAAGATGGTAAGTACACAAATAGTAAAAATGGCGATCGATTTCGATTGGTCACACCAATCATCATCAGGCCCAATGAGAAACTCATTATTGTCTTGTATGTAAGTACAGTATAAGTGTAAAATATATTTTTAAGTTTAGTAAGATGTGTTGCACCTTTATCCCCTAGTAATATAAAACCAACCCAAAACTTAAATTTCTAGAACCCAAGAGAGGACGCTACTGTTATCTGGAAAATCGTTGACATAGTATCTTAATCGAATTAAACTGAGATTTGAATTAATAATTAAACGTGGCTCTTAAACATATTATTTATTTCACTCATAACTAGTTAGCGGTGCTCTTGCATTGATTACAGTAATGAACTAGTAAAAAATGATACCACAGATCCGATCCAAACATATGCCAAAGTTTCTTTCTATTGCACGCGCAATTAGCTTATCACAAAATAAATCAAATGTTCCGATCAATGTTCAATAAAATAAGCGATATCAACGGCGTTACAGCCAAAGCTGCGTAACAAGAGGCAACCCTCTCAGGTATAAAAACCCACACGGAGAAATTTAGAGGTTTCCATTTTTAAGGGGATGTTGAATTTTGGTTTGATAAACTTTTACTGACTGATTTTATATAACTTAACCTGCGGAAAAATTCAATTAAAATATTGGAACATTGTCCGACTTGTTAAACGTGAAAATTAATGAAGTTCGTAAAATGTGTACTTTGTATCTACACAAATACCTTAGCAAGAATTAAAATCTATTCTACAATTAATTAATTAATCAATTGTGTAGGAATTACAAAACATGAAATTTCGCTTTAATTAGACATTTTAACGTACAATTAATTTTTATCATAGTACATTACATGGTTAGAGATACATTAGTTAATTAAGTATATTTGAATATATAATTATTTAATAGTGAAAATGTTACATAATAAATTACTGTAATTGTCATCAGGGTATACCTAATATTTAGTGGTATAGCCTGGTTTTGCGTTAGTGGTGACACTAATAGTTTGTGATATGTGAGAAAATTTAAAAACAACTGATGAAAGAAAACACCAATATTAATTATGCTGAAGTATGTTAATTTATAGAGGATTTCAAAACAACTTTATGGCTTTTAAGGTAATATTCTTTCGAAAAATGCGACATTTTAATGAAACTAAAATGTAGTGATTACAGTAAATATTTTGGCAAAGCTACATTTGGGAAAATAAGTTTCAATTGGATGTCTGCTCTAGGGATATGTGGACTCTTTCAAAACAATTTGTACAGGCGTTTCGGAGAAATTAGGAGAGGGAGTGTCATTTTAATTAGATAGACTTATTTTAAGGTCTTCGTTTTATTACATGATTGACTGTGAATTCAAATTACAATTTTTATTTTTACGTTGTAATGTACATTAACATTTTACTAATAGAAAAAAAGAACACAGAATTGATTTCGAAATCAATTAATTAAAAACTAGAGTCTATACCGATACAGATATACTAAAGAAACACGCCTATGCGCGCTATCCTACGGCGAATTGGTGAACCTTCAGCATCCGTTGTCGATACAGTGTTTCAAGCCAACGATGATGCACATTGGGTAGGAATCACGGACGAAATGTAGCGAATAGGTAGATCAAGCAAAACACTGAAAATCTTAAGGTACACATAAAAACATCAATCATTAACTGTATAATATCCTCCGGGTTATTGCAGTAGACCTGCATACTCAGCGAATTTAAAATTATAATCTCTTTATAATTTTATAAAATTAAAGGATGATTATCTGTGTAGTTCTTAGACAAATGTGAACACTTAATATACGTTTCTCATGGGATTTTTTTACACTTTATATAATAGACTAAGTTGACAGCTTTTGAGATATTTAGGAAGACCTTTATAAAACCCAAGATCACGGCCACTTGCCAACCACCCACCCCGTGGGCTTTTTGGTATGTTAAAATATACACCTTGAAGGTCATTTTAAAGGAATTTCTAAAACTATAAATCATTTTCTCTTTTTCTGGTAAATTTTGAATGTAAACGTCTTTACCATCTGTAATGATTATAATAAACAAAGTATTAAAGTAGTAATCAACAACATAAAATGATTGACACTATTAGTATAACAATGGAATAGTGGAGCATAACAAATTGAATACTGCAATGAAACAATAAGCAATAACAAGCAACAAATGTCGATATATATATCATGGAAATGAGAAACGGATTGAATATGTAGTTAATGGTAATATAAATTCTCAATGCTAGAAAAACATACAAGTTGTATTTGCTAATAAATAAAAAAAATTGGAATTTTCCTGGTAAATAACAAAAGTACAATAAGTGCAAGTAATAAAACAAATTATACATTATCTGTAGGATCACAGCCTACATTTATTTCCCAACATAAATAGATGGAAAAATTAATTTATACTTCTACATTAATCCTTAATAAATTGGTTCTTTTAATTTCATAATTCATTGTTTATTTATTTTAAACCGGTCCAGAATTTTTATTTTGTTAACGAGCTTTCTTAAAATGTGAGATGCTTAAATTGAAAATTTGCAACTTGAATTAATTCTCATCCTCAAAGTTTGAGTATAAAAACTTTTTTACGCACAATAATGGATACGAGACTTCTTGTTGAAATTAAAATTCTGTCTTTTGTTTAGTCTTTGCTCCAAAATAAATTTTATAGAACTGAATCGAAAAACCAAATAGTGCGTATGTTTACTGCAAGTAGTTTATAAAATGAAACACTGCGAAAACGGGATGGAGATTGCAAAAAAAATTAAAAATTCGACACCTGAAGAAAGTTTAAGAATATATTTTCTTTCAGTAAATAAAAGTTAACTCTATTCAAAAATATTTCGCAAAAAGCTGTGTTTACAAAAAATAAAAATAATAACAACAAAATAGTATTGAACAAAATATTTTTCTTAATGTGGTTGGATTATACCAAACCATCCCAAAATTATTTTTCTTTTGATTTAGAACTATACCATTGAACCGTAATAGTAGTAGCATAAATGTCAAGTGCCCAAATGCGATGATCCTCATTATGCCATATGTAGAAGGAGTATTTGTAGCGGATTATGTTTACGAATCAAAAGAAGTGTTTATAGTCAGCCATAGTTAACTTCAGTCGAAATTATGACATCCCCTGTACCCAACGGCCCTGTATTTTGGTCCAGTCTCGGCTTTTGTTTGTATTACCCCAAAGAGTTTCCCACATATTGTCAATATTCTATGGTAAACCCCCACTTTTACTAGCATTAACTGATTTTTCTCGATGATCCCTCAGCGACAAAAAATATTTCCCCACCTAAAACATTCGGCGGTTATGCTAAAAAGATTTACTTTAAGGTTTTCAAAATGCAATACCGAAACAACAAGAATCTTAGACTAGTAAAAGTAGATCAACAACTTACTCTCAGTAAGATCAATAACGATATTATGTTTTTGTTATTGCCATGTATTAATTTAGGCGATTTTAACATATTTATCTGAAGAACATCGCGAAAAATGGTATTGCAGATAAGTTTACAGAAAGGAAATGAAGAATTTATATGAGAATAGCTTATGTAATTGACTATAGATTTTCGAAGGGTCAAAGGGTACTGGTAATCGCAACACAGAATCTGTGAGGAACTGTTTGGATGTTTTTTTGTTTATAGTGTTACAGTGAGTAGTGAGTATGTGACAGAGTGAGTTTAACCTTGGTCGTGGTCTTTCCCAGTCCACATAGACTATAGACTGTTGTATGGTACGATCAAGCGAGCAAGATGCCACAGGAGCAATAAAGTGGTTCAGTACAAGAGTGAACAGTAATGTTAAAAGTTACTGATAGTGCTTGGACTTGCATGGTCTCCCGATATAACCCCCATGATTCCGAATCTTGACGTGCTAATTACAGCACAGTGGTCATTATCAGAAATAACAAATCGATGTCCCAGTGTTCGTCAGTGCTTTGACAATCCAGTGTGAACAAATTCCCTGCCCTTGATTTTTGTCTTCTCTCTTTGGAACCTCCTCTTCGTTGTTAGTTAGTTACGTTAGTTATAAAAGAATAAACAATGCTGATACTCTTTATATTTGAAAAGGCAGTACTTTTTCGAACTCATGGAGAAGGGGCTAGTGAATATTTCGTGTTTATTCAGTGGCCTCTGTTTGCTTACGTGCGCTCCGGGGCAGTCCCTAAGTTAGAGACTTAAGGTAGATTAGTTCTCATCTTATATACCCCTACAAAATTTTTTTTCGAGTACAACCTTTTACTTAGGCATGTTCAGGGTCTTAGAATAATGAATGCAGTGTGCCAGATTTCCTGGAGCCTATTACTCCAAATTTGACTGTTTAATACAAACTACCGTAGCACTGGGATATCTTAGGTAATTACAATATTTGTATCAGTAATAAGAGTAATTGATGGTAGGTAATAGCAGCATTAGTATCCGTGAGTAGCAATATTAATGGTAGGTAATAGAAAAATGAGCATCCTTGAGTATCAGTATTGATGGTAGGTAGTGTAATTTAAAGATATTGGCGAAGCAGGTATATTGCTCCAACTATACCTGCGTATACCTTTAACTTGTGTAGCAGCACCAGTAGCAGTATCAATGGTAGGTAATTGAAACATGAATATCTGTGAGTAGCAATAGCGGTAGGTAGTTGCAACATGAGTATCCGTGAGTTGTAATTTTGGTAGTTGGTAATTTTTACATGAGTATCTGCGAGTAGTGTTATTGAATGTAGGCAACTCCAAGATGAGTATCCGTGAGTAGCAATGTTGATGGTAAGTAATAGCAACATGAGTATCCGTGAGTAGCAGTATCAGATCGATGAGGCCGGTGGTGCATTGCGGGCTGCTCAACAAGTGTCCGTTACTCTTTGACTCGTTACACTTTGCCCTTGATCTCAATTAACAAATAACCTCAATGAGACATTAACATCGTCTATTAGTTTATTAAGTCTAGGTTGTGTTTTTATATTTTTATCCTCCTGTTGTGGCTCGACTAAATTTGTCATAAAAATTTATCTATTTGAACAACATGTTATTTTCTCTTATAATTATCTTTCATTGTGATATGTTTCTTTTCTTTTTTGTATTGGCATTTTTCACTGGCGCAGAATGCGTCATGGCATAGTACTCTTCTCAAACTAGAAGAATGTAATAAGGTGTACATACAACTTTTTCATCAAATATTTACAAAATGTGTAAAATTAAATCCAAAATAATTAATCGAATTTAGTTGGAGGTCCACCAATTTTAGTTAACGTAGCCCGTATTGTTTTTCTACTTTATCTTTTAGAAAGACGCCTAATTTTTTTATTTTTGGATGAATATCTAAGCTTTGTTTACGCACAGCTTAGATTTCTAGATTTGTGTATAGAAGTTATTCAAAAATGGCTGGCAAAACTCATTATTATTTTGACAGCCATGTAACAAACGTTGCAGTAGTGAAGTCCATCGGCCCTAACAGTTTGTAGACTGTTATCTATTTAATTGAATGTATCAATAAATACGAATGTATATGTTTCATGAAACATTTCCAAGCAGAATTATGATTTATTACAACATCCCTATTTAGTTTAAAAGTAGTTTAAAATGTGACGAATTAGGTTTATATCTTGGATTTAAGTTAACTTAAGTACAAACGAAAGATTTGCCTAAAATTCCGAAAATTTTTAACTAATCACTATTTTTAATCTCACAAATATTGGAAAATATAAATATAACAACCACAACTATAGAGTTTTTAAAATGTCTACAATCAAATATTCCGTAGCGAGTAAACAAATCAATAACTGTTAGTCGATGGAAGTCAATCTAAATTTTTTAACCTTGACAGTTATAGAATATAATTTAATAAAAAAGAGAATATATTTTCAGAAGCTAATAAGGTTGCCAATTAGACCGTAAAATGAAAACCGCGCCTTTTCGCGAGTTGGCGAGGATTTGTTTGCGAGTAAAACTTACTCGAGCTTCGTAAAACTTCCTCGAGTCCCTCTTTATAATGGCGAGTTGACATTTTACAACTCGTAAAAAGTGGTTTCTACAGTCCGTAACCTCCCTAATAAACTGTGTAGACATAAAGATTACTAGCGTTCACTTCTTAAAAGTAACAAACTATTCGTGAAATGTTAATTAACTGTTAAGTAACTCCCCGCAGTTTATTTTTCGTTTTGGAGCTGGTATCTTAATTTAAGTAGTTATGCTAAAATTATTAGCAGGGTTT
Organism: Flexamia atlantica; assembly: GCA_035578135.1. Classification (NCBI taxonomy): domain Eukaryota; kingdom Metazoa; phylum Arthropoda; class Insecta; order Hemiptera; family Cicadellidae; genus Flexamia; species Flexamia atlantica. Next base: position 26,446,023 of record JAQJVK010000008.1, on the reverse strand, counting down.
AGGTTAACGTATTTATGCTAAAATTAGATTTGATAAAATATATAAAAATAAATATTACTATATTAAATCAGATTCTACTTAAATGCAATTTATATTCAGGTATGTAATTGATTATTTTAACTGTTTCAAATGCTACTCACATTTTTACTTACCAAGATTAGTCCTTCACTCTTGTGCTTTTAACTTTGGATATGGTTCATAAACTACAAACAATTATTGTAGTATTTTTGAGGTCCGAGGATAAAACAAAGTACATTCCGAATGTAGAACAACAAAACTGGGCGATTGGATACACAGAACGGCAGCAGTAAACAAACAAAAGGCCACGAACGATGAGGAACATACAAGCGTTAATAAAGCTGGCCTACTCGACCGCTATCTTTTCCTTCCCCTTTATCTCTTCTCTCTCTCTCTCTCTCTCTCTCTCTCTCTCTCTCTCTCTCTCTCTCTCTCTCTCTCTTCCTCCTCTCTTTTTCTCACTCTCTATCTATTCCTCCTCTGCTTTTTAACTTCGTTTCGGACTCTTTCTCTTTACCCCTCTCTCTTTCCCCTCTCTCTTCCCCCTCTCTTTCTCAGATAACGAAATAAAAATCTAAATAGTGTTAGAAATTTCTTGTAAGCAGTTGAATTATTATTACAGAGCTATTAAGTATCAAAAGTCATAAATTAAACTAACGGTTCAACAACATATGGCTCACTCGTAATTTATTTATATATTTTTAGGATATTAAGGTTTTTATGGGTTACATGGTCTATATATAAGTATTAAAAATATGTTTATTGAAATTTTATCATAAAGTAAGTTTTATCGCTAGACTGAGTAATGTTTGTGCAAATGAAATTTGTAACCAAAACTCTGTAATTATTATTATCGTGTGTAATTTTGAACCTATCCTGGAGACCTCTAGTCAAACCCAGGGAATGTAAAACAAAGAATGTGTCAATATTAAGTTTTTTCTGTTTCTAAATGATCGTGCATTTAGAAGCTAATTTAATTATATACAGTCAATTAGCTTTTTTCTTTACAAAAAGTAAATAAAAACATTTGGACATATCCAACAGACGTCTCTAAAGCCAAACTTAACCGCAAATAAAAAATTCAGTAAAGGCTGCAGCTTAATACTAAATCTTTTATAATGTTCAAAGCATTCAATTTTCAAATACTGTGGGGCCATGCTGATTCAGCTGCAAATTGTTAAAAGCAAAGTTAAGGTTTTTGAAGTTGTTATTAAATACTTAATCTTAGCCTGCAGCACACTCCTCTGATTTATGGCCCAAAGCGTCTCCCTTATTTCAACTGTTATTAAAGCGTATCGAAATTTTATTTAAGTTTCTTGTTAATTAAAGAAAAAAACTACTTTATGATACACAGTGGATTACTCAAAATAGAGTAAAAGATGTTAAAATGCCAATTTCATGTTTCTTCTTCTTCTTAATATTTATTACTATTATTATTATTGCTACTGTTATTTTTTATTAAATTGCTCCTTATCCTGTTACCTCAGGACCAACCAAAATATTGAGTAACGATCCATCTCACGTATAATCTTATGCTGAATTTTAAATAACATAAGCTTTTGGCAAAATAAACTATTATTCTTGAAAACATATTCTTTGAAATGTTTACACGGAACAGACTTTGTTACATGGCAAACCATTTGACAGGATTGAGATACAAACTCAATCGTCGTGAACTCAATAGCCGCTGAATATCCTATGAACAGTGGTTACCAATGTATATTTTACATAAAGTAACACAACTCAAAAACCTTACGAGGCATCAACTTAATTTACATAAATAATGTTCAGTGAGACCTAATTGAGCACGGATCTAAAGTTATATCTCTAATATATTCAAATTTGTTATAATTTTTTACTTTTAAAAGCCCTTCATTTAAAAAAAATCAATATTATCAATTTTTTATGAGACAACAAAATGGTAAAAGTAATATCCACTTGTTCAGTGTATAGCTTGTTAAGTGTTTCTTTGATCATTGTAACCACTACTTCATGTTTCTGAATATCGTATTTTCTTAACTGTTGAACATTATATTTCCTTTAAATTTAAATGCCAACCACTTGACTCACTTATACCAGATTCAGTATCTTTAATATCCTTTATCATTTATTTGTAGGTGAACCCAACTATTCTTTACAGGTCCTGTTCTAGATATGCTTATGATTATTATTTTAAAAAAGTCTATCATTTATTTAGGAATGAAACTAAAGCCTAATAGTTTTATAGCCGTTTAAAGCAAAGCAGTCCTACTATAAAAGGGGGAGAGGGGCGGGGAATCAGGCCGAGTGCCGCACCCCTGAATAAAATATCAATCCTTACCCTCAACTGCTGGCCCTCATGACATCCTCTTAGTAAGAACTGTATTAATGAAACTCGTAAACGTGAAATATTATAAACTGCTCTATCTCCATATACTCCATACCTTTGGATGTGGTATGAAGTATCAACTTAAATTTTATGAAGTCAATGGAATGTATTTTTAAAATGAAATAAAATAGTGTTATTATCTATTTATATTATTAAAAGAATTTCTAATATTTTGTCCAGTGCATATCGACCTCTAGAAATTAATTATTTTAAACATATTTGGTATCAAATTAAAGCTATTACTCTCTAGATGTACCTTTTGAGGGTTTGAAAATATACCATGAAAAGCCTTCACACAGGAGGCATTTGAAATTCCAGCGAAAGTCCTTCTATCTAGTTAGAACCTGTTAACTTATTCCAATTTACGTTTGTTTGTAACAAAACAAAGGATTTGAAACAGTTCCAGAGATATACCACAGAATGCAGTGCAGGCAAAAGACAGTTAACATCCACATCCACATTATGATTTTGATTTCTTAAAATATTGAAGTTTGTAAGACAACAGAAAATAAGGAAGAGTATTTGACCTATTGAAACCAATAATCTGTAATCATCTTCATTTACTGTATTTCTTTTCTTAAAAAGGGAACTTAAAAAGGAGCAAATGTAACTTCAACGTTTAGAGTTTTAAAATATCAATATTAGCTGAATATTAACCTAAAAAACGAAGTTTTATAACGCATTTTAAATTTAAAACTTGTAATTTATAAATATACTTGGAATACGAAGAATATTGAAGTATTAACTTTTTAGCCTGCTATTTTGTTCGATTTTGAATTGTACCGATAACAATGTGTCTATTTAATGGAGTTATGTTATTTGTTTGGGTAAAAATTTGCCAAACATATATTTAAGATGAGAAACAAAAAAACGGATTGATTAGAAAATTTAATTCCTTGCCCGTTGTGAGAGTTGAATAATTTTTTTTTTAAGGGGAATGGCTATAAATTGTTATTTACAGATTATTTCATTGGCAGATCAGTGGTTTGTCCATCTTCTTTCCGTTTGTTCATAAGACCTAACAAAGATGAATGCAAAAATCTTAGCGTTGATTTTGTGAAAAATTAACATAAAGATTAAATTCTTTTGAAAAGAAAACTCTTACATGAAATATGGAGATGCGCCATAAGCAATGAATAAGATCTATGTAAAGTAACCCCTATTTTATGCAAAATGAATGTTGTTGCGCAGTCGAAATTTCAGAGTATAGAACGGATACAAATACACTTTTAGAGCAGATAAAATAAATTAACTTCTCAAATTCTGTGAGGAATATCTTACCCACGTTTTTAAACATTTGCCCCAATGAGAAGTTCAATTACTGGGACCTTTATTCCAGTCCTATGACTAAAAGAATTAATTTTCTTTTTAAGCCTAGACACCTTGTAAAAAAAAAAATTGAACTGACACCGTAGGCTGCATTTTACTGCAATTCAGTAAGTAATTAAAAGAATTAGTCTAGAAAATAAAAAAAAACACAAAAATTCATAAACTTTCTTCATTGAAAGGCATTTTACGCTGCAAAACAGCATACTAATCAACATGAAACTAAATCCTATTCCAGCAAGTCACGAAGTGAAGCGGGCTGCTAGTTATAAATATTAGATATATTTAATATTATAAATCTCACCTAATGTGTAATCATTATTCATTAGACTTCCCATTACCATTGTAAAGAGTGTACCAGGATCCATGATTGAGGCCGGGAATGACTACCAAGTAAAAATGAATTTTTTACCACCAAGCACACATTGGGGATGGTCTACGGTTTATATTTAAAATTTGTAGAAAAAGGTTTGGGGGGGGGCATTAAAAACTCACCCTTAATGAATTTGAATGCAATAAAAAAGTGTACAGTGCATGTTTTTAATGTATTTTATTAAAAACTTTAATGAAAATTCTCCTAAGGTTTTTTTTTGTTTATTTATTTTCATTTTAGTGATTACATTTTTGGAAATGCAAAACGTGGGACAGTTTTAAGAATGATAATTTGCCTGTACTTTTTGGACAGGGATGCATAGGCTGTCATTAAATTAAAACTGTTTAGAAAAAGAACCCAATCGATTTAAGGGAATTAAATGTAATTTTAGTTTGTTTAAACATCTTATTTTAATACGCTAAAGACGGTCTGGAATATTACACGACACTTCTCGAGACAAAGTTTGACGCCGCGCCGACTTGAGTTGACATCTTGCTTTGATGTCTCCTTTGTAATAAAGCTGAAAGTTACAATTCCTTTTAGCATTAGGTTACATTAAGTCAAATACGATGAGGGAGAAGTCGGTGTTGATTCTGTGTATATGTATATATTTGAAATATTTCCTTCTAACGACTGAGACTTTTGTTATTTTTTAAATGGGTTAATTGACAAAGCTAAATCACTTTTTGCGGTTCAAAAGCATTGAAGAAAATTTTTAATCCCACACATGAGTTTAGTGCGAGACTCCTAATTTAGTCACGATCCAAACTTTTAAATTCTTATGAAATCCACTATAAAATGTTAATCATGATATTTTAACTTTATTTCGCACTAGTTCCTAGAAATTGTTAGCATACTAAATAATTTTCAAAATACAATTTCAGTCAAAAATTCCAGCAACCTATTTTTTAACAATTGAAAGTACTTTTAATGACTATGTTTTTAAAATAGATCAATGATTTTTTGCTTACGTTTAAATAAGGCTAATTTAATCAACCACAAATTTCAGAAATGAACATTGAACAAATCATATATAACAAGTCAATTATCACCGTCGAATGAAAAGCGATATTACAAATATTAAAAGGGTTAAAAACGCGTTTGGCTGTTTGCCGTGGCATTTACCATTATCTAAACTGGAATTGATGTGAGTTGATCTTGCTTTAATAAATAATACCTCTTACTTTCCTCGTATTGCTGTCAAACCGATTAGGTTGAACATCGTCAAATTCCAATAATTTCAGTAAAAGTTTCCTATTGTTTTGTTAAACCGTTTAATATTCTACCGTTAATTTTATATTATTAATATCAGAAGAGTAAGACTGATATTCGGAAAACATTCAAGTGAAAATAACGAATGGGTTTAGTTTTTTTATTAAAAAATGATTTTAATCAATTCTACCAAAGCTAAAATATTTTTCTGGCGAACTGATAAAATTTACTTGGAATTAAAAAATGCAGCTTAGCGTAAAAACAACAAAATTACTCGTTTTGAAAACATACTCTCGTTATTGTCGCAAATATACCCCTTGTGTTACTAAATTTATTTCTTCCCTTTTCTTCTTATTTTTTCTCACTAAAATAGGGCGGTGGTTTTATTTTATTTTACATTGGACCCGCCCGGTTGAGAACCAGGTCCAAGCGTGAACACTATTGAGGAAATTAGCAATCCCCATACGAATTCAGCCGCTCGCGCACGGCGATAGTGCCTGGTCTACAGAGTCGGAGGGAAATATTGTCACTGAGTTTGAAACCCGATATATCATGAGCATATAAACAAAAACTTTAGCTTATTTAGATGGATTATACTGTAGGTGATATAATTTTATTAAATGTAAGGTAAACGGAAAAATATAGGGTAAAACGCCTTGAAAGTAATGGTTTTCTTGAAATTCTACACTAAATTGTGAAGTTTGAACTTTTATCATCAAAAATCCTCTTTAACAATTAATTATTCTATAATATATATGGCATGATCAAAGTTTTATTATAAACTTAGGCCTATAAACCTGATAGCACGATCGACTGGACAGCCGACACAAGCAAAACGCACTTGCAAGAGGAAGGACCACCGATATTGGGCATGAGCCTACCCAGGGCAGCAACACCATTTGGGGCTTTGTCGGTGGGGCGTTGGATATGGTCACATTTTTTTATGTACAGGCAGTTTATACAGGAATATAATACCCCCGTCGTAGCAGACCTTCGTATTAAGAGCGAATTTCTAAAAACTTTTGCTTTATGGAAGTACATTTGATATGTTCAAAGAAGTAGATACATTACATACATTAGATTTTACAATAAGAAAAATAAATGGGAAAGCAAGACTATATAATTCATGGGTGATAGTGTATGTATGATTTTAATCGTGAGCGAAGCCACGGGTTCTTCTAGTTATTCTATAATATATATGGCATGATCAAAGTTTTATTATAAACTTAGGCCTATTGCCTAAGTTTCAAAATGATATTTTATAATATAATTCTTTTTTTTGTAATTTCAAAAGTTGCACGCTTGGCGCTGGTTAAAAAAATGAAAGTTTAAGTACAATTAATACCAAATATATTTCTTTCTCTACCTTTAACGATGAGTTACTGGATGCAGTTAACCAAATGAACATAGTCTGAATAATTTTTAAAGGTTTGCTGAAAAAGTTAACATGAAATCACTACATTTGACACTGGAAATTATTGTGGCCGTTCTTCTTGTTATTGCACAGCGAATTTGCACATTTAGTAAATCGTTTAAAAAATTTTCTTGTATGAAAACTACCAATATACTATTATATATTATGATAAAGCACAACACATATTTACGAAGCGCTGTCCGAAGTCTGCATGTCTGGGCAATACCTAAGTTTAAGGAAGTGTAGCTCAAAGGAAGTACGGTTTCAAAGATTGTTGTCATGAAAAAAGTTTCTAATAATGCGTACAAAAAAAATATCCAAAACATAAAATTATAATCCAACCAAAAATACCACGACTAAGAAGATTAATTGTTTATGTATCATTGATTGCAAATCTGAAAGAGAGTTAGTAAATTAACACAACAATACGGAATCAAAATCGGTTTAAAAATAAATTTTACTTTACAATTTGGCTGAAAGAAGTTACAGAGTGTATAAGTAGCTTTTATGAAAATAAATTCTAGGATAAATCTTGTTAAAAATGCCAGTAGTTGTTGTCACCCGCTGGAAACTCTGGTGTACAATTAAACGAGAAAGAAAGTAGGTATTCAATTTTAGGTTCTAGAATTAAATTCTAGGTTTTTTCTCGCTTAAGCTAGACACGGAGGCAGGCGTGGTGCAAGGGGGGGGGGGGCGGTAGCGCGCTGAATACGTAGGAAGGTTGTTGTGGCTCGCCGAGAACAAAGGCGAAAAATCATAAAATTATTATGATATTTTGTAATATAATTCAAATAATAGGCCTATTGAGCATTGCAATCCCCCTGCGAGCTCCAAGCGCTGAATCTGTAGGGGGGTTTGTAAATACGCATCCCGGCACTGACTCGTACTAATTGATTTTACATCAAAAAACAAAGTTTTTTAGTATATTTAAATATATTTTTAAAGAAAGGCCGTTACAAATCGGATTATAAACTGTCATATTCGAGTTAAATGACAATTATTATTAGAATAAAAGATTCATACACAAAGATTTCAAGCGGGCTAATTACAGCCGGTTTCACACGCACTTGAAAAAAGTTCACGCAGCTTAAAACGCTGAAGCAAAGCGCCGCGCACCGCGTGGTTTCAAGGTGTTTGCTTGTGAATATTTAAACAAACCGAGGCAAGAGTTGGCGCTGTGGTTCGTCGGTTTCGGTGGTAGGCGGGATATTGTCGCTGATAAAACCGTTCTCATTGAACTGTTGAACATTCCATGATTGATTGTAACCGAGCTTTCATCGTAATCGCCGCTGTTGCCGACATACATGTTTTCATCGAAATTACAATTTGTTTTTATATTTTTGGTTTTATTTTAGATAAATTTGACATAAACTGATTTCATAGAATATAAAATTGATAGGCCTAATTCTTGGTTAGTATTGTGATGGATATCACTCAGAAAAGTCAAACATAAAGAACTACTTGTGTTAAATAATGCAGAACTAGGTCGTTAGGTTGAACATTAAGCAACAGGCACACGCAGGCATATTTGTCTTAATGTAATATCTTTGTAATCCTGCAATGTTAAATTTAATTTTTTCGTAGGAAAGGACATTAATGTCCATTTGGTGTAACTAAATAAACGAATGCAGAACAAAGTACTTCCTTGAAATCTTACCTTTAATTTGATATAGTTCTATTATTTGCATTCTTTACAGCCATTATATTTTAATGCAACTTAAAAATATCAACAATCGCTTTTTGTTTAACTTAAAAGATATTCCGTATAAATCAGGTAAGAAAATTAATACAATATTCAATAATACATTTTGAATATTATTTGGAAAACTAACAAACATAAATTCTTCCTTCCATTAAACTGTTTGATAGTGTGACGTGGGACGAGGGACGAGGGAGACGGGTATAAAACATAAGTGGTCTTGAAAACAACTTTGTATGTATGAGATTTCAACTCTATTTATGTGGTATTTGAATTTCACATCTGAAACTCAGACGTTCTTCTGAGGCTGCTCACCCTCAGCTTCTTACGCTCGCAAACTGTGACGGTTTTTATCAATACAGCCAATTAAAATGAATTGTTAAGCGATTAGATATTTCATGATTTAATTATAGCTATAGTAAAATATTAAAAAAATTCACAGGTTGCTTACTTATAATACCATTTTTACATTAGTTTACTATTTAAGTGTAGTATTTTTTTAAAATATGGTTCAATTATGACGAGAAATAGTAAGGTCATAAAACCAGGCTGCTGGATAAAGACCAGTTAGATATCCGTGAAATAGCCGCTGCAGCTGGGCGCGACAGTGGACCACAGCGCCGCGCCGCGCCGTCCGGCTGTTATTCTGTAATTGGATTTTCATTTTTTACAAAAATAACTAGTCATGAAACAGTAGATTTGATTATAAAAACCCGTTTAAATCAAACAGACAGAGACACAATTCATCCCCTCAATGAGTTGCAATAATTTATCCCCTCAATGAGTTGCAATATCATAATCTACATAACTACTTTAAAATTTATTAAAACATTACTTTAACGTAAAACAATTTAAATCCTACTTTTCTTAAAAGTTTTGTTACGCTTAGTTTAACATACCATAGAGTTATTTTTTTTATTTTTTGCTGTTGTGCTATAAACTAAATTACTAACCAAACTACTTTTTCCAAGTAGTGGACGAAGTAAAGACATTTGAAAGAGATTTCACGTTATCTTTAAGACTGATATATTTTAAACACTTTTTTGAATAAAAACATGGCAAATAGGGAGTTTTTTCGGCGATCTACGGCAAGGCACCTCGATAAACGTAAACATAATTTTTTTAACATTGAGATAAATTTAGAAGATCGGCTGATTTGATCTACCGTATTGGTTTAGCGTAGGTGGCGATAACTCTCTATTGTTATGTCAACGTTATAAAATACTTCGTTGAACGTTTTTTCACAATACAGGGTGTTTTTTTTAACTTGCCTCTTAATCTATTCAGAAACAAAAATAAATTTTAGTATTCTGTTTTCTGAAAACGTCTACCATCGCAGGGGGAAGTCAATTTCACAGGAAAATTTTATCCCCTCAACTACCCCCTTCTCACCCCAACCCCTAACGAAAAATTTTCAAATGGCAACCTACCCTTTGTGACATATCAAATTAAGGAGTACAGAAAAAGAAAAATTTTGGTGGAAGAAAAATTAAAATTGCCCCATGCAATCTCGAGATATTCAGTTTTTAAGGGTCTTTTTCGTTTAACTTCAAATTTTTATTATTTAAAAATTAACACAGACATAAATATGATGTTAGCGGGAAACATCTAATTAATGACAGGGGAATGTGTTGTAAACTCAAAATCAACCCTTATTTCACCCCCTTCCCCCAACCTCTATATTGAAGATAGAGACTTACCCCAAGTGACATATCAAATTAAAGGGTATGAAAAAACTAGATTTACTGCAAAAACTAAATTGAGATCCAATACAGAATTTTTGATATCCTCGTATTTTACAATCTGACAATTTAAGTGCAAATTATTTTAAATTCATTCTTCCTGCAAAAAGATTATTGCTGGCTAGATAAATCTCTTCGATGCCGATTAGCTACAGATGGCATTATTTTTTAACAAGTATTAACAGCATAACATGATAAAAAATATTGATAATTTTCTTAACACTTACCTTCTTCCTGCGAATCATGTTTCAAGTTAAAGAAAGTTTTCAAAATGTTCACCATTTTTTCCATACGATAGTACAGTCTGTTCTCAAACTCCTCCCTTGCTTTTTGAAATGCTTCTTGACGAAGAGACCTACATTCCATTATTATTCTATTTCTGAGGTCCTCTATATCGATGGGTGGTGTTTTGTACACAATGGATTTTAAATGTTCCCAGCTTGAATTTATAATTTTACCTTATTATTTTGGAATCTTACAATAAATCAGTTTTACAGTTGAATGTAATAAATGGATAATTGAGAAAATAATATTAATAAAAATGTAACAGAAGAAATTAAAAAATTTAAAAATTTAATAGAAGAAAATAAAAAATTATTAAATATCTCACTAATTTCTGGTCGGATATCAATTTTTTTTGCAATAAATCTATTTTTTATACCCTTTAATTTGATATATCACTTGGGGTAAGTCTCTATCTTCAACATAGTGGTTGGGGGAAGGGGTTGGAAGTAAGGGTTGATTTTGAGTTCACCACACATTCCCCTGTCATTATTTAGATGTTTCCCGCTAACATCATATTTATGTCTGTGTTAATTCCTAAATAATGAAAATTTGAAGTTAAACAAAAAACACCCTTAAAACTGAATATCTCGAGAATGCATGGAGCAATTTTAATTTTTCTTCCATCAATTTTTTTCTTTTTTTGTGCTCTTTAATTTGATATGTCACAAAGGGTATGTTGCCATTTGAAAATTTTAAGTTAGGGGTTGGGGTGAGAAGGGGGTAGTTGGGGGGATAAAGTTTTCCTGTGAAATCGACTTCCCCCTGCGCTGGTAGATGTTTCCAGAAAACAGAATAAAAAAATTTATTTTTGTTTCTGAATAAATTAAGAAGCAAGTTTTAAAAAAAAAACACCCTGTATATGAAACATTGCAGTGTGACACAAAGAATAATTCTGTAAACATACGAGAAAAATATATACAGTATTTAAACATATATACAAAGTAGACTTAAGATATAAATTTAAATACCGGATAATTTACCGTAGATATTTTTTTAAATTTAATCTCAGGTAACCGTAGGCACTATACATTTTTCTAATTATGTTTTCATTTACATAATGTTATTAGGAGGAAACTCAAATATCCAGTCTATATGATAAGGCATGCCTGACGATTACTATTAATTTTTAGGGACTTTTTTTATGATTGATTAACAGTCGTAAATAGTACCTCATCAACAAGCACGGATTTGCGAACCAATTCAATATTATCATACACCTTTTTAACTCTAATAAAGTATCACGAGGCCCTAATTATCGCCAGAGTAAACAAGTATTTCTAAATGATTCATTTATTCAATAAAGTATAAAAGAAAACCGAGAACTATGAAGTAAAAACCGATTTATGAGAAAACCGTAAAAAATTGCCTGGTTGATGACTTAAGGACATAGGCTGAGATAGAATGAAAAAAGTCAATCCACTGTACGCATAAGGTTGGGCGAGGGTTTTCTCTTCTCTTTCAAGTCAGGTTGTAAGAGTAAGTGTGTGGCTGTGTGGACATGTTGTACGTGCATGCTTATTGTGTGCACAAGTCTGCATGGCCGCTTAGGTTGTGGTTGGTGCGAGTGAGGCTGTGCGCTTGACAGACAGGCGATAAAAATAAGGCTATTGTTACTATATGTCGTTAAAATAAACCAGCACAAAATATTTTAACTAATGTTTATAGATGTAGGCATGAGTATTTTGAGTAACTTAAATTAATTTTATTGATTTTTGCATACTTCTATTATCACATTTTTTTATAGATTTTGAAAATTGTTGAATACTTTTGCAGAGGTGAAAATTAGGAGTGAATTAGCCGTGTGGAAGAGTGGACTTTATGTGATAATCTGATAAAGGTTGATGTGACTCTTTTCCTACCCACAGTCTTATATGGCCATGTTGGGAAATATTCCACTTGTTTTACTTTGATACTCATTTATGTAATTTTTAAATCACACTAATCTTTGCAATTTTAATGCATTATTTTGCAAAAATCATAAGCTATATAGCTAAACAAATCCATTGTCAGAAATATAGAATCTTTCGAAATAATACTTATAAAATATAACTTCTTTTTTGAAGTATATGCAAAAAAGCACTTTTCTCAATTGAAGATTCAATAATGGAAAGCCTCCTGAGCAATAAGTCGGCCCGGCGCCGCGGCGTTGGGCCTTAATTGCAACTGCGGCACTTTGACACCAGTCGTTCCTTACTGTTACTGTATTGTCGTAACTCACCCTGACTGTTCCCTATTACAACCAGTCGTTACTTACTCGGCCCCCTTATTATAACCAGTCGCTATTTACTATCTGTTTTCTTATCAAACCAGTTTTTACCTGCCCAGCTCTGACGGTGTGTTTTCGAATACCTCCAGTCGTTATTTATCCGGTCCTGACTGTTTTCTATTACAAAAACTCGCTATTTATCCTGTCCTGACTGTCAGTTTTCAATTTCAACCAGGCGCTATTTACCCGGCTCTGACTGTTTTCTATTACAACCAGTCGCTATTTACCCGGCCTGACTGGCTATTTTCTATTAGATTAATCTGTCTATTTACCAGGCCATGAGCGATTGTTTTCTATACCAGTCAATATTACCCGGCCTTGACTACACCAGTAGTTATTTACCCAGCTCTGACTTTTTTCTATTACAACTTGTCACTATTTATCCGACCCTGTCTGTAAGTTCCCTTTTTCAATTGGTCTTTATTTACCCGTCTGCCTGTTTGCTTGACGGGGTTTTCCTATTGCAACCAGTTCATATTCATTCGGCCCTGACTATCTATTTCCTTATCATACCAGTTTTTACCTACCATTTTGTTTTCTATTACAATCAGCCGTTATTTATCCGGCCCTGAACAAGCCACTATTTACCCGGCCCTGACTGTCTGTTTTATATTACAACTAGTAGTTATTTACTCTGCCCTGACTAATTTATATTACATCCGGTCGCTATTTATCCGACCCTGCCTGTAAGTTTCCTATTACAAGTGATCTTTTTTTACCCGGCCCTGACTGTTTGTTTCCTATTACATCCAGACATTTCCTACCCGACTCAAATGTATCTTGTTCCTTTAAAAACTTCAACTTTTAATAACTGACTATATCTTTTGTGAATTAAGTAACAATTTATGAATTGTAATTATTCCACTACTAGTTCCACATAATGCTTGAATTTTTTTCAAGTTGTTGTATATTCAATAAATATAAGTTAAATAAATAGTGTAAAGAGAGGACAATTGTAATTTAAATTTGGAGCCATAACACCAGACAGGAAACAACTACTATTGGTCAGTCAGACATGTTACCTAAGAGTGCAAATTGCAACATCCTTCACTTCAGCATCCAAGCTCTGACAAGTAAGTCTCTACAGTGTTCTGGGCTTCGCATACAAATACAATACAAGTTATCTTAAGAGCTGATAAAAAAATAATGAAGGGCGATTACAAAACTTTTACAAGGCTTACAAGGCTTTTACAAGAATGTTATACAAGGCTTTTAAAACAAACCTAAATGGGCAAAGACAAAAGTTAGATCAACATGGTGAATGGAAGGGCTTAGTATTAATGAGATCACATTTCCAACATAATGATGTTGACAGTGGGTCAGCTAGGTTTAGCCTGTCACAGCATAAGAGAGTGTCTAAGTGAGGGATTCAAAGCTAGGCGAGACGTGTGTGTTAGACGTGTGTGTTGTCAGTATACGTCGTGTTAGCCGCCATGGTATTTACATTTCCGTTTCAATCTGCTGACGAGGCGGCGTTGTAGGCTCCTTTACCGTAAATTCAACATATTACTGACTTATCTTTATTCAGAAAGAGTTTAACATGTTTTTTGTGTTCTCATTATTCCTCTGAGTGTTAATTCCTGACAATCTCCAAACACTGTTGGTGGCTAAAAAACTTGATATTTAAGGGTTGGTCATTTTATAACTGATATTTAAAGATGATGTTTCGTAAAACTTGTGGAAAAAACTGTACATATAAAAACGCAGATTCAAAGGCATAAATTATTGGCTCTATTTATTGAATATTTTTGAATTAAAAGAATCAGTGGTTCAATGTATCCTCAGTAAAAAGTAGTATAATCAATCAAGGTTTCACGTGTTGTTTGACTACTTCTGTGAAAAAATACGTATACTTAACTGAAATATGGTTTGTTTTTATAAGTTTCTTATACAATTTATAAGTTCTAATATTTTTCAACAGGATTAGTATTTTAAAAAGTCTTACCATTACAGCTCAAGTAATCATTCTTTATCCATTAGACTTACCTGAAAAAAAACAATAGTAGTAACTATTGATTGTAAATCAACTAGCTAGTTGATATCGTATTTATTAAATAAATATACTTATTTTCTAAACGTCTATGTTAAGCAAAGCCAACAAAGTACGAAGTAAAAACCAAGTTCATAATATTTGCAACATACGAAAGCATGTTGTCATTGTAGATAATACTGAGGCATATTGTTACTTAAATCGACAATGTTGTCTAGAACTCCAAAGACGGATATGCATCTACCGAATATGGGCCAGATATTCTATTTAGGAAAGCCTTTATGAAACATAAGTTTCAAAAAGTAAATTCATAGCATTTTTGATGGTGCAGGCTAACCTTACAATAATCAGAATGTATCTAAAACCAAATAAAAACTAAAAATTTATAATTAAAGAGACTAAGGGAACGAATCACTTTGGAAGTTTGAAGAGGTATGTAATGGGATTAAACACTGCTTATGGAT
This sequence comes from Flexamia atlantica, assembly GCA_035578135.1. Classification (NCBI taxonomy): domain Eukaryota; kingdom Metazoa; phylum Arthropoda; class Insecta; order Hemiptera; family Cicadellidae; genus Flexamia; species Flexamia atlantica. The sequence continues at coordinate 26,430,866 of JAQJVK010000008.1, read as the reverse complement.
GGCACATAAAACTCTTCCCTTCAGATTAGCAATAGGCAAAAGGTATTAATTTTAATCACACGTTTTAAAATAAGTTGAAAAATACAAATTTTTCCTCATAGGAAAATTGTGATGATTCTTTAATTACTCAACTCTCGCAGAAGAGAAGGAGTGAACAGCATCACTCGCTCATCAAGTGACGAGGAAGAGATAAGAGTAAATCAAGTGATAAGCGGCGATAGCCAGAGATTGCGACCCATCACCGCTCATTGTTTAGGCCTCGTCCGCCTCGCCGCACTTCTGTCGGAGCTCATCACTCTCATCTGAGAACAGAGGCTGAATAGCGCACACGTACGAGTCTCAACTTTGCTTTGTAAGGCTTTTTGATTGTTTGGGTACTCTCTAAATCGAAGGTTTAAGTTATGTGTATATCCCGTGCATCGGTGGTTTTTCTAAAAATTGTATTAAGTACGATCGACTTCTTGGTTTTTTGTTAATGATATCGAAATTTTGTTAGGCTGCAAGATATTATGGTTCAAAAAGAAATCAAACTGAATAAATTGACATTTATGAAGCTTTTCTTCGCAAGAACTATAACATTTTTCACAGATCATATTAACAACAATTTATATTAATACTCATATATTTATATTTGTTGGCTTAATACTGTTTAAATAAATTTGATTATTTTCACTAAAACTACAAAGTTTGTATGTACCAGTGCAATACATAATTTATTTATTATATCTAGTTAACGGAATATTAAGATGATAAAAAAACAATAAGTGTACAGTTACATCAAATGTCCATTAAAACTATGATTAAAAATGTGTTCAAAATGACGATAAAACTGTTTTTTTCTAGCTACATGGCAAATTTACAATGTCACATTAAGGAAAGTGAAAATACTTTGCCATGTTCTAGTTTTAGTTAGAACCGAGGTGAGAGCTGAGGTGCGTTTTCCCCAGAGAGATTGCGGAGGGAACGGTAATTTAAAAGCGAGGTTTTGTCCTCTCTTTTCTTATTAAAGAAAATAAAGCTACAGTTTGTAGTAATATGTTTTTGAATTAATAAACAATAAGTGGAAATAAAGTAGTAATTTTCATGCAGTCCAGTATCAAGCTGTTTAAGTCTACAGTAACTATGTATTATTTTTGGATACAATTCAAATTAATAATTAACTTATCAGTACCTTCTGTTCACTAGCATAATCCAAATCCGATGTTTGTTAACAAAATTTGGTGACGGAACATTGTCAAAAATGCAAAATAATGCAAATAATCTGATTTTTCTACGTATTTTTTTTATGTTTCAAACCGTAAATTTTATGTTATAAATAATGATTTAGAAAAAGAAAGTACGTAAAATTACTTACATGATACACTACTTATTTTTATGTCTATGACAAAGTCCATAGGCAATTTTTTTGCCGATTGAAAATTGACTATCCCTATAAGGAATAAGCTATTCCAGTACCGGTATGAGTTATAGTGAAACCTAGGCCCCAAGGCTAATAACTTTTCATTTTGATGTCCCCAGACCCCAAAAACACCTTCCGTTCAAATTATTTCCACATGCATATACATGTACACTTTTTCAATTATTGAAGATAACTCTCGTAAAAATAGTTTCATTACATTCAAACTTGGTGAATATATTAAACACATAATCTAATCAGACCTGTTAAAAAATTAGCCAGACCAGTCAATTCTAGAGGGATTAAAGAATTAATATTTGAAAATGATTCCTTTAGAAATTTTTTACAAAAATAGGTGTTTTGGAATTTTCACTTGTAAGAAGTATTATATTCGAATTTTAGTTAAAGGCAAAAAAAAAATTAAAACCATGGCGAGATGGAAATAATTTGTGCTCACTTTGTAATCTCCGAGAAGAAGAAACAATTTAGCATTTTGCTGCTCAGTGTCCTATATTAAAATTTATAAGATTTCTATGGTTAAGGTCATTTTTTTGGAGCAGGAGGAATATTTAAAATTTTTAAATGGGGTGGATTGGAGGGCTTTTGGAAATTTTTTGAGGAATGCGTGGTTTAATAGGTGGGATCTCACTCAGGAGTTTAATTATTAACAAGCTCAAAAAACAAACATATCTAAAAAAACTAATTATTTTTTTCCCCTGTATTTTAGTCAAAAAAATATGGATGAAGTTTCAATCAAACTAGGATAGGAATTTATTCATTTATAATATTTATCTTTTTTCTTTTTAATTAAAAAAAATATAGTTTTAACAATTTTTTCAACATAAATTAGCTTTATTTTTTATTGTTTTCAGAAGTAGTGTATTCAAAAATTGACTGAAGCAAGTGTTGTCAACCGAACACACGGTCTCTATTAGACCATTGTTTAAAAGTGCTAGTAATTTTTAAAAAGTCTGTTTTTTTGGTTTGCCTGTTTCTTCTCCATTGTAATCTTTGGGAAAATGCTGTACAAAAATAGAGCACTGTTTTCATTTCATTTCATATAATTCATTTCATATTCGAATTTTAGGTTTCATATTTGAGATTAGCTCACAAAAATTAACAATTTATTTTTTAATCATTCAAAAAAAAATCAAATTAAAAGGAACCTGTACTTAATATATACCTGTGATATATTAGGTATGACACAGTTAGTGAGTTGGAGTAACATATTAGTTTACTTTCTTATGCGTCAATCATTGTCAGATCACAAATTCCACCGTTTTTGCAGTTAGAATTAGTGGACGTGGCTTATTTTTTAACTGGTGTCTTTGCATCATGTTTTTATATATTCTCCAAGTTTGAATGTACTATTTTACTATTTATACGAGAGCTATTTTCAATAATTGAAAAAAGATTAAACATAATTCGATAATGGTGTTTCAGGGGTCTGAGGACATCAAAATGAAAAGCTATATAATGAAAAGTAGCCTTGGGGCCTGGGCTTCACTATAACTCATACTGGAATAGCTTATTCCTTATAGGGAAATTAGCTCATTTGGAAAAATAGTCAATTTTCAATTGGCAGCGCTGCCCATGGACTTTGTCATAGAAATAAAAATAAGTAGTTTATCTTGTAGGAAATTTTATGTACTTCCCTCTTGAAAATTAATGTTTATAACATAAAACTTACGGTTTTTGAGTTATAAGCAAAAATACGTAGAAGAATCAGATTTTTTTCGGTAATTTTGCATTTTTGACAATGTTCCTTCCCAAAATTGTGTTAACAAACATAGGATTTGGATTCAGCACCCCAAAAAAAACTTGAGAAACAACAAAAATCAAACTTGACCCAAAACTTTCCCTTGAATGGGGTTTTTTGCGACAATTTTACTGGACTACTATATATTTCTGGCGAACAAAATATTTTTGCCTCGATCCAAATGTAAAAACCATAAAAAGGTCTCCTGAGAGTTTGGAAACACCTTGTATAAAGGAGCCACAACCTGCACACATAATATTAAAAATCATAGTTTTTGATAATCCTATTAAAAATGTTTCGTAATAAGCAGTACTGCAACACTATTCAAAAGTTTATATTTGCAGTTTATTTTTTAATGTTCAAGAAAAGTTACGTGAACAAAGTGACAAAGACTTTCTTCTCTGGAGGATTCAAAGTTCCTACAGTAAATGTAGTTTGCCGGTTGTTCCAAGCGCCGGAGCGGCGGGGCGCCTCCCTTGGATATAACTTTTTGGCTGCTTTCGTAGTTATCTTTCTTAAAGCAGGTCACAAAACAAGCTGTTTGTTTCACATTGACTTACAAGGTAGGATGTTTGGGGCAGCAAGTTCGATTGTTAAGGTTTTGAAGAAAAATGTGAGATGTTTCGTTTTGATTTTTTACTGAAAACATATGTTTTTGACAAGGACGTTGAAAATTAATGTTGTTCTGTTCTTCCACAAGCCAAAAATGATATTTTGAAAGTTTTTTCCTCTCTAAAGTTGGGTATCTAGAGCTCATTCTACGCTCTTTGTAAGAAGTTAAGACACACCTTAAACAATTTAACTCAGGTTATTCACTGTATATCCTACAGTTTTGTTGATTTCTGTACTTTATAAGCTGCTCTGATCACAGTATAACTCAATCAAGGAGAGGCAACTCATCGTTCTTGTACAGCATGTTTAAACGTCGACTAAAAATCAAATAAATATATATAGCTTTAATTCCACGATTGTCAGTAATGAAATGGATTAATCTAATAAAAGAAAAAAAACTATTAAATCTACTTTTATGGAATTGTTACGATAACCTCGTTTTAGTATGACGATAGTATATTTGGATAAGCTTTTAAATATGTTACAGACGAATAAAAGTTTTAAAATGTTTTTATTTATGCATACTTATTGCATTTACAAAATTTAGTCCCAAGCCTGAGAGTCTGTTCTTGAGATTTTCTTTCTAATTTAGATAAAAAGTTCAATTTGGTAGATATATTTTTCAGCACCAATGTGAGTTAGCTGTTTCCTGTGAATAGGATGTGTGAAACAAACACTTTCTCCCTTATTATATCTAATTGTAAAGTTTGAATATCACTTCTATGTTACTGAGTTACATTCAGCAATATAAGTAGTTTTTGTATTAGTGGTTTTTTATTTTTTTTATTTAAGATATGACTTAAATATGAGAAGCTTTTTGTAAAACATACAGTTAAATATATAAGTTTGGTATTATTATCTCTAACCATACATTTTTAATTTGCCGAGTTTTTTAATTTATAACATTTTGTTTGAGCAAACTATTCCAGTATTAAACCCTTTGTTAAGAAACCGCTGTAGAGTAAAATAGAATTATTCTCAGGTAGTTCTGAGCTGTTTTGGAATGTTTGAGAGAAACTTTGTTTTATCGGGCAGTGAATGATTTATGGGTTCACACCGACAAGATTCCTCGGGAATGGGAGTTATTTATGAGCTTAAAGTTGCGGACAGCTCTCCTCAGAAAGCATTAAGTATTAAATTAATTACATACGGGATGTTTGATGTATAACCACGCAATTTTCATTAATTATAGCTGACTGTGTATTTGGACTATCTCAATAAATATTTAATAATTACGTTGAGAAGAACCTAATACTTTATAACTAGGTTAACTAGGTTATCAACTTAATCAACATAATAAATAGGTTTAAAAGATCTTCAATTATATTCAATTTTATTATAACATTTTTTAATGTTGCGGCAGTTATGAAAAAGCTTAGTTTTTAGCTACGTATCTGTAATTTCTGTTAGAATAAGTTCAAAACTGTTGCCGAATGCATACGTTTCGTAATGGATTTTCAGCAAAGTAAAATAGTTATTAAATGAGTCAGTTTACTCTTTCGTTACTAAAAAATAAAACGAAAAAACGTTAAAACGGACTATAACAAACAAATATTTAGACGATTTTTGTCCTTGAAATAAAGGACCGCATCCTAAATTTAGTAGAGGCCTAAAAAATCCTTTTCTTTTAAAGAAATCTTGGATTATTTTCCATGCTGTTAAAATATTTGTAGGAAAATGCCTCTTTTGGCCCCTCGAAACGATTGTGGGCAAATAATTCATTGAAAGGCTATGATCAATGAAATCAATTGGGGATCAATCGTGGTGACTGTTTTAAATTTCAACTGCTTATGAAACTTGCCCGAAACTAAAGTGCACATTAAGCAAAAAAATTACACCCTAGCACCATTAATGACCCTATGAATTTAGCTTTGTATTAATGTTATTTACGGATCAAAATCCCAACCGATAAACTGCAGTTGGGAATTTAAATTAAATTGTATACCTATATTACAATCATCATGTAAAAATCGTACTAAAATATTTCAATTTCATCAAAACAGGTTCACTGGTTAATGTTGTTTTTTTATACAAATTCTTACAAACTCATGCATCGTTATGATAAAAGCAACAAAACCCCACTTCAACAGTTTAATTTTCCCCAACCAAGTTAATATGCAGGTCGTTATTGAGAAACACTGTTTCACACAGATTAAAGGCAGTTTTCAAATCCATTTTGCAGTTATGAGAAAGAATACCACTAAAATACTGCCAACTCCAGTCTCTAACTCTTGGAAGCTTGAGGGTGGATTACAGTTTGTCTTACTTTGATACTTGGCACCATTAATCTCAGTTTTAGACGATTATATTTTAGCTACAACAATATCCTAGCTACATCAAATGATAATGACATAGTTTTGCAGGTTAGATGATTACATTTTTCTGCATGATCAGGATGACGCACGTGTATTTCGATGTAACCCTTTATAACTGACTTAATGTAATGAGTTTTATAGGATTGACTGAAAAAAGATTCTTCAAAGAATGCTTCTATTAGGAACTTTTGGAAACAACCATAAAACCTTTTGAAACACATTTAAATAGTTTTACATATATAAAAAATAATTATATAAATTTTTTTAATAATATAAATATTTTGTAAATTATTATACAATGGATAAATGTTAGTGGCATAAGAAGACATTTTGATTACTTGACCTATTACAGCTTTTCTTTGTGCAATTAAGCACCGCGTTAACTTGCTGCAGTTTCATAGAAATCAAGTTCATCGATGTAATATGAGAGTTTTCTAAAAGTTAAAGTCATTACAAACTAAAGTTAATAACATTTTTTTCGTAAAATATTTTTAATATTTCATTTTAAAACATTTTGACATTTTTTAGCTTTAACATTTTATTTTTAGAGATATACGCGAAGGATCTGGTTTCTGCAATAAGTAACTTTACTTATTGCAAAAACCAGAACATATAAAAAATATCCAAAATTTTTCAAAACTAATATTGCAATAGTATTGTTGGTAAAAAAACTTACATAATTAACTCATGCTAAACTCAAAAGATATAAGCTGACATTACAGCCTTATAAATGTTACTTAACTATTATATAAGCCAAATAAGACGTTTCTACGTCTTTTGACTTAAATAAGGGACAAAAATAGCTAATGCAATAGTCAGAAGGATGCTGGGAATGGAGTTGTATCGGACTAAGTAGCCATGAGAGTCTCTTATGCCCGAGAGCTGTTGTGAAATGGCTAGGATGTTGACCTTCTAGAGACTACAGATAACACTAAATTGTGAGATATCAACTGTACTTGATTTGGGTTCGTTTATGAATATACATCCGTATCAGCTTTCCACAACCAATAATCTCCCTAATAAATACATTTTTTCATACAATATTAAAGATTACTTTTTGGCGTTGGTTTTACCAATTTTAAGTTAGATTATACATAAAGCTGATTGTTTATAGGAATAGTTTTCTCCAACGTTTTTCTCGAATGGTAAAAACAGGTAAATGACAAGTAAATATAATAGAGAAAATTGACAGCTGTTAGTTTAGACATATTTCTTTCCTTTGACTATTCAGATATTTCCGAGTGCTGAATATTAGTGAAATAAGTTTAAATCTCCATTTTATTGCCACAACTAGCGCACTATAAATTAAAACTACGAATTCATCTCCCATCATTGCATGCGAAAGTAGTCCTACATAAACAAAAAAATACATAAAACTAAATAATACCATTCATTAGTTCGCAGGATGGAAATCGGATTGTCTATATTATACTAAAATATCGTTTTAGTTAAAAATCCATCAGAAAATAATGGTCGTTGGAAAGGGAGAAGCCACATTGAAGGAAGGTTGCTCGAGGAGGCTGTAGGAAGTCTCAAGACGGATCGCTTACTGCTCAGATGTTCTCGTGAATTAACTCTCCTTTCACCGTAAAGCACGTCTCTGGTTTTCTTTCAGATTATATCAAAGAAAAAAACCCAAGCAAAAGAAAGGTAAAAACAATAAAAAATCTATTGTTATTTTTTCTAAAATTATATTTAGTTCAAAAATATAAAAAATACATTTTTGAGTTTTGCACATTTTAAAATACAGTTTAAAATGCAGTTTAATGGAGTAGGTTCTAAGATGTTTAATCTGTTAACGTTACACTTTGAATTAGTTGCGTTTATGGGACATTATTGACGTGCATTTTTATTAGCATTTTCACTTCTATAATATGTCATCTTGAAGTAGCTTTTCTTATTTTGATTCTTTACAATGTGATTTCCAAGCGTGTTTAACTTTAGTTACTTCAGTAACATAACCCCTAAAGGTTAACGTTTTGAATTGTCCATGCGACTCATGTGACATGGTGTAAGGTTTTTTCCCAAATAGAAGTTTGACAATGTTTTTCGAAGGATTTTTACGTTTGCCAAAATGAAGGTAGATTTGATTAGTAATTTATACATGGTTGAAAAAGAGAGGAAACAAATCAGAACGAGCTAATAAATAGAAAAATAAAAAAATAAATGCTCAAGAACTTTAATAATTGTACTGTATGTAGAATTAATTTTAATGGAAAGTATATTAAAGGTACTTATATTAAAACAGTATTCGGGTAACTAGTAATAGCATCGTTACATTCTGATCATTTCATAGTCCTACTTGCAACATTGTTCAGAATTTATTCAACAAACATTAAGACAAAATAATGAATTTTCACCTAATGCAAACAAAAACAGTCTCGCTTTCATAAAAAAAATATAATACCCTCAACTGTACTACTCGACATCCTCGTGCTCGACACCTGTCTCTAACCACCCGGATGTTGCAGGGCACTTAACATTTCGCCCATGTGGCAAATGTGAACTCTCATCATCGGCCAGTCTGATTCGCTTTACTCTGGTTTTATCTTGTTGGATAGCAAAATAACTAGTTGTTTTGTTTGATAATGAATTTCAGAAACTGAAACACTCTTCCTGACACACAAGAAGCATCTTTAGTTATTTTACGTATCACAATGTGCAAAAAAAGATTTGCGAATGAGAGCTTCGTTACTCGGAATTAATTACTGTTTATTAACAGATCATGTAGGACTTGTTTTATACTAGTTTTTTTCGCATAGGATAGAAGGCATACTGTTGTCAGTTGAATATCTGTTTTCCTGCGTTTTGTTTAGTGTTTCTGGGTCTCTTTGAGCTGACAAGTTGTAATATCCACTTATAACGGTTCTCATTTCAATATTTGATTTTAATAGCCTTCTGAAATGTAAACTATAAACTTATATACGCAACGAGGCTTTAGGATTAAGATCATATGCGTGTTTGCTTGGTTCCTGGTGTACATTTTGGAAAATATAAGTCCAATCGGTTCAGTAGCTTTCGCTTTTACTAAAAGAACCATCAACCAAACCAACAAATATAAACCACTTATTTTAATGATGTTAAATATTACTAGCCGATATCCTCAGCTTCGCCCGCTGTAAAGATTACAAATGTTTGGTTACATTATACATATACTGCATGTGCAACGTTTACAAATTACCAAATTTATTGATTTTAATCCTATATCTGATAATTATTATGCGTTTAATTACACCCTCTAAGTTACAAATAATGATTTCACGCCAGATTGAAGAAATTAAAAGGTGATACGTTCCCTCTGTAGATTTTTTACGTTTCTCTCAAGATGGGCTACCAATGGTATGAATTAGCTACCATTTGCTAACATGTTATTGTTATTCAATTTAGTCTTAAAAATATGTAAACTTACAAGTAAATCCATTTATGAATCATATAACTGGGTGTCCATCAATAAAAAAGTTACCACTTCTGGGATTTAAATTCAGAACTTTCATCGCACTGCGCTCTTGCCTAAAACTTGATGGTCAGTTTGTCATGAGAATATGAGGCATAACTGATTTATCGTCATTAGCAGACTCTCAACCTTTACATTTCGGATTTTTTTATGTTATTAAAATATACCCAAAATTGTAAAAACAGATAAAAAACTAATATATCGGCTAAAAATGAAGAAACATAATTCCCCTAAATGTTCATGAAACACACTGAAGATCAATCATTTAGCAGCTAGCAGTGAAAATGTATAGTAGAAATAGTAAATTTTGGTAACTTAAACCACCCTCCACCATGCAAGTTTCTAGTGGAAGCTTAACACTCAAAATCAAATAAAATGCAGAGTTTCAGGATAATGGATTCATTACTTTAGGTGGCCCATAAAACGTGGGTAGCCTAGGTGGTATGTGAAAAATATAAATCTTATTTTAGCCTCTCGAAAAAGAACGTTTTAATAACTTCTCTTAGTACGCTTCTAGATCCTATAAAAAATTAAATGGCATGTTTTATGGCCAAAAGTCTTATGTTTGTAGGGAAAACAGATTGGAAAGCTTTAAATTACACTCATTTTGAGTATTATAACATACCCTATTTTAGCCTTAAGAGAAAACAATTTTCTGAATCCTTTCTTATTACGCATCTAAAGCCTATAAAGAAGGGTTGTGGCAAGTTTCATGGCCCCCCTAATCCTTTTAGTTTTCGAAAAAATGTGATCAGTCTGTCAGTCAGTCAATCAACCGTTTTTTGCTTATATATAATGTATCAGACAACAAAATATATTTTTCATATAACAAAAGATTTTGGCCTTTAATCCTAAGAACTGCGAAGAAATTGGATGAAATCAATAAGCAAGATTGATTTCAAAATTTGTCTAAAAGCCATTGTAACACGTTTGAATGCTTCTAAACCAACACAAATAGCAACGCTGATCGCTTTAAAAATAATATAAATTAGATAAAACGTGCTATAAAACGTCAAATAAACGAAGAAAACTTGTTGAACATAGTTAAAATATTGTTCATAACAATATTAATAATCAATATGTTAAAAATATCACAGTTCTGTGTTAAGATGAACGTTATGTTTAAGATGGATAAAGTGGTCTCGGGAGAATTGGTTGGCCTTTCCTAAGAATTTCACAACCTTAGGCTAAGATTCACTTGAGCTTGAATATCGTAATAAGGTCGGTAAACTGTAATGATCAAGAGTGAGCTTTAGTAGCCAACAGTTAGTATCTTATTCAGACACCTTTATCCCAAGATCATGTAATATTAGCAATGAAGGAAATCTAACAACCGTAAGCGATAGATAGCACATTATACATCTCAAAATATTTTTGGATTTTCTACCGTTAGTGCATTAAGACTCTCATGCGTACCCATTACTTTTAGCACATTTTAATTTTTAAATCTAAAAGTATACATAGTGTGGTATTGTTAAATACAAGATATGTAAAAAATGAGCCATAAAAAGTCGTTTATCAACTTCGGCTTCAACTAATAACCATTCTCGGTTTAGGAAGTTTTTAGTGTAGATAAGTTAAACACGCAGAACCATGGATGCATGATGATATGATTACTAGTCTGAACGAGAAATGATTTGAGCGCAAGCAAGAGATATTGACGGAAAATGATAGTTACACATCATCTCCCCCTTTGTGACTCCTGCTTTCAAAGGCGACTCACACAATGGGAGAGATAACTACGAAGATTGTTATCTTATCCAGAGTTTGTGCTTTCTTTTCGAAACAGCAAGTTTGGTTTGAAGGCTCAATCGCTTGTAAGTGTTTTTTTTCTTATGTTTTAACTACTGGGGATTTATAACTTTAAATATACCCTACAAACCTGATTCCTTAAATTTATTTAAAACATTTTTTTCATCACTAGTCGTTACCTGTAGTCCTACTACATTATTTAAGTCAAATAACATTGTTTTCCGACGGAGGGTTGAATTACAATTATCTTGTATCAATGCCTCCTCAACGTAACATTAAAAATAAGTATATTACTCAGCTAGTCATCAGTAATAAAGATATAAACTATCTGTAAAAAAGGGATAACAATTGTGAGGTAGATCAATCTATGATTTTTTAAACTATAGATTTAAAATAATGATAATTTTATAATTTTTTACACGTACATAAAAATATATGCGTGGAGTGAAATAATTAATTCCCGCTAGATCTTAAGCAGGAAATCAAAGGGCGGGCGAGCTATCAGGTTAAGGGCTAGCAACGGTGTAATGAATATGACATGAGCCCTAAGCGCAGTCGGGTACTGTGCCAATACGGCTTCATTTGAATATTGGGCGCATAACGGAACAGCCGCGCTCTGCTAATGTGCACTAATGTTTATGAAATAATCATTTTCGTTACATTGTTATATCAGTTGGCATATAAGCATTCATATTGAATTTTCCTTGAACGAGATTTTTTATATCTGTATCTTTGCGTAAAAATGACTGCTTCTTAATATTTGTTTCGTTTTCTTGATAGGTCGTCAAACTGTGCCCGTTAGTAATAATTAGTTTTTGAAAATGAGGTTAAGTTCTTTTTGGCATAAATTTAGCATATATCCTTTAAATAAAGAACACACTAGTTTACTAACGTAATCAAATTATAAAAGTTTTTATTTATTTAAAATTATTGTTAACTTCATTAGAGAATAAGCAAAGACGACAATTTCAATAATTAATAAATATTTAAATCTTGAATTTATATTTCATAATAACTAAGGTTTTTTTAGATTATTTTTTAAGATTTCATTTAAAAAATATTTACTGATTGTAGCTACAAATGGTTATATATTTGTATATTTAAAAGACCAATGTATGTTTAATTGACGACCCATTCGTAAGTGGACGAATTTGAGTTGACAAAATTATTTTTCGACAGTAAGAAACCATAAATCATTAAAAGGGCTATATTAGGAATAAAAGTGGCTTCTCTTGAGATAAAATTTCCCTTATACATAAGGGACCTTTTCGCAACGAAATTGTGTGCGTTTGACAAGTCGCAGGATGATGGGAGATGGCTAAAATTAAAGGTCTCGAATCCAGGGACTCAGAAAAAGTACTGAATCGTATGAGTTTGACTAGGAAATGAGAAATAAAATAACATATATACAATTTAAAAAGTATTGGGATCCAAAAACGTTTGCTTTGATTACATAAAACATGTGGCGCTGACACTTAATTCAAAACCATATGCAAGATATAAAAATGATTTGTTGCTTCTGAAGTTTTCTATAAAGGTATTTTGTACTGTAATAAAGAAGAATTATGCCTAGGGGCTTTTAGTCCCTTCAAGCTTCTAGTAAATTTGATTGTTAATACGGTAGCGTGATTAAAATATTCCTTCTAAAACGATCTGGTTAAATTTAGACTCTATAATTCTTTCCTTTTGCTAACTCGGCAGTCAGTAGTCTAAAGGAAATCGTACCATGTCCAAGTACCATGTCCAGTTAAATGTAATAACAACTCTAGGTAGTAAATATTAAATCTTCAAAAAGTTGAGAAGGGATTAAATCCAAAGAGGCAGGAAAATTAAGGTGTTTTAGCGGCGGCTTGGCCGGAAGGATCTGCACGCTTCATTGGGGCTCGTTCAGTTCTTACTCAATTAAAATACCTCCTTTTCTTTAACGAAGACGATTGACTGGCTCTTAAAATCCAGCATTGTTGAATATTACAATAGGAATAGTTTTTTCAAGTCTTTTACTTGTTAACAGTTTTCTTTTGGCTGGACTTATTATGTTATTAATCTGTGTTTCTAGCTGTGAAACACAGACAGCAAGTAAGTGTATAAAGTATTATGCATACTTTTTCATAAATTAAGTGTTTTTAATAAGAGCATGCTGTTGTTTCCTGTATAACTAGTAGGTAGTTTTGCCATTGGTGGAATAATTCAAATAAGTTTGGTTGGTTAAAATCCAAAACTATTTTTGAAACTATTGATGCTTAGCAAATCTTTATGACTCTATTGTGCTTTTAGAGTCAACACAAATCTCATTTCATTAGATAAACTCTTAGGTGCACGTTATTAAATATGAAACAACCAAATTTAAATCCAATTTATATAATTTCAAAACGTGTAGGTTACGTGCTAACAGTTTATCTTGCTGTCCTGGTGGAAGATTATCAATGAAAGTTTATTTTGTTAGAAGGGTAATTAATGATGAATTTTCTTTCAGCTTTTCTACTCATCCAAATCAAAGTAATCTAAGAATTTCTGAACACTAGATTTTCTCAAACTTGTTTAACAAAGTTCTATTTGTTTTATAGATAAGTTTATTTTGTTATATTAAACACATTTTACTTTCCTAGATTTTATTCATCCAACATAAAGTAGTCTGGGAATTCTTAACCACTGTATATTCCTAAATTCTTAACCTCTTTTCCCTTAACTATTTAAGTTAACTTGAAACTTGAAACAAATTCGATATTGAGTTAGTAAGCAAATTTTTATCCACTGCAGCACGGACAGTGTGTGGCTATTTGTCAAGCTGTGTGATGGATGATAAACCCTGCATCTGGCAGGAGCTCATCAATATATCTCCCACACCGCGATAAACTTTATAAAACATTACTGTTTTGAAGGTTAATTTTGTTTTCATTGAAGTAAACTACGGACTCATCAATAATTAATTCCAAATGGTATCTAGAACATGAATACAGTGTATTTAGAGTTAAAAAATGTTTAGTAGAAATATTTTGCTAAATACTATTAGAACTTTCAAAAGTGAAGGAGGTACTCAATCTTTTTCCATTTTTAAAAAGGCTCAGTAGCAGACTATTGTTTTCCCTTTCATTTAATAGTATAAAATTATTTCTTTTGTGAAAAGGATATTTTTTAACCGTTCATGGAGAATGCTTCTTAACTGACTTAGAAATACGTTTAGGCTACGTATCGAAAAAAACCTTGTTATCGTATTGTAGATAACAAGTAATACCGAAAAACAAGAAAAAATATTTGCAAATAATAAATGAGCAGCCAGTGATAGCCCTACTACCAAAACAAAAGATTCTATATTAAGTCCCCACAAGATCGTGATTTAAAGTTGAAACTACAATCCTCAGTGCTGTGAGCTATATTTATAGCTAAAATATGTTTTGTACGCTATTAAAAAAGAATATGTCAAACAAGTTTCGATGGGGATTTTGAAATGTTATCGTGTTTGGAATTAATTAAGAGGTGGATTAATATAAATGACAAAGGGGTGAGAACAGTCAATAATTAATGAGGGACCGCGACGAGACGCGAGCGACACCTCTTGTTATTTAATATTTAACCTTTCTCTCATTAAGCTTTTGCGTTTAAAAACTTTAATACAAAACAAACAAAACATTTCAGTTTTCGAGTATTTCATATACTAAAGTTTTACTTCAGGGATAAAATGCTTAGTCAGGTTAAGAGTATATGAGCCCCCCTGCGCTAATATTGGCAAAAAATAATAGTTATTTAACATGGGTCAATTGATTGTTTAATGATTTTTAGACAATGAACGTTAATCATACCAACACCAGTTGAATATGAAATCAAAACTTTTTAATGAATGTTTCTTTGATGTAAATATCGAAATTCCTCACAAGAACACAGTTTACAATCAACCAGTTTCACTGAAAACTCCAACATGAAAATAGCATGTTTTTTAACCAGCCTATCATGAACTAAACACAACAATTTGTATTCATTAGTATACAATGTTATTTGTGTTTTGTGCATGTTATTTTCATGTTAAAGTTTTCAGTGAAATTGGTTGGTTGTAAAATGTGTTCTTGTAAGAAATTTGCATATTTATGTTAAAGAAACATTTAAAAATAAGTTAACGTTTGATATTTAACCACAAGGGTGATTTCTGAGTTAAAGAGCTTTTTAGACTTAAATCAATTCAATATATGTTTAAATACTGAACCTTATCACTATGCTAATCGTGAATTTCCTCCAGTTATGACGATCACCCCACGTCACATTCCTGGTGACGTAGTCATTGTGGGGGTGGGGTTATGGGGGGGTCAGGGGTGGGGGTTCAGAGATCACGGGTGGATAGCACTGCAGACCCCCGTCGCCCCTGCAACCCTTCCTCGCTCGTACTTACAGTCGATTCACACACATAGTTTATAAGTATAAATTGTTAACAGATGACTAACAATAAAACGTACTTTGAAATATTATGTTTTATTTTGTAAGCTATACAGAAATAAAGCCTAAGATTTTCACAGTTAGAAATCGTTTTACGAAAAAAAAGGAAATGCAGAGATACTATTGAAATCATTTACATATTTGGGAAGTGTCTTCACGCCGCAAAAACAGGAAAACAATAAATGGTAATGTTGGGGATTAGATTATTAAAGGAAGATTAAAGCTAAGAACATAAAAAGGGTCTGTTATAACAAAGGTTTTTTTTAATGTTGACAATGACACGTTCAAAGCGTTGCAATTGCAAACATTTTCATATATTGGGGCTTTTACTGTTCTTTATGTCCCGTCATAAGGAACCCCTAATTGAAATACGTACTAGTAGCCGTTTCAGACACTGAGATAAAGTTTCATAAATTTAGGATCATTCTGATTATATGATTTTTTTTGTAAAGATAGCATCTACCAGTGAATAGAAATTTACTGAAAATTTCCTAAGTGTATTCTTAGAAATTTTTTTAACTCCACAGATAATTAGACGTCCCTCAGCTAGAATGTTAGGAAGCTTTGAACAATGACAATACCTAATTATGCATATTACTTCTTGTCCTAAAGTAATAAAATAACTTATTTCTGGATTTTTTTTCTAATTGTATACAACACATTTTTTAATTCTATCCAGCCGTTTACGCTCACAGAGCAAACAAATTTGCACACACATCATGGTTGTGTTCACTATTAATTTCAGCATTAGTTGTAAAGGAATATATCACTTTACTAATATAGCACTATAATATACGTACAAGTTAGTTAAATATAAGTTTCCACTACGTTATGCTTTCGTTTCATATGTTTTTATTTAATTGATTATTAATGCTGTAAATAAACCGACAGACAAAATTAGTACACTTAAGGTATCCAAACAATACACACAAACATTGCTCTCATTTAGGATAAACCGGAAGTTTTAATCAATAACGATTCGGGATTTAGTTATCGACTAGAATAATTGGATAGGTAATTACTCAGTGGGTGGGAAGTATTCAATAATAGGAGCAGAGGCAGGCGAACCACCTCCCGGCCATTTATTGTTGGTGCGCTCACCTGTGCTGCCTCAACTAAACTGAATCCAAACGAAATTTAAATACGATTTGAGTATTACTACAAATATAATGTTTTCGTTATACTAATATAAGCATATTTTTTTACTCAATAGTTTTGTGGTAACACAAAGGTCAAGAAAATTAAAGTTTAATAGAGTTAAAAATAACTACTTTATTGTTGAAACTTCAGTTTCAATCAGTCACAATTGCATCTTCTATTTTTTTCATTCTAATTCATTCTTTGAAGGATCAATTGTAGTTACTAAATTCTAATGCTAATTTACATAATTATATCGATTGAACTGTAAAGATCTGTAGGGAATAAAACAAAGGTCGGACCAAAGTTTTCGGGGAATTGAGCGAATATAAGACATCACATCCAAATATACATTATATATTTGGTTTCGAAATGTAAATACTTAAGTGTGAAGCAAAATATCGATACTAAACATACCGTTTGATATTTCCCAGGATTATTTTCGAATTGAAATATATTTTTTCATTTGTAATTTACTGAGTATGCAGGTCTGCTGCAACGGGTGCATTTAATCTTGCTCTCGCTTTGTCCACATGGACCAATAATTTTTAACTGGACATTACTTACTAAGTTAAGAAATGATTGAGTCGATTGAGTATAAGAAATGATTTGACAGTGTAACGAAAGGGTGAGCCAAATAAATTTAAGTGTTTGCATAAACTAGATTTAAAATGAATGTTATATGAAGGTATCATTATAACGAATGGACTATTACTAAGTACCAGAGCGTCAAACGTGTACTACAAATAAATTATCGTCTCGGTTTGTAACACCTGGCGGGAAGAAACATTTGGAGAATATATGCCTGAGACATAAATCTTATTATGCAAATGTCTACTCAAAGTTTTAACCACAACCTCTTGTGAGATCTACCTTCGCTTCGTATGTTTAACAGGTAAACAATGTACTTGAATCATGAGTGATAATTGGTGTGGATTTTTTTGAAAGTGTGTATTCTTTAACAACAGTTTGGTTAGAATTATTCATATAGACTAAATGATATAATTCATGCTATTTAAAAAGTAAATACGACCATGCGATTTTTGAGTGTATTTTCTAGCTTATTTAAACACCACAATTAATAAGATTGTGATAACTTAAAAAAGAGGGATTCTTAATTTGATAGAAACAGGTAGGTATTTTATTCACACAATCAGAAATGTAATTCCGAATGTGTAATTAACAAAATATAAATTGACTCTAATTCTCTAATTCAAATTAACGATGGTAGAATCATATGGTAATCAGAAACGACGGTAATCAGATACACATAAAGTAACACCAATGATACTAAATATTTGCCTGTTGAGTTTTTATTTTAATAATACTAACTACAGAAATTAATAAAATGTTTTTACATTCGCCCCAGACTCACCACAAAACCTTTTGGAATTCAGTAATACAGACTTAAACGAATTTTCCAATAAACAGTTTCGTCATTCAAACTTACATCTTACCTCAATAAACTTGAGCAATCATTAAATTGTGTGGGGAATAATTTAACAGTTAATATCGTTAAATCTTGAAGTCTATTTCAATTTAAACGTAATATGATTTTGTAATATTTTTGAAATTCATGTAAAAAGTATATTAACAATAGCTACGATGTTTTCTTAATCCCCCCTTGTGGAACTCACGTTGAAATTTGCTTGGGAAGTACGTATTTGTTATTGCTTATAGCATTTCTTAGACTAATATTGTCCTCAGGAATAAACATAAACTTGTTTCATATACCAACAAAATGTTTGTACTGCACTAGGAACATTCGTGGCCTATATTAATCTAGAAAAACATAAGTTAAATGTAATCCTTATCATAGAATTTTTTTATTTTTAAAGGAACAAATGCGAGATAATAATGTGCTTAATAAAAACAATATATTTGTCAAACAATTCCGATATGACTGGAAATGCGGAATTGCCACAATTGCGTTCAGGAACAATATTTTATTTGCGGCCAAACCAGCATTTTAAATTGAAATAAAATCATTAAATACCGGCTCAGATCGTATTAAATACACCATGACACCTGTCTCGTTTGTCCACACCGTTGCCCACCTGTGCACGAGCGGAATCGCCAGAACTTCTGTCGCTCTCTGTATTCAATACGTTACTTACCGGTATTCAATGATTTATTTTTATAAAAAAAAGCTATTTCAGTTGCGAATGAATGACCCTCAACACAATTGTGGCCATCCGAACCTCCAGTGAACACGAGATTGCTTGGCGAATATTGTTCCCTGAATAAACTGTTTGTAGCGTATAAAAAAAGGAATTTGGATGTAAAGAAAAGCCTCGACAGTAATTAATTAATTGGTCAATCCTTTATCAAATTTACTGCTCTAGTGTTTTGACTTTAGAAAACTTTTAGAAAAGAGAATACACATTTTGAAAAGCATTAAAGTAGAGTTCATTTTTGACATTCAATAATATTAAGATTATAAGTTTGACAATATTGAGTATCATTTTTAAAATGTAAATTTTCCCTGATATTTATCAAAAAGTTGATTTTTGTATTGCTTTGTAGAGTATTTTATTACTTTTAACTTTATTGTTGGAGCCTTTAGTACAACTTGTTGGAGCTTTCTGTGGTCCATCCAAGGAATTCGATTCAGTCAACTTTGAGATTCTCATTGAGAAACTGAGGTTCTATGGAGTCTCTGGCGCTGCACTTGGCTGGTTACATTCATTCCTGACGGGCAGAGAATAGAAAGTGGTGGTGAACTCGGATGCACAGAGTGGCTATTGTAAGGTGGTTTCTGGAGTCCCTCAGGGCTCTATATTGGGACCTCTTCTCTTCCTGGTATATTGCAATGATCTTCCCAATCTAACTAAAGCACAGGTTCTTATGTATGGTGATGGCATCCATTGTCTCCTCAAATCTGAACAAATCTGAGCTGTCCCAGAACTTGCTTGAAACCGTAGATAAAATAGAATCATGGTGTGATGTAAATGGCTTGAGATTGAATCCCTCAAAAACACAATTCATTAACTTCCATATAAAACATAGCAAAAACCCTCGATCAAACTCTTATTGTCTTCCTTCTCATTTCAACTCAGTTGTTTCAACAAAATTCTTAGGACTTGAAATAGATTCCACCCTCTCCTGGCATCAGCATGTCAACTCACTTCTTCCTAGGCTCAGTAAATCATATTTTGCTTTGCTTGCCATATCTCAATCTGTTGAATTCAATGTCCTAAGACAGGTATATTTCGCATACTTCCATTCACTCATCTCCTATGGTCTGCTGTTCTGGGGTAATTCCACAGAGGCACTCAGGGTTTTTAAGATGCAGAAAAGAGTGATCAGAATGCTCTCTGGCTCAGGTCCTAGAGATTCATGTAGACAACATTTAAAGGAGTTTCATATTCTTCCTTTTCCATCTTTGTTTATTCTCCAATGTCTCTTGTTTGTCAAATCCAACTTCCATAGGTTTTTTGAAAATAACATTCATCATCAAGACTCCACTAGGAATACTTCAGTTTTACAATATCCCATTCATAGAACAACATTTTTTGAGAATTCACCTTCATATTTCTGTTTAAAAATTTACAACCATTGCCCCAACGAAGTTAAGAATGAGCCCTGTTTCAAAAAGTTTAAAAAGCTTACATCTGACTTCCTTCTTCAAAAATGTTTCTACAGTCTGCCAGAGTATCTCATAACCTAAGATAATCGGATTTCTCATAACCTCTTCTATAGCCTCGGTGCATACCTGAGTATCAACAGTCGGGGCCGTGGATTTGGTTGTGGAATTTTTCCCAGATGGAAGCCTCATTGTTTTATTGTATGACTTGTATAGTAGTTTTAAGTTCAATTTGTAATGTATGGAAATTTTTTGACTAGTCTACTGCCCACGCAGATTCTACATGCAAGGGCGTATTTAGATGCTGTAAATAAATAAAATAAATAAAAATAAACGTTTCATACAAAAATAGACGATAGTAATCATAATTTTAAAATAACGTTATTTTGTTCTTAAAAATAAAAAATTTGACCATTAAATTTTTATAAAAAACCTGTGGGTTTTCTAAACTATTGAAACTTGCATGTAGAACTGGTGAACATACGTGTGAAATAAAATGTTTTGAAAGATAAAAGGTGAATAGTGGAAGGAAGCAGGCTCCCAATTCTTTCAAAAGATTATGACAAACCTTAGTTGTATTTTACCATAGTCACTTACCGCGCAACGTTAACATATTATACTGTTGAAGCATCACGATACATACCTGCAAACACAAATAACTAAGTTATTACCAATTAATTTCAATGATTAGTTGCTTCTTAAGAATATATATTATTATTTAAGGTCACCTTTTCTTATTTCAGTTCCTTAGAAGTGTTTTTATATACTGGGAATAAAAGGATAATTACATAATTATAGAGCACATAGACTTGCAATTCACCCAATATAATTGATACATTAAAAAACCGAAACGGGAGTAGGTGTGTGGACCGCCCTTCGATTTTTAGGCCTTGTATAGCCCGAGTCAAATGACGTGGACTAGTCCCCCCTAATTAATGCCTAGTGTTATTTTTTCGACTCACATTAGACTCACAGAGGGCCTAGGCCACGTCATTTGACGCAGACTATACCCAACAATAATGGCATAATCAATCATTCGTGCTCTCATGTATTATCAGGGGATCACAGGGTGTTGCTAGCGGCTTAGTGGAGGGACTATATAGGGCCGTGTCGATTGGGAGCAACTGTCATTATTGAGAAATGTTATTAATAATTAGGTATCTGAAAATTAAAAACTTTATTTAGCAATTTTCCCTGTATACTATAACACCAAACTTACGGTTAATTATAAAAATCTAAGGGTCTTATCAGATACAACAAGGTGCATGTAAGACACATTAATTTTATTTAGTTGAATAAAATTATAAAATATAAAGCACATAATTTCAAATGGAATCAAAATTGAAATAAAATTAATCAAAAATCAAAATTAAAAATAATTTTGTTGTTGAAATGTTTATTTATGACCCTATTAGGTGTAAAAAAAATACCAGCACCTACTCATCATATTAACAAACGTCCTACAACTTGACACAACAAATATTGAATATCAATTGATTATTAACTCAATAAACAAATATTTATTACATAAATTCCGTTTCAAGTAGACATAACACTGCGATACTCATAAATTGTTATTCAAAACAATATGAATACAAGAGAAATAAATCGAAGAGGCCGAAGATACGTGGTAAGGGTTCGTGAAAGAGTATCAATGTAGATATTGTTGCTGTTCGCACTTTTTCCTCTGTATACCCTAAGATTCGTTACTGGAGGTGCATGGCTGACAATCTTATGAAAACTATTCGGTTAGATGTACTATTTTCAACTCATCAGGAGACGGAATATAATGTAAAACCGTAGGATTACTATCAATGTTTATTCAACTTGTGACACCTTATCTTATATTTGCTCAATTGTAGTTTCGATACAGGAGCACCAACCGTGGGGATTAAATCACTAGGTGGCACAAACAGAACCCAAATGATTGGTCCCATTTTTGATATTAGTTATCAATTTTATCCATTGAATGGAACTAACTCTCGTAAAGTCGGCTCCATTCACTTCTTCTGAATTATAACTCTTGAAATAAAGGAGTACTTGCGATGGGGTTTTGAGAACTAACCGCTCAATCAAATTACCAACGATTGGTCAAATTTCTAAATTAAAGCTCTCCGGGAGGGGAGGATAACTTCACGGACGTTAATAATGTGTATGTGTTGGCGAGGTTCAAAAAAGTGAACACGTTAAAGTTTCATACAAAAATAAACGATAGTAAACATTATTTTGAAAATAACATTATGTTGTTCTTAATCCATTTAAATTAAACATGATTTGCTAGAGGAAGGGAAGGATTAATAAAAAAATAATTTTAAGGAACAGCTAGCCACCTTGGCCATGCTGCCAGCACGAGACATTACAGTGGACAGGCGCCCCACAGCACGGTGTGACACAGGTGTGTCACTAACTACCGCCATTTGTTCTTCTCTCATAGTACAGTCAAAATGCATTTTTCACAGGAACATTTTGGGTAGATTTAATTTTTTGTCATTTTTTTCAACGCTTTTTTTTGTTTCGGAACATCGTAAAATATGCAAGAGATTAAAAAGTTATGACTTCTACACATAAATTTTTTAAATAAAAACCGCCAATAGTGTGTAATAAACATAAATTTACGCAAAGAAGTTTGAGAGGATTTATTTCATGTTACACCGTCTTTATGAAAAAGAGTATGGCCACCTCATTTGATTGAAATTGGCTTTTATTTTCCATAAGAATAAATTTTGCTATAAGTAATAAGCTTCCACTTTAAGTAAATGGTCCCTTACCCGGCTCATCCTCCACGTGATGGACGAAAAGGCTTTACCTGCTGGCCGACAGAATAAAGCCCTTCGCCGCTGCGGGGACGCAGCTCTACGAATAAAAGTCATGTTTGCTTGTCAGGAAATGTATTTAATCTCAGGCTAAATAGAAAGCTCACAATAAATTGAACTTCTTTTCAAGATAAGACTTTAATACGATTGAAAATCCCAAGAAACAACAAACATTAACTTTGTTAGTAAATACAAACTTATTAATTAATGTTGGAGACAAGTTAAATATTCAATGAAGATTAAATCCAACTAAAGAATACTCTAATTGTGAGCAGCATGGAATTCGTATTGATATAAAATCTAAAACTTAATAAGAAATAACTAATAAAACCCAATAATACTCACATGGTGGGCCACTGGCCCAGAGGCCCCTCAGTCCTTCAGCAAACTCCCCAAAACTCCCAACTCAGTAAAATACCCTCACCTCTTTCAGTTGACCTACTTAAAACTGGAGCTCTCAGTTAGTCCGTATGGCAAGAGTCTGTTTAATAACAATTCCAGTCTACTCACACAACATGCTCAAACACTTCCTCTTTACAAAGGTTAACCCCTCTCGTCACAAAATTCCGCCGTTTATCCCTTAGATTAGAATAATCTGGCTAGTTGGAAAAATATAGGTAGGCTTTGCCAATTTAAAATCAGCAGCAATAACATTCGTTTTGGCATGAAAAACCAGGCTAAAATTGACCGAGATAAAGTATGTATTGTCAGATATATTTTAGCTGTATTACACTCTCATTTAAATTGATTAGGGTTTTGAGGTTGAAATTAAAGAAATCTCAATTCATTCTTGTTATTGAAAATCTTTTTTCAACCAATGTTATCAGTTGATTTTTAATATAAGTTTATTTATATATTTTTAGACAGGTTCAGTTGAAATAAGTACCTATGTATAGTAAAATAATAATTTCGGTAAATTTTATTATTCGAGGTTTAATAAAATCTCGGCTGATAGATTTTTGTCTTAACAAAAGGTGAGTATAAATGTTATATTTATCATACAAACCAACCGTAAAGTATTTTATTTTAATATAGTGGTTGATTTTTGAGTAATTTAATTTAATTTTCAGGTAATCAGTTGATCAATCAGGCACAGGTAATCAGTCAAACAATTAAGCATAGATACCTTTTATCCACGAAAATTATTTCAGTTGTGCCCGATTAAATTTTACTTTTGGAGATATCTTTATTAGATTTAGACGTGTTTATGAATAGACATGAGTCAGGCTGTAAAGGTATCGTAAATAAAAAGCTAAATTGAGAGTAAAATTATAAACTAATTATTACTATATCAATTAAAGTTGAAATAGTATTGAAAAATATAGTTAAGATATAATTGAGTGTTTTTTCTCAAACAGTAGCTTTGAGGGTAAACCATATACCTGTCTCAAAGTATCAACTCAAGTCTTTTAACAGTAAAATATATTTAAAACCCAAATTCGCCTGTCCAATTTTGATAGAAAATACTAAAACAACCAAAACTACAAACATTACCAAACACCACAATCATAAACTCCATCGCACGTCTCGTCTTAAGTTTAAAAAATAAACTATCCAATAAAAACGAAATACGAGAGACATTATCAATGACAGTTTTCCAAGTACCAATTATATTATTGGAGGAAGTCCTGTTAATAAAGAAGTGATTATTAGAGGGAAGAAATGAATAAGGCATCAGCCCGCTACCGAGACAGGCGCTCTCGAGCTCTGATCAATAGAGCGGCGAGAAGTGACTGGGATGGCTTCACGTTCGCGGCAATAATCTATACTGTTATGCCTCTGAATTGGAGAGTGGAAGGAATCCTGGCTACTCGTCAAAATTTATTGTTTTATAGATTTGATTAGAAATTTATAATTCTTCGTCTTTTACTTTTACTTACTCTGTTATATTTTCATTTTTTAAATATTAATTTATTATATTTTTAAGATATATTTTAAAATAATGGATTTGGTTATTTGAATTTTGTTGATATATTGTTAATATAGCTGGAGTGCAGTAGGTTGTATGCATATTTATTTATTATTCCTTAATTTAAAGCCCACCCGATCTTATGTTGGAATAACATAATTTATAACTGAGTATTATTTCGTGGAATTTAACTAAATGTTGAGGGTACGTGTACATTACATATTTTGTCTGAAATCAATATGTATCCCTTAACAATTATTAAACTCTACAAGAATTTAGTTTTAAAATATAAATTTGGATCATCTAATCTAATTTGGGCTTTACCATTATTTTATTAATAAAGTAGAATCGAGTCTTTTCCGTTAATTCACTACCACTACTTTTTTTATTGAAACTGAGTTTATCCACTACAAAAACTACAATTTTCCGTTTATTTATGACAGGTTAGGTCAGAATACATAGCCAGTATCTTTAATTAAATGGAAAACATTTTATAAGGTTAGAATAAAAACATAATACAGATTAAAAAAATTGTTTATGTGAACAAACTGTTTGATATCCCCTTGACAATTTAACATTTCACAAATTGTACAGTTATACTTTAAATGGGTATATAACTTTACGAAAACATTTAAAATAAAAGTTGTTGATAATTTTGGTCAGGTTAGCTTTGGATGAGGAAAGGCGTCGCACGGATGTGCAGTGATCCTTGTGTTGTTTATGTGTTTTTAATCTAACCAAACATAACCTAATTACTACTATTATTTGTAAAAGCTGTTTTCTTACAATTATATAACTGATTCCATTTAAAGTTAAACTATAAGGTGCAGAAAATGTTAGAACGTTGGAGGAGATATCAAACTATTACCGGTTAAGGCCCAAGTAACGCCAGCGATAACGGATTTCTAGTGGACAAGGAATACCACAGTGGACGTAAAAATAGTTGGAGAAAAGTTTTAGAGCAATAACACATTTATCAAGCGGTAGGTAGTGAATCAATGAAAACAAAATGTAGTGTTAGTGAATTAACGAGTAGGAGAGTACCATTCCATTTATTTTTTATTATTTCATAAATAAGTGTTATTTTTGCTTTCATATATATGTGACACATGTACTTGTAAACTCACATATATGTGAGTTAATATTTTTCTTCAATAAAAAAATACTCTGACAATTCCATAAACGCATTTATAAATATTAAATTCTTTCCATAACTTATACGAATCCATATACTAAAAAAATACCTGTCACTCGGAATACACTAAAAAAAGTCTTTTGTTTGAATATACCTAGCAATTACAGTTACATACCAGATAACTCAAACACCACCCTAGGGCATGTAACATATTGAAATCACTCATTCCCTAAATGTAAGCCTAAATAAAAGGAATATTTGGACACGAAATATAAACTAAAATAATTAGCTAAGATTATAACGAACGTTTTCTCGCGTTTCGTTCAACAAAAATTCTTAATTGAAATTGAACGCTAATTAAATGAATCGTTTTTAATTGTGTTATAATAAAAGAAAAACTCGTTAATTAACTCATGCGGTCTGGTTCACTCGTTTATTTGCCTCAATTTAATTACTGACCAAACACTGGCTCTTTATGTTGTTTTGGTTGAAATAATATTTGCTTGCTCATAAAAAATGAAATTACCAGGCAGGACGATACATTGATTAAAGTATGGCGGTGAAGTAAATGACCAAGTTCTAAAGGTTAATGTGTTTAACATGATTTCTCATTACTAACGGACCACTTTATGTTTCATCATTTGCAACATGACTCTGGTAAAATATATTAGGAGCAGGATGTAATGCTGGGATTTCACTACATAACATTGATACATAATACATGTTATCGTAGTGTAACGCAAGTAGCAATTTTTTTCTCTTGCTTATTCAGTCATAAGTTAATCTTAAGTTTAAACATAAATCTTGTAAAAAAAATATTTGTTGCAATATGATAATAATTAATAATAATAATAACAAAAAAAGATTTTTGGTATTAAACTAATTAAGATTCAAAACAATGCGCTTGTCATTACACTTAGGAGGGTAACGGAAACGAAACAATTATAAAGGATGAAAATCTGAATAAGCGACATTCGAGTGTTGAGAGGAAAAATGAAGAATTCAACATAAATGAGGGTGTGTTTGCAATGAGCCTCGCTATTCATCTACATAACACCCGTTATAATGTGGCTGGGCGACGCGTTTTAAAACTCGGTTTAACCGTGCAAAAACGTTCTCCCTTTCGTGGAAATGGAATTTTATCTAATGACAATCGATGTCAATTTGCATTGTTGGTTTCATAATTGCAATTCGTTGATGTGCAAATATTTTTAATTAGGTTTTACGGTGATTTTAAATTATTTCGATTACGTTGGATTAATTTGTTTACGTATAAATACGTATACACGCATTTATCAAAACACACCGTGCAGAAATTTAGCAGATAATTTAAATATCAGCTGTTAACGTTTAATATTAAGATAATATTAAACGTTAAAAAATAAGAAACAATTTTCATTAGTTATTTCAATATGCTATACAAGTTAATAAAACGACAAAACAAAGTTTAAGAGAAACTATAAAACTGAAAGGGGTTTAATATTTTCTGGTTGTTGCGAATCCCTTAGTAATTTCACCAAATGACCCGACCATGTAACACTCATTTGTAACATCATAAACCTCTAAAACCTTACTTTGATTGTTATCACAAAGCTAACCCATATAAACAAAATACGAAAGGAAGATACAACCCAAAGTGAGCTGTAATAAAAACAATCGTGTTGACGAAAAGGCTTGAATTAAGTAAATCAAATATTATAACAAGAGCAATGTAAGCATAAAATGAAAAGAGCCCTTAGTGCACAAATATGGGAAATTACAGTTGAAAGATAATAAATCACTCAGATAAATAGAGAAAACACCATCATCGTTACCTTTTAGGTAGATTAGGAAGAAACAGCGACCACATTGCAGCAACCTGACGAAGATTGGAACCCTGGGAAGCCATGTTGTGTACATGGACCTTCACTACTTTGATCTGACGGGTGATCAAACTAGCACAATAAAATAGGAGCACAATACCAGTACGATATTAGAGACACTGTCTAGTATTTTTGGGAGCAGAACAATAAAATTGACGGAAGATAAATAAGATCTTGGCACTCTTAATGAGGTTTTTTGTTAATGCGACAACTTGTTTCGTGAAGAAGACTGTCTTAAATTAGAGTGAAGGTAATTTCCGTACCGCTAATTTACGATATTGTTGTATATTATTACATACAAAAACATCGAATACATAACATAACATACATAACATTCGTGGTACTGTAGCAGCAATAGCCACACAGGCAAGCTAGATAGACCACTCATGAGGAAGCAGGAGTCGCCTACGGCTGGGACCAATCTTACTTTTCGCCTTTCGACTTTTTGATTATTATTAAAATCCGTGTGGGATTGATCTTGGCCGCGGGAACGTGGCTGTACAAATCACTTTAAAGCTGAGGACAAGTAACTAAAGTTATTCAAATAACCCTAGTGTAATTTTCCATTGTCTTTATCATTTTGTTTATTACATAGTTTACATAAGAGGAATAACGAAAACAATTATGTTAGTCTTAAATTTTATCAAGAATATTTTCTATTTAACGACTTGAGAGGGCCACATTATGATTAGACTAACACTGGTTATTGGTTATGTCAGCCTTGGTGACGTAGATGTAATTAGGTAAGGAATATGTACAATATGTACAATATTATGATATGTGGTTCGATTTTTTCGTACAAAACTTAGAAATTATTAATGCGCACCATGTCAACTCAAACTAAACAAGTCAATTTTATATATACGGCTAAGTCATATTGGTTAGTCCTATATATGTTTAAATAACTATAAAATATTACCACTTTTTACTTCAGCAACATCTAAACGTACATACCATTTTAAAACTGGAGCTTATCATAGTTGTTGTGACATTATGTTAAAAATGTGCAGGATTATATATTTTTTTTAATTTTTAGATTTGTTTTTTCGACAGTAAAATTGTGACATTGCATTGGCGAATAGTATTTCCTTTTCTTGTCACGGTCAAGGGCGGATTCATTATTTAAAACAAGGGGGGTGCTGTTGTAATCAAGGTCAAACGGAGCATTCCGTGATGTAAACAGCTTTTGCACTAGTCTCTTTTGTTAAAATGAGCTACAGACCTTTAACTATTGACGTGACTTGTAAAATAACTCTAGTACCCATCAGTAAATTCACACCAAAGAGTAGTAAAGCTTAAAGTGTCATAAAGGGAAACCAGCGAGATAAATTCTGTTCTATAAAATGATAGTGTCCATCGTGCAACTCCTTCGCCTCACTTTATACAACAAAACTATAATAGTGCGTTTGTCAGTATGTTTGCTGTCTGATAACAAATCCTTATTTAATATAAAGCCATTAAGGAAAAATGTACAATAGTTTGTAAATGTATAGACAATTTTTGACCTGGCATAACACTAAAATTATGAATAATTGTTAGCATTGATACAGTAAGCAAACCGCACTTAATTCCAAAATTAAGGTATTAGTCTGTACTAGTTTTTGTTACGGTTTGTACTGTTTTTTTTTAACTTCAACTGCCCATCACCAGATAGCGTGGTAATGTAGCAGCAATAGTCACACAGGCAAACCACTCATGAGGAAGCAGGAGTCGCCTATGACTGGGACCAATCTTACTTTTCGCCTTTCGACTTTTGGGACTTTCGACTGTAACCTTTTCTAAAAGTGTGGCAGCAATGAACTTTTAGTTCATTTTTCTCGATATATATGCAGTTTTTATATTCCTTTCGTAGCGACATGTTGTAGCGTCAATGAACATGTCTTTGTTGGCAATCAATCGGTTGCCGAGGGATTTAGTATTATTATGAATTAACCTTAAGTCCACTAAAGCACACGTAGGGCTTGAAATATAGTTACAGCTTTACTCATATTAAAGCGATAGAGGGATATAATTAGTTTCAGATGAATTAAATCCATATAATCAATAGACAATCATGATTATTGTGATCCCTTTTCTCTGCTTGTGGGCATCTTAGAAAAAATCTAAGCACGCCGTTGGAATGTGTTTTTCTGTAGGTATGCACATTTCCATTATAATATATACCAAGTTTAAGGCCAAGAAAAAATTCATTTGAAATAAAAATAATAATAACGTGGGCTTATATGTGTTATCATCTTGGTTACAGAATAACAAAAAGATTTAAAAATATCTAGTAAAATATTATTTTTATTGCAGTTGGGTGAAAACAAAACCTAAATAGCTTCTGGCTGAATTTCGACCAATCTGCGAACTCTAACAAATAAACAATTATGAAATAGATTCAAGTTTAATTGCTGATAGATAGCGTAATTTTATAGCTTTTCTGATATTTCACAGTTGAAACCTGTTCTATAGTGGATTACAGATTTCTTATTCTTAATTGTATACACCGAATACTTTTTAAATAATTATATTCGTTTTCATACATAACGAGTATTCCTATATTTTCACTATAATACATAGGGTATTTCAACAACACTAGTTAAAGAGCTATTACAAATATTGTTACAATGAATGTATAGCTTTCTAAGACAAGAAAGCAATGAGTTATTGAAATAAGGCCGTTGGAATTGGCTGAAAATCAAGGTCAAGCTGCAATGCGGCGTAAGTATGTGGGACTCGGAGCCCGTTCACCAATACTATCCTTAAGCAAAGAGCAGAACTTTTTTATGTGAATTTAAGCTTGAGAAGAGTTGTTTTTGTATCAAGGTTTACCTTTGAGTAAACTGAAATTGATTTAACAGAAGAAATGATTGAAAAACTATTTAAATAACAAAGAAGTACATTTTATGTAAGATCAAAATCATGTATATATTTTAAAATTACACTTCCAAATTTTTTATTTGAATTATTAAATCTGAAAAAAACTCCATAAAGAAATGCAAGCTAATAATGAGTGACTTTTATTATGGATACCATTGTCAAATTATATGAAATAGTATCATTCTCAATTGTAAACAGTAGTTGGTGATACAATTATCAAATCTTGATTTTAAAGTTCTCGAGTATGTAGATAAAACATAACATTTATCTACATTTATTTAGATTGGTGTATTTTTGACCATAAAAACCCCACTACAATTAGTATACACTGTAATAGGAGTTCTACTATAAATATAGGGACGGCAGCAATTAACTACATATGAACATTGTCTTATATGAGAGAAAGTCGAATTATTATTATATTGGTAAATCGTGTTGGCATGATTTCTTAATACTAACAATTTACTTAGCATTGACAATTTATTAAGAAGCAATGAAAATTCATCTGGGAATTCTTTGAAAAAGATAATCAGTAAAAGGAACATAAGCACACTAACCTTTTAACGTCCTAAATTTGCCTTAAGCCATACAAACCTTATCTGCAAGTTTTGTGTTATTTTGGAGACAGCACGCCTCATTAAACCCCGTTTTTAACCAACTACAAGAAGTAGAAAGTATATACAAAAAAGAAAGAAGCGAAAAAAGTGTGAAAGAATAAAAGTGAAACAGTTTTAGAGAAGACATATATTTTCTTGTAGCCATTTCTTCTTGTTAAGGGAGTGTTTTGGAGCTCGGACACCCAAGTGAAAACTCGAGTGAAATAGAGTGAAACTGAGATATTGAGGCTGACATATCGCTATAGAAATCACCAATAAAACTTAATGACTTCTCATTTTGAACAATAATGAGTTATAATCTTAAACATGTAATCTGGCTGAAAATAGTCATTGAACTTCTTAGTAATGTAAGAATTCTTATGTATAAGGCAAATATACGAAAAAACTTAAATAAAATTTAAATGCCTATTTTAACAATTATTAGATACTAAACTTAAATTTTTCTCTAGGAAAAAATATCACCATGATGATAATCATCGTTCCCTGTGTTATCATGAAATATTAAAGTTTTTAAATCTAATTTTTCAATGGAATTTCTTATAACAGCACAGGCTACCATGCTTTTATTCATTTTTCAGCATTCATCTTTCCTTCTCTTTTTTTTTCTTTTATCGTAAAGCAGACCGATTCTTTTGAGTTTTGCAAACATAGCTTCTATAAGTAACAGAAACATACTGCTTATATGCGGTCTTTCGATAAAGTGCTCCGCAATCCTCTTGGGACATTGACGTTCACCCTCAACTGAACGATTCCAAGCTCAACAAAAACCTAAAATTGATTTTATTCTAGATATTATCCGTGTTTGACAATATAATATTCATTATTTGATCGTGCAGTAAATAGTAAATAAATGTCATTAATAATCGTGTTCCTCAATAATACGCATTAAAATTCTTATATATTTATATTGATACTTTAGGGTTTTTCCTTTCGGAGTGACAACTGTGATAAGTAATTGACCACGTTTATTATTAACTTAATATATTTATCAACTTATGAACTAAAAAATTTTATGACAGCTGATTCAGGCTATAGTTTTGAGATGGTCAGCTGCTTGTTTATTTATGTAATGGTCTTGTCTATTTACTTTCAGGTCATGAGTTGATGAATAAATTAGGTAACTAATAAATGTGGTCAATTGTCTAACAAACTTGATAATGGCTGGACGGATTATAACGTTTGAGGTGTCAATTTAAGGGTATTTCCTAGTAGATTTGCATTACGTCTAAGAAGTTTGAGAAAGGGCATCACTTAAGTACAGTAAAAGGATGAATTTTCGTAGCAGTTGCACTTACTATCTACATTGAGTGAAACTCAATAAATATGGGTGTATACAACTAAACATGTGGTTATGGTTCGAATCGATCCTAAGGGTGTTATATTTTCATAAAAAATGTAAAACGGTATTTGTAAGCAAAGCTGCAGAACAGTAACAAGTACAATAACAAAATTCAAATTATTAATTGATACTATCAACACTTTTACAGTTAACTTAATTCACTGTTCGATTTTCAATGCGTAAACGTAAAATATTATCCAAGAGTTTTATAAGGAAATTCCCTTTTCAAACGGTACCACCGCAAAATATCATTGACGAAATGGTAAACAACTACACTTGGAATCAGTTGTAACGCTACATAACTTATGTAGTAAGAAAAAATATGTTGATCAAAAATAAATTTAATAAAATTAACAAAAAGTAATAGACAATAAAAATGGTTAAATCTAGAGAAATTAACGTAACGTCCAAAGGAAATTCGAAATTACCACTACACGTGATAGAACTGATAAAAACATCGCCTGATCCCAGAAAAAGGAGTAATTGTGGGTGTAAAGTGATAGGTGCAGTCAGTACAGGAGGGTTGCCCGATCAAAGATATTGGTCCAATATACCCTCCCTCCCCCTCAAAATCCCCCCTCTCAACAGTGTCGTAACTCCAGATCATTGTACGTAACCACCCAACCGGATTCAATTCCAATCCACGTTTACTCCTCTATTTACCCCAAAATTGTATTAAGTGTGGAGTCAATATAATCATTAACAGTAACGCAATTGATCTTTGAAAATCAATGTTATTCTTATTGTATCTTTAAAATATGGTTGGATTTCATTTACTCGAGATATCAGTTTTAGAAGCAGTGTAAGTTCTTGTAATGGAAAAATTAAAACATACGTAAGTACTTTAGTTTTAACGAGTTTCCTTAGAAATAAGCTATTACCGTCGCCGTCGTTTTAACAGAATGGACAAAAATTATCCGCTCAGGGTAACCTCAGCAATCATATTAATATTAATTGATAGCTTTTTATGTGTACTTTCCAGATATGAAGAGAGTTTATTGTTAAAACGCATTTTTACCTGCACAAATCACGGTTTGTTTTAACATAGTCTTATAAGAGAAACAGAATTTTCATTTTTTGAGTGGCTTTAAGCACGATAACACTCGTAAATATCGTCCGATCGTGACAAAATCTGTACAGACATGTAAAACTATATTCTCTTGGACGAGTTCGTGAACCACCCCATCGACCAATCCTAAGTGTTATAACAATCCTAAGACTCCATTTACCACCTAATAATGGTTTTATCTAAATATTTAACAGGATTTTGGCTTTTTTTATGTGAAAATAAGTTTAAAAAATAAACAATATTGCCTTATTATTTAAAATAAATCTTTGTTTTTTTGTAAAACTTATTCACTAATATTTGTTGACAGTGACTTTGTAAAACAAGCAACGAAATCTTATTTTAGTAAATACAATAAATATATCACTTATTTAAATTTTTTCTTCTTTTCTTACTAATGAATTAATTTCTGGATAATTTATATTTGGAAGTTCGCTGAGCTTGCAGGTTTGCTGCGACGGGAGTATTATGCAGAAATTAAAGTTGTACACTATGATTCATAGTGTACTTTTCTAATGAGAAGCATAACTTGACAGACCGACAAGAAATCTGATGAATTAATTAATAATATTAATTTTATAACTTCAAATACTGTAATTCCTTGATCAAAGGAGAAAAACCTTAACTTGAACTGTTAAATACATTTATCTCGACTTTTTATTTTTAATAAAACATAGGATAAAAATAACAGTTGTGAAATTTTAATATTTGAAATTAATTAATTTAATTGGGTCTCGCATTTTAAATGTAATTTCATACTTTAACGTGCGGTAAAGAAATTATAATCAATTAAATCTAATCTTACATAATATAACGAGAAATAGAGTAATTTATGTCATGATCATAAATAATAGTTAATCTTCAAAAATAATAGCCTAAATTAGCGTACAAAAAAGATTTTAAAAATTGGACTCGCTTCTTCAAAATTATCGTATTTTAATGAATAGTTTAAATGATATTCATAGTCACTTTTGAAAATCGGTTTCCTATTCGTCATCGAAAAAATTATAAATTTAGATTGAATTATTGTTATTGCTTTATGGATTAATGTCATCTCCAAATGAAGAAAAATATTCATAGTTTATAATTTTCATAAAGCGACAAACATTATCAC
The DNA here is from genome assembly GCA_035578135.1 of Flexamia atlantica. NCBI lineage: Eukaryota > Metazoa > Arthropoda > Insecta > Hemiptera > Cicadellidae > Flexamia > Flexamia atlantica. The sequence goes on along the minus strand of JAQJVK010000008.1, from coordinate 26,395,716 downwards.
ATTGATGGCCCATAAACAAATTATCAGCAAAAAATTACGGTTTTAACAGTAACATTTAATTTTAGAAAAACTTGAGAACCTGGTGCAATAAAACCACCTCTTTGACTGAGTGAGACTATCTGAGATGAAAAATCCAATATGTCAAAATTAAAGAAGTTTTAGGTAGACTTGTCAAAGAAAGTTGTGATCTGTCACAAAAATAAGTCATTGGGTCCATTTCAATATCAGTTTATGTCAGTTCCGTGTCAAGTGGATTTTCTAAATCTGATTATATATACAAACTTTTTAAGACTTTGTTTCAGGTTACTTTTAATTCGTTCTTATTTTTTATTGAAGGTATAAATTGCATTTAATTAAAAGCTAATTTTAAATACTTATAGAACAATTTTTTATGTTGACGAAATCAGATTAATAACTCCACGCTGTTTACGTTTTCTATCATGTTTTCTAAGATTTCTCTGATAATCACCACAAATGATATGCGAATTCAGAAAACTGGTTATCTTCTAGCTCATTATTAACAATATAACAACCTATTTAGTATGCGTATATACGATAAAAGCAACACACTCCTTGAGCTCTGTTGCATAAAACAAGCTCATCTTTTTGTTTGGTACATTTCCCATTAGCCAATCAGTCCTAAATTTGGTTATTTATTTAGCGCTGTTTTACATGTTTAAAGAAAACTTATAATCTAAATAAGTGTTCACAATAAGTTTAGTTTTAATTTAAGACAACTGATTTCGATCCAGATTCGACCTTACCAATCATAGCTATAACACTTTAGGTCTTTCCTTCAGAAAGTTGTTAGTGTCTCCATCCATAAACAGCTACGCAAGGAAACAGTATTATTTTTAACATCTCGATTTATACATTCATGATGCTTATTTGAACATGATTACACTACTAATTTGTTAACCCTAATATAGTAAATAAAATAGGTACCTACTATTTCATTGAAGTAATTTGCATTTAACGTAATTTTAGAGGTAACTTGCCTAAAACACTACGCATTACATGCTGTTGACTTCTGAAACATCAACCTCGTTAAAATGAGGATTACCCTGAATTCACTTATTTTTCGATTTTTTCCTAAACCGCCAAAAAAAACTGGAAAATTTATCTAAAATAGAGAACTGTGAAGGCAGCCAAAAACGGTAATGGTAAAAACCAAAGAGGGCCACAATATTCTCAGAAATCATAAATTCCATTAATAAGAACAGAACACGTCTACACGTAATCAGAGCAGAGCAAAGACGCTTAGTTAGTTAGTTATTGTTTTTGACTGCTCTACAGTTTTCTGATTCGACTATATTTTTATGCAGGTTCTCTTGGCTGTGTGCTATTAATCTTGTTATGTTCTAGGATATTTTTTTATAAAGATGGAATCAGATTTCAGATCCTGAATCTTCGTGAAATTTGCTTCTACTTATCAGTGATGAAAAATGTCCGCAAAACTCCAAATCAAAATATGAACTCGCTATTGCCACAAAGAATTTCAAACAAATAATCCACTTTTATATGATACAAACAATTAAGATCAACATGTTGAACGTACGTCTACACTCCGTGGACCTCGGTATTGACGCAGCCACTCTGAGTTCAGTGGGGCGTAGGCAGATCCGAGAGCTGAAGCTACAAGTGCTGCATTGCAGTATGACCTTGATACTTATCCAACTTGTCAAACATCAAGACTCCACCAAACAACCAACTCGGGTTCGCAATCCTTAACTTATTGTCGTTTCCACATTCTTAAAATAATTTATCTCAGTAGAGTTAGTATTTTACAGTTTTTATATCCATACTGTAAGAATCAGTGCAAATGTGGGTTGTAGGTTTTAATTATTTATAAAAGTTAATTTTAATGACTATGTAAAAGACCGAGTTAGTTTACTTTTTGGGCCATGATTGCTGTTAAACCTTAAACACAGGATGTTAATAACAGGTATTATGTTTTCGATACTGAACTTAACAACTACATATTGAAATGATTACATTATAAGCTACAAAAACATTTATCAATGTTGTGAAAATCTATATATAATACATTAGGTTTCAAGGTAAAAGAAAAAAGGAACATATAATCAAGTAAATAACATCCAAAAACTTCCCGATCTAAATCCACACATTGATCCAATCATTAACAATACGTAAACAAAAACAAAATTTACCATAAACTTTTATTTAACATATTAATGGGTATTTAAATAAAATAATTACTACTGAAAGCAATTGTGTGGGTGGAAAATCAGTCATGAAGCAACCAAAATAGACAACTAAAATGTTCAATTAATGAAATAAATTAATAACTACTAACATTAGATGTAAAAGCAGTGATTGATTATAAACTTATTCATGAATGCTTTCTATTAAATCATTCTAAGGAAATAGTCTTTCTGAAGTAATATTTTTATCACGCAAATGACTCGTCGCAGCACTGTTATTACTTTAAGGGATTATTTATTCTTGTGTAAAACGTTAAGGTAGCCTACAAATATTGAAAATATTTAATCGATTACTTAAAATCTCACAAAACAATGAACATGTATTTCAAAAATAAATGTAATACCTAGTGTATTACCTAATGTAAATAATATCTGATATCCTCATCGAAAAACATCGATAAGCCATTGGTTTATTTCAAGGATAGAAAGCAAATTGAGATTTAACAACATTGAAAATAAGAAACTTCATCAACTGTCAACATATAAAGCGCATTACCTATTCTGAAGCAGGAGCGTTTTACGCAACATGGCAAAGTGAAAGGTTTATGTAAATACGTAAACAAAGTGAATATACAAGTAAATCGTTTCCAACCATTGATATTTAGAGACAAATGCGCGATAGGAGTTTCTGAGAATTAAATTTGCTTGAAACATTTTCCGTCTACGTCACATTCGGTCGATGTTATTGAGCTGAACGCTTACAGATGAGAGGATCAAAATCCCCTTGAGGCATTAGACTTCGAAAGGGTTCTCTTGAGGGACCGTGATACAAGTGACGGTATTACTACGCAGTTCGCCGCTAAGAACTGTTCAAATTTGTTCGCGTGGGTGAATATTCAGATCGAGTTTATTTCTATTTATATTTCCAGATGTAGAAATTTTCAGTGACGACGGTCTTTATAAAATCGATGTAGGACGTATGTAGGAATGCAGGAATGTATCGATGAAGGAAGTGTAGGCTTATGAAACTGTTATATTTATGGGATGACATATCATTGAGCTTATAACATTATTAACATCAAACCGCAAATTTTAATGGTTAAACTTCTTTGCCACAAAAATTGGTACTTTTTATGCAAAACATTATATTAATGAATATAACGTTTTTCGGTCTCAGCCCTAATTATAAGTGATTGTGATATGATTTCATAAAGCAAATGCGCACTGAAACATATTGAATTAACCGAAGCAAGAGGGCTTATATTGATGAGTTTGATGAAAATTAAATTACAAAACTTCAGAGTAATATTACAGAAATTATGTCCAGTTTCATAACGTACTTTGATTCTGCCTTTAGTATTACCGATATCACAAAATCTTTTTGCTGCAAACGATGTGCCCTACTACGCTATAAACTGCTTAGCCAAAAAGGGGGATCTGCATAATCTGGTCTGCCGAAATGCGTGGGATGTCCGGGAGGGGATGTTAGGGGGTGGTGGGAGGGGGAGGAAACGAGCGGGAAGCTGGAGAATTAGTCAAGCGAGTCTCAGGGCTAAGGCGCCCTTTTTTGCAAGCTATTTGCCGCACTTACCTCGGATTGTTTTAAGAAGATACCTTTTTTGTCAGTTCCAGGTGAACTGTACTCAATTGAAAGAATTTGCATTTTCATTTACTATTGAGATTGGAGTCTGAGCAAATTTTGTTAAGAAAACCAAACGGTTTTGTGTTGCTACGCCCTAGGTTTGTACTTTAATGAAAGTTTAGCCAGATAGCAGTACAATGTTTTAATGACACAAGCTTTTTAAACTTTCCACCATGAGTCTTTTTTCTCATTGTTATTTATATATTTTAGACGGTTTGCTTGATTGGTTTTGTTCTGGTAATAGTATTTTTGTGACAGTCATTCAATTATTTCATGGCCGAATGGCAGTTATTGACCGATTCCCGATTCATAGTAGGGCTTTATATCTAATGATCATGAACAAGAGTTCAGTAGTTGCTCATTAATTGGAATGGCACGGGCATTATAATGTATCAAAATTCGTTTTCAAAAGCCAATATTAAAATTCAAGTAATTTTAATGAATTAATTTATGATTGAGAGTAATTTGATTGAAGAGGAGAATATAGTTAGTTTCAACATGTGATTGATATATGCAGTAATTAGTTTGTTATATAATAACATTGCAACAATTTCTTAACATACAAAATTTAATTTTCTAGTTTAGTTTTAAGATATACTCTTTTCACAAATAAACACTGATTGAGGTGTTTTCAATCCAAATAATCATTCAACATTTCAATCAACAAACTTTTCACCAATCGGTTAGTCTATAACCTACTCACGGCATGAGTTAAGATGTGTCAAGTTAGATGTGTGAATACTGTGTTTTAAAGCATGCAAAAATCTTTAATAATCTAATCAAAACTGAAAGAGAAACCCTAAACAAATCTATTGTTCCTGCCAAAATCACTGCAAATCTATTGGGTTCTACCCCCAAGCTTGATCGATGTGGTTTTGATTACGAGGTTTGATTCAGCCTAAGATTCATTCAGTCATAGTTGATCACCAGTTTGTGTAATCCTAGGGATCCTAAACCTTAAGGATTTATACTAACCGACTAACCAATCTTTTCATGAATAACACTCTAATGAACGGAACCTAAGAAATATGACATGTCCACATTATTATAGAAGAAATACTAATGAAAATAACTTTTTTATGCCTCTAATGAAATCCTGATCGTTGCTTACGGAGCTTAAATTTTTTGCTTTTCTTTTATATTCAAAACACATATACATTTTTGTGAATTTTGGGTACAATGTAAGTGTTGAAATTCTAGCTACTGGCTAATTGCTATAAAACTAAATTAATTATCTCACCTATATTAGCCTCCCAAAGCACGCCTACATAATCACCAACTTACCTGTAAAAAAAGGAGACAATGTCAAACAAGACGTTACAGCGTGTACCTACAATTAAATCAGTTTATTTTTTATACATCGAACAAACTTAAGAGGTTCGAGGAATTCCGTGTTAACGTTGAAACAAATAGGAGCAGATGTTAAAGGTAAAAGGTTTCAGCCCTTGAGGGACCGGGCTGGACGGGCGTTCTCCAGGGCTTGGCTCTCTGTGACTGTCTGCCGCTGTTAGGATAGCTCTGCTCAGCTCGCAGTGGAGACGCTTCAATGTGTTATTAGGGAATTAGGATTAGTGTTAGGACAAATATATCATCACATTCTGCTAAGTTGATTTTTTTCAACATTCACTTGGGAGGTAAATAAATTGCCACTGTAAATAGTAAACTAATAAACAAATATTCGAAGTTTTATATTTTTGAATATTTTAATATCAAATTGAAAAATAGTCTTTGAGTAACTTATAGCATGATTGAAATACTAAATGATCACATAATAAATTTTAAGCTTATGTCTTATATTAAGTTTTTTTTATTATTACGTAAAAAGTCATTAGGTTATAGAGAAAATTATTTTCGCACTAAAGACGAAACCGTCCGTTTTCTGGAGTTCGTTGTCTTTTTAAATAATTCCTAACTAAAACACAAGGTACTCGACTGTTGCAGTAGCTCCCTGTTAAAGGGCTGACTAGGAAAAGTAAGGAAAATTTGTTTTTACAGCAACGATATATTAAACTGCCATATTAACATGGATAAACTTTTGACTGAAGGAAGGGTAAAATTTCAATTGCTCACAAAAGGAACATAGGCTATTTTTTGGCTCCTAGTTAATAAGAAATGAGTTATTGAGTAGCATTTATTTTGATGCAGAGTCATACCTGGAGCTTCATACGTTAACTTTGAGACTTAACTGAATAATTGGTGCCATAAACTATTAGTAAACTTCGTTCGTCAATAGAATTTTGATAGCGTATTTTTAAAATGTCAATGGCACTTCGAAAACGTATTGTAAACAGGACAGTCCGTTGTAGGTAGATTCAAATGACGTGGCCCAGTCCGCTCACGAGACTAAAGCAATTTTGGCATTGGGTTTACGAACGGCCTGAGCCAAGTCATTTGACTCGGGCTTTACTTTGGGTCTGTAACACAGTAGAAGGTTAAGTAGTGTCTGGCTTATCAATCTGTCCAATTTGGTTGCGGTGATTAAGGGATGATATCTAAGACTCAACCTTGACATTGTTATATATTAAGCTCTAAATATTTTTATTTTATTTTTATTGCATAACACACCTTAAACAAGAAAACCCTATTACATCAACGGTTTAAAATGTAGTCCATGAATTAATGAAAGCCAACCGTTAAAGACTTTTTTTTTAGTTAGCCTATATTTTAGCTGAAGTATGTTACATTTTTAACTATTTGGATTATTTTCATATTGGTTAAGAATTTTACTTTTTAAACGATAAGAGAAATTAAGATTGTCAGAGAGAAATGTATTTTATTGCAGGGAAAGAACACGTATATTGGTCCTAGTAAATACAACCAAACAACATTTGCTACTTAATTTTAGAAGGCATTACGTTGATTTTGAATGGTCTTTTAGTTTCTAAGAGGAGTGTAAATTAAAAAGATCAACATTGAACTCACTTATTCAGTTTAATATTCAATATTTAAATATATACAGTTTGTAAATTAAGTATGGAAACAAATCGGTATTTTTTAAACCGAAATAGAGAGAAATATTTTGTTTGTGGCAATGATTGCTGACAAAGGTACCGGAACTTTTGACATCAAAAATTCTATTTCACTCCCCCAACAGGGTAGGGGGTAACTTAACTTTTTCAAATAGCAACCCATATTGAGTGACCCCCTCATTTTGAAGGGTTTGTCAAAAGAAACACAATGGCACAAACTCGAGGTAGATATCTTACCCCAAACAAGAATAACAGCCATTTTAAATTTTGAAAGGGTCCCACGAGATTAAGTACGGATATCCCAAATCATCTTTCAAATGGGTTTAATTGAATAATCTAAATTCTGTATACCTTTATTAGATGGAAAAGTGGACATTTCTGTCAAATTCCCAATTTAGCCCCTGGCCCCCAAAATAGGTGCTTTGAAGGCAGCCCCAAACTTTCGAATGCAATCTCCTATTGAGTGACCCCTCATATTGAAGGGTTTGTCAAAACAAAAGCAATGGTGCAAACCTGAAGTAGATATGTCACCTCGAATCAAAATGACAAGAATTAAAAAAAAATGGTGTAAAAGCCCTCATTTCACCAATTCAAAACTTGGGACGCCTGTCATAGCAGCTCGTATTAAGTGATCCCTAGTTTTATAGCCCTTTCAACACTAAAAACATCGAATTAAATTGAAATCCGTCGATCCTATATAACCATTACAAATTTTGTATAGTTGAAATGGGTGCTTTATTGCCCAATCATATTTTTGAATACCTGCCATTTTGGCTAGAGGAGACATATCGACTTCAAGTTTGCACCATTGCTTTTGTCTTCACAAAACCTTCAATATGAGGGGTCACTCAATAGAGGTTTGCATTTGAAATTTTGGGGCTGCCCCCAAAACACCTATTTTGGGGGCCGGGGCTAAATTGGGAATATGACAAAAATGACCGCTTTTCCATCTAATAATGGTATTCAGAGTTTAGCTTACCCAATGAAACTCATTTACAAGGTAAGTTGGGGTATCCGTACTAAACTCGTGGGACCATTTCAAAATTAAAAATGGCTGCCATTCTTGTTTGGGGTATGATATCGACCTCGAGTTTGCGCCATTGCGTTTCTTTTGACAAACCCTTCAAAATGATGGGTCTCTCAATATGGCTTACTATTTGAAATAATTAAGTTACCCCCTACTACCCACCCTATTAGGGGGTGAAACAAAATTTTTGATGTCAAAGGTTCCGGAACCTTTGTCAACTAATAATGCGAAAAACAAAATATTTTTATCTATTTCAGTTTGAAAAATACTTATTTGTTTCCATACTTAATTTACACACTGTATACATATTCCTAATATTATTTCACGCACAGTGCATGGTAAAACAACTCTAATGATCACTTTTGTTATTGTTTTCTACGTATTATAAGTATCTACAAATTTAAAACATTCATGTTGACCCAATATCTTTTTCTACAGTAATATGTTTCCTTATATAAATATACAGTACTATATTGTTTTGTAACTGTTGTTTTCAACAAAAAAAGAAAAAAATGCTATATTCTTCTTATGAATATAATTTTATATTATGGTAAATCATGTAGGAGATTAGTCATATTTACATTAAGAGCAATTCATTTTATTAAAACTTAATTAGAACTAAGATTTTATTTAAGTTGCAGGTTTTACAAAAGTTAGTAAAATGATCTTGCATTTAATAACTGAGTCAGAAACATTAAGAATCTACAATATCTCGCATATCTACTTTTAACCACCTTTAACGAATTTGTTGTAGACGAAAACAAAAAATTTTATTTCATAAAATAGCTAAAATATTTTAATTATCTTCGTAAAACGCTATTTAATATACTAACCTTTATCTTCGTCCTTAACACGGCTAAATTTGAACGATAACAGGGCTTAGTGTAGGGGATATATATTGCAGTTGGCTGGGGTTGAAATGAAGTAAAAGGAATTACAGTCCAAAGAAAGAGTTGCCTCAGGCGCCTTGTGTAGAAGCCACCCAGCGTTAGTTGCCCTTCCTCGCCTAATGACTTGGCCTTGTTATTTTATTTAGGTAAAATTTAAGTTCTTATGTCGTTTTTCAAACACTCTAATGATTTAATAACCTTCTCACATTTTTCCTTACACCCAAAAAACTAAAACGACATTTTTGGCTTTCTTGGAAAGGTGACTTATGTTTCTTATTCATTTCGAAACATTAGTTTTCATCTTTAGAGTTAATAAACCAAATACCAGCCTTGTGTTTGCCTTTAAAGTATTTATTTTCTTTTTTAATTGGGCCGGAATCAAAAGATTTTTTTAATGAGGACATACGAAATACATATCATATGCGAAATTTGTTTAATAATACATCCAAAGAAATGACGGTCCTAAGAGCAAAGTCTATTTGTGAGTTATAAGTCTACGTACAACGCGTCTATTTGTGAGTTAAATAAGGAAGTTGTTGAAATTTTGTTTAAAGCCTTTAAAATGGTAGCGAAGATCATAAAGGGGCGGTCTCAATAAAGGTATTTACCCTTTTGGGAACTTTCCTTTTCATTACATTGAAAATATGTGTACACAACATATTCCTTAAATACTACTAAAGTTTGTTCGAAAAGAGACCTTTGAAGTAAGTTAAGGTTATGAGAGCTATTTTATCATTTAAAATACATGTTTTCGTTTTTGTAACTAGAAAACCGTAATTAAAAACCTCTCCGTAAGCTTCTCCAAGGCGTTTTCCAGTTGGTTAATAACATTTGACTTCACCTCAGTATAGGTTATAGGTATATAAATCAATGTTAGTCTAATCGATTTATTTTTCCTATGTCCCAGATTTGCTTTAGCTATGTTCCCTATATTTTGCAAAGAGATTAAAAATTACATTCTTAGCATGGTAAAATTCACAATACATGTGCTAGCAGACAAGCGAAGCCTGAATATTGTGGATGAGTATAATAACATAATCGTTAGAGGTTACCTCAAAAAAATAGTAAACATTTTTCAGAGGCTGGTTAGTGATTCCGTCTGTACAGGCACACTTAAATCGAGCTCCTGGACTTTAATTTCCGCAATGGAATAGGTTCTTTCTTGAATGATAATCTTTTAATTAATTTTAGTAGGATGAGTATTATAAATTAATAAAATGCATTAAATTAACAGAAAATGCTGCAAATAGAAAATAAATTTACAGAAATACAAATAAAAGTCTTTTTAACTTGGTCATTTAACTAATCTGGATTGCATTCACGGAAATAGAAAGTTTGTTATAAGTTTATCATTGTTAGGGCTAGCAATTATTATTATTGGAAATAAATCACAAATAAAATAACAAAATGTGAGCTATTTTATAGTTATTTCCAGTTTTTTTTTCATTTCACGACCTCAATTTAATCTTTTGATGTACTGGTAGTACTTACTCAAAAATAAAATGTTTATTGTTCTTCTGAAATCAGTGTATTTTATGTATAAAGTTATTCGTCATAGAATTACCCATTTGTACAAACAGAATGGGAGAGAACAATTTGATTTAGATTTTTTAGGACCACAACTGATTAGCTCTACAAGTATCATGACGTTTCAGGATGTAAAATCTGATTATGTCACTAGGTGGAAAGGAACCTAGACGATGACAAGATTAATAACACACAGTAAGGAAAACCTGGAAAAAAAGGATTAAACAGAGAACTGGAGAGGCAGTAAAAAAGAACTAAATGCTGTAAACAAAACAAAAACACAGCAATAACAGAAATCATAGGACTCAGTATAGGGTACACTCACATCCAATCAGGTTCCAAAGATGTATCAGATTCCAAAGACTGATCAGATTCCATATCCAGAAACGTCGTATAAACTTGTTGTTACTATCGGGTGATGGCAAATATTTACAACAATCAGAATCAAAGCATAAACTGACAATAAAATCATATAATTAAGAAAAAATTTGTAAATTTATTTTTCAAGAATATTGTAACGAAAATGCGAAAATTATGAAATTAAAACGAAAAACGAAATACGCTTTATCGTTAATGTATATTTGTTTTAAACGAGTTTTAATTTTTTTATTTTGAAATTGGTTTCTACAAAATTTTAAATTTTCTTTTCACTAGAAGAATGGATTAAGTTATGAGTATTTAAACGTATGAAAATTAGGTTTAGAAAATAAAACTTATATAGTAAGAGTTTACATCTTCTGTCATGTTTAAATAATACAAGATAAATATAAAATCCTTTTATGTCATCTCGCCTGGTAAAAAAACAAATTCCCTTAAATCATTTCAATTTTGATAACAACTAATTTAAGTGGGCGTTGGTGAAATTATTTATGAATAATTTCCTTGTGACTTAAATAAATAAAAGTATATTTACAATTTAAAATTTCTAATAATTGAGTTCTGTTGGTATGTTAAGAAACTCATCACATTGATAAAAGTTCAGCTTCGCTAAATGAATGCTGATTTTCTAAGGCTTTCTTTAGTTGTAATTGCAGTTTGGAGTAACTTTTCGACTTCTTTGGATTAATTACTAACTTTAAAAACTTCAAGATAGCGAGTTAAAGGATTCGTTAGTGATTTAATGTCTACTTAAGAGAAAATATGATTTGACTTAACTATATAAAGTGTTTTTAAAAGTTCATATGTAAATGCAAAGAAAAAATCTCATTATCAATACTCTGCTATTTGTATTTAATAAATAAAGCGACTAAACCTATGCCTAGTGTTTTGGACATCCAACTAAACGTACCGATTTGTAGAAAAATTATATTAAAACAGAGACCTCAAGTATTTAGGACTTTAAGGGTACATGTTTTATCATCCTACTTTGCCTTAAAGTGAATATAAAATTTAAAGCTCTTTGAGTTAATAATCTACTTAATTGATTCTTTCAGTACCTAGTATTTTTAAAGCTTAATCTTACTATTGGCATAATTTGGTCGAGAGATGATTGTAGTCAAACATGCCTTTTTGAGTGTTTTTTTTTCTCTCTAGCAAAATTAAATTTCTTATTCAATTCGTAATATACTAAGTTTTCGTACGGTAGAATATAATAGTAGAAAATGGTACGATACTATAGTTTTGTGGTGCACTCTACTATTCTACCGTAACTTGACGTAAATCTCGTTCATCGTAAATCTCAATTTTCTCTTATTGATGAAAAAACGCCAGCTATAACATTTTCAACTGGAGAGGTTAATAAATTGTGTGTTATAGTTAATATAAATTGAAGTGTTTTTTCTGTATTCATGCATGCCAAATTCTGCACTTGTCTTACAAATTACTTCACTTGTCAAACACTTGTCAGAACAAATTAGTACGTCTCATGGAATTACGATTTGTCCTTGAAATTTTGGTATAACCACAGTCCTCATTATCAAAAGAGCAAAAACAGTTGTCATTTGTCATTGAGCTATGAATTAATGATGCTACCAGCGTCAACAAAAGGTCGCCGTTAGATAGTAATAAGACCCGGGTTTGGACCGTTCCCGATCAAAACGTTAAAAAATGTCACTGGCGTACAAATAAAAATAAAATAAAACATGATATCTATGTAATTATTAACATCACAAAGTTGGTTATACTTTTGCCAAATCAGATCATGCTTTATAAACTATAGTCAATGAACAACTTCATTGCCTTTCACAGGAAACTTATAATAACAATTAAATCACTGGGTGAAAATAGGTGGTTATAAAATTTACCTATCAATTTGATTTTACGTATTATATTTTATAAATGGCCAAATATTTAATTATAAAAATGGGGGGGTCATTTTTTACAATACATGCTATGAAATCACACATGTTATGCTTGTGTATTATGAATACTAGTAAACACATTTACCCCGCAAGGGTAATATTACCACTTCAATAAGATATGTACTGAAACGTGAATGTTGAATCAAATATTAAGTATAAACAAAATCCCTAGATAATAATAAGAAGATCCAAAGGAAATTTTAAGCACAACTTTGGATTTCCCGGGTATGCAAAATAAGTTAGTGTGAATGTATAGGATGTTATCATCCTAAAACTTTCCCAGATGTTTTACCCACTAAGGTTTCATGTCGAGACCGGGTTTCAAGTTGCGTGATTGCTCGTGAATGAATGTAACTAATTATACCAACTTTCGCCGCTCTTGTCAGTCTTGCCGATCGATAATTCTGTTCGAGTTCGCGCTTTAGTTTAAATTCATGGTGTAACTTGCGTTACTAAAATTTTAAATTTTTTTCATGGTTAATATGTAACACGTGATCGTTGATTTCTTTGGAATGAAATCAAATTAAAATAAGCTCATGTTAGATTATTTTCTGATTTTTTAATTACTCAAATCGACGATAATTTTTAAAAGGGTTTCCCATTAAATAAATAAATAAACCAATCAATATTTGTTGTTCTCATGATTATTTAGCTATCACGACCTCAAATTTATAGTAATCAAAGGTTTCGGCAACTCACAGTAAGTGTGAGTATGTGGATAATTATAGTTTATTATGGTTACTGAATACTGTGTTGAAAGTATAAGGAGTTTTTCCAAATTATTCATAAAATGACCTAAAATGTTTAGGTCATTTTTTAAGCTAAAAATCAAGTATGATTCAGTTTGTAACATAGCTCATGTTATTGTTTTTATTACTGAACCTAGTTGATGGAAAAATAATCATGTTTTGTATTTAAGGGTTCCATAGATTTACATCATATCCCATATTGTCTTAAACATAATCCTAACCCATTTAGATAAAAAAGTAAAGTAAAACCATTTAGATGTGTAGTTTAGTTTTAAATAATTTTTCTAACTAAAAAAGCTTAATTAGTAAATATGATCCAAGGTCCATTATTATGTTTATGATAAGTAGTTTATAAAAAAACAACACATTGAAATTGAAATTTAGATTTAACCATTTTTTTCACAAATGTAAACAATCATATGATGAACCCCAGAAAAGGGTTCAAATAAAACCTTCAATTTCCAAAACTAAACTTACTAAACTTACCTCTTCTGGTGTGCAATTTAATTTAATTTCGAATACTTCATATGTTCTCTAAGTTTTCAAAACACTTTGCAGATACGCAATTGACAATACATACAAAAATTATATATATAATAATATATATAAATAAATATATATATATATTTCCTTTACTTATAAATTTATAAGTAGTACACATAAATTTATATACACTACTTGTACATGTAAACAAGTAGTATAAATAAATATATTATACTTTTTTGTTATCTTTGGACAAAGTAATTTGCTTTGAATTTGAATATTTATAAAATGTTTTACTGTTGTGCATTTTATATGTGAAAATACACGGTTTACTCGTTATTACAGCATACAAATTTAGGTTTGTGATTTTTCTAGAACACATTAAGAATATAAAAATGTAAAAATTATTTTTTTAGCTTTATAGTTAGTTTTATTCACTTTTTAAAACATTTACAATTGAGGAATTTCAGACTATTCATTCATATCAGCTACAAAAAAATCTGTAGTCGTGGTCTCCAGCACTGCAGAGACTCTCCCTGGACCGCTTGTGTTCGTCGTGCCACTCGGGTCTGCAGGGGGGGGAGGGGGACGTGGAAATTTATTTCCCACCGTTTACCCTGACGTCGCATTCTTTTCACGCACAATCACGTTTTCGCGCCTGCGCACCTCCTCTTGCGGTAAAACCATAAACTTACCGGAGCACTCAACACAATTCACACCCAACCACTATTGAAACTTGGGTTTGTGCGATCCACAACCGACCACTCTCAAGGGAGTGTTTGGATATTAAGGCAAATAAAGGCGTAGAAGTGATTGGTAAACTAGGTCAACTTTAAAAACTTATCCACGGGTATCCACTTTTAGCTCCTTTTAGGCTTGAAAACACACTTTAACTTCCCTTAAACGCAGCTCACTACACTCGCAGGAAAATATCCGGTATCCGGCGTCCGATTTATCCACTCTTGGGCGCACCACCGGGCACCGCCACCGGCTCCACCTCGGGCCTAGGACTCCGCCCGCGCTCACACCCTCCACTCACCTTGCCAGGGCGAACTCGCCGAAGTACTCCGTCATCGCGAACATGATGGCTGGCTTGTGCTGACATCCCACCCGCACTTATCCCAACATAACAGTCCGACGGTCGGATCTCGACTGGAGAGCCCGGCTGCTGCTGAGCTCCCGCCCCCTCCCACAGCCCTCGCAGCCTCCTGCCTTCAATGGACCATTCATACCTGCGAGTAATGATCGTTCTGGCCCACCCTGTATACGGACATCTTCACTCTAGTGTTTTTAGAGGGGCGTGCTTTGTGTTTTGTCCGTGTATATTCAATGTCGAGGGATAAATGCTGGGTGATAATTGGAGAACGTTTTTGTACAGGTTTATTTTCTTTCAGGTCAGTACGGAGAGAGTTTTATTCGATGTGACTTTAGTATTGTTTTAATAAGTTATTATTACTTTTTTTGGGAATATTTTATAGGATATTGTGTTTGTGTGTGTTTCAGAATATAAGTCACTCGTAGATCCTTTGGTGGTTTCCAAATAATGTATAAAATAATATTCTTACCCTTTCTAATTTTACTAGTAAATTCATGGTTTGAAAAATAAAATAAAAAAAGCTAAACACCGACACAAAACCAAAACTATTCTAACCATTCTTACTCTTTTTGATTAGGATTTTTGCGGACATTTGCCATCACTGATAGGAAATGTCCGCAAAAATCCTTATCAAAATATAAAATCACCATCACCAACAATGAATTTCAAACAAAGAACATTCTTACTCGTCGGAGCAATCAAGTTTCTGCTGCTCATTTTATAACGCAACGATTTGGTTATAAATAATATAAATACAATTTTATAACTGTATGTCATAAGTTTATTAATTTTTACCAAGATCACTGCTATAGTACTATATTATGTCATGGACTTAATTTGTTAAAGTGAACTTAAATTTAATATTTATTATGTTTTCATTAGTTCTTTATTACACAAAATACTTCAAACCTTAAAACAAAATAAAAATGGTTCTTGAGGTCAAAGAGACATTAGGGAAACGCTGTTGATGAAATTACAACACAAAATATCCCATCATGCAAAATAAAGGTTAATGAACGAAGTAATATTATTTGCTCGCTGTGGAGAGGAGTGTTGTAACAAACATTTCGGACCTTTGAGAGACCTCTCTGGCCAAGCTTTGTCCACTGGACTGCAAAATAAACGTTATCATGTAAAAGACAATCCAAACAAAGGGAAGAAAACATCAATGAAATAAATTTTTAACTCATGAAATATTTTCTATAAATAATAGTTTAGATTATTTTATTTTTTAATTAGAGGTCAACTAGAGGGTGACTTAAGTTAAATTATTCATAAAATAAAACTGAACGTATTTAAACGTTTCTTAGATCAAACTGTTTGATTTGATTTGAGGATAGAGTAAGTTTATGGGCTGTTTATGGGAAGGCATATATCAGAGATAAATAATTCCTTGGTAGAAGTTTGTAAAAAAACTTCTTTGAAAAAAATTTAAAAAGATAATTTTTATGTGAGGTTTTTTACCAGCAAAGCTGGTAACGTCAGATAGCCACAGACATCATCTAAAGTCGTAGAAAAATAAATTTATCCTTAATATTAGTTCTTTTTAATACATTTTTTATTCATGCAAACCCTATATCAACAATTCTTTGCCAAGAATTCTTCACTTACTTACTTGATACTTGAAGTCTTTCCCATGATATCATCTGACTTCGGGAGCGTCAACTTTC
This sequence comes from Flexamia atlantica, assembly GCA_035578135.1. Lineage (NCBI taxonomy): Eukaryota > Metazoa > Arthropoda > Insecta > Hemiptera > Cicadellidae > Flexamia > Flexamia atlantica. The sequence goes on along the minus strand of JAQJVK010000008.1, from coordinate 26,379,198 downwards.
CCTCTTCTATGGAGGGCAAAAGGGGGAGGGGTTGGCTGATACTGGAACTGTGGGATTTGGCTGAATTCAAAACAATCTTTGAAATCATTAAAAAGTTCTGCAATAAAAACCCGTTTTAGTTCACTCTTGAATTTATTTATTATTTATTCATAATTGTTTTTGTCTATTGTTCAGATTTTAACAGGGAGTGCTTGAAAGATCCTCCTGCCTAAATAATTGGGCTTATGTTCATATAAAGACAATTTATGCTCTTCTACAAAAGTATTCTTAAATCGAGAATTATGGCCGTATGAATTTGAGTACCGGTGAAATTACTGGTCAATTATTTTAAACATAAATTGATAGTTCATAACTGAAGAGTCACGGTGTCGTTAAAAAAGCATGGCTCTCAGAGCCCTTTTTGCCAAATTAAAAATTGTCCTCGTGTTCCCTTCAGTGGCTTACCAAAAAAAACTACCGTGTAGGAGATGATGATTGGTGTGACCAATCGAAATCAATCGTAATTTTTCACCTTTTGTGTATAGTTTTGTACGTAAATACAGTATAATTGTTAATATATTTTTATATTTGTAAAATGTTTTTATTTACATGCAGGGAATATAACAGCACGTGTCATGCTATTCAAGATCTTATTTAAGGATTCATTGTATTGCACAATATCCTTGTCACAAATTTTAATAATTTCAGATTAAATTAACTAAGACATCAAATTACGATAAAAGTAAAATATTTGAATATTAATTAAATATCGAGTTTCCGCCGAAGTGAAAAGAAAATATTAGAAACGATTTTTGTAAGGAAATAAAACAGGAAACGGTGCCCCAGAAAAAGCCTCATGGTACATTTTCCGTCCCACAAATTATACCTGGCGCCAATTCTTGGGGCCCACGCCGTCCATAAGACTAATGTAACTTTTAGCATTGGGCTTATGGACGGCGTGGGCTCCAAGAATTGGTGCTAGTTATAAATAGTAATAATAAACTATTTTCAGCAAATGGATTCCTCAAATGCAATATGAATTGTAAGATATTAAGATCAACATTATCTTTCTGTCACATCATCTATATTGTATAACTGTTCTCTGCAAATTAAACAACACGAATTTTACATACGCTTCAACAAGAGCAAACGCTGCAGCAAAAGAAACTTGTTTAGCATTACCCTGGTTGTGGACTCGAGTTTAAAATTTTTTTATATTGACTAAAATGTACTTCTATTCTACTTTGTAGCTATTTTCTTCTATATTTTACTAATACTTCACTTCTACTCCTGCTATTGATACTGCTTCTTGTTTATCCCTCTTAGTTTACAACGAACACTTTACGGTCCAGAAAAAACAAACAAAGTGCTTGAGTTATAGAATTAATTGGGCTTGATTACCAGTAAGTCGCAAGTTAAAAATACAATACGTTGAAGGAAGAAGACCAAATATGTAAATGAAAAGGGAGTTCAATAGTTGAAAAGTAATTAAAAGTTTGTTTGTCCATCAGGCGCAATTGCCATTGACTGTATCAACTGCTCCTATGCATAGTTAATTACCTGTCAAAAGTCTTTATAAAATGACATTTTCTATCAGATACAAATTATTTAATTTGTGAAAACACTTCATTTCCAATTGTTAACGTAGTCGTTATGTTTATTTAAAATAGTTTTTATACCGGCTACATTTTTTGTAAAAAAAATCCGGTGTTTTTTTCCCTCATGTTTGAAATGGACTCTGTGTAGATTGTTCATTACGTTTATTAGTGAGAACATTGGCTTAGTGTAAATTGATTGCCTAATGTGAATTCGAAATGCTGCAGAAAACGTGCAGACCGTATTATGTTGATTAATGATTTTGATTTTTTATTTATATTTTTTTGTCAGCACTGTTTGGCGGAGAATGTTCGTCTAAAGATGGTTTTAGTCACCTAGCGATAGTAAAACCTGGATGAATACCTCATATTTTAATGGAGGTATATTACTGATCATTAAATAAAAAATAAAAACAAATCAGAGGCTAAAAAATTACCAAATATGGATAGATTTGTTCTAACATCCTTCTTCCCTCCTTTCTGCAAATTTTCAATTGTAATTTTTAAGATAATAATTACAGAGTAAATAAAAATATCTTCACAATAGATCAAAGACTGATAAATTGAGAAGGTTAAAGTAAGTATGTTACCTTGTAATCCAATTATGTGGGAGTGTAGTTACAATGGACGGAAATGAAACGGAACTGCCATCTACGCAACCTGCCTCTCTTCCCACTACTGTTGAAGACAACCAAGCAAGCCATAGCGCTTGCGCTGTAGCGGAAACAGAACATATTTTTTTTCTACCTAATAATACAGAGGAAAGCAAGCTGGACGAAGGAATATATAAAGACGAAGGAAACACTAAAGAATCGCCATCAAAGCAATCAACAAAGAGAAAGTCATGCTGAAGAACAACCAAGTCATGAAACCACGATGGATTTGAATATGATAGGCGGATCCGATGTGGATAGTACGAAAGAAGGAAATACCCCTCCCCGTTGCAGCAGACCTGCATACTCAGCGAATTGCAAATGCAAAACAACATATTTCAATCCAACATAGCGAGATTTGACATGATTTTGAAGCCCCATAATAATAACATGGGGAGTGAGTATGCAGGTTTGCTGCAACAAGTAAATTAAAACTGGGTGAATTTAATACAATATTTATTAGATCTGAACTAAAAGAAGCCATTTATCAAGTTTTATCAGGATATATTGAGAAATGAGAGGGATATAGAATTTTACTTATTTCCTATAAGGTTAACATTGGGACAACGTACTGTGTTTACTATTTTCAATACCTCGGTAACCAATGGACATAGAGCAGTGATTCAAAATAAATTTTGTTTGAGCTGGATTCAATTGTGCTAACAAAAATTCGATTATTTTTATTTTTCTATGTACAAAACTAAAAAAACATTATTGGGGGTTTACCCCCCTTGCGGTAGTCCGATCTGGCTGGCTTACGAACTCGTCCGAATAATTACTACTTTACATATCCATGCCAAATTTCATTAGGATCGGACCATTTTTACGCGAGTTATCGTGCTTATTTGACTAGGATTGATTTCTCATCAGTTGAACATTGATTTAAAACATAATTTAACGTTAAAAACTATATTTTATGAAATATCTCGTAAGATATTGTAATGCATGCTATATTCTGTATTCAGGTAATATATTGAACTAAGCAAGTACATGAAGTGCCAAAGTAATAAATAAAGTCAACAGCCTTGTACTATGTATAACATCAAATACAGTTAATTCAAAATTACGAGGCGATGAAAATTCAACAGGATATAATTTTGGATGTGCATTCTCCTTCTATGGTGAATTTGGTTGATCAGCAAATCAAATAGGCTAAAACATTGATTGAAAAACAGGTAATTGTATTAAAAAAATAACACATGACAATTTGCCAAAACAAAGGCATAAATATCAACTTTTATGACCCAAGATAGAGAACCATATAAGTAAGTTACACAATCCTATTCAAAGAATAAAAACTGGGTTTAGTAGCCAAATAATTAGTTATTTTGGTTTATGAATATAAATTGTTGTACGTATAATTAAAACCTCTTAGTTTTTTGCATAATATTTTTATAGAGTAATTTAATTTTCCAACGATTAGCTAAGACTGCAAAAATACAGCTCAGGTGCTTCTTATACCTTGAGTCATGAGTGCAAATATTCATTGAATTGTAAACTTTGCCACTTTTTTAAAGAATGAAAAATTGCTAATAAATACTTGCTGCAAAGTTCAAGAACTGAGTCTTACTTTCTAACTAAAATTAAAGAGGTTTTTTGTTGTCCAGATGTAACTGACCACGTACAACCAGTTAGCAACCTAAGGATAAAAAATAACCTTTCTCTCTTATAAATTACATTGGACCAGAAATTCTTTTAATTCTCAGAAACGTCACAATTAACACTGACTGTTTACAGTTTAATTGGAATCTCCGGATGGCATTGCAGCCGTGTGGACATTGTTTCACAGCCGTGACGTCAGAAGCTACCCATTATTCATGCTTCACAGCTATAACGATCCTCTGCTCTATTTCCTTACCATTTCGTTAATATTGAGCTTTTTCGTTTTTTTTTTGTATTTTCCAGTTTTTACTCTGTCTCTTTTCTCTTGCACAGTATAAAAAAAATAATAAAGTGGAAAAGATTGACAGAAAATATGTGTTGGATGAGATTAACTATTTATTTTTGGAATTTGTATACAATATCCTCAAAGTTCATAAACTATGCAATTTAAGTTAATTTATGTTCATACGTAAATTTACGTTCATACGTACAATACCTCAAAATAAAAAATTGAATACAGTACTACAATCATAATGAACCAGGATTTTCCTATGCTAAATGTTTTATTATAATAATTATAATTATAATTGTAATAGTTGAAATTGGCTTTTTGGCATTCAAGTATGCGTTGTAGAACTCTTACGGAATTTTGCAAGGAAACATTACTAGTTTTTTCACACACGGTGAAACTACAGAACAGCTAAGGCAGCTTTACTATCAACAAAACAACATAAATCCAAGAAGAAAGTACATTTTTGTTATCTCGATTAAATTTATATCATTTCAATACAGATCAGTACACGAAGCAATGGTCACGGCAGTTGGATGAATAATTAATGTTGGAGGCGTAATTTAATTAATTCTAACACTGATGCTAATAACGCTATTAGCTTAAATTGAATTCCAGACCGTGAAACCTGTTTTTACCAAACAGCGCAGACAAATGCTTGCATAAATCTTATCATAAACGTATGTATACCTTCATCAGACAAAAACGGTAGCTGGGATGCGAAAAAAACACAATTTTGGTGATGCCATAATGTATTTTACGTATTTATACAAACAAACCTAGCCGAACAGCCAACCAATAAATTCGAAGTTAGAACGACAAATTTCGACGTTTGTTCGATCCACCTGAGAATCGCGGTGCGGCGTTGTGTGGGGGCAGGAGGGGGTGGGGTGTAATTGTGGTGGTTATGTAGGGAGGGGGGTTAAGGGAGGGGTAAATGATGAGGTCATCAACGACACTGATGTATCATGTGACGAGCAATTAATTATTGCAAAATGTATTGGTGCCGCAACACACACTCACACACTCGAAAAAGCTGCAACATTCTCTTTCTCCCTTACTCTCACTCTATCTCTTTTCATCCCCTCCCGAACTTTTACTTTATCATTAAAATTAAGTCTGAAACATAATTTTGCAAATGTACGACTGAGAGGGGAGGAAGAATCTATATTCGACTTGAGCCGTCTAGGGCGAGTGGGTTGTAGTGGCAGGGGAGACTCCCCACCCACTTGAACCCTTATACGAACTTGTTCGCCTAAGGAGTGCGCACTTAATAATAGGTCTTGTTTTTTTAATAGCCTTAAAGAAACCTTTGAACTACATCTTTGGCTAAAATATACTTAACTACTTCATGACCTTTAATTCCTTAAAACATCAAGAAACCCAGAACTATTTTATGACCCAAAAACTTTTTTTATATATATAACACCGAAGGAAAATTTTAAATCGAGTAAACAAAATGCGATTTATAAGTACATTTTGTCAACTCGTTCATAAAATCTTACGCTTTTTATATTATTAGTAGGGTTTCTTTTGTTTTCTTGCAGTTAATTGGTTCATACTGTTCTGCAGTGGTAAACCTATTCAGTTAAAAACTTACTTTGTACTAGATGTTCTATAACAATGAACTACAAAAGCAAAAGCGTGTTGGTATATGGAATATATGGGGCATTTAAGTAGAAAATGTTAAATTTTGGCGGTATAGTTTTAGTTTTTTTACTTTAGTACGGTTGAAAATATTGATATATTAAATAAGCTTTGAATATTTAAATGGCCCCTATTTTGAGTGGGGACAAAGTAAAAACAAATCAGCACCAATAAAAAATTGTATTGGTTCTTACAGACAAATCAAAATTCTAGTGGGTACCTCAAGTAGTTTAAAAGCCTGTTAAATTATTTCTCGTGCATACTAAGAGAAGATAAACTAAACGAGTAATACACGTGTCCTTAAGAGGTACTATGCTGATTTTTCCCAAAGAACCAAATTAATTACTTATGAAGCACTATGTATACTTAATATCTTGAAATAAATATGACATTCTATTATCTTCTTGTTTATGTCTTGAAAATCTTCGATTTATTCAAATGGTTTGGTAAACTTACACTTACACACATACATGGCCATTATTTATTACAATAGTCACTTAAAAATAGATCTGACCTACAATATTGTCCTCATAACAAAGTTCTTCATTGCAAAGTTTGATAAAAGGTGAAGTTTATTGTTTAGTACTGAACAAAATATTAAATTTCTAAAAATGACTGACTCGCTTGGCTGTGGAGGATAAGGATCGATACTAATTCAACACAGTAAGGTGATAGTAACCCAATTTACAGTTACACATCTCAATATAAAAAAAATCTTTTAATAGGCAAAGAACTAACAATAAATAACAATATCTTAATTCAGCCTATTCAGCTGTAACCACTGCCTTTCGTTGGGTTATATTGTCTTTGGTATATAAAATAAATCACACAAATTAAAATCTCTAGGCTACTCCATATGAAGATCTATATAGGAACATTAATATGTACAATTGAAAAGGGTACGTTAATCCATCTATAATCTAATACCATGAATTTTCAAATCATTTAAAAGGATACCATAATTACAATTTACTATTCTTATTGGTTGAGCCATTATCTACATTATTTCATTTACACTTCCAAATTTTAAGGTCTTCTGTTTAAATTATTTCATCTCCTAGATTATATTATTGATTGACTCATTAATTGTTGATTATTATGACTTAGTAGGTTGTTTGGACAACCTTTTCCGGGGGCTTCTTGAGAGACCCTCCGTCGATGGTCCGGGACTTGCTTGGTGGTCGATGCCCAAGGGTCCTCTCTCTCCGGGGTGTTGTACCGGGAGTAGAGGCATCATTTACTCTTCCACCCGGTAGTTGAACTTCCCCCGGGCCCAAAGGCTTCTTCTCCCTAAACTACTTGACCGCCTTCCTCTTCCCTTAATCCATGGCGACTCTCCAAAACGTCTCTTCCCAACATTTACAAAACTTTCCCCTACCAATTTAGTATTCCCCCAGATTTAGCTTAGCTCCACCTCTTGACCAATTAAAACAATTTTCCATTTAGGCAAACAATGCTGTTGGTTGATCGCCGTTGGTTGAGTTTGTCAACGTGCAGATGTTGCTTTACTGTTGTCGGCTTAATTTTTGTCTACAGCAAATTAATTTCCAGCGGATATCTTGGACTGTCACAATAGGATGTTAAAACCTAATTCATCCTCTTGTGTTTCTGGCTTGTGGTAGACTGGAAATGGTTCTAAATGTTGTTTGATACTAATTTATGATAAAACAAATTGTTTTAATTTTGTGCTAACGTTTAAAATAAAAAATAAAATAGTTTACAATAAAAACAATTTTTTATCATGTATCGTTTTGAATATGATAAATATATTTTATGTATGTCGTAAAAAATTTAAATATTTTTGCGAATACCTAAAAAAGTATGACAAATATATTCTATACTTTAAATTTGATGCCTTTTAGGTTATATTGTAGCTTAATAGTTACCATATTTACTCAATAACGATTCTAAATCCAACATAAAAATATACTACTTTGTTATAACCCAATAATCTTTAACATTTTTTTATACAGCTATATAGACAGCTCTACGTTTTTATAAGGAGTAGAAGTTATAAATTCAGTATTAGCACGACAGAAATAAACGTCATTGGCTTAACGAGGAAGAGGTCAGATAATGGTTTCCAGGTCGCAGTAACGATTCTAAGTATCTCCAAAGTCAAAGGGCCACTCCCATTGTTTCATTGATGGTAATTCATCCTTAATATAGCCGATTCAAAGAACTGTTATCCGTTAAAGCTTGTTCAATTACTTGTAAATAACCGTTCTAACAAAGCTTGCATGGAAAAAGGAATTTAAACAAGCTTAAAAAGGTCATTTTCTTACTTATACTGGAGACTAATCAATATATATATATATATATATATATATATATATATATATATATATATATATAGAGAGAGAGAGCGAGAGAAAATTGTGTGTTGGTATATTTAGTGCTTCAGCCAAAACTAAACGTCGTAGACCCTTGATCATGGTATAATTTAAAGCTTGGAATCTCACGATGTGCACTATGGTGGTTGGGTTTCGACATCTTATAGGGTTTAGGCACAGAATCGTCCGCAAGGAACCTATGTCAAGGATTCTGAGAGTATTTTAGGTTTTATTTGTTTATATCTAAACATAGGGTTAAATTTGAAATAGTTACAGACATGCAGCTACTACATTTTTTTGTACAACAGGTGAGTACAGTCTTATTTACCAAATGTGTTTTTATTTACGTTTTCAATAATTTATTAAATTCGTACTGGTCGGTTATGTTATTAAAAACATAAAGTACAGTAAAATAAAGTGTTACATATTTTTTTGCATTAAATTCAAAGTTAGTGGTAAAATTAAGATGAGTAAATGCCAAAACGTACGAGAAAATGTTTGTAATACCGTATGTTATCAAATAGGTAAACAGTTGCACGAAAAAAATTAAACAACGAAGAAAAAAACACATCTAATAGTATTACGGGAAAATTCACAGCAACATTAAGAAATACTGTCGTAACAGATTCGAACAGAAAGGGAGACAGACGCACAAGGTGAGGAAAGAAATAATCAGAACATAGAGATAATGAAGAACCTCTGAAAAAACAATCAAATTGAAGAAGCTGATTTAAATTAAACAGCTTTACAAGCCGTTTGCAGGAGTCAGAGAACTATGAGTTGGATCATGGTGGATACATATAATCTATATTTCAATCAAACATAGATTATATTGAATACCCGACTTAGTATTTTGCAGGATGGACAACATTTGTAGTTCAAGAATGAAGAACTTTATTTCCATTAAGACAGTATATTTACAGTTACTAGGTAAACGTCATATTAAAAAGAGTCCAAAGGCAGTCCAAATAAATCTGAGGCTGAAACACCATGCAGAGAAAGACAAACTTCACTCAGCACTCGAATCAAACAAAATAGCTACTTACAGCTTCTTCATTTAAAAGAAACAACTCTTGGATGAAGGAGAATGGGTTTGCCAACAAAGTTAATGCAGTAGTAATTGCATAGCAAATAAATTAAAAAGGGTGACACAAAATATGTACTGTTTGGAAGGGCAAAAACTTTTACCACCAAATATGCCACCCCAGATTTTCTCTAATATATGTATGGAGAAACGTCAAAATATATTGAATATTTACATAACATTTTACGTTGTAATGCTTGCTTCTAAATTACATATTTTGGAGCTACTACTTTGGCCTTCATAAGATTTTTTTAACCCAGCGAAGAGGGTTACCAAACAGATAGTTGGCAAATAGAGTAAATTAATACTCTAGGGATTTTTAGGGATTGTTTTGTACAGATAAAATAAGAAACGTGCTTTCAATGCTTTGCATTAGCCCCTCATGCAGTTCTCAGCAATTAGTATCAATGAAATTTTCTGGTTAAATAATGTAACCTATTAATATAAACGGGTGCAAAGTTAAAACACATACAAATATAACCAAATGTCATCATGGCTCTTGATAGTTGTCAGAGATACAAGCAAAATAACCTTTCAAAACTTCATTACTTTTGCAGCCTAATCCAAAAAATAATAAATTTACAAAATGCAGCGGTGGTAAACCCGAGGTTGGAGGAAAAAGATTTTAAATAAACAAGTCTCAGTGGAAAGGTGAACAGTGGTCGTAAGCTGATTTTGTGAAGCCGCGAGAGGCAATTGCCCTATCATAACTGGCTTAGTCAGAAACCAAGCGAGGCTTCACTATTTACAACTCCAACTGATTATATCTTGCCTTCAAAAAAGAATTTCCCAGTCTCAACATGTTGTCTCCTATGTGTTTTAAATTTAACTTTAAAGTGTCAATGGAATAATGCTACTTATTTCTACAAGTCTTTTCATAATGTATGTTTTTCGCCACTTACTCGTTCATTTATTTAAGTGGATCAGCACTGTTTTATAAGGTCTTAAAAATATGAATTTCGGGTTTTTTATTTAGATAAACAGATTTTACTCTATAACCAACTTTATTAACATGGACGATGACCTGGAATGCAAGGCCAAAAGTCTGTTCGAGTGAACGTATTAAGAGAGTGACTGAGTTCAAATATTTGGGCGTCTTTTTTTTAGAAAATTAAATGATAATATCTAGATTTTTAGATGATAATCTAAATTTATTTTTTTCTTATAGATGAAGATATTTCTTCGTGGCATTTGCTAAAAACCGTATATGATGCATACGTGCAATGTCAACTATTCTTCTAGAATAACAAAGACAATTTTCTTTTTACCTTGTTTATAAATTTATATCACAACTTCCAATAGATATTAAAGTCACCTATCCTTCCTCATTACATATCCTTAATGCAGTCTCCAAATAAACAAAATCATTTTACGAATAGTTCTTAGATGTAGGTTGTCAGGGAATCCAAGCATTATTTCTTCCATTATGCTTCAACGAGAACACCATTACTTCAACGATTGAGTAAATAAGTTTACCCACATCGCAATCTAATGATCCGCATCAGACAACATCCAAATTAAACGCTCATTCCGAGATGTGAGTATTCCACAGGGTCCACGTCATGGAGTAAGTAGAAATGTGGACAGTGTCTGATTTTTGCGTTTCAGTGTCACATTGTTGCTAGTGGGATTTTCTGACGTATCGATATGAAAAGTACCCAATTACGTTATTTTTTTAACACATTCTTGCAGTTTCTTTGGTTGGGGGTTCAAATATTAAGCATTAAGTTTATAATAATTTTCAATCACCCTTCTGATAACAAATCAGGCAAATTATAATATTATAGTAGGTAAAAAACCTCACACGCAAATGTTTTACGAAATAAAAACAAAATCTAGCTGGTTAGTTGCAAAATATTTTACAAATATATTAGACGTAAAAATAGTTGGATTTTTGCCAGTAGTCAGCAGTGAAACTAACAAGAGGGTAAGAAATGGTAAGGAGAAAGTCACTTGACGATTAAATCATTTCATTTCTTTATTTTCACCAGAAAAATCTTTGGCGAATGATTTTACATGAATAATTTACAAAAATGATGGGAAAACGGGCTTGTTTGACAAACGCTAAGGCAATTATAGACCGGACAATTGAGGGCAATATCAATCTTGTCGTGTAGGCCCGCTTATCTGGGCCAATAAACATCGAACCCCACATGGGCGGTAAATCCGAACACACACTTGCATAGCCACAACATTCACACTCATCCAAACCAACATACACAGATATTTTTCCAAACCGATGTTAAATGTTTTACAACTAATAGTACCATTATACGTCTATTTATGTTTGAAAGTTACCTTCCTGTTACAGCAACCTCTTGGATATAGAACAGATTGTCTAAATAAGGGAAGATCGCATATTGCAGAATGCATTATGAAATCTAACACATCGTCGTGTTAAATAAAGATTAAGTTTATTATAAAGTGAGCTACAAAGCCTATTGGAGTACTACGTGGAACATTTTATTACGATTCCAAAAACTCTTACATGGGAACGCTATTAATTATGTTGTAACATATTTCTACAAACCAAGGGAATATTTTACTATGTGTTATATTTTTCCAGTGTATAATAAATCATATTTAAAATAACAGCATGTAATTTTTAAACCTACAGTTAATTATTTGCTGGACCAATAAAAAATTATAATCAAGACAATAATCTAAAATATACTCTTTTCTTTAACAAGACGACTAACATGATTTTGTCCCATCGCTCTTCTTTATTCTAAAGCCTTTTATCTTTGAAAAAAAACTGATAAAAATCATGACCTCAATGCCAGAGAAAAACTATAATTTATTTAATTACTAACCCCAAAATGAACCGTTTTATTTATTGAAATTACGGGTAGATTGGCATATAGTACAATGATCAGTTGATAAACTTGAATTGGAAAAATCCTGATGTAGCAGATGTACTAATCCATAAGCTAAAAAAAATATATAAGGAAAATAATTTTGTTTGATTAAGTGTTAGTCTTCTTTGTATTATTTTCTTTCCATGCAAACAGATTGTACAGAAAAAACGCTGTGCAGAGGAGCATGTATTGTATTAAAATTAATTAAGAAATAAAGGCCATTGACATAAACCAGTTTATATTCACTTTAGATTTTGTATGAATTCCAGCAATAATGATGATTTTTTTTTAAACAAACAATCATGTTCGTCTTGAGTATCACATAGATTACGTCTTACAAGTGCGTTTGAACTAGGTAACAGTTTGCTTCCTGAGGTGCAATTTCTATTTGGATTAGCTAATAAAAATATTTATGCAAGTATTCTTATACGTTAGGGGAATTTTTAAGGCTTTTGAGCCCTCTTAAATGTTGACAGGTCAACTAATTAGCCAAATATATTATTTAAATCAAGATATTGCTTCCATTTTTTAAATGTTTTTCAAATAAATGTCCTAAATTGAAAAAGTAGATTTATACTGCGCCTAAACAGGATAAAGTGCCAGATCAACCAATGGGAAGACCATCCGGACGGTCTAGTTCCGTTTGTTTCCATCGGGATGCGTTTTCTTATCCTTCTTTAAAAAATTCTTATAGCTGTTGCCTTATTTAATGTTTATAATAAATTTGTATATACCTATAAGAACATTCTTATCACCTTTTTGTCTGTAAGAAATCATCTGTATTTCGTTTTTCTCTATGATTATTCTTCATCTGATTGAATCGTATTTTAATAATGTTAATACTAGTATCTGTATATTCTATATAGGTTAAATTCTTTGCAACGTGGTCAGAACAATAATTTGATCAATAATGTAAACGTTATATCCAATGTAGATTTGTAAAATTACTACCTATCATAAGTCTTTTTTTACCGAAGTGAATATTGTAACCAGCAATATATATTACAAGTTTGATAAATATTATGTCGTATTATATAATGTAGGTATTGAGTACTGAATACTATACTGCTATCTTAACAAAAAAAGGATAGTGCTGGATTAGAGGAAAGTGAAAAAAGTATACTAGTGATCAAAATATTTATTTAAAGAAATCTACATTAGTTTAGAAACAAACTAAAAGAGCCTAGGTTTTAATGTTTTTCAGAAGCACGTATAAAATGCACAAGGCTGCACAGATTTAACTCTCCTGTTTCCTGCCAGACGGCAGCACTGTATAGATCGCTATCTACCACCCCCTGGTACCCCACCCTACACCCCCGCACCCACCTTACACCCCCGAGCTCCCAGTCTAGCAGCTGATCGTAGTAAACAATATCCCGTATATCCGAGCGGAACCCGACCGTTCTTCAATTTTATCAGTCACTCATCTTAAAATGTTTATGGTCATAAATTTAAGCTTGTCTATTTTTGCAAATTTTCCTCTAAAAAACCTGCCTCAACTTAATGATGTTTCTTTTCTATTGAATTCGTTTCTATTTGTTATTATCATTTCTGTCGTTTTTTTTGTTCTAAAATGAATATTTTCATTTATATAGGCAAAGCTATGGCCTTTTGGCCTCATATGATTCAATTGTGAAGAGATCTATGTAATGCAAATGTAACATAAAACACGATAGAGCATTTAAAGTATGCTGAGAAAAACACTGCTATGTGGCTTTTAAGTTTAGTGATTGGTAAATAAGGACTTTTACAATTCACTTTGCTGGTTAGGTTACAATTCACTTTGAATCAGTTAAAGAGCCGTGATCCATTCCTGAATTATGGAAAACCTGGGTTTACTTACACATTTTTCCATTTATATGTTTAAAATCGTACATAATCTCATAAAATCTTTTCAAATGCACAAATGGCCACGGAAACGGTACATTTATTTGTGAATATCATATAAGCTGCGAATCATAAACAAATTAAAATCATAAAGTTTTGAGTATAAATGAGTAAAAAAGGGTATATATGGGATTACAAATTATATATAAAATATTTCAATACATTACATTTGTTATTCGAACGTATTCCTTGGCGTCATCATTAGAAATAATGTAATAATTAAATAGGTAGCCTATAGGTTACCTTTCCAGGTAATAGTAAAATATAATTACTTTACCTAAGCAAAATAAGTAATATTTCTCATTATTAGTTATTTGTGCATCTAGGGACTAAAGTGCAACTTTTTCTCCATGAGGGAAACTGTTGTCGCCCGATGGCGGAACCGAGGGGGACAATTTTTCCGAAGGAGAAAAAACACTTAAGTCCCCTGAGGTACACAACATTTTTCCTCCACCTACACTATTAACAATAACTGTGACAATATAACTTTTCCTTCATATGACCCTTTTCTTCTTTAAACTAGGCTAGATTAGAATCACATATAAATATATAACTTTAGCTACTTATGCAATTTAAACAACAATTTATTCACACTTTCTCAATATTTTAACACTATTTTTTCTAAAGTCTATTAATTAAAAATACCTCCCAAAACTTGTATGTACATTTAGGTACATGATGTAAGAAACGATCATGTTTTTTAAAACGTTCGGCATATTGGAAATGGTTATAAAAAATTCTAAATCAGGTGTTTTTATATTCAGTGTTGCCAACTTAATCCACACAAAATATTATTATCCGGCTATTAAATGCATATGGTTTTGTTCTCTTAAGTTGAAACACTGAAATTCTTGAATTAAATTTAGAGTAAGCAAATGAAAATCGACAGTGTTGTCACATTTTCTCACTTTACATCACGGTGTTGCCAGATTTCTCCCCAAGTATTTCTTATGAGATTACTTTTAGTCCCATGGTGGAAAAAGTAGATTGCTTTTAGTCCCGTGGGAGAAAACATAAGTAAGTACATCCCATGGAGTATAAACTATTACTTTAGTATTCAATTCCAGGGACTAAAAGACGACTTTAGATAGTAGGAAATATAAATATATAAATATCTGGAGGAATATTTATAATAGATTAATGAAAAACAGTCATATTCGTTCAATAAAACACAAGGAAAACATACGTCAGATGTTAACATACTTGTATACTAACTTACGTGTCTGCAGATTTTCTGCACTGCGACATGCCTGAACATATTTTTCTGTACCTTAATTATTCATAGCCAAATATTTATCAACCCAAAACAGCCCAAGTTTGTTTCTTCCTCTGAACTTAAAACTGTTTCTTCCAACTTGGAATTCTTTGCGATTCTTACCACGTACTGTGAGTCTTACGATTGTCTGCGACACAGCTGGAAAGAGCAGACTTGTGGTTCTTGTGATTAATAAGTTATATCATTTTCTATAATTTGGTTTTTACTTAGTTAGATTCTTAATAAAACGCCTGTAATAAATAAAAGATCCCACCAAAAAAATACTAAATAATCACAGGTTTTCTTTTTCATTACCTTATTCAAGCAACCAAAGCTTATCATAGCATATGCACGCTGCATACCTTCTTATTACACTAAAAATTTCTACTTTAATTACAAAGAATTCCAAACGCCTTATTTTTTTTCATTCCAAATATAAGTACAAAATATTATATTTTACTACAATTAGGTCTAATGACTTGAACATAATAATTTTCATTAATGATGCATGTTTTGGCTTTTAACTATGGTTATTAACAAAACAAGTTACCTTATAAAAACTAATTTTAGAAATATTTTACTTGAAACAAGTATTTTCCGTACATGGTTTGAAAAATCCGCTGCCTTTCCACACAAACACACCTATACCAATCCTAAACCTACCAGCTTCAATCCATCTTGATATATAAGTTAATAAGTTTGATCATATCAGTGATTTCAGGGAAAAGGCAAAAATTCAAACAGTTATTGAGTGTTTCAAAGTCCAAACTGCCCTGCTTGTCCATAAGATCATCTTATATGGTAAGCCACTTTACCTGCGTAGGAAATGGGTGTCCCGCAACAAGTACTAGGCAGGAATGTCTTTTGCAGTTCCCAATGGTGGCTTGAGCTAGGTAAAAAAGCCCTTTTCCTTTTTCGGACCTGCAGCATAATCCCTTCTTTCAAAAGTAAATTTAAAAAATGTGTTTTGAAGTTACATTTTAGTTTTGATTTCTGTGACTTGAAAAGCAGTCATCTGAAAAAATCATAGTTGTAACTTTGAAGAGCACTGTAAATAAATGCATTAATATTTATTTACTACTAAGACTGTACTTTTTTTATTTTTCAACCGGAACGACACAAGACACAAGAGATTGAGCGACCGTCAGCCGGTATATGAACGAGCGGAGTTTGGACGACGATAAATGGTTCTGCTTATCTCGGCGGCCATATTAACTGTCCGACGAGAGCGGCCTTTCTCATCTTAATACTGCTATAAAGTTGTAAAGTTTTCGTCCACCTTTTTACATTCATAATCACTAAAATAAATAACTACGTGATTGATCATATAAACGTTTTAGAATAGCCTCAGGAACAATTTGTAATTTTCAGGCATACTTTTTTCCAAAAGTCTGGGATAGCAGTTTTTGGGGATAAACTTCTTTAACTAATAACCCTAAATATACCTTTTGACATCCTACATTCGCAGGTGATCAGGTAACTACAATAACTTGGCCGGGCAGTTTAACTTAAATTAATTTTGAACATTAAGACATTTAGACATGTGTTGATTGTATTTTAAAATCTGTTTATCAGTTTTTTTGTAACAAAAAATCAGTTGAAGACCAAAGTTCAAAAATCAAATTCTGTTACATAGTCCCATAACTTTTTTACGACCAAAATAGTACCTCAACGTTACATAGTTCAAATGTTTGACCCTATTCCGTCAAACATGTAGTGGATTTGTTCACTAACATTTGAAATTCTTGACCTGAGGTACCGTAATGTTGTATTAAATGTTACTTTATGTCCGGGTCAAAAGCAAATTAAAAGGTAAATATGTTATTCTTTATCCTTAAAAATATAGAACAGATAAAATATAGAAAAGAACGTACTTATCACATTTCCTAAACTTTGTTTAAAGTAACTAAACGCTTGATTAATTTAAAATTGTCAAATTGTTTACATATTTACTATGTAAATAGCACAGAATGTATAGGAATGAGGGAAATATGAGGACTTAAATCGTGTGGAATATCGATATGAGATGAGAGGAAGAAGGCTGATACGATAAAAAGCGGAAGGAAATCAACAAAAACCTCTTTCTTCCTTTGGAGACGTGGCCTTCTCTTTTTATCAATTGTTACATAACCGTTTGTAAACGGTATGTGAACTTGTACGAACATATCACCGCTATAAAGTAATATATATGTGGTATAGTTTTATTGATATGAAATTAATGGTGTAATTCAATATAATTTTAATCGTTTTATCTTGTTTCTTATCACCCCATCAAAAACTTTGTTATTGAGAGAGTAGCTGCGAATTAAATCTGAATTTTAAAGAAGTTATACATAAAACCACATTCGCTCATCCAAAATTAATTAATTCGAAGGTAAAAGTAAACCGTTCAGTAAACTTTATACGTGAACAAAAATGGCTATTCTTGGAATTTTGATTTTATTTATGTTTTTTATTGGTTACAGAATCTGGATATGAAGTTATCCAATAAATATTCCTTGAGGCTTCCGAGATATTTGCCAACAGTAGGGAAACTAATACGCCCCACATATATAGCCTAATAAAGGTAGTTTTACTAAAGAAGACAAAATTGCCTACAGTTTATGTGATTGTGTATTCCCGTTGTAAGGAACCGGTTTTAAAGATAGGCAAGATATATATTTTCATTCCCTTGGTCCTAATGATTTACGTGGGGGTTAGGACAAAATGGATACAGTAAAAATATTTTGCACACAAATTTTACATTTCTATATATTCCAAGTTTAATGAAAACTGGTTGAACAGTTTGGTAAAATTATAAAACTGGCGTATAATCCTCCGATCAAAGAATGTCATTCAGAAATTCCTAACCTTATAAAGAATACCAGGCTTTCTGGCAGAAAGAGAGCCTCGAACAGCCATTTCACTGACGAATCTACTTCAAACCCATAAAAAAGATACAAATTAAAAAAAATATATTCACACATCAAGTCCTGAAATAAAAAAAAGAAGAAATATCAAAGGCATTTACATGTTTAGAGGAAGCATCTAAAATAAAACAATCACATATTCAAAAGTAGTTTTTAATTTGCCTCAAACAAATTATATCCCTAGATCAAAATGTTTTGTTAAAATAAAATATAAAAAAATTCAGACATAAATAATCATTTTTTTATTTACTCAATTAAGGTTACTTACGTATAAGCTGTTCACATCAGTCGTATTCAAGTACTCACCTGAAACAAACATAAAACACATTTATCGACTTCATTTACCAAAAAGTGAATTGAAATGGCTTCATATTACCAAATACTTACTAATTCACAAACATTACCATAATGCATGTGAATTTATGGTGCTAGGGTATTATGGTAATATATTTCTGTAGTATTACTAAAAAATATATTGAAAGGAGAAAATTATTTTAAAAACTAGAATATGTATTTTTACCCATCAGTAAGTAAGCTCAGTTGTAATTGCGCTCGTAATGTAAGTCAGATGTGATTGGTTTCATCAAAGCCATGGCCATCTCCTTCGACCATGATCGAGTGATTATGTCACTATTATCACCACCCACATAGACTATTAGGGCATGACAGCGAGCAATCGAATTTATTTCAACCAAATCATAAAATAAATTAAGTCAAGTATTTTATCATTATTTTATTTTATGATACGTTTACATTAACGTTTCAAACCTATTATACGTCATTTCAAAAGGTTGACATGTTTGATAAAAATTGCACTTACAAGTGATTATGTTAATCGATTCAAGGATGAAAACAAAAGCAATAAAGACTGTTTGTGCCGTTAAAGTAGTAAACGTTTATTCGATGCTCTCGCTTATAAATATTTATTAGCCTGTGGTTACCTTACTAACATGAGGAGCACGTAGAGACATCTCTGACTTTACCCAGTTTCCTCCCCCCTTTCTAAAACTACTCTTTGCCACTGCCGTTTCTTCTCAACTTTCAGTTTCAACTTTGTGTCTTTATATTATTTGATCCCAAGTATAATAATCCTACCATTGTTTAATCAAACTGCCTTATAGATTACGTTCATATCATGAAAGGTATATGAATATAAATAATATTTTATTACAAAACACAGTTTTAATAGCAAAATTTATAGTAGAAGTAATATATATCTTATCTCTTGAAATATTTTAATTTTTTTTTCTCTGGATATTTTTGTTAAACCTTACAGTAAGTACAAATAGTTCCTATGGACAAGTTTTATTCTTAGGCAGACGGTTCAATAGTAGATTAGCAAAGAATTCACATGTTATGCAATATAAATAAAAGAACATTTTTTTATGAATTATAGCCTCCAGAGCTGATAAAACAAAAAAGGTTAGTATACTGAGTGGAGGACTGATGGACCGGGGTGGAGCTTTATGAAGAACGAGGGAGTATGAAGGGGTGTAGGGAGGAGACAATTTTTCCATGAAATTTTTAAGGAAAACCGTTAGCCTATATTCGGCTAGAAATCAGCTCAAAAACACACTTGGACTTATATTTTCGGTGGCTAACCTAAAATCCTAACCTAACCTGACCTAACCTAACCTAACCTCACCTCACCCAAACCAACCTAACCTAACCTAATCTAACCAAAACTTATTATAGACTAATTTATGTCAGCACCTTTCTATACTCCCCCGTCCAACCATCTCTCTCTAGGTGAATTTTTTTTCTGAATTGCTCACCCGGTACAGCTATCGTAGTTAAAGGTTCTGTAAGTTTTTTGACCCTCTGCCACAAATAAATAAGATTACTTTAAAGTCCAGTTGTCTATCTCCCATTATACTTCCGTCTTTAGCTTATTAAAAGCTGAAAACGGAGGTAATATAACCTTTTTTCAAACAAATAGTTTTTGTAAAAGCTATTCAAATAGTGTAGACTGCAGAAACCGCCATTAGAATTTCCAATCAAGGAAATCTCTAGACGCACCTCACCACTATTAAATATATTTTTCATGCGCTTAAATGATAATATATAATACTAGCAGAACCCGTGGCTTCGCTCACGATAAAAATTATCGTCTAACCTTGATATGAAGAATCTAGAGGACTGAATAGAAAATATTCATGTCATGTAGAGATATGTTTGTTTTATGGCGGAATGTAGGATAAAATGTAGATACCACAGTAGGATGTAGGATACCACAGTAGATAGTGAAGGTTTTCTTTTCACCGTTATAACTCGAAAACGACCGGACCGATTTTAACACCAAATGTGTCGATTTTAAGGTACTTCCTTGTAGATTTACCATTACGTCCCTGGATTGCCTAGTAGGCCATCAATTAAGTACAGTAAAGGGCTGAATGTTCGAAACAGTTATGGTGCTATCCGTGGGCAGTATTTCAAACTCGATTCACTTAGTTTTTAACTTAAAATATGGACGGGTAGGAATAATTTAAGATCAACCACTGATTGCAGCATTTATTTTTCCGTGAAAAGCCGGGACACCGTCGAATTAGATGAAAAAGGAATCTGCCAAATTATTGTAACTGGCATGATTGTAATTAAAAACATGAAGGACGGCCTAAGGAAATAACTATAGCTCCCGCTGCCTAAAAAGATGGTACCACATAATGAGCTTATGATTGAACGTATAAGGTACGAAACTAAACCAAATGTAACTTTTATATAGTACGAATAACCTAACAAAATCATCAAAACAACCATAAAACCATGATAAAAGGAATAAAATTATAAATCAGCTGTAACAACGTATCCGTTTGTGAAGCTAATATGCTTGATTGAATAAAATTGGAAATTTAAACAAAAGATCATCCATTACATTAACATGGGGCATTTTCAAAGCTTCAGCTCCACGAAAAACCTCTAAAAACCTCGAATTAAAAAAATCCGTTCTTGGTGAATGTCAACACTCTGTAAGGAACGTCCATGCAAATTTTCAAGGTTCTAGGTTAAGTAGTTTTGGCTGTACATAGGATAGGTCAGTGGTATTTGACAAAAATACAGTAGAAAAGATAGTATAAATATAACTTACAATCAGGGATTTGTATAATTTATAAATTTTTACATAAGTAGATCAAAGAATCATATCATTTCAGCACATTCTATTTGTGACTGAAAAACCACTGTTCTTTTCTCTTTCCATCTTACCGGGATTTAGTCTCAGCCACTGAAGGCAGTATGCTCTTCACTGCCGCTACCGAAATATAGATGGTGCCACTTTACTAATTAATGGTGGATTTTATCTAAACTAAATGTAACTTTTATATAGTACATAATTATGTCCTTGAAACAAATCAACAAAAATCATTGTAGCCATGATCAAAGAAATCAATTTATTATCATCTGCATCAACGTATACATTTCCGAAGCTAACTACCAGCTGATTGTATTATGAACATTAAAAATGTAAACAAAAATCGTCCAACATACTTTTAAATGGGAAAATTTGAAAACTTCGGCCTCGTCAAAAACCCCTTTATACTACGAATTTTATAAAATCCGTTCTTAGCGGATGTCTACGCCCTAAGAGGAACATCCATGCAAAGTTTCAAGGTTCTAGGTCAAGTAGTTTGGGCTGTACGATGTTTCCACTAAGTGGTATTTGACAAATATATAGTAGATATGTGGCTAAATTATAATTCATACATGAAAGGTACCTGGCACGACTGACAGTCGTAGATCCCAAAAACCACGAGTAATGAGTCAAATTGGCCGAGAGTATATAGGCGTATACAGAAAAAAATATACTGACTAAAAGTATTGATTTGTGATAAATGCATTTCATAAATTATTTGGTTTCAAACGAATAAAGGCACAGGTAACTGCTAGTTTATAACAATATTAAATAAACCATCATGGAATTTATAAACAAATTGCTACAGGTTAATCCAAATATTATGTTCACATCAGCAGAAAACACTATAACAATTTTACCTCATAAGCCAGTGAGGTAACCTCCATCTCCGTCTATTGAGCTCGATGCTGTTGAACTACCCGAGATAGCCTGTACAGTTTTATTGATTGGTCCAGGTCTGGCTTTACAGAGACATTGATATGGGGCTTGTTTACTTCTTCAGTGTCTTCAGGTTTAATTGGAATCCTAGTAATTGATTAAAAATATGACGATTTCACAAAAGTAGCTTAGTTTCATGTAGAAACAAAAGAACTGACACTCGAATTACAATTACAATGGTTGACCTCAAATGTCTAATAGTTGACCTCAAATGACCTCAAATGTCTAATGGTTGACCTCAAATGCCTAAGATTAGATTTTTATTTATTTAAATGAAATCTGATTAGGACATTCAACGATAATAGTGGCTTGAAATGGGATAAAATGAATTCCCAAACGCAATGCAGATACGATTTAAGGAATATTTTTTTTGTTCAAAGCCATGTGTTATGAATTTTTCCTTTCGTCTATTATTATTCAAAAGGTTATAGAAAATGAGATTCCGTTGGACTTTTTAATTATAAAAGTTAATAATGTTCCGTTGTCATTTTACCTATTTCTAAAAACATATGAAGTAATATAAAAACATTAATCAATGGTATAATGGATCGAGCTACTGAAATATAAGAAACACTAAATTACATATTACATGATTATAAATTACTGTTACACCTTTAACAGGTTTGGTTGTCCTACATTGTACTAATATTTCTTAAAGTTTGTCTGTTCTTCACATAGTTTTTTGTTACCGCAAAATATACTATTTGTTAACTCATAATATCTCAATAAGCTGACGTTTTGTGGCTAAGACGATATCCAACCAGACTTTCTACATTATTAGTTTTAATACGACATATTAAATTTAACCAGCTAAGAAATTGCCTTTCTCAAAATTTTCATAATTTTCATCAAAAGGAGCAAAATTGTTATTTTTTTCTGAACACTCATGCCTATATGCACTAAAGAGGCACTATTCTTCATGCGATGATTTTTTTTATCCTGTGGATTTGAAGCATAAATCATTGATAATGTTAACAATAAAATGGGTTCTCTTAAGTATCAGGTTTGAGTGATAGGGCAGGAAAGTTATATTATATGGAAGTTTAAGGAATCGGGTATTTGTGTACATTATGCTAAAATGAATCATTTGAAACTGTACCACTGCTATTGTAACATTGTTATAACTTATATAACTTGTATAGATAAAATGTGGTTCAGCCTGATAATTCTTGACCTCTCCCTCAGAACGTGTATAGATTACCTCCATCAGATATCGCAAAGGTAGTTGTGTATTCTCCTAGGTCAACACTTTGCATATCAGTGGAGGTTGGCGTGGCAGTGGACTGTTTGTATCAAGGGGTATCCACCGAGTCTACCTGTGTTAACATGTGATGGCTCTATAGTAAATTATTTCAACAGTGAGGTCCCTAAATAAGTAGGTTGTGTTCCAGTGGGCTTTTAGTTTGATTGCTATGGTAATTTTTGAAGTAATTTGCCATCACATGTAAGTGAAAACTACGACGTATCATTATATACAATATGATCCCTTCTTCAGGTGGAAAATAGCCTAGAACATAACAAGCGATAGTTATGTTGTGAGCTTGTTTTTTGTAGATTATTTTCCACCTGAAGACGGAATCATATTCAAACCCAGAAACATAGTGAAACCTCGTTATACGCTAAGTTCAAAATCAAAAATAATCTTACCCTTACCGACAATGAATTGAAAACAAAGCTTTTAATTGTCTTATATGGTTCTTTTTTGTGTAATGCTTCGTAAAAAAAGTAAAAAGGGAAAACAAGCTTGTTTTTTTTATGAAGAACGTTGTCAAATTAATCCTGGTCAAAGTCCTGGGGAGCAGTGCGTAGATTCGCATCTGTGCTCAGCTGTAATTGATCATTGGGAAATTAATAGGTAATTCTCACAAAAAGAATCATCAGCTGATATTCTCGATCTTCTTAATACTCGCACTTCACCGCCTTAAAGCCACATCATAGTTCATTATCCAATTTTAATTTAAAATAATGACATTTTATTCACTGTTAATATTTTTTAGAGAGATTTGAAATACTACCCCCTGTATATTGTCCATAGATAATATTAAATTTATACATTTATCCCACTCACTAACGTATATGAAAGCTACTTAACTGTATCACCAACTTTGAAATGATTCGCAGTGACATAACAAGAGAAAATTCAGTTACTGAACATCCCACACCGCATAGCACTCCAGTAAATGTACCTAACGATATTACTTGAAATCTGCCTCCCTCGTTCTATTGATGATATTAGAACCTTTGAAGGCTATGCAACCAAATTAGGATAGGAAATTTTAACCTATCCTCAGGCTCGTCTGGAATTAGGGTTTACATTTTCAAATCCACTAAACACAATTATTATTTTTTGATGATCATACTGTGGGATTTTTTAATATAATGCTGATCCGAGGGTAACTGCATAAACGATCGAAACATGTTACACACTCAGTTTTGCAAGTTACATTATGTTATTTTTAAGTAAGATAATGCCGTAACAGTGTGTATTATTTTTGTATACTAATTATACTGCACCTCATTGTTAATGTTTATGGTTTTAAAGCACATGATTCGCAAAAAGCAGTTTTTGTTTTAATTGAAACCTAAGCTTTTAAGCAAATTGAATTGCTAGTCCAATGTATGCTGAAAAATTTGCATTTTTTTATAATTCAAAGGTATTAATTAGGCTACAACCTACTGCATTTACAATGCATGCCATAGACAAAATTAGCACGCTAAAGCTACATGCTATTCACTTCAATATTACCTTCTCTTTATTTTATAAAGCTGTGTAAGCCTGCCATTATTTGAAATTTTAAGCGTACAAAATGAAAGTGCTGCATTAATTCTTCAAACACATCGAAGGGAGCCTCGGAGTATTTGAGTACATTAATGTTTCGTGAACACGAGTCTTGTATCGACCCGCGATGTCATTGATAATATACAACCACCGCCTGATCACTGACTTCTACACTATCTTATCACTCCACGTTTCACATCATATTGACATTCCTGCTTTTCTTCTCTAAAAGTATGTTTAATATATAGTTACGTCACAACAATTGAAATTTCTGTCCTTCTTCTCTAAAAGTATGATCAATTTAAATAGTGTGCTTGATTGAAAAAAAAGTTTTCAAAATTACCTGGTGAATTTACTAAAAATCTTTTCCTTTCTTTCTGGTTGATGGTATCCTACACTATTCACAAACAAGCCCAAGTGTTCTGTCTAAAACAAGGTGTGTCTCGGTTTTAGAGGTGCCGAAACATCGAACAAATAATTAAGAGAACGTAATTCAGACAAATATTTGGGGTTTGTTTACGAGTTTTATCTCTTCCTTTGAAAATTGAAAAAAGTCATTGTTATCGTCTGTTTTTTATTGGACATATCAATGGAAATGTTTTTAGATTTACATTGGTTAAATTAAAAACCTATGAAACTCAAGCTTCTCAAAAAATTTAATCGACCTGATTTAGTTTAATTATTTTTTTCAATGCACTAAGGGAAAATTTCACCAAGTCTGTGTTTTTTTACAGTCTTTAGAATTTTAAGTAAACGTTTAAACAATTATATTTAACATTTTTCGAAATCGTTATCTATTTATCCTAAATTATACTAAATTAACTTCAACGAGAACGTAATTCCCTAAGTTTTGCGTACTGCTGCACCTATGCAGCTTTCAGTCGCATATTCAATGTTAAGAAAGTAATTATCAAGTTAATCATGAATGTGGTAATGACTGTAAAGGAATAAAAACGTACCCTCAAACAATAGTTATCTTAAATGATGCATGAGAATCGAGAAAGAGCTAACAAATACAGCATGCGAGCATTTAGAAATAATAATTTAATTGTTGATAGCAAATTTTATAAATGTAGTTAATTTGTATTCAAAATGTTGAATAAAATCCTGTTATGAAACAAGAAAATAATACTTTAGACGAGTTAATCTACACTTGCACAGGACAAATTTCGCTTTCTTTATGTTTTAATGAAATTTATAATACTTTGGCATTCTAAATTTTTAAAATTAAGTTTCAGAGGGAGGAGAGTGACGATAAACAGGCTATGGCAGATATCATCTCGAGACGGCCCTAACAACCTCCTGAGGGAGACCCCAGCGTCGGAGGTGGGCGGCAGCTAGTCTCGCAAACATCGGAGATATATCAATGGAGATAAACCACAAAAATATTACTATATTTTCACGTAATTGAAAAACTAAATTAGGGTCGTAAACATTTCGAATTATATTATTAGTTCTATTTGATAGAACGTTTCGTGGGAAAGACAGATTTTATTTATAATATTAAACAACACAGGATTTCTTCTTTTAAATTTTTCAGAGTGAGAAATTAAAGGTAAATATCTGCAAGATAGAACGACGGTGATTACAAAGAGACTGCACATTTTTCAAGAGGTTACTTTTAGAAGAGTGGTCATAAGGAGTATAAACATGAAATAACATCTTGATTAGCTAAATGATTTTTTTCTGTATAGGGCCTACTGGATAAAAATAAAATACGTTTTATTGTACTATATTTATACTTATACTCACGGTGCGGCCCCAAATGACCGAATTACATATGACCGAATCCTTAAAATATTGCATTGACCAAAAAGCGATTTTTGAATTCGGTCAAATGTAATAAACTAACATTCGGACGAATGTAACATAATAGAAAATATTTCGGTCAAATAAAATAAAATACTGATTCGGTCAAATGTAATAGACGGGATTTTCGGTCAAATTCTAAATTCGGTCAAATGTAATAATTCGCTTTTTCGGTTAAATGTAATAAACTATAGAAATTTCCGGTCAAATGAAACAAATCACTTATTCGGTCATATGTAACAAACGGCGTTTTCGGTCAAATGTAATAAACCCCATTTCGGTCAAATGTAATATTTTACAAATTCTCTTATACGTAGAGTATTTTCAAATATTTAGTTTTTAGGTCAGCTCTTCTATAATGTTATTTAATACAGTAATTCGGTCAAATGTAATAAATCCTAATTCGGTCATCTGTAACAAGTTACACTTTCGGTAAAATGTAATAAATCCAAATTCGATCAAATGTAATAAACTCATTTTCTGTTATATGTAATAAATAAGAAAGCATTTCGGTCAAATGACACAAAATACTAATTCGGTCGAATGTAATATACCGTATTTTCAGTCAAATGTAACAAATCACCAGTTCTGTCGAATGTAATAGTTCATTATTTCGGTCTAATGTAATAATTATAGACGTTTTCGGTCAAATGAAACAAATCACGTTTTCGGTCAAATGTATTAAACCAAAAATTCGGCCATACGACATTTCGGTCATTTTTAACACTTCTATTTTCGGTCAAATATAATATTTAGTGGATTCGGTCATATGACATTCGGTCATGTGTCATTCCTGATGCATCTGTGTTGTCATATGACCGAATTACATATGACAGAATCCTTAAGATATTATTTTTGACCGAAAAGGTATTAATCATTTCGGTCAAATGTAATAAACTAATATTCGGTCGAATGTAATAAATAATAAATATTTCGGTCAAATGAAATAACGTACTGATTCGGTCAAATGTAATAAACGGTATTTTCGGTCAAATGTAGCATATACTAAATTCGGTCAAATGTAATAATTCACATTTTCAGTTGAATGTAATAAACTATAAAAGTTTTCGGTCAAATTAAACAAATCACTTATTCGGTCATATGTAACAAACGGCGTTTTCGATCAAATGTAATAAACCCCATTTCGGTCAAATGTAATATTTTACAAATTCTCTTATACGTAGAGTATTTTAAATATTTAGTTTTTAGGTCAGCTCTTCTATAATGCTATTTAATACAGTAACTCGGTAAAATGAAATAAATCCAAATTTGGTCATATGTAACAAGTTACACTTTCGGTCAAATTAATAAATCCAAATTCGGTCAAATGTAATAAACTCATTTTCGGTTATATGTAATGAATAAGAAAATATTTCGGTCAAATGAAACAAAATACTGATTTGGTCGAATGTAATAAACCATATTTTCGGTCAAATGTAACAAATCACCAATTCGGTCAAATGTAATAGTTCATATTTTCGGTCAAATGTAATAAACTATAGAAGTTTTTGGTCAAATGAAACAAATCACGTTTTCAGTCAAATGTAATAAACAAAAAAATCGGCCATATGACATTTCGGTCATTTTTAACACTTCTATTTTCGGTCAAATGTAATATTTAGTGGATTCGGTCATATGGGCCCCACGGAATATGAGCACAGTATAAGAGTAAATATATTGTGAGTGATGAAAGACGTATATTATATATATATATATCCAGCATCTCTATATATTAATACGCAAGCGGTTTTCTTTTCACAGTCCAACCGCAACAACGGCTGGACCGATTTTAACGTTTGAGGTATCAAATTAAAGGGAATTTTATGTATATTTGTCAACAAGTCTCAGAATTTTAAAAAAGGGCGTCACTAAAGTACAGTGAAGGGCTGAAGTTTCGGAACAGTGGCGCTATTCATCGACATTTGAGCAAGCTCAGTTTACTTTGTTTACAAACTGAACATATGGCCAAGCTCTGAAATAGTTCTACAGGTAAACTACAGATGGCAGCAATGAATTACAATTAATTTTTCGAAAAGAGCAGTTTTTATTTGTACAGCTGGTTTGGCTTTGTTTTCAACAGTTTTCTTTTTTTTTTATTATGTAATTTAGGTTATGTTATGAAGTTTTTAAAGCTCTCATACATTGCATTTACAATGTAGTTTACGATATTTCATAGTGTTTTTTGAAGTTATACTAACCTGAGCAAATCTATTTTTGGATTTGGTGTATTTATAATGCCACCGATAAGAAGAAGACGAACATAGACCGGACGGAGGAGTCGGAAAGGACACGATCGCAACCGCTGGCATCACCCTCCCGATGTAACATTTTATGCTCCTTCCAACCTCAGACCAAGGAACTAAAAATGTTTTTATTGCGGTGGGTTGCATTTCAAGAATGAAAAGACTGGTAGAGTAATGGGTCATTTACGCGTTTTTACCACAAAGGAAATGTTGGCCTATAGACAGCCGTTCCCTACAATATCTGTTTTGGCGATAATTGTCAATAAGCTTCAGCGGCAATCCCTAAACAAAGGAAGTCATTGCTCAAGGCGCCAGTGTTTGCTCTTGGTCAGCTACATGTTGCTATAAGCAGAGCGTGATCTTTTGCCGGTGTTAAAATATATACATACCAGGAAAAAAGAGGACATGGGGAAATGAAGGTGTTCCCTAAAAAATCGTTTACGTTTACCAGAAACTCCTGCGGTAGATCAAATTAACTTTAATAGTTTCAGTAGTTAAGCCATAATATTGCTAATGAAGTTAGCCCTTTGATTAAACTTTAAAAGTATATAAATAGCCTGATTATTCTTCATTAATTTACCACATGATTTTTGCTCGATTTCGAGCTACGTGTTATCTAGTACAATCATAATAACAAAGCAATTAAAAAAATAGAATAAATTATAATTTAAAAATACTCATACAACTTAATTGAATACACTGTTGGTGAAAGACTGACTTATATTGAGTATTTTTTAATGAACGATTTAATTATTTACCGAACTATTACTATGGGGGCTTTCTTTCATGTTTATCCATCTTCAAAAGAACCTAAGTTATTTAATTCGACCAATCTAATATGAAGATAATATCCAAACTGTGACTTTTAAATAACCAATTCTTCACGTACCTACCGCTTTCTGAAAATTAGCCCTTTTAATTTAGAAAAAATTGACAGAATAAATTATTTCTGTTTACCTTTTAGTTCTCTTGTTGTTCTATGTCTAAATATGTCAAGTGTAGAAAAATTATCTCACAACTTAAGTCAGCTACTGCAAGTCGACTTTGTTGAATCAAGTATCAAAAAAATCTCAACATATAAAAATATTAATTTATTTAGCAAGACCAATCCAATCTACAGACGGTTGTTGAGACCATTGATCAGGTTGTATGTGCCGCAGCGGAGAGTCTCTTCCCAGGGGACCCCAGCATTGATCAGCCGCATTGCTCTACACAGGAGTGGCCCGCCTGAGCATGGACTGTCAACTAACAGGAGCCCCTGGCATAGCTGATTGACATTTGGTTACAACAAAATGAGGATGGATATAGTTTTTACCTAGTTTTTCTGAAGATTTGCAACAACATGGTATTGTACCTTTTTACTGGTGTTGGCGACCTTAACGTTAGTAATATAAATAAAGAATAGTCTGTTAAAACCGTATTTTATTTATTTAAATAGAACCTTCAAGTGCACGATTAACTTGAAAACGACCGCAAACAGAAGTATATTTTGTTAACTGCCAGGTTTATTTATATCCTCGATTACCTATTAAAATTCTGTTTTGATGTGTCACAAAAACAATTTTAACTGTCAGTTTACGTAAAGGAAAGTAACCGTAAACACCTGATTACTGAGGAGAGGGTGAGAATAGTTACGTATGTATTAGGAGCGCAAAGAGGGTCTTTCTCGCTTGAAAAACATTCAACGCATTCCTCTTCGCGTCTTGCGGTAATTTTATCGAAAGCGAGAAAGATACTTTGCTCGCGAAACACATACAAACTTTTTCCTACAGCATATTTTTGGATTCCCGAACGACAAATACAATCAATCAGATACTCACGTCCATTGTAGTTGAAAGTGCCATTATGATTTTGAGGTTTTAAACAAGTCGAGCTCAGTTGAATCAAAATGGAAGTGGAAGCGCTGGAGGCGACGACTGTGATTGGCTGAAGCGCGTAGAGTAACAATGCAATAAGCTGGTGAGTTTAAAGTAAACAGCTTGCGAACCATTATGCCTTTACCGTTCGTTCCTCAATAAACAGCTAGGTAACTGATCTTCGATTGGTTTTCAGAGCGGGAATTGGCAGTTTACGCGTGGTTGTAGGCAAGGTACTTTTGCACTCACCAGTACAATATTACTACTTTACACGCTCCAGCTGATTAATTTACGTTTTTTATTTAAATATACTAAAGACAAGTTGTTTAAAACTATAAAAAATGACGCAATTAGTCACAAAAAACGTGAGCGATGGCGAGATTGTGTAAACTCTGCTAAATAATAGAACTACAGTGTTATGTTAAACACTGTATGCATTGCTTAATGTTCTTCATTGCTCCCGCTAAGCTATATAATAAGTTATTAGTTACCTCAAGTAATAAAGAACCAATTATGACCGAGACACATAAATAACTCTAAATTCAAAAAGTCATAATAAACGGTGGATACAAGTGGAAAAGCTATTACTGGTAACGTTATCAACGGTTGTAGATCTTTTGGCAGTTTTATTTATAACCTTTAGTTTACTTTATCAATAAGTCGTTATAGTTGTGTAAACGTTATATTAAAAACTAATCTTTTGCTCGATTGCATATTTTTAATTGATTTCCTTATTGCCTTAGAAAAAGTGCGGGAGCCCCGAAAGTGGTCGTATGTCCTAATCAAAACTGCTAATAATAAACCAACTTAATACATTTCAAGTGTTAAGCCACCAAGTGTTAATACATTAAGTGTGTTAAGCTGTTAACACACACACATTAAGTGTTATGTTAAGTGTTTCAAGTGTTAATACATTTAGTGTGTTAAGCTGTGTTGGGGGTTTTAAGCCTATCATTCAAAATCAAATAAATATTTATTTTCAAAATTAAAGAATAATTTGATTTAATTGACATTTTTTCATTTGATGTTAAAAAAATCTCACTAAGATAAATAACTTGTTTCAGATATCACTTTTATTAGATTTGTTCATATTATGAGTTATTGTCACCAGTGATTATGGTACTGTAATAATTTAATTTCAAAAAACTAAGAAAGAAAGATGCTCAGCTTTTTAAGGGGATTTTATTGGGGGTTTTATTAGAAACGCTTGGGAGCCCCGATTAGTTTTCTCACAAGAATCAAGGATATTATTAATTATTTACTAGTGTTAAAATATAGTGTGATTTTAAATATATGATCAATAGTTCTGTGTTTGTAGCCCCTCTAGCTCGATGGACTCTAATTAGATTAACAGAATATTCCCTTATTTTTGTAGTTTTAAAAATAAAACAAAAAATATCCTTTCCTTTTAGTAGAAAATCAAATTGATTAAAATTGTTTAGGGAGAATTCTCCAGGGGGAAGACAATCTGATGAGGAACCGTGTCGGTGGAGCGATAAAGGGGGGGAAGTCAACCCCCCCCCCCCCTAGATGTGAGACCCTTCACCCCCTCCCTCCGCCCCACAGTGTTGAAGGGGTTGGAAATGGTCTGGTCAGGTTAATAGACCTCCTAACTTTATTGAAATTGGCCTTTTACTTAGACCAAGTTAATTAATAGTTCTATTGCATTCGTTTTTGCACCCACTGTAATAAATACCTGAGTGATAAACTTAATTTATTACAAATGTGTAAAAAGTTTATTGCACGTTGTACCTTCAATTGTTGACTTCCTACTTACCCTAAAGTTTGAGAGGTTCAAACACCCAAAGATGGCAAGCAAGTTCAAGGAGTGATTAATTTAGTTTTACATAGTTAAAGAAGAAAATGGATGATATTTTATAATACTAAATTTGCTGTGCTCCCTATATAGGTAACGCTAAAAAATACAAACTTGGAACGTTAAAATGATTATTAATATTTATTTGTGAATGTATGGGTATGAAAAACATTATACGGCAATACGATGTTCAGTTCAGAGTTTTAATAGCTAAGCGGAATGCACTTTACTTACATGTTCTAAAGGCCTGATATCCTAAGAGTACATATACGTAGATATAATTAACTTTAATTTTCGAGTATTCTGACTTTATGTATCAGTTTACCCCTTAAAAAGTCATTCACAAATCTAAATTATAGTTTTGCTGTAGACATTTTTAATAGAAGCAAAATGGAGAAAACTTGAAATTATTTTCTTTAGGGTCTGTTTTGTTGGGATTAAATTTTATTTTGGTCACTCATTTTTCAGGTGTTTTTGTGGTTAACTTACAAGCGCTAAGGTGGGGTCAATGAAATGACGCAATTTATTCAACTGGCCTCGTTATAGTTTTTACACGCAATGCGTGACCAGCTTCGCCAACAAAGGAACAACAACTTTCAAACTGCAGCTAATAAGCGAGTCGCTGCATGAACTTTATCAGAAAATGTACGCAATGCAACCTATAAATTATGTTACCTTACTCAGTTCCTTGATTTCATAACCCAAGGTGTCGCAGGCACACGCTTGGAGTAGGGAAATGCATGTCGATGTCAGTAGCAAACAACTTACCTGGTAGGAATAATTAAAGAAGAGTATTTCATAACTTTAATTTTCCTAATTATATTTGGAATAAATATTCTGACAAGAAAATATTTGGTATCCAGCTCTGTAATTTTAAAGTATTGAAAAAAAGTATTGAGTTTTTTTGTGACCAATTAAACAATTAACCACGAAACCTTAATGAAAGTATGATGTATACTTAATATTTGATGAATTATATTTGAAGTGTAAGTAAAATTACTATGAAACCCTTTTATCTGACATCAGGATATCTTACATATTTATAAGTACTGAAGAAAGGAGTTTATAACATTGACCAAAACATTCACTGGTTGATTTAGAATATGAACAAAATATATCTATTTGGATTTACAACATCATAATCGTAAAGTTCGATTGTTCATATAACTCCCAAGACAGTCTTGATACGATGAAATCGAATACTCTAGATTCAAGAACAATAATTCGCCTGAAACAATAAAGAGATCCAGAGACGCGAAAAAGATAATTAGTCTCGTTGTGACGAGTCATTAACAGCGATTGTTACTGATAACCAGTATCTCTCTGTCTTTCCTCTAATTTTTTCTTTATTCCCATAAAGTGATTTATTATTTATCACTTCATGAAATGAATATAAATATATTAAATGCACGTTTATTCAGCTAAATTATTTAATTTCACTTATCCCCTTTACGGATGAAGGTTTATACGTTTTTTCTATAATATATCAGAAATTATTTTCTGTATATTAAAAAAAATTGTATAATTTTAAAAACTAGCTTTGATAACCTAATATAGTATAGAAAGGTTAAATATAAAATTTAAGCATAAATGTAAAACTCTAAATGTTTTAAAAGTCTAACTGAATATGTTTTTTGGAGATTGCATGTTTAAATAAACCCTTAATGTTTTTTTTTTATATTTATATAAATTCTTGATATTCAACTTTCCTTTTAAAGTTGATAATGAGCTAAGTTTAGGATTTAATCTTTGTTAAAACTGTTTTAGTGACTACGAATGTTTATGATCTTAAATCAAAATTTATTGGAAAATTCAGGCTCTTGTAAACTAAACAGGAACTTCCGTATGTGAGGAGGCGTAATCTATTTTACTCATTCATCGGACTCAGTATAAGTTGGAGAACTTGAGTTTAGTTGGTAATGTTTGGCCTACTGAGGCGTAACTTGCCGTCACGTGGTGATCACTGAACCCATCATTAGAAACAAAAGGTCGCGTTGAAATCGAAACAGCCTCGAAATATTATAGTTAGAATTGGACACCCATATAAAGAATGTTTTTCTTTTGTTTGGATGGTAAAGTATCTAGTTTGGCCCACTGATCATACGTTTTTTTCCTACTTAAAGATACGAAATTCTAGGGGTCTCGTTCACGGCAAATTTTGACCTGATATTTACTTAATAGAACCGGGCTATTCATGAATAATTTGTATTCAATCTCAATTGATTGAAAACATGGATTGGAATTAAACTGAGAACTTAAGAAAATCCGGCAAACCATTCCTGGAATTTTTAATAATCATTCACTTGCATCCTTTTTATAAAATCAAATATATTCTTGTATTTATCAGCGTCAGTTTAAGGCAACTGTTATTTTCTTAGCAATTTATTTTTCTTTGTTGTATTTAAAATTAATGATAAGCAAAATGTTATACAGATTATTTGATCCTTTTTCATAATGCTTTGGGTGCTGTAAACACTTGTTTGTATACTGAAGACTTATATTATACCTCATTATGAATATTAGCTATCGTTTGACCTCTTAAATATTCGCCTATTGAAGGACTTCAATATTGCGTGCAAGTTTCTGTTTTGTTTTAATCCTTGACCTTTAGAGGTCTCTACCGTTATAATGCAAGGGTAGTAAAAACTATATTGACGTAGCCAATAAAACTGTACGTGTACGCGACTGTTTCGTCGCCGCGATTTATGTTTGGAGGTCATGGTAGATTCAGTTTGACAAGGAAGATATTTTTCGAACATGATTTCAGAAGGAATTTAAACAACAATTTTATAATTGCCACATGTTGAAATGCTTACATAGAACGTCTCTTTCACGTATCGTTAATCCAACATATAAAAAAAAATTAATTGTACCTAAAATTTTCCCAATGTCAACAATTTATACATTTGTCTTTACCTCAATGGTAGAACTCTATGAGAGTCTTAATTCTAAAACTGAACAACGTTAAAAAAATAATACTGTTAATATTTCAAATGAAAAAAAAAATATAGAATCCTTATTATTTTTTAATTTTGTTGGTGTTTATCATGATTTATTAATTATTTTTTTGAGGAAAATATTTGATAAGAACCATAATTTAAGCATGTTGGTTTAAGTTAAAATGTACACTTAACAAGCATGGTATACATTAAATATTATTACCAAAATGTATGCTATAAAGTGAAATTGATTGGATTGAAAAAGGATTTGGGATCTAAATGATCAAAGCTGCAAAGTAATTGCTTTGTTTGTGAGTTCAGTCTATCTGAACACGTACCTGTGTTGCAAAGTAAGAAAACTTTTGTTCTCTAATTAAATAGACCTATATTTAATTTTGAAAAATGTAATTCATTTATGAAATTAATGATATGTTATACTTTTTCGTTATTATTGTGGGTAGTAAATGGAATTTCTTTATTTGGACGGAAAAATCAAGAATTTATTCTTAAACATCTTTTTTGGGGGGACCTTATATTTAATTCAATAAAACATCTGGCACAAACATATTTCTCCGTAAAATTTGCATTTGTAAGGAATGTGACGTTTCAGTATTCTTTGTGATTATTCCACATTAAGGTTAATATAAAAAACTAACGTTCTATCAATAAACATAGGCATAATTGAAAAATAAAACAAATAGTTAAACAAAATCTTGGCACCTGTGATAAAGGAAATATTTTACTCAGGAATTTTCTTCCAGAAACGATTTTAAGAAACAAACTTAATTAAAGTCACCCCGATACATTCGTCGATTAATACAGTTAATAATCCCTGTTGACTGTAGTTGCAGCCCCAATAGGTAGTAACAAAATCGAAGTATATAAGACCAAGATTGCATAATTGGTTAAAGGTGTCGAAATCATATCATGCGCTAAGTTACTGTCTCATCCTTCAGGGCCTTCGCCCTGCATTTATCTCGAGATTTTAATGTCAAATTATAAACTTGTTAAAACCATGTCGAGGTGGAGGGTGAAGTGGTTTTATTTGGGCAAATTAAAGGATTTGACATAATTTAATCGTCTATTCAATTTTAAATAACAAACAAAAATAGGCTCGGATATAGCCTGATAGCATGCAGTGTCGAAAAAGGTAACGAAGTAAACATATGGTAAGAGGCTATTGATTACTTTAAATTGATAGGATACGTTCTGCTTTTACCTTTATGAATGTTTTGCTTTTTAAAACAATGTTGTAAATTAATAAAGCATTTCAGATTAAGTGATTTAGATGTAGCAAATGTTTTCATTTTACTGTGTTAAAAACATCCTGAAATGTGATATGGAATGTGATAGCACTGGCTCAAAGCAGTA
The DNA here is from genome assembly GCA_035578135.1 of Flexamia atlantica. NCBI lineage: Eukaryota > Metazoa > Arthropoda > Insecta > Hemiptera > Cicadellidae > Flexamia > Flexamia atlantica. The sequence goes on along the minus strand of JAQJVK010000008.1, from coordinate 26,342,228 downwards.
AGGATAATCTAATGTGAGACGGGGTGGTCTCCTCAATAGCAAAGACTTTTTCAATCAATGCCTGACGCAGTGTTGATTCCTACCATACGTAGAAGGACAAATCTGCGTTGATAAATAGCTTAAAATCAATCAAATTAACCTTTAAACTAATGTTACTATATTCAAGAAAATATTAATCAATGCAAATTTCCTTTTTAAATTTGCCACATTGATTGTTTCAGTTTGACATTAAAACTAAAACTCCCAAACGATTACTTTTAATACGTGTGGAAATATAAATTGCTAAAATTTATATAGGCTGAAAGGAAATAATAATTTATATTGATATATTATTTGCTTAAGTTCTATCGAATGCCATTGTATAGTGTTTGGTTGGTACTTCACGTTCTAAATTTCTTTCCAGTTTTGGTAAAACCAGCCTAGACCATAATTTTAATCAGCGAAAACATCTGATTAGCTACTTGCTGATATGAATTAGCTGACTCTGTAGTGTTACAGTACTTTAAGGTCTTATGGATACTCAATAAAGTACTTCTCTCCCTTGCCTTTTGATGTGGAAGAAACGGCTTTCCTAGAATACACGGCCTAACCACGGTCCTAGAAACGGCTTTCGGAAGAATTGTGTCCGATATACATAATCACTACTAATTAATTACTAATTATTAAATGGGTTAGAGTGATATTTCCCTTTTTGATATAAACTGTTACGTCATACTACAAAGAGGCATCTGTTTTAGTGTCTTAGACGTGGCATGAATGTTACTCTTTACCGATAACTACACGGTAAATTTACCGCGCACTAGGAAATGGAAACAACGGAACTAAACAATCAGCTGATTGCATAGCATACCGACTAATGCATGTATTTGGATACTTTGGAGGAATTCAGTAGCAGCACTGGTAGCGGTAGCCAATGTTTATTTATTATAGGTTAGGTTTAAAGAATTGAGAAACGTAGTCGTTTATGCAAAGAATACGTTATGTTTAAAAAATACATTTTTTCTGAGTATAATGATGTAAAGTATCGTATGTCACACGCTCGGTAAGATTCGCTGTACTCGCATAAAAATCCCACACTCGCCTCTGGCGCTGGTTGTGCGGGAACTATCATGCTTGTCCGGTAAAACAGTACTTACCGGTATGGTATTATAATATACTATGACATCATCACATACTAGACTGAAACATGTTTTCTTCGACTAAAGCCATGTTTACACCATACAGTTTGTTTCATAAATGTTTGTCATGAAACCAATTATAGTTTTTGGCTTGAATACGTTGAAGTATGCAATTCAAATTATTAAACACAGTTGCATAACAAGCGGGTTTCACGATAAAAATCGTGTTTTACAACAGGTCACCCCCGTGCCTGTCGGAAAGATAAAGGGAAATTTGTGTTTTATAAACTTCTGTTGTTCAACATGTTTGATGAAGAATTGAAACCAAAAGATGCATAAACCGGTCTGGGAACTTAATATAATATTTTGTACATTTAAACATAAAACCATAATGAATGTCCAATATAGAGGTTTTACAGGCAATGGTGGCTCAGAAGCCCGCCTTCATTACATTCTGAACAGCCAAGTTTCGGCCGCCAATCTCAACTTCACCACTTCACAATCTCATACAGCGCCGGGTGAATACATCAAGTGGTCATTTCCCTTTGTGTTAAAAATATCGTTTCACTGTTTTGTAAAACGGTTTATTCGTTCAGCCTCATTTGTAATAGTTATTTGCAATTCTCAGTCGAATGCCTTGTTGAACTGATGTGGCTTATCGTTTGAAATATGATTTCTTCAAAACTGTTTTTATTTTTTACGCAATGTAATCAAGTAAATTTCTGATATATAATGCAGGATAATTCCTTCAAGTTTAATAAGTCAATTCACAAGAAACAATATGTAACTAATATTTTATTATAATTTAATTAATTTATTTATTGATATTAAAATGAGGAACGTTTAAAATTAATTGTATTAAAAAATCAACCACATCAATGTAAATTTACTTTCACCGAAATCATACGTTTTACAGTCATATTAAAAAAATCCGTTTCCCTTCTGGCAAAACAATCAAACAAAAAACGTTCCATCGTATTACATTGGCCACTAATGAGATTAGTTAGTTTAGTGATGGAATTCGAGTTAATTGCGGTGATAAAACGCTTGGGATGGGAAATTCAACGAAGCGAAACGACAAGTCCAAACCTCGATGGAGCTGGGCCAACGCTGACACCTGGACTCCCGGCCTTGAGTGGAGAGGAGGAAATATTTATATTTATTCTAATTTCTTACACATCTACTAGTGAAAATGGTAACTATCAATAATTAGTTTTCCTAAAAACCCTAGATTCTCCTGTGTTTTATATCGAAATATCTATGAATTTGTACTATGTTTAATCTAAGTATTAAATTTAAGGGAATAATGATTAATTTTTGGTTTCCATCCTCCTGTGAAAAAATATGCAGCAGGTAAAGTTAAAATTCTACTTCATTCCTTTGAAAAAATATCTTTGTGGTAAGTGTTGCTTAAAAAACATGGTTTAATTAAGCAAAGTATTGCACTCTGGGATATACAGATGGTGTATGCGTGTGTGTGAAAAAGGTTGTGTTAATGTTGATTAAACGTGATCTCGTTGAAAATCAATCCAACCGGAGGATGTTTCCCCAAAAACATGTTTGGTAAGGATGGGACAGAAAATAAGGATTAAGATCCTGAAGTCATGTAATCATAAATCAAAACTAAAACATCCAATAAAAAAGTAGATTCAGGGTAACCTAGTTTACTTATTTAAATCGTCTTACAAAAAGTTACATACAACTACTATTTTTAAATAGCTTTTAATTTTCATCCCTAAACTGTTACATACATACACTTCTACACCTCATTTTTTAATGTAGATGGATTCCTACTATAGAACATGATGTACTTTAAGTGTATATCATAGAGTTAGCTTGGTATCGGTGTAATATTCACCGTCGGTTTAGTAATTTTATTTTTACCGCCTGTTAATATTTTTCCCATACTATAAATAGGAACCTCTGAGTTCAAACCAGATTTTCAAATAATTGAAAGCATAATTTCTATATCTTAAGAATATAATATACCACCACGGAGGACATATAAAAACCAGATTTCGGTTATACTTTTTGTTACGTTATTTCCACTCTTAAGTTGTCTATTGGAGTTAAGTAAACAGTGATAGTATTCGGGCTCTACAGTTTACATTGCGGCATTTTCGAATCTCTGCGTCAACTTAAGTTTTCCCATCAGCCAAACACAATTCCAAGAACAATTCTGAGTCCTTTCAAAATATCTTTAGGTATCTCTTGAACGTTCACATGTGATGTTTCTTGACCGTTGCTGTATTAACTTATATTTATGTAGAGGGGCAATAAGAGACAAAGATTATGAAAGTTTTCATGGGGGTATTTAAATTTGTTTTGTACTGTCAGAAGCTATAAGCAATGTTTAGCTAATTATTAGCGGATTTTGTAATTGTTTGGTAATATATTTTTTATAGACATGAGAAAAATTGTGCAATCAGTTGTTTACGTAGAAGATGAGTCAGTTCGACTGCCTTCCCTGACCAACAATCTAGCCAGGTGTCACAAGGCCTAAACCGTCAACCGTAAAATAACCATAAACGAGAAAATACGGGCTACTTGAGTACTGCGACGTGTAGAAACAGCTTGAATAAATCAAAGGTCCCCAGAAGACGAACCAACAAAATTAAAATCTCACTTAGTTATTTACAAGTTTCACATATTTCAGTTATTTAATGTTCAATTACTTAAAACACACTTTTAATTTATTTAAATCTCTAAGTAATAAGGTGCAAAAATTATTTGAAATTAGCCATTATAACCAGACTTTTCCTGGAACTAAATACTTCATTAAAGTTTAAAACAAGAAACTAACTATTTAATTAAAATTTAATTTAATCGAATCTATCTGACCGATCCCTAGTGAGATGTTCTGGATACGATCCTCTAAAGTTGCCTTGGGACCCTTTTGAGAACCATCTTCTTAGTCGAGGAAGAGTTTAGAAAATTGTGTTAATTTCTTTCATATAAAATAAATACTGAAAAACCCAAAGAGAATAATTTTATTTTAATTAAATAAAATTAATATGGGGCTCACACGCCAAAAGCCTACTTCTTACAAATTCACGGAAACCATGTAAAATATATCTATTTGTATCATTGGCTTTTTCTTTTATTACTGTGGTCAAAGAAACTGTTTGTGTAATAGAAAGAAAAATACAAGGAAGAATCACAATTATAATTTAATAAAAAGACTATGATATTGTAGAGTATTTGAAGTAGAGATAACTTGATTTTTAAGTACTACATTATACCTCTGATAATCATATCAGAGTGAATTATCAATATACGCCTCAATTATTAGATTAAAAATGTTCCTAATATTCGTTGAAAAAAAAAACTAAATTGTAAAATGTTAATAAAGTGTTATCAAATATGCGGTCTGTATTTTTACATGAAATTCATCATAAAAATTTACATATGTAAATTTTTATGATGAATTTCATGTAAAAATACAGACAGTAAATTTGTCAAAATGAGCTACTTTTTTAATACTAAAAGGATTTGTTTGTATTTATACATTGTATTGTGGCAATTTACTTAAAACTAGCAAGATATATAATTTTCCAGCTGAATCAAAACTTATTGCCTCATCGCTCTAAAAGAGTTCAATTGCGTAAGAACTGAAACTAGTTAAGCAAACCAATTCTGTCGAAAAAACCCTCTCAAGAATAAAATAAAATTTAAAAAAATTCAAAACCGTAACAGATATTAAAATTTAACTTTGCGATTTTTCTAACTGAAACATAATACGCATTTTGTGTTAAAAAAATTGTAAATACTACGAATAAAGAATTTATAGAATGTAATTTGATTGGAATGTATTATAATCCAATGCTGGTAAAAAACGGAAGTAGGCCTTTTGTTTATCATCGTTATATACAAATTTACTTTTTTCATCTGTACAGTGAACTTCAAACAATATTATGAGCAGTTTTAACTTGAACAATGGTGAGACTGTATGTAGAGTTACGACCAAGTGAGAGGAGCTAGACGAAAGTTTAGTATTGATTTGTTCCAGACGCGTTCCAGTCTGATGAAGTGCCGGCAACGTTGATTTGGGAGGTTCTTGCACCCAGGTTGATGAGAACAATTGATTGGATCGGCCACTGTTTAATTGTATGCAAAGAAACTTTTCTACATTCAGACTACTGTTCGCGTCAATTTCTGTTGAGACCCAGTGAATAATATCACTTTAAAACATAATTTAATGTTATTAAACTTTTAATTATTAGGAAATGCATTTTGTATTATTTTACAGAAATTTACAATTCATAAAAATCTTAATGGTCAATTGAAATATTTATATAGCCAATAAAAAAAACATGCAGTTCACCCTCCGCCCCTTAGTTTACTCTACTAATATTGATAAGAGTATGAAACTGTAACAAAAAGAAATTCAAAACGAGAAAAAATATTAAAAAGTGAAAGAAATAGTAACTTTTAAATTTAAGTTCGATTATTAAAGAAGCTTGAGACAAAATCTGCAGCATGTTGGAACTGTAAGGTTGAACCTTCTGTTGAACTAGAATATTGCTCTGCATATACTGGTAAACGCTTGCGAGAATCTTTGCTCTCGTTTTTGATACTCAGTGAACATTAGAGATATTTAGGACAATTTACTACATTATAATGGTATTGTACAATAAGAAAATGCTTCTACCGAACGTTGACTGCAAGATTCCAGGCTATAATATTACAATAGATGTATTTAACGAACCTTGAATAAAATACTTTATGTGGCATTGGATATATTACTACAAGTCTTTAAATTGAAAAGCATACTATTTGTTGTATGAAAATCACGCTTATCGTTTTTATTTACTTGGTATTTATTTTTAGTCTTTGCTAGATTAATTATGATAAGATCATTATTATATCACTGACGGTTCTCCAGAAAAAGGAAGCTTTGTCAAAATCATAAAGTAAAAACCTTCTTCCTTAAACATTTTATGTAGTTAAACTAATTTTGACCCAAGGCCTAGAAATATATATACGTTACCAGAAAAAGGAAAAATGTAATAGTATATTGATAGATTTATATGTACACTATATGTAATGTTAAGTCTACACTATATGTAGGGTTAGTCTAAAAAAACTAATTATTGAATAAAGTATAAGAGACTTGAAGGAATTCAGAACAACAGTTTCTACGAAGTCTAAGAGACTATTTTGATTTCTTAAAATCTATACAATAAAAATGTGAACAAAACCACGGTTTCCTAAGACGTTTCACTTAAGTGTTTTGCGTCCGGTGAGTTTATATGGACAAAGTTAACTTTAAATTATCGCCACAGTACGATTTGATTTTTTTACATCTTAGGTCATCTGTAGAAATAGAGTAGACCACATTTCGTGTCAAACGTCTGCTGATTCCGTTGAGTCGGAATTCTTTCTTCTTATTTCAGGTATGTAAATACTAATATTTATTGATCTTAATAAAACAGTTTTTAATACAATTTTGTATGAATTAGTTAGATTGTTGTAAATTTGTTATACTGTATACATTTTATTTTACTTCATTATATAGGTTTTCTTGCTTCAAATGGCTTTAAGGGAAAAATTAGGCCTATGTGTCAGTTTGCTGATACCGTTTATTTTGCATTTATGTCGCTATTCTGAATACATTTAAGGAAATTTCTCTGTTAACCATATAATTTAAGGAGAGGTATGTTCTATAACCTTTAATTTACAAATTAAATAATTATATAAACTTCTGTGTCTTGATTTAGTTTATTAAAGCTCTCTGATCTGTATTAACTAAAAAATCTGGAGTCTTAGTATATAATATTATGTTTTAATTCAGAATATTCCTTTCTGAAATTTAATAATAATAACCAGGACACATAATAGAAAATAATAACTGAACGAACGCCTTCTTGCATTCCAAGCACAATCTTTCCCACCATTTATTTTGTGATCTTATACTATTGTTTAAGCGAAGTTTGAACATAAACGTAAACAAGTGCGGACGTAATTAGCCCGCAGCAGCGTAAAGGTTGACCTCACGCGGTGACTGCAAAGGTCAAGGTTTGGGGGCACCACTGCAGCGAAGGTCAAAGTCGTTGCTCTCAGCCATTACGGGTAGATTGCTACTGCTGCTTTGGCGGAATCCATGAAGAAAACGCCCTCGCCAATAAGTTGCTAGGAATATGACATTTAACGAAATGATTCAAAGGTATTTTTTATATTTTGTTGATGTGATCTGATGTTATTCAGATTATCTCAATGAGTGTATTTTCTTCATTCAGCGATGATTGTAAAGAATCAATGTGATTTGTTTGTAGGGTTTGTAGATTTGTCAGGGATGCCTTTTAGTTTTAAAACTTGTTAACGTGTGAATTAGTAGATATACTAATTGTTTATACTGAGATAAACATATTTTTGTCCATGAATACTAGTTTTCTATATATAAAAATGGAAAAACCCAAATAGGTCTGGGATAGAATTATATTTGGAATGGTACTACTACACAGAGTCCCCAACACACCACGATTAAATATTAGAAGCCAAATATTAAGATATCATAAAATACCACTGTATATTTATACGTATATTTCAGATATTACTGAAAACAATTATTAATAAACTGAATATGAGAAGTTTAAAGGGTAATTTTAGGGCTCCAGATTTAAATCTGTCCCATATAATGTTTTAATCTTAAACGATTCTGGAGTACGGGTTTAATCCTTTGGTAATTACAGAGAAACATTATGAAAGTAGTGTATTATTTGTATAGGATTACAGTACTACTTCATTTTTATAATTTAGTAACTTGAATTTATCATAAAGAATTACTCTTAAGTATTTGGCCCCCGCGCACAGGATAAACCTATGCGGGGACCTTTCTTATGATTTGAGTTGCGTTATAAAAATGTATTTTTTTAATAAACTTATTTTCACTTTGACTTGGACTTTGGGAAAACAGTATAATGTAAAATTGGAAGTATTAAGGCGCAGGCGCCTAGCTAGCAGCTGCTAGCATGCAGTGTTATGGTCACAGACTAGCCTTTCTTCTGGAGTGAGTACTGATCATTTTGTTACCCCTGCTGGGTGAGTCAACTGAGAAAAAACAACCGAGGTCATTAACTGCTGTAGACTCTAGACTATTTTGCAGTACTCAGCTATGATCCATGTTAGTAATTATTAGACATGTAAGAATTTAATCCATTATGGTTATCCATTCATATGTTTTTGAAATATTTAATAACCCTAATATTTTGATGCTTTGATTTTCAGAAGGGTAGGCGTACGATATCGTATTTCTAGTACACCTACACCAAATAAAAAAAAATCACGACAACCTCCATTTCCTTTTACGGTATACTTTTCAGCTTTTAACTTTTGATATTCCAGAAATAAGCCATGTTCCTTCTTTGTTGCACTCCCCTATTGAAATAAATGCAATAAAGCTCACCTCTTGGCCGATTAATGGGATAAGATAATGGTTATTGCCAATTTAACCAGGTAATCATAAGATATTATAAACTGATCATGGCAACAGGCAAAGTAACTATTCTTCTTTCATTTAAAGCTGCTAATATAATTTTAAGTAAATGGTTTGAATTGCGTGCAAGATAAACTCGAAGGAAATTTTTAAGAATTATATATATGCACTTTTTGGTTTTCATCTTACCTTTTCGCTGACCTTTTCGCTGACAACGTAAAAAAATGCATTATTATTCTTGGTGTCTTCAAAATTTTAACCTACATCTTCTTGCAGTTGCTTGAAGTTGGCTTAGGTTAAGCAATAAATTAAGTTACTTGAAGTATTCTTAGAGTCATAGTGATGGAAAATTTATGATAGAAACTTAAGTAAATCGAATTCTTTACAAAATTCTTTACATTATATTCATCAAACAAACTAAAAACTCAAAACTTATTTAAAATATACAAGAACATGTGCTCGAGACATTCAAATATCTTAAAAGCGAAATAGACACAGCAGCGAGGGATGGGGTAGGATGTAAAACATATACTCAAGCTTCAATGGCAAAGCATATATTTGCATTTACATGAAAAGCAGTACAGTACAAAGCAAGGGGATAGGAGAAAAGGGTCTGGTCATGTGTGCAATACATTTTTCATCCAATATACGCTACCATATTGAATTCTTACCCAATTATAAGTTAAAAGCTTCATTTCATTTACAAAATGTTTCTGAATTTCGAAAAGTTAAATTGATTATCCAATCATTAAAAAATAAATAAAAATTTTAAGCCTCAAATTAAGTTATTAAATTGATAAGCAATACAAGTTTATAATATTACTCTATGCTTCAGCAGTGAATATATCTTTGAGTCATTTCCCAATCTAATTTAACAGTAGTTATCATAAATTAAAAAAAACAAATACATAAAAGAACACAAAACCTGAAATATGTGAGTTCAATAATCTAAACTTTATATAATACTCCAATTCAAGAGCTAAACAGATTTGTAGCATTTGAGAATATCTACTTTAAAACTAGGTAAATACACGTCTTACATAATGAAACAGTCAGGACCAGTATCATGTGATATTAAATCAATCTTATGATTAATTGGAAAAATGTCACAAAACTAAATACAAGTATAGGTTAATTTACAGTTTAATTTGATTACATACGTCATAAAATGTTGTATACATAATATTACTTAACAGTCTGACGTTATATTTCAACTGTACAATGGTTAGATTTCTTAGATATAAACATTCACTTCTATATCTAACTACAACATTATCGTTTACACAAAATCTTGTTGAAACTAAATTCTTAAATTTTTTCAAAGAGCGTCGTGCAAAATACATAGTTAAGGTACTATATTATGAATACAGACTTCATTTCTACCTATTTTTCATTCAATAACTAAAGTTTTACATGTGAGTCTGGAATCTGGTTACTCCGTTTAATTAATTTCACAGTTGGAGTAGTTTTTACTTTATCAATTTATTTTACTGACAGGTCAAAAATCAAATCAAATCAAATCAAAATCAAGTTTATTTCCAAGAAAATACTAACAAAAAAATACACTTATACATCACAGGAAAAAAATCTCACATAGGTCATATAAAAGACCAAGCGACAGGTAAGCGTTACATTTAATTCAAACAGTCAATTTCGCATACTGCATACAATCAGTTTGTATCAGACCCTACAGCGTGAATCTTTGGACTTGCAGGGAGTCCCTAAAAACCTATTCCATTCGTAAATGTTTGATGGTTCCATTGAAACCAACACATTTTATTATACGATCATCGATTTCACGGGATTGTTTTTTTCATCACTCCGTAACGAAAGTAGCTATTTTGGATGACAGCTGATAAACGAAAATGATCTTTACCCAAGTAGACCAAGAGATAGACCACTTTTATTTACCCCAAATTTACCATAAAATTTGTTGTTAATTTAGGGTTAGTCATAACATATAGTCTTCAGAATTGCAATTCTTAAGGTTGGTGAGTGGTGGGTGTCCGAGTAATGACGTAATCAATATGGCTGCCGCGCAAAAGTGTAACACTTTACAAAAACGAAAGTAACGTTGCAACAGAGTAACGTAGAGCAATGATCTTTTTTTTTAAATTGTTGGTAATAAAATTGCCTTTATTTTATGTCAGTCAATATATATCTTAAGTCTAACGGTTTTCCTGATATTTAACCTAAACTTTACCTTTTGTGAATTTTTAGTATAAAAGTAAATGTTTAAGGCCCAATAACTCCTTAACTGTGAAGAAATAGACAAAATATATATGAATAAAAAAGGTAGATAATGTCATAAGGGTTTTGAAAATACCATTTATGTGGGCTTTTGATGGTGGCTTGTACGATAAATGTGTTAATGTTTAACATTCAACAAATTTATTTTGCCCTGCAACTTCTGTATACATTGTGCAGTAAAATTAAGTGATAAAATAGGTGGAGGTAGAAATAATTGAAACAAAAATGATTATTGTTGTAAATGGTAGGTAATATGCCCCTAATCGGCATACATCCGTAATGTCGCAGGAAACCCCTCAAAATCACGTTGAAAAATGGCGGCTTTTCCCGCCATAAAAAAATCTTGAAAATAGTCTGTCGACTGAATTTTTTTGTCAATTTTTTTCAAGATATTGACTTTGGACTACCACCAACTATTGTTGGGTGATTGGTTCTTAATTTTGACAGGGTACTCATTTTTGGCCGCCATCTTGGATCCGCCATATTGGATATAAATTATTTTTTTCTCATCTAAAGATGGTGTTGTGACACATCATTTTAGACTAGATTTTTACCCTGAACCCAATGCTGAAATCTGTTTAAAAAAATCTCGATTCGTTAAAAAGGTGTGCTCAAAAAACGGCACATAATATACATATACAACCCTATTCAAAAAAATAAGCCTTATACATTTCTTATGGACATTTCGTGCTTTGAATATTATTTTTGATTATTTATCTTATATCTCCAGTTCTAAATAATATATGCTGCATGTTTTGGTCTTAAAATACTCAGTGATTTAACAGCTTTTATGCGAGGTACTGATCATTAAAATTGGACAAATGTTGGATGAGCTATAAGGCAAAAAGCAGCTTGAAATTTTTTTTTTTCAAAATTTATTTTTGGTTTAAGATTTATACTTTATCCTAATTTTATCTGATTTTCATTATTTATAGCTTAAATGAAAGCTGGTAGTTCATCAGTTGTCTTAAAACCATTCTGACCTACAGGTCCATGGTTGGGGCTGGGGATATAAATCTTTAAATAATTATGGAATTTTTGAAAATTTAATTTTTAGATTAGTTGGAGGTCCATACCTCACGTCAACCTAAACCAATTTAAATAAATAAAAGCTTAAATGAAAGCCAATAATATACTGAGTTAATTAAGACCAAAAACCTTCATGAGTCTCTGTTAGATTTCTATATATGAGTCATTAATTATTTTCAGTTTAAGAAAGTAAACAGATTTTATTAGGAATGAAGGTTCATAACTCAAATTAAGTAAATCCGATTTTAATGAGTGATATCTTAAATGAAAGCCTATAATTTACTGAGTAATTTGAGACCAGAACGAATGTTGTGACCCATTTAGAACCTGCACTAAAAATCTTCAACAAAAAACCAATTTTGAAAATATTAATTGTCTAGTTGTTTTAAGTCTTATATAGCTCGTCCAACACTTGTCCGATTTTATTGATCAATAACTCACATGAAAGCCGTCAAATCACTGAGTATTTTAAGACTAATACATGCGGCATATATTATTTAGAACTGGAGATATGAGATAAATAATCAAAAATAACATTCAAAGCACGGAATGTCCATAAGAAATGCATAGGGCTGATTTTTTTAAATAGGGTTGTAATTTATGTGCCGTTTTTTAAGCACACCTTTTTAACGAATCGATATTTTTTTAAACGGATTTCAGCATTGAGTTCAGGGTAAAAATCTAGTCTATAATGATGTGTCACAACACCATCTTTAGATGAGAAAAAATAAATTATATCCAATATGGCGGATCCAAGATGGCGGCCAAAAATGAGTACCCTGTCAAAATTAAGAACCAATCACCCAACAATAGTTAGTTGGTGGTAGTCCAAAGTCAATATCTTGAAAAAAATTGACAAAAAATGCAGTCGACATACTATTTTCAAGATTTTTTTATGGCGGGAAAAGCCGCCATTTTTCAACGTGATTTTGAGGGGTTTCCCGCGACATTACAGATGTATGCCGATTAGGAGCATATTACCTATTATTTACAACAATAATCATTTTTGTTTCAATTATTTCTACCTCCACCTATTTTATCACTTAATTTTACTGCACAATGTATACAGAAGTTGCAGGGCAAAATAAATTTGTTGAATGTTAAACATTAACACATTTATCGTACAAGCCACCATCAAAAGCCCACATAAATGGTATTTTCAAAACCCTTATGACATTATCTACCTCTTTTATTCTTATATATTTTGTCGATTTCTTCACAGTTAAGGAATTATTGGGCCTTAAACATTTTCTTTTATACTAAACATTCACAAAAAGTAAAGTTTAGGTTAAATATCAGGAAAACCGTGAAACTTACGATATAGATTGACTGACATAAAATAAAGGCAATTTTATTACCAACAATTTAAAGAAAAGATCATTGCTCTACGTTACTCTGTTGCAAAGTTACGTTCGTTTTTGTAAAGTGTTACACTTTTGCGCGGCAGCCATATTGATGACGTCATTACTCGGACACCCACCCCTCACCAACCTTAAGAATTGCCTTTTTGGAGTCTCAAGATTATGGGTTTACTTAAGAACATCACAAAGATCATGGTAAACTCGGGTAAATAAAATGTGTCCTAGCTCTTGGTCTAAAGTTCTAATTTAGAGCAAGGGAAAACGATCAGCTGATTTTCCTATGCTTTAAATTTACAACTAAACATAAAATCTCACTTTTACATGCTCGGCTTTGCCTCGCACGTGGAACTTGGGTGTGCACTAGAAAATGCCTCTTTCGGTACTAGTAAAGTAGTATATATACTATTCCATCCACCTCCTGAATGTGATATTAATAAAACGAGTTTTGTAGATTGAGGTACCATCTTTAAACTAGGTGTGTATACTAAGGTCATAAGAAAATATTTTTGAAGGAGTATCATGTTTGTCTATTGAGGCAGGTAAAAATTACGACCGTTTATATTTTTCAAAGCTTAACATACTGAGTACAAAGTTTGCACAAAAGGTTGAACATTTGTAAAAAATGCAAGATGAAATTTTAATTCCAAAATGTATAGAGTTTGGCCGCAATCAACTGAGATATTTTAAAATTTATGAGTCTCAACTGCAAATCTGGGGCGTGTTTAGCATTTTTTCACATTGTGGTGACCATATAAAAACATATTTCTCCTGTTATTTTCTAGCAACCCAAGCCAATAGATCTTTTGTAAACATTGTTATATTTCAATACTAGGGTCAAAAATGACGCTTTTCGCCTGAGGTCAGATTTTAATACCGGTATCGAGGCGTCAAGCCTAGGTTTATAAATGATCGAGTTACAAAAAACACTTGAGGCCCGTTTGATGAACTATATTTTCAGATTTACCACTAAGTTGAAGCTAATTTATTCACAAAACAAACATTTTACAGCTTTGTTAAAGAGTTCGTTTCCATTTCGTTCTTGCTGTTTAAAACAATCATCTAATGTGTGTTACGTTATACCTGTATAACAAATAGAATCAGAAGGTTACCTTGTCACCAGCTGACTCTTTTTCCTCCTAAGAGAAAGACGGGGTTTCGACGATCAATGTGAGTAATGAAAATTGTCGATCCATAGCAGTGTGACATAAGTTATATCCGTCATCGTTTTGGCACTTTTTTCTATTAACGGTTTTTGAGTTGTTAAGCATGTCGACCCGTGAGTTTCATTAAACTTTAAATGACTATATTGAAGTGGCGAAAAGTTTAACTTTGGACCTCAGAACGAAAATTGCTCATAATTGCCTTAATATATACAACAAGTTTGAAAGCATTACCTAAATGGTTTAAGGTAAGGGTATGAAGAGATGTTACAACCATCCATTACCTAAGTGGATGAAGAGTTGTGTAATTATTAGTCATGAAAACATACAGAGAGATAAAATGAAAAACTATGACACTGGAGAACCATGGTTGTATTTTATAATCTGTTTGTTTCGATTCAAGCAACAAATTCACAAAATGGATTGTTTTTTTAGAAACATTCTCTATTTCAGGGTTTAAAGCTGGTAGAGTGATAATTTAGAACTAGCCGTAAACAAAATTGACTCTTTTAATTCACATAATCGGTTTAAATCGTAGAAACTTATTTCATATTTTCATACAACCATCACATTTTTTACAATACCTTTTTATAGTACCATATGCGTAACAAAGATTAAGAGGCAACCGGAAGAAACTTGACCACAAATCAAGATCTCTCTGTTTTGACGTAGTCTAAAAGGCTGACATAAGAATGAGACGGGTTTGTTAAAACATCCTCATCCCCAAAATCATAAAAAGGTACACTTTTAGTAAGGAAAGAAATTCTCAAACGAAAATATAACTAAATTTCATAGCTCAGACGAGCGGTTCAGGCGCAAAGACGATTAAAATATCTTTCTTTTCAAATTGTCACCAATCGTTAATGCGAACCGTTTTACTTATAAGAGTCAGTACTATAGGTAAGAAATATACAGGGTAGAAAAGGGTTTGCCAATAATTTAATGTTTTTCAACCACAGTGGTTAGAAAAGTCAAACTCTGCATATCAATTTGTATACATAAAGCAACTTTGTGGATTGCGATCTTTTTAGAAACATTAAACTTCCATTAGGGAAGGGACCACGACGAGTACGCACGTTATCCAATATAAAAGCATAGGTTAATAATTAAACCTCATTAAAAGTATGATAAGTGGAGTTTCAATGTCATTAGCTATACTTAAAAACGTTTATTGAAAAAAAAAATTGCAGCTGCTAAACTAGTTTGTAGATCTGAAGTGCAGTACGTCTTAAATCGCTGGTCTGAGCTATATTATTATTATTAGTACCAGTTATCGTATTATAAGTTGACTTATCTTTCAACAGATTTTTTAATAAAGCGTTTAAACGAACCCCTGTTGTTTTTTTTTATGAAATTGTAGTCTAATATGTAGGTCCTGGCCTGTAATCTCAGTTTTTTTATTATTTAGTGTTATACGTTATAAGAAATTTATCAAAATTTATAATGAAAAAGTAGAATATTTTGAAGATTTTTCTCCATGGTCTTTTAGCTGTTATCAGATCATTAAACATATATTCCCGCTTGTTAGCTAGATAAATTGAAAACTGACAGCCTTTGCTATTCTAATTCGTCTAATTTACCTAACATTTCTATATGTTAGAGAAACCATGTACGTGAAATTTTACCAAAATTATTTTTCCTTAAGCGAAATGCGTCCAATTACATAAAGCTTAGCAGTACTAAGACCCAGTATAACAATAGTTTTTCCTGTTATACTTTCTTTCAATCACTAAATATTACAGATAGTTTAACCTCCGTGTATAGAAACTAAGTAATATCGAAAATTTTATCAACTGAATCCGTCTTAATATTATGCCCTAACGAAGCAGCAGATATCCTTTCATATCCCCCCTTCGCTATCCCCCCTTCGCTATCCCCCCTTCCCGCCCGCCTTCGACCACCAATATCGCTCTTGACAGAAACAAACACTACGAAAACAACAAATATCCTTCCGCCGACCAAAATTAATATTTCTGCCAGCCGTGGGTGAAGTACAAAATTCTTTTCGTAACGGTTGAAATTTTTCTTCCGAAACATGAATTTACTGTTTGTTGATAATATTTCTAGATAAGGTTTCATTATGGTTACCTTTTCAATTAACCTACAATCTGGATCTTTTAAGCAACCATTTTACACATAAAGGACAAATAGTTTTCTCGTGGAATCACTGTGTAAAAACATATATTGATTTTATCCAAGATATTTATGATAAGTTTTTAAAACATTTATTTACCAATACTCTTGTTATTTTATTTGTTGGCAAATGATCATGTATATTTTTCCTCTTAATGGTACCTTCAGTTTAAATCACCTAATGTGCTTCGACTATTTTTTTTTATTTAATTAATTCTTTTAAATTAAGTGATTTTTTGGATTGGTAATAAGACCATCCAATATAAGTGTTACTTGACGGTGAACGACAGTTGCAACCGTTACCCGCACACGTGACAAAAAACGAGATGGATCTATGGGAGAAAAAACACGTCGAGTTACGTCGCCTCCATAAACACTGCTCTCTGGTGTGGCACCGTTTAAAGAAGCGGTTACCCTTTAGAGAACGCCAGGCACAACTGTTACCCGCACTCATGACAAAGAAAGAGGTAACTCAGCTTTAGACACAACCACGTCGCGACATATGACTCCATGGTCAACCACTCCCTAATCATCAAACCGTCTACAGTAACTAATACTCAACAGTGAACGTCAGCTGAAACCGATACCTGTACATGTAACTAAAAACGAGAAAACTCTGCGGTAAACACAACCATGAGATGTCACGTGATGTGAATTGCCTGGCAATCAAGCAGTTTGTGGTAACTGTTACTCAACAGTGAACGTTAGCTGAAACAGTTTTCTGCACATGGGACTAAGAACAATATAGCTCTGAAGTAGGCACAACCACGTCGAGTCACGTTATCTCGACAGCTCCCTAACAAATCAAACAATCAAACAAGGAGCATTTGGTTTCTCTACAGTGAATGACGGACGAAACCGTTATCCGCACGTGTGACAAGGAACGAGATAGCTCTGCGGTAGAAACAACCACGTCGTGTCACGTCACCTCCATAAACAACTGGTCCCTGATAGGTCTAATCAAAAGGTCTGAAGAAACGATTACTGAACAGTGAACGACTGTTGAAACCGTTACCCGCACATGTGACAAGGAACGAGGTAGCACTATGGTAGACACACCAAGTCGAGTCACGTGACCTCCATAAACAACCACTTCCTAATAATGAATGCGTCTGTCCAATTTATCGATTACTTAAGAGCGTTACCGTTACAACCGTCACAGTTGGAACCGTTACCCGCACATGTGACAAGGAAAGAGTTATCTCTACGGTAGACAAAACTACGTCGCGTTATGCCAATTCCATAAACAACCACTCCCTAATAATCAATCAATCCGTCTAATGTAACGGTTACTTAGCAGTGAACACTTGGAACTGTTACCCACACATGTGACATGGAACAAGATAGCTCTGCGTTATACACAACCACATCGCGTCATGTCTCCTCCATTAACAAAACTACTTCCTGGTAATCAAACCGTTTAAAGAACCGATTATTGAACAGTGAACGACGGTTGGTACCGTTACCCGCTCATGTAGCAAGGAATGAGGTAGCTCTGCGTTGGACACAACCACGTCGCGTCACGTGACCTCCATAAACATCCACTTCCTAATAACCAATCAATTCATCCAATATAACGGTTACTTAACAGTGAATACTTGGGACCGCTATCCGCAAATGTGACAAGAAACGAGATAGCTCTGCGTTAGAAACAACCCCCTCGCGTCACATAACTTCCATAAACAACTCTTCCCTGGTAATCAAACGGTCTGAAGAAACGATTACTGAACAGTGAATGACAGTTGGAACCGTTAGCCGCACATATGACAAGGAAGGAGTTATCTCTGCGGTAGACAGAGCTACGTTGCGTCATGTCAACTCCATAAACAACCATTACCTAATAATCAATCAATCCGTCAAGTGTAACGATTACTTAACACTGAACACTTGGAATCGATACCGGCACATGTGACAAGGAACGAGATAACTCTGCGGTAGACACAACTACGTCGCGTCACGTCACCTCCATAAACAACTACTCCCTGGTAATCAAACGGTCTGAAGAAACGACTACTGAACAGTAAACGACAGTTTGAACCGTTACCCGCACATGTGGCAAGGAATGAGGTAGCTCTGCGGTAGACACCACACGTCGAGTCACGTGACCTCCATAAACATACAATTCCTAATAATCAATCCATCCATCCAATATAACGGTTACTTAACAGTGAACACTTGAAACAGTTATCCGCACATGTGGCAAGGAACGAGGTAGCTCTGCGTTGGACACAACCACGTCGCGTCACGTGACCTCCATAAACATCCACTTCCTAATAACCAATCAATCCATCCAATATAACGGTTACTTAACAGTGAATACTTGGAACCGCTATCCGCAAATGTGACAAGAAACGAGATAGCTCTTCGTTAGAAACAACCCTCTCGCGTCACATAACTTCCATAAACAACTCTTCTCTGGTAATCTAACGGTCTGAAGAAACGATTACTGAACAGTGAATGACAGTTGGAACCGTTAGCCGCACATATGACAAGGAAGGAGTTAGCTCTGTGGTAGACAGAGCTACGTTGCGTCATGTCAACTCCATAAACAACCACTCCCAAATAATCAATCAATCCGTCAAAAGTAACGATTACTTAACAGTGAACACTTGGAATCGATACCGGCACATGTGACAAGGAACGAGATAACTCTGCGGTAAACACAACTACGTCGCGCCACGTCACCTCCATAAACAACTACTCCCTGGTAATCAAACGGTCTGAAGAAACGATTACTGAACAGTGAATGACAGTTGGAACCGTTAGCCGCACATATGACAAGAAAGGAGTTAGCTCTGTGGTAGACACAACTACGGCACGTCACGTCACCTCCATAAACAACTACTCCTTGGTAATCAAACGGTCTGAAGAAACGATTACTGAACAGTGAACGACAGTTGGGACCGTTACCCGCACATGTGACAAGGAACGAGGTAGCTCTGCGGTAGACACCACACGTCGAGTCACGTGACCTCCATAAACATACAATTCCTAATAATCAATCCATCCATCCAATGTAACGGTTACTTAACAGTGAACACTTGGAACAGTTATCCGCAAATGTGACAAGAAACGAGATAGCTCTGCGGTAGACACAACCACGTCGCGTCACGTGACCTCCATAAACAACCACTCCCTGGTAATTACATAAGCCCAGCCACTGCGCTGCAGTCTGACAGCTACTTCCCCACTTCAACCGTCATCCTGATTTAAACATTTTTCTACTTACAGCCTGCTACTTTGAGTGTTGTTTGTTTTGGAAACGTAATAAAATGTTTTTTATGGCTCTAAAATAATTTCAAGTTGTTCACGTATTTATTGATCTGTTTTTGTTGTTGTTTTATTAGTAACTCCTGATTGAATCTTATTTTAAATTATACTGTCCGATGAAATCCCTACGAATAAATCATAATTTTTAATCATAAGCTATAAATGTTACAATCGAAAAAAAACATATTTAATTTAACCTAGAACTTCATAACTATACCACCTTAAAACATATGATTGATTGTTGTCAACAAGAGGGATGTACAAACGAATTCCCGCCCGTGTTGGGCTCAGGTGACTTTGGGATTCCGAGCACGTCTCCCCTCGTTATCCGAAATATGTCGAGTTCGGGAATAATGACTGCAAAATGACTCGCTGCTCGTTCACAGCTTGTTGCTGAAAGCCTATCACTCAACACCTGTTCCCGCAAAACCAACAACCTGATCTCCTTAGTTTGAATAATAACAGAAAGACAAAAGCATTTTACGAAATTAGTGTACATTTTCTTCCTTTACAATTCTCCAAGAGTAAATTTGTATTGAAGACTAAAAACAAGAATCTAGAACTCTAGGTAGGACAAAATTTACCTTTTAATACTAGGTAATACATTGAAAGAACGATAGACACTCAATTGATCGCGATCAATTGATTAGATGCGCGATTGCGTATATATTGCCTGTAATACGAAGCATCAGCTAAATGAACTTGCAACTTTTATCCAATCCCTTATCTAAAATAAATACATAACTGTAAAACCACTATATGCTATATAGATTATAATAAGAGACGCAAGCAGTGAGGAAAATGATAAAATAATTTATTGAATATATTGTTATGGATTATAGTTTTAAAATAATTTATTGAATACATTGTTATGGATTATAGTTTTTACCTGCTCTTACCAATACGAATGTGCGTCACGCTTTTCGTATTCTACACATAAAATGATTATTTCATGGATACTAAATAAAAAATAAAATAAAATCTAAAACTTTACTGAATTCAGTTTTTATAATAATATTACAAAAAAAAACATAGTCAATATCATTTTGCCACTTTAAATAATCCACTTCAATGTTCCACTAAATAGGTGTGAGTGACAATTTTCGCTTGACTTTTTTTGATTTTCTCACTCTTCCCAAAAAAGGTAAAGCAAAAAAGGACTCGAACGAACAAAAAAGGGAGTAGGAAAGAATCGAACAAGAACCATAAGGCTGAGAAGTATTCAAACAGAGCATTGTTATGGGACCATTATTGAACTGTGTATTGCTGGCAACAAGTCTGGTCTAGAGAAGTTCTGCAATTGAATTTGTTAGTGAATAAAACTTTACTCTCTGCCCGGAAGCAATCTTGAAGAATTTCAATTCTCGAAAACTGAGAGAGATCTTAATGGATATTCAACCGCATTAAAACGGGGAATATAAATTATCCCGGGGCATCTCTGTTAGTTTTGATTAACACTCTATGTTATGATTACGTTTCCATTACATTTAAGTTAAATTCTTTTCCTTTTGCCAATACCACTAAGACAAAGCACAACAGACACTTATCGGTCTAACCAATATCTAAGAAACCTAAATAATGTTTACTTTGAGGCTGTATGAAAATAGTGAACATATACATTTGTATTGTAGTAATTACATATTACAACTATCTATAATAATAACAACTTGTTTTACTTTATTTTACCTGCACATAACAAATGAATGTGAACTACTTAAATTAAATATAAATATCACTCTTGAAACTGCTTTTAAATTCTAAAAATAAACATTATTATCCAAACAAAAACTACACTATTTGTCTCTCTCCTTTATAAAAGGAGTATTTTTCTCATGGGTTACTGATGGAAAAATTCAAATTTTTTTACGGGAAATTGGTCAATCCAGTGAATCCTAAAATCATGGTGTTAATACTTCACTGGTTTAATAATAAATTGAGTGATTTGCTTTTTCCAGACATTCTCATTAAAATGTATATACCATGGACTCTTTTGGCATAGAAAAACTAAACAGATCCTGAGAATTCCCACAGAGGTTTAACTACGGTATCGCTTAAAAATTAGAGACAATTTTTGTAAGGTTTTCATATCAATCAACCATTGTTGTAAACATGTAATTTTGCAATGAGCCGTAAGGTAGGTGTGGATTCAAATTCATGTACAACAATACAACTACAATTTATATAAAGTTTACGTTTGTGACACCTTTTAAACAAGCAAGTTTCAATCACTAATTGTATGAAACACTTGTATTATTATTACTTGTAATAAGAAGAAATTCAATCAAAAGGTTTTACACCAGTCAGTCTAGCTTATAAAATACATAATTTATTATTTTCAGTTGTTCATCTAACGTACACAATTAATTTCAGTGTCAGATTCTTTCAAACATGAGATCGATAATATGGAATCTTTGTTGCTAGCAGATATCAACTTATTTATTTATGATATTCGTAAAATAGCAATAATCCTCCTTACTTTTACATTGATTAACAATTTGATTCCGTTATACATTGATAAGTTTTTACATAAACAGGGTATTCTCTTTTAACAACAGTTTTACTGCACACATGTAATTGTTGTGGTTAAGGGGTCTATCTAAGCAACGAGCTTCGTACAAAATACATAAACAATTCAACACAATACACTAAAAGCATGGAGGACAGAGTCCATATCAACATACTCTACAACAGCCTTTATTGGTTCCTTTGATGAGCTTCGGATCACTCAGACGTCTCTCTCTACTCTTTTTAGTAAATTTTTAAACAAAACCCTCTTTATACAAACCGAACGAACTTATAGCGAAATGAATAATTTAAGTTTTTTAGTAAAAAAATGAAGCTAAAAATCATTTTAAGTTAGTTTTAGCTTCTTAAAAAATTTAACCTTCGATTTGCTTTAAAATCAACAAACATTTAAATATATAATATGTTTAATTTTACGTACAATTTTTGGATTTTTTCTACAATCACTCCAAATATTCCAGTAAAAATTACGTACTAATTAACTACAGGTTATTTGTTGTGTAGTGTTAACCTACACCAAAACATTCGCCACATACTTCTACCCAAAAATGTACGCTATACAAAAATACAAAAAAGCGAATTTCACAGTGCCAAAATACTCTACACTCCATGTAGCTACAAATACATAGCACGAATTACTGTCGAAAAGCGTGAGCTCCTAATTACAAGGAAAGCGATCCAATGAGCACACAGTCCCCGATCGCTATTATCCACTTCCTCAACTGCCGCACTGACCTGATCTGGAATGCAGGCAACTCACAGATGCTGGTCATAAGTTGCATACACGTCATTTTAATTTTACTCCACTTTTCATTCTACACTTTAGACTCGACAAATATTCATTCCGTTTAAAGTCTGTTACGGTATTTTAAAATGACACATCTTTCCCGGGGGAGAGACGTCCCCCGGTGGCACACACTCCGAACCCGCGCGACCCGCTCCATCCCGCGCGTGAGACGACACTACCCCACCTACCGCAGCGAGCTGGACCCCTTCCAAAACATGGAGAACGGCCAAAACATTGTTTCATCCCTGTTTTGATACCGCATCTCTCCTTCCCCGATGGTCACCTCCTCGCGATCGATCTCCGCCGCCCGCGATCCGTGAGGCGAGAAGTTAATTAACATTCGATCGCGGCTAACAGCGGCCAAACGGCGGCCGAGCACGAAGACGTATCCCGGACTGCCGAGCTGTTATTGATTGTCAACGTATGACCAGCGCGCGAGTTGGTAATGGGGCACGTCACGCACGCCGCGGGCCCGAGTGTCGACTGTCGCGGGCCCGGGGGGGTGCCTACACGGGGTGCCGCATTGGGCTGGAAACCCTCCAGACGCCAACGTGGCGCGCCAAAACTACCCTTCGTGAAAGCATTACCGCAGTAACAGCTCCGCTATTGGCCGTATTACCTTGGTATTGTTTTCTAGACATCCAAATTTATCCTGTACTCGTAATTAATTTTACCGTTATTTAATTATATAAATCTATCCTTTTCAAAACGGTAATTAGATCAAACGTCATTATATAATTTATTCACCAGTTCCTTCGAGGTATTTAGTTTGCTTATCCGCCAAGGCCGCCAGACAGGCGGGCACCACTCGTTACTATCGACTGCATGATAAGCGGCAATACAACTGAGGTCGGTCTCACCCCGGCGATCACGCAATTTAAAATGGCAACTTTTATTTATCTTGAATCATCTAATGTGACCTTTGTGAAGAAAGGAATGACGTGTACCTGTTATTAATTGCGTTTATAAAATAAACAGTTGTTCTTTAATAAACCAAAAAGATGTTTTTTTATTAAAAATGAATTAATGTCAATTTGGTTACTTGAAACAAGCGTTCAAGGCAATCCTTACTTCCTTAAGGCAATGTTCAATTGTGTTTCAAAATTAGTATAGTAGTTATTAAATTGGATTTTGACTTTATGGCTGTAACAAAATGTACATTTTGAAAGACAAATGCATTACATACCTGCTTAGCAATCTATTTTGGTAGAACAATGACATTCACTTTTTCAGACAAAAATTGTAATTCCACCCCCTCCCCCTATTTTTTTCTAAGATGGTCTTCGAAATATGATTTGATATTGGTTTTAATAATTTTAAGTAAATGTGCACTGTACGACGTAATATTCTGTATAACGACACAAACACACCACGCCCACTCCCTTCCCTCCAAAATACACTAAGTTCCCGCCAAGCGAGAGCGAGAGAGACGCCGGATCCTCAGGTGGCGGTGTCCTGTAGCATGTGGCATGGCGGGTGGCGTGTTCCGGAGGTGCAAGCAAGCCACAACAAGCCGGTGCTTGCCTTACCTCTTGTTGCGCCTCCGGGGTCTCCGGTAGTCGCCGTTGAGAGCGTCGCCGCCCCCGCGCCGTTTGCCGCCTCCACCGACGCCTCCGCCTCCCTTCATCTCGCCCACGGCCTCACTCGGACTCTCGGACCCCTGAAGGCTCAGCTCGCAGACGCTCGGTCCCCCCATCACTGACCCGTGGCACTCCCATGGCTGTACATCGGTGTGGGTGGTGCTGTGGCCGGTCGCGGAGTGACTCCCGCTCACGTGGTGGTGACAGACCGCCTGGCCCCCCACAGCCACCCCCGCCCCCTCCTCAGGCCGCCGCCGTTTTAACTTGTTGCTCTCGTCAATTTGTCAACCACCCTCACCGTTGTGGGAACAAACTGTGATGGTGGTTTGATGAGAATTTGTTTGTGGATGATTTGAATTGGGTATGTAGATCCGGTTTATTTTATGTCAGTGATTATAGTTAATAAAGTAAACCTTTCTTCGACCTTACTCAGCTGTGTCATTTAGCTTTGACAGGATAGCAGTTACTGTCATACAATAAAAGAGTATATCTTTGTCTACTGTATTATCTGCAACAATATATTTCATCTGTTTAAACATTCTGCAACTAAAGTTACTGTCATTCACCAAAAGAGTACATACTGGGATTCCAGACAGCTATAAATTTTTTAATAAAGTTGATTTTTCTCTCTCATCTGCCAATTGTCTTTTTTGTATCTATTTACTTAAATTCTTAAACATTCTGCACTCTATGCAAACTAACGGTAACTTTCTCAAGTCTTCTCACCTACAAACTTACAGTGAATATTTGTGGTGTGATCAGTATAATCAATTACGTAAACACCTCTTAATTACGTAAGTCCTCTTTCAAATAATGCTCTACCAAATAACGATCACAGGAAGTCTACTTCAGAATCCTTTGATTAATGTAAAAGGTATTGAAAACTGATTTTTTTGTTAAAGTCGTGCAAATTTAAAGCATTTTCCAATCATTTTAAAAAAATTCCAAAATAAAATTAACTTTATTTATTAATGTTCCACTTACAATATTAAAAAAATCATTTCCTCCTCAAGAATAAATTTTCAATTAATGGCATACCTAATTCAAAGAGATTTATAACGATATCGTAGAAGTACAGTATATGTATATACCGGGTGTCCCATAATAGTCCCCCCTTACTTTTTCCTATATTTTTTCAAATATCAATTCCACACCACCACCAAACATTATTGGGTAGTTAATACTTCATTTTGAGGGGTTACCCAATTTTGGCCGCCATTTTGGATCCGCCATATTGGATCCAAAATAATTTTTTCAAATGTTAAAGTGGAGTTGTGACCCATCATTTCGAATTAAATTTTCTTACTGATTACAATGCCGCAATCCGTTTTCTGAAATCTCAATTGGTTCTCAAGATATGGGGACTTTTAATTAATTTATTTTTAACCAATTTAAACATTACAAATTGATAAAATAGGCCCATAACCTCAAAATAATGCTAGATAGTGACGAATAACCACCATCAGTCATTGTTGAGCGATTTACACTTAACTTTCACCAATGTAAATTTTTTGTCCACCATCTTGGATCCGCCATTTTGAAATGAGGTAAGTTATTTCAAATATGAAGTTAGAATTGTGACCCATCATTTCGAACTAGTTTTTTACGCCGAATTTAATGCCACAATCAGTTTTTAATTATAGCATTTAGTTTTCAAGATACTGTATTGAAATTTTTCTAGTAAAAATCTCAAAAAATATGTATTTTTCAAAAACTAAGTCTTGTTGATAAAAACAGGTTGCGGCATTGAATTCGGCTTAAAAAACTAGTTTGAAATGATGGGTCACAATACTAACTTCATATTTGAAATAACTTACCTCATTTCAAAATGGCGGATCCAAGATGGCGGCCAAAAAATACATTGGTGAAAGTTAAGTGTAAATCGCTCAACAATGACTGATGGTGGTTATTGGTCACTATCTAGCATTATTTTGTGGTTATGGGCCTATTTTATCAATTTGTAATGTTTAAATTGGTTAAAAATAAATTAATTAAAAGTCCCCATATCTTGAGAACCAATTAAGATATCGAAAAACGGATTGCGGCATTGTAATCAGTAAAAAAATATAATTCGAAATGATGGGTCACAACCCCACTTTTACATTTGAAAAAAATTATTTTGGATCCAATATGGCGGATCCAAGATGGCGGCCAAAATTGGGTACCCCCTCAAAATGAAGTATTAACTACCCAATACTGTTTGGCGGTGGTGTGGAATTGATATTTGAAAAAATATAGGAAAAAGTTAGGGGGGGGGACTATTGTGGGACACCCGGTATATATACTAATAATATTTGTTAAGTGACCACCAGTTACGTTAAGATTACATAAGTCAAACACAGTAAACATATCTTAATACTAAAAGTACATCAGATACATTACTTGAAATGGCGACCTACCCAGGTAGGTATTTTGACAGATGAGTAAAGGATGATTGTGGCGCGATCGTGTAGTCTTGTTACTGACTAAGACCGACATGTTCCTTTGTCAGGACTGTTAATTACTAGCCTAACAGTCAATGGCAACTAAGGGACCTACATTTTAACGTGAGATCCGAACCACAATTTTGCCTGGTTTGCAATTTACGAACTGGTCTAATTATGGGGACGGGCTTATGAACTTAGTATTGAATAGTGCGGATGTTCATCCCCACTAGGCAACACACTGCGTCCACAAGCCATCGCTCATAACTATCCACAATTCGTGACCTACAAGAAGCTGGATTACAGGACACGCCACCGTCCCAGAATTAATTCATGGCAAGTTATGGTTAATGTGTAATATATTTGGGTATTCTTGATTATTAATGTTAGACACAAGTTTAGTGTATGAGAATTTGCATAAACGCCCTTCAAAATTAGAGTATGGAATTATAAGTGTTATTTGTCAACAGCTATGATAAGGAAGCAGCACTTAATAAAGTTCCCTAATTGTATAGATCTTAGCAATACCGAGTTGTACATGCTGTCCCGTTGAAGCAATCGGATTGATTCTAGGAACTCCAATAGTCTAGTCTAATATACAATGTCTGACATGGCTTTTGAGCAATTATTTGCTCAATTACGAACACAATGTGGCTTTTACTTGTTGTGCAATTAATCATTTAAAGCTATTAATGTTTTCGGTGGGTCATAGATGCGTTTTTAACGGTGAAGATTTTACAGAAGATTAATATTTTTAGATATGAGGTCAATAAAATAACGAAATTCAAGTTAAGTTGTCAGATTTTACTTTTTGTGTTCGTATCAACGAAGGTAAAATAACATCTTTCTACTAACGTTTTGGATTATACATTATATATATTTTTTACCAAACATCACTGTCGATAGCTTGTTATATTATTTCACCCTCAAATAAATATGTATGATTTCGAAAAATAACAACCATAACACTACATAACCAAGTCTTTTAACTTGGTAAAGAGTTTTTATACGTTTGAATATTTATTTTATACTTAATTTTATGTATTTATTTGGAAGACTGAAACCAAAACAGTCAATTCCAAATGCTTCATCACAATAAAGTAATTTTCCAGGTTCTGCTGTAAATTAATTTTACATATTCGTAGTCCATTTTTATCTATTTCTTACAGTAGGATCATTATTTTCAAATTTCACAATAAGTTGAAAAGCTCATCAAAATTAGCTGATTAAATTATAAAACTCCCTATGGTGGGGGTCAGATGCTGCTGCTCTCTCGCAGAATTCTTTTTGACTATTTAGAAATGGCATTGGAAGAACGTGTCTGTGGGGTTTTTAAGTGTTTTTTTCCTTTAGTTATATAATTACGAATGCTTTTTAAAATTAACTGAAGAATCGTCAACCAAAGGATATGCTATATGTGTTTTTAAAACATAATCGTCAGTATCTTATACCTATTTTATCGTGGCAACTCTTGTATTTCTAATGATATTTATTTGTATTCCGTAATAATATTTATTTGTAGTCCGTGGTTTAATGAAAGCGATCTTTCTCCGATGTTAACTGTATAAAAATATAACCATATTCTTGTTTTATGTGAGCTCATCTAACTACACGATACAAGAACCTAGACCTAGTTTATACACCAACGAGGGTCTTCTGTAATATATTTTGATTTAAGTAAGGTAATTCCATTTTTTCAGGCCCTGTGATTGGTGGTCAAGTTAACGGGGGGCGAGGCAGTCGTGATAAGGAACACGCCACTGAGATAGCATCTCCGAGACCTTGGGACCCTATTGATCTATCGCCCGTCAGTGTTAAATGTCCCTAAAACGAAAAACCTAATATAGTTTTTAAGAAATTATCATGATTGTCAATAATTATTTAACACACTACCTCCACAAGCTAGAATGACTCCTTTATTTTATGAGATTTAAGAAAAGAATTATATTTTAAATAACAATAAATAGTCAACATTGAATCAAAACTCAAAATGCAGTGTTTGCATAAGATAATTTATAGATGTATGCATTTAACAATTTTAATATTTAAAATGTTATCACTTCTAAATTCAAAACAATATTGGCGATAAATCGGGATCAATGTACTAAGATTTGCCTAAAAAGTTACTAAGGTTCTCATGCAACTAACGACTGGAAAAACTAGACAATATCATAATTTAATTGAAGTTCTCAAAAGTATATTTTTTTATATAATAATATATTTCGTTACCAGGGACGAAAGTGACGACCGAGTAACAAAAAGGAACTTTAGTCCCGTGTGATGAACAATAGATTTCTTTATACCGCTCAATATATTCCACTAACTACTTAAAAACCAACATTTTGCAACTTTTTCATCTTATCAAAGGTTATATTACCTGTTGTGTCAAGTAATTCAAAATCCAAAATTTGGATTACGATCGTTTCGGTAAAATCACCATCATCAGATCCATACAGGAATATCAAACATCTTCAATTGAATTGTCATAAAATAAATCACGTATAAAACAAAACACATTTAAAAACAATTAAAATACTCTCAATGATTGTGGCCACAAACGCGCACTGCTTGAGGAACATGACTAGACTGCACTTTTTTAAAACTTGTTTTAACTTTTAAAAGATATCCCCCAACTAGGCTTTCATCTTGTCCTTGCTATTTAAAACAAACATCTGATGGCTTGTTTCATTTGTGTTTGGGTTAAACTGACCCAATAAGCTAATAGAGTTGGGATGAAACCGGAAAAGAGTCCGGCATTGACATCACAAGCTTTGGCTCCTCAGGCCTAATAGAGGCTAGGTAACCTTATATTACTGCACTCTTCTTCTCTACAGCCCTTGGTTACTATAGCAAAAAATTAACTAACGAACTGCTGACGTCCTCGCCTAAAGCAGAATTTTTTTCTCCCTAGAGAGAAAAATAGCTTCTTTAGTCCCATAATACATGTTATTAAAACTGCCGTTTTCGTAGCGGTATAGCGAAAAATACGTTGAAGCTATTCTTATAAATAAAAAAAAACAAGCATATTTATTTGTTATAATTTCTGTGGATTTAAAACCGTTATTTCTATACAGATAAACTAAAAACAGATTTTTGCAGGCCACTAAAATGGTAGTGAATACTGAATTTAAATCTAAATATAACGCTGAATTTGTTTTAACTTTATTTAATGTTTTTATTGGAAATTTTTCGAATAAGTGTTTTATCAAAACACTAGACATATTATTTATACAGACTACTGCTAAAAAACTTGACCTACAATTGGAAATTTTTCGAATAAGTGTTTTATCAAAACACTAGGCATATTATTTATACAGACTACTGCTAAAAAGCTTGACCTACAAATATAATAAACTATAATAAATTATTTGGGTGGCAACATCATGTTTCGTATGACATAACCCGTGTTAAATTATAGGACGTAGACGTCTTAAACATGTGATATCTTATTATTTCACTTGTAAAATAAACATTGTTGGGCTGGTGAATGTAACTGCACAACATTTTAAGCATCGTTTTTGCACAGGTGAGATAAGAAGAAGCAAACAACTCCTCTCGTCATCATTGCAAATTCTCTTTGGTCGAAATTCTCTCACTGTTGACGACAAGAGCCCCCGATCAAAACCAGTTTTCTCGCCCTATGCTTCATTGGATTTTATGTACAACCGTTTTATTTGTGAAACTCTAGGATTGTATTTTATAAGTATTTTTATTCCGTATTTGATGCAAGTGCTTATTTAACTGAAACAACTTTTTTACGCGAATAAGCTAAATTATGGACAGAGATGAAATATTTGCTAGATAAATTAAAATGACTACTTCTCGCTGTAAAATAACATTAACTCAATGGTAAATATAATTTATACAACATTTTGAACTATATTTAACTTTAGAAAAATACATTAAATACGGACAAATTAGTGATGTGAAAAACTGCCCATGCCTTTATTTTATGAGAGCAAAAGTTATGGTTATAATTTCTAAAATAAAAATAATTAAACTATCATCGCTTTTAAATGATATTTTTACAATTTTTAACCTTCAATAATAAACAAAAATCAAAACAATTTATCATTGCCAATGATAAATTAGTGAATTGCATATCAGTAAAATCTTTTCTTTCAAGTGAACGATAAGTTTTTATGTCGTGTCCTTATAAAACTGGCACAAATCCAAGTCTCTCGGAGCAAGTGAATAAGCAAAACAGCAGCTATTTGATGTTTCTTATTGCATTTGCCACTCCTTTTAGCTACTTTCAGTTGAAATTAGCTTCGTTCAAAGTAAAAAACGTTATAGAAGAGAATGGAAATATGTTGAGATTTCAAGTGGATTTTAGTGTATACCGTAACTTTTTCCACCTAGGATGGATATAATTTCCTTGAATAAAACAAATTGATATCACAAAATTGCTTATGCCTGATAATTTTTCAACTAAAGTCCTGAAATTTCCTTATGGTCCATTGACTTTCCAGAGGATTAAAATTAAAAGCCATTGATGTTGTTTTGATTACCACACGAGGAGTTATTGTGATCACATAAACAACTTAAACAAATCAAAAATCAATGTCAGAAATTATTGTGTAATAAAATGAAACAATTCAATATAGCTCAGTCAACATTTACAGAAAATATTCTACATTCTCAACTGAAAACAAAGTCACAAAAAGACTCAGCTGCGCTCAAATTTACTGTTATAATCTATTAAAATAAAAAAAATTTGATTAGGTTTCAAATGTTATAATTGGAGCTGATGAGGCTATGATGATTACTCATACATCTATTTGGTTTTTTTCTGGCACTTTCTAAGAAGCTGCCCGCGGATCTCTCCTTTTTCCACTCAGTAAGGAAGTGTTTATTGTCAAGAGAGGTTGAAAACTAGTGTTACAAGGGCTGCTAAATCTCTTCCTTACTCATTTTTTAACATACATCCAACTAAGACAATTCCCAATTTAAAATCTTTGCCGGGTATACTGCCAAATGATTTCCTTAAAGGATAAACGATTAATGGTCCTATATCCAAACTGCTGTTAGCTACAACAGTCAGAACAGTAGGTATAATATACTGATAAGAAATGTTTAAGCTAAGAAAACCTTCTATACCTAGGTAATTTAATACCTATTCTATGGTTAAATTCAATAATTCAGAAGCCATTCCACCATGAAACTACAGCTTAACACTGGATAAATCGCATTATCTGTAATAGTAGTGGTAGTGTAATAATAGCGGAAGTAGCTGTAATAATAGTGGTAGTGACTCCAAGCAAGTGATATTTTCGTTTTTAGCTATAACTTGGAGGAAATAAAGCTAATACGTTTTGTGACAATGTGTAGAAACTAATTGTGAGGGTCAATGAGTATTTCTCTAGAAAGGTTCATTTCCCAGAAACTGTCCTCGCGAGAGAGTCGTACACCCCACAATCACAATATATCTTTATTGGATTACCTTTGTTAGGAAACTGTATGGTTGAACATGCAGGACCCTTATATCTCTCTTTATTGTGATTTTTTTTAGTTTATTCGTATGGCCAATTTTTTAAGCACTTTCTATACCTACATAAATGGTAACTAGTTTGTCTTATTTAAAGTGTCGTTAGCAAAGCTACTGTGCCTGTAGCAGTGCAATACCGAAGTAAATGGAAATTTTGAATTGAATCCTATTATTGATATCAAATGATTTATGTTATCATTTATCTTATTTAAATTCAAGTAATGTTTCCTATTTTTGAAAGGTTTGTGCTTAGGATTTAACTTAGATTTTAAAAACCAGTAATCACTAACAATTAATTACATGATATACGGTATACACTACATTGAGTACTCGAACAACAGAACATCAAACTAATATTTATTAAATATTAATGAAAAAATAACACATTTTTAGATGAATGAATGGGTAATATTACTCACTTTTATCTTTAAATCTAAAATTTCTTAAAATAAATGTTATCGGTATAGTTTTAAGATTAAAACTACCATATTAAGTTAGATTTGTAACAGTTACTAGAGCCAGTGCATAAGAAACTTCCAGCGTGTTTCTCCCAACAAACTCGTAGACAAATCAAGGACTGGAAGTGGAGGATGAAGACTTGAAAATGGAGTATGTGAGAAGTTTCGAACATATAGGTAAATAATTTAGGTCGACCACTTCAAGCAAGTATAAAGTAATCGTCTGGGAATTAGTTAACTCCAAAAGTAATTTTCTTGCAAATAAAATAGAACAATAAATTTTAAATATATTATAAGTATATTTGTACTGAATAGAAAGCACGTGCGCGAGCTAAAAAGCAATTATTTTTTTACGAGGTCATTAAAAGGTAGAAACATTTGCTGTTTGGCATATCGTGAGGACAATATCGAAGTGGCATACCACCAAAACCGAGTTAATGTTTGCTATCAAAAATCGATCTGTTATGTAAAACAAAATTATAACCCTACTTTCACACTTAAACATTAACATAACATAATAGTATTAGTTATATTTCTTATAAATTTCTCGTTAATGTGAAAATGTTGATAGTTCTAAAATACCTTATTTATTTGTTGTAATCAATCAAATGGCGTTTGAAATAGTCCTTTCGGCAATATAATTTAATGATATTTTTTTTTGCTTCCATGATCGCACTTATTTGTAATCGATGAGTTGATTTCCCAGAATTACGACATTCCAACGGAATACTTACATAATAACACAATGTGAATGCTAGTCGACGGCGCTTACTTACCTGAAAAAAGAGAAAATGAAGCTTTAATATATTTCACAAACATAAAATGTGCTAAGAGCTAACAAAAATTTGATCTATTAACACAATGAGTATTGGGGAAAATTACTCAAGTCTCACCTAAAGTGAACCATTATCTAAATATTTTATTTTAAATATGACAAAAACCTCTCGTAAGGGACTTCCCTTTATTTTTCAGGCTGCTTTTAGGAGTCACTTCAAAATTTTAAAATAAGGCCACCATTTTCTAATATGGTGGGCATCTTAGATTTTTCTCATGGAAAACCCTGTATTTTAGGGTGTTCTTGGATTCTAAGCTTAATTTTAGGGACTTTTTCTCTCAGTCATTTTATCCTAAGCCCAATGGTTAAATTAGATTTTTTCCTCATTTGAAATGAATTAGGAAATGTTTTTTGGTGTGTATAACGAGAACGGTAGGGTTAAATAAAACAAACCAAGTAATAGATAGAAGTGCCCTAAAATGTGATTTTACTTCAGATTCAGTTATAAAATATTGTTACCGTCAAGATTCAGTTATTATTTAAATGTAATATTTTGAATATTCTTTTTCAAAAGGAAAATATTAAGTTAAAGAAAAACATGATGGCTCAGAAAAACATGATAATGAAAATATGATGGCTCAGTTAAAAGGACACAATGCATTTTAAATAGGAAAAATAAAACTTTAACCGCTCATACCTCTTTAACCATTGAGTTTCGATTAAAAATTACAATGAGTAAAACGTTTATAAAACCAAGTGTAGAACCAAAAACGCCAAAAAATATAGGGTGTTCTTATAGAACACCCTATATTTCCCTATATTCAAACGATATATATATAGTTTTCCAATATTTTTTTAAATGGCGGTTAATTTTAAATATATTTTTTTAAGTGACTCCAAAAAGAAGCCTTAAATATAGATGGAAGTCCCCCGGAAGAGGTTCATTATCAAATTTATGGTAAAAAAGTTAGCTCTTGGTTCACTTTAGGTGAGGCACTCGGTATAATAAAGTCCAAGCGGCTTCTTTAATTGTAGAAAATGCTGATTAAGCAAGTGCTGAAGATTCTGCAAGTCAGAGAAAAAATTGGCTTTAAAACCAACTATACCATTACAGTTAAGTAGACCAGGATGGAAGCAACTGTTGATTGTACCCGCTCTCCGCACGATTTAAAGTTGCAAATAACAATAGTTACTGCAGAAAACCGTGGAAACTAAATAAAAACTGCGAAAAATCGTCCATAATAAGACAATGGGGCAAAAACCGAGGGAATTTTGAGGACTTGAATACAACAATGTGTGTGCTGTGTATATGAACTGACTTTACGCAAAATTTCAGCCCGAACGGTCCAGTAAATTTTGCGTTCACCCAGAACAAGAGACAGCAAACACCTATTAGTGGGGTGGGTGAGCTGAAAAAGATTTTCCCGGGCTTTTTAAACTCGTCTAACAATGTACTATCTAAATCCAAAGGTGCGAAGTGGTTGCTAGATGTGAAATATTTCGGTACAAATTTTAGCTAACTCATCCCACTAAATCTTTGATAATGCAGATTAATAGGCCTACATCAATAAACCAGTAGATAAGTCACGAGTTGAATCTTTCCCGACGTTTTAACCATAATCGGAAACGGTTGAGTTAGACCCACTGTCATAAGACCAATATAATTTATGATGCTCGTTAAAGCTGCAGTAAAGCTTAGTATTTTAGTGGGCCGAAAGCAGCATCAGAAACGTGATGTATGTGTTACTATTTCGTATGTGAGTAGACAGAAATAGCAGGCGGTCCAAGCGTATTGTTTGTGTATAAATAGGGGACGAGATTGGTAAAGTGTCTACTCTACCTGTCATCTCTCCCTCCTCTCCATCTCTCCCCCTCTCCCCTACGCACACAAATTATAACATTCCTTTGAATATATTTTTTATTAAAATACTTATAAATACATAGTGATATATTAGTTCTATGTTTATCTGTATTTTGAGCCCGAACGTAATCGTAAATAGCCTATATTGTAAAAGCGATGTCGATAATTCTTAAAATTGTTTAAATAGAGACAACATTCTTAATATTTTCTCACTCTAAAAAGTAGACGCACGTGTTATAATTTAAGTATTTTTTTACTATGACAACAATAGTGGTAGAACTTTTATTGTGACTGAATAAACTCAATATGTGGGTGGGATAATGTCTAACCTACATATACTTTACTTGAGTCATACAATTTTTATTTTTTAAAGATTGCTTTGCTGTAAACCAAGTTTTGAAAGTCTATGTTCCAGATTAATTGCATTTAAATTGTTATTTATTTTGTATATATTTGGTTTAGATGTCAATAACAAATCAAAGGTATTTACAAATTGTATTAAGCTTACCCTAGTCCATGAAAAATCAAATTCGTTCATCATGTTTTAGTGTTAGCACATTTTTACTCCGATTAATATACTGATATACCTGTTAAAAGAACTTCCATCCTTCACAATTTTAACATTTTATTAAAATGTTTCAAAAAACCTTTCAGAAAGAGGTCAACCATACTAACCTCATTCAAAGGATATAAGCGTTATTTTTATCTCTGGAGGATATACAACTTCAAAACTATAAAAGGCAAATTGGTGTGATGATATTTTTGTAGGCTTATAGCCTACGAACCTGTACACTAAACTGCGACGAGCATGGTGCGTGATGCATCGTGTCGTATTATCACGATAGATATCACAATAGATTAGCAATGCAATGGTATTCGATTATTGAAAACATTAAATAATGACAGTGAATGAAAACTGAACATGTAGCAATTAAAATGGTTGATTCATGTTTCTTGTTCTAAGTTTTAAAGATTTTTAAACTCGACCAAAATAAATTAAAATTTTGGTTGAGGCAAAACACATTAATTTGATCATATCCAAAACTTGCATAATCAAAGTTGGATCATTGGTCTGGTTGTCAGATCCAAGCAAATTAGTAGAAAATAAATCGAATAGATTTTTTTAAACTTGAAATACCAAAACAAATCTGTTCTTGAATAGCATATTATTGAAAATCTTTCCTTTAACGTATACTACATATAAAGCGTAATAATCTTCACAATCAATAAGCCGCTCCCATTTCAAACCGAACAGCTCTCCTATTGAATCAATTTTAAATGGCTGCTTGTTTGTAAAGCCAACACTACAGGTGGTAAAGCCGAGTCTAGTTGGATAAACAGCGCTCTGCGAGACCGTCAGATATTAATAGCTTAACAGATGAAAGAGCCCTGCCCATTGACGAATGGTCCGGGACAGGTCTATATCAGTATAGCCAATTACCGACCACACGACCGTGCCACGGACCCCACACTGTTTACTAGCCTTCATTAACAGAAAAGTCTTCATGAGGAGTATTTATTTATTTAGTTTCAAGATTTGTTCAGATTCAACTTCTTCGTGTTTCACGCTAAATATTGTTTTTAAATAACTTAATTTATCAGCAATAATAAACTATAATAGTTACAGTGCGAATTGTATGATAAACTATGAATACGCTAGAGGTTATTGATTCATAAACATTCCTCCTAGGGGTTTGGAGTTCTAAGTAGATTTGAAAATTTTAGTATTTTGGACTCGGTGTGAGGTTTTTGCAGAACACATAATTTATGGATGGGTAATTTAAAGATGAGCCCTGCCCACCAGACGTTGAAGTTTAGTAATTGTCCTTAAAATTTTCTTGTACTTTTGAATATCGTAAATATAGTTTTGTTGTCACAGCAATGCTCTTGCAGTTCTGAGCCAATTGTCATAGCTTTTTTTAAGTTGACGATAGCGAGACATCTGCATCAAGTCCTGAAGGTCAGAGAAATTATGTGAGACTGACAACTTTGATAAATTCTAGACACCCTTATTGTTTGGTATTTATTCATGAGACATAACATTGGAACATAAATATCAATTTAAAAAAATGTAAACAGGACCTGTCTGTGAGCAAAGACATGTGTTATTACTGGAATTTTATCTGTCATTGCATGCTGCACTGGACCTGGTTATTATCACCAGGACAGGTATAAAATAATAATAATAACAGTTATTTAATGTCGTCCCAGAGATATGGGTCATTAAGGCCATATAAAGTTCCCCGATACAAAAAGCCTTCTCATACAGTTTTACAATGTGAGGAGTTGTCATATAAGTCTTCGGGCCTGCATTGAAAAGCTTATGCCTTCTCCTTTCAGTTTAAGACAAATTTTTTGTTACATACATACAGCAAAAAGATTTTAAGTAAGGCAAAAAGTAATAATAAAAAGCTAATTTTATGAGCTTTTGATAATTTTAAATTAATCTTTTCACTAGCGGATATATCAATGCGCGAAGTTTATAGCTAGAGAAAGGTTAGTATAATATTAACAATGTTAACTGAAAGTAGTGCAATAGTGGGGCTGCTGGCCCAATCAAACTTTGACAGGCAGTCAATTTTTTGACAGCTACTTCCGGTCACGTGACCGGAAGTGACGTCATCAGCTGTGACGTAGCTGTGACGTGTTTTTGGTGGGTATTTAAAGTTTAAATGCCCTGCTGTGCTGGGTATTTAAATTTTAAATGACCGGAAGTGTGTCAAGGTCGTTTGGGGATGTTTTTAAAAAAGATCTTGCATTTTCGGAAAATCCGAAAATGCAAGATATTTTCTTTTTTTATTTATTTGTTTTTTTACAAAAGTATTATTTTACAAGTTAGTAAAGTTTGCTCCCAAATTTGAAAAGTAAGTTGTTGTCGGTGCTGAAATTTCTTGTTTATTTTCATTCTTCTTGTTGTTGTAAGTTGGCAAAAACACATTTTTTTCGTTTTGATTGTTTGTTGCATAAAGTTCTAAAGATAAACCAAACCCAGTGGTTATAAGTTGTTTTAGTTCTTCACTAAAAATTTCCAAATCCTTGTAGGTTGTAAGATTGATAGTGTTGTAGTGAATCCCGCGAATGTTGAGAGACATGACTAGAGTTGTTTACTCGACGAGAGGTGTAGCAGGAATGACTATTGCAAAGCCGGTGCTGCAGGTACCTCCGATGGTAGTGGGGGTAGTGGTGGGGGTAATGGCAGGTGTTTGTTTAATCACTTTGAATTTAATCGTTGCCACAATAGACCGAGTCGATGTTGCAATTCTTCTAGTTTATCCAACCGGTTCTTTTGATATGTTTTGCAACTACATTTACAATAGCTGAAAGAATTACATTTTGTACAAGCTTTTCCGTCAACTTGATCTTCAGGTATTCTAAAACATTTTTCTTTGCAACAATAAGTTATAAGTGTTAGATTATTTCTTTTGGATGACATGTTGGTTGTAGCTTGTCTTAAACAGAACTGAGCCTCTCAACGTTAAAGTTTCGTATTTATGTAAAGTATTCGAATAAAACTATCGAATAAAATAATCGAATAATACTATCGAATAAAATAATCGAATAATACTATCGATTAAAAAGTTCAAGGTCATCCGTTTGAGGTTTTAAAAAAATACAACATATCAGTATATAAAAACATATACTGATATGTTGTTTTTTTATCTTTTTATTTAAAACATTTTTTTACAATGTTATTTTTGTGCGATGTGCAGAGTTAGTTCCGTAGAGTTGTTTCCGCTCATTCCGTGTGACACCAAATATAATGATCCTGGTTGAATTTCCCGCAGATCTTCATTTTGCAGCAACTGGACGAATCGTTTTGGAAGATATACTTGAAACTTTGGTTCATCACCCGGTGTATATGGTGCATCGGATAAAGATGCGACGACTGCGTCTCCATGCGTTGTATCAATTTTCTTCATTTCATGAACAATATAATGTTTCTGTTCTTTTAATTCTGAACATTTCTTGATAATTAGAGTATTTGATTTTGAATGCAAGTTGAATTGTTCAACTAAACATTGGAGAAACTGTTGTGATGCCATCCTTCACAGGAGATGTTGTCTGTTCGGAGTATGGAGTTAGACTGATACTCGGGGTGTGTTGCCTCTTCGTTTATATAACCTTCGGAACCCCCACTACATTCTCCCGTTTGTTGTTGTAAGTAAGCAGCCAAGTGATACGCGTTTTGTAATGCGCATTGAGATTGGTTGTGTTTCGGATTTATTGTAGAAACACAAATATTTCTAGCATCAAAGTGAAATGTTTTGTCCACTTTTAAGTTTAAAACTTCTTTGTTTGTGTACTGTCGTATCCAATTTTTTTTTTCCAATCCTCTGGTATATATGTGTGTAAATTGTTTGCAAAAATGAAACATAATTTTGTGTACATTGTTGTACGGTAGGAAACCTTCATACCAATGGATATGATGAAAATTATTTGTTAGCCATCTGTTTGTTATTTTAGCTTTTGACTTTAGTTCATGGACAGAACACGGTGCTTCAAATAAAAACGGGTATGCTACTTGTGTAAGCAAATCTAAAATTACCAATTCTTTTATGATAAATCTATCATCGTTTCCGCGAAATGCTTGAAATTCAATTACACAAGGTTTTGCTGCCATTTCTTCATCCTGTCTGCTCATCATGGTGTCTGCTGATCAACTGTTTTCCACACCACGGTAGGTTAGATATATATAAACCAGGCCGTACAGTTGTAGGCGCGTTGGTGTATGTTTAACGTGGGCACCATCCCCAGTAGGCCTACCCCACGGTTTATTCTTTTGTTAAATTACATTGTAGTTTTAACCTAGCAAAGTTTCTTCTTCTGTATTATTGTTGTTGTTGGTTTCTTCTTCTGTACTGTTGTTGTTGTTGGTTTCTTCTTCTGTAGCCTCCGTTGCAACTTCAGTAAAAGGTTCAAAGTTTCTTAACTGCCTCCACATTTCCACTTCGTGAGGTATTCTATTAAAAATGGATGTATCTATTGGTCCGTATTGTAAAGTGCTTTCTGGTTGTTTTTCGCATGCATCTACCAGATATTCCTTAATAACAGAGCTTGAAAATACTAATTGTTTCATATACCTGGTAATAGGTGATGTTGCATAGTTTAAAATGTAAAATTCTTCACGTGTTAGAAGAATTTTATTTTCAAATTGTGTCGAGTCTCTAATTCTTACTTGTTGTTGACCACGATGTTTAATAATGTCAATTTCATTGTCACAATCCAAAAGTCGAATGTTAGTTTTTCTTCCAAAGAAACTGTTGGCTAAATAACATTCAATAAGATGTAGATGTTTTAAAAAGGAATCCCAAGCATTTTCTGAAAATAAAACCATCTTTGTTCCATGGCTTAGGATTACTGCGGGAGAGTAGTCTAATGATTTTACCAATCCTATCGACACACTTTTACTCATGCAAGATGAAATAGGATAAAAGATGCGAAGGAAAACTTCAGTTAAAATGTTTGGGGGAATATTTTCTTCAAGTTTTCTTTTCTTTCTTACGTTTGTTTTATTATTTTCCAACTTTTTATTTTGTTTTCCAAACTTTAAAAAGTCATCAATTTCCTTTACAATATTTTCTTCAAAATGTTTATCATCATTTTCCAATAAAGGTGCTGTTTCGGAAACGTCTTGTACAACTGATAAAGAACTCATTTTGTTTATAATGCTGTAGACGATGTTACCCATACAACTGTAGACAGTAAACTAAACAATTTTCGTTCCCGCTCCTGCTTTTATAACCGAGTGGTGGGGGTATTTTTTTTTCCTTTTCATGTTACAAAACTGCTTTTACAATTCCTGTTAAAGGTGTATATGTAACAATTTTGTCATGTAAAATTAAACAATAAGCAGATGTATCTTTGGGTACATTTTGTTCAAATTCCATTTCTATTTTTATATCTACACTGGAAGATTTTACAGATTCGTTTTGTTTTGAACAATCAACTACAACAATCGGATAGTTAGATTTAAATTGGTTTGGCGTTAATAAAGGTGTGTTTGTTTTTCCATAATATGAATTTTGGAATCTTGCGTACATATCGTACAAAACGCTAAACCTGTCTTTTGTAAAGTTTATGTTAAAGTTGTCGTATGGAAAGAATTGAGAGTTTAGAAACACCTTAAAATTTGTAAGTTTGCAATGATCAAATTCACCAGCATGTTTAGTTATTTCATTTCTTCTTTTTGTTTGTAATCCAAATATTACATATCTTGCCTTTTCCAAATGGGTAGAAGTTTTTACAGTCCATGTATGACGTTGTGTTTCCGGTAAAACCGGATATTCATGAAACTCCCAACTTCTAAATGGTATTACGATATCACGATCTGATTTTAAAGTTCTTAATAATGAAATTCTATTCTGATCGTTTAACCGTACATGCGGTACTCTCCAAACAATCTTGTCTAATTGCATTTTCCATTCTAAAGTAGCTTCCGTTGTTCCATCAGGCGCCATAATAATATCTTTGTCGTTTGATGATCTTAACAAAACTAATTCTTGTTTTACGTTTATTATTATCTTTCGGTAATCTTCGGCAAAGCCTAAAAGTAATCTTAAAGGAATGTAAAAGTCAAAATTGCCTGAAGTGTTTGGAGTGATTGTACTGGAATCGGGTGCTACCCATCCTGCGGCGGCCAGCATATTTTTTTCACTCGGTGTTAAAGATGCTAATCCTTTTAATGTACTTGTAATTCCCACCTTTTTTGTTGAATCTACTGTAACTCCGGAAATTTCATATCTTATTTCATCAAACAAATATGCCATGGGGTTATTTATGAACGGAACAGTACTTGCAGTGCTTCCATCTCTTTTTGTTACTCTTCCTTCGATATACAAATAACTTTCACATGGAAGTGTATAAATATCCTGTTGTTGTATGGGAATTCTAATTTCATCATTATTATTTAATTTTGATGAAGCGTAAGGGTTGTGCGTATGATATTCCTTTTCCCATAAGGTTTCGTCGAATGTCGGACCCTGCGCTATATCCAATATTTCCATTATTAATCAGTTTTAATCCAATTTCTTCTAGAAAACGAATGTTATCACTTGTTAATCCTTCTATAGCTGAAGTGCTACTGACTTGTTTACCAGTCAGCTCTTTCTTTTTAAATGATAACCCCATTGTTATACGGTTGATTTTATATGTATTCGTATAGTTATAGGTTCGTCTCTAAAATCAATATGATTTCCGTCTTGATCTAGTATGTTCACCACAATGTCTGAAATAAAACTGGTGTTTAACGGTAGGTACACCAAGTTTTGTGGCTTTTCCACAATTTTAAAACCCGGAGCGACCGTTGGATAGAATGTGTGCAATATATGAGTATTTTCACCATCTCTATAAGAACCATGTATAATATTACATGTAATATCTATACTGTTAACTTTCATTATTGTTACAGTTCTAGCACCTGAATGGTTAATATTAGGTTCTAAAATTTTTGTTGTTTTAGGAAATCCTAATAAACTACCAATTGAATGTTCTTTGCTAAAATCTATATAATATTTAGATTTAATTTCAGCTTTCATAGTATTGTTATTTCCTTTTATTGTTATATTATCTTTTCCCATATGATTTTGTATCGCTTCATTTATATCATCAATTTCATATGCTCCAGTGGGTAAACTAAATACTTGTATATCTGAATATTTGTTTGTATTTTTATCTTTTGTTTTGTAATAATGTATTTTGTCATTAACATTTTCAGTAACGTTGGGAATAGAATTATAAGTTGTTATATCTAATAATGCGGCTTCCCATAATTTATCTTTTTCCAAACGTAACGCAGGGAAAAGAACACTTCGCAAAGTAGATGAAGTTCCAGTTAATGATACTGTATAGGAAGACATCTTAAAGTTGACTAACGCTTTTTGTTAAAAAATCTAAACATAAATGTCCACAGATTACCGTATCATCAGGTTGCTCTCTTTTATAATTGTATAGTACATTTTTAGCTGTTTTAAAGTAATATTGTAGTTCTTTTGGTGGTGGGAGATTACCAAAACTATCAAAGTAGTAAATAGTTGATCCTAGTTTCTTATAACATACCCAATGAGTGCCTGATCCTTTACTATTATCTAAATTTACTATTCCGGTTTCATTTTTCCATATTTTAACAGGTAATGCATCTTTCATAAACACTCCTCTAAAAAATGGAATTTTTAAACAAGAAACATAAGTAATTAATTCTTTATCTGTTAATTCTTTATTTG
This sequence comes from Flexamia atlantica, assembly GCA_035578135.1. Lineage (NCBI taxonomy): Eukaryota > Metazoa > Arthropoda > Insecta > Hemiptera > Cicadellidae > Flexamia > Flexamia atlantica. The sequence goes on along the minus strand of JAQJVK010000008.1, from coordinate 26,298,358 downwards.
GAATTAGTAATTGTTTTTTTCTGTTTAATACACACGATACGGTCTTAGGTATAATCCTCCTCCTTTTTTTATCATTGACCATATTGTTTGTTTCTTTTTATTTTTACCTGCGGTGGATCGTTGTTTTCTTCTTATATTTCCTCCACGTTTCTTTGCAGGTTTTCTTCTCCTTTTTCCACCTCCTTTCTTCTTTCCACCTCCAAACATCGTTTTACCCTTCATTGCTGCTGATACCGCTAAAGCTGCTGCTTTTTCACCGATACTAGCGTCACTGGATGTTACTCTTTGCCAAGCTTTTTCAGCAAGTGCTCTATCCGCTATTGATCTATTTTTAGTATCTGCAAACTTTGAATATGCTATATCGTGTTGTTTGCAGGCTTGATCAAGTTTATTTATTCCAAGATCTCCTCTAGCAAGTCTTTTTTTCAATTTTGTTCCTGGACCACAATATTGATAACCTCCTGGTAAATGTAGTTCTACAGGTAATAAATCGATAGCTTTGTTAACTATAGCTCCAACCGGCTTAGTAATAAGAGAAAGTGCTGTTGATGCTATTCCTCTTCCTCTCTTTATAACATGTCGATTATGACTGATGCGTTGAACTTTCAACATGGTTTTTTATAGTGAAAGGAAATGCCAATACTTGTTTATTTTATAAATTCTTTATAATGAATGATGCACTTATCCTTTGATATTGTTTATTTATAATAAACATGTATTTTGTTTATGGGTAATAAACTTTTACCCAGTCTTTTGGTAGGATTGTATCCTTTTTATCAACATCAACTTGAGCAAATCTTAAATTTCCAGTTTTCATATTTAAAAAATATTTTTCTATAACATTTTTCTTAACCCAATGTAGTTTTTGATCAGCTTTTATGGGCTTTATCGTATTATAAACATCATATAACACTACACTTAAGAGTCTTATAATGTAATTTACATTAACAGCATCAACAATATCAATAGGGTCATCTAAGCTAGTCAATCGCAAGTTTTGACAATGAAAAAACTTTTTGTGTTTTTCTGTTCTTAAGCATCTTTCACGCCATTCTTTTACTCTAACTGCATCACTGTCATTTACTCCCATTCCAACATTAAATAGTGGTCTTTCTTTACAATCAAAGCCTTGTTGACCAAGTCTTGATGAAATTTCTTTTAATGCAGGAACTTGTCCAATTGTTGCTACATCAACATCATTCAACCCTTCTTTAACATTAGTAATTATTTTTGCATCCGCATCCCATTTGTTATTGTTTAATTTCATTATTTGACTTATTGTAGCTGCATCTGATTTTGCAGTTCCCTCCTTAACGTTAGTTAACACTTTATTTTTGCAATCAATTGACTTAATATCATGTGTAATACAATGATCTGTAACATATTGAAGGTTTACCGCATCTTTCATATCTTTAGGGTCTCCAATATCGTGTATTACAAAGTTGTAAAAGGAAAATTTATCTGTTTTTTCAGGTATGACTGAATGTAAATACTTTTTGGTAACTGAATCTTGATCATTAACAGGATCTGCTATATTGGCTATTCTAAGATCTTTTGCATCATATGCTTTATTATTACTTTTAGGATCATATCTTAAGGTTTGGTTTATGTACCACATTAAATATTCTTTATTTACCGAATCATTCTTATCTATTGGTTTTGGAAGATTTGCAATTCTATAAAAATTAGCGTTATACACTTCATTTTGAAGCTTTAAGCTAGGTAATGTTTCACTTTTTAAAGTTTTGAAATTTACTGCATCATTATCATCTTTTGGATCATTTACAAACTTTAAACGTTTGTTACTTATATCATAATCTCCATCGGATGTTAGTGGTAAACCACCTCTTTTTCCATAAGATCCTGATTTGCTTCCAGTTTCGGAATACCGTCCAAACTTATCCACACTCATGGTTATACTGAATGTTTAATCGGTTATGCTTGTATTCTATATACTCATATTTTTATGCAATTACTCCTCGATTTCGCAATTCGCCGACCAAAGCTACCCATTCGTTTTCTAAACCACTATGTCCGGCTTGTTTAGCTTCATATATCAACTTCATTCTGTCAACCAATTTGTTTATATCGTTGTAGTATATTATATTAGTATCATACAAGTTTTTTAATAATCCTTTTCCTGATAAACTTGATTGATTTGTTTTTCTTCTTTTATGTAAAATATTTATTTCAGCAGAAGATAATGATTTTCTTTTTATGGGTTCCCTTCTTTTTGGTGGGAAAAGTTTAGCAATAATAGTTTTATATTTTTCTGATGCATTTCTATGAACATTAAAATTTTTAGAATAATTTTTCTTATGCGCATTTGTATCCTCCAATATTTGTTTAAAAATGTTTAAATCCTTTTTAGTATATTTATTAGGTTTCGGCTTAAAAATAAGTTCAAACAATCCTTTTGTACCCTTGTATTGTTTATTATTTATAATAATATTGTCATGTTCGTCTACATCAAGTTTGCTATCTCCAATCATTAGCCCATTTTCTTCTATTCTAGCACCAAAAGTATGATATTTTCGAGTTGGTTGTGCAGAATGTAACATTTTTAATACAAATTGTCTTGCAAGCGGCCCTTTATACGCGATATCCGAGCCCAATTTGCTCAAGTTGGATGGATTAATAGGCTCTTCTTCTTCTTGTTGTTCTTCGCTTGTAGAAAGACCTTCTTTTTCTGTTAAAACATCCGTTTCTTCACCTAGTTCGCTTTCTTCTTCAGTTGTTTCTCCTTGTTGTGTAAAACTTGTATCACTTTCATATTCTTCTTTTTGTTCAAATTTTGAAATGGGTAAAATAGCATCTCCGGAAAAATTAAATGTTGAATGTTTAACATTTTGTCCTAATTGTTTTAATGGCTCAGTAATAGGTTTAAATGTTGATTCCAGAAATTTCTCTCTTTCACTTATTCCTAATCTTAACGCTCTGTTTTTATGTCTAATAGAATCACTAAGTGATTTTATTTCTTTTAATAGCTTTTCCTGATTAACCATGTTTACACCATGAAGACTTGTACGATAATGTTGTTAATTAATGTATTAAAACAAATTTATCAAAACCTATGCGGTAACGACCATCTGTTATAGCTTTATCTTTCATAATTACCAAAAATCCATATTTTTCCGCCCAAGCTTTTCCTCAAAGCTCTTTGAATTTATCAAATGACATATCAGCATTTACATGATCGTTGTATATATGTTTTAGGTTTGTATCGTCTTGTTTGAATAAAACTAAAATATTTGCATTGTCTCTAATTAGTTGTTTTGGAATTTTGCTATATGTTTGTCCGATATATATGCTATCAATATTATTATGTCTTCCCATGGCAAAATAGTTTCTAATAGTATCATGATTTTCACTAGATACATCATCAAATACAAATACAGAATACGGCTTAGCCTGGTCTGGTTGCATAACACTGTCACTAGCATTAAATTTGTAATAGTTAACATCGGGCACATCAGTCAGGATCTTTTCCAACAATTGATACTTTGGTTGATGTAAGGACTTTGAAAAAATATATAGGTTATTAAATCGCAATCCTTTTGTGTTTGTAATTAAGTTAAACACAACGTTAGTTTTGCCACAGTTTGAAGGACCGCTGACTATACATCGTACAGTGTTTGGAAATAAACTGCCGTGTTTACCATTGTTGATTTTAACGTTATCTACGGTTAAATCATCAATGTTATTAATATTAAATTTATCTTTATGGTGAACAATCTCCATCTTATTCAAAGGCAGAAGAGTAAATAAGTTGATTTAAAACTAAATCAAATCTTTTATAGGTATCCACGAATCTTCAGTTTTATCAAACCCCAACCAACGTACTTTAACTTGGTCTTTTTTCCTTTGCAACACCTTTTCAACAAGATAAACATCGCCTACTGTTGACTTTAACAATTCATGTCCGTAAAAACCGCCTTGTAACAAATTTCCTTTGTTATCTTTTAAAATATAAGTTTCCGGTACAGTAGGTTGTACTTTATACACTGTAAAAACTTCGTTTGTCCAATTGGGCAGGTATTTTTTAGTAAACACTCCTTTGTATTTACTAATTCGAACTTTATCATTTACATTAAATTTTCTTGGTTTTCTTTGTTCCGCTTTTGGCTGTGTATTTTTTTTAATTCGTTGTAAAACTAGTTTAGCGTTTTTCTTATTCACTTTGTTAGGTGCCATACCGATAGTTCTATGAAACTTGTTGTTGTAATCGCTTATTAATTTTGGTAAGATATCAACCCATACGTAAGAACCTCTTTTCGAAAACATTTTATACATTGCACCTTTTAAGGTTCTATTAAATCTTTCAATTATAGCTGCCTTTTTCTCAGAATTTGTGGAATAATGATTTATGTTATATTTTTTCATTAACAAGGCAAAATGTTTATTAAAAAATTCTTTCCCATCATCAGTTTGTAAATGTTTAATTTTATTTTTATCTCTTTTTATAGCTACTTGCATAGCTTTTGTTATGCTGTTACCAGTTTTGTCTTTTAATGGCAAAGCATCTGCAACTTTAGTAAAACAATTAATAATCGTAAGTATGTATTTAAATCCTTTATTTATTTTACTATGCGGTTGCATTTCAATTAAATCTGCTTGATATAAATCATTTATTCCTTTTACAACAGTATTTCGTCGTGGAAACTTTATTCTTGCAGGTTTATGAAGTTCATTAACAATCTTTTCCTTTAAGTCTGTCATGATGATTTTACTAACAAAGTCAAGTTAGTATTGAGTGTTTCTTTTTCTGCATCCGCTTTTATAGTTCAAGGTCATTTCAACATATTTAAAAAAAAAGGGGAAATCACAGCGAGCATGCTGTGATTTCCCCTTTTTTTTCTTTTTTCTTTTTTATTTTTTTATTTTTTTATTTTTTTTATTTTTTTTATTTTTTTATTTTTTTATTTTTCTTTTTACTCATTGATAGGATTGAGAGAGTAGTGGCCGAATGGTAGAGTGTGAATTTTGTCTGGAAGAATGTGTCGTTTGTCATCATTGGAGCAGAGTGCTTTTTCACTTCTGTTACGCTGTACAGTTGATGGTTGAAACTTCTGATGGTGTTGAATTTTGCAGTTATAGTCGTTTCTTCAAATAAGCATTGCTTGTAGTGTTCAAAATTTACATTCTTCTTAAGATACAAACTTTTTACTCCCTTAGCTTTTTTAATAATATTGTTTTCTTCTTTATGCAATTGTAGTGAATACAATTTTGACATTAGTGCAATAAGTTCTTTCAGTAAAATTCCATTTGCTTCGTCTTTAAATTTTCCAAGTTTCTTTTTGTTCCGATCATTGTCATAATTTAAATGATCTTTTGGATAGTCACTAAAATCAAATTCATTTTTGTGAACAAATGTTCGAAGATCCAAATACATATCTTCAGTAAGAATCCAGTAGATGAAAGCGTCCGTGTCCATGTAGGCGATTCCGATGTTATCTCTACCGTAGAAGGCGACCATTTTGTTGTAGTGGAAATCGTACATGTGGGTTTTGGAAATATCCAAGATTGACATTCCAACGTACAACGGACGATCCATTTTCACGCTTGTCTTCTTCATAGATACTGCCACAAGGTTTTCATTGATGATAACGGATGTTTCAAAGTTTGGTTTTTGTACAAGTTTTTCTAGTTTTATAGGATCTGTAATTAATTTAACATTTTTGTGTTTTCTTTTGTTTTCCAATGTTTTTCCAAATATCGCATTATTCATTAATTTAAAAAAGTCCTTTTGAAATGTTGATGTTGCAGCTGCTCTTCTTCTGGTGTTTGAATCAATGTACGGTTTTAACCAGCAAGATTGGGAAAATTTTAAAACTCTATGAATTTTGGTTATACGTAAACCCAATTGGAGTGCTTGTTGAACAACCCAAAAGTGAGCTACGTATCTTTGTTTATTTTCAAGAGTCATCATTAATTTTGGATGTTTGCCAATTGGTGAAACTTCTGTTTTTGCAAGGAGCGGAAGATCGTAATGAAAATCATGCAAGTGTTCTGGATATTCAAAGTCACAGTCCAATATGTATCCGGTGTCTCCGTCTTTTGAAATTTGCGAAATATCACCAATAGAGTCTGGATTAACCCATTCAAAGTTTCCAAAAGGAAGTGGATTAGACATGGCCCATCCGTATAAATTGTTGGCATCGAAATATCCTAAGAACACTGATGGTTTTTCTTTATCGTAGTTTGGAAGATATTTGTTGTTAGCTTTAACATGTCTAGTAACACTTTGGGTCAATCCACCTCTAACGCCCGATTCGATCATCAACACCATGTCAATATCTGTTAATAATTGAAGGTTGCACTTTGTTTCTTTTAGCATAGCTTGCCAAGCTAGTCCTGGAGAAGTATAAGAATGAAGAGGGTCTAATCCGTAAGCTTCAAAGCAGGTGTTTCTAAATTCTTCCATCACATCGCAGAGAAGGGTCACATCAAGTTTTACATAAAAGTCAGAATAATCTCCCAGAGTGTTCATTTCCAATTCGTCCCAAACTCTGCATGCGTGTTGATAGTCTTCAGGTGAAATGTCCAAATCGGTAAGTTTACTTTTGAAAGCTTCTGGTGGAGGAAGTGACGTTTCTTGAAATTTATGTAGTCCATCGATGTAATCATACGGGAAAACTCCTTTCCGAAGAACCAAATCCATTTTTTCTGCAGGTACAATTTTGCTTGTTTCTATTAAATTTTGTCTTCTTAAATTTTCAGAAAGTTTCATAAGACTGGAAGGCATAAATCGAAAAGAATCAACAAATCTAAGTTTAATTTTGCCCACCTTTTTTGAAAAGCTTATAAATTTTTCCATAGTTTGTGCTATAACGTCTATTTCACCGTTGTCTCTTGCTAATTCGGGAATGATAAAATGTCCATCGTATCCGCTAAGATTGTGAAAAACCACGGGAATAAAAGATGGTAGTTTGTAGTTGATGTTACATCCGTTGCAAGCTGCACCTCTGTAGGCTCCTGTCAGATGGTCATGGTCGCGAACTTTAACTTTAGTTTCTGTAAATTGATTGTTACACAAATAGCATGTTGTTGTCGAATCATAAAGATAAATTTCTTCCGGTGTCATAGGTGACATAGGAACCACATTGCTATACATTGCTTCCACTTTCCCAGCGATGTCGTATAAATCATCAACAAAGTATCGAGCTGCTTCTTCTCCACGATAAATCTTTGGTGTAGATGTCAAACCATATTCTTGAAGATGTTCTTCAGGCAGAGTGGATTTTACTATTAAACAGTAGCTGTTTGGTTTGTGAAGTTGATACTTTGTTCTGCTTGTAATTTCCTCTCCTTCTTCTTGTTCAAGTGGAAGCAATGAAGATTCAAAATCTGCATACACTACAACGGGAATTCTGTATTGTTGGATAACTTTATCAAATTTTACTTGTGATCTGCTAGGGTGTGGTAATTTAATTCTTACTTCATAGTTTCCATTGCATAATTTTTGATGTTCCATCAACCATTCTGAACCACCTCTTCTTAATGGTTTGTTTACAAAACAAAAACATCTTTTACAAGTGGTTTTTTCTACTTTATGTTTTGATAACTGTTTGCAAACTAGAGCTTCGAAATCTTTAATATATACATAATGTGAAATATCACCTTTTGTTATTAATAATAAATCGGTATGATCTCTGCGTTCGGTGGGTGTTATACGTAAGGGATAGACATTGTTGGATGAATCTAAGCCAAAGATGTTTACAGATGCAAAAGGATTTTTATTTTCAAATTTTGATATGTCTTGAATTGAAACAGGATAAGTCATGCCTTGAAAGTTATACATATAGGAAACCTCATCGTATGCTCTACTCGGTCGTTCCACATGATCTTCTACATATTTTGCAAGCATTGCATACTTGAAACATTCGGCATTTTCATTTTGTACATTAACACAAGATTTGGTTACTTGAATCTTCCTTGGCAAAGCAATATAACTACTACCTCTCATTCCATATCCATGTTTATGAACTCTCACATCTAAGCTTGTTATACTTAACAAACTCCATCCAGAACCTCTTCCTTCATGTTCTTGTAATTTTGTTAAAAGTTCTTCAAAACAATCATCCACAATTGAGCTTATATCCGATGCAAACATGATGGTTTTGTTTTTAGTTAAAAATCCTCTTGGTGATGTTTCATTCTGAACATTTGTAAATACAGTATCTAATAATATTCCAAACTTTATAAAATTTAATCTTCTTAGTTCATTCTTCAATGTTTCTGTTACTAATGTTTTTGCTTTCAATATAAATTGTGCTAGTTGCAATTGAGCATTGTCAATCTTAAAATGAGTTACTACACTGCCTGGTAAAGCTCGGGCGTATAATTCCACATCCAAAGATGGTCCGGGTGCGTATTGAATAACACTTGGTCTTGAATTTAGTTGTTGTTGATGGGTAGCCAGCATTTGATCTAATTCTTCTAAATCTTCTTCTTCTGCATTGTTTCTTGTTTCGTTGTTATGGTACACTTCTTTGTGTATTTGTAGTAAGTTTTCATTTTCAAAAGATTCTTCACAACTGATGCAGTAATACATGACGTAGGTGTGCTCTCCACAAAAGTTGCAGTAATAATAAGAACCACTCTTAAACTACCCCTATTTATAGACTACCCCCCACCACTTTTTCTGTATTAAACACAAAAAGTGTTAATAACAGTTAAATTTCTTATATTTCAAAACTCGTAAGTGTCAAGGTCAAATAATGCAAGTTTAAAAAAACATCTAAGTGTCAAATAATGCAAATATTAAAAAAATCTAAGTGTCAAGGTCAAATAATGAAAGTTTTAGAAAAAATCTAAGTCTCAAGGTCAAATAATGGAAGTTTTAAAAAAATTCTAAGTCTCAAGGTCAAATAATGGAAGTTTTAAAAAAAATCTAAGTGCCAACGTCAAATAATTTAAGTTCAAAATAATACATATATTATGTGTCGTAAGTGTGATCATCATTGCTGTTGTTTAAATATGTTATTTCCAAATCGTTATCGCTTTCATCTTCCTCCATGTCCGATGCCGGAAACAAACGTCGCCGAACAAGAGCATGTATATATTGTACTGGATCATAGTTAATTGTTACAACATGTGTTAACGGTGTTTCTTCGCCTATTGCTACTGGTACTTCCAAAATATTTTCTTCATCACTTGTAGCATCAGACGTAGCATCGGATGTAGCATCGGATGTAGCATCGGATGTAGCATCAGATGTATCTTCTACTGGAATCAAACTATTTTCAAAAATACTTTCGTCATCCGTTAAGTCTTCTGGTTCAACTATTTTATATATTTTTTCACAAATTGTACATCCAAAAGGAAAATTGTTGTCTGTTGGAGGCATTATAAAAGAAACTTGATATTGTAAAATAAATGTTGAAGCAAATGTTTGAAAATTTTTCTAAGTCCGAAAGTATTAATTATTAGGAAGTTTTACAAGTCCAATGTAAAGAAAGAAGTGTTGTTGCCTGTTTAAACAGTTGCAAAAGAATGATAGGTTTGAAAATTTTTCAAAGTCCTAAAATATTAAATATTGAGAAGTTTTAACACTTAAAATATTTACAAATCCAATGTAAAGTAAAGAAAGAAATGTTGTTGCCTGTTGGAACAATGGCAAAAGAATGATGGAAACCAAACCCGCAGTAAGGGTCCTGTGGTTTGGGAGGGGGTAAGCGAGGAGGGGGGATGACCTCAAGCCGAGTTGGGGTCCGGGATCTGCGCGTGTGGTTCGGCATCAGTTGCTCGCTAGACAGTGAGGTGGTAACATGTTCAGAAGGCGCCCTGAACATTTTATCATTTTTGCTGTTTGGTGAAAATATCTTGGTGTTATTTGTATAATAACATCTTGACGTAGGACTGATTAATTTTAAGGCATGGTAGTTGTTTGTGCTTGTAGATACCCTAGGGTTTGTAGTTTGTTTTTAATTTGCTGGTTTGGTAGTTAGTATTATTTTAAAATCTTTCTTTTACTTACAATATATTTCTGCCTGGAATGTTTAAATTTAAAGTAAAATTTTTGTTTTTAAGAATGTTATATGATATGTTTTTAATACCTTTCTATTCCAATTTCCTTTTTCCAACAAGCTTGTTGAGGGCATTCCCTCTCTTGTCTTGTACTCCTTTTTAGTTAGGGACACCTTTCAATTCCAATTTCCTTTCCTTTTTTCCTTCCATCTTTTGCATGGTAAAACCAATAATGGTAAAACCGGCTACCGCTTTTGTAGTGATTACGCTCACCAAAGCGGGTCACTTACAACCTCTATACGTGCTGGATGGGTAGTTCGCCTACCTCCGGAGTTTCGCTAGACCTCAGTTGTTCTGCGTCGCTAATGGCGAGACACTGGCTCCTTTAGTGTTAGGAAATAAAAAACATATTTGTATAACATTTTTTCCTAAATTTAATTAAGCAACTTGCTATTTCAAAATAACATTTTTGTTTTAGCTTAGCGTTGTGCGCTTATGGTGAGGTGTGTGAGTTCGCTTACGTGATGATCACACTGTAATCATGATGTGCAGCGCTGGGCTGTCTAGCTATTTTTTTTAAACTAAATTTTATTTCTTTATTTTTTTTATTTTTATTAATTCTTAAACTCTAGGCAGATTGTATTGTAAATTAGCTTTTCTTCTTTTAGGTTTCCGGGGGTGTACGGTTCTGTCAAACCGTACACCCCCATTTTCTTTTTAGTTATCGAATGACCTTGACCTACTTATTTTCAAGGTCAACAAAAAGACTTAGCGAAAATTTCTAAGTCTCAAGGTCATTTATATATAGGTAGATTTAGCTTTTCTTCTGTTAGGTTTCTGAGGTGTACGGTTCTGTAAAACCGTACACCTCCATTTTCTTTTTAATTATTGAATGACCTTGACCTATTTATTTTCAAGGTCAATAGCAGTTAGCGAAAATTTATAAGTGTAAAAAGTAGGTCAAGGTCACCAAAAAATACCCTATGAACGGGGGAATAGACCGCTAAGTAATTCTTTTAGAATTACAAAGTGGTCTATTCCCCCGCTCCTATTTTTTTTATTTCATTTTTACACTAACCTCTCAGTTTTAACAAAATGAGGTATTTGTTGTGCGCACTGCATAATGTTTGATTTACACAACACATCTTTTACCCTTTTTTAATAATATACGAACATTGTTCTTTTTAGGACTAGATTGTAAAAAGTAAAAAGTCATTTTGTTATCCCGCTTTTATAAGTAATTAACCCTCCATTGTAAATTTTGAAAATAGGTCAAGGTCATTCAAAAATACCCTATGAGCGGGGGAATAGACCGCTAAGTAATTCTTTTAGAATTACAAAGTGGTCTATTCCCCCGCTCCATTTTTTTTTTGTCTTGTGTTTAATTTGACCATTTAACTTTATCAGATGGAGATTTTCTTTCTAAATAATAATGAACATTACTGATATTTGGAATTTGAAGATTTACTGGTAATTTGAGCAAGTAGAGTTCATCACAACATCTAAGAACAACATCCCTGTTACTGATCTTTTTTACAAAAACATATTTGTGGTTTAATTTCAATCTGTTGATTTTAATTCTTTTATAGTTTTCAATTTTTTCTGGCAATTCACTTTTGGAAGGTTCAATTTTGACTTTTTTAGAAGGTTGAATTTTGACTTTTTCGGAAGGTTCACGTTTGTTATGCAAATTACACAATTTTTCACCTACACTACACAACTTCACACACCTTTCACCTTTGTTCGCTCCTTTTTTTAAAATATGAGCACATTGTTCTTTCTTAAAACAGGATTTTCTTAATTTTTGAAGTTTTTGAAGTTTTTCAGAAATTTTCTTGGAAGATTTTTTTGGTGAAGATTTTTTTGGAGAAGGAGATTTTTTCGGTGAAGATTTTTTTGGAGAAGGAGATTTTTGTTTCACAATAGAAACAACAGATGATGATGATGATGTTCTTGATGACGAGGAAGAAGACCTGGACGAAGACGAAGTGCCTGCCATAGCGCTGGATCCTAAGAAAGTAAAGATTACTCTGTTTACCCTGCCTTTATAACAGCTCCCCACCCATTTACCCCCTCTACTTTTCGACGTCAAAAAAATATTCATCCAAGCTTTCTAACACTGGCAAGGAAACAGTTTCAAAAGGTTGATACAAAATTTCATAAATGTCTTGGTTTAAATTATGCGAAGTTTGAAGATATTCTTCTATTTCCTGTACAAATTTCTGTTCGAATTGTTGGAATTCTTCTATATCCTGTAAAAATGTCTGTTCGGATTGTTCAAATTCTTGTTGTTCTAAGTTAAATGTTGGTGATTTCAAGTCTTCTTCCAATTTTTTAATGTAATCTATTGCATTTTGAACTATAGATTGTCTGTTAATTTTTTTTTGTTTTTGACTTTCCGGTACAACTAATTTTAATTTTTCAAAAGCTTTTCTTAATCTGTGTTGTCTTCTTTGTTCCCTTCGGTTTCTACTTAATCTTTGATCAATCGGGTATTTTTGGAAAGATTCCATAACGTTTTGTTGATTCAAAATGTAGCAAACTATTAATTCTATCCGCTCAATATATAGTGGAAACCCGGGGGAGGGGGAATCACCTTCGCCATCAAGGTGATTGGTACGTATTTAAAGCTTTGAGGTTTGCATAGCCAGACCATAACTATGAGCTCCTTGTACGAGTTGTGTTTGCAGCGTATCTGCTCAGACAACCCTATGCTTCGGCAAATTAGGGAGGTGTCAGAGCCGCTGCCGCAAATCTTGCAAGGCGAGCTCATTTATGAGCACAAAAAACGGTGTGTTTCTAAAACTAAAATTTGGTGGGAAATGCCAAATGCTGGCAAAAAAATATGCGGCCTATGTCACATGGTACGTTTTCATTAACTGAATTGTTTTTTCTATTTACAATATATTATTTTATTAATTTTCTTTAAATTAATATTTTTTTTTTAGCGGCTTCCTGGTGCGAATCCGGATCAAGAACTGTACAGATACCTGAAACATGCATCTGAAAATGTAGGATACAAATTGAAGACGCCAATAACGCAAGAATATTGTCATCTTTGTGGTTGGTTTCCTCTGGAGCAATATGATATTAAATGTATGTGTTTATAAACACATATCAATAGAAGAAATTAAATAGGAGCGGGGAACAGAGCAGCTTGTGGTTTAACCACTTACTGCTCTGTTCCCCGTTCATAGGGTATGTTCAGATGACCTTGACCTAGTTATTTTGAAGGTTTATTGTAACTTAACAAAAATTTTCTAAGTCCATAACGAGGTCAAGGTCATTTAAATCTTAGCGGAAGAATGAAAAGAATAGCTACCAACATGCATTGTTGGTATCTATTCTTTTCTTTCCTCCTAGAAAACCCCCTTAGTCCGTGTCAACTTTGATGTAAAGTTTTGTACAAAATTGTACATAATAAAGGACCCATGATTCAAGTCCTTCGTAATCCATAGAATCCGAAGTGCAACAGATTTTTGTACCGTCTGCTTTAACAGCTTCAAGTACTCCACTGATGCAATTCAGATTGCTATGATACGTTTTTATGTACCATAGTACTCTTTTGGCTTCAACAAAGTTGTGCACAGCACCAAAGATCATGAGGGATTCCATGGCAAATATAACCACAAGACTGCAGCACACCTTATATATACTGTCGGTCCAAGGCGGCGGCCTCCTATGGCGACCTGGTTAACCCAATGGAGGGCGTTGTCCTTTGCCATCAAGGTGATTGGTACGTATTTAAGGCTGTGAGGTGAGCATAGTCAGCCCATAACAATGAGCTCCTTGTACGAGTTATGTTTGCAGCGGATCTGCTCAGACAACCCTATGCTTCGGCAAATTAGGGAGGTGTCAGAGCCGCTGCCGCAAATCTTGCAAAGCGAGCTCATTACTGAGCACAAGAAACGTTGTATATTTAAAACCAAAATTTGGTTTCAATTGGCAGATGGCGAGAAAATATGTGCCCTATGTGACTGGGTACGTTTTCATTAACAGTATTGTTCTTTTCTATTTACAATATATTATTTTATTAAATATCATTAAACTATTTTTTTTTTTTAGGCTCTTCCTTCAGCCGAAGAGGGAGAACCGTTGCATAGGCAAATGATATACCGATTTGGAATCATCAAATAACAAAAAATGCTCCAAATCTATCGTGCGGGTAGTCAAATTAAGCGGAATTAAAAGACAAACAAAAAAGGTCCAGTAACATTTTTTGATTAAACCAACGGTATAAAAGTTATGACGCAAAAACTCAAAAATATTAATAACCAACGCGAAAACTAAACTCACCATCAACAGAAATTAAAACATTTACAAAAACCCAAATGTTAAAAATAATAATTATTTAATAAAAGATACAACACAAAACTAAAATCTTAGGTTATTTAAAACTTTAACAAAATATTTAAGTCTCAAAAGTAGAGTTTTAAAATCAATCAATATATAAGTCAAACAAGTAAGTCTTTTGAAATTAAAATATCTAAGTCTAAAAAATAGGTCATTTAAAATAATTCTAAGTCCGAAAGTAGAACAATCAAAACTAGGTCAAGGTCATTTAAAAATTATAAAAAAAAGGGGGGTGGGGAAGCGTGGGGTCCCTACCTTATTCTACTACTTTATTTCTATACTACTTTATTATAACTTATGCTACCCCTTAAATGCTATCATGCATGCGGTTACGGTGTGATCATCACGTAAGCGAACTCACACACCTCACCGCCCTATCATATCTTAACCCCTACCTAACGTTCCCCCTATTCTATCTTATACTATGTAATATTACAGTTACGGTGTGATCATCACGTAAGCGAACTCACACACCTCCCTATAATATTACACCTAACTTAATATTACAGTTACGGTGTGATCATCACGTAAGCGAACTCACACACCTCACCGTAATATTAACCCTGACAATTAAACCACGCAGGAAATGGAAAGGTAGGTGGATTGCCATTGCGACCGACTATTATAGGAGGGCGCCTCTCCCACAATAGCCGAACGCAGTGTGTGCTTGACATAAGCCATCCCACACACCATGGCGAACATTACGTTACAGCATAACCCTCCACGTAAGCGGACCAGTTACACCTTCACCGTAATGCCAAAGAGAAACGTTGCGCGCTTGCTTATATCAGCGAGCTCGAGACTCGACCTCGCTAGCGAGCCTTGACTAGTAGGTCAACGTGTCGCTCTGCCGGGGCCGGTAGCCTTGGCCGGGTCGCTAGCCACCGCTCTCACAACTTCGTCTGGCCTACTTGGACCTGGTCGCTAGCCTCAGCTTTCACTACCTTGACTACAAGGTTGTTGTGTCTGCTACCTATAAGAACCCCATTCGCCCGCCTTGTGTTATTCTGCCACTCGCCACCATCGCTGTTACTATCCATTCCCACGTTTTTTAACCATTTTTCCTATTTCATTATATTATCCATTTTATTATTCTTTTTATATCAACATGAACTCCTCTGCATCTTCTTCATCTACCCCCATTCTCCTGAGTCTGCTGCAGAAACCTCTGCAGCAGAAACCAACTACAATTCCGGTATCTATTGACCTTTCTTCTATTTCGACTGATTTTCTTCAAAAAAAACAAACTTCTCCCGTCCTCTCCTCCTCCATTAACGAAATAATAGCTGATGCTCTTAATGAAGATCAACCCCAATTATTTCAGAATCCCACACCAGTTACAGAAACATCAACGCCGCAAATTGAAGACATTCCGATCGCTCCAATTTGTGACGATATTTTAACTGAAGACTGGATGGAGTTGTGCGGACTGCACCCTTCTTCTACCCCCCAACAAATTCAACCCGCACCAATCAAAGAAACCCCCACCCCCCAAACAATTCATCCCGCACCAGTAAAGAACATCAGGCTAAAGGAATTAAAGAAAAACAAAAAATATAATCTGTACAGAATTGAAGAAAACAAAATTTATATCTACAACGAGGAGAGGACGAAAATTTATATCCTCACAACTCCAAAAACCAAACCACCACTTGTCCCAACAGATCCAAAATTTTTACTAGTAACAGCGGAGGGTGGAAAATTGAGAATAAATATATTAAATTAAACCTTATATTCCTTCCCCTCCTCAATCAAAGTCCACCCTGGTGGCAAAATCGGCCCTTCTAAGGGCCACCTAAGACTTTCAAATTTAGGCTTAAGTTAGGGCCTCAACCCTTGGTGACTACAAGCGGTTCATATACCTCTAAGTCCCAAAGGTTGAGTCAATAGCGGGGGGCTTTCGCTAAAGCCTCAACCCTTGGTGACTAACAAGTGGTCTGTGTACCACTAAGTCACAAAGGGTTGGACGCTAAAGCCTCAACCCTTGGTGACTAACAAGCGGTTCACATAACTCCAAGTCCCAAAGGTTGAGTCAATAGCGGGGAGCTTTCGCTAAAGCCTTAACGTTTGGTGACTAACAAGAGGTCCGTGTACCTCTAAGTCCCATAGAGGCTTTCACAAACCACCCCTTGTTAGTCACCAAGGGTTGAGGCTTAAACTTAAGCCTAAATTTGAAAGTCTTAGGTCGGCCCTTAGAAGGGCCTTTTTTTGCCACCAGGGTGGACTTTGGAGGTGGGAAAAGGTTTTACTCGGTAATATTTATGTTTAACTTGGCACCTTTTTTATTTATTATCAAGTGTCGAGGGTTAAGGGGAATAGGAATTTTTTTGGGAATGTCAATGACATAAATTTTGGTTTTTTCAGAATTAAAAATGAAAATAGAAGAAGATAAATGTCTTAGGATTTCATATTTTCGGTTAAGTTTCAGTTTTTTTAGATGAAATTTTTGCTGGGGTACGTTTGAAGATACAGGTGATATAGGTGGTTTGGTGCGAATTTTGGGTGGTTCGGTGCGAATTTTGGTGCCGGTAAGAATGTTTTTCCAAACTTGCTGAAAAGGTTTTCGAGCAATAGTGGTTGTAACATCATACCAATCACGATTGTTGTTCGATTGAATAATTCGTACCCCAAGCAGTTGAAGATAGGAAAACCAGTTATACCAAATCTCGGTATACTCGGAGCGGTTCATTGTGAAATTGAAGTAGGTGTTGTTAGGACGGTGGCAAAGGAAAGAATAACTTGTCGAGTGTAGAGTGTAGAGTGTGTTAAGCAATCAAGGACAGGTGTCCCGGGTGATGCAACAAGGACGACGACCTGTATTCGCCGGCCGGCCGCAAGCGAAAGTGCGGCGCAAGGTCAACCAGTTGTATTGCTAACTGGTCGGCAACAAGCGAAAGCATGCGAGGTCAAACCCGGCCCACTCGGTCTCGTTTATCTTTTAAAACTCGCATGATAGGGTTTGCAAACATATTAATTCAAATATGTTGTAAAAATTTTCTTACGATATTTTGTTACAAATCTTTTTAAGGCAAATGTTAAGAAACCATGTTTCTATTTTAATCGCAACTACAGTTTCGATTTCTTTAACTAAATATTATAGCTAAGTATTAAAGTAATATAATAAAGTAGCATCTTTAAAAATATTGTAACTTGTACAAAGTTAAATAAGTATTTTAAGCCAAATGTTAAAAACAATTGTTTAGTACTGAGATGTTCACCCTACAACACCTACGTTAGAACTAACACTACAAATCCAAAAATTGCGAGGAGTCTCTCATGGTGGTGGGGGGAGGGCAGATGTTCCGAGCTGCACATGTCAAGGGAGGTTGCAACGCCGATACTGGCACATCAGTTTGCTAGTAGAACCGGCAGAGTAAACATCTAAATAAACATGAGTTCTGTTTTATATGTTTCTTTTATTAAAGATGGACTTTGCATTGAAACGCAAAGTTTTCCTATTGATGCAGATCCTATACAACAAATTTTAGTACATCCTCCAGAAAGTTATGATTCCATCTACATTTCAGTGCAAGAAACAAACGACCCCCCACCACCAACAACTCCTGATGCACAGTAGGACACGGCTACCACACGTCATTAAAGCTTCAGCTCTTTACCCGAGCACACATGGACTCTGAGCTTCAATATAATACTGTTTCTTCTACATCTACACCAACTTCCGAACAATTACCTACTACAAATGAAACTACTACAAGTCTACAAGTAAATGAAATTTCATCAACTGTTAGTTCTGATGCGCAAGCAATAATGTTATCATTAATTGGTTTCGACTAAAAATTCAACAATGGAAGAAGAAAGAAATTCGCTACTTTACAACTTGGTTTTTGTGAACCCGTCGAAATTTATTATTTGCCTACTTTCATTTTTATGTGGTTACAATTTTGGTTACCTTGTTCAGGAAATGCTAACAGATAAAAAGGAAGAACATTCGCTATATTTTAAAGTTTATGTTTATGTAAGTGCATCTTTATTTGGATACTTTGTAGCAGGATATTTTCTTGTTAATTTGTCAATTCCATTTTTTACATGGTATTTTAACAGACGTGAAAATCAACAAAACAACAGTTTGTAAAAAGAAACAAAAATTATCTTGCATTTTCGGATTTTCCGAAAATGCAAGATCTTTTTTAAAAACACCCCCAAAAGACCTTGACACACTTCCGGCCATTTAAAATTTAAATACCCAGCACAGCAGGGCATTTAAACTTTAAATACCCACCAAAAACACGTCACAGCTACGTCACAGCTGATGACGTCACTTCCGGTCACGTGACCGGAAGTAGCTGTCAAAAAATTGACTGCCTGTCAAAGTTTGATTGGGCCAGCAGCCCCACTATTGCACTACTACTGAACCCTCTTGCTATTCCAAAGACGTAAAAATAGATTAACGCAATCAAAACAGTGTAAATGTAATTAATACGTTTAAAAATACCCCCGTTACAGCAGACCTGCATACTCAGCGAATTTCAAATGCAAAACAACATATTTCAATCCAACATAGCGAGATTCAACATGTTTTTGTAAGCTCCATAAGAATAACATGGGGAATGAGTATGCAGGTTGCTGCTACGGGTATATCAAAACTGGGTGGTTTTAATTCTATATTTAGTTGATCTGAACTAGAAGAAGCTATTTACCAAGTTTTATGAAGATATGTTGAGAAATAAGCGAGATATAGAATTTTCGTTATTTCCCGTAAGGTTAACATTAAGACAATGTACTGTGTTTACCACTTTCAATATCTCGGAAACCAATGGACATAGAACAGTGATTCAAAATACTAAATTGTTTGTTTTTTTGAGCTAAATTCAATAATGCTAACAAAAATTGGATAATTTTTAAATTTCTATGTAAAAAACTCAAAAAACCCATTTTTTGGGGGTTTACCCCCCTTTACCCCCCCTTCCGGTGGTCCGATCGGTCTGGTTCACGAACTCGTCCGAGTGATTACCACTTTACACGTCTGTACCAAATTTCATTAAGATCGGACCATATTTACGGCCGCTATCGTGTCAACAGACATATATATATATATATATATATATATATATATATATATATATATATTTATAAGCATAAGGTTTACTGTGGAGGGCTGCTAAAGTTATTAATGTAAGAGAAAATAAATAGAACTGAGCACCCTTTTTTTGACTATTTTTAATAGCTACATGTTTCGGCCCTATCTGGGCCATTTTCAAGCTATATCTAACCTAACAAAAACAAAATATTTTTTTTTATTATAGTGATAAATAAATAATTCTTTATATCATCTGTTTTTGTAGAGGTATTTTGGAATGTTTCATCTCTTTATGGTCATTGCTTTCTCATATATGGGGTTTCTTGCTGGTATGTGGTTATTCATAATTTTATTTTGTTCTTGTCTATGGCCCATATATATCAGGTATTCTTCTTTAGAATCCATCTCATTCCCCTTGGTCATTACTTCTAGAATTTTCATATTTTCATTGATACTTTTATAATTATGGCCTGTATTTAACAAATGTTCAGTAAAGTTGCTCTTCATAGATGTTTTTTTATTACTTTTCAAGGCCTGAATGTGTTCTTTAAAACGTGATCTGAATGTACGCCCTGTTTGGCCAATATAAAACATTTCACAGTCTGAGCATTTAATTTTATATATTCCAGATTTTTCATATTTATCTTTGGTTTCTTTTGGAGTGATCATTTTAATTATTAAATTAAAGGCGTTGTTGCTCGTCTTGTAACCAACTTGGTATTTTGTCTTTGTAAATGTTTTTCTTATCGCCTTGTTCAATGTTGTGTTGAATGGTAAACCTATGTATTTTTCTTCATTAATTTCTTCATTTCTATTTTGTTTCCTTTCTTTTTGTTTCTTGATATTTTTTGTCATTTTATCTATGAGTTCATGGCTGTATCCGTTTTTTGTTGCAAGATATTTAATTGTTTTTATTTCCTTCTCATAATTATCTTTAGTTAAGGGTAAATTTAACATTCTGTTTATCATTGCTCGAAATCCAGCTGTTTTGAATTTCATAGGATGATTTGAGTTGTGTGGTATAAGCAGGTCTGATTGTGTGGATTTCCTATAAACTTGAAATTCATGTTTGTTCTTTTGTTTTTTGATAGTGAGATCAAGATAATTGATTTGATTGATATTACTTTCTTTGGTAAACTTGATTTTGCTTGATAGTGTGTTTAGATAATTTAGAAGTTCTTCGCTTTCTTCAATACTTCCTTCGAAAAGACAAAGAATGTCATCCACATATCGGAACCAGTATATGAGTTTTGAAAAATATGGATTTCTATTATTCATTATGTGTTCAACTTCTAAATTATGTACAAAAATATCCACTAGCAGGCCAGACATCGGTGAACCCATTGCTAGGCCGTTTTTCTGTTGATAGTAATTGGAATCATAAATGAAACAGTTTTGTTTTAAACATGTTTCGGTTAGTTTTATGGTATCTTTTATTTCTTGTTTTGTCATTATTTTACTTTTTCAAGGTTTCCTTTTAAAATCTCTATTGTTTTTATTGGAGGTATGTTAGTGTACATGTCTTTAATATCAAAAGATATGAACATTAAATTTTTCGGTATATCTATATCTTTTATTTTGTTGACAAGGTCAACACCATTTTTTACACTATAGTTTGTTCCCCATTTTAAGTTGTTCTTTATTGTTCTATTTAGGTATTTGCAAAGTTTATAGGTTGGTGCTGATCTGAAATTTACTATTGGTCTTATAGGTATATCAGCTTTATGGGTTTTAGGCAGACCTTTCAAAGGTGGGGCTTTAGGGTTTATCATTTTCAGTTGACTCTTCTCTTATTTATAAATTCGAACGAATAGTGTTTTTTGCTTCTGGCGGCCCCAAAATGAAAAGTTAACATGGTCTCGGGTTTAGGTCTTACCATGAGACCTACGGTAATAGCTTATTCCTCTAAGGAAATTCGCTAAAACACACTTGACGTTAGTTAGTGCCACAAGAGTCACAGTTAGTAGGCTCGAACGATCCATGACGAAAGGTGAATTGCGTTTGCGATTACAGTGGTCTTAAATAAACAATTTGGCTCGTGCAGGCTGGCATTAACCCAGTCACGTGGGCCTCTGTCGATGCAACAACACAGAACAACACGATACCACTTGTGATCTACTGGTTTTAAACAGCTAAATATATTTTTATGTATAGCAATATTTACAAAAAGTAATCAATATTTTATGATATATGTGACCGAGCTTTGCTCGGTTAGAACAAAAATAAACAGAGTAACAGAATTCATAAATTGAATCAGCTCTTTTGGTTTAAATTGTCCTTTACGATATAATGGGCACTTTGAAGGGCTGACTGACAGAAACGGACTCTCCCCAGTCTCCTGGCCAGCTCCAATCGATTTCTTGTGGCCGAAAACCTGAAATATTAATTTAAAGCCAAAATCAATGATCCTATGACGAAAAACCATTTGCTCGAACAAACAGCGCTTGTTATAAAGCATAAAGGTGACCATTCACGTACGTGCTTTGCACGCCGTGCATTGCTCGTCATGCAATTCTAAACATTGGTCTTATGCGCCGTGCCATACGTTTGTGGGCTTCGGCGTGCACGGCACGTACGTGAATGGTCGCCTTAACATGAACTCATGAGTCTTGTAGCAAAAATCCCATGACGAAAAACATTTGCTCGAACAAACAGCGCCTGTTATAAAGCATAACATGAACTCATGAGTCTTGTAGCAAAAATTAAGTTAAAACAAGAAAAATTAACACTGAAACCTTCATATACGGTAAATTTGAATAACACTGTTGAGTGAATTGCAATATGTATCGTATCAGTGCAGTATGTATTGAAATTCTTGGCTTCAAGCATTATTAGTAATTGATCTCCTTACTTTTCTAATAATTTAAAGCTTCAAGATATAAATTTGATTTTGACTAGTAACATAATGGTTAGTGTTATTAATTATAAAAGTGTGAGTACATTTTTTGCATTTTGTATCGTATATAATTTAATAATAGAATAAGTACGGAGACATGGCAGTTAAGCTAATCGTAAAATATCACACAAATCTGCCTTAAAAAGTGTAATGTTAGGTAAAACTTTGATTGAATAGTGTTTAATTATATATGAACCGGTGACTAGTTCTCAACAAAGTCAGAAACTTTCTGATTAGTTGAGTAATTGCAATATAATAAATTATCATGGTAAAAATGCACGCAAACAACTGGTTTTTTAAGTTATCCTTTAATTTTTAGTTCTGTGTGAAGTCTGGAAGTCAGCCAAGACGACAAACCCACGTTCACATTTGCTAATGACACAAATGCCTCAGTCACCACGAGAAGCTCGTGTACGCTGCGTTGGCCACGGGTTTGATTCTATATTGCATGACTTTTTGAACTCCGGTGGTTTAAAACAACTTTATAAACCAGCCAATACTTTAAAATTGAAGTTTTTTAACTTCATAGGCCAAAGATTATCTGTTTAGGAAGGGTATATATTTATATGTGATAATATCCACACATCTCGGTTTAGTAAAGTAAAACAAGGTAAAAACACACTTTAGATTGGCAACTGACGTACACTAAAAAAATATTTTGCACGTACTCATTGAGTAAAATGCCCAGAAATAATTTTAAGGCTTAAAAGTCTCTTGAAAAAACCACTTCTTTTAAGAAAGAAGAATTTATTAATGTTTTTTACTGCTCAATATGATTACTACCATGAAATTTTAACCTAGTTTGTATTCAAATGGGTAGAGTTAATCATCCATTGGAATAGCGTCCTACTCTGTTAAGACTGTCTTTACTCATTCCCCACTGCATCACAGACACTTCCCTGCAGCACTCACAGTTCATTAGCTCTGAACAATGTCCAGCCAACAAATCACACAAGTACCAATAGTGAAGCCATGGCTCGTTTACAAGCATATTTTCCTTCTGGCCGTTTTAGTAGGTGTTATATTAATGGAGCGTTTGTTTAGAAAGTATTCTTCAGCAGAGACGAGGGATTGGTTTGTTGCCAGGGGCGACGGGGCTAGTTATACGCCACTGACTCATGTGTTCCCATCAAACTCGGCAACGTGTTGGATCTCTTGTGCGAGAACAATAGAAGGGGTCCCCCGTAAAACGTTCTAAACGTTAAAAACCTAGTTTCGAGTAATCAAGCGTTGAAAATTGAATTCTAAAATTTACGGCTTTTTCAAGATTAGAACTTAGATAATTTATAATTTTATAATACCCAATATATAACATCATAATATAGCCTTATACTAAATTTTTACTTGCCATTAAGCTTTTTAAAACATTTTTCGTGTTTTTTGGGGGGCTATGACGTTCTAAATGATTGGCGTTTGAAACGTTTTTTGACGGACTGCCCCTTCTGCTTTGGTAGAATACATCAGGGAGTGTAGGAATACCAACATAAACGAAAATAAAACTGAATATAAAACAATTTTATTGGTCTAAAAGTACAAAAACGTAACGTTGTTAAATAACGTAGTATTTCATTTCACTGAAAGTTATCCAAAGGTGGCACCTAAAACGTTATTCTACTCACCTCTTTTGTGCTAATTTTCCAGGCCTTGGCTACTTAGTTTTTGAAATATAGGGTAATCCAGCTTTTCTATATTCCTTTCTGGTTTTATCCTTCCACTTTCTAATATTTACTTCACCTGTTTTATTTCTGTTTACGCGATTTTGCTCGCTGGGCGACAACGCAACGACCGGCGAGGAGTTTATCTTTCGGCGATTAGAACGTTATTCCCCAGAAAGTCCGTGTAGTCCCGCGAAGCACGCCAACTTTGACAGACGAAATCAGAGCTGCCAACTCAAATATCTTGAAAACAAAGTATACCACGGTGTAGCTCGTGTCGTAGAGAACCTTTTTCACTGAATATCTTCGATTTTGAAATTTTGTCGCCTAGAAAGTTTTACGGGGGACCCTTCAATTATTCCCTGAATTTATGTTATCTTTTTGTTTTGGAAGATGAGGGGTTATGTGTTTTTATTTCTTCAATAACAATATAGTTTACAATTAAATAAATTACAAGTATTTGTCCAAGTAAAATAAAAATATAGTTGGAGCGTATAATTTATTATAATGTAATAATAATTAATTAAAAATCTTAATTATAGATCAAATGTATCGTTAAACATTTGTTTTATTCTATGCCTCAGTAGTTTTACAGCAGTCCATTATGAGATTGGTTTGGTTTGGAAGAAATGGTTGATACTATTTTTATAAATTATTCTCTTCTGACAGGACATTATCAGTTAATATTTTCCTACAATATAAAAAGAAGCTCTGCATATTCCTTTAATTGTTTTTGATATATTTTAAGCTTCATCGATTCTCTAACTTTCATGCATGTTTAGATTATGAATATTAGTATGCCAGGTTTAGGTTTAAAATATGTGTAATTGAATCACATTTTTTAAATATTCATAATATTTCTCTTATCTTATCTATGGTTCGTCAAAGTGAGAATGAATTGTAGATCATTTAATTTAGAGCTGAAAGAAGGCCTACGTGACATACTTACTACACACTGCCTCGTAGTACTTAGAATGAAAATAATTTTAAAAAACCTTAAGAGTATTGACATAATTTTGACTAAGCTCTCACAGTACATTTAAATAATACATATTGTTTATTTTAAAAACAGCAAATGATAGTCCAATGTCAGTATGTACCTTGACCGAGAAGATAATACCGGCACGCTGCCACCGTTCGTCTGTGTGTGTTTGACCGTGAGTACCAGACCTTCGTAGGTAGTTACTGAGCCAACGATTTTAATTGTTATTCCCCTCTCTAATTCCAACATTTATTATGTTGAGTTTAATATTTTTTGCAGTTGACAGACCTTTAAGTTCTTGCGATACCACAGTATGTTAAGTTAATGCTTCGGCGTGGCCAAAATAACCCTTAAAAACTGAAATAGATTCATAACTTACGTATGTAAATTTCAAATTTATTCAATCAAAATAGTTCAATGAGGAAATATTGTAGTCAATCAACGACCCACTAAACCCCTTTTAAATGAAAACTCTAATAAGTCCAGTCTACGCTTACACTTAAAAAAAAAATTGAATACTATTTTGTTAATCATTGATCAGAATGCATCTGTATATAAATTGATAAAAAATTAAAGTGTTCTGAGTAAAAAAATTGTCTTTCATGTAAGTTTTCAGTTTCTGCAACTGGGTTATTATGCGAATATTCAAGCTGTAAGTACCAGCGCATGCGCTAACGTAATTACTTTAGTGACTGTATATATAATGGGTGGAACCAGAAAATGAAGCCACGTGGAGGATATATCTGACACTGTGTAAAAGATTTCAGTTTATATTAAATCAACCTAAACAAAATATTTGAGAGGGTAAAAATAGTCATAAAATGCAGTAGTTGTCGTCAGCTCTTTGTCTTAATAAACCAGTTAGATAAATACTATAACTGTAATTCTACTAATTTTTAAACGTTCATCCTCGGTTTTTTCATTGACAGCTTCGGTACATTTAAGCTGGCATTATAAATATGCATTTATTTACTTGTAGAGCTGTTAGAGGACACTTAAGATCCAAAATTTCAGATTTTTTTCTTTTATTTTGTTACAAAAAATAATTTATTGAAAAACTGTTCTAATTTAAGTTTACGGAGAGTTAAAATTATCATTTGCCAAAGTTTGCACATCATTTATTTATGGACATTTAAGCCTTTCTAGCTTTTTCTAGTCTTCTTTACGTTATCAAATTGCTTTTTATATACCAATAATAGGATTAACAATATTTGAGTTTTAAGGGAAACATCTGTAGGCATTTGTCAAGAATGACAATAAGCAACATTATATTTTTGAGCTTTTTCCTCTAAAACTTACAATCACACTTGAAACTCTCTAAAATTTATCTTAATTCGAAAAATACTAACGATCAGAATGAAGGTAACACGTCTTCAATTTTCACAACAAAGCGACACCCTAGCTCAGTCAGACCTCTGGCCACCAGAGCCTTACCTTCTCTGGTTCAGGCCGCTGTAAGTGACGTAGGACATGGCCTACATGTCCGCCAGCTCTCCTCTCTCGCCGCACAATATCACACACAACAACAGCACTACGCGGCACCTCCGTGGTCACTACAGTTAAAATTAGAGAGCGCGCCTGGGTCGCCGAAATAGCGGTGGTCGCCGTCGCCGGCGTGAGCCAAGAGGCAGGAGACGCGGGCGAGCAATAGTCTCGATTGTTGGGGACACTCGATTGGTTTTGTGAGGGGGGCTCCCTTCATCACCATAATGGTAAGGGTTACAGTTCTAGAAATTAAAAATTCTCCAAACCGCTGATTTTCTCTTTTAGTAATTTCGGCTAATAGCATGAAACCATAAGGGTTATTAGGAAATATCGCTAACCTACTGTAAAAATCGCTTTTACTTTTAATCTTAAACAAGGTCTATGGCAATGACCTATATTTGGCAGCAAATAATGAGTTTAAATGTGTATGTAAAGCGGTGGAAAGAACTTCACCTGAATTGCAAGCGCAATATGAAATTGCTATCCTCGAGATCACTGGTACTACTTGTGTCCCATTAAATTTTACGACGTGTCTCCAACCTTTTAAAGCCCTAAACAATTTCTCATATGCCAATAATGCATTATTTGTTAGTACATTATACCTAACCATCTACTTCCTCCAATTATAGAGTTTATTAGAGTTATTAGAGTAATCACGGATGTTATGTAGATTGGCTAAATAAACATGATTTGTTTTGTATGATTAAGATGACGAGTTTAGTGATTCATATGTTGCCTCTCATCTTTCTAGTCCATTTTTGTATTTTATAAAGAACTATTAAATCTAAAGGATATGTTTGTGCTCGTTTCAAATTTAATTCCTAAAAAAATACAACTTACACGTTACTAAAATAGGTCTCTATTAAGGCTAAGAAAATCAACTTTCCATCAAGCATCATAGGTCGATCGGAGTAAAAATATTTATATTTTGAGTTTTTAAATCTCAAAGAAAGGCTACGATCTTAAAAGTAAATTTGTTTCCTATGACTCTTTCTTTAACAATTGAGACATAATACCCGTTGTCGTTATTATTTGATTTACAGTCGCAATTTTAATATCAAGTTTCAAATGATTCTTCAAAACGTGTTATATATATTTTCTACTCCGATCATCTTAGATTTTACTAACGTTCTTGTGAACATATGCATAAAAATATAAGATGATTTCGGTCAGTTGTGAGAAACCTCTGAAATTATACTTTAGTAGCAGAATACATGCAAATAGATGCTTGAGTAATAAATGCTTGAGTAATAAATAAACTTTAAATCCTGTTGAACAAAGTTTAGATTAGTAAACATTTAAACTAATTTAAAACCATACGTTACAATAGTAAATAAGATCTGAGTATGAACAAGTTATATTTAACTTCAAATCCTATACTCTTATATGAGCAATGTTATCGTCCGTTCTTGTATACTTGCTTGCTTGCACAAAGATCTTAAAAACGGCTCCGAGGATTTCCTTCTAAGTCTGGAAATAAGCAATTTATGACTCAAAAACGTCTTTTATGCTGATTACTTGGCCAGAGAAAATCTATTAACGTAATAAATCGAATTTTAAAGTTGTAAAATTTTAACATTGGCCTTATGAGTTGCCGAGATGGCAACGAAAATAAACAAGGAAAGTGTAAACAAATGAAGTAATCATAACAGCTGTTTGGAATCTACAGCAATCAAGGGAAAATACAGCAAATGGGATGAAGAGTCCATGGAGCAATAAAACATATTTCCATTTATCAATTTTATGACATTGAAATATTTTATAGTAACTGGATGAACTCGTAAACATGAAATAACACCGAGCAAGGCTCGGTCCACCAGGTACTAAATAATAAAACAGCAAAAATCATGGGGTAAAATTTACGATTGCAGGTACTAAGATTTATAAACGGTCATTACACTTGAAAGGTGAAAATATTTAAACGGCAGGTTGGGCGGGCTGCCAAGTTAGTACAATGCGGGTCCCTTCCACTGGTCATTGTTGGGAAACAGTGTATTTATTAATGATCTCACAAAGTTTGGGAGGTCAAATTGACTTTGTTCTGTCCTATTGGACTAATTAAAAAAATAAATATTTTGCTGGTTACATCTTTTTACTATTTGGATGTTGTATCATACCATATCAGGCAATTATTATTTGATGAGTGTGGTTTGTCGGGGGATTATAAAATAAAAATCCATGTAATTTATTATGATAAACTTAAATAAATACCCCCCGTTGCAGCAGACCTGCATACTCAGCGAATTTCAAATGCAAAACAACATATCAATCCAACATAGCGAGATTTGACATGTTTTTGTAAGCTCCATAAGAATAACATGGGGAATGAGTATGCAGGTGTGCTGCTACAGGTATATTAAAACTGGGTGGTTTTAATTGAATATTTAGTAGATCTGAACTAGAAGAAGCTATTTACCAAGTTTTATTGAGATATGTTGAGAAATAAGCGAGATATAGAATTTTACTTATTTCCCATAAGGTTAACATTGGGACAACGTACTGTGTTTACCACTTTCAATATCTCGGTAACCAATGGACATAGAGCAGTGTTTCAAAATAATAAGTTGTTTGCTTTTTTGAGCTGAATTCAATAGTGCCCACAAAATTCGAAAAATTTTATTTTTCTATGTAAAAAATTCTCAAAAAACCCATTTTTGGGGGGTTTATTCCCCTTTACCCCCCCTTCCGGTGGTCCGATCGGGCTGGTTCACGAACTGGTCCAATTGATTACCACTTTACATGTCCCAAATTTCATAAAGATCGGGCCATTTTGCGGCCGCTATCGTGCTAACAGACACACACACACACACACACACACACACACACACACACACACACACACACACACACATATATATATATATATATATATATATATATGTATATATAAATTCAAACGAATAGTGTTTTTTGCTTCTGGGGGCCCCAAAACGAAAAGTTATAGTGGTCCTGAGCTTAAGTCTTACCATGAGACCTACGGTAATAGCTTCTTCCCTATAAGGGAAATTCGCTAAAAAAATTTACATTTTCTGGCGTATTTGCCTACTCTTTAGGTACTAGCGAATGTTTAGGAAGGAGGAAAGAAGGTGTTAACGTATCTCTCAAGAAAATTTCTAAATCTGAAATCATGAGTTTAATGCCCGATGTTCTTTTGGTTCTTTCGGATTCAAATTTGAACATTCGATCAAGTTAATCCAGCAGTCAGTTAATTAATTTGTGTCTATTTATAATACCTCGTATATACATATATGTATATCGAAATCAGTTGGCTAACTCACTCACTGATCACATTTTTTCAAAAAATATAAGGCTTTGGACTGTGAAAGTTCATACGAGAATTCTTTATAGGCTCCAGAAGCGTACTAAGAAAGGATTTAACATTTTCTCCCAAAAGCCTGAACGAAAGTAGGTTATAAATTTCATAGTGGCGGATATTACTAAATTTTAAAAGGCTTCTTTGGCCATGGAACTTGGCACAAATATTTTTTATAGGCTCTTGAAGCATATTACAAAATGATATCAAAATATTTTCTCTCGAAATTCGAAAAGATGGTATATTGTAGAATTGTAAATTGGAAGTATTTCAGCTTTCGAAACTATGAATGGAAGGCAGGTTGGACATTTTCAAAGCGTAGAAAAGGTAGGTCCACGAGATCCAATCTATTAAAAAATATAACGTTCATATAGATGGCCATATATGGTCGCCATAACATATATGGCCATATATGGTGGTGTTGATGTTCATATGTGGTCGCCTACTATAATCGGTAAAATATCATTAAAGTGACTTGCATTGTATGAACAAACAAATCTATGACTATAACAAACAACGCCGGATGAACTGTATTGTATTCCCACTTTTTAATGGGGTATCCAACTAGTATATAATTAATAAGTACTAAAAATAGAACACTGAACTCAGAATAGACCTTCTATTTCGAGCATAAGTATCCACTAGGAACGGTATTTTCAAAATTAAAAATATGGGGACGGTTTGCGTAGGTATAAGCGATTTTAATCTAATAAAATATACTATTTCTAAAATAAATTTTCGCCTCTATCAACTAAATGACTAACCCGATCTTCGATGATATGACTGAGAAATGTTTTGGGGAAATAGGTCAATACATTCACCGTCTACTTACGTACAGACCGCTTACAGCTCTCGGTCTATTTTTAAAATGTGCTCAACTCAGATTTGATGCATGTCGTTGAAATGTGTCAAATACCCGCCCTAGACGTATTTTTTGTTTTATATTCCGGGGTTATCTCTCATCCTCTGTGTAGGCAAACAAAAGGAAGGTAATTCAAACCAGTTGCTAATCTTGAGGGAAACGTGTTTTTGAGGAAACGTACACCTTATCATTTAAATCTAGAGTAGAATCACCAGCTGCACCTTGAGGGTATAATTACACGCACAAAGGCCGTGTACCAAATGTCCATTTGTTAATTATTCCTAAAATTGCATATTGCTTGGTATAATTTAAATAAAAAATAGTTATTCTTTCAACGGGTGAAGTCGTGGGTATATATGCTAGTACAGGGTGTTTTTAGGCAATCCTTTATAGTGAAGGATTATTCCCCCTAGGTTCCCTATAGATTTGACCCAACTGTATTATTTTCTTCGAGGATACATAAAACGTAAGGCCCACGAAAACGATTCACATAATATTCAGCAACTCAAAACAAACATAACAAACTTAATACAAGAAATTCAAAGGAGTACTTTGCAAAACGTGTTCAGGAATTTTATGGAGAGAGCAAACTTTGTATAAATGTCGCCGGCAGATCGTTTGAACACATAATGTAAGTTAAATGTGATAAAACTTGAATAATAGATTGTATAAAATGTAAAAATTGACAAAAAAAATTATTTCATATTTTTATGTGCATTATTCAATCTTAAAAATGGGTTGCGTTTTTTAAAAAAAACATCCTGTACTTTATATATTTTTATGGTTATTTGAAATGGCTTACCTACCCAGGTATTAACTTTAAACGTATCAAGCAGAAAGTTAGGTTGTTATGACCACATAAAACTTCAAATCAAAACGCCGTTTGTTTACTTTTTTGATAAATTATATGCGACAATTTTCAATCGTTCCTTTTGATTTGCATTTGTTAAAAAGAAAGTTATTTTTTGTATTCAAAGTCATTTAATCCTTTTTAAACATAAATGAAAAATTATTTTTCACTATCATATTTAATTTAGGAAAAACTGCAAATTATTCTTTATTTTGTTTACCTGACTTCTGATTCTTCCACTAAATACAACGTTTTAAATTATACTGAATACAAATTTAAATAAATATGAATTGAAACGTCGTATACAGATTCACAAATTCCTTAACCCATAATACACTATAATAACTACAAGTAGATGCATGTAAAGGTGCGTGTGAATTAGTTTTTTTGTGAGTGAGTGGGTACATAGTTAAATAAGCCTAACAAGTAAACTGCAAAAAGTTTACTATGTTTCCACATTTTTACATTATTGTTTTCGGCCAAAACCAGCTATATATTTCAATATATTTCAGAAATTTTATTTTTCAATGGAGGATATTTCAAATATGCTTTTATCCTTATATTGATTCAAACCGTTTAGTAGATTGTAACTCGTGACAAAATGTTTAAGTAACTTATTATACAAAAACAAAAATGTGAACTAAATTAACGTAGGCATTGAAATGGCAAGAGATTTCAAGTAAGAAATTATAACGTCTCGGAGGACAATGAGAGACGAGCTCAGCAGACATTTTATTTTTCAATGGAGGACTCTATATTATATTTCAAGGATGCTTTTATTCCCATACTGATGCAAGCCGTTTAGTAGATTGTAACTCGTGACTTCAGATTTATTTAACCAAACGATCAAAAAAACAAAAAAATCACTAAAACTATCTTAATGCATTTAGTTGTACTAACAATTTAGTACATCTCTACAATTTTTGGAGTGGTATCCGATCGTTTGAATAATCCTCTTTTTAAAATTCAAAATGTAGTTATCACAAAATTGTACATTTTTATTAAATTTTTTTGGGAGAAGCAGGAAAAATATCTTATGCTCGTAAGAATTTGGCAGCCTGATGTGTTAGATTATTGTAGAAATAGAGATTCCTTCCTTAAAACCTACCATACACTTCTATTTTCAAACAGACTCTAAATTAGGTTTGTTGCCAAATTTCATCAGCTAGGCTTAAATTTGGCTTACAACTCGGGGACCCAATGTGATATTGAACCTATATTCATTAAGAATATTATTGTCCTTAGTTTTAAGTATTTATAAAGTTTTTTTGCCTATTCATTATGAAAACCCCATAATGCTCGCATATTTGTAGGTTGTAGTACTGTGGCTGTTTAGACTCTTCAACCAAATTTGATATTACCTTAGAGTTCAATTGCTTAATCATTAAATAGTTAATAAGAATAATAAGGGTCCCTGGCTAGTAGTTAATGGATCTGACCAACATGAGGGTATTAGCCGTGACGTGGGTTCGCTCCCCAGCACATTCAGTAATTTTTTCGTCTTTCAACCCTTTTATATAATTAAAATAGTTATTTATTGCCTAAATTTGTATTCTAAACACAAAACTTAAAGTATACAAAAATAAGACTGAAAAATTCTCTAATAGTCGCATTTTTTATAAAATTAATCAATTATCTTTAGAAAGATTGGGTAAGTAGATTTTTTTTATTGCAGAATAACTTTTATT
This sequence comes from Flexamia atlantica, assembly GCA_035578135.1. Taxonomy (NCBI): domain Eukaryota; kingdom Metazoa; phylum Arthropoda; class Insecta; order Hemiptera; family Cicadellidae; genus Flexamia; species Flexamia atlantica. Next base: position 26,265,267 of record JAQJVK010000008.1, on the reverse strand, counting down.
TAAAGAGTCCTTTGTACCATGAAAAAGGTTTAGTAATGTGTGCTACAAACTGTTGACTAAAATGAAAATTTAAATGTATAGAAATAAAAATACAAACAAAAAAACATATAAATAATTTATATTACACCTATAAAACAAATTTGATAGAACAAGCAATACGAGGCAAATTTTTTTCGTTCTTCACTTCAGTACAGTTTTTTGACATATTGAGTGTTAATGTATTTATACAATATACACCAGGCTTTGATAAAGCCTCAGTTCAGCAGTTAATTAAATAATAATAAATACACTTTTTCGGGGTTTTACTTTTACCTTGCGTATTCTATTTAATGTATCATACTTTTTTTGTAACTTTGTTTCTCAAGCAGCATAGTTTGTAAAAAAGTACATATGTAAGACAACTGACAGAAAAGATGATAACATTTTTTACATGAAATAAAACAAACAAGATGCAAATTGCATATTTTTAAACAATCAAGGCTTATTTACATATTTTATTAAATAACTATTAAAATGTCCTTTCACGTTGTGGAGCTTGAAACAATATACATTTATGATTTCATGAAAATGTTCGATGACTTTACAATCAGTTACACTGTGCACAGTATCAGAAGAAGTCAAATCGCCTATTACTCAACACAACATATTGTGGTGTGAACCTCTATTGAATAACAAATAAAAAAAAACTATTATTTCCGTCGAATTCAAAATATAGGGTGGGTGCACCAGTGAATGACCACCCCCCAGTGAATGACCGTTTTGTTTAAAAAGCCCGTTATTAAGCATATCCTTTGGGCTAGCTAATTAAAAATAAGCATAAAACCAGCCTTGGAATATTATTCAACAATAATCTTTCATTGGTTAAAATTGCTGAAGTCGAAAATACTTTTTAAACATATTTAATATTGAGTGTCCCACTATCTTCGATTTTGATGTTTCCTGCTATAGTGATTACCCCTGCAAGGCTTTCCTGGATTTACATTCATTCTGTATTTGATGATTGTTTCAAAATTGTGTTGCAATTAAATGATATTTAACATACTACCCTGCAATTTAAAATCAATTTTATTGCTGTGCATGTTAAGATTAATTATTACTGAGGGTGGTCATAAATTGGAACGTAACTAGGGCAAAAACCAGTGAATGACCGGGGAAAAACTTAGCGGTCATTCACTGGAACGAGATCGGTCATTTACTAGCTACGATCTATATTCTCAGCTGAATTATTCTTAATCATTGTTGTCAGCTGATTTTCAAATTTTTTGACAGTTATTCAGCCAAAACAGACCGGTCATTTACTGGTGCAAGATCGGTCATTCACTGGTGCAGTCCCGGTCATTTATTGGAGCATTGACATAGTTGTATTTTAATTAATATTACAACCAGTATTCTCATTAAGTGACATATTTAACTAATATTGCTTAATCCTTAAAGAATAAATGAACTTTCTACAGTAAAATATATAGCTGTGACCATAAAATAAGGGAGTAATGTTAAATTAACATGAGACATCGTCCTTAACCGGTCATTCACTGGTGCACCCACCCTAATGAGTTTTATATAATTTGATCATAATTAAAGTGTATAACATATGCCTATCTTTCATCGTATTTTATTTTAAATATAATGAGGAAATTTGTAATAGCTCCCAAAACTTCTATATTGCTGAATAACTAGGGAAAGTTATAATATTTTCACACTTCCTAAAGCATTGTGAATGTATATCCTGAAAGTCATCCTGTTTCATTAATAGTGAGAATTAGTCATAAGTTTATAAACTGATTTATCAATAAAAATGATGTTTTCTTGAAAACTAGAACAATCATCTTGTATCAGAAATATCGATAAAATCAAATTGAGAGGCTTATAATACTTCATTAAGCTGAATGTGTGTGTGTGTGTGTTTTTTTTACAATAAGCTACTTTTTAATTTTAATATACCAACAACCGACGAGAATTTCACACCTTTAACGTAACGGTGTAAAATCACCGCATGTAGAGGCACACTGACCTAGCCTAGTCACCTCTGCAATGCCGTGTCTTTGTTGCTAGCCCTCCACCATATTGATTTGCCGAAGTGAATCGTGCAGCCTCGGCTACTTCCGTATCCTTTCGCATTTCATACGTTCCGCATTAGTTGGACAGTGGAAGGGCTCTTCCTACCATCTAGCGGCAAAGCCAGTAACCACCAAAGAGTTGGTAGTGTGTAAGACTAATGTTATTTGAAGTAAACCAAACATAACATAGACGATATTGGTTTATAGATGAATAAGCTTTTATTGATATTGAAACTTTGAAAATTTGATGTTAAATTTGAAACTTAGGAGTATATTTAATAATTTTTGTTGTTTTAATAGTTTTCAGCTGTCAAAACAGTTGAAAGGGACAGTTCTGTACTGATTGGGATAGTTTTTTCCTACATTGTATATATTTTAAAAAATTTCCAAACCATATCAGAGAAAATTAGCAACTACCTCACTTTACTAATAGGCTCAACAAAAAAATATGTATTCGATTTTCATTGGCTTACAAGCAATTCAAATAACTACTAATTAATCGACTTAAATAATCTCTGATCTCAATTTCAAAATCCAAAACTCTCTTGTTAAGTGTTTTTTGTACATATTTTTATACTAATAAAATTCACACATTTGGATGCCTTAACATAGTATCAAAATCTTAATAATAAAACTATGTAAAAAAATTTTGAATAACTTTTTTCAGTTAACAAAAAATTGAAAGGCAATATTTTTATAAACTTCCAGTGAAATCAAGCGAAAAATTAGTCTGGGCCTGCACTGTTGTGATATGAAACTTGGTGACAGTCCTCATGTTGCCTTCACTGCACCTTGATAGCACCTTAAACTTACACTGAAAATGTAATTATTGAAGTAAAGCTATATAAATGGTTTGACTTTAAAATACAGTAAATATTTCAGGTTAAAAGAATACTATATTAACGAACTATTCAGCAATCCTACTAGTATTGTTAAAGCTGGACGTTTGAGAGTTTGAGTATATTTGTTTGTGGCTCCATCATGTTTAAACAAGCTAATTTACGTGATATTAAGTAGGCAGGTGGCTAATTACCTGGAATAACACCCAGTCGCTTCCATTTTATGTAAACCATGGTTTACGTCTTTTGAGCTTTCAAATAATAACGGTACTCTCATAGAAAGGTCTAAAAAAATATAAAGATAAAGAAAGGAGAAAACAACTGTTTTGTATTATTTTATTTTAAAGGCTGTACAGATAATGTCCTCTAAACCGTTCGAAAACGGGTAAAGCATTAAGTCTTTATTACTGTCGTTTAAATGGTAAATGTGGTGTTCTTTATATTAAAATGTTGGCAATACAATTCTACAGATAATATTTTTAATTGATCAAGAACCCTGAAAAAATCTTATGATATACATGTATACCAGTGTGATGCCGTGCTGAAAGTTGTCTTCAGGGACATTAATATTATTTGCAGCTGATGTAAATATTATATATTCAGATTTTTGTTTTTCTTGGCAACCGATTCAAAGATTGTGAAATAAATTTCAAGTAAGAAGAAATTTCGGTTCCTTATTATTTGTTGTAGAAATCCCGACGCGACGTCTCGCTTACACCAGTTTTCATTCTTAAAATGAAATGTTAGAATATTAATAACAACTAACAGTATCTCATCTAACAATTCATTATATATACATATATATGAACTATTTACTTCACGGGAATCAAAATACTATAATAATTGATTATAGCTTTTCTAGAACTTGCAGTTAATACTTTTAAATAATACGTTTACAAGTCAAGAATACCATTATAAGCTTTTTGTAGGTAGAAATATGTCAAAATGGTAAAGAATAATATCATGAATCGATTATAGGAATTTAACTGTTTTAGAAATATACCCCTGTTACACTTAATTATTTGCAGCTAAACAGTTTTGTCTTCATTAATTTATCAATAACGACAAAACAATTCATTTAAAAATGATGATGCATTCTCTATGCCTACTAGTAATGAATTAAGGATTGAAACAACGATTAGATACTTACCTGAAACAAATGTAAAACATTAGCAAACGGTTCTGCATACTTCATTACAATGCATGAAACAATAGTACACTACAGTATTCTTTAGGATTCATTACGTTTAGTTTGTATTTTTCTCACAAATGCACTACATTTTTCAGTAATAATTTTTTGCACTAATGATTTTAATATGGATTTAAAGAGCGACTTTAATGTTTAAGAATAAACTATTCAAAGTTAGGTTTAATAATTTTCTTGGGTGCATATCCAACAAAATAAAAAAATCTAAAATTCGAGTAACATTATCAAATATTAAAACCATCATTTCATATCAATTTCCCTCCTCGTTCTCCTGTCCTAACATTGTTTGTTTGATTTTTTTTGGGGGGGGGGCTTTGTAAAAGACAATGTTTTAACTCAACATAGTCTGAAACGTTTCTAAAGCTAAGTGAAGTACTGCATCGAATTAGGGGAACTAAATAAGCCAATGCTATCGTGAGTGCAAGCATATCTATAACGTAATACATAGTAAATTTTAAACTATTCTGACAGCTGATTTACACGGATCGCTTTTAAATGTTTACTCAGAAGAAGAGATGAAGTGGGTGACCCATTTCAAATTTGAATGGGTTTTGATAGAGAATTATCAAAGCTAGCAGCCACTAAAATGTTTAATCCTTACGATTTTGTTGATGGCCCTTTACCCCCGAATTCCGTTCTAGTACCATCTTTTAGGGAAGTCCTAGTAAGTTAACTTTACGGAATTCTCCTTCCATTTGTGTACTTTTGTAATAGTTAAATTTTTTAAGGGCAGACCAAAGTTTAAAAAATCGGTATTTTGACATAATTAATAATATAGTTTGAAAATCATTCTCATCTGTTTTGGCAATATATTGTTACAAACTTTAATGCTACTTTCGAAAATGTAATAACTTATGAAATAATTCAGATAAAAATCCCTTAGTTATACTAATCTAAAATAAATCGATAAAAGTATAATTAATGCACTTACATGGTTTGAAAAGTACCATAGTAAAATTTAAATTTTTAAGATTTAATTTATCTAATCTTATAATGCAGATGAAAGAAATGAGTATATTTTTATCGTCGCTTTTCAATGTGAAAGCTGAGTTTCGAGATTACCTCTCGCCTAGTCGTTCCATCGATTCCCTCTTTCGCCGGTTGAAACAAAGCTTTCAGCCAACAATCATGCTTAGCGAGCTAAAAGTGTCATTTGAAAGGGAGTGTATGAAGGCGCTTTGTTTTGGCCGATATTGTCTACCGAGTGAACCATTTTTATCACGTTTTATTTACTTCGGATTTCCATAAACTTTTGTTATGGCTCTTTTTTACGATAGAGGGAGGATCGAACTAGTTACTGAATTGAAATGCGGTTGCATTATTAACGGTGGTGACGAAGAGACTCGCTGCGCACTCTAGCGCCGCGGCCGGTCACTATGACGTAGGTTTCCCGGATCTGTCGCAATGCGCTGGCGCTGACGTCATACCCTCTCGTAGTTCCGCCAGGTTCCGCTAGATCGCTCCCCATCCCTCTCCGTCACTCGCGGTTGCATCAATATCACATTGTTGCGGTCGACCAATCAGAGAAGATCGCTTGTAAACAGTATCTTACCTGGCTTTATTAAATATACATTTTCAGACTCTGTCCTCTGAAAGGTTTGTTGGCAATCTGGAAAGAATCTTTGGATTGTGTAATATATACTCAAAACTCAGTTGATGTGGTGTTTTCAAAATTTTTTGCTATGTCATGTCTCAAAAAAAGAGAATAAATTTATTCGATTTAGTGTTTCTATGATAACATCTCAATATTTATGATTTGAATACCTAGTATTCCTTACCAATGTTAATTCCGCGTCAAGTAGACAAGACAAATAATACTGAAAAAACTTACTGAAATAAAGCTTTCTATTAAATAAAAATTTATATTAATTTAAGAATTTTATTAATTGTAAAAAGGACTGAGTCCAACATACCGCGGATATTTCCTGTGTACCACAAAAACCTTTCATTAAGAAATGTTCTCCTTTAACGGAGTCCGTAAATTATTATCTAAAGAAGCCGATACATTAATAATTTTACTTTATGTTTTTCAATTCAGCCAGTGACACTTCTCCCCAATTAAATGGGAAAATTTGAAGTAGGAGGGATTTAGTGAAGAATTGTAGACTACCCAATTAGCTCCAAAGGACACCCCTCTGAGACGCTGTGACAACACCCCTTCAAACAAACCGATCTCCTTTACCTTCTGGGTTGACCAACACACACCCTTGGTGTTTATCACCTCGGGACAGCTGTCCGGGGAAACTGTCGTATTTGATGTAAAAGATTAAGGGACATATAAAAAGTAAATTGATTGTCACAGCAGTTATAGATAATGAGTTACGCATGGGTTGAAACATATTTATTTCATGTACATATTCTGGTTATCCTTCTTGAATATGCAAGACTATTATTCGTCCTGTTGTAAATAGAAATAATTCAGTTGAGAGTTACAGAAATGTTCCATACTACAAATAATTCTACTATAGATAATTCTCTTTAAAAGAACATACATTAATAACCCAGGCATGAGGCGTTGTATGCTACTCAAAACACAAACATCGATTCAAAAGTGAAAGGACGTGCTGAACTGTAGAACAAAGTCTTTTGTTTTTTCATTGTTATATGCGCTGGCTGGAAAAGTTCTTAATTTTAGAACTTAAGAGAGCTATATTTAGTAAGATTTGGTATGTTGATACATTGAATCTTACATTTTTAACACACACACACACACACATGTTATTCTTGCTGACATATCAAGGCCAATTGCAACAATAATTCATAATATGTCATATTAAAAAAAGATAAAAATCATAGTTTATTAATGGAAACTTTGATATTTAGAACATATGAGAGTGATATTTTCCTTACATCCTTCTTTCCTGCGAAATGTAGACGTATTGAAAGGAAGAAGATTTACATGGAAAATCACGATGCTTAAATTCAATCGTGATGTATGTTGAAAATCAAAAATCCCTCCTTCCAGAACAATATTTATTTTCGACTAAGGCTGTTTAAATGCAACTAAAATAATTTGACGTGTACATTACCTTCTTTGACGTGGTGCCCCATACTTCTTGATGTAATTTGTACTTTTAAAAATATGGCGAAGTTTGCATTGAGAAATGTACTAATTACATTAAGAACAATAAGGCACCGTTGAGGTAATGAATAAGTTATTACAAAGTTCTTGAATAACTTCTTTTTCATGTATAGAAATGATTCAAATCATTTATTTCTTTTGTGAACTCTGCTTTTTCTCATTCGTATAACGAAATAAATAACAAACGGCAATGTTTATTTCATATTTATTTTTATGTCAAATTTAACTAATGCTCATTACTTATTGCTGAAATAAAATCCGTGCTTGCCAAGCGGAGCGTGTCTCATTACCGCAGGCTCAAGCTCGATAACAACTTTTAATCTCTTATGAAAGCAAACTTTAATTTAAAAGAACCGCCAACTTCCTATAATTAATACTTCTTGCCCTTCATCACTTTATCAGGTTGAAAGTAATTAATGAGTAAATGCAGTGATAGTTTATCTTAAAACTTTTCACGGTGAGGAAAGCCCGAATGGTTTTTAAAAAGTATACTTAAAAGTACATGAGTTTATTCTAATTTTTTTACAGAACATCTTCAAAATTATTTTTATTATTTTAAATAAATTTCGTATTTTCAACCTTATACCTTTATTTCCTAAATGGCTTTGTTCAAAAAGGAGTCTTAAATCAAAGATAAAGAGGGTAGTTCGTAAAGCACAATTGTAGGTAGATTCGCGAAGATGGTCTATGTCTGTATTCTACAATGCGGCGCTGTGGTCAGCCAAACTGTCAAATGTCATTCGGCTCTTTGTTAGTCTATCTATAAACTTAAATTAAACGGTTTTACGGTTACACATTATATTTTCCAAGATACCGTTTAGTTATTAAGAATAGTTTGAATTTTTTGTACAGAAGTGCGCACTGTTTTAGGGCAATATAAGATGTTTAAAAGTTAATCAAGTTTTATTAAAAAAGTTATAATGAATACTGATAAATATATTCTACATAATTTTGTTATTATTTCATTGTGGTTACGTATTATTTCATTGTAGTTATTGTATTATTTACCTGTTTTAACAGGTATCCTCAAAAGAATTTATAAAATTGACGCAAGAGTTTCAAAAAAGGGAGAAATTGTTTTCTTTGAGGAAGCAATTCAGACAATTTGCCAGCCCAAGGTAATAGTTTGGCCTTTTTATGTTGGTGCTTACAGTGAGTTTTACGTCTTCTCAACCTTATTCCAAGGAAATATAAATGCGGAATTTCTTAAGGTTTCAATGTGTGTGGTCTAGTTATTATATCGTCGAAATTTGTGAAGAATATATTTTTTTTTTATTTTAAGATACATAATATATTCTATTGTAAAATGAAGATAACAAATCCTTAAATTATCTTCAGTGGTAATTTTAGATTATTAGTCTGTGTTGAACCCAAGTTGTAAACATGAGGAAAATTCCTTCAATAATAATTTAATTATGCTTGACGGTAAATCTAGTATAATAATTGTGATTGGAGTAAGGTGACAAACCAAAAATCAATGTCATTTTCAAATATTGTACAAGTTCAATCATTGCACATTAGTGACTGGAATCCCTAGCTTGTTGCTTATTAAAAACTCCTCAAGCTACTAGGAAATAGTATACAGCGGTTTTTTATTTAAACGTTACCCGATTCATTTAGGGTACTAAACCGTTTTTAGGGTTAGATTATTTTTATTGAACTGTTGGATTTAAATTCAAAATTAATTCAATTTTATCAATAGTCAAATTAGAGTCTTAATTATTTCTTCTACTTTGAACGCAGGCGTAATGTATGGAGTAACTCTGGCCGTTACTTTCATTTCCATATAATGCATTTAACTAATAAGGGATTGTGTATTAAAATTTAATTAAGTGATTACAATAAATGACAAAATAACAATGAGGCCTGTACAATCAAACCAATCGGTAAACAAAGAGCTCGCCTCCCACCACGTCGTTCTCGCTATTGAGCTCTGATATCACTAATTAATAATGTAACCACTTCAGTGTGTTACTGGGAAAACTAATATGTTACACGTTGTTTGCTCCGATACACCCATCAAAATGTTATTTTATTTACAAAATACAAATTATGTATTAATAATAAATATTATGCAAATTATACAATAATATTATAATTTTAATATTTTAGATTGATATTATAACCAAGAAATTGAATGATATGTTAGCTGAAATTCAGGAATAAAAGTTTAATCAAACTTTTCATGTATCTTATGGTAAAGTTTTGCCTGCGAATTGTCAAGTAGGCTAGCTGTTTGAAGAGTAGACAATCAATTGTTATAATTATGGATCGGGAACACCAACTAACTGTTGTACCTGTTTAAATATTGCATAAACCTACTAACTGATTCATAGCGATGAAATTTAAATAATATATTTCAGATTTCTCCACAAATTAAATTGTGTTTCATTACAATTTTTTCTCAAGCCTGAGTTTTTACTGTTGAACCGTTAAGCGAAGTTAAGTTAAGTTATAAAACGAATTTATGGACCACGACCGAACCTATACACAAATAACTAGTGGTGTTTGGTCACCACTGGATCCGAACTGACCCTGGTATTTTAAATCCTGGATTGAACATTGATATTGGTATAAACTGGTTTTAATTGAGGTATCATTTTTCGAATTTACTTATCCATTAATTTCGAAAAAAATGTTTCTTATCGTTTGATAAACAGTCAATACAAACAAAAAAGTTTTATGAAACGTTTTGAGATCGACAATGTGATTGGTCCAAAAGAGCCTGGGGGCCTGAGAGCGTAGTGGCTGCAGAGCAAGTGTGAATGGAACAATGCCTTTGACTGTGGGCTACCATCAATGAGTTCCTGGCGTTGTGACATTTTAAGAAGTGAAGTTTTGGTCTTCAAAGTAGTTGTAGTTCCTACACCTTGAATATTACTATAAGACCTCGAGACAAAAACAATCTCATTAAGCCGTCCATCACCAAATGTGTGCGTATTTTGTAAATGCCAAAGTTGTAGTAAATCAAGTTAAAGCCAAAATTACTGACCGGTCCATTTTTAGGGCAAAGTTTAAGAGTAATATGTTTTTGTTTGTTGTTGATCATATATAATGAAAGACCCTTCTCAGATATCAGAACACCCTTTCCAACAAAATTATATTAAATAATCGCTGGGGTTAAAACACAAAAAAATTCAGAGATTCAACAATTTATAAAATAAATATATAAGGTAATTTATGCCTTTTACCTTATTTACAAAACTCTAAATCACCTACATAGTAAATTTAATTATGATATTAAAAAAAATATCCTTCATAGAATGTCTTTGGAGTATAATAAACCAAAGAGACATTAAAATACATCATGCTTTTTAGACAAATTAATAGGATGTACAAAATCACTTGAGTTAGGGGGGAATATATTTATGCATATATTCTTGGCAACGAGACGTGAGGCAGCATAGCATACAATGTGGCAAATCAAGGACCCTTGGTTGTTAGCTTTGGCAGAGATTTAATGAACTAACCGACCGAAAACCAATGTTTGGTAACTACGTAATATAAGAAGCAACAGTAACCACCCGTAACATAAATTTAGAATTCAGCTTGAATAAATTATTTTAAAACTTTAGACGATTGTTTTGGGTTACATGTTTTCTAAGTTATTAGTTATATTTTAGGTTATTTTTACTTCAGATTTGTTTGAGAACAGTGTACAAGTTTATCATGACACGTTTATCCACTAAGGTGGAACGACAGACAAAGAAGTCTGGGTAAATTGCGTCTGAAGTAACATTTTTGAACATTTAATACAGGATAAAATCAATGAAAACAGAATGGAATCATGAAAACAGTCATCGAATTAACGTATTTCCTAAAAGATATAGCTTTATTAAACATACAATTACGTGAATTCATGCAAGTAGCTACATACACGAAACTCAATGTGGTTTACTATACTATGAATTGGCATATTTAAGCAAAGCTTGCTTGTATATAGTTTGTCTATTAATCATGCTGGCTGATCCACTTTTTTAATTATCATTTGGTTTGTATATAGGATTTTGAGGAAGTAAGTTTAATTAGTCAAGAGAAATTTTACCTTAAGTTAAACTTATAATCCGATTTAGTAACTATTAGGTAATTCTATTAATAATGTAACTACTGTATAGTTGCAGTACTTGATTAAATTTAGATTTAGTATATGCGTTTGATTAATTTATTATTCTAAAAATAAATGAAATATAGTCCAAAAAAGGAAAACTGCTCAATCAGATTGGAGCGGTTGACAGTGTCTGTAAAAGCTCCTATATTTTCCATAACAGAGAGAAAGGCTTTCTTTGAGAAAGCGATTCTGACAATTTACCCGCTCTCGGTAATAACTCATTCTTTTTACGCTGACGCTTGCAACGAGTTTTACATTTCCTCCTCATTAATCTGGAGTTATTTTAGTAGTGAAACCTTTGTAACGAATACTGAGGTTTATTTCAGTTTTACATTTAATTAAGACATTTATGAAAACGTACCTTGTTAGTGTTATTACAAATTACCTTTCATGAAATGATTATTTTTAAAGATGAATTACAATATTTCATTTAAAAAACATATTCTGTACATACATATGCAACATGTATGCTAATGTAACTTTCACATAATGAGGATATATAAATATTAAGGAAAGCTCTCTCTTTTATTTATTTTAAAAAATAATTTCCTACTACTCCAGTAGATCAAGTCAAATATTAATTAACTCTCTCCTTCCAGTCTGGGCCTCTTCAATGAGCACTTCATGAATAAACAGTTTCTCATTATAGCCGCCCCCATACAGTGAAAGGCATCCATTTCTCAGACTGACATAAAATCTTGAAAAAATAAACAAATAGTTGAACTAACACTTATAAAAATAGCCAATTGAATTTTACTAGGAACACTTAGGATAATATTAATAATAATAATTTCATGTTATCACAATAGTATATATTATACTAGAACAAGAATGCTTTGGTTGCCGTTCCAATTTGGACCCTACACGACAAAACAAATTACCATAATATTATGATCCAACGTGTCCTTCATGCTTCTACGACTTATCCGTTCGTGTTTGTCATGAAAATGACGAGGCTAGTTGATTTATGGAGAGATTTTGCCATCTTTTATTAGCAATCACAAGTTTCCCGACATTAATAATCTGAAAATATATGCCAATTTTAAAGGAAAATTCGTGAAATATTATATTTACAAATTAGTAATAGAAAGAATCCGCATTTACACTATGACATGAAGTACATAAAATAAACAACAATTACCTTCATATAACATGTGCTAGAAAAGCACTTATTTGTTACATTTTTAAATATTTTCATTGACAACGAAATACGAGAATGTTTACTGAAACTATTTATCAAAAATCGTAAATTGATTCAAAACGTATTTGGTTTGTCGCTTAATTTTCTTGATTAGGTGAAAAAAAACGAAATCTGACTAAACTGACTTAGGGTTGGATTATTTCATGTTATAGCTCGGACAAACTAATACTAATCTGACCAGGAAATGAATAAAACTCCAATATTTTTATAAACTTGCTCCATCTATTAAATTTACAAAGTTTAAGAGATCACCGTTAGTTAGTTAGAGTGCTAAATTGAAAAGTTAATGAATTCACGGTAAATTATATTTAAAACCAGAAAGTTAAAAATACTTATAACATATATTTATATAGCTAGAACATTTTAATCGTTGATCTTGATTAAAAAGGAACATAACAATGGCTACATATAATGTTGTAGTAGATTAGTTCAGTAGGCAGAGAATGCTCTGTTTACATCTGCCGTTAAGCGGAACACTACAAAGTTTGATTAAACAGCTGTGACAGGGTGCTGTTACAGTCAACAGAGAGCTTCCTGAGCTGTTATACGCTCGGGGTTGTTTTCCCCCTCCCCTACGCTCCCTTCACTTCGCTGGACACCCCCCTCCCGAATAAAATTGGTTGAGTTAATATTTTCCCAAAAGATAAAAATGAACCATGAGTCAGTCATTCATTTTTGACTAAAAGTGGTATTTTGAAGGTGATTTTTACATGTTGATGAGTAAATAAACTATGTATAGAGGGGAGAAAGTAATACATAACATAGTAAACCTGTTAATGGAAATATTTCAATTATTGTGTATTACAATTTTTGAATATTTACCGTATCGTTGAGTAGTCTGGTGATTTATCAATTACCGATCCAATTTTTGAATAAAAAACCTGCAGTAGTCCATATTTTTTGTACAAAACCCGTTTCAATACATAACGATGCATAATCAACACCAAAGGATATTTTTAGATTAAGCAAATAGACTACAAAATTCCTAAAAAAAACGATTACATAACAAAATTATTATTAGGTTATTAATGCTTACAGCATAAATTACTGTAAGGCTTATCTATGTTGTAAGGCTTACCTTAAAAAATAACTTGGCTAGAACATTTTCCATATTGACAAACAGAGAAACAAAGTGCCAATAAAAACCGATATCTACTGTCGAACCCCATAAAAATGAACGTAAACGGTTTGTTGGCTACTTTACCAAACGTAAGTGGCCGGTTGCGATCGAGTCGACGGTTCTTGAAGTAAAAATGCTCTGGTTTTCGTTTTATTTTTCTCTCGATATAAAGTACAATAAATATATTATTTGAGACAAATAAAAGATTCTCATTGTTGTATTTGGAACACTATTAAAATATTTTCATAACCTTTTTGCTAATGATCATTTCACCACATCATAATATGTGGTACTTGAAATAACAAAGCATATCATAAAAAGCTTAACGTATCCCTTAATTGTTATGCTTGAAATAACAAAGCATACCATGTACCATGTTATTTGTTGAAAACAAAAACATCACTTCAAAGATTAATCTAAGTTACTTTAACATGAATAGGTTACTTTGCTTTAATCGTAGATATTTTCATTGAAGAATTTAAATAAAATCAATAAAAAAGTGACTAATTTCACTGATGTAAATTAGAGGATGTGATGAAGGTAGAGCCTTGAGGTAGGATCCTGCTATTAATTAAAAAAGTGCATTTTTCCTGATCGGCGCGCACAGATGAGTGTACATGTATAACCTGCAACCTTTAATTATTATAATGTCGTCTAACTATTAGTAAAAAAAGAAAGAAATTATGAATGTCTGTAATAAATAACGTGTCTTATTATACGTTTAATTATAAATTTTAGAAGATGATATTTTAATTTTACGTTAAATTTGCAGTATAATTATGCTTAAACTTTCCATTTTGGGCACCGGTATTAAAGGTTTTAAGAGTTTTCCCTGTATAGAGGAATATTTCCTTATTGTTAGTTATTTTTCATATAATTCCAATTTACATTTCTTCTATAGAAAAAGCAAGAATGGCGAAGTTATTAGGTCCCTTAGGTCCCTTAGCGAGTCTATTAACCACTAACTCATTCTGTACAACCACGATTACCATAATAGATTGAGTACTCTGCCAGTTCGTATATCTGTCCTACCGAGGCAGAAAATAATTTGTATTTAATTTACTTGATCATAATATCATAATACAAATTATTAAGTATTAAGTGCTAAAAATAATTTAACTCTGCATTTCGACGCTGTAAATTATTATAACTGAAGATTTATACGCCTCAGATAATATTAGAAATAAATTAGTTAAATACGAGTTTTATCAGTTATTTTAATAACACAAATATCAGATCAAAGCCCAAAACATCGTAGCTTCAACTTTAATTATAATTATAATGCAAGGAAAACTTTATTTAATATCAATGTCCATGTCTAACCGGTTACTCATGCAAAAATACCCTTGATGCAATTAAAAACAATTGACACTACATAGTTTTTGTCCAAACGAACAGCACACTCAATCAAAATTATGAAATGAGTTTTATACAACAATGCACCTACAAAATTTAGAAAAGACAAAGTAATTATTATTGGTACATGCAACTAAGGTTTTGCTTGAAACGCGACATAACGTTTAACTAACTATACATTCAAGGACAGAAAAGAAGAAGAGTGATGTTTTTATAATAATTCATATTACTTTTTATACTTTATGTAAGGCTTAAAATTTTACAAAGTAATGCTGGGAAAAAGTTTTTTAAATCCTTTGAAAAACTGTTGAGTTCAAAAAGAGCCCTCAAGTTTTGTTACGTAGTTTGATCGTAAACATAATCAAAACTGATTTTTTTTAGTTGACACTAAATTGTTTTATATGAATTAACTGAATATTGAAAGCATAGGTAGTTATGCAGCTTTCTCAAATCCTGGTCAAGGTGGATACTAACTTTTTTCATCACGAAATTAAACAAAGAAAACTGTATTTTTATAATGGCATTGCTATCATCCCAGTCAAAACCAATTATTTCCAATTACAGCTACTTACTATTAAATAACTTCTCGATGCGTATTTTTATTTATACTGAATATAAATAAAAGACGTCTTACAACACTTAAAATATATTTACACTTATGCTGTATTCAAATACAAGACGGTAAATGTACATAAAAGATGAAACATGGCGATCGATTTCGGTTGGTGTGACAAAAACTTTAGGGACTCAAATAACTAACAAGTTACAACTAAACATGTTTCTTTAAAAAATAAGCCCTTTTAACGGTAATAAAGTAGTAGCAAGAATAAAGTAGTTTTAACCAAATATTTTATGCAAAATACTGGATTTGATGAAAAAAAATGTATATTTGTCATTTCTAATGATAGTGGCTCAGAGATTTAAAAGCACTTACTTTCAATACAATTTATTCAATAATGCCCCCAGCCGATAGTCCATACTCATATTTTTAGGAAATAAAATATGAAAAGATACCGTGCCAAAATAGTTGGTATATGTGAAATATTTTTTTCCAGCCAACGTCCTCATAAATTCATATGATGTGGAAAGTATAAGCTAAAATAGCTGAAATATAAAACGGATTAAAGGCCCCAGCTGACCCCTGAGAGGGGGAAACTTCTGAACTTTCTTGACAACTGCTAATGACTTTCCTAACATACGGGTTCGCACCATTATATTTACTTTAAAAGAATCTATCAATTTTCAAATTCGCGAACCAAATCAATGACTTGAGCAAAATATTCTGCCCTCAAAAACATTTTTTTTATTTTATCTTTAATGAAAGTCGTGAAAGATCAGGTTTTTCATTTTTGCTGCTTTGTTATTATAAAGCAGATTTAGTATTTTTATCTTGTATATGATGAACATAGTTTTCTTTTTATCCAAGTGGTTAGGTTATTCGTTGGTGTCAGTTCAAGTTACAACTAGTTCAGCGAAACTCAACTTGCCTGAAATGAATTTGACATTTTCTCTCAAGCTTTTATCCTATCGTAAATAATAATACCCCTAAATAATAATATCACCCCTGCAATCATTTAGGCTCCTCGATGCAAAATTATAAAAAAATACAAATTATTTCTTATTAAAATGACACCTACTGTACTAACGTGATGTTACACTATTAAGAAAACCCCAATACTTCAAACATCGCAATAGCTGGTTAAACCTCAATAACACAAGAACTTCCTCCCAACCTGGAAGACGATGAAACACAGCAATTCGAGTTGTTTAAAGTTTTATGACAAATGCGAAATGCTTGTAAGCAAACAGTGCCATAACTCCTGCGACTGTAGCGTCCTTCGCCCAGCTGTGAAATACCTGAGCTCTTACCATGAATACTGGACACTTAAACAAACTTATCACCTTTTTTTTGTGACCCTCTTGTTCTAGTTTTTAGGCTATTACATTTCCTCTGCAATACTCGTTTAAATGGGACAATGAAAAAGTCTATATATCTGGAATACCTACGTACTTTGGTTAGTGTTTTTTTCATATTCTTTTGATGAAACAAACAATAGTAAGGCAATAAGAAAATCTTTATTGTATTTGTTTATCGGTAACTCATTAAACAAGAATGAAACGATATTAAAATTGCTACAATAATATTAAAATAAACTCGAAGGATATCATATTTATTTACAATATTAATGTTGTTTTAATATTAAGTGATAAGTAAACGCCCAAACAAATACAATAATATTACAGCCATCGCGAAGAAAACATACCAGAATTAAGAAAACCTTTCTAGAAATAATGTTTCTAAACGGCTATTACCTCACAAAATACAGTGAAAAATAATACATCGTCAATTCAAATGAATTCAGTATATGTAAAACTACCTAGTGTTTGTGGTAGTTATGAGAGCCATTTTGATAAACTTCAATCCAACACGTTGTAAACGAGATTTCGTTTCATTGAAAAACGAACTAAAAGTGTAGAATTATTTAGGTGTGTAGTAAGAAAACCGCGTACAGGTCAATGTTACTTTTCGGATCGTTCAGCTTTCCAGCACAATGCATGAGCCGGACATGCCATTTGACAGAAAGTCACATGAAAAACAAAGAATTTATTGAAATAGTAATCATCTTTGAAAACTTACATCTTCGAAACCTATTACCAAGCCGTAATCAAAAACATTATCTTTGACTGTCGTATAATACCATAAACTTCAAACTTAATCTCGTTTTATGTTAATTTATGTGTAAGAACATGATGAAAAGTTTGCACTATACTGATATTGCATCAGAAAATGGATATGTAAAACGTAGTTCTATAACCGTACGTTGTTTAACCCATATTTTTATTAAAAATGGAAGAAAACATTTTTATTACAGAAAAATATTCTAAAAAAGCTGATTAATTTGTATTAAATTTTCGCCTCACAAATCTATATATTGAAAAAATAAAAATTTCCTTGTAAAAGATTGTAGTAGATCATAAAAATGGTGTGTCCATTTAAACAAAATTGGACTGGAAATCTTATAAAATGAAGTCTTAACAGCTGTATAATTAGACAACATACAAGGTACAGTAATATCTTTGAAACTAAGTAGAAGCATAACATTTTATAATCATTTTTATTTTGAATACGTTTTAAGTTCTGTAAGCTATCTAAACCGGTCTCTACAGTAACTTATTGGATTATCCATGCATAGTATTATAAAACAAGGCATAGAATCAGTACAATATATAGTTAATACAAAAATTTAAAGAGAGCTGGACCATTGATTAAATGTTGAAAATATACTGTCGATACATTTTAACTATTATTTCATATAATTACAATAGAATCTTAAAGAACATGCGGATTTTATTATTAAAAATTTATTAATCATAATCATATTTGAAGGAATGAAACTTTTTTTTGGCAGGTGCATTATTCTATAAATCCACGACCAGCACATGAAATAGAGTGGACGAGAAAAGAATCGCTCGCCTAATGAGGAGTAATCGCGCCTACATTTTCCTTCCTTTCCCTTCTCACTACATATTTGTCTAAAACTCACCCACATCTCTTCTTTTAACTATGATTTATCTGAAAACTCTCAAAACGTAATCTTTGATATCAAATATTAATATTAATAAATTGAAAATATTTATATTATTATTATTTAGTACATTCCATCTCACTTTCGTACCACTGCTTAAAGAAAGTTCAAATTACAGCTAGTACCATTTATGATAAATTAATCTTCAATAGTCAATAAGTCAATACTAAAACTATCTAGGGCCTTATTTATAATGCATACTACTACATAAAAGTACGTTTAAGTAGTAAATGACGCTAAATACTAGTTTTACTTAAGGACTTTACAGAGATTTATATTTACTCTTAAATTAATGAGTCAACGGTAATGATTTTTTTCCATTATTGGTTCTGAAAAAAGAATACTCCCTCACCAGGTCTTCTGATATAGATCAAACTATTTGGTGGCTCAATAAAAACCGAAAGTTTACGACAAGACCAGGAACGCTTCTTGATGCCGTTGTTTTACATAAGGAACATTCAGTCGATACTTCTTGATCACGATACCTAATGTACAGGCCTCAGAAAAAATGGATCTTAGGGAATATCCTTAAAGCATTTGAAGCTATCACAGAATTTGAAATTAAGAAATGTTGTGGACTACTATCCCATCCTTTCCCTGCATTCCCTCCAACAAACTCTAAGCACACAAAACTCTGAGCACTAGATTTTTTTTTGTATAGTAATTTCCACTGACATGCACTGCAGCAATGTATTCAGCTTATTGTGCACCCTTGAGGTCACGGCATTATCAAATAGCATATTGTCATTTGTATGTGTTTGTGTTTGTGTGCCATAAGTTTGTGTTTGGCGGGAATCGAACCCGGGGCTCTGAGGATCGACGCGACGTCACGCGTTATTCAACTAAACCAAGCCGCTCGCTCTTTTTCATGAGACTTTTCATCCAGCCTGCTCTTTAACACTGGGTGAAATAAGCTGATTGGAAGCATTGTCTAGAGGTGAAAAATCCCAACTATTTCAATAATATTTTATTAACGTGTAGTATTTTGTATAATTTTCAATCGCCATGATTTTCGTTTATTATGTTTTTCATGATGTTCTTATTATTGTTCATACGTTCAATGAATATTCGTAGTAGATTTAGTATTTTGGATTGTATCTTAGAAATACTATATGACAAAAATGTTCATTGTCATAAAACAAAGAAGTCGAGTACGCATTTAGCCAGGAAATACAATCGGAATTCTGCAGACGCACTCATCCATCATTTCCGCATCAAATATTTCGCTATAAAGAGAAGCATTTCCTTAGCTGAAAACTTCTCTCTTGACAAATCGCCTCTTTTGTGGTGGGGCGGTAAATGATGCAGTTGGTCACATTTCCATGTCTTCCTCACATCGACTATTTTTTACTAGATTGTCTTTACGTGTCAATGTACGGATTTGTTTTCTTGGTCACCTCTTATTTCTTTCTTAAACACTAGTCATTTACAGTACTGTCTCTCACGTAAGAAAAGTTCAAAAATTCAATACAATTACGAGTAAATCTAAATGGTTATCAAAATTTAATACATCTTGATATGAAGCTGGATACCGATCATACGTTACTGTATGATTCTACGAATTTCAAACTCGATTTAATGTACCCTTTTTCGAATCGCAGCTTAAATGGCAGTTTCATGCAGAGTATTGTTATGAGGAACTAATCTTTCTATGACAACTCTCCCACCGAAACCTCCGATGTCGGGGATGCTTTGAACATTTAAAGAACAATTTATGAACATTTAACTATTTTACCAGCAAAAATATAAACTGAAGAAAGAAAAGGTGAACAATTTGGATTACCATATCTATCAAGAATTGACAAATATATTATTTAGGGGTGAGCGAGTAGTTAATTTTTAAACTCAAGTCGAGTTTTGAAAAATACTCACGAGATAAGAGCTTTATTCGAGTAGTTTTTTTTAAGATTATAATAACATCGTCATCATGTTTCTACATAATCGTCATGTTAACAATTATTACTATTGATCAAATACAAATTACAGTTTTAAGGCAATTTAACTTAAAATGTTACTGAACTAAGAGCAGATATACAAATAAATAATACAAAAAAACCTTTACTTAAACTCACAATAAGTCTTGATTTGATATATTTTTCAAGCCTGACGGCTTACCTAGGTTTAGAAATGAAATTAAAACACAGTCCTTCAATACATGACTCAATAAATGATTGAAATATTTCCTTTAAATTACTGACACAGGTACAATTCTATTGATGTAACAGTAAAAAAATTTAGTTTGTTATTTATGTGGTATGGTCTCTAAAATATAACAGAAATCACTTTTTTAGGAGAAGTAATGATAAATAAACTCAAACAATACAAAAGAGTGTTATAGAAATTAATATATCTTTAATAACTCAAAAGAACTCTCTACTTCAAGTACAACAAACGAGGCTTTAGTTATATTCATTAAAGATAGATTAACATTGTAAAAGAATTACCATAATATTCTTTCGCATCACCATGTCAGGGTAAACGGCGGGAGTAGCTATTGAACTACCTAATAATAACACATTCCTAATATTTTTTTTTCAATTAATTATTGAACTGGTGCAAACATTGTTAGTTGTTCTGCTGATGACCTACTAATTTTCATTTCTAAGATGATAATACAGTACTAAATTTTAAATAGATATGTAATTTTATAATTTTCTTATATTAACTAATTTACGTGGTAGATAAAAATTACAATGTTATATACACTAGTGATCATTTTAAAGCTAAAAATTCCAAATACGCTATGACCGTGTATAATCTTGGTAATCTTGGTTGAGTTATAAGATATAATCTTGGATTTTGCCAGTACTTTAATGGCGTATTTTATCCAGATGATTATTACCTATCTTCACTTGAATCACACCAAAAATAATTTAAACACCTTAGGGGAGGCACAAATGCTCCTCCAGAATATATTAACGGTACTTGGTTAAAACTAAAATATGAATTTCCAGTGGGTTACAACACAAAAACTCAAGCAAAAACAACAAATTAACATTGATAAATGTAGGTAAAACTAAATGAGGATAGCCTGACAATGATTGGTTTATGGGCCAATAAAGCTGAGATTGTGAGGGGTGGTAATAACTGTTACGAGTAGTCAGACAGTTGGGGGTTGGTCATGGTTGGTTAGGGTGGGAGGAGGGGGTAGGTGAGGGGTGGGGGGTTACAATCAAAGTAAACTGAGCCACCGACCGAACGCTCTTCAGGATAGCCGCTTTTGTTGATTTGGTCAAACCTTTTGAATCCAAACAGACCTATTAATCCTACTTCCAGTTAAGTGTTGAATAAAGCTGAAGATTTGTAAACGCTTTACACTGATTGTTGGATGAAGGATTTATTTGTGGTAACTCTTGAGCAGACAAGCTGAAATTTAAGCAGCGATAAGTGGTAATCAATAGTTTATCTCGTCTAAACACATGGTTGTTTAACATTATAATAAATGGGTAAAACATTTTTTTAATGATCAAAACCTTATTTACTTAAGAAATTACCTTTCCAAGGACCGTGTGACCTTTTAGCTAATGTTTTATACTGATCAAACATGTAAAGGGCTTTCATTTAAAGGACTTTCAATGCAACTGAGATTAATTCAGCAGTTTTAAAATTAAAGTTTTACATATAGGTCTAAAGAAAATGTGTGAACAGTTTTCAGTCAGACAAAATAATAACTAAATGGCAACATTAAAAATTAGGTTACCATGACATTAGAATGTACTATGTTTTAGGAATTCTCTGAAATATAAGATTATTGTAAAACATTTCAAAGAATCTCATAAGAACATAAAAATAAATTCTCGAGTGATTCCGAATACATTGATAAAAGGTGTGTGTTTAAAGTATTCATGGTTTTTCTTCAGTATAACTTTGATTTGATATTAGTGAAACAATCGTTATAGGCATTATTTACAAAAACTTGTCAATTTAATGGTTCCTTAGTTAATGCCAGTTGTACCAGTTTTGCCTGTTGTATCAAGATTGCAATTTCTTATGCCTTCTCGTTCTGTAATCTGAACGATGTGTCGTGGATTTGACTGCTGAAATCTGCAATCGGCATCCAGCTGAAGAGATCCAGTAACATTGAAACACAGAGTACATGTCGTTCTATCCTTGACCGAAGTCTCACGACTTGACAGGGTACGAACAAATGGTTCAAACCTTTAACACTGAAAACTTACGTGTAGCAGTGCAGCCAGGCGGCGTCTATGGACTAAAGCGTACTCTGGAGTGACGCAAGCTAAATCGGCAACTGCCTGGGACTGAACGTTTGGGGATGGCGAGAAGGCACAAGAAATTGTAACCTTGATAAAATATCCGCCATAAGAACAACACCGTATTGACTGTTGTGTTCGTAATGTAGGCCTAAAAGTATGGGGGATAGTAAAATACCCCCGTTGCAGCAGACCTGCATACTCAGCGAATTTCAAATGCAAAACAGCATATTTCAATCCAATATAGCGAGATTTGACATGTTTTTGAAAGCTCCATAAGAATAACATGGGGAAAGAGTATGCAGGTTTGCTGCTACGGGTATATCAAAACTGGGTGGTTTTAATTCATTATTTAGTAGTTCTGAACTAGAAGTAGCCATTTACCAAGTTTTATCAGGATATGTTGAGAAATAAGCGAGTTATAGAATTTTACTTATTCCCCATAAGGTTAACATTGGGACAACGTACTGTGTTTACCACTTTCAATATCTCGGTAACCAATGGACATAGAGCAGTGATTCAAGATACTAAATTGTTTGTTTTTTTGAGCTGAATTCAATGGTTTCCACAAAAATTCGATACATTTGATTTTTCTATGTAAAAAACTCAAAAAACCCATTTTTGGGGGGGTTTATTCCCCTTTACCCCCTCCTTCCGGTGGTCCGATCGGGCTGGTTCACGAACTCGTCCGAATAATTACTACTTTACAGGTCTGAGCCAAATTTCATTCCGATCGGGCCATTTTTACGGCCGCTATCGTGCTTAAAGACACACGTATATATGTATATATATATATATATATATATATATATATATATATATATATATATATATACATATATATACATATATATATATATATATATATATGTATATATATATATATGAAAATGAACTAATAGTGTTTTTTGCGTCTGGGGGCCCCAAAACGAAAAGTTATCATGGTCGCGGGCTTAGGTCTTACCATGAGTACTACGGTAACAGATTCTTCCCTATAGGGGAAATTCCCTAAAAGCGTTTGGAAAGGATTTTTTAAATAAACCAATATATTCTTAGTGCTGTCTATTTGAGATTAATTCGGTATCAATCCTCTCAGAGCTAAAAATAAATTAAAATGCCGATAAATATTTTTTAGAAGGTAAACATTAAAAAATTATATTTTGCGCACACTATTAAGCATATTATTGAGAAAACTGAATTTTGTAAATATATAAACACAATTCTAGTCCTAAAATGCTTTTGTCCCTTGAACCAAACATTTTACATAAAAAGTCATAAGATAACATTACATTGCTACGGAAAAGGAACAAGATGATTACGGATTAAAAAGCACTTTATCTTGGTTATTTTTTGATTCTAGTAATGTCTCCTACACTATTGGTCATATATAATTGTTTAAAAAAAATAAGTAGATTAAATAAACAGAATATTTGGCACTATTAGATCAAAAATCAGAAAAGATCTAAGGATTACCCACTCATACAGAACTCCGAAATTTATCTATCCTTATTTGAATGCGAATACATAGCATACTCAAAATAACATATAATTATTTTTAAACTTGGCTTAATTTTAAATATGACACGATATTATGTGAGAATTAAAAAAAAAATATGTAAAAATGTTGCTTAGCACCGTTTTACAAAAACAAACTTATCATTTTAACACCTTAAACCAATAAAAAAGTAGCCGGAATCTTTAGAATTACACCGTGACATTCATGAATGTTTGACATTCATGAAATTAAATTTATTGCATGTTTAACTTTTTTTATTTGAATGGTTATACAGTATAGTACTTTTTTGTTGTGATTAATTGTTATATGCTGCACAGTTTTACTTGTTATATCGTTGTAGTCCATTTTGCAGAATTCCTGAGTATTTTATGAATTATTTTTTTTAATATTATATTAAAATGCTATTGTTTTTGGGTTAACCAACAGCCTTGTCAGCCTTTTTTTAGTTTAGTTTTATAAGAGAAGGGAGCCTCAAAACTGGCAATAAGCCTAGGAGGCCCCTATATTTATTCATCTTTGTAAACATGTTTATTCTGTTATTTGATTTTGAATTATTGTAATCATTTGTTATTTCGATGTAATATTGTAATGTACAAATTGATGAATAAATAAACATTTTTGACTTTATTCAAATATTCACGATAATCGCTATAAAACGAATCGACACAAACCCCTCTTTAAAAAATGCAGGCGGTACATTTAAAAAGCTTTGATATTTAGGGAAGTCTACCCTAGACAAAAAGTTTAGTTTTTCCAGTAATTCTAGTAAACGGCTTTATTTATTATGTTAAGAAAACCCGGTTTTACCAGCAAAAGTGTAAATAAAAATAAAGAATTAAGAGTTACATAAATGTATATACAGTACAATTATATACAGCTGTAAGATTTTTTAGTTTAAGGAAAAAGAAACCCCGTATTTTTACATGATCTAAGATCTAATGTTAGTGTAAAGAGGGGAGACTTCCTTCTGTATTTTCTTGTTTTATTAAGGGGGTTTATGTTCCCTAAGCCCCCAAATCCGGTTTTACAGCTTGAACCTGTGAGCTCGAGTAATAGAGCCCAACGCAAAATCTTGTTTCTAAAATTACTGTCTGACGATGTTTTTATAAATATATTTTTTATAAATTTTCGGTAACATTCTATATCTACAAGTAGCGCCCAAAATGTTATTATGTTGCTGGAATAATAATTCAACTAAGAATTGCAGTAGGGATGAATATTACGTTATTAATAAAAGATATTTTTCTGAGAATATGGAACTAAAAAGTTGAGTCAAAACGCAATAACTGATCAAATTTTAGGAGATCTTTTGCAAATACTCATCACCCCCTTAATTCCATTTTTCTCATCCCATCAAAAACGAGTTTGCTTTCAGTTTAGTTCCTGTGTTAATAAATTATTTTATAAAGGCACAGAATGGTTAGCCGAAAATAAATCAATAAAATGCACTGGGAAGGATTTACAAATAACCCGTTATTTTTAATTATCTGTTTCTCGAAATATTCTTTTAGATGCGCTTCAAAAATTCAATGTAAACGTTAATTTATTGAAAACATTTCTAGCCATACCGTACTAAGGTGTATAGGTTTGCCGTATACGACACTGTGGAGAAAATATTTCCAAAACTAAAATCTCATGAGCGCGAAATAAATCTCTTATATTAAATATAATTTATTTACGGATTACCTCTTGTAAACGTCCCGTCCGTGTGAGTGTATGTGAAATTGTTATTACCATAATAAACGGCAAAGTTTATTAACTGTTGATAGATTTAAGGATTTGATGATGGGTAATCAAGGCTCGAAACCATTAATCCTTCATGCAAAAATTGGATTGACGACGAAAAATGGCCCTGTGCCTAACAATTTATTCAATCATGTTGAACCTCATAAAAGACATAGCTATCTGTAACTGAGTTATTAGATGGCGCAGTTGGTAGCGCACTGGGCCTCGAATAGTAGTTTATGCAACGATTGTATAATGAATGCCTTTAAGCCACGAGTGAGATGTAAGTTAGAACACGAGCGAAGCGAGTGTTCTAAATAACTCACGAGTGGCTTAAAGTCATAATACAATCGTTGCATACACTATTTTATCTACGACCATCAATATATGACAAAATTTCCCCCAAAGTTAAACAAAACTCATGACTTTTAATAATGACGGAATAGGTCAACTAAAATTTGAGGTTAGGCAAATAAGCAGACTGAACCATGAATCGTTGTGGAACAATCAGCTGATGGTATAAGTAAACTGAAACATGAATCGTAATGCAACAATCAGCTGATGTGCGAATTGCGTAATTGTTATTATGACACTACTTCCGTCAAATGCCGAGCTCTCATTGGTCTAGAACCAGTACTCTAAAGTGACTCCAGTACTCTAAAGTCGTCATTAGAGTACTGCTTGGTTTTTGGTGTTCTAATGTATATCATTATAATGTTTATTGTAATACCATAATTGGTGCTTATTGCAATGGTCGTAGATAAATTACTGTGGTGATATCGCAGGTTCGAGTTTTCGTATTGTCGCGTATTTTTAGCAGTGCTGTTCACCCTTGTAGTGTATTGTCTCCCTCCTTGGGTTGCTTTATAATTTCCACGTATAGGCCTGAGACTTACATGGGATAGGGGGAAATGCAAGGTAAAAAGAGGCCGCCGATCTCTTAAAAAAATATATTGAGCAAATTTCATGGATTGGTGGGGAAGCTAGTCAATTATTAAATAAGAACCTTGAGTAGTTGTGCTTTCATCCGTTCAACGAAACTTTATTAGAAGAAAGAAACAAAATGTTACACGTTTCTATTTTACTCTATCACTGTGCTGATTAGTCTAGTAACCTAACCAATCACATGATAATTTCTGTAGCAAATGAAAGTGATGATGTTGATAAAATTATTAACAGATGAATGATAAATCTTTTTGTGATAAAAATATATTTTTTTTTTACTTTCCGTTTTTCATTTCTGCCTAGTACAATCACTTTGCAAAAAGTGAAGTAATTTTCTTTCTCTCAGCATTAAATTTCTTTCTAGAAACGCCAAAAGGTCTGAAAGGATGAATGAAGTAGTAAAAAGGTAATGGAATGTAAACAGTACTCTCGTGTGGCCACTTTCAACAGTAAAGGTCGCCGTAGCGCGCGTCCTCCTTAGCATACAGTAAAGATGTCACATAATTATTTAAAAAGTAAAAAGGAATGCTCATTTTTATTACTACTGTGGATCCACTATTTACTGCTACTGTTTTATTATCTCCGTAACCTGGCATTTGTAGGTTTTTATTTTATTTGTTCAACTTGTACGCGACAATTATATTGTAGTTTAATGATAGTGTCAACCTTGTTGTCTGGAGTTTTCGAAAAAATGCATTTTAATTTGCATAAAATTTATAAAATATTGTAATACATTAGTGTTTATATATTTACAAAAAGTTAAACGTATAGTTCTTGAAATGCAGCTCATTATCAATTTAATTACCACTGTATTGGGTTAGCTAATAAGGCAAAACAAAAACTAAAATGAATAAATAATGAAATGTTCATTTTGCTAGTAAAACAATTCTTGGGAAAGCTTTTACCTGAGCTGTTTCATTAAAACAACGCATGCTATGTAAAATTAAAACGCAACTTGTATTCAAATAGGAAAACTTGGTATTCAGTTAGAGAACAAGGAAAGTTTGGTCTCCATATCATGTGAATGGTTATTGTTATTTATGAAAATTAATTTCTTTTCCAAATTCCTCTATAGTATTACAGAATAAATACATGCAAATGTTCAATGTCTGTACCTGGCTGCTCTTTTAATTATGGTTAAAAATAAAAAATATGGAGCAGATTAAACTGGATTTTTTTTCAAAATAGCTACACACACGCAATTCAGATTCTTAAGGATGTTTCAGCCTTTTATACATCCAAAGATATATTGACCTCGTGAATGTTGTCAATTACATACAAAAAATTAAAAACCTGTAGATGCTAAAGCACAAGTCGTAGAAGAGAACATTCGCAAATTTCAAGCTTTTTAATTTTTTTCAAAAAATGCTAATCTAAAGGCGTCCTAACCATGTGAAGAATGGATGAAACCATTGTAAAATATATAATTGGACGAGGTAAATACATCAGTCAATATACCTTAATTTCACTACAGTAGACAATTAAGATTCGGGAACTCAGAAGATAGAATTGTTCAAACGAGTTTCATTGAATCCTGTTTAAAATAAGGAACCATACACACAGGGTACTTATCAGGATAAACGTTACAATATTCAGTTTCTTTGTTCTGAATTTTGTTCGATCACTTGATAATTTTACTGATTTATTCATCTTCAATAAAATGTTTTGGCCTTACTAGTTAATCTTACTGCAATGGTTATAAGTCAGATCCATCTCTAAAAAAATGTTTTCTTATGTATTCTATTTAACTGACAACTGATGATAGCACTGCATTGTGTAAAATTTATTTTTAGGAACAATTCTAAGGCCCTGTGGGTGTTTAGATGAGCTTGTTTATTATTTAAAGTATTGCTTTTACTGTGACGTTTTTTAAGAGGCTTACTACCTTCTTGGCCTAAAGAAAATATTTTCATACTAATGAAACATTATTTTTAGTAGAAAAATTCTATATCTGGTGGACATATAACTAACACAATAACTAATTATAGAATTGTTTGGAAAGTAAAATAAAATTATATTATTTTAATACACATAAAAACATGGCTGTTATGTATTAACGTTGTCACTATCGAATGGTAATTTTTGGGTTCTTAAGAACTTAAAAACCTTGATATTTATCATAATTTGGGTTAAAAATAACTAGACTAATTAATCCGCAAGAGCCAAACTAAAACTTTTACTGTACAGATTATTTTAATCCTAACTAACAGAGCTGAAGCGAGAAACAAAAATGAAACATTCCAGAGTCAGCAACAAACACAGAAAGAAAACAGAGTCCTTCCCTGCAGTACAGGGTTAAATTAGAGAACACAATACAGAATATTGCTTAGAGACCTTCGTGGACTGTAGTTACAACGGCAGGTTCCATCTCTAACGTAAACGCACTTGGTGCACATAACATAAACATTTACTCTCCTTCGGCTTATTCTCAGTTTGTACAAATATTTTGGGCTAGAAATAAAACTGAAGTACACAAAGGCCTTACATATAAATATTCATTATTTTTATAATTTACGTAATTTGAATTTATTTGGAAATAAAAAAAAATATTACGTCTGGTGCTACGTAAATATTTACTCTGAATTTTTTTTCATATATGTTAGTAATCTTTAATTGTATTGATGTGCATTCATTCATGTTTATTAGCAGACGAAAGTAAATTAACATAGCACAGGATAGTTTGCTTTCTGAGTGATGAATTATCAGTTATTTTCTGGGCAAAGCAAATCCGATTGTAATGTGTCTTTCATCATCATATTGAAGATACCTTCCTACAAAAACGTCTACTTTAAAATTACTTTAGAAACGGCAAAAATAAGGTTTGGGACTTTTTTTTAAAAGTTGAAAAATAATACATTCCATATGATCAACTTACATTAAATACACCTTTTAGACATCGCAACTAAAGCCAATATTATACTTGGAGAAATGCATTTGTGTATACTAAAGAAATATAGGTGATTTTTCAAAGGAATTCTTAAAATAAAATATATTGATATCACGTATCAAAAATTAATTACAGGTTCTCATATTTTGCTTTGGTAAAATCAATTGTATACAGATATGTTACTTCTGTTGTCTTAAGAACGAGAAAGCTGGTTAAACTATGTAACGTTTTTCTTTTTTTCTAATGAACATTTAACAAACATTTTATAAAAATATTATTGGTCCTGACATACTGTACATTAAATAAAAGTATATCTGGCTGCTCAGTGAACCTGGGCAAGCTCTTGAAATAATATACGGGGGGTGCCTATTATATGTCATTATGCTCATTACTGCTGCATTTGTTGGTTTTACTGAGTTTTTTCAAATTGACATTAAAAACCCGACAGTGTTGTGATACATGCGTGTTTGATCTTCAAAACATATTATTCACTACATAGACGTAAAAATTAGGTTACGACTTTAACAATTCTTTTGTCTGAAATATATTTGCGTGGCTTTCTTTGAATTCTAAAATAATATACTGGAGATGAAGTCTGCAGAGGATTGATGTAAATTTGGCGGCCTGCAATTTCGAGCTTTGAAAACAATAAATCAGTAATTTCCGTCCCTAACTATTAGATGCAATTTTAATCAGCTGTTTCAGTTATTTCGTAGCTTGCAGTTAATTGCAGTACACAGCACAGTGTGCATTACTCAATATTTTGCAAATGCTGAATGCATGTAGAGAAGTCAGTGTAGTAGTGGAGTGGATTAGTTTTCAAAAAAGGCATTTAAACTGCAACGTGGTGTAGTATATTAGGAATTATTAATATTGTGCCAATCACTGAGAAATATTTTGACAGAAAAGAACATATTTAATACATCTTGGGGTATTTAATGTCGAGACAGAGAGACTGGGTGATTGTTATTATTATTATTATTCTATAATTAATTGTAATTGTGTTTTAGAATTGCAACTATGGAATGTTTATTAATATTTTTTATGGGTACTAAAATGTTTTGCAGTAAAACTGTATCACAAATGTCTTTGGAGAGCCTTACCGTTATTGAAGTCGATTTTCATTTCCTTGCTGACTCCCACAATATTGGGTCGCAGATGTTTTTCATGGCTATATGTGAATTTCATGACAATAACCTGGAAATTTACATTTTCTACAAATTTTCAACGGAATTTTGCAACTGCACATTCTATTAAACATTGTAGGTTAACAGTCATTGAATTAAAAAGGTTATGTACTCTGAGGGAAGTGTACAAAAACAAAGCTAAACATAGGTAAAATCACTCAATACCTGATTGCAAGACACTTGTTCAAAAGCACTGTGATTCAAAACCAAAATCAATAGAACGTGCGAGACAAAAAAAAACGAATAGTTGATCAACCTTGTCCAATCAATACTTTAACTGAATGTTTTCCTGCACACCACATCTTCCCAAGATTAAAATTTGTCACTCAAATAAGAACAATATTTCCACGTATAATTCACATATTTTCTTTTTACTTCCCCAAATGTTTCTGATCCTCAATATTCGCTTTTTATGTGCTCAAACTGGAAACTAGACTCACCAAAGGACATGGCAATCGGCGCAGTGCTAGACACACTTACCTAGAACAAAAAATATAAGTATTAGAGTGAGTAATGCAATAAAAGAATAATGTAGCGTTAATTTAGGAAAGCATCGTTGACAACTAAAACTGTATGTGATTTCAAGACTGATGTAGATGCCGCATACTTTATCATTTTTCTCTGGTGAGTCATCTAGTAAGAAACAGAATGTCTGCAAATTGTGTCAATAGAATTACGAGAGCGACACACATTTTACATCGAGAGAGGTAAAAGTGAAGAATTTATATGATAAATTACCTGAGTTATCGTAATTTAGGTGAGTTATCGTAGTTAAAAAAGTATTTTGTACTTTATTTCCTTAAGGGAATGAAGGACAACTTGGATTTAATGCATTTCATGTCAGAACAAGCATATTATTATTATTATTATTTTTCCCCTATCTGCTATGTTTAGGCGCTTTTTACTCCTTTTAGTATGTGCGTAAAAAAATATTTTTCTCCCAGGGGGAGTAAAGTGGTTACTTTGTCTCCCAGCGGGATATAAAATAAACCCATGAGATTTACGTTGAAATAATTAGATAATTCAATAATTATAATCCCTTTAAATTTCCATGCACACTTGCAAATATGTTGCTATCCAACGAATGCAGGCACGAATAGCTGATTTAGTGGTAGGAATAATCAAATAAGATTAATATGAACAACAATCAGCTGTGAAAACGTTTGGGAATTAAGTATGTAATAACGTTGCAGCAATCAGCTAACGTTATAGCAGCTGGTGCGTGCACGATCAAAGGTACTCGGATACAGCTGCTATTAGCAGAATGATACAAAATGGATATTTTTATTACTTATTAAGTTAATAAGAAAATGTTACTGTCGGGATATTTATTGTTGCAGGTGAGGGAAAAATTGTGTGTGTATATCGAGAGTAAGGCTAATTTTGTGTGTATTTAGCAAGCCTAAACCTTGCTTAACCTTCGGTTAAATCACCTATTAAGTGAAATATGCCCCGACTTTGTAGTTTTAACAGAACATGGCCTTAAACAAAGTAATATTGAAAACACAAAACTTGAGGGCTTTACACTTGTGTCTGAGTACTGCAGAAAAGAACATAGATTAGGGGGAGTAGCTATTTACTGTAAGGACTCCCTGATAAACAACACAAAGGCGATCGACATAACTAACCACTGTGAAGAACTACTATTTTAGGCTGCAATGGTACATATATTTCAATCAAAGGGAAACATTTTCATCTCCTTGGTGTCTACCGACCCCCTGGTGTTAACACTCAGGCTAGCTTGGACATCCTATCAAACATCCTGGACCATTGTCAAGCTCTTAATAAGACATTAATTCTGATGGGAGACATAAACATTGACGGATTCAAACACGAGCACCATGACAGTGTAATCCTTGAAAATGAGCTGGCAACACATAACTTGAGAAGGCTTCCTCTCCCACCAACTCGCATTACACCTGACTCAAGTACATCAATTGACTGCATATGTACCAATATTTCAGACCATGACCTAAATACAAAAGTCTTACAAACAGGACTATCAGATCATACAACTCAAATGTGCAGCCTGACGTTTAGTAGAAATAATACCACAACACGACGACACTAAGACGACATACTAAGACGACAAATGGAAAGGAAAAACTTTGACCAACTGAAAGCCCTGCTTTCTATAAAAAACTGGAATACTGTCTACAATGCTGAAGATGCAGAATCAGCCTTTAATGTATTTGAAGGAGCACTGCAAACTGCCTTAGATATAACTTGCCCAATAAGAAAGAACAAAAATAAAATAAAGGGTAAACTTATTTACTATTATGACCAAGGATCAGCTGAGCTCAAAGCTGCCTACTTACGGGCCCTGAAAACCTATGAATTGAGTGGAAGGCCAGAAGACAAAGCAAAAATGATAAACACAAAAAAGACATATGACAACAAACTAAGGGCACTGCAACAAAATGCTAATGCACAGCAAATTATTACATCCAACAATAAATCAAAAGCTGTATGGGATCTAATAAACACACAAAGACAAGCCAAACAACCTAGCCAAAACTGCCATAAGCTCAACATCAACAATACAATTATTGATGATCCTCCTCAGGTAGCTGACCAATTCAACACCTATTTTACTCAGATAGCAGAAGAAACGGTGCAACAACACAATAAACAATTGGAAGGCTACGGGCTGGAAGAAAAACAAAGCCCTTTAAACATACCCTTAACTCAATCATTTCATCTGACTCCTACAACATCGAAAGAAGTAAATGAAATAATACATTGCCTAAAGAACAAATCCTCCAGTGGCATAGACGAATTTTCTTCAAAAACCGTAAAGTATTGTGCAGAAGAACTTTCTAACCCTCTAGCATCCATCAAAAATAAATCTTTCTCCTTAGGGCAGTTCCCAACCAAGCTTAAGATCTCCAAGGTATATCCCAAACAAAAAAGGGCCAAAAACTGATCTAAAAAATTACAGGCCCACATCATTGATCTCAACATTTTCTAAAATTATAGAAACAATAGTTTTAAAAAGGTTAATGACCCACCTCAAACAACAAGCTTTAATTACTGACTGTCAACACGGATTCAAAAAGGGAAAATAAACTACTTCTGCAATCGTAAGCCTTGTTGAGTCTATCATTGGCAGCATTGATAAAGGACAATTTGTGACAGCCTTATTCTTAGACTACAGCAAGGCTTTCGATTGTTTAGGACATGACCTGATCTCTAGAAAACTTACAACCTTGGGAGTAAGAGGCTTAGAAAACAAATGGTTTGTCAGCTACCTAAAAGGGAGATCCCAAGTTGTAGATATCCAACATACTACATTAGGCCTCACTACCACGTTCAGATCAGATCCTAAACCAATCACAAGGGGAGTCCCTCAGGGATCCGTGCTGGGACCTGTTCTGTTCATTTTGTTTACTAACGACTTCCCAGCTCTAATTCAAAATTACAATACCAGCTGCATAATGTATGCAGACGATACACCTCTCCCTTTAACAAATGACTCAACTCAAGAATTGTATGACACCTCTGCTGTATCTCTAAAAAAAAGCCATAGACTACAGTAAACAAAATGTCCTGGCAATAAACCCTGACAAGGCAACACAAGTACATTTTAGCAGGAAAAGAGATCTGCCCACTAGTATCCCCAACATAACAGTAGCCAACCAGATTAAATTTCTAGGATTAACTCTAGACAAAGGTGTTACATGGACAGATCATGTAAATAACATCTGCAGTAAAATTAGCACTGGTATCTATGTTGTTAGACGCATCTATGGGTTGGCACGCTGGAAGTAGCAAAAAATGGCCTACTATGCGCTAATATAATCTCATATTAGATACGGCCTTACAATCTGGGGAAGCTCCGCGGGAAATCTCAAGAGAATGCTTGTACTGCAAAAGAAGGCTATAAGGACCATTGCAAACTTGAAGCCCCAGGAAAGTTGTCGACAAGCCTATCAGACCTTGGGCATACTCACAGTACCTGCACTGTATATCTACGAAGCAATTTTAAATGTTGACAAACTAAACCTGCAAACTCACATGGACCTTCATAACTACCCCACACGCCATGCCTCCAGATTCATCCTACCTCAACATAGAACAGCCCTCTACGAGAAAAAACCATCATACATAGGCCAAAAGCTGAAAAACCTCCTTCCTGACCACCTACGGAACCTTACTGGCAACAAATTGAAGAGCTCGCTTCAAGAATTCCTGCTGAAGAATCCGGTATACACCATAGAAGAATTCTTGGAATCTATGAACAATATAACTCCTTGAGTTTAATTATTTTGATTTGACAAATTACCGTTCTTAATGTTCATGTAATAAATAAATATAAATAAATAAAATAAATAAATAAATAAAAACCTTGTGCGCCAGCATTTTCACTCGTGAGACAATGTTGTACTTTACTCACTCAACACACAAATAACTATTTCCATGCATTTATTCATTTGGCAGCTAGACAAAATTAAGCTTAATACCTGACTAGATGATAAAGTGGCAAATTTAACCATTAAGAGGTCAACGAAGTATAAGCAACTTCTCTAGTGACCAGTTATGAGGGAAGTACAAGCCTTGAGCTTGTATTATTGCTCTCGGTGGCTGCTGTTGCAGTCATTGGTACACACACACAAACAGCCATGTAATGTTTTACCATAGAAAATCGTAATTAAGACATAGTTATTTTTAAGAGCATCTTATTTTCATCACTGTAATGATCTGAGGATTTAGATATACTTCCTCGAGTTATTAAATGGTCAGATTTTTATTTAATTTCAGTAAAGGATAGCTGTATCTTTTAATACAATATTCATGGTATTTTAAAAACTACCTTTTTTAAACTAAGAAAACGAAGAGTAGTATTTATATGGTCATCAAAACAACAATATGAATTATTATTAACAAATGACAGATATTGAATTGATCGTAAACAAACGAATATATTAATAAACCCGTTATCTAAACCGCCTTCGCAGTGAATGTACGACAAGAAGACAAAGAAATAAGATAAAGCCCTTCTTTGTTGGCTAAGAGATTACAACAAAAGCTAAGAAGTAGAAACTTCTGCGGGCAAGATTAGTCACGTCATTAAAGCTAAACAATATAATATATTTCACTATTTTTTCTGGTAACTGTTTGACATTGCTTTTTGATCAAATGAAATTTATAGATAATTATTAGGTGGTACGGTAAGTCTACCAATATATTAGTTTTTGCAGCAAATTTCATGTTGAAATATGTAAAGATGTTTTACAAATATAACTTTTAACAATAACATGTTTAAACAAGCTTCTTGATTTATTTTAACGATATTCCAAAATGATAATTGACCTCTTAAAAATAGCCATATCAAATAAGTATCACTCTTTGATATAATAATTTTAGGTGCATGAGTTGTCTGCGCACCACCAAAACCTCAGCATCACTTATTATGTAAATTATTACTCTATCGTAGAACCATTGGTTCCCCCAAATGATTTAATATGGAAGTAACTCCAACGAATGCTATTTTGATTTCATAGAAAAACAGAGGACAAACTGTATGATATAAGAAACAAAGCAAATCGTTAAATATTTAACAACTATTGCGGGATCTATATTAAGTAAATAAATATTCTACTGTGAGAAAGAAATATTTTGGGCTTTCAAAACATTTAAAAATACACTTTTTCATATATTTTTTGTGACAGAAAGCTTCCTAGTTTTAAATCCAACCTAAAGGCTTTCATTAAATATATTTCTGCTAAGCGTAAGTATCTCTTTTAAAGAAACTCGCTCCTTACATTTGTATGTAAATATACGAGTATAATATTACATTCACACTTTCACACAAGCTCCAGTCTTGGAAATGTATAACCTACAAATAGTTTGGTTGACTATCAAGGTAATCAGGGGTTTCATTAAACAGATAAGGGTTAATAGAGTTATTCCCCAAACTCTATCCTGAGATAATGTTCTGGGCTCGATTGCTAATAATTGCTCGAATTATTGATAATAATTCGATGCTGTGTCATGCTCTTTTTAAAACTCTTACGTATGATCTAATAAAAAGAAAGTTTGTCGTTGTTAGCCCTTAAATGTCATCGTCGTTTGTATTAGCCTCTATAATAAGTTACAGAAGAATACAAGATTAAAAGATTAACCACTTCAAAAAATCGTGTTAGCTCCTTAACATTTTACTTTGTTAAAATTTTGTTTGCAGTCTAATTGAAAAACAGTCGTTCCCTTTGTAATTACTTTCAACTAATTTTTATGGGAAGATTAAGCAGTGAATACACATTTATTTAATGCATAATAATAATAAAATTTATTTGTATCATATCCCGGTGGCTCTAACCCACATATTATAATTGACATGTTTAATGCAATAGTAAAAATTATTCCAATAAACCGGTGCATTCATATTAATTCGAATTCCTTACCTCTAAAGTGAAGTTTAGTCCTCATGTCATATTCAGGATCACCACATGCAATCCAAAATATTAAAATAAAAACACTTTTATTAAGCTTTACTCTGAATTAATTTACTCTCGAATACAGTTCTTTTTAGCTTATAAACTATAATTTAGGATATATGAATATAGAATATAAGAAGTCATTGCCCTCAAAACAAAAAATATAAATTTGATGAAAACAAGTTATCAGTAATAACAAATTGATGTGTAAGTGAAATTTTGTTCATGAAATTGATGGAATGTTTTTGAAATAAAATAAAATTTGTCGGTTAAAAATCATAAACAATAAATTTACATGTTAATATGATATAAGATTGGTTTAAAAGTACACATATTATGTGTTAGAAAGATTGTATGAGAAATTCATGTTTAACTGATGCCTTCGTTTTATTTATGATTTTTATTTTATTTCAAAGAAGTTAATTGTAAAACTTTTAGTATAATTGTTTTAGTTAAATACACATCGTCCAAACTTATAGAGAGGGCCAACGAACCATTAATATTTTCATTTATTTTATTCTAATTAGGCCAACGGTACGATTAAAATTATATTACAAATTAAACATAGAGAAATAAATATGGCATTTTAAAGTTTAATTGAATCTTTAAAAGAATTTGCATTCAAAATGTTTAAACAAAGCATCAAAATTCCCATATTAAACAAAATATTTTATGATTGTAAATTATATTAATTCGAAAGATGTCTTATTAGCAGAAATTGACAAAATATGAAACTTCGGAAATTCTTGGAAAACTTACTAAAAAGTCTCTTAACTTACGTTAAATGAATTGAAACGGTCGAGAGGTCTAAAGCGTCAGGGTTCAATGCAACGCCCCCGCAAGGTTGCGGGTTCAAATCCCTCATGATGTACATACATTAGAATTCCGGAATTCCGTTATGTAGTCATTCATTTATCCCAAAATAAATGTGTGTATTAATTGTAATTCACACGTTTTCAGATTAAAACACATTTAATTTAAAAATACAAGCTTAACATTGACATAATATAGTGTGTCATTTTACTTATACAAGTAACACCAACAGCTGCTCTCAAACGAAAAGTAGCATGTGATAACAGCTACTTGCATACATTACAATGTGGCATTTGCTTACATTATGTTGTTGTTCTATCACCAACATGGTGACTCCTAAAGCCAATGTTAAGTTTTCGAAATTTCAAATTAATTTTTCTAAATGTCTAAAAGACTAATATATATTTCAATAGGATTGTGCACATCTTCAGTAAAAAGCAATTCTATCTGTGTGCCTAGATTTTTGCTACGTTTCACAGAGGCTGAGAAAAAGGCGTTTCAAAATGAAATTATGAAAATGCTTGCCTATTAATATTTATATATTTGCGTAAAAAAATAACGTAAATTTAACATCAACGATGTCATTGATATTGTACATCAGTTTTACATAAAGCTCATTGTACATCGGTTGTGCTATTTGGGTGCAGCACGTAATTCCTAACAATAAACTACTCGTTGGTGAATAAAAATATTTTATTTATGTGATTTGAAAATGATATAAACGTCATGCAAACGTTTGTTAAGCATTAATGTGTTTCCAATAAAACGACCTTCCGAGCATCAAATCTCCAATCGGAGCTGGTAAACAAGCAGTGTGGTGAAAATAAATGTTCCTCCAACGCTAAACCTGCGAGATTCTAAACCCCCCTCCCACCTATCGTGGCCAGGCTGAGGTTGATTGTTAAACTGGTTCACCATGTATCGATCAGCTGTAAATCGGTTAACCATTATGGTTGTGCATATGCGTTCCTTCATGTAATCGAATTATTTTGTTTTTAAGCAATTTACGCTTGGGTAATCAGTAACTTTTACTAGAAATTAATAGTAGTACTAGAAATTAATAGTTTTTCCAACTATCGGATACATCTTCTCGTATTACATGCACCGTATGTACGTTTTTTACAGTCATAAATGTTTTGTAGTAGGTTATGTAATCAAAATTAATATTATATTAGATAACAAATATATTAGAGGTTTTTCTTGCATGATTTACTTAGAAAGAGCAAATAAAATATTCCTGAGGTTTTATTACAAATCATGATTTATTTACGTTGGAGTCCTTGTCGAACGATTTTTCGAATTATGTTACATTTCAGTTTGGAAGCCATGCCAACAATAAAATTCGATATGTTGGGTACATTCATTTTTGTGTATATGCACTTGTAGGCCCAAATCAAGCTACTAAGTGTCTTCAAAGCAATGACGTCCTTATAAAATTTTCAATTTTATTGAAGTGTGTTACGTTTAAGATTTTTAACGATAAAATAATTGTTAGATATATTTCTGACGGGATCAGAAAAAATTGTTTTCTTGCATGACCTCAACTATAGTAAGGAAAATATTTTTTGTTATTCAAATTATAAGTGTTCTTTACATGAAGTTTTAGCTCGTGTTGCCCTGTACTTAAATAGTAGGAGAATAAATTAAAACTTTTATAAAATACTAGAAGAACCCGTGGCTTCACTCATGATTAAAATTTAACATACACTATCACCCATCAATTATAGACTATAGTTTTGCTTTCCCAACTACTTGTTGTAAAGTCTACTTCTTTGAACATATCAAATGTACTTCCATAAAGCAAAAAATGTTTTTAGAAATTCGCTCTTAGTACGCAGGTCTGCTACGACGGGGGTATTCTATTCCTGCATAAGGTGCCTGTCTATATAAAAAATGTGACCATATCCAACGCCCCACCGACAAAGCGCCAAATGGTGTTGCTGCCCTGGGTAGGCTCATGCCCAATATCGGCGGTTCTTCCTCTTGCAAGTGCTTTTTTCTTGTATCGGCTGTCCAATCAATCTCGCTATCAGGTGAAGAGGATTGCACTCACACACTCAAGAGGCCAATTTACAGAGACGAACGCCGAGAAGCATTTATGGTAGTTTCTGCTTAACGCACGGTACCTGAGCTTGCCCTGGTGATGATCATGGGGCACAATATAAGGAATGGCACCCATGGCTTTTTCGACGGCACTTTGAATCTGCTCGCATATGTTACGCTTAGTTATAACTTTATTATGCACCCCCGTCGCAGCAGACCTGCGTATTATAAATCCTATTTCTTTCCTTCATGAAGGCATACGTGTTCGAGGAACCATAGAACATGGCTTGAAGTTTTATTCACTGTAAAAATATTAATCTTTAGGTTTTAGGGTCTACCTTGAACAAAAATTACAATGCCATTCCAGCTGTTATTAAAAAGTGCTGTCTTACGTTTTTGGACTCCATATTGAACAAAAAGATTGAATGAGCCGTCCCGGCAATTTTTTAAAGTGCTGTAGAAAAATTAATTTTTTACAGTAGCACACTCTTCTTCTTTAAATAGCAGTTAGTTGTCATAAAAAAGAAGTCCTTCAAGTATGAGTGACCACTGAAGTCCTACAGTAATTAGTTATTTATACTACATACCAGCATTTTATATAATGTATTGAACTTTGAAAAAATGCAAAAGTCTAATTCATTAACCACCTGGCACCAAGGAACAAATGTTCATGAAAACAAATACAATTAAATAGCAGAAAGAAATACCATTAATTTACATCATCTGTTTTAAATTTTACTTTAATATGTTTTGTTAGTAAACAAATCTAACTCAAATTCTTTCAAAATCCCTGACATGGGTACCTTTAAGACGGTCCCAGGGCTAAGCCCTGAAAGTTATCACGAAATTAATCGTGTATAAACCTACTCCATGAAATTCTACATGTATGTACCAAGTTTCGTGGCCATCGGTCCAGCGGTGTCTGAGTTTATCCGTGCCAACTATATAAATAAATAAATATATATATATACCAACATCCTCTTTATACTTATAGATTTCGTAAATAGTTTACATTAGTTTACTCCCAACAATTACGTCAAAGTAATATAGAAGGTTGAATTATGACCCAAGTAAAACTAATATTAACGAAACAAGCATGCTTCGTTGAAATTAAATTACAATAGAGATACTTGGGTCGCAACTTCTTTTGTGGGAGAAAATTAGCTGTTTCAGCGTGCGGCGGGCAGTTCCTTCGTCTGAATGTAAATTAGTGAGCACTCAGCGAAACATTTATCTTAGTTGAAAATCACCGTATAATTGCCCTTGTGAATTACTTAAATAAAAATAGGTCCCACATTTATTTTATATATTAGTATTAATTTCCTAAAGTATCAAAATACTTATTTTTTTTCTCAAATATATTTTCTAACGGTACTAGAGCAAATATCATTTTTATCGAACAAACTAAAACGCATAATAAACCCTTCCAAAACTCTCGATCGAAAATTTTTACACATTTTCGATTCTTGAGAAGGAAAGCAAACATTCATTATTGTTTGTCAGTCATTTTTTAATATATGCATTCGTTTTACTTATTATGCTATATATAGTATTCCTAACAAAAACAAACGCTGTGTCTGAGTGTCCACACGATGCTAAAACTAATTAGTACTAAAACTAAATAGTTAAAGGTGTTTCCAGGCAGCCTCTAGAGAAATAATACCCTCTTAAGAAATAAGCATTTTGTAATATCCAAGCGGGCTCTAGAAAAAAATCCATCTTCCTAGGACTTTGTCA
This sequence comes from Flexamia atlantica, assembly GCA_035578135.1. Taxonomy (NCBI): domain Eukaryota; kingdom Metazoa; phylum Arthropoda; class Insecta; order Hemiptera; family Cicadellidae; genus Flexamia; species Flexamia atlantica. The sequence continues at coordinate 26,223,209 of JAQJVK010000008.1, read as the reverse complement.
ACATCCGGTATCGGTATATCCTCATAACTCATATTATATCCAATAAGCATCGTTCCATTGCTAGTTAGCCAAACAAACTTCTTAAACAGCTCAACTCCGATAATCACTTTTGGAGTGTTATCGCACTCAAAGGCCCGGCTCTGGTTATTAGTTTAGGACGGAACTTGTCTCCTAATTTATTTACTTTTATGTACGGAAGATAAATATTGTAAATGTATTATTTTGTATTTTTCATCTCGAATTTTGCTATAAAAATAAAGCATTTGTTTAATCTAGTTTACATAAAATTAATATCGAAGCTAATTATAGAGGTACTAGGTAATAACGAAGAGGTACCTTGCGGATCAATTTACCAGTTTGTATAACGAATGCAAATCCCCCAAACAATTTGAATCTTGGATTAAAATCTTAATACGGAAAGTTTTTATGTATATACATTTATTTTGTATTGTAAAATACTGTATTCACTCCCTTTCACCACGAACCATCATTGTCTTTCACCTCGAAATAAAATTCGAGGTATACCTTCTATACTTGTATACCTTCTATACTTGTATTAATAGGCTATGGTTGTTTTTCTTCCGAGTCATAACTCGATAAAGGCAGCTTGAATTTTTACATTTGAGTAGAAAGATTAAGGATTTCTTTTCGAAGATTTCCAATATGCCTTAAAATTATTAGAAAGGGCATCACTTATGCACTAGAGGGGGACTGTGACTCTAGGCGTTGACATCGGTTCAAACCCAATTCACTATATTTACAGCTTAACTTATTAGATAAGGACGGTTTGAAGTCCTAAACGTTTTTCAAAGATTGCAGGACTTGCCATTCCTTTGGAATATCTAGGATCCCCTCATGGTTATTATTTATTTAATAGACTATTTATACTATGTATTATTTACACATTTTATTTTTCCAACTTTGCCCTTTTAATATACATTTAATCATAGTCTATAATGCAGAAGTTTTTTTTAAAGTTATTGAATGTTTAAAAGAAAGATACAAACAAAATACAAAAAATACTTTGATAGATTTGGGTTTTCTTAATATTGTGTAATATTTATGTGTAATTGATTCATGATGCCATTTACAATTTTGACCTTTTTATCTACAAACGTAAACAGTTTTTTTACGGATCGTTGATTCTACGAAAGTATGCTCAGGTAATGTGGTGCAGTAAAGCTGGACTTACAAGGATATAATTATATGAATCATAATTTAATTTTATATTTTGGCCCATTAGATACAAAGTATTATTTGGTCAATGTCAACATTTCCTCCAAAAATGGCCGCAATTTCAAAACTAGGAGAAGAACTAAATTTTTTGATACGATGGTTAGCTTAAAGTCTAAAAATATATAATAGGGTATATATTTACTTTTAAAATCGTGAAATTCTAACTCATGACCCCTGGTTTCGAGGGCATCCTGCAAATAGAAAAGGTCACAGGTATTTTCCATTACTCTAAAGAGTAAATTCAAGAGAAAACTTTGTTTTTTGCTTATAGGCTTTATGGTTTATTTATTTAATTAATTTAGACACCCTTTATAAAATCTTTCATATTATAAACAGCTTATTTGGGATTTCTTTGCTTGGAGTCGTTTCTTTTTATTTTATCAGATTGTAAATTTATTTGAAATTGTCTTATTTTTTATTACGTTAAATTTCTTGTTGATAGCATTTAGTTTAACCTATGTTGAAGTTGAAGTTTTCTCTTAATGAACATTTCCGTGTGACTTTATTTCCTTGAAAACTCACCAAACATTTCATTGCAGATGTAGTAATGCCTAAATACCAAATGTCATTGTTTCCTCGCTCTTAACACGCACGACACGTAGGCGATTCAACTGTCTATAACTCCATTGATCACTTGTTGAACATTATGTCCTCTATGTTCCCTAACTGAGCCATTACCAACGTATATCACGTTAACTTCGAATGATCCTTTGTTCAGACTAGTTCTGTCCTTCAGAGGCTTTAAGATTTAAAATTAAATTGAAAGATAACACCTGTCATATTTACCTGTCTTAAATTATTAAGTTTACTAAAACACGGAACCCACTAGTAATTGATAAATATTTTGGGAATGTGGTTCGATCTAATTTAAAAATAAGCATAAGCTAGAAAATAATTATGCTTGTTGGTCCAAGAACGGGTGTAAACATTTTTGTTGCACAGTCAGTTTAGACAAAACTAAAATCAGAGGGTAAAATTCCGGAAGGACTGAACATTGGCAGAGATGATTTGTAGGATCTATATGAACGTCATACTAAATATACCCATGAAGGGATTGAACACCCGGGGGCAAAACAGTGTTAAAAAATGAATGTATTGGGTTTAAATCTTTAAATTGTCCTGTAAAACTTAAATCAAATTGCTTTTAATTTCAATGGTATTGCTAGAAGGAATAATTTCATAAAAGCGTATTTATTTAAGTTATTTTTTAAATGGTGGCCATTTTTTTAAATTTCTTTATTTCAAATTTACAGTATAAACATACTTAAAATTTTTATCTTGATTCAAATTTCGTAATCCTTGTAAACGTAGCTTTAAAAATGAAAGGTGGAATTAAAATAAGACCCTAATAACACTAAAATAAAAATCTATTTACTAAAAATCTAAAAATCTTTCAGAAGGGTCCAACAGGCGTCTTTGCAAATATTTATCCATGAGGATTTGTTCCTTCCTTTTGCCAAATTTTACTGGGCCATTGTCTCAGCTGCGTAAATTTTCTTTATGTCCGAACAGTCCGTATTATATTTAACTAGGCAATGACTGTAGACTGCTTAAACAGTAGCGTAATGTCATTGATCATAGAGCTTACTACTGAACATAGCAGGCTCTTAATCAATGAATACATTAGCCAAGAATAGATATTTCCATCTGAATTTCTATTTGAGTTGCGATTCAAGAGATCTGTAGACGACAATACGCTTCAGCATAAGCCAATATTTTGACCTCAGTGTCAATTAAAGACTGGCTACCGTATTCCACTTAATTACCACGTCCAAAACAGTTAATACGCTTCCAAATATTGGCAATTGAATCTCATTGTGCTGCAGATGAAAGATTGCGTATTGCTGGGAAGTCTATGAATACAAACGCCGATTTCGTGGCAGTGTTCCAGGTAACTGTTGCGCTGGTGTCGGGGCTCGACTGCCAAATTACTCAGATCTAAACTAATTTTTAGGATGTTAATTTGTCATAAAGTTGTCATCTATTGATACTGACGAATTCATTAATAATATTTATTATTAAGTTTATAGTGTTATCGTTACCTATTTCGTCATATTTAAATCCCTATTAAGGAATAAGGTCTTAAGAAAAGATTTAAGACCAATATTTTATAAGATTTAAGAGAGAATATTATTTTTCTTTATACAGTTTTTTAATTACATTTTTTAAGTAATAACATAGTTTGATGCAGTACAACTCTTAAAAGACTTCAAACTTAAACAAAACGAAGGCATCGAAGTAACAACATTTGGAATTTTTAAACGTAATACCACTACTTGAAAATTTAACATTTCATTTTAGACTAATCTATTTGAATTTTCAGTCATACTAATAAGCTAGAAATTTATCTCTTCGCTAATTTTTCTAATAACCTTTTAAAATTACGATTTTACAGGACCTACTATAAAAATGATTCTTCAATAAAAATAACCGTTTAAAACTATGCAAATCCATTTTCTTATAAGGGAAATATATGTTATTGTAAATATAGTTTCAATTAAATATTTTCAATTCAAAATGAATGAGTATTGGGTAAAATAACATGGTAACAAAGCCAATAGTTTTCACCTCAGCGCGAGGCAACATTGATTATTGAACCATCAAATTCGCCTCAACTGCAATTAGTTAGTGGGGATGATGAGGGTTAGTAAAGGGACGGGGGGGGGCATTGGTAGGGTTGGAATCAGGGGGAAGAGAATGGGGCTACAGGATTGCCTTGTAGCACTAGAGAGCCTAAGCGCAGATTTCAATCCCCACTTAAAACCCCTCGACCCGGGCACGTGCCTGCAGCCCTTGAATTGAAACTATATAAAAATATATACCTTTAGTTAGTGTGTTGGTGTTATTCTAACGCGTCATAAATGAAAATTACGGTTTAATATTCAAAATAATGAATATTGTCGAAACATACTATTGTCAAATATAGAGTAAATAAAATTAGTTAATTCAGTATATTCAAATACTTCCCGACATCATTTAATTAGAGAAGACAAATACTATCGTAACAATCTAAAAATTTGATGATCATATAAAAATTAATAATTACTGATTAATATTCATTTAATGTTATGAAACTGTTAAATTAATAAGTAATAAAACTAACGATGACCTTGCAAAGTTATGATATCTGCAACACATTAATATTATGTATGAGCTGATATATGCCACACTACTGTATATCCATTATTGAGATTAATTTCACAGTAATCAGGATTCATGGGTGTAATTAATTAGGTAATGAACTAATAGCATTCAATTATTGTTTACAAATTATCACTCTGTAATCTTAAAATTCTAAATTTCTACCTTTACTTCTATACAAGGAGTCCAACTTAACTGTGCCACCATTGGTATTTCAGAAACTATTGGATTTAGAGAAAACTTTAAACTGGGGACCTCACCTACTTTTTTAAGACATTAAAAAAGATGAATTCCATTTTCTCCTAAATGGCCGCCATTTTCTAATATGGCGGACAACTTTGATTTTTCTTTTAAAAACCCCCTGTATTTTATGGCGTATTTGGATTCTACTCTTAATTTTAAGAACTTTTTAATATTTGACATTGTTTCCTAAACTCAATGGTTAAGGAGATATAAGCAGTTAAAGTTTGATTTTTCCCCATAAGGAATGCATTGCGTTATTGTTGGTACTCGGTATATCAATAACGGTTGGGTTAAATAGAAGATACCAGAGAACAAAAGTACTTTAAAATGTGATTTTAGTTTAGATTCAATCATAGAAATAGTTTTTAGTCGAGATTCATTCATGGAAATGAATAATTTTGAATAGTTTTGTACTCCATAAGGTTTGCATGGGATGGCACAGTTAAAATGAACACAGTGCATTTCAAATGGGGAAAATCAAACTTTAACTGCTTATATCTCCTTAACCATTGAAGTTAGGAAAAAATGTCATCGAATAAAAAGTTCTTAAAATTAAGCGTAAAATCCAAATACACCATAAAATACAGGGTGTTCCATAAGGAAAATCAAAGTTTTCCGCCATATTGGAAAATGGCGGCCATTTAGGAGAAAATGGAATTGATATTTTTTAATGTCTTAAAAAAGTAGGTGATGTCCCCCTTGTAAAGTTTTTTCTAAATCCAATAGTTTCTGAAATGCCAATGGTGGCACAGTTAAGTTGGACAACCTGTATATAACTTTGTTGTGGTCGTGTTTTACGGGATGACGTGTATATCACGGCTACATTGCCAGGTCAATTCGTTCTCTATCTGTTCCTCTTAAGAATCTAGACAATCGCCTGATTTTTAACTGAAAATACATATGAAACTCGGTGTATGAGATTCCGAAACATTAAACATGAATCTTTATTTTAACGACACTTTTTTTCGAGATTATAATCCTATTAAAGTTCTAGCTTCAAGGCTGAGAAACAACCGGAGCTGCTAAGATTAATTGCTTCTTAGTGGTTATACTTATTCTATTCATACCTCTGTCTATTTTTTCATTTTTCTGCCAAAAAAATGTTGTTGTATTTAATTGTTATTCGCTTTCAATAATATCATATTTTGGTAAAATATATCACTAATTATTTATCGCGAATTTGAATTAGAAAATGTGACAAAAATAATTTACTGTGTATATTTAGAAAAGTAGTTATTTTACCACTAACACTTGTACATTTTGTAAGGTACAGCTTTTCAATAAAAGAAGAGAAATAAAGATAAAATTATCTACAATGAATAATATTCAACCTAAGACGATGTGTGGCCTCCTAAAAATAAAATTAAAAATGCCATGATATATTTTTTTACATTTAATTTATGCCCTTTAGAGGAGCCTAACGCCCATCTCAAAGCAATGTAGTCCCTACAACTTACCGTAGGCTAGGACAAATACAGCGCAGGAAAGTACACGTTAAATACAAGAAAAATATAGCATTTCAATTGGAATAAACAATAGTCACAAATTATAAAACATCAGTCAATAACAGTAAATGATATTGTGCTACAGGTAAATCCGAGAATGATCAACATTTTTTATTGTTTCTCATTTTTAATTTTTGATAACATATTTTTCGCTGCTTAATAAATACTTAAAGAGCAAACATAAAGAATATTGGATTCCTTCAAGACTACGTGTGTAAATAGTTTTTTTTCTTTTTTACTTTAATATAAGGCACTAAAGTTTCCATTATAAACGCACAAAAAGTAATGTTACCTGCTCTAGATTCACGAAAAATCTTAAGTTATGGGAAAAAAAATTAAAGAGTTTTTGTAGTATTCTTTTTAATAATATTGCTGTTCAAAAACATTTCTTGCCATAGTAGCTATATATACCATGTAACGTTGATAAAAATTGATAAAATAAAAACGTTGATAAAAAGTCCTAGATAAAAAATTATATTTTAAATTTGACAAAATTCAATTTAATATAATTGTTTATTGCTTACTCCATATGTATCTCACTTGTTAAATACAATACACTGTACTCAGCACCTAATACCCGGGCACCGGATGGAAAAATGTATATTGTATAGCTGTATACAAATTGAAAATTTCCTCTACCGAGATTGAGTTTGAATGAAGTAATCGTCACAAAATTAAATTTGCACCTAATCTATTTGTAGAAAATTAAAACCCTCCCTTTGAATTGTTTATCTCCGAAGACCTAGCCATTTTTATGTAAAAATACTCATATTGGCACTAATTTATCTCAATAATTTGGGCACCAGAGACCATTGTTTTTATATTCATTGATATGTTATTTTTTATTTATAGTGTTTTCCTTTTGCTTGCCTTGTTTAAACTGCATACGTTTCGGGAGGTAAGAAAAATACTCCCATTTTAAAGTGACCCTTTACTAACTTAATCTTTTTTTTGTATTTTTTTATTTTAACAAAAAATTGTGTCAAAATGAAAAGAAAAAACTCAAATCAATTTCGCCTGTTTTCACCAGTTTAGCTTTAAAACTGTTTGTATTTACCGTTGCACGCAGATTTGTTCTATCTTTAATCACGATTAAGCTCAAGGAAGACCACTGAGAACACAATGTCTTGTATAAATCTTCTTTACATTATATTGCTAACTTTTTTACACATCATACATAACATTCGTGTTTATTACAGAAAATAAAAATAAAAATCAGTGCATGTGATACTAATGAAATCACGCTTGAAACTTTGATGTTTTGAATTTCTTTGTTTAGGTTTCAAATATAATGTCAATTTTACAACAAACATAATATAAACCATAACGATTCAATAAAAAAAGGCTGAAACAGAGGCGATGAAACGTGGTGAATAATTTGAGAGGATTTAGCTATTTTGTGGTTCTTTGGCTTAAATGGGATTTTACTGTTTTAGAGGATATTCACACGTTACACGGTGTATTCTCAACGAAAATAACGAGCATATCCATTTTTATTACTTTCACATGATTTCTATTAACTCGAACATATACAATTTTACAAAAAAAACCTTTATAATTTGTACAAAGAATCACCATGGTTACTGTCACAATAGACACGTCGGAAAATTTATGCATGTTAAATTGACTGGGTTGTTATCTTCGGGATTAATTATTCGAAAGTACCCCTTTTTCAAATCATATACTGTTAAATATATATAAATGAATTATTTTATGTTTTTATTTTTTGTTTATTATTAGATGATTTATTTCTGTGCAACCAAAACTGTTTTTTTTATTTGCATTGAAACGATGTTTCAACAACATTTAAATAATGACATTAATTGGTTTATTTTTCATTGGGTAATTTTCTCTTTCGTTTGGAATAACGGCATATAATAATTTTAGTAACAAGAAAAAGTTCGTTCGAAACACAATATGTTTATAAAAGTGTGATTTTTTGTTCTAACAAATGTCAAAAAATAAATTTTAAAAAATAGTAAAAAAATAGTATTAGCATTACTATCTCAACCAATAATATTTTTATGCTCAATATATTTACACAAAATTGACTGGGTAGCCGAGTGGATAAAGTGCTCACCTGAGGGGGGGGGATCCTGACCAGGATCGAAACTGGGCCCAGTTGCCATTTGTCATTGGGCTATAAATTAATGATGCTATCTAACAAAAGGTCGCCGTTAGATAGTAACAGGGCCCGGGTTTGGACCGTTCCCGATCAAATCGTTAAAAATTGCCACTGGCGTAGAAAGACACAACAAAAATAAAAGAACTATTACGATAGTATGTTATGGTTTTTAGAAGAATAAGTATAAGACTTGCACTTATTTTTGATAATGTTCATATAAGAAAAATAAAACATAAAGGGTGCGCCTTTTCTATAGTTGTCTAACGTTGCCTTATAACGGCAAATCCTGTGCTACATACGCTCTCAATCTCCAACGCTTCCGCTCTATAGCCGGAAATGACTCGCATTATCGGACGCATTAAATTACCTGTCCTGAAAATAAATTGACTTCCCTTGTTACATACAAATTGTTTGAACCTTCTTTATAATCTGGTTGAACCTGTTTGATATGGATAGTTAAATGTTTTTTAATAATACGCCTGATTGTCTATACAGGTATATGAGTAGTTTCTAACAGTTGAATAGTATATTAGTAGAGCCAAGAGGATAATGTACAGCACATATTTAGAATTTTCAGTTCTGGAGAATACATTCGTCTACTAAACTATTTACGAGTTGTGACACTAATTGACATTAAAAGGTGATTTAGGAAGTAGAAATTAGCTTGGCTATGGTACATTTATCGATTGTATTTGAATTTTATACACGTAAGTTAATGTAAAATAACTCGAGGATAGATTGGTTTATTCAAATATTTCCCTTGGACAGTTAATGATATTTTTTATGGGATTGACAATAGTGTTATCTTTTGTTTGTTGTTATTTATTATATAATAGATTTAAATTACCTTTTCCATTCCTAATCCAAATTCCCAGACGAGGGACGACCTAGGATTTGACACTCATTTGTATAGAGGCCGGGGTTTTTTTCCTTAGGGTTAGAAATGTTGATTGGAGACGGAATATATAATTTGTATCCAATTTAGTTCTCCTACAAACCCAGGAGCAGAAACAAACCAAAATGAATAAGTATTTCTTACATTTATTTGACCATTTAAATGCCCTTACCTGATGACATAATTAAGTATTTATTGTGGAAAAGCACAGGAAATACTAAAATAAGAATTGGTTTGGTTATAACAATGGCAAGTCTCATCTTCCAACCATTTATGAATGTATGCCCAAAATACGTTTAGATGACCTTGTCGTCTTACTTGGTGATATAGTGGGTTCGTCAGCGAATGTAAAAATCAATGAAATCAACAACCAAGTTATTAGTTTTACTCAAGAAACTTCATATTTGTATAAAATATGTATACAAACCAATATATTACTTATCCTTAAGGTTCTGTCCTTAACATTTAATAGTGTTTTTGCTGCTTCCACTGACAGTTCCCTTCAGTTTCAAGTTGCATACATCAATAGGAAAGTGTTTTCAAGACATTTATGTCTTGAAGAGAATTAAAAGAAATATATATATATTCTAGTAATTAGTTTTAAATTCAGCAAAACGTTTTATACGTACTGTAAAACACAAAATAAGAAATAGAATTATTAACATATATATATATATATATATATATATATATATATATACCGGGTGTCTCACCTAAAGTGAACCAATAGCTAACTTTTTTATTATAAATCTGACAATGAACTTCTTATGGGGCACTTCCCTTAATTTTTAACGCTGCTTTTTGGAGTCACTTCGAAAATGAAATATATGGCCGCCATTTTCCAATATGGCGGACAACTTTGATTTTTCTTATGGAACACCCTATATTTTAGGGCATTTTTAGATTCTACGCTTAATTTTAGGAACTTTTTGTTCTTTATAATTTTTTCCTAAACCCAATGGTTCAGCAGATATGAGCAGTTAAAGTTAGATTTTTCCCCATTTAAAATGCACTGTGTCCATTCAACTGTGCCATCTCATGTATTCCTTATGGAGTAAAATCATATTCAAAATAACACATTTCCATGATTAAATCTCGACTAAAAATCATTTTATGATTAAACCTCAACTAAACTAACATTTTTAGGCACTTTTATTCTTTGGTATCTTTTATCAAACCCAACCGTTTTCGATAATCAGACTACCAACAATTTCACAATGCTTTTTAAATGGCAATAAAATCTAACTTTAACTGCTCATATCTGCTGAACCATTGGATTTAGGAAAAAATTATAAAGAATAAAAAGTTCCTAAAATTAAGCGTAGAATCTAAAAATGCCCTAAAATATAGGGTGTTCCATAAGAAAAATCAAAGTTGTCCGCCATATTGGAAAATGGCGTCCATATTTTTAATTTTCGAAGTGACTCCTAAAAGCACCGTTAAAAATTAAGGGAAGTGCCCCATAAGAAGTTCTTTGTCAGATTTATAATAAACAAGTTAGCTATTGGTTCACTTTAGGTGAGACACCTGGTATATATATATATATATATATATCACTTTCCTCAATCAATTATATATAACTGGTAAGGTTTAGGGGCTAAAATTCTCTATTCATAATGGGACAAATATTTATTAAAACACTCCTTTAATACAGTTTCAATCAAGCACTAGCACTGCATGTTTTTATGTAAACAAAACAGACATTTTTTGATTCCAATGCTTTTTAATTGGCAAATATTTTACGTTATTATTTGTTTTCTAGTGATTTTTTAAGAAATGTCTTTATATTTCCTGAGTCCCTGACACCAAGACCCTCAATTTGAGCTCTCTCCCACTATCCTGCAAAGTGCCAAACGCCCATAATTTCTTTACAAAAGTTTCTGGGCCCAAAAATGCATATACTATACATAAAATACATATATACACATATAGATGTCTATGTCCTAGTCAAATTAAGATACAGACTTCATTATGTCCAAGAGAGTCTAAATAAGTGTTGTTAATTTGGGTAATTTTGAAAGTTATTTTAATAATTTAGTCCAGCTGTGTGTAAACAGAAAGGTTTACAGACATGCGGCTGAGTGTATGCCCTGGCGCTCATGCATGTTTCATTCTCCGGTGAACTTAACATACAGTGACAGGAGCTCAGAATGTACTTAGTGATCGGGAGCTGAAATTCACTCCTGTACAGATCTCCTTTTCCTGCGGTTATAAACTAAAGTCTACGGTGAAGAAAGAAAGTTCAGTTGAAAACTCCATTTTGATCACTTCCCAGGAACTCGTATCGTTTACGAGCAGGTGTCTCGTATCGTATAGATTCCACCGATGGAGATCAAGTTTTAGAACGAAATGGATTGTTATTCCAAAATATTGGAAAGTTGTCTGATTTGAAGCTTCATCAGAAAAGTTCAATCAATATAATTGCACAGTTTTAAACTCAACCGGCATTGTGTCAAAAATCAAACAGAATATTATGGGGCGGTTGAAGTTACATAAAATAAGTTAAATAAGATGCTATACAACGTTCAAGCAATTTATATGCTATGAGGGAAAGTTTTTTATTTGGCGTAGAACTGAGCTTAATCGACGTTCTTTGAACTTGGACCTTGAACATGTATAAATTCAAGGTTGAGCTACACTTAAATTTTCACAACGATTGTCCCAGACGAAAATACTAGTTTACTATGTAATAATACTAAAAAGAATTTACTCGTCTATTGAATGTCACCTTTTAAAAATACTATACACTTAATAGCACTCTAGTTTTTTAAAGCTTATAATTGCAATATAACACAGTTTAGAGTGGTACAAGAGAGTCATAGGAATTATTTCACACAAGTTAAACAAATTTGTCTCGTCACTAAAATTAATTAGTCCAGACTTGGAACTCCTCTTTGTCATAGTCCTGCGGGCAACGCTTCGAGCGTGACACCAAAGTAATTGAATTCCAGCGTAGAACTGTTTTCTTAGTTATCCTTCTTCATGCAGATTTTTTTCAACCATTGAAATGAATTATAGTTTTTGATTTCATTACATAACTATAATAATGTCATAAAATATGACATATAATACTCATTACTTAAATTTCTTTTTCTTCAATATTACCTGTAATATTCAAATAAAAAATAAATTGTAAGCAGAATATAAGTTTCTGGATTAAATCAATAGGTTAAATTTAAATACTTAAAAACTCCGAAGCATCATTTTATAGGATCGAACATATGTAATATTATTTCCATGACGGACATATTGTTCATGGTATATTATTTTAGGATCGGCCTATTATGTGTGATTAGACCATGAACCGGATTAGACTCTAAAGTGAAAAGGAAGAATTCGTCTGAGCTATAAGTATACTGCGTAATAAAACCAAAGTTCTTTTTAAAATAAGGATAACTGGATTCCTGATTTAAGCGGTGATCCAGTAGCTACATCATAAATACCTTAATAACTTATTAAACTGTTTAAATATTAAAAATATTCCAAATCATTACCAATTAAAATTAATGTTTAGTTTATTAAATCCTTATTTAAAATACTTTCCTTGAGATAACTACGTTAAATATATCTCCTACTTAACTGCTGTACATTGAACCTTGTCAAGTGAAGCTGTGAATATTTTACAGAACTAGAAGCCAGAAATCTCGTGAGAGCGAAAGTTGAGCTCGAGCAACAAGTGAAGAGAATAAGTCGAGTGTCACTCCGGGAGCCTCGGAACGAACACTTTGTATCCAGCTCACCCTAACCTTCACAATCCCAACAGCAGTTGGTATGGTTTTGAAAAACAACATCACAGAACGACATGCTTGAAGCTTAGTGAAAGATAATATTGGGAGAACATGCAAAAGGATAAGAGGGTGAATCAAGTGTCAAGGTTGACAGCCCTTGTTCGAAAGAAGTATAAAAACTTTAGTCTCCCGTGTAAGAATGCGAAATGAAATATATCGAAACCCCGATTCGTTGTAACGGAGTTTATCATTGACGTGATAAAGTCAATGATGAAACTATCAATATACTTCTCAAAGTAACCTATATATTTAAAATTATTTTTCATCATTAATTTATTGAGAGTGTTAAATTTAGTGGGATTTCAATTAATATCATTAAAACTTATTTTAACAACCGAGACATTTAGCAGTAGAGAGAAAAACACCGCCATAGATGATTTAATGACATTCATATGTGTAAGTGGAAACGTACCAGTAAAGGTAAACGAGTACGGTATTAATATAAATATTTTACATTTCATCACTTGTTAAAGTTTAAGAAATTCGGAATAATAGTTGGTATTTACTTGATTCCTGACAAAAACAAAATATTTTTTGGTTTTCTAAGGTTTTTAAAAATCGCTTATGTTATAAAATCACTATTTTTAAGTTTTCGCTGGTTTTTGAGCTTTCAGGGGCTAAAACCCCTAACTATAGCATTATAAAAGAAAACAATCTTTAATTTAGTATAAATTACCTACATTTGCAGTTATTAGTTAAATTACCTTAATTTACCTCATGCCAGGCTAACCAAAACCCAAAAGTCACACTCTTATGTTGGTCTTAGAATGTTCAATAAGCTGCCTCATGAAGCACACCTAGTCACTCTTAAGTCTTTCAAATCTCAACTTTTAAACTGGCTGTTGGATAACCCTTGTTATAATTTAGATGACGTTTTTAACCACACTGATTTTAATTTAAGTTTTAATGTGTAGCCTAACTGTTTTAATCGTTAGTTGCTCTGTTTTGTAATATTGTCGTAGGCCGAGTCTGAGTCTTAATGTAGGTCATTATGTCAGTTTTAACCTTGTTTGTATTGTAATTGTAATGAATATGTTATAGTGTCAGATTATTTTACTTATCGTAATTTGAACTCATGTTCTCTAAGTTCAACTTGTTAATTAATAAGTTACATTAGCCTAATCAGCATTTCATAATCAGCCTATGCAAGCTGTTTGGCCCTCACAGACTTTCTATTATAGCCTACTATTTTGATCACTAGGCAAAATCTAACCAACTATACAGATTTGTGACACCTGAGTGGCACAATCATTCTTATGTCGGAACTGGGATTGATCACCCCAAGAATAATTATAACCATTGTTGTGCTAGCCGACAATGCCGACAAAAACTGTGTCGCTTGAATGTCTGTGATATCCCGCCACTAGTCGATGAGTCATGCTGGTCATTGTCATTCGACCCCAGCCGGTTTGTAACTGATAAGCGCTCGGCACACGGCACACGGCACCTGAGCCGACCCGGAGAGGTCAGACGGACCTGGACAGACACGGACGAGACGACCTGCCGCTAGATCGACCTTCTTCTCCAACGAGGATTTATGCACTTTGCAAAGTGCGAAGAGGTAAGGCAGTGCTGAATTAAATTTAATAATTATGTTTTCTCATCACAATTTGCGTGAGTAATTAATTAACGAAACTTAAGTTCTTGACATGATTAATTCTGCAGAACCAATCATGCACGGATCTTGCCAAAGATTGTAATAACTAATGTGTAGCCTATATTTAAATGCTGTGATAAATATATTTAAATATTGTGAGCCATAACCAAGTAAAAAAAATAATAAAATAAGTAAAGGAACAGTTTTTATGCTAGAGTAAATATGAATAATGCCAAAGAATAATTGATGAATAATAGTTCATGTCACGTATAATTTTGTATCAATGTCAACGTTTTAAATTTAATGTCCTTTTATATTGTAATATCATTTATGTTTATCATGTTTGTAACGGATTTTATAATTCTGAAAGTACTAATTTTGTCGTTGGATCAATAAAATTGCCTAAAGAGTAAAGTAGATTGTTGTGTCGACGAAATGGCAGTGGCAATGGCGACGCAATCTAGCATACTGTGGCGTCACCAATTACTTCATAATTTTGCAAAGTAAATTCACGTAATATATTCTAATATCTGTCCTCTTTGTTTTGTTTTGGCAATTATAATAATTAATTATCACAGGACAAGTAAGGTGACTACAATTTATTGAGTGTAAAATTCTGTATGTTAATTTCTTGTAATGTTGAATTGATTGTTTTGTATAGCTATGTTTAAAACGTACTATTTTCTTGTTGCCCACTAAAATATTAATTTGTAAATAAATATGCATAAGAGACCTATGAGGACATAAATGAGATTTAATAAAATAAAACTTTAATTTTAAAGAATCAAAGGCTCACAGTAAACATATAATACAGAATTAATCTGAAACATTTTTGAATATTGTCAATTAAATATTTCATGGATGGAATTGTTGATTAATGTTAAATATAATTGTGTTATTAAATTTTTGTACGTAAAATAGCCTATTTTATCGGTTTAGTCGAGGCAACCGAATTAAATTAAAATAGTTTCAACATAAATGAGTAGATTATATAGCTTGGAGCAAGTTTGTGATTTAATATGACATTTTGTGAAATGAATTGAGGAATACCCGGATTAGACAATTGTTATAGATTAATGTTTATCTCATTATGGAACTTAACAAATATTTAATGAGATAATGACTTGTGATTATTCAGAGAAATTAATGTGTCCATCTCATTGTGGGACTTAGCTTAACTTTCATGAGATAATGATTTGTGATATATTCAGAGAAATTATTGTGTTCTTCATGCAATGAAAATAATCAGATACTACTGACTAAGACATTATGTTAAGACGTTATATTATCAATTAAGGAATTTTCAGGGTCTTTTACGCCTGTGGGTGTCTACCATCTGCCCTGGGACTTCCCTGATACTTCGAGCCCCGATTACTGCATGCACTGCGGACCTTCCTGGACTCTGTGGATTTCGGTCGCGTGCCCGCGACTAGGAGAACCGCGTTATCGCGCGTTTCGCATTCCGGGCCCGGTACCGTCGTTTTGTGGCAGAACTTTGGTGAGTTACATCATTTTGATTTTCTCTTTGAGTGCCGAGAGTGAACATTGCTCCTACCGCTCACGGACAACCAGGACGAGGACATCCCCGCCAGCGGCTGCATTTATAAATTAAGTTGTCACAATTTAATATTGATATAAAAGAAAGTTTTTGAGCCAAAGTATAATTAATATAATTCCTGAATAATTTGATGTCTTATATATTTTGTAATCGTTCATGGAAAGAATCATTCATTATCATGTGTATTATATGTCGTTTAATTGTTTGTGGGAATTCCCTTGTTGTGTGAAAAGATTGTTAAATTTTGTAAATTTTGTGCATTGTAACTGAAAGAACTCAGTAGCCTATAATATTATTCAAGAAAATATTCTTGATGGTTTTGATATTTATACACTGAGTTTTCTGTTGATATACATATATAACTTTGATAATTATTAATTTCACTATTCAAATAATTTTCTTGGTATTTTGACAATTGAGTTAAATAATAAATGGCCATTATCATGACTTCCTGTGTGAACTTAATTTAACCGTGGATCCAAAGGTATATATTTTATGCTATCTATATAATTATAAGTTTTGAGTATCCTAGCATGATTGGTCATAATTTGGTTAGCCTGCCTTATCGTGTGGACTACAGTGACCCTGCCCACCTCCCTAGCTAGCTGGAACATTTGGAGAGTAGCAAATGGCGCCCAACGTGGGGCTAGGAAAATTACAGTCTGAGTGAAGTTTTATTTTTGATTATAGGCTAATTTTGTTAAAACATTTTGCCGATTTTTGAGTTCTCCGCTTTTGAATGTAGCCTTCGCGCTGATAAATTTCTTTCCATAAATTTGTTGGTTTATGAGTTTGTCAGTATCATTGTTCCATCTTTTGTCTTTGATCAAAATGAGTTGCCACCACTTGAGGAAAGAGGAAGTTGCTTACGAGCTAAAAATTCGTGGACAATCTGCAAAAGGTTCTGCGGATGAATTGAGGAAGAAGCTGAATCAATGCTTTTCCAACGACACCCCAATTGATGAAGGAGTTGTAAATTCTCTAGATCCTGAAAGAGAGCTAGAAACTTGTGAAGGAATATTATCTGATTTAAAGTCGTATGTGGATGACTATGAAGGCAACTACAGAGATAATGAATACAACAGACTTATGGCCAGGTTGCACTATTTATATTTGAGAATTGAGAGAATTCCTATCCCACCATCATTGGACGTGGAACCTCTGGCACTTAAGGGGGAACTGCTCAAGAAAACCGCAGACCTAATTGAAAGATTAAAAAGCGGGAACAAAAAGGAAATGGAAGAGGAAAATAGTGGAGGAAAAGATATGGCTAGGGGCCAAAATGGAAAAGAAGAAATAAATTTGGTAACAGAACAGGAAAAAGTTTCACAAATGGAGAGCAAATCTTTGGCTTTCATACCTCATAATCAGTATAAACCTTCTTCTAGTATGGAGCCTGCACGACAAGTATATTCGACATCCATGGAGAATAAGCCGTATTCAGCCAATCCGTCCTCTTCATCCAGACAGAAACCTGTGCCAGTATTTAAATGGGGGCTTAAATATGATTTTGAGTCAGGCCAAAGTGTTGGTTGTTTTCTGCAACGAGTGGAGGAGCTTGGGAGAGCTCGAGGTGTCAGCCATGCGGTGTTGTTTGAGTCAGCCGTGGATTTATTTTCTGGTCAAGCTCTTGTATGGTACCGTTCAGTTCAAAGTAGAGTGAAGTCATGGGAAGAGCTCTGTCGTGAAATGCGTGTAGTCTTTCAATCACCAGATTATGACTACAGACTTCAAAAGGAAATCTTTAATCGTGTTCAGGGGGAACATGAATCCATAGACATGTATATTGCCTCCATGGAAGGTTTGTATGCTCGACTTGCTGAACCTGTTCCTGAGTCATCGCGCTTGGCCCAAATCCGAAACAATATTAATCCACACTTACAGGATAGACTTTCGCTCTGTGAAATAAAGACTTTAGAAGAACTACGCTTGATGGCACGCAAAGCAGAGGCCGGAAGATTTAGAGTAACTGTCCCTAGGAGTGGTAATAGAAGTGAAGGGGTATTAGAACCCGATCTTGCCTATGTTGAACCTCACCGTAGAAGAACAACCCAGGTGTCAGAAATAAGAAATGTTGCGTCAGCAAATGGAAGCAATAATATTTGTTGGAATTGTGGCGTGAAAGGCCACAGATTTGCTTCTTGCAAGGAGAAGAAATGTTGTCTTTAAAGAAGGTGATAGAGTTTTGAAAAGAAACTTTCCACAGTCTGATGCTACCAAATTCTTTGCTGCAAAGCTGGCGCCCAAATTTACCGGACCTTATGTGATAAGCAAGGAGGTGTCCCCACTGGTCTACCAGCTGCAAGGAGAAGATGGCACTATAGTTGGGAACTGGCACGTGTCCGATCTTAAGCATCATCGAACTTAAGAAAATTTCAGGAAATTTTCTTCTAGCTGGGGGGTGTTTGTGACACCTGAGTGGCACAATCATTCTTATGTCGGAACTGGGATTGATCACCCCAAGAATAATTATAACCATTGTTGTGCTAGCCGACAATGCCGACAAAAACTGTGTCGCTTGAATGTCTGTGATATCCCGCCACTAGTCGATGAGTCATGCTGGTCATTGTCATTCGACCCCAGCCGGTTTGTAACTGATAAGCGCTCGGCACACGGCACACGGCACCTGAGCCGACCCGGAGAGGTCAGACGGACCTGGACAGACACGGACGAGACGACCTGCCGCTAGATCGACCTTCTTCTCCAACGAGGATTTATGCACTTTGCAAAGTGCGAAGAGGTAAGGCAGTGCTGAATTAAATTTAATAATTATGTTTTCTCATCACAATTTGCGTGAGTAATTAATTAACGAAACTTAAGTTCTTGACATGATTAATTCTGCAGAACCAATCATGCACGGATCTTGCCAAAGATTGTAATAACTAATGTGTAGCCTATATTTAAATGCTGTGATAAATATATTTAAATATTGTGAGCCATAACCAAGTAAAAAAAATAATAAAATAAGTAAAGGAACAGTTTTTATGCTAGAGTAAATATGAATAATGCCAAAGAATAATTGATGAATAATAGTTCATGTCACGTATAATTTTGTATCAATGTCAACGTTTTAAATTTAATGTCCTTTTATATTGTAATATCATTTATGTTTATCATGTTTGTAACGGATTTTATAATTCTGAAAGTACTAATTTTGTCGTTGGATCAATAAAATTGCCTAAAGAGTAAAGTAGATTGTTGTGTCGACGAAATGGCAGTGGCAATGGCGACGCAATCTAGCATACTGTGGCGTCACCAATTACTTCATAATTTTGCAAAGTAAATTCACGTAATATATTCTAATATCTGTCCTCTTTGTTTTGTTTTGGCAATTATAATAATTAATTATCACAGGACAAGTAAGGTGACTACAATTTATTGAGTGTAAAATTCTGTATGTTAATTTCTTGTAATGTTGAATTGATTGTTTTGTATAGCTATGTTTAAAACGTACTATTTTCTTGTTGCCCACTAAAATATTAATTTGTAAATAAATATGCATAAGAGACCTATGAGGACATAAATGAGATTTAATAAAATAAAACTTTAATTTTAAAGAATCAAAGGTTCACAGTAAACATATAATACAGAATTAATCTGAAACATTTTTGAATATTGTCAATTAAATATTTCATGGATGGAATTGTTGATTAATGTTAAATATAATTGTGTTATTAAATTTTTGTACGTAAAATAGCCTATTTTATCGGTTTAGTCGAGGCAACCGAATTAAATTAAAATAGTTTCAACATAAATGAGTAGATTATATAGCTTGGAGCAAGTTTGTGATTTAATATGACATTTTGTGAAATGAATTGAGGAATACCCGGATTAGACAATTGTTATAGATTAATGTTTATCTCATTATGGAACTTAACAAATATTTAATGAGATAATGACTTGTGATTATTCAGAGAAATTAATGTGTCCATCTCATTGTGGGACTTAGCTTAACTTTCATGAGATAATGATTTGTGATATATTCAGAGAAATTATTGTGTTCTTCATGCAATGAAAATAATCAGATACTACTGACTAAGACATTATGTTAAGACGTTATATTATCAATTAAGGAATTTTCAGGGTCTTTTACGCCTGTGGGTGTCTACCATCTGCCCTGGGACTTCCCTGATACTTCGAGCCCCGATTACTGCATGCACTGCGGACCTTCCTGGACTCTGTGGATTTCGGTCGCGTGCCCGCGACTAGGAGAACCGCGTTATCGCGCGTTTCGCATTCCGGGCCCGGTACCGTCGTTTTGTGGCAGAACTTTGGTGAGTTACATCATTTTGATTTTCTCTTTGAGTGCCGAGAGTGAACATTGCTCCTACCGCTCACGGACAACCAGGACGAGGACATCCCCGCCAGCGGCTGCATTTATAAATTAAGTTGTCACAATTTAATATTGATATAAAAGAAAGTTTTTGAGCCAAAGTATAATTAATATAATTCCTGAATAATTTGATGTCTTATATATTTTGTAATCGTTCATGGAAAGAATCATTCATTATCATGTGTATTATATGTCGTTTAATTGTTTGTGGGAATTCCCTTGTTGTGTGAAAAGATTGTTAAATTTTGTAAATTTTGTGCATTGTAACTGAAAGAACTCAGTAGCCTATAATATTATTCAAGAAAATATTCTTGATGGTTTTGATATTTATACACTGAGTTTTCTGTTGATATACATATATAACTTTGATAATTATTAATTTCACTATTCAAATAATTTTCTTGGTATTTTGACAATTGAGTTAAATAATAAATGGCCATTATCATGACTTCCTGTGTGAACTTAATTTAACCGTGGATCCAAAGGTATATATTTTATGCTATCTATATAATTATAAGTTTTGAGTATCCTAGCATGATTGGTCATAATTTGGTTAGCCTGCCTTATCGTGTGGACTACAGTGACCCTGCCCACCTCCCTAGCTAGCTGGAACATTTGGAGAGTAGCAGATTGTACAATTTGTAATTTTTTGTAATAAATTCTTGATTCTTGATTCTTGGTAACAGGTTTCTTTAAGTTCCGCACGAGTTTAAGTTTACTTTTTCATTCTTAATTTGTCTCTTTCATTACATTTTATAAAATAAATAATTCTTTCCATGCATTAACAATATTCCATTTCTTACAATTCTTGGGGATATTGAGGGATTCTTTTATTTTTCCTAATGAGAGGCCATGTTCTAAAAGGTAATTTGTGACATTCCATCTTTCTGGTCCTACCAATATATTAAGAAATATGGGGAACATAGCCTTCAAAACACAAAACACCATGAAAAGAATATATATCCCAAAGTAGAAGATTTCAACAGAGTCGACACCTGCAATAATCAAGATTAACTGTAGCGGCTGTGGTAATTTTTACATTCGGTAAACTGTTGATTGTGTCAAGATATTCAAGGACCACATATCGGGCAAAAAAAACAGAAAGATTGAATATTGCAAAACAAATCTTAGAAAACACCCACCCGACAGGAAAAAAAGAAAAATCACTAAAAATCCTCAAGAATTGCAAGCAAGGGAATATTATAAATACATGGGAAGAATTATTCATTTTCAAAGAAAATGTAAAGAAAGAAACAAAATAACGAACGAACAAGTCAACTTCGACTCGAGCGGAACTTACAAAAACCCTATTTCCAGTAGATCTTCCGACGACCAATAAGATAGTATAAGGAAGACTGCTATCTTGATCCCGCCAGTCTCTCATTTGGCATGATAGTGATTGCTGTAAACATTTGATGAAATCGATCCTAATTTTCCATCTTTAATATATATTTATCGTCTTGTATGAGAGCAGTATGTGTAAATATATCATAACGGATGTAAGACGTCTTTATATATCCAGTATATAGAAGAACACTTATCACACTAATCAAGGAGTTATTTAATTCTGGCGTTTTCAAACACCAATCGTTGTCTTATCTTTAAGGCCTGGTAACTAAATGTTTACAGTTTTAACATTAAATTCAAATCAGAGCACCAATACCTCAAATTGGTGCTCAATAGATTTTTTTATTAATTTGTATATATCAATTCTCGTTTTATTGTTAAGATTAGTGAATAGTTTGTTTCTTTCCTGTCCTATACAAAATTAAAAGTTTAAGACGAACTTTTATCTAAGGCTGTAGGTGAAGGTTACAATAATCGATTTTCTTCACGATACTTATTTAGCTATACTATATGCATTAATGATTAAAACCGTAATGAATACAAATCTTCAATTGAGAAAATGGTACCCTTATATATCTCCTGGAACAGAGCTATATATATAAAAGCCAAAAACCATTGACTGACTGACTGACTGACTGATCACAGTTTCTCAAAAACCATAAGGGTCAGAGCCATGAAACTCGGCACAAATATTCTTTAAAGACTCTAGATGCGTACTAAAAAAGAATTTTGCAAATTTTGTGTCTAAAGGTCTAAATATGGTATATTATAAAATACAATATGGCGGCTATTTTCAGCTTTAAAAGCTTACTTTCTCAAAAACTAAAAGACTTTGGGCCATAACACTTGACACAATTATTCTTTTTAGGCTTTAGATGCCAATAAAAGAAAGGTTTTAAAATATTCATTCTCAGACGGCTAAAATAGAGTATTTCAAAAAATCTAAATGGCGGCCATTTTAGTTTTCCCTAACTATGGATGGGAGTTCTGAAGAATATTTTCAGGGAGCAGAAAAGGTACGAGAACCAATCTACTGAAAGAATAAAATTTAAAAATATAATGAGAATCTTTTTGGGGCAATAGGTTTTTTTGCCAAGACATTTACTTTCTACTTTTTCTTAAAGTTGTTGGTTTATTTTCAAAGACATGCAAAATTCAGATTGATTTTAAATAAAAAATCCATCCTTAGCGTCTTATTTGCCTTATATTCTGGGTTATCCTAAATCTTTCTTGAAATGAGAGGAAACTAATTCATACCATTTGCTAATCATGAGGGGAACATTTTTAGAGGAAGCGTTACACTTTCTCATTTTCATCTAGAGAGGAATTATCAGCTGCATTTTAAGAGTGTAATTGGACGCCCATGGCGCAAATAAATCAGGCCATTTGTTAATTATTCCTAAAAATTGTACAAGGCATAATATAATTGAATTAAAATTAGCTATCCTTTCAGCGGGCGAAGCTGCGGGTATATCTGCTAGTAAATGAATAAAGGCAAATCAAAAAATGTATTTATAAATGCGCAGCCTTTTGTTTTTCCAGAAAGTGTTGGTCAAAAAATAGGATCAAACTTCAATATCCCTGGTTTAACAAAGGAAATCCCTGCTTCGACAGTCAAGGAAGTGTCGAAGGTATTTTCATCTTGATTGATGCTTCAGTCCATCAACTTGAAAGTATAGCTTTTAGCAAGCCTTAATGTTGTTCATACGAACACAAGTATACCTTGAGATATATTTAATTTTATATTTTGGTTAGAGGAAATTTTCCAAAGTTAATATTAAGAGGATTCAAAGTCATTTTTATCCTATTTGGTTTATTTTCCTTCTAAAGCAGTATTAATAATATATTCATACACTTATCTATAATATACTTGTGACGAAATGAAAATTAAAAATTATATACACTTATATTTTAACCCAAATACAAATCAGCTCTGCCATGGATTTAATATCATACCTCTCGGTAGTAAATTTACTTTTGCAGGTATTTTTCTTTCAAGGTATTTTTCTTCTTTAAAGGTATTTTTCTGTTATACTTTTTGGAGTATCTATAGAAAATATGCTCTCTCATAGAATATGATCGGAGATTGGACTTCGAAACTCGGTTGATACAGTCGGTAGAGCCACCGCATCCTTTCCACCACCGCTCTGTTTTACCCTTTCACTTATTTACATAAGTAGTTTTTATGAAATGATGTCATAAAATCATCGTCTACGTTCTTTACAGAGTAAAAGATGGGAGTCAATTAATTTAAGAGCGTTTTATCAAAGATTTTATATAATGAAGCATACTAATTTTGCAGTAAAAGGCATACTTACAACTATGTACACAACTAAAAACAAGATGACATCTATTTAAATTTTTATAAATTATATACCAAAATTATTGTTCTAATCTCCAACGGCCGCTAGGCCTATCTAGATTAATTGTTAGTAACCTCAAGCTAAAAACGTATTTGTTTGCGTAGTACCATACAACTACTAAAGTAAATTTTACACAAAATTCTCAACAGCTTCACTCAAACAATGAGCAGCTCGGTTTTTTTATCGCAGTCATGTCGATTTAACGTGGATTAGCGTGGAACACAGCACTCCCGCAATCCCATATAACTGGCCATTAACGCTGGTGTGAATGTTGTGAATGATTAAGTGAACTATTAACGTTAACCTTTTACAGAGATGTGATGATAATGTTAATA
Organism: Flexamia atlantica; assembly: GCA_035578135.1. Taxonomy (NCBI): domain Eukaryota; kingdom Metazoa; phylum Arthropoda; class Insecta; order Hemiptera; family Cicadellidae; genus Flexamia; species Flexamia atlantica. The sequence goes on along the minus strand of JAQJVK010000008.1, from coordinate 26,198,743 downwards.
TGTAATGCATTGGATTTACTTACACTTAAAACATACCATATAAATACTTCACGTAACTATTGGTTTTAAGGTATTTCAAACTTAAAATTATCTATGTAAATACTGTGTACGTGATGGCTTTCTTATTCTCCGATTAGACCATGCAGATACTATTGTTTTAAGGTATTTCAAACTTAAAATCAACCTATGTAAATACTGTGTACGTGAAGGCTTTCTCATTCTCCGATTAGGCCATGCAGATATCAATCGCCGATTTATTACGTCTATCCGTTTAAAAATCGTGCATTCTATACTCTGTTAAAAACAATGTTCGCTTTCTTTCTCTTACTTGTATGTTTTTATGTTTTCACAATTATTTCAAGAACGGCTATAAGGATTTCCTTAAACGTTTGAAAATAAAATGGGCCGGAAAAATTTTATACCCATACGCAGGTCCAATGTGAATTCAAAAACAATTAACATTGGACAACACGATGTTGTAATGATGGCAAAGCAATAAAAAAAACTAAACAATTACAACTACTGTTTGTAATCTCAGTTTTATAGATAGCGGGTAGACGATATCAAGAAGAATAAAAGAAATATCGAAGCGCAAGGCTTAGTCCACCAGGTGCTATTAAGTTAGTACCATAACATCTAAATGGTATACTACCTTTGACAGACACCATTTCTTCACTTACCTGTGAACAAAAAATAAGAATTACTAGCAGCCCGTGTCACGCCGTGACTTAAAAACAACTTGGTAAATTAGGCTTTAGTTTCATGTTTATTATGTATGGATTTTTGGATTGTGAAATACCTTTCAATGGGGAAGTGTGTGAATTTTGTGATTTTTTTATCTTCCAGACTAATTCTTTGTTTTAGCACTGGAATAAAATTGCTAGTTATTCAACTTTTAATCGGGACAAACTTTTGAAAATAACTTATTACTTTAGACTTGAAACTTTATCATAGGCAAGAAATTCCTCACAGAATTTGGAAGTTAATTTATTTGATATACTTTGAAAGTGTCTATATATACAATCCACACAAATAGCTCAAAGACACAAAAAAGCGCTCCTACACTTAAGTAAACACACTACACTTAAAAAGACAATAGATATGGAAATAAACTCTTTAAAATTTCAACACTGCAAGAACATTTATTTAGGGGTTAGTTTACATAGATCCTTATTACTTTGCGCATATTCATGTCTCTGTTTTATAGGATTTTCTTTTCAAAAGTATTGAATCTTTATGTTAATTTCTTCACTACATCTCAGTTTCATGCATTTATCTTTGTTAGGTCTAAACAACAAACTGTAAGATGATGGACAAACCTCTGATCTAAGATGATGGACAAACCTCTGATCTACTGATGAAGTAATCTCTAAATAAAATTTAAAAATAGCCATATTGGCAATTTTTTGCCTAGAGAAATAACATAACTTTCTATGTAATGCTTTTCTTCAATAGTTATATTGTTATTGGTACATTTCAAAATCAAGTAAAATAGGCAGGCTATAACCGTTAAAACTTCAATATTAGTCACAATCCAAATACATTTACAAAATACAGGTTTTAATTCACAGTGCGTTTTGAAACTTATATCAATGTGTATTCACTGTCAATAGTTTGTTAAAAAATTCCATCTCCAGAGCACCTCCTGAATTACTTACGTTCCTTTCAAAGTTAAGAAAAGAAATACAGTAAATTATTATATTACAGACTGTTTGGCTTAGTTTTAATCGGACAAATACTCTTCCTTTTTTTCTGTTGTCTTAAAAACTTCAATAATTTAAGAAATCAAAATCATAATGTGGATGAACGTTAACTGAATTTTTCTGGACCTGCAGTCTGCGGTATATCTGGAACTATTTCAAATATATTTTATTGTAAACAAATGTAACTTAGAAAAAGTTCACAGGTTCTACCATAGGTAGCACTTTCGATGGAATTTCAAAAAACCTCCTTTGTGAAGGCTTTCAATGGGATATTTTCCAAACCCACAAAAGGCCCATCTAGAGAGTAATAGCTTTAATGTTCTACCAAATATGTGCAGAGGTCGACTGGCTCTGGATAAAATCCAAGAAATAGTGTAGATTAAGCCATGGATATTTCATCAAAATGTTCCAAACACGTCACATAATTTTATAAGACGTTTAAATTTTCAATGGTTACTAAATTTATTTCTATGTAAACGTTTATCTGAACTTTGGGCTGAATCTTTGGACTGAATGTAGCAATCCTCAGAGTTTACCAATCACACGGTAGCTCTTATTATTATCAATAAGGTCCCTTCAATAAGCGTGATAATCAGAAACCATCTCAATCATGGACGTAATGTGTGTTTTCTTATAACTCTTCCCCATCCTGTATTTAATTGAACATTACAACTAATTGTTCAAGTTTATTCCGAGGTAAAACGTGTCATTATAAATTTAATTTCACAATTAATTACGTCTCTCATGCAACGATCTTATCTATAAATATGTATTTAAACATGTGTATTGTCGGGAATTGTCGATTCCTTATTTTTTTACCATACTTTAAATACAATTTTATTTACTTGTTACCAGCCTTTGAAACAAGATTTGTATAATAATATTTCATTTCTCAATCAAAGTGCACTATACAGGATTATAAGAATAGCAAAACGTTTAAAGATTGCGTAATAAAAATTCTTTTGAAGTCAGGTTTCATTTTACTTTTTTTCTGCCGACTACAAAAATTTGAGCGATCCCTGCAAAACCCCAAAGAGTATTTTGTTTGGTAAAAATAACTTTATATTGCTACGTACATGGAATGTACGTATTTAAGTTAAATATCTATCCTTCAAATATATCTTTGCAGCGTTTGTTTGTGTTCCTCACAGTTCGGAAGTAAACCAAAGTTTAGTTGTTTGTTTGCACGTGCAGTCTTGAAGATTTGTAACGAATGTAAATTATGTACATTTCCTATCCTAATACTTAGGTTAAACCACAACATATAAATAAAAATAATACTATGTGGTAAAAATACCTCATGTAAAAAACCTGTATTTAAAAAAAATGTTTTATTACAAGTTTTAAATCAACAAATTATTTATGGGAACTTTCCAAAAGGTTCCCACTACTTTATATTATTTGGAGCGCTTTTATTTTCAATTTAGTTCACATTAATCTTATTATTGCATACGCTACATGGTAGAATGGTTAACAACAAGGACAGTAGTGTAACGAATAAGATATTGACTCATATATCTAAATTTACCAATTAACAATTCATCCATATACTTAAACTTAAACCTAGTTCAGTTTTATCATTGTAAACTATATTTTTAAGAGGACACACAAATTAAAATAAACCTAATGTTTATTTTTTTTAAAGGACCTGTTACGTTTATTTTGTTCAACAAATTTTTTACTAAGACTATTATATTTTTGTGAATTTTTGAAACATACCAGACATTATTGTAAGTGTCAACTTTAGCATTCGAATGGCCAGTAAATCCGCAGTAATCAATGGTATCATTACCATCGGTCTCTCTGGCGGGAGACCGGGCGAAATGGCGGCAAACGAGCAATCGGCTAATCGTTATGCCACAGGTGATCAATCCCTGACTGATACTTGTCTAAGCTATGTTACAATTGTAAATAAACAATAAATTGCTCAACAAATGCTGACTGTGTTCTATGATCATTTTGACTAAAAGTGAAATTTGAAAATAGGTGTAGTTGAATGACCGTTTTAAAAACTAATTGTACTAAATATTTTTTTTAAGATTAAGACATAGCACTAAGAGTCGGCCTTGATCGATGTATATATATATATATATATATATATATATATATATATATATATATATTATTTGTAATTATTTAAAAAATTACATATTTTTTAAACAGAACAACATGTGAAAAAGAATAAATTAAAAATAAAAGATGTATGCACAAAAACTTTTGTAATGCTTTTATATCAGCTTTGGTAATAATTGTTGGTATTCAGATTAAAACATTTTCTTGCATCGATGAATTAATTATAACTGAGTATGTAGTCCAATTTGTCTTTTTGGAATCACCGCTGAACGGCAGGCAAGTTCCACGTAAACGTCATTTGCTGTCCATGTCGACAATTCAAATGCAAATATCCCTCTTGGCATGGTTTGCATGAACAATAAATAGGGTAGTAATTGTAATTTGAAGTATAGAGTATATTAAAACCTTTGCATTAAAATTTATCCTGTTTTGCGGGCTGATATAGTTTAAAGTTCAAGAGCGAAGTAGGTGTAGATACAAACAAATCTGTTTAAACGTCCGGTAGTTCAATAACAACATTTTGATACAATACAATATAATATGTTTTAATATTTTAAATGGGTGAATTACAAATATCAGTATATTTATTGACAAAACTAAAAAAAACATTAGTATTGAACTAGTTTCTTTATTTTTAAAACAAACCTTGATTGTCTCAAGTTTATATTTTAAACATGTTGCTATTACACTACTACTTATAGAAATAATCTGTCTCAACCATTCTTAATGGTAAAACTAATTGTTTCTCTAATTAGATAGTATGATACAAAATATTTGTTGATTATTCGTAAGTATAAAACTAATCTAGCTCATTAGTTGAGGACATACGGTGAATTTTCAATGAAGCACATAAAAAGAGTTGACATGTTGTATCAGACAAAAGACCACGTCCACTTTAGATGATGCTCTTTTATTGAAGTTCCTGATCAGTGTTAAAAAACACCTCTTCAATCATCGGCAAGTTTATTATTTAATATATTATTATTCAGTAATATTAACAACTTGGCTTCTATATGACCATTTAATTAGCTTAATTTTAAATCGTTAAACGTAAGGTAAACACTCGCAATTGGTATAAAGAACAATTTCATCTGATTAGAAGCTAATTGATATTAGCTAAGTTTCTAAAATCTTCGATTTACACATTTATTTTTGTAACTTGTTTCCACATGCTGTCCAAATTATTTCATTCATAAAATGAGCTTATTATTTCACACATTATTACCATTTTTATTTTTCTCACACAGTTTACGTCATCATTACTCATTATTTAATTATTGTATTCATTTTAAAAGGTACAACCTATGAAAGGTTTACGTAAGGTTTCTCCTGGTATGCAGATTATATGCCTAAGGGTGGAATTAGAAAAAAAATGTTCAAAAGGAAAAATAAATAAAAGGCTTGAACTGAATCAAACAAGTGAATTAAGTATTTAACAGTATTTTTATTTTTAAAATAATTCACAATAACTTAAGGATTTTAAAATCTTATGGAGCGTACAAATATGTACCGATATCTAATAACCCAAAGACGAAATATAAGAGTTCTGTTGACTTTCAAAATAATTTATTTGTTCTTTTATCGTTTCTTTGCTGAATCCTACTTCCATTAGAATCATTTTTAAACAGTTTAAGAGATTATTTTGAAACCAACCCTTATCTTAAGTATGAACGAAAATTCTATTAACTTGATGAAAATTAAAAACACAACAAATTGTTTACAGTTTTTTAATTCAATATGCAATATTTCAATATAACTTGCAGTTCAATACACATAAGTTTATCTTTAATAAAGCGCCACATCCAAGTGTACACATAATATTCCGATATAATGGGAATGTAAATTTAGGAAGTGGATGTTAAATTTAATGTAAGTGAAACAAAATATGAGTACTTTATAAAATTACAAGGGATTTAGATGATACTCTTGATTTACAGCATAAAGAGTTATTTGTTGAAACAACGTTATAATGCGATTAATATTCTTATAACTGTAAATATTTCGCTAAATGAAGAAGCTATAGTATTCACTCCTACCCTCTATATATAAACCATCTCTTAGTGTACATACAAACCTTAGTGAGACGGATATTTGCATTTGAATTGTCGACATGAGCAACAAATTGCGTTTACATGGTACACGTCTGCCGTTTAGCGGTGCTTCCGAAGACAAATTGGTTCACTTGCTCAGCTATAAACTCGTCAATACTCCAAGTCCTTGTGATATAAATTACAAGCATTACTAATATTATTATTATAGCAGTTACTAAACACAGTAAACAATATATATTATAATTGTGTTTTTTGCATGGATATGTTTTACTCTTACTATTTATTATGTTTTATAGCATGTTTGTTTTGTACATAAATATATTTATATCCAGCATGGACCGACATATAGAGCTGCTATTCATGGTATTAGTTCATTTGTATATGAATAGCCCATCTGGGGTTCATTTCATATATTTCTGTAGTAACTTAAAAAATGAAATAGTAAAAGATGTTTTGAAATCTGAATTTTTTAATAAATATTCGTTTACAAATTATCTATATATTTTTTTTATTTTATTCAAATTTATCAAAAAGTTATTAATTCTCTTTCAACTAACTTCTTTATGAGGAAAAGATCTTTTATCTATCCTTTAATAAGTGTTTTCCCCAGGTAACAACTGCAATACTATTTTGATACAAATATAAGTAGTATTACATCTTATAAGATAGTTCGACATTTTTAGGAATATTTTACCATGAACTCAAGAGAAGCTAATTCTTCGGCGTATATAGTTAAAGAGTAATTTTAATTATAACAACATTTCAAAACAGATTCCCAATTAAACTTCGAGAAGAAAAATAGCTGAAATGCTAAAGGAATGAAAGTATATATGTCACTTTTCTAACATAGGCTGCTCCTTAATAGGCTGAATGTTAATAGGTTTCAATTGCGAGTTATTAACTCTAATTATTGATGACAAACTATAATTTCAATTTCCCTTTAAGATACAGGCGTGACGTAATAACGATTTCACAGGCGCTAACGGAAGGCACGTACAACCAATCATGTCTCTGAAAAAAGATAATCACTCCATTTAGAATCTTTGACATTTGTAATGTCCGAGTTTTCTTGTCGAATGTAAATTAATTATTATAAATTAGCAAAACCTATAAGACCACTTTTAACGTTAACATTTCCTATGTTTGATGAACGCGGTCAGCAAAATCAACAGTGGAATAGTGAGTTGTGTTTGTAAGATGATATTAAAAACATTTCTTACCATATACAATAAACGTTTAATACGATTTAAACTTTTTACTTGGTTTAGCGCTAAATACACAGTTGACAATTAATAACCGTTTCTAAAAAGTGGACAAGGGTTTTTGAATGATTGAAGGTTTGTTTTAGTTTTTTAGTGATAAATAGATTGCTTTACAACTGTATGTATACCGTAAATCCGACATACACTTAGTAGTAAATTTGTTTAAGCTATATCACCTTCATTCCCGTCTTTAAATGATAAACAACATTTTTGAGAAGTTCCCATGGATGAAACTTTTACTTGCTTTCATAAAGTTAGTTTCAAACCGTTGGAAAGTTATAAATGAGACAAAAGCAGGCGGGAAGCTAACACCAGCTGCATCTATTGTCTTTGTCTACTTCAAAGGATCACATGGTGATTATGTCCCCTCTTTTGTCCTTTTGTCCGAAAATGGATTTTGAATTCCAAACCAATTATGGAAGATTGTGAAACACGAGACCACGCATAGAGAATCTATAGGATAGTAATTTATTTTACAAACCTGATTCTAGCAGAGGTACAATTGAATAGAAATTATTGTATGACTACTTTTCACAAAACATATTGCAGTTGTTAACATCACAACAACGACGGAGGTCTGTTGGCAACGACTGTATTTTCATGGTATCATTTTACCTAAGCTATAGTCACGCTCTCTTATGTATAAACATTTGATTCAAATTTTGTTTTTTGGATGCCTTGACCTGAAAACAAAATATTTACTCAAGAGGACATTGAAAACGCAACTGTAGATCGCAGTGTTTGTGTTTTAGTGTGTTTTCTTCAAGATATCTTGTGTTTGTGTCTCAGGAAATCGCCTGAATGCCTTTTTATTTATTAGTTTTAAAATAAATTTAAAATGACGATGGCCCGGGGTAGGCCAGCCACCATTGGTTAAGTCATGATATAACTTAAACGGATATTGTAGTACGTCACAAGAAACAAAAAATACAAAAAACCTCCAGCGGCCCTCACTGAGAATAAATAAGAATAGAATTGTACGCTTTCAAGTTAAACAGCATTTAAATCGTTTAAATCTCTTAAATTACTTTTATATTTTTAACGTATTATCACGCATAAATAGCTTTATTTATAATTAATTTACAATCAAGTAAATATATAACTTCTGTAAAAATTATCTGAAAAAAAGAACTTCAGATAAAATTCAAACCTTTTTTTCAGTTCTGATAAAATTAAAACCTCTTGACGAACTGTGTTCTGAGGAAAGTTTTTCGACCCAATACTGGCATATAACTGGTAAATAGATTGGCCACTCTCATTGATTTTGAAAGCAATAGTGCGACATAATTGCAATCCGGCAATATTACAGTCGTAATTATCAACGGTTGCATGTGAGGGGCGAGTGTTCAGTATGCCTAACTGATGCGAGTGAACAATCTCTGTCGTTTACTGTATTTGAAATCCACATATTTTTGATTAAATTTTCCTACTAAAAACTCAAAAGATCATGAATACGTGATGAATGTTTAGATTTAGATTATTTGTTCATTTAAATTATAACTTTAATCCCAAGGAAAACAGCGAAAATGGCATACGTCATCTTAAATCAGAAATATTCAACGTTGTGTTGAATTATGTTATGCTGGTAAAACAAAGTGCACTATTTTAAAAATATTGCAAACAGTGATAATTATGAACTGTAATAAATCACTATCATTGATTTACTTTCAACATATGAATGAGTAACAATAAATTAAATATTTTTAAGTAATAAATTGTAAGTCTAATTCTGTAATAAATTGAAACGTTTTATGAATGAAGTCACTAATTAGTTTAGAAAAGCAAATATTTCTCTCTTCATGGATGGTACTTCATTCTGCATGTCAAACAAAAGATTTCATAGATTGGAGATAGATATGAATATTAAAGGTAGTTGCTTATCGTGGTAGATGGATCTGAGTAATATTTTTTTTATGAATTATGACAAACTTAAGTTTTTTAATTTTAGACTTCGAAGAACGCCTTCCACAGATTTGATTTTGAACCCCTTACACTTGTACGAAACTAAAACATTCCCTTTCCTTATAATTTAACATAAATTCAAAATTTGTAAGCCATATTAAAAAGGTATAAAAACATAATTGCTGTGTTTTATAGTTTTAAGGTTATCTCTAACTTTGATAATTTTTTGACAGAATATTTGGTTAATTTGATCATTCTTTGACTATGCGATTCCCGTTTGGAAATACTTGATGAAAAAAACTTTCAAATTACAAAATAATTCACTAAACGCTATCAACGGTATACATAGTGTCATCTTCAAACCAATTATAAAATTCTGACTCTTCCCTTACTTGCTTTAATAGTCTTGTTTTACATTTTTATTTGTTTTAGCGAATTTCCCCTATAGGGAAGAAGCTATTACCGTAGGTCTCATGGTAAGACCTAAGCCCAAGACCATGATAACTTTTCGTTTTGGGGCCCCCAGAAGCAAAAAACACCATTAGTTCAAATTTTTATATATATATATATATATATATATATATATATATATATATTTATATATGTGTCTGTAAGCACGATAGCGCTCGCAAAAGTGGTCCGATTGGAATGACATTTGGCATAGAGGTGTAAAGTAGTAATTATTCGGATGAGTTCGAAAACCAGCCCGATCGGACCACTGGAAGGGGGGGTAAAGGGGGGTAAACCCCCCCCAAAAATGGGTTTGTTGGGGTTTTCACATAGAAAAATAAAATTAATCCAATTTTGATTAGCACCATTGAATTCAGCTCGAAAAAACAAACAATTTAGTCATTTGAATCATTGCTCTAAGTACGTTAGTTACAGAGATATTGAAAGTGGTAAACACAGTACGTTGTCTCAATGTTAACCTTATGGGAAATAAGTAAAATTCTATCCCTCGCTTATTTCTTAACATATCTTAATAAAACTTGGTTGGTGGCTTCATCTAGATGAGATTTAATGTATTTTAGTCTTAAACGAAAGAAATTTCCATTTTTGTGGCAGCAAACCTGCATACTCATTCCCCATGTTATCCTTATGGGCAATTAAAAAATTCTATATCTTTATTATTTCTAAATATATCTTGATATAACTTGGTATATAGCTTCTTCTAGATAATATCTACTAAATATTGAAATCAAACCACCTAGTTTAAACATGCCTGCAGCAGCAAACCTGCATAATCATTCCCCATGTTATTCTTATGAAGATTACGAAAACATGTCATGTCTCACTACATTGTTGGAAGTATTTTTTGGCATTTTAAATTCGCTGAATATGCAGGTCTGCTGCAATGGGGTATTTTGTTGCTCTTATGTTATATTTAAAAAATCAACGCTGCATTATTTTTCGGCAATAACCAATTTGTTCCTTTTGTCTTTGTTTTATTTTTCAACTAGCCAAACAGCCTTTGTTTTATCTTTTAACTTGCTTTTCATAACGTCAAAAATGTATAGAGCCATTTCATAATCTTCTTTTTTGAGTAACGAATAATTATTGGATTAATAGAATTTTTCCTAATATTCTTAGCTCATAAAACATGAATGTAAGAAAACTCATTAATAAATACAAAAACGTTTTAGAAAGCACTTCTTTATAATTGCAATATTTAGTTTATATCGGCCTAATTCATTGATACACATTCATCCTTATTTCAAATGTTAAAGATGCAAAATTACCAATATAAATTCGGATTGATTAGATTATTATCTTCATTGTATTCTCCTAAAATCCAAACATGTTACGATGGCTCTTCGCCACAGCTGGGTCATTATTTTCAACGGCCATTGTTTCCTCTAATTCACAGAGGAAATTGTTAAATGAAAACTTCAAAACCCGTTACACATTCATTATTTGTTATAACTTACTTTCCCAAGAGGTTTCCATAAAATTTACTGTTTACCATCTACTGTACCCGAATATTCACACTCCAGACTATATTATATAAATTATTGTATTGTGAAGTTTTTAAAATCAGTAATATTTGTAATCGGCGTCAGCAGAAACTGTGGGTGAAGGTCAAATTAAAAATTGGGCCAGCTGATCATAAGCTCATTTGGTAATATCAACTGGCCTGTTTCAGAGCTTTACCTACACTTGCTGATTCTTTTGAAGCCAATTTTAGATAAATACCTAACACAATATTAATATGTATTTGTAAAAATACATTTATTTTTGTTATCATTTGTTAAAACTAAACCTACACTAAAACGATATTTATTGATTCCAATAAATGTTATCAAACCAAATATGCAACCTAATTAGAACGATATACAGTACATGATTTGTGTTTATAATTCGCAGAATGATGGGGTTGAAGTGACGCGTGGAAGTTTGCCAATTGTGTTCGTCGATTCAATCGCCTCTTCTCGTCTCGTTGGTTCCCAGAGCTCGAGATACATTACCTAACAACTCGCCGCAATTTAATTGTCTTGCATCGCTGCTCCTTCATCTAAAGTTACTTGGCCCCTAATGGTTTGGAAGCATTTTTTTACTTGTGGGCTGATCTTCGGATTTGTTAGGCTTTCAAAGAGATCATGTCAAATTAATTTGGGCTTTGTCGGTAAAATATAAAAACTTACCTTTACGATTCTACAGACTCTTATTCGTCTAAAAGTATTCCAGTTAAAATATCCAACCAAGCGAACTAACACTGCTGGCCACTACAAAATGTAATTCAAATCTGTAATCCTACAAAATAGAGGTGTTTCTGTCTATTTTTTCCGTGTAAATACAACAACTATCGAACCGTCAGGGCTGAAACCCCCCCCCCCCCCGTGGGGCTGAAGGTACTTTGGTATTATAAGGAGGCCACCCTCATACAGCGCGCTGCGGCGGTTATGTTAGGTTAGGTTATCATAAATACGTTAGTAGAACTTTCCTCATTTCGTTAAGAATCGAACGATACCAGATGAGTCATATCTTCGCCCGCCAAATCCCCTTGAAGTAGGCCTATGTCGGGTCGTTGACCGGAGTGTGTGCATCACATGCCTACAGGATTTGGCGGGCGAAAGTATGACTCATCCGGTATCGTTTGATTTGTAACGAAACGAGGAAAGTCCTACTATCATATTTATGATAACTTAACCTAACATAACCGCCGCAGCGCGCTGTATAAGGGTGGCGATCGGGTATTGCCGCTACAGGCGGTGACGCTTTACCTGCCGACATCGCTGCCTTCTAAGAGGCATAACACAAAGACCGCTCATCATAATTATGTCAAATTTGGACAGTAAGTCAATTAAAGTATGTTCTCCCCAATTATATATTTATTTTTGGTGTCCAGTTAAAAAAACCTCTCTAAAAATAGTAGCCTCCGTATAATACCAAAGGACCATGTTCTCAAAGGTAGATCATAGATCCAGCTAAATATAGGGCTGAATACGTCCTTAAAATTCCGTCGGCCTTCACCTCGCATGCTTTTTACGTGCTTTTTTTGTAATAATGTTTGAGAAGTCAGTGGATCTTATACGGCTTCCATATTAACTACTGTTAATTTTAAAGGTATTTATCTAACCGTTCGAAAAAGGGTACTACAGCTAGTTTTATCTATGTCCAGCCATACACAGAATTAGCCTTATACATTAGTCGTACAAACCTGGTATTTGAGGTCTTACTCTTTCACTATAGATGCTTGCTGTAAAATGTTTTTTACAAAATTAAGGCTACACATTGAAGGACTCTAATGAATCAATATTAATAATCGTTAAGGAATATTTTAATTATTGAGCCTTACTTTAGATATATATTTTTAAATTATTAATCACATTTTACAGAATGATATAGAATCAAGCCACATTTTCAAAATGGAATTTCCATAGGAGAAGTTACTTTAAGCTGTAACGTTGTGGTTACATTCAAACATAGTATTACTTAATCGCTATTTAATAACCAGTTGTACTATTTTAGTATGTATTCAAATTCATTGTATATAACATTGGTTAGTTTTGTTCTTATTCTGGAGTACACGTCCTCGTTATTTTTTTTTTTTGTATTTATTAAAATACAATTTTCGAGCGAGGTATTTATTAGTTGTGTTGGACATTGACGAATTAAACTTCAGAAATAATAATTTAGATTCGATTTAAATAATTAATTTGTGATAGTGTAGGTCCAAACAGTGTAGGGCCTACCTTTAAAATTAATGATACTTTGGTTCCTTTTAATAATAGAAATGATTAAGTAAGATAGAAATTCTCTCTAGGCATTTTGCTATTTAGTTTGCTATAGTCGTATCTTGTGGTTGAGAAAAGTCCGAAACTTGAGATATCCACAGATAGATTGAAAAAGAGCAGCTGCAAGGTAGAAGATTGACATCAATCAGCATGAACGAATTGACTGTCAGACTCAGACTTACCTATCTGTACACCGACTATATCTGGACCTTATATTGCACGGAATAGTTTAAAAACAGTGCTAATAAATGTTATTTATTGTTCATTCTATATGTCCTTAATATTTTTTTAGGTTTTAAGGCGTCGTCAAACTTAATAATATTAAATAATATTCTACCTTTTCACCAGTGAACAAAATTACAACCGTGTATCAATAAAATATAATATATGGTCTGGATATAAGTATAAAGCTTACATATTTTGATTCTTGCACAGTAAAAATCCCCTCTCTGATATAGGGGGATGAAGGTCTAGTAATTTATAATGATAGTCTGCTTCGTAAATAACGTTACTTTAATTCTATGCAATTAACTCAGTTTTTCCCACTGAGGTAGGCCTTTAATTTATAAGCTATTAATTTTAATTTTTATATAATAATAATACATCATCCCTACATTATAATGTGCTGTATATGTAGCAACATTGAGACCGAAGGATTTCAAAAACAGTTTTTTAGTGCGCAACTATTCCAGCAAGAATCATTTACGACAAATTTCAACTCTGGAAATTCATTGTTGGTTCTCACAGGTTGTTATTTACCAAAATCAGTAAAAATTTTAATTTATTGTTTTCAAGATACTAGCGCTCTTTACAAACTAACAAAATATTTAAAGTCTTTATATATATACTTAGAAAATAACGTTTAATCGTTTAATGAAATATGTTGATTTAACTAATATGCATAATTTTTCCATGAAAATTAATTAGAAATTTATGAGAGCAATACACGTGATTAACGATGACTGCGGCAAAGCCATGGTCATGTTCATTCGTTTGAACACTAATTAACCTTTACTCTTATAAGGGCCGGAAAATATCACACACCACACGAAAAATTCTTCATGAAAACCCTGGTAGAATAAATAACATTACATGGTTTTTGGTGTTTTAAAGTTGATGTTTCATTTATCAATCCTTTACCGTATTTTAATTATTGTACAATAACACGAATTATGGAATTCCGATCATTCGGTTTATTTCCATTAGGAAGAACAGTGCATTTGCACTTTGATCGAATTTTACAAAGAGCCTTAACTTATTTAGGTACACTATGAATTTTATTTCACGGATTCCTTGAGTTGTGTAACAGCTTTGATCTTCGGAGTGGTCTCTGTTTTTCAACTGTTTCATTCCTCTTCGATGTTATCGTTATTCTTTTCAGATCATTTTGCATCCAATTAATTTTTGCAATGTAGCCAATAGACATATCTTACAATAACTATCATAATATCCAACCTCAAGAATTCCTGAATGAAAAATAGTTGCTCTTTGCTTCTGGAAACTACTTTGTTGCAACTTCTTTATCTAGTTGAAGAGAACATTTATTTAAAACTAAAATGCTTAAAAAGAAGAAATCTTGGGTGTTAATTATGCTCATGACCTGTAGTAATGCTACACAATGTTAAATAAAACTTAAAGTGGCTTTAGAAAATAGATATTACAGATAAAATGTGGTCATATGTTAATCAAAGCAACTGTACTCTACCTTTATTAATAATTTTTCTCAACTTAATGTTTCCAAATAATTACTTAAATGCTCCTACTACTAAAACTTAAAACCTATCGTATCCCTTATATCTTAACATACTTCAAATATCTTAACATAAATAATTGAAGCATTGAATTTCACGTTATACTTTCTCAGCTGTATTGTAAACAAGAAATGACGTGGCTTTGTACAGTCCGAGCCAAGACAGTGGGAGGGCCGACTGTACATCACAAAGCTGTATTATTGTGGGGGATCTGGTGTAAAGAAATGTGAATAATGCCTCGTCTTGGCTACACAAAGAGGAGAAGGGGAATAGCGGCTTAGACCATCAACTGCGATACAAACCAGTCGACAAACAAGCATCGTTTCCTAAGTGACAATTGGACAGAAACTATAATACTATGTGTTACAGGATGATTCAATGTATTCAATGAAATACATCTTATAGGTTAAAGATTAAGTGGGGTTTTCTGCAATGAGCATGGGCTATTTTAAGAAAAAGGTTATATCTATAAAATCCTTGAATGTACTATTACGTCCATTAGAAAATTAACGCTATTAACGCTATTGCTTCCATTAACGCTTATTTTGCTTTTGACGTCTTAACATGCCCCTGCAAATCTAAACATTTTCATATAGTTATTAAAACACTTTTCTACTGTGAGTATTAATAATATTATTCTTTCTTTGAAAACGACTACGAATGTAACTTTATGACTGTTGGCATAGTTCTTACTTTTATTTAATGATAAAATTTAATTAATAAAATATAACGAAACCTAACTTGTTTATTTTTGCAAACATTCACCACAAATACTATTCAAGCAATTATCCTATGGCATGGTATTGCAAGGAACGTATTTCTATATATGAGCTCTGGGAAGTATAGAACGTCTGTAAAATAATAAGGTTTACTACATACTCGTTTGAATGTTATAACTTAATATTGTGACCCACCAAGGGAAAAGGACCTTATCTTTGCTGATAAAATTTTACAGGACAGCAAGTTTTAGAGAATAAAAAAAATATTTTCGTAAAAAACATATTTTCTGATTTTTGTTGTTTCTTGCTGTTTGTATGTTTCCAAACAATATTTGCTCCATCTTAAATCTGAATTTAACTTTTAAAATGGTTAAATTATTTTTTTCGAAACCCTTGCAATCTGGAGAAAGGGGACCTTGGCTTCTCCGATGCTATTTTAATGATTTGAAGTTAAAAAATCCGTGAGTTCTGTAGGGTTTAAATGCAGGACTTGCTAAGCCCTGATCCAGGAATCATATCATGAAAATGTACAGGAACTTCCAAAAGAAGTAGTTGACGACGTAGCTCATAGCCCAAGAGAAGTTTCACAACATACAAAAACATACAGGATGGTCAACAAATAAACAAGCAAAAGCACATATACCTAATATAATGTCATATTTTGTTGAGATTTATTAGAATAAATTCTTATTTGAGTATAAAATTAAAATTAACCTTAGTTTTTATCATGTAACAAGACATTTTGTCTTCAAAATGTTGTGTTTTTTTATTACTCCTATCTATTTCAGCAACATTTGGCAAGAATACAAACAATTGACACAAATTCGATGAAGGATTCATATTCAGCTTTGAATTTTTGACATAATTATATATAAAACATAAACAATAATGTAGAAAGTAACAAAAAAATAGAAGTTGGAAATTTGCAAAACTTTAGACCTCGATTTCCTAAAATTGATGTTTTTAATATTTCAAATTCAAAAATTTATAACTCAGGAAAGATGAAGAAATCTTGAAAATTCTTTCACCAGTTTGTTTTGGTGTTTTATGTAAATTAAGGATATATAAAACTCAATTTCGAAAAAATGGAAGTTGAGGTCCCTTTTACCTTGGCGGGTCACATATAGATTTATAACGGAGCACTAGAATTTAAAAACTAAATAATAGCTACCACGCTAAAAGGGTAGAGGGAGGAAACAGAGACGTCTCTTTTTGAACTCTTAAGAAAATATTTAGCGCAAAATTTGTTGTTTTCTGATTCTAATAAAATTCTCCTTTTTACATTTGGTTGACAATAGTAAGATTTGTGATTCCCAAGTGAGCCTGACTATTCAAGTACTCGGCAACTAAGTTCCAGATAACAATATTGGTTTCCAATACTTTAATTAAATCGAGTTATCGGGCTTAATCCATGCAATTAAATTAAGATGCTTCCCTTTAATATTTAATGCTGCAAGATGTAGTTATTTATCACTAATATCAATCTTTTTGGGCGTAATGATCTTTATTTACACATTAAAACCATGCCATAGGAAGAATATTCCCTTATTACACATATTGTATATTGGGTCGTATGAAAGTGCATTTTCTGATATGTATTATTAACTTATGTATGCAGATAATAATTTTTTTCTTCAAAAGACAAATACCTAATCCACCTTTTGATGATTTAAAACTATATGAAACATGATAAAAAATATTTTAACCAAATAATTAAGCATTTTAAAATTGTAAAAAAAACTTCCTTAGTCCCTTGCGGGATACCCTAAATTAGCCTATAAAAACTCTTAGCATCAAATCTCCCCCAATTACTAACTGTGACACGTATACCGATTATTAGAATGGCACATACAGGGGACATGCAGAAAAACTAATATACGGATATCGAGTAGGAGTACTAAGGAGTAGGTAGGTTAATCACATTTTAATACTTAGTTGAAGTCTGATAGAAAAAAAACTTATGTCAGTAAGTTAGTTTTGTGCATTTTACAATTTTTATTTTTGCTATTGTATATTAATAAAACTTCTCTTAGTCTTAATCATTTTTGGAACATACCTTAGTTACAAAACAGCAATCAATTAATGCAAAAAAGTTTGAATAAACAAATTTAATTTGTAATCACAAATTAACAGCTCTATTTGACAATCGTCTACGTTTGTAAAATATTGGGTCCAGGAATATTACAAAGCCTAGATGGTTTAGATGGAACAATGATGTGACATTGAACATCCCTAAGCGTCTATTAGGCAAATGTAACGTCACTTATAGCCTATTACACATCTGCTGACACAGGCTTAATGCATTGCACATAACATCACAAGGTATTATGTATAGGGCCATGAACCACTTATAGTAACGATCGTTACTGCTATTTACCGCTCAGATGATATTTGTGTATTTAACATCTTATTTCAAGGCAATAAATATGATAATACAAATGAATAACAGCGTGGTTAGAAATTAAACTGATAAAAAGTTCAACATAATTTAAAAATAAACTGACAAGCACAGTTTTTATTGAATAAGCTTTAACTTCCTGTATTTTTTTATAATCATTTAATACTGAAAAAAACATTTCTACATAACCAGTTTTAGTTACTTTGTACTACATTCGCAATACCATATTATCACAACAGTCATTTTGAACTAACGAGAATATCGACAAGGCAGAGGAAAGGTACAGCTAAGCATTTTCGAACGGTCTAGAAATCCATCAAATAATTTACAATGTAATATATTAACAAAATCTGTATTTTTTCGGAATGGTAATACTAATTTAAGTCAATAATTAACTACTTCGAAAATAAGTAACCAACGTTATGGAAAACAATGATCACAATGGATTCTTTGGCAAGTGTTTATACTGTGTTTTATATCTAAAATCAAATTCTAAATATTCCTTATTCATAGTACACGACGACAAAAAACGCAAATACAAAAGTTCAAAAATCTCAAAACCCTGGATCGAAGCTTTTAAACACAGATTTAATAATATTTTTATACGAACCATCAAGTGAAGGAATGATATTTTCCGAGCTGTTGAGGTTGGTTAAGGGCTAATTTGGTTTGAAATGAATATATTTTAGTGGCAACGTTGGCGGCCCTTGTCTCGACCAATGACCCCCTCCTCCCGACCGTTCTGACCCCATGCACTTGGCAGACTACTGCTTGATTGGCAATAAAATCAACGTGAATGGGTTCCAAGGCTAAATTCTGTTTGTAAAATTGGTGCAAACTAAAAATGAATTTAATTCCCTTTAATATCTTGGCATATCTAAATCCTTAGCTCTCTTAAAAATACGTTGATATTCATATTAAATATTTAATTTTGCAATAATATTACACTATTGCTTAATTGTTTACTGTATGAGTTTAGTTTTAAATTTTCGTAAATGTCAAATGTGAAAATTTTTTTAATTAACTTTTCCTGCGAAATGCTACGGTTGAACGGTTTTGAGCTGTCTAATGTGGTAGATTTTTAAAGGAAATTTCAACGCTTTCCAAAGGTTATAACTATTTATTTTCTTACTTTTCATCGCTAACAGAACGTAATAAATAAACATACCATATAAAACAAGGCATTATACAAACATACCTAACAAAGCATACCTGAACATACAAAGTTTTGTTACTACTTATTGATAAGTTCTATGGATAATAGAATATGATACTATTACTTCCATATTCGATTCCAAGCATCTTAAAAATTATTTAGAAGATATTAACCACCAAAGAAAATTTATTGTTTATTTTAATAAATAATTAAAAGTATATTCGGTTTTATAGTTTATTTCTACTTTATGTTTAATCAATTTAGCTTTTTTAATGGTCTGAGTACATAAAATATACATTACAAAATCAGTAGCCATTCTTGTCTACAATGAAAGGGTTTTCTAAATATTCGTTATTATTTTATAGGAAACATGTTTCTATTTTATAATCTGAAAATTTTCATTTCAATTGAGGTTATGTGATATATAAACATTATCAAAAACAAATTGTCAATATACGATAACGTATGGACAACAGTCTTGTAGAGGAGAGTGATATCTTTGTATACAGAGTGTCGTAACATCATTTGTTTATCTTCTCGCCCCATCAGGACCTATCCCCCCCCCCCCCCGCCAGCTCCCGCTGTCATTAAGGCACTAAACACTGTTTTGCTAACAACACTACTAAAATATTTTATTTGAGTCATCACCAGTTTTACAGTAACCATTTTGCACTTTTGGTTATTACGGTGTCTCTATCTCTGTAGCTAAAGTTTTCAAACTAAGCTAAACATACTTAAATTTTTTTTCAGATTTTGGTCATATTATTTTAATATTTCAATATAATTTCCATTTGAATTCATCTATTTAAAACGAATTAGTGATTAAAATAAATTAAACGTTTCAACAACTCTTTAAACACTCAACCAAAATTTCATTTAAACATAAATCAAGATTTATAAGCCAAAATTATCTTTACATTATATACAGCAAGCTATGAAATATACAAACTAAATAATTAAAAAATTAAATTAAATTACCCTAATTACTTTTTGTGGTAATGTTCAAACCAAAAACTGTTTCCCTTAGTATCTAATTAATTGGAGGACAAATTCTTTATTAAGTAAAGAAACTCGCAATATAAAAAATAAAAATCTAGAATTTTAAGTTCTGACGACTGATTATATTTTTGACTTTCCTATTTTCGTTTCACCATCCTATCTACGGGCAAGACAAAGCGTTATTTACTTTCCATTCGACCAGTGTAACCACAATAATACCGTTTAAAACGTTCAATCACTTGATCACGATTGACTTGCTCTGGGCAGTACGAAATTGCATCTCCTCTTATTTTATTACTTACAAAAAATGGAATAATTTGTCATTAACTTTTCCCCTTTTGGTAATAAGCTAAATCTTATTTAGATACAAACCATAAACATTCTGGATATTAAAGGCTCTCAATATTTTTATCAACGATTACACTAGGTGTCGAAAAGAAGCGGACAGCTCTTTATATTTTTGGTATAATTATATAAATAAAACACTAGGATTACGTTTTGAATTTAGCTACCAATGTTTTGGTAAATTTATCTGCCACATTCTAAAAGGGGTACATCCTGTACTAGAATTATTATAATATTTTTTATGTGAGTATTTTCTTGCCATATTTTGCGTTTCTTTGAAACACTCTCTTCCGGCAACTAGTGTCAAAAGAAGAAGAAATCCGGATAATGAATAAATCGTAATCAGGGTGGGCTATATTATACCACATTCTAAACGTATATCTTTGAACACCATACCACAAACCGGGTACCAAAAGGAGGAAGATAAGCAGGGTAGGTATTATTATACCACATTTTACAGGCGTATGTTTAAAAAACTTGATGCCTCAAACTGGAATATCAAAAAGTTATCTCAAGAGCATTTGTAATTTATTTAAATGCACACGATTTTTATAAATATTGAAAAGTTACAAACAATCCTTATGACTTTATTTTTGATTCTCAGGTTCGAAAGGTCACTTATATTGTGTACCACTTAACATACAATCAATGACTACACAAAGAGCCAAAAGCCAAAGTTTTTCCCAGCGATATAAAAGCTTCAGTAAACAAATTGTCACCCGATCAGTCTCGAGGCTATTGTCAAGGGATGGATGTGTGTAACCAGTTCATCATTGGTTTATCTGGCGGGGCGAGATAAAGCTGCCAACAAGGTTTACTCCCTGGATGGTTTTATATTTCATTTTCTCTCTTCCGAAATGTAATTTAGAAAAAGATTTACATTTGCAAAAAGTATTTGATGATACGGTGATTTAATCATGACAAATATAGGTGTATTATAATTACGTTTTGCCTAATTTAATATCCTTAGTTTGAAAAACAAAAAGAAGGAGAGAGCTTATGGCTTGACATTAAAAAAGTTTACTTATCTCTGCAAATTTGATCTTATTTTATTTTATCAGCGTCAGCATATAAAAATCCGTTTTTCCAACTGATTTTAATGTACATTGATCATATCAAATCAAAATTGATATCATGCCACATAAACTACAATAATTTCGCTATTATAATGTAATTTGATATCCCGTGAATTTGAACATTTATGTACTTTTAAAATCATTCATTACTTACATCTATCTGTTATTTTGATTCAATAGGCTCGTATGATTTCCGCTTCTCTTTTGTCGTCTCTGTGTATGTATTTCATGTGTGAAATTCACCGGTTTATTTATTTTTCTAATAAACCTCAACATTGGTATACTTACATTTCAAACATCAGCTGGAAGATATACGTTACACTTAAGAGCTTACTAAGAGTATTGACGAATTAGTTTCACCGTGATCTAAGCAAAAAAAATCTTCATTCATCTTCATTCGGTTTAAGCAAAAAAAAATCTTAAATTTACTCACAAACTCAAACGATTTTCCTTTAGTTTTCAAGAAATATTCAAAAAGCTATTACCATACGTTGAATAATTATGGGGAAAAAATCACAACTACCTAAACAATATAAATATATCTCCTATAGTTTCAATTTTAGTACGCTGCCAAAGTAGTTCAAAACTAAATCCATGTCATACTGTTTCATCGCACGGGCCTTTTTACACGTTGCCTTAAATTACTGAAATAGAATTAATTAGATATTTTAAGACCAAATTTATATTAATATTAAACTGTAAAATAGAATTTATTAACCTACTATGGTATTAAGTATGATGATTTCTTAGTCGTGCGCTCGAGTGGGGCTCTGCAATAAGCCACCAGATATTGCACCTCCTTGAATTCAGAATTGCTTCTCAAGCTGTGTTAAACCTTTATTTGCTTCTCACGAAATCACCATTTAATTGAAAAACTTATTTAGCCTGCAACAACAATATGATATTCTCTTGATAATATATGAAACTGAAAACAATAAAATACATCCTATTTTCAATTTTAACGACTAATATTTACTGAAACTGATTACAATGAATATATAGTGTGTTTTTTTTAACGCAACCAAATTTAAGATTGAACAATGCACATATAAAAATTAAATGAGTATTGTTTTGTTAGTCTTTACATCTTATACAACCTAATATATAAGTTTGATATCATTTAGCTTACATTATGTGTTCAAACGATCCGCCATTCACATTTATACAAAGTTGCGCTCTCTCTATCAAATTCCTTAAAACGTTTTGCAAAGTACCTTTTTGAATTTCTTGTATTAAATTTGTTTTGCTTGTTTTGAGGTGATGAATATATCCTTTGAATTGTTTTCGTAGGCTTTATTTTTAATGTATCCCCAAAGAAAATGTTATATAGTGGGGTCAAATCCAGGATCTTGGGGGGGGGAGTAACCCTTCACTGACGAAATAAAGTTTTGGGTTGCATTGGAAAAAACATTCTGTAGTGTGTTCTTTTTTTCCTTAACCACCTTATAATCTACATTCCTACCTTACACGTTGGCTGAAAATTTATTTCAATAACAACACTCTTATGATGAATTCCTAGTTGCTTTTTGGTAAAATATTTGTGAGTCAATAATCATTATTAGAATATCCAAAAATAGCAAGGATTATATTCAAATATGACAATTACTATATATATTCTATAAACCTCAACTGCCCGTTGAGCCAAAGGCCAATAAACCTGTGCGGCGATCTTAAGACAGCGAGGTACCGTAGTCCGCAGTATTAGTCGCATAGGCCAGCCAGATGTGATCGCTCGTGGTGAAACAGTCGCTTGACGCTGGGATCGAACCAGCAACGTTTGACACACGGTGACAGTGCTTTACCTCTGAGCTTCCACCACGATAATTTATGTTCCGTTAAATTGTTTTATTACTTTAACAGTACTAATAGTTTGTTCATAAAAAAATTAACTTTCTTAAACGCTATTGTTTTTATAATAAATCAAGAGCTCATATTCTGGAGATTTTTTACAGTTCCCCCTTTTGCTAAAAAATAAAATTCAACATTATTTCTGTATTACTCTTATTTTATATTACATCAAAAACACAATACTATCCCTTGTTTAAATTATATCACCGTTGCAAAGGAGTAGGACGGGCGGTCCTGGCCTCGGTATATTATAATACTCCGAGCGATGAAAGATAAATCTTCCAACAAGTTTTATGGCCACCACTGGCTTATTTGATGTTTATTCCCAAAGTTCAGGAATTTCTGTATAAATCTTCAGGTCTAATACCATCATAAAGGATGGAAATAACCTGAATGTACCTGAACTCTTTTGTACTATCGACAATGAATTTTACTATCATACAATCTTGAACTTGAACACTGATATGTGATTGCAGTGTAGTGCTACTTTAAATCATAAATAAATTGTTTTCTTTGTTAACACCAACAGAATTTAAAAATATCTTAGTTTTGAAGGTTTTCATGGAAATAAAATGCAAATGTTGAGAGGTTATTGAGCATATCATTTATTGAGCCCGTGCGTGACCTGTAAATCAGTAGTCCAATGCACTAGGCTGTTGGGTTGTTCACCCCTTTAATATTTTTGTTTATTTAATGTTATTTTAATTTTGTGATATTCCTACCTAATTTATGTAAATAGGCCTAAAAGTAATTTAGTTCATTGTAATTGGTCTCTTATTTGCGTCATGGCGTCTGAAAACTATATATTGAGTAAGGTAATTACTTTTTATAAGCTTTTAGCAACAATTATGTATAAGGACAGATAGTTTTACTATAATTTCATTTAATTCAGTTTGATGCCTTTCATTTTTAACCAATAAAGCTTTTTTTTTAAACAATAGATCAGTTTGCGCAAAATTGAAAAACAATTTTACAGGAGCAAACTGGAAAAATAACCGTATTATGACAAATATGATACAACTTGAATTAATACATTTTAGTAACTGCATATGAAAATAATATTTAATGTTTACTTTTTATAACTATTGATTTAGCATAATAACAACTAACTTCTCTTTTATGTTAACTGAAGGTAAATAGTATATATAAAAGAAAGCCTTTATGAACGTAAGATGGAGTTAAATTCTACTAGGCTGATTCCATCTCTTGTAACTTATTGTCAATACCTTATAAAGGAAATATATGTTGATTTTTTTTCTTTTTATGATAAGGGGTAAAATCTAGTATTGAATTTTTTTTATGATACAACTTTTCAAAAAGTAAAAACTAAAATAATAATTCAATCAATTATATTATATCAGCATCCCTGAGTGTGTTTTTGAATTTTATTAAAAACCAGTTTATGAGCAGTTTTATAGAATGGGGAATAGTAAACAGCATTGCAGTAACTCAATGATGCAACAATAGGATGAATAATTCACTCGGTAGCTGCAGGATGTTGTATAACATAGAGTTTGTTTTCACAAACAATGAATATATGTGAATATACAAATAAAATCAGTGGTTTGCTATCAACGTACCGTATTGTTATGTTATACTGTGATTTAAGTTTAGTAAAACAAAATGTGTGCTGAGTTTTTTTCTGAATTATGATGGATGACTACACTTAAACATAGTAACATAGTTGTATATGTATGCAGATTTGTAGAACCAGAGATGAAAGACTTCATCTGAAGTAGAACCTATGGAACTTTATGGTTTTTAGAATATAGAAATGGCTTTAAATAATTCGTGCTTATTTTAGAAATTTACAGTAACAAATTTTTTGTTGTGAATAATTTTCCCCAAGAAATTTTTTTGCCAAGCTTCAAGTTTAAGAATTGAACAACCCATGGTTAACTTCATAGGTTTCCATTTCGTTTCCCAAGCGAAATACTAAAGATTAATAAAGAAATAATTTAATAATCGTAATGATTGTGCAGTATTTTATAGAATTTATAGTAATTTACATAGAAGTATTTAAAAACTTTGTTGATATATGATCAGTCGGCTTGTTTGCTTATCTAGGAGAGTTCCACTTTTACTTCCAAATAATTAAGTAATACTACTAGGTAGGTAAGTGCGACCTGTAAGTACTTATCAGGCCATAATAACCGTTTTAAAATAGATACATTCATGCCACTACACCTATTGCACTTTAACCATTGATGTTTTGATAGTTTTTAGAAGAGAGAACAATCCTGGCTGTTCTGTCCCATTTCAGCCAACCTGAGTTTTTCTACTTAAATTGAAAAGGCTTATCTTTTGGTCGCTTGCCAAGAAGGATGTAATACACTTTTATTTTTCCATGAGACCACATGATACTGTGTTAAAGGTAGTTTAACTCCATTGTGAAACCAATTTCATTTGTTTCTTCTTTAGATGCGAAGACTTCAGGCATTACTGAACTGTGCCAATTTTATAACTATTGATTTTGCAACTATCTTAATGACTAACATTGATAGATTATGAAGTAAAATTTTAAATGAATTTGGTAGCTTTGGCATAACTTCTACACTGAATAATATCGAAATCGGTCCTTAGGTATCAAAAAATTCTTATTAAAACTTGGCATTACATTATACAGGGATTTTTAAGTTCGTAACTTTTTAAATGAGAACCTACCTCAGAGGTGAAATGAAATGAAATGAAATGAAATGAAATGAAAAAATTGTTTATTTCCAGTAATATTAACAAAAAACAAATCTTCCATGAATTCAAATTACAATTCAATAGTTGGTAATTACAAAGAAAATATAACTAAATTGAATGATATGCTAAATTTTAATTACAAAAACATTGTCCATGAAAGATATTTATAACCAAGGAAATAAGCCTTCATGGGCAGGTTGCCTGTGCGAAGGCTTAGCCGATATTACAGTCAGCATAGGTTATTTATTGTGAATAAACTTTTGGAAAAAATTTGCTTTTAATTTTTTAATGCGGAAAAGAGTGGTTTTTAAAAAACTAGACTTGTTGAAAATAATAACAAATAATTTAGAGAATTAACAACGGAGCATGGGAGTGGCAGAGAGGGGAAGATGGCAAAAGGCAGTGTAAAAGGTAGTCAAATGTAAGATTCGGTCAGATCAGGTCCTAGTTGGTGTAAGTAGTAGGGTCAGGTCTGCCTGTACTGAGGAGTGATAAGAAGTTCAGAATCTGTTATTCCCAGTTCAACGAGCCAATCAGTTACATGCTTTTTAAATGATTTCACAGAAGGAGAATTAAAAATTAAGTTATTTGAATAGGTTGTTAAGTTCCGGTACAAAACAGATGAAATGTAAGAGGAGTTGGTGGTAGAGTAAGATTTAGTTAAGTGAATAGCTGGTATTCCTACATTTTGTGAATAGCGTGTGTTATGAGTGTGTGTTATGCTAGTAAATAAGGAGTTAAAATTCTTGTAAATATGAATCATCAAGGTCTTAATAAACAATTGTCTAACGGTAAGCAGTGATAACTCATGGAATAGTACGGTTGTGGGGTAACGAAGAGGTTTCTTAAAACAAATCTTTACTATTAATTTTTGAATGACAAAAAGGGGTTCTAAAATTGTTGGAAACAATCCACCCCATACGATTATGCCAAATGAAAGTAAGGATTGCACATAAGCGTAGTATGCCAATTTGATTTCATTGAATGTTAATACTTCCCGCAGTTGTCTGAAGGCATAAATAAATTTTCTCAATTTAGAGATTAAAAATTGAACATGATCTATCCATTTCATTCTATTATCAAAAACAACACCTAAATATTTATAAGAAGTTACCTTTTGGATAGATTCACAAAAGCAGTTTCTATTTTGGTAATCTCCACAAGAATGAATGATAAGGTCTTGCAAAAAATAATCAGAATTAGATCTCAATGATATAGGCATAAATTTAGTTTTAGAGACATTCAAGGTAAGAACATTTTGATCAAACCATTTTTTTAGGACCATAAGATCTTTGACAGCATTACAACGTACGTTCTCCCAATTAGCACCATTTTGCAATATGAGAGTGTCGTCTGCAAACAAGAAAAGTTTTCCATTTAGAGCTAGTTTAGAAATGTTATTTATGTAAATAAGGAAAAGAATCGGACCAAGAGTGCTTCCCTGAATGACTCCGTAATCTATAGGCCTAATATCACTTGAGATGCCATTAATAACTACACACTGCCTTCTGTCAGTTAAATAACTACGGAACCATGAAAGAGCTACACCACGAATTCCAATATTTTCAAGTTTAGCCAATAATTTACATCTATCAACTGAATCGAATGCTTTTTTAAGGTCCAAAAAAATTAACATACAACGCTTATTGCACGAAATATTATAATCGATATCTTTGCTGATGTCAAACAGAGCATCAGATATATTTTTATCTTGAACAAACCCATATTGATTGCTACTTAAAATGCCATTTAGTTGTACATAAGAAACTAATTGATCTTTTACTATTCGTTCCAAAACCTTAGAAAAGACACTCAGCATAGATATGGGGCGGAAGTTGTTCACATCTGAAAAGTCGTTTGATTTATACAAAGGAAATACTTTAGCTAATTTAAAAATATTGGGGAATACACCGGAAGTCAAACTAAGATTAATCAAGTGAAGGAGTGGATATACAAATATATTTAGATGCTGTTTGAGAAATTCGGCAGAAATTTCATCAATACCGGGGGCAGACCCTCCCCTGAGTGAGGTCACGTGTCGTATGACGTCATGTTCAGTGACAGTATGAAACGTGAATTCCGTAGGAAGTCTGTAATTAACGTCGTTCAGTACTGGGGCCCCACCCGAGTCAATATTACTAGCTAAATTTTGTCCAACTTGAGCAAAAAAATCATTAAAGTTATTAGCAACTTGTTTTACTGTTTCGTTATTTATGTTGGAGATTTCAGGAAAATATCTTCTTATCGGAAATGCCTCATGTTCTTTTACCCTACCGGCCAATTCATTTACAACTCGCCAAAAAACCTTAGGATTCTTACCACTCTCGTTAATTTTTGTTCTATAATAAGTACGTTTTGCATTTTTTAAGGACCTACTGAGGTTTTGTCTAGCATCTAAATATCTAAGTCTTAAATTCTCATTGAATGGTTGTTTTTTTACTTGTTTACTCAGCTTATCTCTGTCCCGAATACTCCGAATCAAATCCAGTGTTATCCACGGCTTTATTTTCTTGAATCTTGTACAATTTTTTGAATATTTTTTAGCATTATGGGTCGAGGTTTTAATAAGAACGTTAAAGTTATCTGCAGATTCATTAATCTCAAAACAATTTAGAACGGTGCCCCAGTCTGCCCGAGTAAGATTGTCGGAGAGTACAGTGCGGTCAATGTAAGTTCGTGGTTCAGTGTCACGTGACCCAGTGTCAGTCGTAGGCGATGCGGCAGTAACAGTAAGAGCAGTGGCAAAGTGATCAGTTATGCTTGTCTGAAAAACTGCTGAGCTTACATTTTTTACAACTGGATAGCGAACAAATATATGATCCAGACAAGACACAGAGTTAACAGTAACACGAGTGGGTTTGTCTATGCATTGCAGAAGGCCACTGCCTAGTAAGCAGTTTAAATATCGGTCAGTGAATGAATCAGTTTTGAGTAAATCAATATTTACATCTCCTATTAAAATGCATTTTTTATTAATTGAAACGTTGCTGTAATAGTCTTCAAGTCCGGTAAGAAAGGTATTTATGTTGCTGTCATGGGTCCTGTACAAAGCTAAAAAATTATAATGATCAGTACACAAAGTAAACTCTAAACTTAAACCAAAAACGTCTCCAATCGTCATCTGTCTGAATGTATAAGTCAGTCGCTTGTTCACAAAAACTACTACTCCGTCGTTTTGATTGAGCTGTTGGTCTGTAGCTATAAGGTCAAAGCCCTCTATACCCTCCCCCCCGGCCCCGCCCCTCAACCAACACTCCGATAGTACAATAAAATCAAGTTGAGCATAAAAAGAATTAATGAAAACTAATAATTCGTCAAAGTTCTTCTGTAAACTCCGGATATTTATGTGAAATACTTTTAACGTAACACCACTCAATTTCCTAGAATAAAAATTTAAATGGTCAATGCTTGTATCTAATGTGACACACGCATCGAAGTTAAGAATGTCATTATCTTCCGAACACAGCATGACCTTCGCACCCAGCCCCCTGCCCAGTCAGGGACACAAACAATACTGCTAAATTAAAACTTTGCCTGTACTATTTCGAAACTGAGGAATTACAATCAATGAGTTTTACAAACTGAAAATAATAGCAATTTGTGGAAACAATATTAAACTGTAAATTATTTTAATTATGAACAATTTATCAGGTGGTTTGGCAGATGTAATGACAATGGATTGGCCCTTCTCAGGTGCCCCCCTATCGCCTGATCTAACACCAAAGATCTGGGACCATGGAAAGGACAAAGTTTATATGCCGCCAATGCCTCAAACGCTCCAGGAGCCCCGTGAAAGAATTCGTATTGCCGTGAATCAATCAACCTCCCGATACTAGCCGGTGTGTAGGAGTATTTATAGCAACGATTGGAAACTTGTTCTATAGAATGGACGGCAATTTGAGTACTTTTAGGGAGTATATATGAACAATTTAAGAATTTTTCTGTCTGTATTTGTATTTTATATCAGTATTTGTTCAGCATTAAGGTCAATGCAACGTTTTCAAAACTAATTAATCATTAAGAAAATCTAACCTCCCGGGCAAAGCTGGGGTTATCAGCCAGTGAAGAACATAAAATGTTTTCTCTTGATTGTAATTATTTTTAAAATGATATAACCACACCCAAGTAAATGGTAAAAATGGGGATTGAACAGCTGATTATCAAAATAGAAAATATTCTCTTTAAACACATGTTTAAATTATTAGTATGGCATAATGAATAAGTGAGATACATGTCATTAATTCCTGATGAATAATTTAGAAACACCATTAACTATAACAAGTTGAGTATTAATTTGAGTTATAAAACATCGTTATATTAGCTTAATTTGATTCGCCTCCTTGCGGTAAATTATCATACAAATAGACGTATTGTCAATAAAGGAAATGTCATTCGCTTGTCCCCACCTTTAAAAATTAACTGCGTTACATGTAGAACGCAATTCACAGATTTTAACATGCTTCACTGTTATATAAACAAAATGAACACTATTTGCATTACTATTTAGTCTGAATGCTATACGAGTCTAAGTCACTAAAAAAATTATATATCTAATAACATTTGACTTGCGGTTCACCGTTTTAGACTTGGCCTAAATTAAATAGTTTTATTACTTTAAGATACAAATTCATTCGACGTTCACTTCCGATGGATAAATTACATTTACCGATTTGCACTCTCAAAATGTTTTAATAGAAAGGAATACAAACTACCATTGTTTTTAATCAAAGGGAAGAACTATACTGAAAGAACATAACGGAAACAAAAAAGGGACATTCGAAAAGGCCTTTGGCATTGTGTGGCCTTGAAACTATTACGGACGTCAAAGTTATAAATTGCAACTGATTTCCCCAGAGCCGCTGAAAATTGTTTCCGCCCCCAGTTAAACGACAAGATTGATTCTCAAGACGCAGTCAGAGCCAACTTAGTTAGCAACTTTGCCGATCTATTTTATCAAAATAAAAATCGAGGTGTGAGAGCTATTTTACTTATCATGCACGTAAGACCAACGTTTTCTTATTTCTTAAAGCTGTACTCATCATAATATGGAATAGCGAAAGGGAATCTTACTTAGCATCAAGATACAAGCAATCACCTCCACAGCAAGTTAAGTTAGAGAACAGAACAAGACGACAGGATTGTTCTCATAGGTAAGGTCCAAAACAGGGAAGGTTAAATCATCAATAACAATTTTTTTTATAATTAACTGATTTCGTATGTGCTGTATATTGTCATTCTGATAAGTAAAACCTACTAAAACCAGGTTGATATATTAATAAATAAAAATATTTTTTGGTGATATAAAGCTTAAAAAAGGACCGAAATTCCAGAACGCAATTTAAATCATTCCTAACTTTATTTCGTGGTATGTGTTTTTTTCGGAGTTTTAAGTAAATTTTGGGTCAACATCAACAACTGTTTTTGGCCGAGCTATATTATCCACAAACCTTTTACTTGTTAAAAAAGATTTAATATAAATGAATAGTGTAATCTGAAGTTGAAGAGAGCGGTTATTTTGTAGCCAGAAATAATATAACTAACTCATGTAAAAAGGGTGATAGCGTTTGGCAGCATATTAAAGATTTATAAAAACAGGGCGAGCAAGTTCATACAACCAACATCGCTCCAAGCTCGTAGGACATCGTATCCAACAAGAAGCATGTTTAGTAGCTTGGCAGAGGCAAATTGTGGTCTTAGAGGCCAATTAATCATCTCACTTAAGAGACTTGGTGTAACATATCTCGTGGGACTCCATCTCGTTACTAAGACTACAACATGACTTCGGAGAGGAACCATGACAGT
Organism: Flexamia atlantica; assembly: GCA_035578135.1. NCBI lineage: Eukaryota > Metazoa > Arthropoda > Insecta > Hemiptera > Cicadellidae > Flexamia > Flexamia atlantica. The sequence continues at coordinate 26,166,732 of JAQJVK010000008.1, read as the reverse complement.
TCTTAAGCGCTAACTTCTTCAAGAGTAAAATCGCGTTCACTATGTAATCATTTACGATGTATACCTTCTTATTTCACTAATTTAATTAGAAAAATAGATTGACAAATTTATTTATTAAAAATATAAAACTGAAAATGTACCCCGTATTATTAAAAAAACTTGGTGAGTTAGAAAACAGGAACTAAACAATGTTAAATACCTACGAATTGTAACTCCGTTGATTTAAAATTCCAAGTCCATAAGTTTCTTATAATTTTTTAAACCATTCTACCTTTGAATTCTTACAGGGTTCAATTTACAGTTAAATAATAGAATATTTCATTACTAGGGGCTACAGTGACGCCTTTCGTACGAGGCCAGGTTTTTCGAACAAGGCTCTTGAGCCGAGTACATAATTAAAAAGTGTAAATATACTTTTTGTTACACCGCTCAATATATTTAATTAATCGCTTAAAAACCAAAATCGTACCAAATGTTTACCTTCAAAAGATTTCTCCCAACGAAGCTTTCATCTTGTTCTTGCAATTTAAATAATCAGCTGATTTTCTGTTTCATTTGTGTTTAGATACAACTATTGATGTATCAAACAAAAAGGAGCAGGACAAAAATATATCTTGGCCAAACAGAGGGAACATATTACTGACACCTCAATTGAGGCCATATTCATTTTTACCATAAGCTAATAGAGCAGGGATGAAACAGCAAATGAGCCGGCATTGACGTTACACGTGTTGGTTCCACAAGTCTTACGGGAGTTAGGTAGCCTTATATTATTGCTTTCTTCTTCTCTGCAGGCCTTGGTTTTACTTACGTTAAAACCAACTGCTGACGTCCTCGATTTTAGCTAATTAATTTCCTCCCTAGGGAGAGAAGAGCTTCCTTAATCCTGCTACGCATGTGATAAAAACCACCGTTTTTGTAGCAGTATAGTGAAAATATTCATTTTAGTTACACAATTTTCTTTTTTAAAGGCCTAATAAATAAAAAAATTCCTTTACTACTTCCATTCCTATCGTGTTTAGGGATAAAATGTTTTAACCACACTCTGTAGAAATTTTAACAATTACTTCAAATTATTTAAACTGTTGAATTCTTTGTTTCTAAATTTGTCTATTTAAATTGTTTAAACTGCCAGTCACTCATTAGATAGCTTATGAAGACTCTCACAACACAATTTGAAATATATTCCGATTAATACTCAATAAAAAAATTAAGATTTTGTGATAAAAGGGAAAGGAAAACGCCGGACGGAACACGCACAATGGCAAACTATCCACCAACTTCCTGCAGTTGATATCTTGTACAAGGCCCTGCTGTGTTTTATCGGAATGACCCTTTTGCTTTAGTGTTACCGACTTTGGATCGAACAGCCTGACTTACTTCTTTAGAAGAGTTATAAATATAATCCCTGGTTTGTTATTTGTGACAAAGGTAAACACAAGATTTGAACTAGGTAAAAAAGAATTTATTTTCTTTATATAATATTGCATTATAAACATTGGCGTCTCAACTGGTTTTAATGTCCTAAATATCAAGTATAAATCCTTTTTGAGATGACGTAAGTATATAAAATGTAAACGAACACGTTTCAATTGATTTATTTTTACCACTTAAGCGTGAATGTTATGCAAAAAATTGTTAACCTTTAGAATATATGCATTAAATAGTATTGACAAAAATGTTATATCAGTCATATTGATGATATCCAGTTAAATAAAATTACAATATAATACTGAGCTCCTTTCATGCATCATTATATCAATAAATTATTTCAGTCATAGAAAGACACAAGTGTCCTAGAAATCCCAAATGAATACCTAATTAATAAATGTAATGTTTGTATTCTTAATCGTTGGCAACATCCAAAATTTGAAAAGGTCTTTAAAAATAAAGCTACTTAAATTACTAAAGAATAACCATATTTAAAAAGATTACGTTTTTTTAAATATCAAGATATTTTTCCATAGTTGGCCTACCAAGATTATAAATAGAATATTACGTGATAAAGCACACATATGCTGTTATACTCTTAGTTTGTAAATAGATACTTGCAATTATTCATTATAATAATTTTACTTATACAAGGAGCAGAATTTGGTTAAATCACAAATATTAAGTGTTTTATTTAATATAGAAAACTCCAAAAAAAGTAATTATATACTTGAACTAAACATGATCTCACAAATTCCACGTATTTCTCACTCACTGAGTAGCTCAGTTGTACTGCGAATTACATTTATTCACGCTCTGACTTTGTAATTGATTTTACGAGTTTGGTCAACCGCACGCGAGGGTCTGTTGACTCAGCTGCTTTTCTTTACCACACAGGTCCTGCTTTAATTACCATTAATTACTTTTTTGTGAATTTAAAAATTACTTTGAGTTGGAAAAATATAGCTAACTTTCAAATGAAAATATCAGTAATCGGTGAAGTGATTTTAGTATTACTTTCCACATAAAACATAACATATCTGCCTATGAGTGTAATTAATAAATTTATTTAACTGTCAGACTTCCCTAAAATAAAATAAAATCGTCATGCTGAAGGGTTAACAGTAAATGATTTCGATTTTGTCCCATAATTCATATTGCCTCAATTATTTATTGACAATTATAGCTTGTTTTATTAATGTTGTTTTGAAACTTAGAACAAATTAAAGTATGCTTTTGTTTTTACACACTTATTTTTTGCGGTGCACTTACCTGTAACAGTGAAAATGTTACAAAAGTCAGTAAAGAATCAAAAGATTTCCTCACATGTCAATCAAAATATTAGTGTAATGTGATTTTATTCCACGTTTAGCTTATTCAATACTGCAAGCGTGATTATAAATCATTAGGTCAGTAGAGCATTAATAATAAAGATCGTTGAAAATCAGTGATAAACCGGTCTTTTTTTAATTTTATTCCGCATTGATTTACCTAACTTAGCTTGGTTAGCACTGGACCTGGTATGTAAACTATCATATTGTCTATGATAGTCTATTTCATCATCCATACACATATGGCAACGGTGCCTTCCGACCCCGATCAATCGAATTACATGACATAATAAAGACTCGATGGTATTGACGTTTTATACTTACCTACGTTTTTCTGAAAATAAATATACTCTCATGATTTAAGTCATTATTTATGCCTACTAATCAAGATATAATTTATTAAAATTATAAAAACAGTGTAAAAGTCTCACAGAAATCCCTCACAGATTACCATGTTGATATGAAATATTCAGCTCGAGCAAAGTATTAGGCCTTACATTGACCATCTGACTTTCAAATTTCTTTCCACAATATAAACACTTTTCGGACCAAATTTCCTATATAAAACACCACACTTAACGAAGGCTGCATGCAGTTCACTATCCGTCCCACATCTCACAACCATCCTATTGATCGATGTTTACTCTCGTTCTGTAAGATGAAATATCAATGGTGAAGGCTCAATTCTAATCATCGGAACAATTTTATACTATCTCTTAAGGTATACTAGTGATTTTAATTCATTTTTCTACAACAGCGAATAAACTGCCAATTCACGCTTTGAAAACCAACAGAAAAACAGCAGTCTATAGAGGAGCGAGCGATAAAGACTTTATCGCTCGCCATCTTATTACTTTATCGCTTGCCAGCTGATTGCATTACTTTGTTACTCTACGTGCTTCAGCCAATCACCGTTGTTTGGACCAGTGCTTCCACTTCTTTTTTGATTCACTTGTTTAAACCTCAAAATCATAATGGCGCATTTAGCTACAATGGACGTGAGTAACTTTAATTGTATTTATCAATTGGGAATCCAAATGTGCAGTATTCAAAAACATGTTTATTTGTATTTTGCGAGTAAAATGTCTTTCTCTTTTTCGCTCCGCTAAGCGTCGCGCGGCCGTGCTTAGCTCAAGCGAGAAAGACCGCTCTTAATACATAACTATTCTCAATCTTCATTTGGCATTACGAATTACTAATCAGTAATGTGAAGAAACACTTATTCGTTCGTTTAAACAAAGCTTTATAATAAAAATATAACTTCTAAAAACATAAAAACATAAACTAATTAAAAATGACGATATATTATGACACTCTTGACGTTTGGGTTGAAATCCGTAGACGACATTGTGCACCATGACATTGATGGTTGACAATGAATTCAATGAATGAAGTGCTAGATAAGGAAGGATGTGAAATAAATTTGAAGCTCGTAAAGTTAGTCATAGTTTTCTGTGGTTATAGGTAGTTATTATATATTGTCTACGTTAAGATACAATGAGTTTTATTAACATAGTTCTGATTGGTACAGTTTTGATTATTGTTAGGTTAAATATTGATACGTTTTGGTGTTAGATCACGTGATACAAATTAATAGTGGATTCTGTGAATTATCGAATCGAGGGAACATAGAGAAGTCGATTGTAAACATCGATAAACACGATGGTTATGAGGTCTGGGATGGGTATTTAACTCCAACTCTTAATAAAAAACAGCTAAAAATAACAAAAATTCCTACCCAACCCTAGCTAAAAATAGCAAACACTGATATTCAATCACAACCGCTCGTTAGGTGAGATATTTTTACCCCCTAGATTTATGCGGCTGGCCACTTCCTCGTCGATATTAGAAGCCGTAAATATTAACATCAGCCACGTCAGCTCGCGTGCCAATCTCCACACTCCACTTGTAACTTGCTGCCCACGCTCCCACTTGTCTGTACTAGCACTACCCTTTACGGTCTTCGACAAGAATCGAGGATCAAGAACTGCATTGCCATTATGATTCAATAAGAAGCATTATATTTAATTTGTATACAGGGTGTGTATACAAGTGACAAAACATAATAGCTGTTTATATCACAATTATTCAGTTACATCAATATCACAATTGATGTATAACCTAACTGTAAAATATAACTTAGGTGGCCTACTAACAATTAAGAAATTCTTATATTGACTAGAATGTATTACCTTTTAAATATAAAGAGACAAAAAGTTAAAAAAAAAAGTTAATTTTTTCTATTGGCAAATCTCTTTAGGACAGAGATTTCATGTGTTGAATAAAATATACTGTTGATAATAATGGCTTCTTTAAGTTTTTTTTTAACCTGATATAAGGGGTTACAATGTCATGTTTATTTACAGTGCTATTATCATGGCAATTGTGATGGTTACGGAACATATCTAGTTTTTCTTTAACATAGATAAAGTTTGATGAAATCCACATAAATGGCAAAGTCAACATTTTTAAGTTGAATAAAAAATATAATATTAGTAAAAAACAATAAATTAAAAAAATTAAAAACTATAAATATAGGATTCTGGACACCTCTTAAATGACCAAATTAAATATTAAATTAATTGTTTTATATATTGCTCCAAGTAAAATAGAGATAATTTGACACAAAGATCATCTGCATAATCCTCTTAGACGTTGTACTGCGTTGAGCAACTTTGAATTAGATACCATAGAACATATACGGGGAAAACATCCGTTTTAGTTTTCTTCTTTTATGTAGTTTTTGAAATTATTGTGAGTTGAAAAATTTAATTTAGCAAGCTTTGATATCCTTGTTTTAACACACAGTATGTTTAAGATTTGTATATTCGTTTTATGTGCCAAAACAGTTAACCCTCTCCCATTATCGGTTTCTTCTAAAACCACTTTGAAAATTAAACTTAAGTTTGTATTCTTTGATGTTCCCATATATGAGCAAAATGTATCATAACATTAACCTCTATTTTATGAACTAGTGTATGGAGAAGACTAATTAACATGTGATGAATTTGAACTACTTGATAAGACTAAAGATTAGTAGTCCATAAGGTGCGTTTATTAAAAATAAAAAAAGTTGAGTATAAAGGGATTCTATTTTTACTATACTGCTCTGAAGCAAAGCTTTTAGCTCGATTGAGGATCACACTTTATACCTTGCAGCTCTAAGCTCATGAGACGTAAGCCTCGTTTTTTACTGCTAACACTTTGTATTGACTAATAATAATGTCCTAAACAAAAATTTATTTCCAATCTTGAACTTTAATTGGATGAATCCAGCTTGAAAAAAATCTATTGATTATAATTTATAGTTTTACGGTGAATTAGATAAAATTTTGAAAATTAAACTACAATTTTCGTTGATAATCTACATTATCCATATTTAAACTAAAAAATGTGTTTGGTTACTTTTCGCACTTTTATTTTGAAAACTTTTTAAATCGGCACAGTCCCTGCTCCGCCTGTCAGTTTAGTCCCTCTGACTAAATTATCGAATAATATCTTCAAGGCGGAAGTACACTCTCGCCTGGCACCTCACTGAGTCACTCGAAGCAGGTTTTGAAGATGGATACGCTATGACAGCGAGGTAAACGAGGCATGGTGAACGTACGAATATAATCTCCTCCTCGATTGGTCTCACACTGACTCGACGGAGGTGACCTTTCGGCATTACAATTACTCCTTCAATCTTTGCAAATGCCGAACCAGTAGTCTTACCCGACAAGTACAGCTCAGTTAAACTAGCTGTTCATTATTTTTGTACTGATTGTGTGTCTAAATCTTTACAAAATTTATGATGTTTAAATCTTCCCTAACCTGGTAGTTTCTTTTTCGTTTTTATAGTGTTAATGTAATAATCTTTATCACACTGGTGTCTTTAAATGTGTTGATCTGTTTAAAAACCATGCTTATTTTGAGCACTGACATATTTTGACGATTCTTGCGGCTAAGTTTACTAACTAAATAATCAGTTCTTAAAAATTATGATAAAGAATTACCTGACTCTAGGTTTGTTGGTAAAAATTCGAGTAGGAGTAGATTTCTATACGAAAGAATATGATTTAATTTTGATTTATGTTTGACTGCTTAGTGTTTAGAATTGGTCCTTTATGAAAATTCATTTAACTTACATAATTTTTTAAAACTAAAGTAAGATTTGAAAACGAACAAATTCAATAAAATTAAAATCAGTTTACCATTGGGTTGAAGAAAATTATTCATTGAACATTGGTGTGGCTTCCTTAGTTGGCAATACTTGCTTAGACCTAAAGACCATTTTTATTTATTACATAATTTTGACCATAGCTATTTTCTAGGTTCACATAAAATTATTCAGACTGTCTTAAAGTCTTAATAGACCTTGTGCACTTCCATAATAAAGCTAATCCCAAGACAATAAATTCAAATCTACAAAGCTATATTCAATGCTTACAAATTGAAATCAAATTATCATACTATATTGAAAGTGGAACAGAGAGCAACAACGATTACAAGAGAAGAAAACCTTTTCGCAGGTCACGTTCGTCAGTATATCATGGGGATGCAAGTCCCAGCCACTGTAAATCTCTCTTTCCTCCGAGAACCTGTTATCAAATTATAAGAAGCCTTGAACATCTAATATAAAACTAATCCTTATGTGCACACACGTATATGCATGCATATTTGAATGCTACTAGTGGCTTTAAGGAGCTAAAAGCCCCCTATGAGGGAAAATTCAAACAATCCTTATTTATTATAGTAAAAAATACCTTAATAGCAAACTTAATCTACCTTACATTGATAGCCTTCCACATGGTTTTTAATCAAGTATCAGCATCACATGTTTTATGTAAAAAAAGCAGACGTTTTCAAATCCAATGCTTTTTAAATGACAGATATTTTACATTATTTCTTGTGTCCTGGTGAATTTCAAGCAATTTCATTATTTTTCCCGCCATCACGGAATAGAGACCTTTAATTTGAGCCCTCTCCCATCTTTCTACGACTTACCAGACGCCCACAATTTTGGTGCAAAGAATCACCTTACGAAATTAAATATATGATATTATTTTTTTTCTTGAAAAGCAAGTAATCAGAAAAGAAAAGCTTTAAATAGGACAGTGTTGAGTCTGCCAAAATAAATTGTATGTGGGGCAGATTAAATATAAGTTTAAAATTTTAAGTTTGAACTGCAGTTTAACTTGATGCTGTTTCAAACAGTTAATGACATCTATATAAAGCCTATTGATTACGGGTTTTTATCACAGAGAATACATATTACCTCAATGAATATAAATTTAAGGCAAATACCGTAACTTGTTAAAATTCAAATCAGTCTACCAGTGAAGGTTTTCTTCCGTCCGACTTTGTTTGTTTCTATAAAGAAATGAAAGCATCCGGCCATTTCAATTGATGCATCAAACAAATTGAGAAAATTAAAAGTGCTCGAGTTTTTCGCCGTATGACTATCGCGTCCGGCTTTGTCGCCGTCCGTTTGACTTTTACCTCGACCCATATTGTTGATTCAAGTGTTTAAAATAGACACTACGTTTGAATTACATTGCGAGGTATTTAAATTTTTCTGGAAATAATAAGAATTTTCTGAACAGCACCTAAAATTATTATCATGCAATTACTATTTATCTTGCAATGTTAATTTCATAGGCAAGAAAATGTTTGTTTTTAAATTTAGTATCAAGAAATAATGAACCAACTCACTTCACGATCAAAAATCAATTATGAAGCCCTAGGATTTGTGACAGTTTTAATATTTTCCAATAATAAAAACGTCATTCACAATTTGGCTGAAAGTGAGGTTAGCAGTAACTGTTTGCTTATCGGAACAACATAATCCTATTTAATATTATTGTTATTTTGTGACTATTAACGTTTAGTTGACCCTTATACTCTGAAAAATGAATCGTATGACACTATAGTAGTTATCCGTCAGACCAGTGAACAAACAGGTGAAGGGAAGATTAGCCAGTGTCTGAAGCAGGCCGCACCCCGCCGAGACTGTGGGGATAATCTAGACAAGAACACAAGCCGCGTAATCTCTGATACTTAGTGCTAAGCTGCTCGCTTTAATATCAGACGTGGGGTAGCGCAGACTTGTGAGTAAATAACGTATCCATAAACTCAACAACTTTTAACTAATATGTTCAAATTATGAAACTGAAGGAGAATTGATGTACAGTATGTCTGTAATGCATTGCATAACCTTAAGTTTTGTTAAGCAGCAAGTGAAGGTGAAGTTTCGATCAGCTGCCATGCCTTCATCATACTTACGGATCAAAATGATCAAATTTTCAGTGTTCTATTTTGTTATAATCGGATTATTGTTTTATGCTTTACGTAGATCTTCCTTAACTTCTTATTGGTTTTGTGATAATCGCTATAAAACCTATAATTTGAAATTGATTCATAATTTTTATGATCTTTTGTTAGTGCACTGTTGACTTGAATGTTTTCGAAGGATGTCATGTCAATTTAGATTTTTACGATTTTCATTGTCTACTTGATTGTACATAGGCCTACTCTATGTAATATTGAAATATATTTGTAGCATATATCTTACCGCCAAAGTATGAAATTCAGGCATTTTATAGAATGACTAGGCAATCTATACATTGCCTAATGCTTTTAGGCAAAGTGTGAAATGGAGTGACATTATTATTAATTTAAACACGTTGTCTAGGCATTGTATTTAATGCCTAGCCATTTTATAGAATGCCCAATAAGTAGCGGGCAAAGTATTAAATGGATAAATTTAGTTAGAAAATTGTTTATTGTACAATATAAAAGTGCTGAAATTTGAAAATGTCCGTTTATAGGAACTTAATTAATTAGTGTACAATATAAAAGTTCTTAAAGTTGTCAATGTGTTAAATGTGTTACTATTTTGGGTTAGGTTAGGTTACCATATGTGTTATGGCGGCGTAGGCGCGAGAAGGGATGAACGGGAGGGGTGGGGAAAGGCATTTACCTTGAGACTTCACCCGAACCGTGAATTGTGGAATCACTGTTTTTCATACTTTGCCTAAAGAACCAGCGGGCATTCTATAGAATGACTAGGCAAAGTATAAAATGCGCGTTATTTCATACTTTACCTGGCTAGTTCTTGGCATTGAATAGATTGCCTAGGTATTCTATAGAATGCCTGATTACATACTCTGCCGGTAATATATACATCAAATGTCACGTGCATAAAATAAGATAATGTTATCTTTCATTGGAAAAAAATAAGTTAATTTAATTTACAATGCAATAATATTCTTAAACAGTTATCATTTATTTCCCTACTAAAATGTTTGGCTATTTTAATAAGTACTTTTTAATCCTACTTCTGTACATAGCAAAAAGTAAAAGAATAGACTACAATCATACAAATAATACTTTATATAAATAGTTGGTAAGATTCTAGAATAAGCGCTGAAGAAAAACTCGTCCAAAATAAACTTTTCAAGTTTGACTGTGAAGTAAAAATTTAATTAAACTTAATTTTATTGACAAAAAACACTTTTTTAAACTTAAATTTCTTTTTTTAAGTTGGCCTGAGGCTTAACTTTTTTATTTTATTAATTTTATTGAATTTTTTGTTTTTTATCTTTAAAATTGATCCATCGGGTGAGAAGTATTTTTTTCTTTAACCAGTTTAGTTTGGTTGATCTCATTATTAATTGTAATTGATTGAACGCTTTTCCGTCCTCTTTAACATTCATTGCGGGGTTATTCGAAATTGGTTTAAAACAGTGAGTAACACTTTGGAGTAAATTGGTAAATTGGATTATGAATGAATGAATGATTTAAAATACTTGTTCGTTGTGGCAAATATTAGGACCACATGGTCCTTTCTTACAATTAACAGTATGCAGTGCTAGGTGATGATTTCTCGTTGACGGGTCAGCATTTATTGAATAACATCAATAATTGTTTGGAATTATTGAATATTCCTAAATTGTTCATTATTTCCTCTTATCACCTACTGATGTCAAAGGTACTCCAGAGACGTTCCAAAAAAACGCAGCCTAATAATTAATTCTGATCAATAACGAGAATTATTAGGACAATATTTTATTTACATGACACTACTCATATTCCCCAGATAAATTAATACTTATTTATCGAAAATGAAAGCTTTATCGATTAACCTATGACTATTACATATTTTAAGCACACATTCTGTCTTTGATTGTAAAACGAATGATTCGAAGCAGATTTTCCCTTGTTACCAATAAATTACCATCAGGTTACTCATTTGAACAAATTGTGATAGTGAATTCGTCAAATATATATGTATAAAAACACGAAAGCAGTATCCACAAAACGACAGCTCTTAACACCACAGTGAAATATTGTTGGTGTCATTTGTGGTGCAGTTTATCTTGCGGGGTTTCCCGCTGCACATTACAATGAAGAGGTGTTTTTATTGCTTTTTGTTCTCCGGTATTGTTTATGAACGAACACAAATAAATGGTGTTCTTATTAACTCTGTTACATTTAAGACCTGTAATTGCAGTTAAAAGAATGTTTCAACTGCACATGCAGGTGCTATTAGATCAACGAAACAAAATGGATATTTTCATTACTTACTGAGTTAATAAAATAAATTGTTATGGTCAGGATATTTATTATTGCAGTTGAGGGAAAAATGTTGTGTGTATTTCGAGATTAAAGCATACGTTGTCTTCCTCGTGAGACAGTGTTGTACTTTACTCACTCAACACACAAATAACTATTATGTTATGAATATAATTTAGCAAAAGAATTTAAAAAAATGTCTTTTATGTTTTGTTTCTGTATTTTATTTAATGAAGGTGAACTTCTAAACAAAGTCCTCATTAAAATACTCGTAGCTTTGTTATAAAACGAAAGAAACATTCTTTTTTTAGGCTGATGATGTTAAAAAGTATCTAATATACATGTCTTTGATATGCAAAATTATTTTTAACATGTACAAAATTGTTATGAGATAGCGATACTAATGTTTTAGTGTTTTGCGATTTTGTCAATCAGCTAAAAACTTCAATAATTACAATCGTTTGCTCAAAGTATAATATTTATTCAAATTTCGGATTATCCTCCAATTTTTAGTTTGAGTATAGGAATAATTTTAAATGTAGCCTACAAAATAAACATTAATAGCCTAAAATAAACTCCAGAAAACATTAAAGCAAAAATCAAATGTTAAACTAACAGGAAATTACCAATACGTTAATGCTTTGTATAATTTTGTAATTGGATTGAAGCTTTAGCTAGACAGCAAGTAATTAAATTGGTTCCAAATGGCACCATTTAATGCTAGTTTGCTGCAATAAAAGCTTTTATTTAGATGAGCTGGCTCTTCTTTTATCATTTTCAATAATACTTTTATATGTAACTGTGTTCTTTGAATGGAATAATAGTATCACAATTTATGCATATACTATGTGTCCAAAAAGTCACATCCCCAAGTTATTTTTTTATTAATGAAGTTAATAAGATCAGCCTCCGGCAACGCTTAGGAGGAAAAAAGGAGGAAACCTTCCTCCTTTGTGACTAAAGGAGGAAAGTTTTATCGTGTCACAATGAAGCACCAAAAACGGCGCCAAAAAATGGAGCCCTCTTCCCCCCAAAATGGCGTAGTTTGAGGGTGACTCAAAATTTTCAGACTGTAACCACTACCTTGTGACACATATTTTAAAGGACTTAACAAAATAAGAGTAGTACTAACTAGAGGTCTTAAGGTTGATTTTACATAAGCTTTGCGCATTGCACACAATTAAGATAAACCTATGATTGCATGTAGGCTGGAACTGTTTTTTCTTCAAATTTTGTAAGTGTATTCCTTTCCATTGAATTTTGATCAAGTTTGTTGGACATTGAATCGGAGAACCCCCAGCCCTACTTTTGGGTTATTAATGCCCGAAATGCGGGATTCTTAGTGCCAAGGGATTATATAAGCCCTGGACATAAATTCAATGTACTTCATAAAGATAATGAAAATACAAAAACTTTAAGAGTCTTCCTAAAGTTATAATACCAAGAATAACCGATTTTAGAACGGAAATATAAATTCTTAACGCAGTGGATTGTTATAAGTTATTGTTATAAAATTGAAATTTACTCTCTTATTAGTGATATGCGATTAATTGCTTTTATTGTAAGTCATGCTAAATATTATGTAAGTATTTTACTTAACTCTTTAAGTAAAATACTTACATAATATTTATCATGACTTACTGTTTTGACTTTTGTCTGCTGGTTTGAATTTTGCAGTATTGCTTTTTTGTTTTGACTTGCTGATTAATTTTATGTACATCATTCCCAATGTTTTACTTGGTGTATTTGGGTTTCTATTCAAACGTTTTAAAATTAGGTATTGACAAAATCTTACTGTTCTTTTAATTGTTCGCAAATCCACGGGTAACAGCTATTATTTAGAGAAATCATTTTTAAGTGTCACAATTTTACTGTTGAAAATAAAACTATTTTATATCTATAAAAAATTTTGTTACTTCGGCTTTTGATGGAGAATAAATCAAAACTAATCTCTGGTGAGCATTAACATCTACACTAGTGCATATTGTACGTCAACCATAAGTTCATCCTCGCAATAAGACCAGTTCGCAATTGAATGATAATATTGTGGTTTGGACCCCACGTTAAACTTAGGTCCCTTAGTTGCCATCGGCTGTTGAAGGCTATTAATTAACAATCCTGTCCAAGGAACATGTCAACCTTAGTCAGTAACAAGACTACAAGATCGCACAATCATCCTACACTTAACTCTCGTTTATTCCTCGCTTGAAATACATACCTCGGTCGGTCGCCGTTTTAAATACGTATAAAGGTTATAAAGTGTGGATTATCTATTATTATCTAATTAAATTTAGAACATATTTGTTCAATAATCTGAAAAATTTGGTAACAATAATTGGGTCTAAAGTACAGTAAAATTGGACAAGAGCACATGAAAATTACTATCAAAATGGATTATAGAATACGTGAGCTTACCTCTTTAACCGTTTCGTTGACATTGCCAATACAAGTCGATATTCAAAACATATAACTTATCCATAGCTGAGTATATATATAATTTTTTTATTCAGTGTTAAGGGCTACTATATATAATATGCAATAAATGACAAGAACTGAGTACAAGAACCTGTTAGATTTTATTTAACTAAAATAAAATCTAACAAAGGGTACTCAGTTCTTGTCAATTATTGCATGTTATACAGGGTGAGTTTTAATTGTCCCCCCCCTTACTTTTTTTTACATTTCTAAAAATAACTATCCCAGACCCCACCCAAACATTATTGGGTAGTAAGTACCTCGTTTTGAGGGGGTACTCATTTTCGGCCGCCATCTTGGATCCGCCATATTGGATCCAAAATAATTTTTTCAAATGTAAAAGTGGTGTTGTGACCCATCATTTCAAGCTAGATTTTTTCACTGATTACAATGCCGCAATCCGTTTTTTAATATCTCGATTCGTCCTCAAGATATGAGTACTTTTAATTTATTTATTTTCAACCAATTTTAACATTACAAATTGATAAAATAGGCCCATAACCACAAAATAATGCTAGATAGTGACGAATAACCACCATCAGTCATTGTTGAGCGGTTTACACTTAACTTTCACCAATGTAAATTTTTTGGCCGCCATCTTGGATCCGCCATTTTGAAATGAGGTTAGTTATTTCAAATATGAAGTTGGGGTTGTGACCCATCATTTCAAACTAGTTTTTTGCGCCGAATTCAATGCCGCAACCCGTTTTTAATTATCATGTTTAGTTTTCAAGATATTGACAAATTTCTAATAAAAATCTCAAAAAGTATTAATTTTTCAAAAACCAATTTTTATAGCTAAAAACGGGTTGCGGCATTGAATTCGGCGCAAAAAACTAGTTTGAAATGATGGGTCACAACCCCAACTTCATATTTGAAATAACTTACCTCATTTCAAAATGGCGGATCCAAGATGGCGGCCAAAAAATTTACATTGGTGAAAGTTAAGTGTAAATCGCTCAACAATGACTGATGGTGGTTATTCGTCACTATCTAGCATTATTTTGTGGTTATGGGCCTATTTTATCAATTTGTAATGTTAAAATTGGTTGAAAATAAATAAATTAAAAGTACTCATATCTTGAGAACGAATCGAGATATTAAAAAACGGATTGCGTCATTGTAATCAGTGAAAAACTCTAGCTTGAAATGATGGGTCACAACACCACTTTTACATTTGAAAAAATTATTTTGGATCCAATATGGCGGAGCCAAGATGGCGGCCGAAAATGAGTACCCCCTCAAAACGAGGTACTTACTACCCAATAATGTTTGGGCGGGGTCTGGGATAGTTATTTTTAGAAATGTAAAAAAAAGTAAGGGGGGGGGGACATTTAAAACTCACCCTGTATATAAGTTATATGTTATATATATGTTTGTACATGGAAAATCAAAATTTAAATCTTTACTAACTTTTAATCTAATTGGAACTAAAATTATTTTCACCGTACAGTATTCCAAAAGTGAAAGTTATAATAAAGATGTTTAAATGTTTTAATTTTCCAACTTAATATGGTTAGGATGGGTACTTAACTGGTTATAAGATGTGATCTTTACTATCTTTATTATATCCATAGAACTTTTCGAATTTCCACGATACTGGATATGAATATGATATTAACAGTCTTTCATCAATTGAGGTTTAAAGTAACGGTGAAATGATGGCGAAATAATGTATAACGTATCGAAAGAGAACAGAAAAGTGAATTCAAATACGAATCGATGTTCTGGGTCATTAATCAACAGCCCGCTCTGTCGGAATAACTCACAGTTTGGTGACACAGTCTGTGACTTGTCCTGATCGTATTTCTCTAAAAAATCAGCAACTCCAGGAGTATGAATGAGCGCTATTTTTGCATCTTTCTGAAATTAAAATTCTAGTTTAAGGTAACGACTGGTTTTGTGTATTTTGTATTATCTTGAGTGCCTTTAATACTTGAACCAAAATTAATATACTAGAATGTATTATTAGATGTCACGAATGTTGTTTTACGTATTTATTACCTAAATCCTTTCATTAAAACTAATATTGTTTATCCTTTGTTACTGCAAATAGGATGAGCCATATATAACTGATACAACTGATATCCCTTATAACTAATTGATCCATATAATTGCCAAGTTATAACTGATTGACCTTAGGTTATAGGGAAAAAACTGCAAAAAGCTGATTGAACCCTTTGAAAATGGCACATTACAGCAATACATCATTTTATTATCATGAAAGTTTGCTATCAAGCTAATTATTTACCATGTTTTACTCACGAAACAGATTGCTCTCGCCTCTAGGTTGCGTGATCAAAGTTCTTGGAAGGTTTCGGCGTACCGCCAACAATACTTTAGTTGTCTAAGGTTATACCCCCTATAATACACCTTTTAAATGTTCGGCTTTGCTCAGGAACACTTTTTTTTATATTAATAATATATATTTCCTTGATGTAATAAAGTATTTGGTGATAACACTATTAGTCATGTTGCTTTTAAAATGAATATGAAGAAACTATAATTTGCAATAATAAACGCTTCCTATGTTGTAATAATAGTTTAATCTACATTTTCGGTTTGTTTTCTTTAAAATTATTGTCAAAAATTATTTATTTAATAGTTAATAATTAGTTAGTTTTTATCTTTTTATAATCCATATAAATAAAATTAGAGTTTTGTCTGTACATTGCTTAGAATGAAATTATTAGTTATTTTTGCGTTTTGAAGGTCAGAGAATCCGAATCAAGCCTTATCTCAATTTCTGTCACTCTGTTGGTAACGCGTAACATCACACATTAGACCGCTTTTCACGCAAAAACTAGGGTACTGGTATGGCCGAAACTTATTTTCTGTATTGTATGCACATATGAGAAGGTTTAAGACGAATTAAAACTAGCGTAAGTATTTTTGAAATTAAATAGCAAGCTTCTAAAAAGCTAATTTTATTTTATTTCGACCCTACAGGGAAGCTTATGAAGCTGTCATGGCAACCTAAACATTTTAAATCATGAATCAAAGGGAAGTTTTTCAGTTTTATCAGCTAGTTATCATATATATTTCCTTGTTACGTAAAGTACTTAGTTTAGGGATGTGGTATCAGTTCTTGACAAGATCGGTTCTTGGTTCTCGGTACCGGTACCATCGGTACCAAGTGTTAGTCAAAACGTGTTACATAATGTAACGAACCCTCAAACCTTTAGACAATCTGTTGTATCTGTTTTAAAAATGTTTTAATTTTCAAGTGTAAGTTTCACCAAGACATAAAATACTATCTCAGTCATTAATTTAATTGTTTATCCTTCTGTTAAAAGGTGATATAAAAAATATACTATGTGAACAAAAGAACAAATTACAAGGTAAAAAATAACAGCTTACAAATTTGTTTCCATTGATAATCTTACAATTCCAAAGAAAATAACCCCATCCCCATTAATTTTAAATATTAAGAGTAAAAAATCAATCAAGAGTAAAAAAAAAATTAAAGATAAATTTCAAATCAAAATTTATTTTAGAAACATTATTGTCCTTCAATAATAGTACGCAGTGGCATTTGCCATCGGCGCAACGCCCGCGGCAATGCGCGGTGCGATTGATCGTCTTTCGTAACTGGTAGTTACCCCCGCCGATTACCATGGGTACCGAGGTACCGGTCCCGGTTTTGCCAAGAACCGGTACCACCGAGAACCAGTGGTACCGGTGGTAAGTTACCGACACATCCCTAACTTAGTTATTCAGTACTCTTCAATTTTGATTTCCATCAAATATGAAGAAATAATTACTGTGATAATATACGCTACTATTGTTAAAATAACCGTTTAATCTACATTTAATTTTTTTAAATTTCCCTAAAACCTCAATACAACTACTTCATTACTTCCAAATAAAACATTCGATCTTTCAAAAGTATACAATCATGTGACAACAAATACTGGCATACACCAACGTTAGTGCTGCAAGACTTGATGGGCTTCCCACAAAAGGCTTCTGCACAAACCAACGTAGAGTAATCTGATTTATTGCAAGCAAAACCGTTTAGGTCGAATATCAAGAAAATATTACCAAGTTTAGTACTAACCAAGTTAAAGTGGAAGGTTACAGGCCTAACCAGCACTTTTTTAGAGACTACATAAATATAGATTTGCTAAACAAATATACCTACAATTCGGTGATCGTAGTAGGAATTCTGTTATTTTTTTTACTTTGCAACAAAATATTTATTTCAATATTGCTAACACCATATCGAATTTTTGAACTACCACTAACGTAGTAATAGTGACAATTTATTACAAGAAATTAAAACAGTAAATGTATTAGGATATAATTACTAACAGAGTAACAGTAAATTCAAATTTGTAACGAATTTTAAATATGTACTTTTTCAACTACGTTACGGTTGAAAAAATTTCAAAAGATAATTATTAAATACGTCATATTGTGTGAAAATGTTGATATCGTGTTTATCTCACACTTTTTTGGTATGCAGTTTGTATACAGTAGTAGATCACATAATTGCATATTGTTTTAATATATTTACAACATACCTATTTACCTAATATTGCATCATATTCGTACATTTCTATGTAAATGTTTTTAACATACATCCAAAAGGTAAATTATTGGGCATATGAAAGTATTTTAACGAGATCTAGCACAGTTATTGATTGTGTATTGATATTTATGTATATGTATTTGTGTATTGATGTATAATATATTTGAGTTAATTTTGATCGTGCAAAAAAAGGTAAGCATAGAAAGATAAACAATATTACATCGATAAATTCTGTATATCCACTTTAAAGTACCGTGACTCAATATTTATTAGTGCTTTCCTAAATACGATGGAATAAGACATTATCTGGCCGGTAATATGTCCTTGTCAAATTCCGAGCAGAAATATTGTGACGCTGATTTCCAAAAGCTCCCTGATGAAGCTCACTTTTACATTGTATAGCCCTTAAATTTAACCGAAACACATTTAAGTTAACCTAATTATTTTTAAATACTGTGCGTCCCAAAAGTCCCGGACCGGTTCAATATCTTTTAAAGTAAGCCAGATATCAAAACAATATTTTTCATACCTTTTAGTACTAAAAAAAAAACTACTTTTTGATGTATGTGTCATTTCTGCCCCTGCCCCCAAAATGGAATTTTGGGGGGGTAGCCCCAACATTTTAAATGTAAACCCCCATCGTGCGACTGCTTATTTTAAAGGGCTTGTTAAAAGAAACACAATGCCGCAAACCAGAGGTCGATATCATGCTCCAGTCCAAAATGGCGGCCACTCAAAAATTTAAAAATGCCATGCATCAACTAAAATTGAGTATTTTCTGTGTTCAGCAATTCACATTTAAATGGAATAAGAACTACCAGAACACATATTAACTACTTAAAAGATACAAAAATAATAATTTCTTGTTGTCATTATCAAGGCTCAACCCTCCAAAATGGTTTGGGGGGGGGGGGGGTTTGTCCAACGAACTCCAATATCAACTCACATCGTATGACCACTCGTTTTAATATGCTGAATGAGTAAAAATAAGCCAAAGCTTGTTTTAATACAATTAAAAAAAAATATCTATTTTTGTGTCGAATATTTGGTACTTCATTTATGGGGGGTTTCCTAAAAGATAACGCATAGACGACCCTCCGCAAGTATCGACCTTTGCCAAAGGTCACATCAAGGCGGATATTTATTAGTAACATTTTTTAATAAACTGAGTATTTTCTGTGTTCGGTAATTCACATTTAAATCGAATAAGAATCACCAGAACACATTTTAACGACTTAAAAGATAGGAAAATAATAATTTATCGTCATCATCACTGCTCAACCCTTCAAAATGGTTTTGGGGGATGGGGAAACCCTACAAAATTTATAAGTATTAGGTAACTTTTTTGAAATTTCATTAAAACAAGCTTTGGCTTATTTTTTACTCAGCAAATTAAAATGAATGGTCATATTATGTGAGTTGATATTGGAGTTGGTTGGACAAACCCCCACCCCCCCCCAAACCATTTTGGAGGGTTGAACCTTGATGATGACAACAAGAAATTATTATTTTTGTATCTTTTAAAAAGTTAAAATGTGTTCTGGTGATTCTTATTCGATTTTAATGTGAATTGCCGAACACAGAAAATACTAAATTTTTATTGACGGACGGCATTTTAAATTTTTGAATGACCGTCATTTTGGACTGGAGCATGATATCGACCTCCGGTTTGCGGCATTGTGTTTCTTATAACAAACCCTTTAAAATAAGCAGTCGCACGATGGGGGTTTACATTTAAAATTATGGGGCTACCCCCTCAAAATCCAATTTTGGGGGGCGGGGGCAGAAATGACACATACATCAAAAAGTAGTTTTTTTAGTACTAAAAGGTTTGCGAAATATTGTTTTGATATCTGGGCTTACTTTAAAAGATATTAAACCGGTCCGGGACTTTTGGGACACACAGTATATTCACTGAGAACAGTTTGGAATTACAATTCAGATTGTGCCCCCAAAAGTATCAAATTTAACTATTGCATAAATATTACTTCAATAAAGGAACAATAAACAGACATTCACTTAAGAAAACTCGATCGCGTCCTCAACAAAAACAACTCAATTTAACTTATTCTTGAGAAAAATTTAGTTCGTCGCTCTTCAGTAATACAGTAAGAGTAGTAGTAGCTAGATTTGTATTTGATGTTCCCTCATAAAAAATATATTATTTGATGTTTATATGCGTTAGCAACCACAGTTATATGGTAATTTTATCGATTCTGGAGTAAAAAAAACTTATAGCCACATCTTCCCAATAAAAATCTAAAATTTAAAAAAATGGTTGACACTACATTTTATTAATCATAACTATATCATAAAGATTTAAATGTACATTTATATTACAATAAATTTAAACAAATTCTAAAATGATCCTTAAAGTTTAAAGAGTCGCACTCTTTCATTGAATTTAAATGTCGCTAAAAACTAAAATGCTTCCATTACATAAACAA
Organism: Flexamia atlantica; assembly: GCA_035578135.1. Lineage (NCBI taxonomy): Eukaryota > Metazoa > Arthropoda > Insecta > Hemiptera > Cicadellidae > Flexamia > Flexamia atlantica. The sequence goes on along the minus strand of JAQJVK010000008.1, from coordinate 26,145,958 downwards.
TTCATTTTTATTTATTGTTAGATTATATGACTTACATTTGGCGCATTATATCTTGAACCATGGCCTAGTCCATTGCTGGAGCTGTCAGATTTTGTTTATCGTCAATGATTTCGGACAACCAACAATGTAAAAATAAATTTATACAAACATCAAGCGTATTTTGTTTACAAATGGCAATTAAGATATATATTGACAGCAATTAGAAAATGCTAACATGTCAGGCTAGTACAATATTTGCGTATAAGCTGTGGTGTACTGATGACTTTCACTCCACTCCAAGTGCTTCAGGTGTAAGAGGTTCCCAAGTGTCAAGATATAATAATGCGCCAAGTAAAATAGGAACTACGACTTTTATTTAAAATTCAAGTTTTATTTAAATTCCAGTTTAGTTAATTGAATATGTCCTAATTGAGTCACAGCAGAATATCAGTGCCTCAACCGATTATAAATTAAGCAATCTATGCAGTCTTGCTTTGACCACGACCCACAGTCATTTATCCGGCTTTTCAAGTAGATCAATGAATTTGCTTAAGTACTAAAAAAACGTACATTAGGGGATATATTAAAAGATTTAGTTTTAACAGAAAGGAAATCTAATTAACCTGCAAACATTAATGTAGCTAATTTTTATTCTCTTGGGACAGTATCCAAGACGTATTGAATGGTATTTTCATTATAAAAATTTGTTTGTTAAAAGACTGATTACGGTTGAAAGAAAGTTCAAACTAGCAGAAAAACAGAAATATGCAACGATATGCAACTAATGATATGGATCCAAGTGCAGTGATATCAACGCTTTCCATCCCAACGTTCCAAGAACTGTGTAATAATGCATACTTTGAAAGAGAGTGAAAACATGAATACGTTCGTATTGCTTTTGTTAATTTTCCTTTAATAATGCATACTTTGAAAGGGAGTGAAAACATGAATATGGCCGTATCACTTTTGTTAATTTTCCACTCCAGCCGGGAAATAAGTCGCCGGAAAAATAACTTTTGTTCGTCAGTTGTTTTAACATTTGTTGATATAAATTTACTTCAAACCCTTGCCCTATTCATAGAATGGACAGCTAAAACGTGATCCATTTTAACTGTACTCAATATATTACGAGCGCAAGATTAAAACGTAATTCCATCAACCGTTTGATGGATAAAATACATTTGAGTCGCGGTTCGTATGAAAAATTTGATATCCAAAATTAAGAGAAAAAGAATAACTGGTTGAATCGTACTGAGGTGGCTGCTCAGAGTTATAATGCGGCCAAGTAAGTAGGTACGTCAGGCGTCGGTGGTTCGATTCCAGACGCGGGCGACTCCTAGCGGTCGGTCACTGTAACTACTGCCGCTGCGATAACTCGCTTATCTTTAGGTTGCCTCACAGGCTTATTGGCCCAAGGCGTCGTACATTTAGGTAAAAAATATATTTTTTCTAAATATAACAAGAAAAAATAGGTAAACAAATTAGTTCCTTTTAAATTTATTATTAGAAGCGCTGATTGCAAAGATTTTTTGAGATGTTTAAGGGCAATCGAAATAAAATTGTATTTGTCTTATATTTATGACAGTATACATATAAATGTCTGAGAATTCTTTAATTTTTGTAATATTTTGATATATCTTTGTACAAACTCTAAGCTCGATTGTTTAGTAGATTAGTGGTTCACCATTCCGTCACTCTACGGGACATTTTCTATATAACTAAACATGACGCAGACATTTTGTAAGTGAAAAACTGTCATTAGTGAGACCGGCGGTTTAGTTTTACTAACGACGGGGTGCGTGAGGCGGGGGTTTTAAACGCCACATCTGATAACAGAGCGGCAACAGACAGCAGATCCCCTGATAACGGGTCTCGTGTTTAGCTCCAGTTAAACGCTACATAAACGGAACGGATTTTATCTTCTTGATTGCATAATCAGAGCTTCTAATTGTTTCAGTGTTGTTTCTTTCGGAACGATGTGTTGTTTCGGTGAATTTTTACTGTAAGGTGTAAGTTGCAGCTGGAATCAAACGGGGGTGTATTTTAGAAAGGCGGGAGTCCTTGTTGTAAAGGATATTATTTCTCAGTGGTTATGTTGAGAGATAAGGTGTTCTGTAATTTTTTTTCTCAGGATGCTAATGTGGACTAGGTTATCAGTTTTCGTGACAGTATATTTTTTATCTTTATTCTTGAACTAGTAGTTAGTTGCCCGTGACTTCGCTCACGATAAAAATTAAAGCTGATTTTACTTCTACTCTTTGAACTGTCAAATAAATGCTTGTATTCACAGCTGTTTACAATTCAGTTTTTGAATGTTACATCCTTATAAACTGTAAACATTGAAGTTAAGGAAGTTCACGGGACGCAGCCTGAGGGGATTTCAAGGAAGTAAATAGGCCTATGTCCTTTTCTGATATAGTGGCTCTATTCCAGCAAAATTTCAGCTCAGTTGGTCCAGTATTTTTTACGTGATTGAAAGAAAGGGATTCACACAAACATCTATGCTTTCACATTTATAATATTAATAAGTAGGATTCAATACTAAAGAAAAAGTACATCCACCATTTACACCCGCTTATAAACCCATACTTTTTCACCCGCGACTTTCTAAATAACATTTTACTAATAAATTATTTTAACAGTATTAAATTCAAACATATTTTAGTTGTAAGCCTCTATTTTTGCATCTTATATGTTTTCAACCTCAACTTCTCAACACCAAGGGCTTGGTCCTTAGTGTGGGACTAAAGAACGTAGTAGCTTTTGTTCTCGAGCTTCCAGAGGTGATCGATAGAGACCAAAAAGGAGTCAGCCGCGAATGGCTAAACCAGCTTCGTCAAAGTTAACTTTGCCAGTGTCATTTTGAATTACAGCATCTTGTAAAAACTTTTCAATATGTAGGTAAATAATTTTAATCATATTTAATCATAAAAATCATATTCAGCACATTCTCTAAACTTAAGAAGTAATTGATTGTGCTTTTATCGAAAATAATGAGTGCTTGATGGACATTTGCAAAATAAAAGACGTCGAATAAAAGTGTAACTACGGAAAGATTTTAGTGGAAATTCATATGTTTAGAACTTGTTGTTTTGTCTGTTATTTCAATGGCTAAACTAGAAAATTAACAATACTTTCCATGAAAACAAATAAATACGAAAATTCCAAACGTAAAAATATACAAAAAAGCCTATCTGATGTTCTATGACATGGTTTATGAAAGTGAATATGCTCATCAGTCCAAGAATTTGAGGAAAATCGACATAATAAATATTGACCAAGTTGAAACTTCGCACAGATGTTAAGTAACCCTCCCTAATTAAATTCTTGAAAGTCCCCATAAATACCTGCTGTTATCCAGCCGTCATCTTGGAAAAAAGGGTTTCGGTCCGTGTTTTTATCCATTTTTCAAACAAATAGAACCCTATTAACAATACGAAAAACGTGTAGATAGCGTTTTTAGAAGATAAAAAGTCCAATAAAAAGACAATGGATATAAAACAAAAACTTTAAAAATCACTGCTGATAATTTTAATTTTCTAAAATGTGGTATTTATTAATAACTCTTCCATAATAAATACATGTTAAATCGTATGTAAAATATATCCCCAAAGGAGCAAATCCCTTTTAACCTAATGAATAATAAATTATGTTTAGAATCCTAATACAAAATTCAGTTATTTGACACCTCAATCATCAAAATTGGTTCACAATAAAGGCGCGAGGAAGCTCACAAAAAATATTCCTTATTCATATGGAATTAATTGTTTTCGAATACCTTAATGAATTCCGATTTTGTGAGCTCACCTATGCATTTTTTGAGAACCAATCTTGTTGATTGAGGTGACAAATAACTGAAATGTTCATCAGGATTCTATGAAAATACATCTTTATTCATTAAGATTAAAGGGCTTCACTCCTTTGTGAGTGTACTTTACATCAAACTTTACATGGATTCCTTACAAGATGGATATTAAAAATACATTTATTAGAAAATTATTAATATCAGTAGTTGTTGTTTAAAGTTCTTTACATGTTTACACTCATTTTATTGGAAATTGCACCCTCTACAAAAAACATTTTTTACACTTTTTTCTTATCTCTTACAGTTTCCAAGTTGATAAAAAAATTTGGAAAAACACGAACCGAAAATGGAGTTTTCAAGATGGCGGCTGGAGCGCAGCAGGGATTTTCAGGAACTTTTGGGAATGCCTACTAAACATAAGTCCAGTAGGCATCATAAGGCTCCAAGTTTTTAATTAGAGAGGCCTACAGAACATATGTGCAAAGTTTCAACTTGGGAAGGATATACCTAAAATTCCTGTATGTACTACATGTGTTGGCAGGCTCATTACCTACTTTCCTGCCAAAGTTCAGACCAGTACGGTGGTTTTTGCATTTACTCGGAACACTAGGCAGACACCACCTGTACATTATAAATAGATTAAAATTTAACAACTAAGTATAAATTCAACTTCAGATTATTTTAATATATAAATCAATAAGCACACTTCTGTGTAAGAGCTAACTGCCATCCTCAAGGGTGTACCACATGAGGAACATATTGAAGATTGGGTTATCACAAACATCAGTTTTTAAACTGTATATTTTTGTTTAGAAGGACATCAAACGGTACGGTTCTTTGAATTATTACCAGTTGACGAATTAATGTCTTTCGTCCTTCCACATACCCGAAAATCCGGTTCAAAACACTTTTTGTTCTAAAACTGTCAAGCTTCAACATGTTCACGAGGTATATGGGGGTGTGATTATGTGGAGCCGTTACGCTTGGGGCAGTCAAAACTAAAATATCGTATCACGGCAACTCGCGTGCAGGCCAGAGCCCCCACACGCCAGTACGCCGCGCGCTCTGTCGTCGACTGACTCAACTACTCACTGTAAATACGGCCCAAGACGGCTGAACTACTCTTCTAGAGTCTATACTATGGATAACACAGTGGAGAGCCGCTATAAGCTACATATTCAGTCCAACGGGGCCCACCGCTGATCCCACCACAGAGAAACTAGAAGTAGAAAATATTCTTAAAACTGATTCAAGACTCCAGAATGCTTTATTGTTTTAGAATATGTATATAGCATGAACGAATCGACATAAATCTACAATTCATGACGTAATTATTCTAAAATACAAAAAAACTCTAATTGATTTGCATTGGAAATGGGTCCGTCACGGTGTTTTGCTTTGCTTGACTTGTTAGGGAAATTAGATAGAACGTTTTTCCTACTGTGATAATATTAATCAAGTTCACTAATAAACTAAGTGCCAATAAAAGTATTCAGGCAATACTTAACTAAGCTACAATCCCGTACTATTTTATTACAAATGTTTGAGATGTGAAACACATACCAAAAGAATAATATACAACCATTACCTACAGGTAGAATATTCATTACCCATAGAGTTAAAAATAGCACTCAATAATACTTCTGGAGTTTCTGATTTGTTAGAGAAATACAATATGGGGAAGTCACAGGCTGTGTTGCCAAACTGTGAGTTATTCCAAAAGAGCAGGCTGTTGATTAATGACCCAAAACATCGATTCGCATTTAAATTCACTTTTCTGATCCCTTTCTATACGTCACATATTACTTCGCAGTCATTTTACCGTTGCTTTAAACATAATTAAATTGGATGGCAGACTGTTAATCTCATATTTATCTCCGATACTGAGAAAAATGGGTGTTTTTAAAATTTTTATCTACGACCATTGCAATAAGCACCAATTATGGTATTACAATAAACATTATAATGATATACATTAAAACACCAAAAACCAAGCAGTACTCTAATGACGACTTTAGAGTACTGGAGTCACTTTAGAGTACTGGTTCTAGACCAATGAGAGCTCGGCATTTGACGGAAGTAGTGTCATAATAACAATTACGCAATTCGCACATCAGCTGATTGTTGCATTACGATTCATGTTTGAGTTTACTTATCCCATCAGCTGATTGTTCCACAACGATTCATGGTACAGTCTGCTTATTTGCCTAACCTCAAATTTTAGTTGACCTATTCCATCATTAGTAAAAGTCATGAGTTTTGTTTAACTTCGGGGAAATTTTGTCGTATATTGTTGGTCGTAGATAAAATAGTGTATGCAACGATTGTATTATGCCTTTAAGCCACTCGTGAGATATTTAGAACACTCGCTTCGCTCGTGTTCACTCGTGTTCACTTACATCTCACTCGTGGCTTAAAGGCATTCATTATACAATCGTTGCATAAACTACTAAAAAAGATTCAAAATATGACATGTCTTTAAGAGTATCTTTTGTACCGATCCTACTCATGTTAAAATAAATAAAACATTTAAATCTGTATTGAACTGCTCCTTTTGAAATCCCGGTACTTCACGTTTAAAAGAAATTAAAGTCCCAGTTTGAGTAAAACTTTAATTAGGTCTACATTTATCTCAAAACTTGTAAAAGATTTACTCCTCGGAATAATTGTCAGTTATTTGTTTTTGGATATCGACATATAGCAATCTCAATTAATAGCTTAACAAGTAAGCTCACGCCCAACATAACCAATTTTGATAATAAATATCAACAGCACTTGTCAACATTTTTAGTACTTTAGATTTTATTATTTTCACATTATTTCACCTCATAATTTTTTATAGGTTATATCACAAATATAATGTAAAATTAACTAGATGATAAATAATTTATCACCAATTGCCGAAGTGTTTAAGACTAGTTTATGGTCACAATAATAAATTTTACCCTGTTTTTTATTTCGATGATTGAAAATATGTTATCTACGTAACAGCTGTTACCCGTAGATTCGCGTTCAATTAATTACAGTAAGGTTTTAACTGCTTAGATTCCGGTCATTTTTTAGTTGTTTGCACTTCATTTTCACCAATTTAAAGTTTTTGGCCACATCTTGGGTCCGCTATTTTAAAATGAAGTAAGTTATTTCAAAAAAGAAGATTAGAAAATTAAATCAAATAGGTAACATCCCACATCTTTGGACAGTTTACTTCAGCTTTATAGAATCACATATAACCTACTCTGTGATCTTGTGGGGGGCAGTTAAGGCGCACTTGGCCAAAATCTTCACTTGGCAAAAAAAAAATCAATTAGAGCCATGTTAATACTGCCTTCTCGCACATGTTGCAGAGAGTCTTTCATTAACTTGGGATTTTTGACAGTCCCTTGCCTTTATATTTTTGAGGCTGTCATATACATTTTACAACAGAACCTTCACATTCAAATGCCAATTCATAACCACAGCACCAGAAACAATAGGGCTATTCCTAGCAATGCTACCAATTAAACTATTTCCTCAACTAATTGCTAACTCGAACAACCTGATCTTTTAACTAGATGAAGCACTGCCACCCTCACACAAGTATGTATGCCATTTTCTCTATACCACCTTAGGAGATAGGACCGCAAGATACGGCTTTGCATTACTGGCCTTCACGATCACCTGACATAACTCGGTACTACAATTACTGTGGGTGTATTTCATATCGTGTTTATATTCCTCACATTGGCTGGGCATGTTAAGGAACTTCAAGTTAGGATAATAGATACAGTAGCTACAGTCCTAGAAGACATCTAGCGCACATCTAGACATCTAGGCATCTAGCGCCTAGATCAGCTCTCAGCTCTCAGCTAGATGTTATCCGAGACTTTGCAGGAGGGCACATGGAACATTTGTAAAATATTATCATAGACTTGATGCTCCTGGTAATAGTTTGATGTAAAATTAATTTGTTTGTATTATTTTTAAACTAAACATAATTTATTGAGATCGGTTTTCTTAGACATCCTGTATTATTATACTTTTAAATGTTGCAAAATTAGTATACATACAAGTATTTTATTACAATTATTCTGTAAAAAAAGCACCGAAAACATAAAAGTACCATTGATAATACTAGGTAAAATAATAGCTAACTCATCAAAATAAAAGCTTTTATTGCGCCGAACTAGCATCAGATGGTGCCATTTGGAACTAATTTAATTGCTTACTGTCCCTCTAAAGCTGCACTCCAATTCCAAATTATACAGAGCATTTAATTCGGGTAATTTGCTGTTGGTTTTACATTTGTTTCATCCTTACATTTTTCGGGGTATACTTATTTAAGCTTATAAGTTTTGTTTCATGTAGTCTACAATCAAAGTAAAATTTTGGAAAACTACATAAGCTGAGGGATTTTATTTAATTTTAATGAAGGTAATATTTTGGAGAATGATTTAGCTATTGGAGTTTTTTGCTGATTCACAAAAGCGAAAAACACTTAAATACGCATTGTTATCTAGTGAAAATGTTGCACGCTGTATAAATTTAATTTTCATAACAAAGATGCGTAGCGTTCGTACCTTATAGTATCACAAACCTAAAAAAAGAAGACTTCTACCAATGTATTAACGAAACTAAGGGTATTTTGAGAGAGACTTTGTTCAGTCGAACAAAAGCACGGGAATGGGACAGATTTTTGGGACGTTGTTTTACAAAAATATATTTACCATAAGAATATTTTTGACATATTAGTGGCCCAGTTTTGTCAACGAAAACACAAAAAACAAAACATAAAAGAAATATTTGTTGAGGTTCTTTACAAAATTGTATATACTGCAAAAAATATATCCTAAATATTATAATGTTTGCGCTCACATATTTTTACTGCAATCAAGTCAATCGAAACATCATTGTTTGGTTTTCATTCACTAAACAAACAGACCAAAAAGCTATAAAAACCTCTTCATTGTATTGTGTAGCGGGAAACCCTGCAAGATAAACTGCACCACAAATTGACACCAACAATATTTCACTGTGTTTAGAGCTGTCGTTTTGTGGATACTGCATTTGCATTGATTAACAATATATTCAATGAATCAATTGTTATACTTTGTTTAAAACAAGTGACCTGAAGGTATTTATGTTTCAACAAATGAAAATCTGTTCCAAATATTTTTATTTTAGAATTATTACGAGTGATTTATGCTTAAGCTAAAATGTAATCAAATACTAATAGATAAAGCCTTAATTTTTCTAGGTATGCCAAAGCTCTATCTGCAGTTATATAAACCCCATTTATAGTGAAAGATTTTTTTAAAGTTTTTATATATTTTTCAGGCGTGGTCAATAGGGTAGCAGTTATATGTTGGTATGATATATTGCAGTAGTTTGTTCCAAAATCACCTAGTGCTATAAGTAAATACTGATCTATTTAAAATCTATTTATTCATTCTAAATAATTCTAATTGCTTTTCTGATATACTATATTATTTGTTTACCGAAACAGGGAATAAAACCATCACCTCGCTTAAGTGCCCAACAATTAAAGCCATTAAAGCCATTTTCATTTCATTTCATTTCAAAAATGAAACATTAATAATAACCTACCGAAATGAATTGAATAAAGTACATATTATAACATTTATTTATTGATTAATAAAGTTTACTACTATCACTAGTAATTAATTTCTTGAAAAACTAAACAACTTATTACTTGATTATTTTATTAACATTTTTTATACTTACCTACTTAACAAAGCGTATGACAGGCAAGAGGAGTTTCGTTCTATTGCCTGCTTCTTAGACTTAAATAGTAATTTACTTTCTTTTATTAATTTTCATCCAATCAGTTATATTATTTTTTGTTATACAGATTATTACAATTTATATCAAAGTATTCCCTGTTAATTCGATTCATTGTAGATAAAATTAACACCTTATAAAATAAGTTAATCTTGTCCAATGAACTTCAGTAATATCTTGTTTCCGGTAAGCATATCATTTGGTATTAATTCGATTATTAATGAACATATTCAAACATTAGATAGAGTATATACAACTAAGGAGAACATGCATAGAAGGTTATAAGTAAGAATTTGAAAAAACAACATAAAACATTGAAAAGGTCATCAGTACACTAAAAATTACCATACAAATAATAAATACAATTCAGAAATGTAGGAAAGATAACAACAAGCACAATACAGATTTCATAAAAACAACTAGCTACATAAAGAGCACAAAACAACAATCCTATAAAATAAACTTAAATATAAAAGGATTGATAGTTTGAATCCTAAAGCATAACACTCTCTATTGAATACTTAAATGTTATTAAGGAAAGACAGGTGATCGACATCTTACCTCAACCTACTTAACAAAACTAAAAATTATGAAATACATTACAGGCATACTGTACACAAATTCTTCTTCCGTTTCATAGTTCGAACATATTAGTCAAGTTGTTGAGTTTATGGATACGTTATTTACTCACAAGTGTGCGCTACGCCACGTCTGATATTAAAGCGAGCAGCTTAGCACTAAGTATCAGAGATTACGCGGCTTGTGTTCTTGTCTAGATTATCCCCACAGTCTCGGCGGGGTGCGGCCTGCTTCAGACTCTGGCTAACCTTCCCTTCACCTGTTTATGTGAAGAAATAACTACTATAGTTTTCTGATAGATAACTACTATAGTTTCATACTGTTTACTTCATAGAAATTTAGGACAGTTAAACACAAATATGTAAAAAAAATATTAAATAGGATTACAGTGGAACAGTTGATCCAATAAACAAGTAGCAATTGCTATAACCGTAATTTTCAGCCAAGGTATAAAAGGTGTTCTTGTAAAACAATGTCATTTCACGTTTTCTTGTCTTCAAAACCAAAAACTTTTTAATCGGCCATTACGATTCCAAGTCTCCCAAGATATATTACTTAAGTATTACTAAGGCAAGACAGTTGATCGAAACTTCACTTCAAACTACTTAACAAAACTAAAGGTTATGAAATGCTTACAGACATACTGTACACCAATTATTCTTCAGTTTCATAATTTGAACTTATTAGTTAAAAGTTGTTGAGAAATAAACACAGCAATTGTGGATAGTATTTTTATGAGCGGTTTTTAAAATTCACACCACTTCCAGGGAACCTTGATTCATTAGTATTGTCTTTCATCTAGGTCTATTCAAAGGAAAAATGTCTCTGGAATCAACAATACAGAATGAAGCAAAGTAAGACGATAACAGTCAGACGGCGGCAAACCCGGATACTTTAAAGGGTCCCGCCCCCTTAAATAAAAAAGGGGTGATCAGTTGAATGCGTTAGGTGGCAAAACGTGGATGCTATACCTCCTGCTTCAAACACTGGCTTACCTTTTCTACATATTTTCTGTACAGGGTGTTTGATAGATAACAACCATAGTTTTATACGACACATTTCATGGAGTTTTTGGATCAGCTAAACTTTAATAGGCACAAGAAAATTAATCTTAAAATGGATTTTATCTGAACAGTCTATCAGTAATGTGAAAATTATTTCTAACTTTTATTTTTATCCGAAATTAAATGTGTATTCTTAAAAAAAAGTACTACTACCTACAGAAGCCAAAGTTTTATAATGGTTTTTCAGTAAAACAAAGCTAGTTAAGAAATCTTTCAGTTCACTCTTTCTATGCTCTGTTAGATAACTTTCTACAAAACTATAAAAATAAACGGATTAAACTAGTCTTTAGCTTACAAAGGTTTGGAGATCATGATCCTCTGTCTGATGACAGCAGTAACATTGTTTTGTAGGATTTTAGGAGCGTTCCTAAAAATCCCTGTTACCTCCTGGGCATCTTGGGAGACATTTACTGTGTCATGTATTTGAAGTAAAATACCTCTTTTAAGCCCTTGAATCAACTATATGAAGTGAAAGATGTTTTTAGCGAATTTCCCCTATAGGGAAGTAGCTATTACCGTAGGCGGCACGGTGAGACTTAAGCCCGGGACCATGTTATTTTTTCATTTGGAGGTCCCTAGACCCCAAAAACACCGTTCGTTCATTTTCATATATATGTATATATATATATATATATATACCTGTCCGTAGGCGCGATAACTTTTGTAAAAAAGGTCCGATCTTGATGAAATTTGGAACAAACGTGTAAAACGTCATTCATGACTTCGAGTTCGCAAACCAGCAAGATTGATTTACTCTAAGAAGGTTTTTTTCACAAAATAAAATTTATTTTCAAGATTTAACACCTTTTTACTAATTATTTTTAAACTTAACTGTCAAAAATGAATTCAGCTTAAAAAAACAAACAATTTAGCATTTTGAATTATTATTCTACGTCAATCCGTTGCTTAGATATTGGATAATATTGGATGTGCTAAACACAGTACGTTGTCCAATATTGTTTTTAATTTTTCCCTCCAAAAAGTATAGTCACCCTGATTTGAGATGTTTTTTAAAAATACAATTCTGAACATATGATTAAATTTGCAGGTGTTGAATATGTTATTTGTGTTTATTTTGAATAGTTAGAGTTCATTGATCAAGATTTTGCAGAAAATATATACTATATCAAAAAATACAAATTATTTTTAAATTTAATAAAGAAAGTAAGAGCATTTGGAGGGGGGGGGGATGTCTCGGTCTAAACTGCCTGAAAATGTAGCATAATATATGATATGTTTAATAATGAGGATTGATAATGTGTTTTATTGAAATTGGCTGGATATGTAGGTCTGTTGCAACAGGGATGTTTTAATTACTATAAAACTGACCATATGATTGAATTTAATTTTTTCATGAGATTGAATTATTTGTTTGTTTTGAGTGTTTTGAGTTCATTGGTTATATGTTTGTTGACATTTATATTCTATAACAAGATTACAGTTATTAAAAATTAAAAGACTAAGAATTATATAAAATACAAAAGTGTATGTATTACTAATGAAAACTAATATGGTCTCTTTGTTAATTTTCCTCATGTTTAAAGCTCATGAATGATTAAATATGCGTTTTTAGTATATTATTTACTTAACGTATTCAAATGTATATTATTTACTTAACGTATTCAACTTGTTTGAAGGATCCTTCAAACAAGTTGAATGCTCACACATACAAAATAAATCCTATGGAAATTCGCTGAGTACGCAGGTCTGCTGCGACGGGGGTATTTATACAACTAGGTTCGTTTGGGTAAATTCTTAATTATCATTGGAAAACGGGGTTAAGAAATTCAAAAGCTCATGGGACATAACCCAAAAACCACGAACACATATTGATTGTGTAAATATGTATTCCCGTATATCAATTGAAACCTTATGAATCTAATTTCCTAAAAATGCTATGTAAAGTTTGTAATGCCAACAAATTAAACTGAAGTTCGAAGTGTGTGTGTCTGTTTTTTTCTTAACATATAAATACCCTTTATTTTTCCTTTTAATAGTATATTTCATAACTATAGTTGAATATGGTTCTTTGAACATGTTTTAGGTGCGAAAATATGCAAAATACTTCCACTCGTCTTTTGAAATATACTCTTTACCAAACTAAACTGATATTACCTTTATTTGTTTATTTTGTTACATAAAACATCAAAAGTTAGCAAACACGACTTTCTATAATATAAGTGTATTACTGTAGTAAATCCTTTAGTGATGAATTTTTACTGGAACGAATTTTGCTTTAGTGATAAAAACAATAAGAAACATGTGGTTGCGTAGTAGTGTAGCCAAACAGTTAGGATTACTACGTCTTGCTCGTTTTCATTCAACTTTCTCCTTTTTGATCATCGGTTTCCAGAGCAAAAACAAATCTAACAGGCACACTCGCATGCATTTACGGGTATGTTTGTTGGGTTGACAAAACTAAATTGGTTTATTTTCCTTACTGAACGTAATTAAGTATAAGATTTTTCCTTGCTACTTTCTTGGCTCTTTATATAACTTCGTACAGTACTAGTACTGAAATATTTTGCAATTCAAATCAAGTTATTAATTTATATATGTAAGGCTATTTTGGTTTTAGGAGTTCTTTTGATTAAAAACTTTATATAACAGTGTCTTACAACCATGTATTTTTTGTAAGTAACAAAATATAAAGGGTGAATTCTAGCTATCTTTTTGAAAATGTTTTGTTAGAAGTAATTTTTAATTAATTTTTACCCAAACATATTTTAGCTGGTTGATTGGAGCATACTTTTAGTTTTAATTCTAGCTTTTGGACCAAACCAATTATACGGTAGGCCCAACCCTTTTGTAGCTATTCTCCTGGTGATTTGTGTCATGCACTGTTACATTTTAGTGTTTCAGACATCTGGAGTAGCCGTTATAAGACTGCATAGTTCCAAATATTACGCAAAAACGTTACATCGACCATGCCAATAAATGCTAATCCAATGCAACACTCAAGGTAACTACAACATTTTCGTTTAAAAAAGCTTAACCTTGGAAGCACAAGAAGTACAAAAAAAGTCATCAGAAAAATACATAAAACAACTATTAACGGAGCAGGCATTTATTTCCTTAAAAAGACTAATGTCAACGTTGCGATAATAAGCTGTATTCCAATATGTTGTCTGTTAGTGTTTGTTCTAGACTAATTTGTCTTAGTTTAAATAATTTACTTCAGATTCAAAGTTTGAAAGCAAAAGGCTCAATATACGCTACCAAAGGCGCAATAACAATATACGCGTGCCAATACACGCTCTATACCGTATGACACCAAGTGGAACATTTACAATCAACCACATTTAACCGGGGTAACTGTTTTATTACTTACTACTAAGCTCCGATCTGCAGGAGTCTGGTACTTACATGCATCTGAAAATGACATTTATTGTCTTGTTAGAAGATTGGCAACTGATCATTAGATGTGAATCTGTTGTGTCAAATAAAAATATATAGCCTATCAGGAGATGTGGATTGTGTACAGGTGAATTGCATAGAGTTTAGTCGTGTTTTATTGCAACAAGATTTTAATAACGTCATTATCTCCCTATCAAATTATAAGATGTAATATTGCTTTTATTGAGTGATATATATTAAATCAATTAATTTAACTTCAACATAGTTTAAAAAGTGTTATGTGATGCAAGGAGTGTTTTGTTGGATTGTATTTTTTGGGTCGCATGCGTGAAAAGCTTGTGCTGGTATTTTTTTTACAAATTCTGACATACTAGCTTTTTTTATGCTGAACGACTTTGAAGTCACAAAACTCAAAATATGAAGGTATTAAAAGCAAAAAATCCGGCCGTCTTTTGCCGAATTGAAATCACTCCTTTCTTAAAATCAAACTATTGGTATTATATTATGTACACAGGGATAGACCAATGCCACAGGGAAATAAGTATTTTACAATACACCAACGAATTTTATTTTATTTATACAAAGAATAAACAAAATACTAATTTTATTTTATATAAAGAACACTTGCTTCCATTGTACTGTGGTAAAGCAGCTTCCGGGAATAAAATTGGCTGTAAACTACACAATTTTAATTTCAGGAGCAAGTAAAATGCTCCATTTCGAATGCAAGTCTCGGACTGGAGGAAGTGAGTGGGTCTGATTGCATGGGCATTGATCGTCACGGCTTTTGAGTCCAACGTCAACGCAAGGCTCGCCACCTAACCACACTTCTACACAACATTAAAAACTTCATAAAACCTATTCTTTTATTTTCCTGGCATTCTCAATGTAATCTTACTAAACAGCTTATTATAAAACAAAACTATTCAGACGAGTTGTTCCTACTGTCCGTAGTAACGACTAAGGAAAAAAGACTACCATTGGAAAAATAGTATTCTGACCGTATAATTTTTTAAGAAAAACTTAAGGGATTTTAAACGCTAGAGTATTGATATTTATATGTAATAGGTCTTATTTTTTTCATCTTTGGGTCAAAATACGTCACCGAACTCTTGGGTTAAATGTGACCTCGCAAGTCAATCCAAAAGTACAATTTCTTAGGGCCTGTTTGCACGGCGACCAGACAGTAGGACAGTACAAAAAAATTCTTTTGTTCTCTATTGTTTAAAGGTGTTACTGTCCACTGTACTGGTCGTCGTGCAAACCAGGCCTTACTAACAGCATATAGGCTTAAGTCTCTCTCTTCGCCTCGTGTCGACATTATAGGACCAGTCCATGGTTGTTTGGCTTTTCCATAAACCCAAAAACTGCTTCAATGCATGCGTTACGGGTCGATGAAGCTCTTTCGCGAGCACATCGCGATTGTAAAAAGTCGTCATATCAAAAAACTTGTCGATGGTAAGAAACCGAACTTATCGAAACTATTAATTGCTCATTAATTTGAGCTTGTTACTTCACTAGTCGATGTTGTACATTATTTGATAAGTAGACCGTTGGCTTAAAATAAAATGGAGAACATGGACAGACTCATGAAAAAAGCAAACTCTTGTAAGTCAACTAGTCTTCAAATCTTTGTTTTTAAACTATTTATCTTGATTTACGGAGCAGTTCTAGAAAGACAATTATGGTTGATCGCATCGGTCTAAAGTTATTAACTCGGCTATTTTTCGCAGAGCTTAACTTTCAGGCCTAGAGACGGAAAGGGTAGTAATAAATGAAAGTATATACTGTTCCATATCCAGTTGATGCGATACTGCCGCACTTAAAAAAAGAAATACGTCAATGATACGCCTATTTAATATTCAGAAAATTGAATACATTATGAAGATGGCCGTTACACACATGTAGGTCATCAGCTGAAAAATTACCAAAATAAATTGAAAGTTGTGAATTTACTGGAAATAAATTTCAAATAGTGACTAGAGGGGAATTCAGTTTTATCCGAGTCGAAAACAAGTATTTGTAAACCGATTACTGTAAAAGTGAAAAGTTTTCCACGTCACGTTCACCAATATATCACATGCTTCTCCTACGAGTGTATATAACTCCAGCTGCTTATCGCTGGGGACCTTTCAATTGGATTACCTCAACTTTGACTACATTTTGCAAAACAAACTTATTTCTGGGCAATGGAAGGCTAACCTCAAACGTATTTTATTTGATGATATCAAAAATTTATAAAACAGTAAAAACAATGTTAAAAACATATTTGTTATTTCTAATCAATGCGTATGTATTAATGCAATCTAAATAGGGGATTTGTTGAGCTGGAAAACGCCATAAAATTTTGAGGAGTTAGGATTGTAGTATTAATAACTTTAAGAGCTTCGCTCCAACAGAAAATGTACTAATCAAATGTGTAAGTGTAAGGTCATTACGCGAACTAAATAGTTTTGTGTATTATATTAGCGAATTTCCCCTATAGGAAATTCACCAGCTGATACCATCTGTGTTAGTGCTCATGGTAAGACCTAAAGCCCAAGACAATTATAACTTTTCCTTTTAGCCCCCAGAAGCATAAAATACCATTTATTCGAATATATATGCATATATATATATATTTGTTCATGTATGTATTTATGCTATATAGCGGTCGCAAATACGGTCCGACCCTAATGAAATTTTGTAGAAATATACAAATCACTCGGACGATTTTGTAAACCAGTCCGATCAGACCACCGAAAGACGGGGGAGGGGTAAATGGGGATACCCCTCCTAAAAAAAGGTTTTTCTGTTTTTATGGTCGCGTTTACTTTTTTGTAAAAAAGTGAAAAATCAAATTTTTTTAGCTTCATTGAATTAAAGACAATCAAAACCATATTTTTGTTACTATTGAAGAGCGTTGTTTAGAAAGAGTTTGGAATTGAATGAGACATGGACTCTCATGCTTTACTATACTTTAATTTATTACTTTATTTTTATTGGTCAAAGCACGATTTTCATTTCAAAGTTTAGCAATCCCTAAATCAACCTTTTTAAAACATACTGATACAATCTTTTTACAAATTGATCCGTCAAATATTAAATTTAACGAGTTAAAAACCACCGCATCCTCTCCCCAATCGTAATTACCTTTGCCAATTCTGAATTTCAGTTTCGTTTTGTCACGAGACCAGGAAATGTAAATGCAACGTGTTAATGATCACGTGGGAGGTGAATAGTTGATCTACCAATCGCGTGACTGCAAGCCACCCGGCCTGGCTAGGCGCTCCGCCACACCTACTTGCCTCCCGCTTATTTCCATCAAAATATGGGCTACACTTTGAAATCCGTCAACAGAGTAATCAATGTTTTCGATCCACTCTGAAGATCGATATTCAATTGTGAAACTCATTAAGATGTTAATCATCAGATCAATGATAATTAATCTAAAGACGATCACGAGGTATCTTAGAGTCGGTACATACATTTGTGGTAAATGGAGATGGTTTTATGTACACTTGTTATTTTGTTTTGATTAAAATTTATCCTAATGAAGTCTATTAAGATCATTTATCAAACTGATTAATTATATATTATTACAATAATCAATAGTTGTGGATGTTCTGATTGCTTGATAAATCAGTTTGACTTATGGAGTGTTTAACTATCCTGGTTAAAAGCGTGAAAACCAAGGAACCAAACTGATTTTGCAAAAAAGTACAAACAAAAATAACAAAGATAATTTGAAACAGAAAAATATTTTAGAAGTCATCATGAGTTTTGAGTAGTCTAATTGAGTTGTTGGGGTTGTGAGTTGTTTTTTTTTAAATATGACGACTAATCAGAGAATTCTTGTGCGATTCTTGAAAATTATTTTATCTTATGTAGAAACTTAAGTAGACATTTTATTGTATACGTTGAATTGAGCCACGATTACTGAGATACGTAACCTTTTAATCAATTTACTTTAGACATCTTACGTAGAATATATTCCAAAAACTCAAATTTTAAATGGATTGTTTACCTTCTCTTATGTTATGTATTACATAACAAACAATAAACCATTGGCAATGTTCAGTCAAATAAATATTTGACAAAATAAGGTTGAATATAAGAAATAAGAAAATTAAAAAAAAAATTGATATATTGTTTGAGAATTGTTTGCAACGCAAAAGCACCGTAATTCGTGGCACTCTCTCTCCTAAGTAAGTTAATATAAAATAAAAAGTTTTTAATAGACCCAATAGTTTTAATCGTTTAGCCACTATGCAATGAGGCTATCACATGTTCTATTTTAAAAGTTCGCAATATCGGTGATCGTTTTGTGGTATTTAACACGAAAAAGTACTTTTGGCTGTAAAAAATGGGCTGTAAATTAAGTTTTGACAAACCTTTTTAACTTTTAAATAACATTAGATCAATGTGCCAATTCTCCAGTTACGAACCGGATGACCTCTCTGGAGATGGTCCATAATATTCTGAGAAATGTTGAAAAAAAACATAGTGTAAAAATAAAGTTTTAGATTTTTCCGGTAGAATAAAATGCCCCAAACCGGGCTTAAACAATAATTGATGCAAAAGCTATGGCCGATAAAACTAACCCTCAATGTGGCATTAGACAAACTTTAAACTTTGATTTTGAGCGTTAGAGTCGCCCTTTTTATTTGTATTTTGCGGCGTTGTGATACCCATTATGATAACATCAAGACCATCTAAGACCTCTAAGACCTATACCTCTTCTTTACTACACAACATCCCCCTGGAAGGTCTCAAAGAAAGCCATAAATGAATAAAGTGAAAAGTATAGAATGAAACTTTTATAACTAAAAGTTACACAACGCAATAAACCCCAGACAATTTAGATTTTGTCCGAAGTCACTTATAAAAAAAGTTTGATCGTCTGCCATTTCTACTCTATCATTCTTTTGAAGTCCGGCTTGTGGCATTTTATTATAGTGCAAGGCATTTTTAACTTTAACACCATATTAACATATACTTATGTTAATATTTTCTCCTGATTTTTTCACCTCGCGGGGACTATGGTACTTTTTTCTGCTGTAGATTAAAAGTTCAAAAAGCATTTCCAGGCTTTATTGCCACCTATACTAAGCAACACAAATCAAAAAATACTGCTTATGTTTTGACTAAAATATTATACAATTAATAGGCTAAAAAATACAAGTTCAAAATACTTAAGAAAAAACACCGCATTGATATGATTCCACAGTGCAACAGTAGCATTTATTATGTATGGGTCCAAGGCCCATGTTGCTGTCGAAACGGCGGCGCGGCGTTTACCGCATTTTTGGCTCGTGAGGGATTTGTACTTGATATGTTTGAATCAGCTTATATAGTCATTGTGTACAGTTGTATGACGACATATTAATCTTGTTCTTAGTATATAATTTAAAATTGTATAATGAAAAGTTTTAATGAATAATATTTGTAATTAATATATAATAAATATATTCAACCACAGGCACGTTTAAAATATTATTGTTTCTTCATGTTTTATTGAAATATTTTTGTACCGATATATTAATTTCCATTTGAATTCAATTCGGATACTTATTTGAACACACCGTTTAATACTTTTATAAGTATTATGCAACAATGGTTTGTGAAATTAAATTATTTCTTTAATCTCATTAAATTCAGTTCATCACAAATGAGCTTACAGGATGAGATTTTATTCTTGAAACTGCCGTCACATCCATAGGGCAAAAAGCGACAAAAATTTACATTTGAAGTAATTGTTTTGCTCAAAGTATGTATAAATTCTTTCTTCTGAAGAATTTATCTATTAAGATTAATCAATTACAATATAATTTAGAAAGTTGTTTTTTGGTTATATTAGAATAAACGTATTTATATTTTTTTGGGGTATAGCAATGACGCCGGAATGAAAAAAATACTTTATTATGTACTTTGTGCTTGGGCAAATGCACCTATGTTTTATTTTGATCTTTATTCACTTATGCAATAGCTAAACTGTAGTTAAGTAAATAAATGTTATTGAAAGTAAAATTTAAGGGTGCACAGTTTGTGAAATTAAAAACATAAAACTTATATTTTCCTCATTTAAACGAGGGATAAATTATCTTTATAAGCTTAATAGCTACTCAAGATTATAACTATTGTTTTAACAACATTGGTTACAAAAGACAAAACCAAAGGTATTCGTAAAAAAATTAATCACATTTAATCAGCCAGTTACATGCAGCGCGGTACATCTACAAAATTCTGTTTGACGCTTATAAATTCTACTCGACCTGTGGAGCCGTGGAGCGTGTGCATATGAGAATGATACAAATCGGGTTTGATTTCCCCTGGTATCTGGTCATTCTCCCACTTCTAGCGGAAAATGCTCGTAACAACCCTCGAAATGTTGTTGTGAAAACCAAGATTTTGTTGCAAACTAATAAAATTACCTAATATGTAATCTTCTTGAGTTTATCGGTATTTCTACTTGATTTAAGTAGATAAAACGTCTTTAATTTTGAACCAAATGTTGCCCAAAACATTCCAAAACCGTCTACAATTTCGTTGATGTTAAACAATAATTCCCAATATCAAGACTCGAAATTCTGGAAGATTTATAGAAAAATGCATTATTTACATAAATTAAGGAAATAGTTAATTAATAGCGAGCTGACTTCTGTTTATTGATGATGTCGCGTGATGTTTGTCTTTAGTTTCCATCCAGCAACCGTTCAAGGCGCGGAAAATCTTAGGTCTTAAGTAATTAGTCTTCAGTGGGTATTCATGGTTTTATGGTGGGGGGTCCTGGCTTTTATGGTTTTATTTTCAAAATTCTAAATTAACTGATACTATTCTAATTTTCTTAACAATTATTTATAAACTGTTATCCACCGTTATTGTTTACATCAAAAAAGCTATTATCGTTTAAAACTTTCCTTTTTGAAACTGTTATCCAACATTATTTTTTAACTTTTGTATAAAAATAGGATTTCATAAGATTTTCAAAGAAGTAAACCCCCCATGGCTTTACTTCTGACGAGGCTAAATATGGAATTATGTTTTGAACAACTTTAAATCTTTAGAATGAGTTTAAACTCTCAATTAGTTGTATTCCTCTTATATTTATTTTGATTTTATTAAATTATCTTTCAGTTTTAATAAAGTCACTTTTATTTTCCGATCTAGTATGGGGGATTGAAGTGGGTAAATAAGGCGTAAATGGAAAGTTTGCCTTTGTCTGGTACGACTTTCATATCTGAACTTCTGCTTTTACAGGTTATGATAATACTGACTATTGTTTATATTTTTTGCTCAGGTTTAGTAACTGATCTTCTCAATATAATTTAACATGAGCGAAGATCAGTTTCGTTGTCACGTAAGTGTATTCTGCATAGGATTAGGTAATCCGATATCAACTGTCAACCTATTATGTTAAACCTAATCTACGTACTTTTAAACAACCGTCAGTAATAAAGAAACATCGACAACCAACTATAACTGATATCATTCCCAATAATATAATTCGATTCTTTAACAAACAAAATATTATACCCAACTTTAATATAATAAAATTAATTAAACATAATAAAGCTAACTAAAAACTTCATTAATACTTTACTAACCATACAACTTACCAATCTACCTAATTTATCATCAACCGCCATCTTGTACTGAGTTAATATCGATTAAATACAATTTCATGAGTAGCAAAACAATCGATAATAATTACAATGTAAATCGTACGCCAAGATCAGTCCAACAAAAATTGCATCGAATTTCGACTGCCTTGTAGATCATTCGATATTGTTTTCTTGGAAATCAGATGTTGAAGCGTCTGCTATAGAAACGAACGGCAAAAGATCAGATATGAAACTCGTACCCCTTTGTCCTTATTGTTCCAGTTGATAATTTAGGTCTGATGTCTCCTGATTATTCACTGAGAAAGGTTTGGCTACTAACTATCGAATTACCTACCAGGAAACATATATTTTAAATTCCAATGGATAACTGGTTGGTTTCAAGATTAAAGTCATGTATGAGTGTTTCAATATCATACGAAAAACCAGACCTTACGGCGTGCTTGACAGAGCTTCTCTAATAATATTTTATATAAATTCATTGAATTAATTTGATAGCATGCATATAGTTGCGGAACATGCAAAAGATAAAAATAGAGCGTAATAGGAATACAATAGATATCGTTAGTATTACTCTACAGAAGTAGCTTAAAAAGTGCAACGCTGCTATTTACACAAGGCCCCTGATATATAACATATTATATATCACCTCTTTAACCAAATACCCCATCATTGTACTCCTATCTCAAATCGAAATTGAAAATATGAGTGTTTTATTGTTACTATTAATAAGATTTTATTAAAGAAAAATTAATTCATAATATTGTATCTTTCACATTATATATTAACAACTCGCCTTACGGCTCGTATATTAACAATTCATTAATAATAGATAAACAATTAAAATTGTTCTTCCAAACCAAAAGCCTTATTAGTCGATTTCTTGTATTGGATCTGATTACATTTTATCTGAATTACTCGTTAATCTAGCTACAAAAGGTATAGAGGTTTGAATATTGTATGATTATGATCAACTAGGTGAACCCGGGCAGATGTGGTCATGCCTTTGAAATTTTACCAAAGATCACCTGTTATAGCAAACATATCATTAGATTGTGTTTAAACAATGTATTTGTTTAAGAATACAATGACAACTTTGGAGGTCAGTGGAGTGAAGCACTAGTGTAGTTTTAAAATAAAAGTGGGCCCACTACCATCACTAGTATATTTGTTCTACTCCTGCAAAATTTCAGCTCTATTGGTTCCGTGATTGACAACTTTTCCATTTATAATATTTATAGGATATGTGCCGTGCCTTATTTCCTTATAAGCTTTTATAAAAATTAATATATTATTTTAAGGACCGTTATTCCTATTAATAATGTATCTATTTATTTATTTATTTATTTATTTATTTATCTACAATCGTCACATTACATTAATTTATCCTAATTAATAAAGTTTAAAAAACAGATTATTTTTCTAAAGTGATTGTTATGTAAGGTTATAACTAATTAAGGCTCGAACCCAAAGTGTATAGCCAATAGACAACTAACTGCGAGTTTTAATTAAGAAAATCAAAGGCCTGGAACTTAGTTGAAAGGGGTTTTATTTTGGACACGATTACTAAATAAATGGCCTTATGGCTGATTTTTTTTCGATTCCCACCTGCAGGATATATTTGGATACCCACTTACATATTTCAGATTTACACCACGGAATACGTACCTGAAACAGAGAAAAATAGATATTTTTATGAGAAGCTCTAAAAAAACTTGTCATACCAGTATTACTTCCAGAGAATAAAGATCCAGCAATAAATCTGGACATAAATAGTGCAGATAACCCCGTGTACAAAGGGATAACCATAAATGTATGATTAAATCTATGCATGAACAAAATTTAAAAGATTGATAAGTGTAATTATTATGAATTTAATTTAATTAATTGTTGACCGCATTTCTGTTATACTCTTCTATTAAAACACAGTGAGTGCTACAAAAAGGTTTGTTTACATTCTTACAAAGATTTCATGACATACACTATGTGGTTTCCTTACAGGTAGACTTTGTAGTAAGTCAAACTTATCATAGATTCATTGTTTGATATATTGAGTTTACTAAAACTAGTCTAAGGTAATTTCATTTGAGTTTAATTCATGAATAAGCTAGTTAGTGTACCTCAGTCAATAGTATAATAACAACTTGAAAGATATAACACAAACGTCGATCAGCTTCTACGGCAAATTATTACACAAAAAAAAAACTAATACAGGTACAAATTAAGAAGTAGGGGAATTACATTTGCATGGATTGTTAACTTAATACTTAAAATAAAAAATATTAATTTTCAGAATTAAAAACATTTTAATTTTATTATTTTCTATATTTACCTTGATAAACTTTTAAGTATTAAAACGTTACTTACGTAGAGTACGTGTATTCAAAAACTGTTTTGATTTGTACTGATTTTTAAAACAATACTTCCTTTTCTATAAATTCCTGAACAAAATTTTGAATAATCGACAAGCTCTGAAAAAAATGTTATCAATAAACCTTAAAGGTTGTCATAAACCTTCAGATCATACGTAAGGGATTTTCTCTCCCTATTTTCAGCCCCGCTCAATCGGCCGGGTTCAGCCCATCAGCCCATCCCAACAATCCGTACCTGGGAGGTGGCAAACACACCCCAGGGACTTTCCATTGTCGTGAAAAACTCAATCACACTTTCACTCCAGAAATCCCTTTCCTTCACGACCCTTATTGTTTGTCAGCCTGTGTTTTACCGCAGGATTTAAAGGAACTCAGTATTTAGAGTTCTAATAGTTTAATTTGATAATAATGTAATTAGTAAAAACGTAAAAGGTTTGCTTATTTCTTTTAATTTTGGCTAAAGAGTTTAACTTTTTCAGTTTTCACTCTCTGCCTAATTAAGTTACCCAGGAAAATATTGATTTAATAACTTAAATTTAACTCAATCAGTCTTTGAAAGGTTTCAGTTAAAATATTAAACGTCATTTAAATGTTTAAACCAATTAATATAGAATAGTTCTCAAGTGAATAAGTACCAATTTCTATTATAGTGTATTTCCTTTTTTCTTGGTTACTTAACTTTTCTGATGAACAATATAATCAAACAAGTTAATCAAAAACTTATCAATCAAGAATCTGAATATGATATCAATAATGATTAATATTTTGTTCAATGTACCTCTTTTTATCTTAGTTAAAAGTGTTACAGAATTTATACCAAAACCAGTTCTTACTGTCTTCCTGAAGCCATCAGGTTTTGGCCCAAGCGTTAAAGACATTTTAGTGTACTTAAGTTTAACACGTAGCGAGCTGATTAGTGTGTGCTTTTAAGCTGCGTGAAATGCAAACATTAACCCTTCTGTTGCATTTTGTTCGTGATGCGGCAAATGGCAAAGTGGAAACATCTGAAATCTAGCGGAACGTATTGCGACAAACGAATTTAACATGCAAAAGCTCTTTATTCCAACA
The DNA here is from genome assembly GCA_035578135.1 of Flexamia atlantica. NCBI lineage: Eukaryota > Metazoa > Arthropoda > Insecta > Hemiptera > Cicadellidae > Flexamia > Flexamia atlantica. Next base: position 26,120,355 of record JAQJVK010000008.1, on the reverse strand, counting down.
GCATCATTTTCTGTATAAGTTCATTCTTTCGTCTCAAAGTATTCTAAAACACATATCTTTTTATGATTTCAGCTGTGTAAATTTGAGTACATAATATTCATCAAAATTTTATCTTTATCTGGATATTGTATTTTTTAAAGAGTAAGCTTGTGTTCAAATGAAATTAATATAACACAAATAAAACATTGTTTTAAATCATAATCAAATGAAGAACTGGAATATTTTTTCATTTAAAATTGTTTACACAGTTGAAGATGCAATAAAAACACTTCTCTACCAAATAATAAACAACAAACCATTTAATTAACTGATCATTATTAATTGCCGTCTAACCAGAAAACATCTGCACTAGGAAAACAGAATTTTTAAAAGAAACTAGAGAAATGTCCTCCGCAGAAAAAGGAGGAAGACTTTATAATACAGCGATTACTCGAGTTCGTTACGCTCGGAATGGTCGAAATAAAAATACCGCCCCACGAAAACTCGCGTGTACAACGGCCGCCGGCTCGCACGCACACGCGGCGGCCCGCGCGGCAACAGGCAGTGCTGCTGAAAACGCCACCCTTGCACAGTGTGGAAAGTTCTGTTTTGAAATAGAGGTTTTACGGGCTGTCTATGGATGCTGCCAGAGTTATCTGATGACATTTTACCATGTAAAACGTTTAAAGTATTGCACGTTTATTTTAAATTATTTTAGGTAATTTTCCATATACACTGAGAAAAATTTTGTACTGAAATACGTGGAAAATACACGTAAATAAGGGTGTGCGGGTTACCCACTGCAATCTGGACCCGGCTCAATGCTCCGGCAGTGAGGCCGCCACACGGAAAATCAGGACTTAGTTTGTCTACATAGTTATGACGTCACTGGCTATGACGTCATTACTGTCGGTTGTAAGTCCTGCCGATCAGAGTTGGCTCTCGTAATTGCAGAGACTTTTCTCAGAATATCCTGCGATTCATTTTGCCTTTACCACAGTTTATCACAGAATGTACAGTCCTATTCTCGTAAAATACAACCGATGTCTATGCACTGACTTGCCTAGTCTCTGCAATTTACCGGTATTTTTGATTTAAAATCAGTAAAAGTTGTCTGGGTCCTTCTAGCGATCACCCATCCAAGTTCTAACCACGCCCGATGTTTCTTGACTCGTATGTTCAGCTGGAGACTCCTATATCCATTGCGTTACGGCTGCCTGCTGAAGACTGTAGTTGTTGAATAGCATCTGAAGAAGTGATAAGTGAAGTTTTACGCTTAATGGTACTTCTCTACAGTGACAATTTATTGCGTGATAGAGTCTAGAGTAGCCCTCCGTACGTGTCGTGCGTGTTTCCCGGTACCGGAATTTTTATAAAAAGTAATGTTTGTTCGTTGTGTGCGTCTGTCCGTTTGTGTTACGTGGGTATGTGTCATGATGGTTTTTAATGCTTCTTGACGACTTCCATTGGAATGAAATTTGATTTACATCGCCTGAGGAAGATCTGAGATTGAAACTGTCGTGGTCCATAATATGAGACTACAAAGGATCACTTTGACAGTACAAGGTATTTACACCATTAATAGTTACAATTTATTGCCCTGACATATTTATTTGATACATTTAAAAGTGGCAGCAAATCAATGCAAGGTTATACTCGACCTGCATTCTATTTCTTGCAATTCATCTTATTTAAGACATTGTTAAAAATACCTGAGTTATTAAAATCGAAGCAGGATTTAAACAGTGCAATTACTTTTTTTTGGTAATTTGTTCGTGTAAACTTTGGGGAGATAAAATTAATCTTAGGTCTAAAACTGATCAATGTGTCCTTGCAACTATTTAAAAATAAAACAATATTTAACCTAAGTAGCTGCTGACAAATAAAACGATTTGATTTTCTTCAATAATCTAAGCTTTTTCTCTGAAGAATTGGAAATTGGATATTCTTTTTGACGTTTCACTACCATTTACTTTATATGTATTTACTATCAATTGTACTTCAGTAAGTAAATCTATAAAAACATTAATAAAATATGTATTATAGAAACCAAATGTTATTATTCAAACTTGTATCACATTTGTAAATTTTCAATCCCAAATATAAAACTAACACAACGGACTTAAAATCAATCCAGATTGGGTTAAAAATATTTATTCGATTCAAATAAAATATTTGATGATAGTGCGAACTAAAACAAGGTAAAGACTAACTGCTTTTACCAAATCACATAGAAATAATTTGAAGTTTTCATCCATACGCCTACCGTAAATGCAGTGGGCTGCATGCAGAAAGTAATCATGGATAAACTTATGACGTGTTTTGTGACGTATACAAACCATCCATGACGTCACTTTAATGTTTTTTCCTTAAAATCACGGTAAATTCCCTGATTATTTGCAAATACGGCAGTTCGAGCGTAATTGCAGAGAAATAGTTCTTAAAGAAGGACTGCGAGTCCTGCGTCTGTACTAATGCCCAAAACTCTGCCGAGTCATTGAGCTGGGTCCAGACACAACTCTCCTGTACGTGAGTCAAGTCCTTATTTACGTATTGCGAGTACAGATTCTAGACTTGGGGCAAAAACTCTGCTTTTCCGCTAAGATATTTTTCTCAGTGTAGGAATAATTTTTGATTTGTAACACGGATTGATTTGCAAATAGCAGGTACTAGACGTAGTCCTTTTTTTACTTTCGGGTGAACGCGTTTTGGCCTCAGAATGACCAAGTTAGCTTTAAGTTCCAATAGGTTAGAATGTGTGTTTAGCAAAGGAACAAGAAAGAATGCCAAAGATGTCCTGAAGCTAAATCGCATTCCAGTAGTGCCGGGCGTCGGACTCACTACGCATTATGCTGCCAATGGTAAAAGCTATACTTTCCAGTAGGTGTAATTCCCTTATACGCTTACCTAAAGGAGGTAATTTACTTACGTCTACAATATTTTTTTGTCTCCAATGAACGCGTTTTGGCTTCCAGTCATCTTCGGCATTCTTTCTTCTTCACTAACACACTATATATGCTGCTTGGATCTTGGAGCCATTCTTGGAGCTTGGTCATTCTAATGACAAAACGCGTTCATCCAAAAAAAAGGACTGTATACTTAAGTAAAATAACTCCTTTAGGGAAGCGTATAAGCGAATTACATCTACTGTGAAGTATAGCTTTTGCCGTGGGCGGCATGGTGAGACCGTTGCCCGGGACTGCTGAAATTTTGTGCTTAGAGCTGCTTTCCCCAAATTTTGTTTTATTTGAACCTAAGATTAAACCTAAATTTGGTAAATTTATTTTCTAACCATATGGTATATAATTTAAACATTAGAATATACATATGATTTTAATTAAACTCACGTTCATTTTAAACCTCATTTGAGGAAAGCGGTCCTTAGAAGTTCCTAGACCCTAAAAACTCTACGAATTCATTATCAAATAATTTTAATTTTGCAGTGGTCCCGTGCTCAGGTCTCACCATTCCGCCTACGTTAAAGGGTATACATTTCTTTAAGGTGAAATTCTTAAAACTAAGTCTTAAAGCAATTAAAATATTTTTAAAACTAATTATTTTTAATATATTGGTTAGGTATTTCTCAACAAAACCTTTTTACATCATTTTTAGGACTTTTAATTGAAAAACAAACATTCGACAAACAATTTAAAGCAAAAAAACTTTGATTAAGTCGTTCTTATATGAATACTTATGTGGTGTAAAAGGTAATAATATTAACTATCGTAATCTGTATTTTTAATCAAATCCCAGTCTCTTATAGTCGGTGTCATGTTAGTGCAATCCCAAGATGTAATGTCCTAATATTGTTAAGGTTAATTGTTATGCCTTGAGTAATTTTTTACAAATGAAATGCTAAATATAAAATTAAATGATTAAATATGTGCATGAGTCGCGCATTTATCTATCGGACACATTTTTTTATAAACCCAGTCCTTGAAACAAAAAGAGTGATAGGATGATTTTTGAAGTAGCTTAAGTTTATAGAATTCTAGCTACCCTCCGATAACGTTTAACGTGGTAACATTTAACTTATATGTATCAATAATCTATAATCAATAAAACTTGTAAACCTGTTTATTTTAGTACAAGAGACTTAAAACTCTTGGTATTGTGATGTTTTGAAACGAAATTCCATTAAGGGAAAAAGCATAATGCGGTACCGGACCGTTACTGTTACGACAATCTGACAAAAACTTTGTTGATTAATGCGTCTTCCATCCAGTCACGTTGCAGTCTTTCAATGTGGCCGTTGTGAAATTATTAATGTTTGGTGCGTGTACTGCCTCAAATTCAACCGGTGTTAACGTCCATCTATTTCTTATACTTTAGAAGCTGAACATCTGTAAAATCATGAGTAAATTAACTGTTTCATTTTTATCAAACAAAACAGAAATTTCTAACACTTGAAAAAGGTTTTCAATGAATTCGTTTTTGTTCGTATTGGTCTGGGTATTTATACTAGGTCCTCAGTCAATTAATTTGATGAATAATTCTAAAATGTTATCAAAAGAAAATTCAACTTTTTTACTCCTTAAGTTATGATCCACTGTCTTAATAATATCCTAGTTTCATCTTCAGTATTTATTTTCAAAACAACAAATAAATCTTTTTATAATGCTTTACTGAAAAAATTAATCACAAAGTCAGTGTGAGTAAAAGTTGTAAACATAAGAATAGCCATAGTTATCAATATTCAGCTGAGAGTACAAAGCAACCAATCATGCTAATTAGTTCTTACAGAAACTAATCTACATCAAGTAGTAAAAATATCTGTTCTTAATTATGAGTTAAAAGTCAACATTAAACAATGCTAATATCTCTTTCATTTATAAGCAAGATTTCTAAAACATGAATGTTAGCTAATGTCATCCTTTAAAACGATGTAAAATATGACTTATGGGACAAGGTGGCTTGAGTAAACAAACACTTGAATGAAGATCAAAGAAATTTTGCTCAGTCATTTTAGTTGTAGGAATCCTATATCACAAGCTGAAAAACTCACCTAGACTTAGACTGTCCCTGCGTATACTATATGTTTTAAACGCTTTCAATTTTTTTTTCAATTTAGTTCTTAATTGACATAACAAATTTATTATAACACTTATCAATCACCTCCGTCTTTATACTCGAATTGCATGATTAAATGTTACTAAAGGCGAATGTCCTTATAATATTTATTTCCATATTCATTGTAATGTTTATTTATTTATTTGTTAATTTTACAAACAAATACATGCTTTTACCCTTGATAACAGTGCTTAACATTGAAAACGAATGCTAATACATCTGAGAATTTGTTTTAACATAATACCGTATAATTTAATAGCTTATGCCATACAAATAAACAATTATAATTCAGTGTGGCATGAGGCGGGCTATTATTTAACAAAAATTATAAAACTCAAAAAGCATTAACTTACATCTAACGTGCAAATCTAGACATACCTTTTTATATAACGTACTATTTTTTTTATTTTTTCCCTGAAATGGCAGCTCTGCGCTACCATACGCCAAGTCAATGAAAAAGACAACGACAAATGAATTTTTGGTGTTTTGGTTGCCGTTGTATTGGAATGTGAAATTTTGATGTTTCAGGTCATTTCATGAAAAAACTATGATTACTGATGCAAAAGAATGATTAAACTTAGGGACTAATAATTGGAACTGTAATTTAATTAAAAACAGAAGCAACTCAAAAAGGAGAGAATTTTAATATATATAAAATCACTCCTTAGCCTTTGTGTTTTTTGCCTGTTAACGCTACATCTTTTATGCAGAGTTAACTAAAAAGATACTAACCTAATATGTTCACTTTACGAATCGCATAGATATGATAAGTATAAGGAACTTTATTATTCGGTACTAAATTATAGGTGACAAATCATCGCCTTAATTATTTTACTTTATTTAAAGTGTAGTTTCATTTTTAATTTCAATGTTTGTCAAACTATTGACTTTCTTTAGTGTCACACATTATTGCACATCATAATATGAATTCACACTACGGTAGGACAGAGCAATCAAAATTAGTTTTTCAGCCACCCAAACTACACCTAAATGATCTTCTGCGTTGGAATCACCAAATTTTGCTAGAATAACCTTGTATAAAAAATAATTTAACTTTCTAGAGCAAACACAATAATATGACAAAAATGTAAAAAAAATGTTAAATCTAGTTTTTCATATATTTTACTAAACTTTTATTAAAACTTTACACCAAGAGACTATATACAAATATTTTTCGTGGATTTAATCATAAAAAATAAATTTCATAATTTAATAACATTTTACTTCATTTTTCCTCTAGAATACTGTCAAGTGATGAAACAAAGAAACCGATGTTTCCAAAAGCAAAGCTACCAACTCATAATGTTGTATGTAATAAATTTAATTGTATAGTAAATAATTTTTTTCTTATAAAGCTTAAGTATAAAAGACTGGCTCGAAAGCAGCAGCACAACCATCGCACTGAAAGACCCATTAGAACTAATTTGATCGCTTACTTCCATTGCCCTAGTGCCTTTTAATGTCAACATTATGCTAAGTGGTTTATATACGATCATTTGCCCCGCAATTGTTTCTGTCGATTCCTTTTACATAAATCAACAAACATTTTGTTAAAAATACCATTAATAAGTAGAATGCCTTCACATTAAGTAATACAAAGGGGGATATTGTCAATGTTATTTGTTATTTTATTTTTATTTTAAAAGTACTGTATAAATATAGGGAAATATGAAGAGTCTCTACGGGTAAACTAAAACTACCTATTCAGCCTAAACATAATAAAGTAGCTATTTAATAATTTGTTCAAAACGATTTAACGCAAGCCACTTATGTTATTTTCTGGATATCCTTATTTAAAATTAATACAAAATAAAGAAGTTTACTGCCAATGATACAAATTGAATAAGGTTTTAAAAAAGTGATAAAGTTTATTTGATAAGCAACACATCCAGGAATAAAATTTATGTGCTTAGAACTCGTAGGCCTCTTGTTAGAGTTTTTAAACGTTTCAAATACGCATAATTCACTAAGAGTGGCTTTGGGAGCAGTTTACTCAATAATTATAGCTTCAAGCTGTTGAGCCTACGTTATGTTAACGTTCCTTGGGAATGTTTCTTATTTGGATAACAGCATACTTGCTGTTGCCTTATACTTTACAATCTATACTTTTACCTGGAATGGTGACCTACCTAGTCAGGCATTTTAATCCAAGTATGAAAAAGAGATGAGTGTAAGATGATTGTGGCGTGATCTTGTAGTCTTGTTACTGACTAAGACCGACATGATCCTTAGCCAGGACTGTTAAATAACAGCCAAAAGGATCAAGTATGTTTTGCTAAAATTTTGACCTACCTACTACTAATAATACGGCTTTCAAAACCTTATTTGAACCGGAACGATTATAACTTAGTCACTGCCTCATTTGTCCATTTGTGTCGCGACTACTCACAATTATATTTGTTGGATAATCAAATAGTGTAGTCTTTGTGGGGAATGCAGATGTTAAGAAATGAATATTTTTCATTAATAACATCATTACTTATACATCCCTACAGAACATGTTAAGAGAGAAGGATTTTTTGGTAGGTAAAATAACCAAGAAAAATATAAAGTAATGTGTATTAATAGAAAGTTTATTATGAGCAGATGCTGATTCTGGATTATTTTTGGGTGGTTATACTAGTAATGCCAGTTATATACCTCTGTTTAAATACCTTCTATAAAATACCTCTACGAATAAATAATTGAAACCAAACCATGATAAATCGCTTGTAACTTTCTGTGTCTAAAGCTGAATCTAGATGGCAAAAGAATCTATCATAAATGTAACCATGAATTAGTTTGAAAAAATACAATTTTTATCGTGTTTTAGAGTAGTTAAGGCCGGATTCACATAGTATTACACCTTGAGATGCGTTATACTCACTTTTTTTTGTTCAGGTCTTTCCTTGTTGGTTTTTATGAATTCAACTTTACTTCAATGCAAATTACAGTAATTAATTACTCCTCAGTTTTCCTCTTCTAAAAGTTTAATATTAATGTAAATTTGTATTTGCTACTTAAATTACGTTAGTGTTCTCTATAATTATGTATAGCATTACATGATGACATATACATTTTCGTTCCTAGATTTTTAATACTAATACTAGCAGATATACCCACGGCTTCACTCGCTGAAAGGATAACAAGTGTTTGGTTCAATTATAAGTTATTTTTTATGTGCAGTTTTTATGAATTTCCTTATCTACTTATGATTTCAGTAATTTATCTGAAAAATACGTTTGGAAGTGCTTAATTACATTCTTAAGGTTGAAGATGGTGATTTTACCCCAGATTAAAATGGAGATAAGTTTCCCCGATTAACTTTCCATTTTCTCTCAAATGGTATGATTTGGCTACAAACTAATTTTTCAGTTTAGTCTTAAGAATACTGAAATTTCCTAATTTATCAATTATTTAATTTAAAAAATTGGCCTTCTAATATTTAAAATAAAAGTATTCACTTCAGCTGAAGTTTAAACTAAGAAATTTCATTTCACCGCACTGTCCCCTAAAACTTGTCGGCAAATTTGACTCATAAGAATAATAGTTATATAATATATAACTGATGTAAACGACATAAAAACCGCAAGACAAAAACTTCTCAGTATTGATATCTGACAAATATATAATAGAAGATGACCGTAATAGTTGTGTACAGTTTATTCTTTTAATAGATAGAGTTTCTATCTTTCTGACTCTTGAAAATATTCTGGAGACCTTCCATTCATAGGTTTTAATCACAGCTCAAAAATCAAAAAGGTCACCATTTTGAATTTATTAACGTTACCTTATTTTGTAAATTCTAGAAACAAATTTTAATTTAGGTTAAAGTGAAGATATTTTTAATTAAATTAATATTTTTTCTCATACGCTATTTGCAAGGTAGGCAATACTATTGTATTGACAAAAAGACGTTATTCCATTGCCAACGTCCTTGGAATGACTAATTACAAAAAATGATTTTGCGATGAAGTGGAGAAAGCTCTATCGTATAAAGGAATACAGATAATATACATTCACGGATATATGAATACCAGGAACATGACATAAAACGTAACAAGTTAAATGGCGTCGTTTTGTACTGACAGGATTTTCCATTTCCGGCAAAGCCTATTTATTCCCAACAGGGGTAGTTAAAGTACTCGAACGTGTATCTGTTGCATTATTATTTATTTCCATTGTATTTTTTCAGTTCTTAAGCCACCCTAGTATCTTTAACATGATTAAAATATATATCTATCTTAATACTTTCAACAAGTTTGAAAATAGCAAATTCAACGCCATTAACGTAAACACCAAAATGAGAGTTTAGTCAACAAGTTTGTTTCAGTGTATGTTAGTTTTTCTTTGGTAGATGTAAGCGATTATCATTTATAAATTAACAATCTATATACTATTTCTTCAGTTGATAAATTATTCCAACCTATTTAAATATTTGTTTCTCAAAAAAGCTCAACGAACTATGAATTCTGTTAAAAACCCAGTATTTGACAGCACTAGAGCACTGCCAAATATTGTACTAAATTTTATTTGTAAATTTGTATTTCAGTCTCATTGACCTCATTTGAGAATTATGATTCTAAATTCTTAAGGTAACTGAACAATATCAGATCACTTTATCTCCAAATAATATGTATACCACAAATTGCATGTTAAATTATATATCAGATTTTTGTAATTTACAATGTAAAGAATGATTGAAGTACTTTTCAAAATAGCTAATTATACATTTAGGTCTAAGTAAAATAAGTCACCGCCTGGAGTGTTTACGGACTTCTCAATTCATTAGTTCCATGATTCTCCTGGTCTAGTGCGTGGAACGTTTCCAGCAAAGTAAGGTAAAAGGGGTGAGCAGTTCAGGGCAAGCCGTACAGACTGATTTACATGGCCGGGTTGGGATTCGAATTCACAACAGGGTTCTGCCGTGTTCTCTGTGTCTATGGGTTCCTGAAATATTGTTATATCGCGGCCACATGTTTGGGGACATCGAATGTATTTGTTGGGTCAAATCAAATAACTCTGATTATAATATGCACGTATTAGCTTTATAAAAGGATTCGCTTCAAAATGCAATTCAATTTCGCTTGTAAATACAATTTAGTTATATTTATTTTATTTTCTATCATAATCTTATCCATACTTTTAATGTTTCCGATCAAAGCAAAACAATTGATTTGTTTTAAGGATTAGTGTTAAGGCTCCCGAACTTTTATTACACTTCTCATGGCAATGTTTCAGGAAAGGAAAATAACACCTTTATATTTTTTGAGTCCAATTTTATTAATTAGTACCTAATAAGTAATATTATACAGTAATGCCTATTGTTTCAATTTACGGTCCTATGGAAGTATACGCTTAAAAATCTGTTTATTAAACTTTGAAAATGCCGGTTAAATTTATAAAACACGTATGTAATATTTGTTTTAAAAGTAAATTTTGTAAAAAGAGTGGAAAGTGGGTCTTTTCTCATCCGAGATCGTGAAGCACTATACTTACCGACCACTTTATATTCTAGAATTTGAAAACGCTTTCACTCGTTTTTGTTGTTTAATTTGTCGTTTGCACGATACTTTTCTCTTCATTACATCGGCTGCATTAAGTCAGCTTCATTCGTTACATCGTAGCACTTACAAAGCATGGTAATAGTGGAAACAATGGTGCATGGTTGGAAACAATGAAAAATGAATTTCGCAGATGATAAACACATAACTAAAACAGGTGATTTCATAGGTGTACTGAAAAATATTGCTCATGATAAAATATAAGCTACACCTAAACACAATCAAGCTTAAGGTGCCTTTTAAAATTGCCATTTTCATGAAGATATTAGAGATTAGAGCATCGCGCACAACCGCCGCTGGGAAATCATGTTTGTGATAAATAAATAATTACCTTTTACGCGGCAACTCTTTAATGAAAAACTGTTCAAGGTTTATTTAGAAACTACGAGTAATATTATCACATCAATCTAGTTGAATCTGACGAACACATTATGGGATATGCTTAAACACATATTCGCAAGTATTGTTATTTGATAAGTTTGTTTTGATTTATTGTACTGTATACAATTATAAAAGTCGTTTAAGCACCAAGCTGAAATTTATAGAAATGTAGTTAGTGATAGATTTTCTTAAGTGATTTTTCTAAGCTCTTAGTCATTTTTAAAAGGATCCTAACCCCGAAGGGGGGGGGAACTACATTATTAGCGTATTAGTTCTAATACTTCCGAATTATCGGAAAGTTCGCTGTTGTTGAAAACAAAGTAATACTGTAATAGGAACTAGCGGTGTGACTAATTTGGCATCGTGTCAGCTCTTTAATGTACTAGATTACTTCTTAAACAAGTTTGTAAATTTGGGGATTTTAATTTTGAAACTTCTACTATTATTAACATAAAATTTTCGGGACTTATAGGCGATTTGGAAAACTATGCGGTTTGTCTCACACGGCTGCGAAGCCACCTTGCCTATCTGTTCATTTTTACCTAAACATTTTAGAAACTAGGCAAATTATAGTTTTTTTTTATTGATAGTCTACTTCGAACAGCAATGTATATATTTTTATATTTTATAATTATTGCCTGTATATTATGTAGTTCGTAGTACTTGAGTCTGAAAGGGTGGTACAACATAGGCTAACATATTAAAAGTTGAACCCTGTCTAGTTGTTTTTCACTACTTTTAGTTAGATTTTACGAATTGATATTGCTTTAAGATGCATAGTCCTAATCAAACAAATATCTGGTAAAAAGCAACCGTTTGGTAAACAGAACCAATAGAGCTGGCGTAGCTACTATGGACAACGTTTTGAACAATAAGCCTCTAATCAGCTTAAACGTTCACTTCTCCTGTGTGACCAAGTTAAACTACATCACTTAATCCCTCTGATAAGTGGACTAGTTTACTGCGTAATACGAGATGCTACATGAGAGGACCACTACTGGATACACAAGTTATTGACAGGTATTTAAACTTTGCACGCACAGTTGTATGGATGGTGCCCATAGGGAAGAACCAGAGCCAATGAAAGTTCCTGTTTGAAAGCTATTGAGAAGGTAGAGCTTCCAAAAATAACTCTGAAAAAGAGGTATACTAAAATGAACTGGCTGGTCCCCTCTAGCTACTCCGGCCATAAGCTCTCTTTTTCATCATCATCAGTATAAATAATAAACTGTTCTTATCTTTATTTGGAACTTTTCGATCGGCCACGTGGGTTCTCTATTTTGTTGCTATGTATACCGTAAACTACAGACATGATTAACTTCTAATTGTTAAATCAAAAGCTAAAATATCGTCAACAAGGACCGATGAACGTTGAGTCAGTGTTATTGTACTGTTGTATTGTCAGTGTTGTTGTATTGTGTTGTAATGTAATCGCAATTCTGTAACATAGTTTTAAGTCTGAAAAACGTATTAGGTGAGGGGCAGTTAAGGGAAGTTTCATATTTTCCTGTCCCATACAGACTCTATCTAAGGGCTAATCTGTCGAATTATTCAATTCAATAATTGTCGAAAGAAATTAACAGAAATGACAGAAATTCAATCAATGTCGAATTATCATCACAAGTTTGTACGCCTGTTACGTTGTCAAAGAGAACAATTGAACTGTAGTAGATGCAGAATATTGTGTGCGGTTAAACGTGTTAATGCATAGCGTGTTCAGTGATGTGCGTGCAGGTTTCAAACTATTATCAACAGATCAATGGGTATTGGTCAAAGCTTTTCACTAACCAAATGGGAATTAATTGCGTTTATATACTAAAAACTTGTTAACCTACAGTTTCAATGAGTATCAGCGACAATGCTAGTCTGTAGAGAAGCTTAACAACTTTGAAATAACCTAACGAATTAAAAAAAAACTCTCTAAATTTCCACGGTAAGTGTTTAAAGCGTAAATAGTAATAATACAACTGCTGTTTAACATTCAAAATCCTATATTCACTTCATAAATAAAAATTTTTAAGTTCTTAACATTTGTCCCAAAAGAAGTAAGATTCCAAGCAAAGTCATTATTTCTCAAAAGATTTAATGTATTATTTTAGTGTGACGGCCTCTTTTTACCTTGCATCCCCCCCCCAAACCACATTAAAATATACTTCATTTCCTATCCCAAATTATACTGTAAGAATATTTTTCAAATGGAAATTGTCTACAGCTCGTACAGTAATATATTGGCTAAAATTTAGAAAAGAAATCTTTAAGATTTAAAATCTATAAACGTTGGGAAAAATTGTTGTTATCTCAGTCCTGGGTTACGTGTAACAACAAAAGCTTTAAGAATTCCTAGAATTCAATGGCTCCCTAAGGATCTATAAATCTGCTCTCTACACGATTCTAAATCTAGCGTCGGTTGAATTTGTATTTCCGAAATTATTTGCTTAGATAAATGTTTTTATGTACCAATTGACAATATATATAATAGTTAGTTATGAATGCATTCCCCCAAACTCTGAGTATATTACATAAAATAAAAGATTATTGTCATACTAATCAATCTAAAATTCCATAAATTGTTGCCTAGATATCTTGGATTGACAGTTTTAGTTTTAAGAGCGCCCTTAAAATACTACAGGAAAAATTCGAAAATTAAAATTTAATATACCCTAACATGATTCGTAGGATTTGTAACATTATTTGTGAGACATTTATACTTAATAATTAATTTAAAGCCAAGTTTCAACACTACAAGGCCTCAACCTATATTAAAATTACTGCATATTTTTTACTCACGATAGAACGAAATTGTTCTTTAAAGTACCTATTATATATCACAATTTAATATTTTGGTTGAAATAATTGTTTTCAAGTGTAGGGCATGTGTAGGATCTTTAATGTGTGACAAAGATTAGTCAAGTTTTTTAACTTCAAGAACACTCGAGTCCGCTTTTCATCTGACTAGCTACACACCTGGCATCATCGAGTCGCTGTTTATGAAAGCTAACCTTCACTAGCAATATTACGCAAAGGTGTTAAACTTTTGCGTAATATAAAAATCAACTTGCTTGTATATATTAAAAAAACATATCAGTATAAAGTTAAACGTACTCCTAATGAGAAAATCAAGGTACTATTATTTTATATTTTATTCTGGTTTCAAAATATAAGTTTTCAATATAGATCTACGACAATACGTGATGCAAAGACCAATTTTTTGACTTTTCCCAAACAAAAAAATATCATATTGTAGACAGCCAAATACTTGCTGAAACCCATAGTTTAGTTTAACTTTAGTTAAATAGTTTTAGGGTTGTATTTTTTTATTTTCGAGATTTTTTAAAAACAACTGACTATATCATTTACATATATATGTTTTAGTCTTCACTTCAAAATTTTCCATAAATGGCAAACCGAAAATTGTTAATGTATTCCCCTAATATACACGTATATCGGTTACAATTAAACTACTTTAATTGATAAATAATTTTAATGCCAAAACATTTTTGTTGAAAACACAATTCTGTAAAAACGTGAAAAATAGGAGGGGATTTAGCTTATACTGTTAGCTTTTACTGAGCTTCTTATTGCGACGTGAAAAACTGTGTTCTTCAATATGCCTGGATTAAAAATAAAGACGCTAGAAGTGTAATATCTCGATAGGAGTGTAAATAAAAAGTCGACCTGTACACTGTTCACTCACAATATATTGCGTTGGTTCAGCCTTTTCCATGTATTATCTGTTTTGCTGATATCAGCAGTTTGCTGACAGCATTGTTCCGCTAAAACCGATATTTTGAGGAATGCAAAATAAGATTAGAAAAAAAACACCAAAGTCACATCGAAGATAGGAAAGCCAATGAAAAAACGAATACTCACTGGTAAGTTTTGAAAATTATCCGCTTTCAAAGACAAATAAAAATGTTGAATAATCGATAGGAAGTTCTTTTTGGATAATTCTAGGTGATATAAAGTTTGACGTTTTATTGTGACTTTTTTATTTTTTACCAATTCCTTGATTTAAAAAAGGTTTAACAACAAAGATTTAAAAACGCCATCATTTTTAAACTCTTCAAGGTAAGAAATCTTGTGATACTTTCGTTGGGATGTTTATGGTACACCTTTTTTTACATGTTTTTAATAGTAAAAAAACCTAAGCTTTGATAAACCACATTCTTCACAGAATATTTTTTCTAAAGACAGTTATTTTCTTTACGTATTTTACGCACCTTTCTTTACGTATTTTATCACTTTTTCAACTTATTTTAATAAAATAATGAAACTCGATAAGGGACTTTTTGTAAGAGTGAACTCTTGAGACTTCTAACTCTCCTAGTAGGTTTTCTACGGTAGAGGTTTGCAGTATGAGTATAATGTTTATATACAAGCGAAGACAAAATTTGCAAGGGGAATAGATTTCTAACACCGACCTAGTAGGCTGTAAGTTTCTTCTTTTTAATTTCAATCTTGGTTTTTGAGGAACGAGAACGGGTATAGTAGTCTATGTGGTGTTATATTGCATTTCTCGGTTCCACGTTCCCATTAGAGTGGAGTTCTCATGAAGGTTCTATTATTTTCTATTCTACAAGATTCTTTTCTTTTCTATTTTATCTTCTTATTGCAAAACCATCTACTTTCAATGAATTATAGTGACTAGAACAACCTACGTTACCGTTTAAAATAAACGGCTTATGAGGAATTCCCATAGAGGCATTTGAACATGGAATTGATTATTGACAAAAGCTTACTTTAATTAAGTAAACAAATCAGAATTGGCCGAGTGAAATGTAAATTGTAATATCTTTAAGCTATGAATTCTCAGCCTCTCTTAATCACGTGATTTCCAGAGGCTTTTTGAAAAATAAATTACAAGCTAAAAATATCAGCAAATCATCCATTACTGATATTATTAGCTGTTAATTTATAGTGAAATAGTGTCCAGATACTATAGCCATCAAATACAAATTGTGATATTTACCAAAACATTATTTTACATTAATTTATCAACAATGAGGTGATAAATTCAGCCCTATATTATTTCATTCCTTAATTAATTTAAACACTAAGCGACATCCGATTATTTTCCATCGTAGGTTTTGCGATAATCGTCAAGGCAATTAGGTGAATACTAACGACCTGGCTTTTGCGGAATCTGAGCTTAGCATTTAACTTAACAGTTTGAACTTACTAGTGGCATATTAAAGCCCTGGTGTTTTAGGAAAATAAAATTAAGCTCTCGAATGGATTAAATTACATGCTCTGTTATTATTTTTTCTCGTAGTTTTCGTTTCTTTATTATAATAATGATTCTTCAATTATTTTGAAAAAGGTTTCATAATTATTACTTGTGGAAAATCAAAATTTCATTGGGATCTTTTCCGTTTACTTTTTGGGGTTTTCACTCTTAATAATTATGATTTTTTTTTAAGTAGGTAACTGAAGAATCATTATCGGAGCAGCATGTGATGTAAATTTTAAGGAAAATATATTTGTCACATATTTAATCGCTGGTTTCTCATTTCTCATTTCATTGTTTAATAAAAGCAATTTTTCACTAATGTTAATTTATGGTGATGGATCTGGCTTGCTATTGTTTGTAAGTTTACCCAATTACGTGACAAAAGAGCGTACTCCTAGTTCTTATATAAATGATTATTTCAAACTTTTTTGTAGGCTGAAGGTGTCAAAGTCAGGAAGTTGTGCCGGCATGCGTTTGTTATCAGTCACAATACATCATCAGTTGCGGTCGGTCTCGGTACTGGTTAAAAATCACAAATAAAACTTTGCCAAAGTTTAAAAACACTTTTCACTAAGCAGAGTGAGTAAAATTACCAATTCTCTCAATTGTTAATCATCCCTGTTATTATTCCACGATAAGTCCAAATATCCCTGGATAAGCTATCGGAAGGCCTAAGTTGCTTTTGAAACGCTTATTTGTCTCAATGTTAACGGATGGCAGGTCCATTTCGCTAATTCGCTTATATGAAAACGGATGATGACTCCATTTTGTTCATTTCCCAAAGGTATAAGATAGGACAGAGTGTTTCACATCCAAACTTATTTAGATAGCGGAGCACTTATTCCGCACTTAGCCGCACTTATTTGTGTTCGTTTGTATAGTTTGAAGTTAAAGATTATCCAATTTAACGTAAATTAAAAATGTTTATCTTATGTCTAAATAAGTTAATTTATTTAGAAAATAAACCGCGCTCAGTAGTCAACCAATCAATCAAAATCTTTATTTCAAAATAGCCATATACAATTATTTATATATAAAACAGTGCAAAATCCATAAGAGGTTTGTCTGCACTAATATTTTAAACATCACAAAATAATACAGTATTTATCAAAACAGAATGAGTCATAGTCAATCAGTCTTTGTAGGAGTTTCTATCTGCCTCACAAGATAACAAGCTCCATGCACTTTGCACTGTTTCCCTATCAACTAAAACCCTATCATAGATTGCATTAAATGACAAAATACATACAAAATCCAAAATTGAATATGAAATAAACTTAACAAGTTAACATGCATATAAATTCTGGTACGAAATAAAAATTAAATAATTCATCTTATTATAACAATAATAATACAGGCGATATTTATATCAGACCATTTCAAACAAGCTCTTTTATTTTTTATTTAAAGTAAAATTAAAATTTATTTTCACCTTTCATTTTAAATACTTATTATGTTTGGAAATATTTATTATAAAGCCAACTTACTGACAACAGCAAGCCAGCATATTTTTTGACTGCGAACATGTAGTACCAAAACGTTATTCCAACTAAGAGCAAGTCTGACTCTACGTGCACAAGCAATTAAGGCCATGAACAGGTAAACTATTACATATAATATCAATAAACCTTAAGTATTCAGTGTCATTACGTTTGCATGGCCAAAGACACAAATACAAATATTCAGTTTTAGCTATATCACTATCACTAGGTCACTATACTATCGAGTATTAGTTGTTTTTACGTAACATATCTCAAAAATTATGTTGACGACTATTTTAAACGAGAATTTCTATTTATGTAAATGGTCTATAACATTTATGGGTTTTATTAATGCAACAAACGCCAAATAAACAAACATTTCAATCATAAATTAATTCAGAAAAAAGGATTATATAGATTCCGGCAGATATAGGTCAGATCGAATACACATCAGGAATACAAATGACTCCATCTCCTATCCACAACATGATAAATGACATGTTTATCAAGAAGATTTCTCTGTAATAGTTTATAGCTGTTCAAGCTGTTTCTGTCCGTTTCCCTAGATAGAATTATATGGTTAAATGCAACTAAACATAATTTGAGGCTGTTCCTATTTGCACATTAATCAGTGAAAAACGATCAGAAATGAACAACAATCAGTCCAAAGTGAAATTCAATGAAACATCGGTTTTAACTGCGTACTGGGACTGATCACATATTTTTGCAGTAGTTCGGATTAAATAAAATCTGCAAAAATATCAAAGTTAAGGCATTAGAAATTAAATCACCAAAAAAGGATCAATAGGTGTGAGCCTGATTGAAGATTTAATTACACTTCGTACTTCATAATGTGAAAAAAATCACAAATTTACTTACAGTTCTATTGAATCAAACTTGAAACGTTATGTGTACCATCTATCTGTACAGTTTGATAAATATTGGTGAGTAAAAGTTTCTTAGAGTGTTGTTATTAAGTTTAAATTCGGTACAATATATTTAATCAAACAGATTGGCAAGACTTCATTCTAGCTCCTTTGAAATATATAGTTGGTGTAACTTGTTAGGCAACACTTCAAGGATATTTCTAGTATGCTACAAACAGAACTGATCTTTTTCAAGCCACCTAAAAAATTCATTTTCAACAGAATAATTTATTTTGAGTATCTATTTGCGTAAAAGGAAATCCTAATTGGTGAATTTTGATAAAGATATATCGAAATAGTCATTTAGAAGAATTCGATAACCATTCAAAATAGCAGATCCAAATGGGAGGGGGAGGGGGGTGGCGAAGCGGGTAAGTATTATATCCCATAAAGGGAATTTTAATGATCTTAATCTGAATATTTTCCTAATCGAGATTACACACGCTTATGAAAAAATGACCAAGTTATTTAAATCAAAAAGGCACATAGGTAATTTGAATTCCCAATTTGATTCTCTTTTGATTCCGATACCTAAAACATGAGTGGAACTTGTAAAATTCTATTTACACTACGACAGGATTACGATTGCAAGTTGAATAATCTGCTAGGTTCACCACCATCACCGAAACACCATTACCCCAGTGTAAAGGCTGTAACTCCCCCCTTTCGACACCCTCTCTGATACCCTTCCTCCCTATACCCAACAACATTAATCATCTCTCACTGCTCTATCACACTTCCATCATGTCACCGACAGAATCTGAGCTGATTGCGAACGGTCTAGGTTGGCTACGCTTAAATAAGCTTCATACACGGTTTAAAGTAGACAAATAATAATTTTTTGTTAACCGGACGAGAGTTTTAAATTTTTCCTCGATATAAAGAACACAGAAACATGCTATGTCTCATTTACATGCTACATGTATATGTATTGTTTCTAGTATTTAAAAATCACTACGTAAGCGTGCTACAAGGAGACAATTGACATACAAAAATTGTTACCTCAATAGGTAATCAATGAAAACCATTTGTAAATACTAATAAAATGTGTGTGCAATTAGTTTTTAAGTTAATATTATGCTTACTAAAATCATTTTACAATTTTTTAAAATCAACGATCATAATCAATCATCATATAATACAAGGAAAAAAAAGAATTATCTCAACCATCAGAATTACTAAACATATTTTCCTGTGATAAACCTCAATAAGAAACGAATAAAATCTAGTATTATAATGTAAATACACCTTACACGACTTCACTTCATATATTTGATATACTGCAGACTTTTGTTGTTCTCTCTTGTAAGAAGATGAGTGAAAGTGTGTTATAAGTTACCTGCTCAAGAAGAAGCCATTCTTCAAAGTCAACACGACAATATCTTAGCTAGGATCGTAATAGCTTTGAGGTTAAACTCCTGACATTTCCGTGTTCACTAGCTCATTCTTATTTTTTATTTAGCCATCCGGATTACCACATAGGTTTCATTTTTGTTGGATTCAGTTTCCTCAAAATCGGTGTCATGTTTTTGATCTTGGGTCTTTTAATATACATAAACAAAATAAAATTGTCTTGACACTATGGGGGTGGCGAGCAAGCAATATTTGTTTCAAGTATTTTATTTTTATTTTCGAACAGAGATTTTGAAATTAGATTAAACATTTAGCTTAGGCAAGGTGTACCAATACTCGAAAGATCAACTAGATGTAAAGTAGAGAGTCGGAACGTTGTTACAATGACTGTGTGAGCTCTTAGGCAATGAGCCAGAGCTCTTTAGTCACACACAATTGATGTACCGTTGAGGCGAGAAGTGTTTAAATATTGATCAAGCAACCAATAATTATTGCTTACATTATACCAACGGCGTTTAAATATGCTGAAGTAGATGTTAAATGTTAGGTGGTAAATATTTGAACAAAGTATTTAAGTTTATATTTTTTTTATTGGATTAAAGGAGAGTTTTGGTAAAAAAAGACGTAAACAACGACATGTAAACAAAGATATGTAGATTAATGTAGAATATTGTTGGCTGTACTGCAGAAATTTGTATTAGGTTCTGCCAATTTTTAATTATCATATAAGCCCTTTGATATCATATGATATTTTTAATTATCATATATGCTAATTTTTAATTATCATAATATAATTACATTATTTTGTAAAACGTTACTATGTACCCCGTTGTTTACTTGAAAATGACCGTTCGAAGTTACAATTGAAATCTTCGTATTATGTACTTAATAGACTGTATTACTAATAATCAACGAAATCTTTTGTTTTTATTTTTTGTTAGTTGACAATGCTACTTGATGGCTTACAAACAGAAATAATATTAATCTTATTGACAATTTTACTTAAAAGTTAACATAATGTATACGCCATCTTAAATTAATTCTTCAGTTCGGGAATCACAGCTACGGGGTAATAATCATTAGAAATATTCAACTTTATGAAATAAAACCTAAAACGAACACAAAGCGCATGCTTTTAAACATTGCGTCATTGTACCAACTGTATTGGGAAGACAAGAGAATTTTAAAAGGAACCTGAGAAATAGGATACAACAGCTGGTAGAGCCTTCATGGAAGTATAATGATACTCGTATTGCAATCCTGTGGTAATACTTCCTATAAACGTAGAACCACCGTAGCGGCGTCGTCGTCGTTATTTCACAGTGTAAGAGGAGGCCCATCAAAAGACAAAAAATCGAGAAACTATCGTGCAATTCTCCAAAGTAATCTAATTAAACATAAAATATTCAATGAAGATCAAGTAACAGAAGGCAAACATTGTAATGTAAGCAAGACCGAGTTTTTTTTATTCATGTTGCTAGAAAGATTTTTTTGAATCTTTTTGAAAGATTATAATCAGTTCTGAAATATTTTTTTCGGAACTGATTAAATGTTTTACCAGTCTAATTAGTCACACGGATGGAATTTTCTTCCATGAATTAAATTATAATGTAACAAGACATGGTTCAGATAGTTTCCTTGGGCTAATACAAATAAATAAAAACAAAAACCAGTTGCTGATCAAACTAGCATAATGTTTAGTGAATTATTTCCCTTGAGAGTTTCTTCACATCTATTATTTTAACTCTCTTCTTATGCATTCTTTCCTTTAGAAGAAGGGAGACATATACCCTTCTTTATTTTCTCTTAGTAAATAAATAGTTTGCTCAATTGCTTATTCATTCATACTTGCCTTACATTACGTTTCATTGTTTAGATGTAAAGATTGTCTTGTAAGAGCATGAGAAAAGGTTTAAATATTTATTTGGGCATCTTTTACATAAATACATAATTAATAAACCTCCACCACAAGCAAACGTACTTTACATCAAAGAACTCCGACGATTCTAAAGTTGTACGGTCATTAACTTCGGGGTTAATTAGTACTACCTGATAATCTTTGCCGCCATAAATAACTACATTCGCCAGACCCATTTTCAAAATTTCCTCCTTGTACGTCGTTGATTTAATTTAAGTAAATTCCAGGAAGTTGAAATTTCACATCTAATAGTATTTATCGTATAAATAATACATATACTAATAGACAAGCATGATTTGTATCACCCTTTTTTCATAACTACTGTGCAACCACAAGAAAAACCTAAGCTCATATTAAGAAGTAAATGTTTCTATAAATGGGCGCGATATCTTCAAAATGTAATATAGATTCAGAGAAATTATGTAAATAAAATTTGAATGAAAAGTATAGATTTTTGCATCGGTTAAGTAGGTAATAACTGTAATATTTAAACCAATCTGGTCAGACGTTTCATTGCATAAAATAATAAAAACAACACTTAAACAGTTTCTGGTTGAATTTCTAACTAAATCTATTGTGATAATTAATTATTTGAAATGTCAAAATATAAAGCGCGTGTAAACATAAACGAAGTATACTATTTATTTAGAACTTTAATTTTATTTCACTAGAGAACTATAATTGTTTTAAACAAACTATTACGTTTACGTTTATATTGCTCTTTGATGCTGCTTAATTATCAGTAACAAAGAGTAATTAATTATTATGGTGGCCACACAAAAGACCAATTCATGTCTGATGTTATTTTCGGATTTTTATACCGTTGATACCGGGATAAACACTAGCGAACAGGCACTTCGGGAGTGACAACACCACGCCATCCACACATGGCAAGTCGCTCAGACAGACGTTGGAAGTTACCGGTAACTCATACAGTGTCACCGGTAATGTCTCGCAATGTTCAAAGGTTCTCATCACACGAAACTGCCTACTTATTGTTTTTAGTTTATTTGATTCATATAAAGCGCTCTTAAATATTCAGAGTGCCTCACAATTCTCTAGAGACCTTTTTTGAATTTGTTCCTTGCATCGGGACAAACGTCTTACAAATTCCATGGGTTTCTGGAGCCTGGGTTCCATATGTCTCTACGTGTGTATTGGTGCGTATATGTTTCCATTTTGGGGATTTTTATTGTCAATTAAGAAAAACCTTTGATATACCAATTCTTGGGTATTACCTTTGTAATTTGTACCATTAAAAAATGGTGGGTACTGAAAACTTCCAACGGTTAAGATTTTCAAAACCGTGTTTATAAAATTGCAAATAGATGCGGGATTGTGTTTGGGAAGCAAAAATAATATATTTTAATGGGGATTACAACAAACATAACTGAAAACAGTTTCATTTCTGGAAGGAGTAACATATAAAATATAAAATAATTGTCTTTCATTAGCAGTGATGCCTACAGACGCCCTTCCAATAATCGCATTACATTTCGTAACTACTAGGATAAATCAAAAACTAATGATTTCAAAATTAAGTTCTAAGATTTATGTGTATAGGGATGACAAGGACACGAAGTGAAGAAATGTTTTAAGCAGACAGCTAATGCTGTTGAGAGTTTGGCTTCGGTGTTGGCAGACTTGTTGGTACAAGGTTGTCGAGGTTGTTCCTAAGAACAACTCGACCCCCACCCCCTACCCCCCCCCCCCCCTACTTGGTGGTTCATCAAACTTGGATACCCAAAACTATCTACTTTGGATTCTGCATACACGATCTAATTTGTGGAAAATCCCCTGGGATATACGATTATAGTTTGTGGGAAATTACGTTAATTGAGATAAGTGGCTGAAAATTAATAAAATGTCTTTTAATTTAGATATAATTTAGACAGGTATTTTAGTTTGATATATTGAAGTCCTAAAGTATATAGTGTCCTAAAGTCAATGGTTTACAAGTTTTGTATAGGAGAATGTGTTCCATAAAAGACATGGAGGGGGGTTTAGGGTGATTTAGTACCATCCAATGATTACAAAGATCCAGTTTACTAATTTATTTTGAGTTTTAGTTTTACAATGTACGTGTTGATTATTGAGCTGATCAAACAACTGAACAAATGTTAAATAATCTCCATCCAATGAAGTAATGTGATTGACTAGCCATTTACTATGGCATTAACTATTTATTCGTTTTCAATTTTAAGCAGAAAGAATTAACTCAAAAGTAAAGCGTGGGTGTGTTAGAATAGAAAATAAACGTTTAACTTGTTATGTTCTTCTTGTAATCACCAGGGAACCTAAAATATATTTACTTCAATAGGACTAACATTAAAGGACATCATACACTTTGAAGGACATCATACGCTTTGAAGGACATCGACTAGAGCAACGAAGAAATATTAGATTCTACTCACTGTTACAATACTTCATCGCTGATAAAGTTACCAAACTAGACTCCTAACAGGTGACCTGTGACAACAGGGATTTTAGAAATTTCAAAAAATATATTTCACTGCCGATTCAACACCCCAAAAGTATGGCATTGGTAAATAGTTTAAGAATTTATCAATGGGTTAAAAAGTTTGACTCGATTGATACATGTATACTATATTTGTACACCCTTTTATAGTACTGAATAAAATGTGATCAGATTGTCATTCCGGTCAGTAAAACACGTTCAAAAGTTGATGATTTCAGTCGATAGCAAACGTTTTGGTTGGCGTTATTTGTCTATACAACGCAAACCGACTTTCAGACTGTCTTTTCTGGCAGGAAAGCACTTGGCTCCCGTAGTTTAGCACAAAACTTTGTTGAATCATGATTTCTCTCAGGAATGAAGAGCTTGCCTAGTATTTCATGACCGAGTTTGTCCAATTCGTTGATGTTTACCTCACCAAAAGAAAATTTAAACCGTTAGTTCTCGTGAAAATGGTAACTAAAATCATTAAGACATCTGGAAATTAATAATATATCATGTTTAAATAATTTTATGACAATTCTATTTTCCTTGTGCCTTTTTTCAATTAAATCTATCAAAGCCTTCAAATTTACTTTTAAATAAAACAGTGTTTTATTTTCTGACATGAGTTTGATCTCAATGTTCAATGCAAGCTAGTATTGCATTCAAGCACGAACTGAAGTTTACTTTTTTGGTATGTTTTTCTTATGTCAGTAGCACATATTTCAGAATACCTTTTCAATGTTAAGTATATGAAAAACTTGTTTTTGAGTAACAGTGTTATAATTACGCAGTTTAGGTCATAAGCTGGGGTTCCTATATGAGAGGTTCCTATATGGGGTATGAGAGGTTAACTTAAAAAAATTTATAATTTATTCTTACACAATGTTAATCAGAAAAGTTTAAGAGGTCAGTTATGAAGTTGTTCCTTGGCCTTCCATTTGTCTTGTCTAATGTCAACGTGATGCTATAAACAAACTTATACAAGAAAGCATTTTCTACTTAGATATACTAACACATATTCTCATCAATTGTGAGCCATTTCAAAAACTATAAAACACAGGAAATAGAATCGGTCTGAATTAATGCCCCTCTTCCGGTTTGCAAAGAGCCATATCAGAATACAAATTATTCACCATACCAATAACAAATGCGACGCGGCGCCTGGGCCCGTTCTGTGTGATATATTCACCGGTTGCTGTGTCGACATTTACCAAGTTTACGACTGTTGACATTGTTGTTTGATGTCGCCGTGTTATTGGGTTTCAGTAAGTTATGGCTATCGAATGACCTCAAAATATAAACTTGTATAAAAACAAAATGTCACTACTTTACTTTTGATTGTTCGAGCCTGAATTGCGATGATGGCTAACTTCTTGGGACCTTTATCAAATCAACAGCGTTTTTAGCCATAATATTATTTTATTTTATACTAAATAAGTACTTAATCCAATTGTTTACTCTATTTCTATAGCCATTTTATTTACTGCTAGCTTTTTACAGAAGGCTGCTAGTAAAATTGTAGGCTACTTACATTCATGAATTTATTTCGTAAACATTTTTTGTGAAAATTTGTAAAGTGGGATTTTTAATAAATCTGTGGTATAATATATATTTACATTTGAAACAATATGAAACTCAACGAAGCATTTAACCAATTCAATAAATTTACTTAAATATTTTATTATATTTTAAAATATTTATTTGAAAAAAATTGGTCTCAAAGTATTTTTGAAGTGTAAAGGGTCGACAGCACGGAAATTTTGTATGTAGCAATCATTCAATTTATTAAGGAGGAGTCAACGTCACTGCTTTACATTCATGGAAGATTGTCTTGGCTTATGACGACAGTGGTTTTCATACAAATATGGTCACTGAAATACAAGTGGAGGATTATTCATTGATTCTTTCCGTAAAAGGCAACATCCACCTAATTAAGTTTTTTTTACACTTTTTAGAGGAGGAAAACTCAAACACAGAACCCAAGTCGTCCATTAAAACACCTATTAGTTAACTACCGCTATTTCCTATGATCATATAGTCAAAATCAAATAACATGGCCCAGTCCAACCATGAAACAAATGTAATTTTAGCGATGGTCTGCGCCACATCATTTGTTTTGGACTGTAATAAGACAGGGCTTGAAAAAAAAACTACTAAAATGTGGTCAGGCTTTAGGTTGGGAAACCACTACGAGTCCTGATGAATACCTTATGGAAAATAATGTTCCACAAAGAGGAAAGAAAGTAATTCATTATACTTAATTTATTTTTAAAACAAATAATTTTGAAATAAAACTGTACCGATTAAAATATAAAATAGTAGTTGTAGCTGTGAAAGCTCAAAACTCCCATACTAATTTAAGCACAAACACGCTAGTAAAATGTTGACAAAGAGTGATCATGAATATTCATTCCGTTCAGTTTGCGCAAGGAATTCTCCTATTTTAAGCAGCTTTTCAAAATAAACTAATAACGCGCGTAGCATCCTCTATGATGTAATCGAGGGCGCTTTGAAGCCCTACCCTTATCGAGCAAGCTTTGTGACTGGAATAATTAATTGCTTACATGGCGATTCCACTGTGTAAAATTAGAATAAACAATTAACATATGTTAGGGTAAAACAACATAATTAAGGACCGATCGTTAAATACCCAATTGGAAATGGGTGAAGGGAGTTAACCCCGAATTTAATGACTGTTGCGGCGTGTTGATAATAATCCATTCTATTGCCCTTGCAAGCTCGTTCCATTGTTTTCTCTTCCCTCCATGTCAGTTGTCCATGTTGCTGCATACAATAATTCACTCTTTTACCCCAAATTGGCAAACCTTTGAAAAAAAATATAGTTAGTTTGAAGTACTGGGACTTTGAATCACCATTTCTTATTTTCTTTAAATGATTTAGGATGAAAAAATTGTATGTTTACTTTAATCAAAACTAGAATATTTCCTTCAATTTAACCCTTCACTTAATATTTATTATGATTATTAGTTAGTTATATATATTATGAACTGTAGCGTATGGTTTTGTTTATGTGTTTATGTTTTGTTTATCTAATTGGTGTAAATTAAAGTAAATATGATGGATCCTCCCCTCCCCCCCCTCACCAATTAGAAAAGCTATTACTGCAGGCCCGATGCCCTTGTATTTTTTCCTTTTGAGGTCCCTCTATCCAAAAACACAATTGGAAGTTACGTTAACGTTCGTAAAAGATGAAAGTTATCGGGCGATCATGATGAAATACGGAATGAACTTGTCATACGACATTTGTGAGCAGGATTGGTAAACCCCAATGAAAAGTGTTTAACGAAATGAAATACATTTTTAGGATTTTACAAATAAATTTCGTATTATTTTTATGTGGATTTAGCGGCCAGAGCTAGAATCAGCATAAAAAATTAACGTATATTCATTTTAAAATCCAAACTAATCAGTTGCTGAGATGTAGTGCTCAGTATAGTGCACTGTCCACTTGTTTTTTGTATTAACCTCAATTTGTTTTAATCACGCAAACCTTTGGAGGATTTACTCGACCTTTCATTAAAATTATCCCAAACCAGTAAGAGTCCTCCGAAAAGCAAATTTTTATGTCGGAACACTAACCTAGAATAAATTTTCATTTTGCGTATGATTATTTTATTTATTTTAATTGATTCTAGTTCATTATCAAACATCCTGGATGTTCACATAAACAAAACCATACGCTACAGTTCATAAACCTTTAAGAAGTGTTACAACTAATCAAAATTAAAAATATTTATCTCCCTTATTTTTAATTCGTATTGTTCAGTAAAAAGCCCTTAAAAAAGTGTTAAAGTACATTTTTTACAGAATTCCTTTCCTTGCAATATTCCTATAAGAGAAGAAATATCTTTCGTTTTGGCCAATACGTTTCATCTCATAGTACTTAACCTAATATCAATGTATTGTAATTTGTTTTTGGAAATAACCACTGATATTGAATTATTCAACGATTTACCGCATGCCCTTATCATTCCCATATAATCAGTTAGAAAGAGTTGATGAATTGTTGATAATTGCCCAGGCAACAATTCTGGCTAGGGGCCATTTCAGGGTCGCGGAGGCAAAACACGTCCAAGATGGCGGCCGGCCAGGAGTGGGTTGGACAGTAATTAACTCTATATATCCTCCGCTATACAGTCGTCAGTGAAGAGCGGCCGTACTTTTATTTATAAGCTTCATCAGAAAATCAAGCTGTAAACAGTCATTGCCTGAGAAAATGTTATAGTTTCAAAAAAGGTTTATGCATAGCAATTCAAAACTTGAAAAATTAATTTAACATTAATTAATTGCTTGGTCAATCAAGAACAATAATCGTAATTATTGAACAACAGCATGATATATTATCGAAACTCTGTGTTTTATTTATAGTTGTTTTCATTAAATTATTGACCTGAAAAAGTAAGCCGTGTTTCTAATCACGTATGATTTAGTTATTTTATATAAGAAATGAAAAGCTTTGTAACGATTTTATCTTGACTATACTTTGATGCATATTAAATCTTAAGTAACTGAATTATTGTCATTAAATTTTAAACTAAATAATCTTTCCCTAAAAGTTATTTCTTTCAGAGTCTACATAAAAAGCAAAGTCCTGGTTGACTCACAGTCACTCATCAATAATTATCCAACTTTCCATGTAGTTAGAGTGCTGACATTTTGTACAATTATTCCTTAGGTCATTAATAGAACAATTGTACAGCTTTAAAATTGTACAGAATAAACCGTTCTGATGCCGATATATCTATAGGGCTCCACTTCACAGGCATTGTTACTTACCATATCATGCATATGCAAAGATAGAGCTTATTTTGGGTAAATCGTCAAAGTCAAGACAAGGTCAGCCGGATTCAGGTAATCAAGAATGTAATCAATAACATTTTACACCAACGATAGATTTACTAAGGTTAGGTGATTAGTGATTAGGCTAGTGATCAGTAACTTCAGAATGACTAGCTTTCAGTCAGTTTTCAGCTTTCAGTCATATAGGAATGTTTAGACTTTCACTCTCGAGATTGTTAACATCTTCCAAACTAAGCATTGTTTTACTCCAGGAAGTTCAAGTTGCTTTATGTAAAATGAATTTACTTCTTGAATGACTGGTCGCTGTGTGCTATCTTTGAGAGGAGCAATAATTTATATGTTAAACTTTGAAGAGTACAATAGCTTAAAAGAGTATGTCACACACATTTTTATGAAAAGCAATGCATCCTTGATATATATTTTTCAGACTTGTTAGTCTAAATATTTTTAATTATTTCTTAATCTCAAAACACACTTGTTACACTGTATATGCGTTACAAAACTGTTTTGAATCTGTTTTGAATTTTTTAGCTTTCTTTGTTAAATGTAACAAACTCAATGTTGATACTAATTTTAAATATTACATGTTATAACTACGTAATTTACTGCAAGGATTGACAATTTTTAAGAATGTTTTGTAAAAATTTATAAAATTTACGACGTAATATAAAGCAAATTGGAGAATCAAGTAGTGTTGTATCGATCATTACCTAATCAGTGATTAATAAATTAGTTGATTAAACGTTGATTGACTTGCGTCACTCTATTGTTTCATCACCAATTATTGTAATAATTACAATAATTAATTATTACTTGTGTGAAATGAATACCTCAATTTGCGTTATATTAAAATAAAAGATTGATTATCAATAGTACAACCCTCTCTCCAGCCTAAAATCTCGTTAGGTTTTCTAAAGAAAATATAATCATTCATTTAACTTATATCACCTATTTTTGTGATTGAATTGCTGTATCAATTTTCTTGGCTAATTAGATGATTATTGAATGATTCATAATTCGATATATTACATGTCATGATATATATTATAACGTATATCAATACTGGCTTACACATTCTCAGTTAATCTACAATAATTATTTCCATTCCAGATATTTTTGTTGTATTTTTTGTAATTACGTACCTTGTTATTGAAAAGTTTTATTTAAGTAGCTTAAATAATTTGATTATTCTAATAATTTATATTTAACTTCTTATAATATGAGTCCAAATTTCACTTTTTACAAACTGGTATTTGATTTTTAGAAATAAGCTGAGGAAAAATGTTTATTTTAGTCTGTTGGGTGACACCTTACCTAAATACATTGGTATTCTGTAATTTATGTTTATCATTATCATTCGACAATTAATCGTCAATATTCTCTTAAAATTGTATCCAGGGACCGAAAAAGCTACGTGCGCCTTGATTCTGTTTTTGTTACATTTTGTGTAATAATCATTGCTAATGGTCACACTACATCGAAACATGCTCTACAAAATTTATTTTAAGCTATAAACATTTTCCATTCGTTATCATACAAGTATGGGCCGATTACAATGAAATAGTAATGCATATTAAAAACTGAGATTCAATCCTTTTCCAATAATTATAAAGATTATTCTCTTCCTTAGAGATGTTCTTCAAGAAAAGCTGAGACCGTTGTCGCCATAAACTAGGACACCTTTCATGCATGTAAAGTAGTGATGTTGACACAACCTTCATAAATGAAATGATTGCTCCATCAAAGGTTTTCGTAGTGTCAGCCCTTTATACTTAAAAAAGATTGAGACCAAAATAAATATTTTTAAAAATATTATATGATAAACATATTTAAACTGGTCCACTTTTATTTTGGGTCTAGGAAGGTTTGGAATTGAAACTAAAATATTGTATTACTGATTGGTTTGTAATAGTTTTTTATAATAGTTTTTACGAAATCCCTTAATAACAGTAAACTCTTTATAACGTTTCTATCAAACTTCAAATAAAATTTAGTAAGCATAGGAATACCGAGCGTTTAGAAAAGTATGGAATTGTAATGGTATATCCAAAAACATGATATGATAACTATAACAGCCAAATAATTGCCGGAAAAAATCTCCTTCATGCCGATTTTAAAACTCAGAAGAGGCATTTCTATAAAAATTTCATTTATTTTATTTCGATATTATGAATTGAACAGTTTAATATATTTTTCAAGTAAATTAAATCACTAGAGGGGCCAGGCTCCTTCTAATTGTGCACCAGACGAATCAACTGTCTACATATATCTCCATCACATTTGAAGGCAAGACATTGTAGTCAGCGCCAACATTGTTCTCTGGTGTAGACACATCATCGCTGGCAGCGGTTCAACCATTACACTCTTATTTATTCTCCTGATATCCAAATATTATTTCCGAAACTGTTATCCTTACCAAGCTCATTTAACTGAAATTTCAAATAAATATAAGAATTCATTGAAATTTTATAAAGATAAAATATTCAAACTAAGCATAACCGACCATGTCCATAAGTATGGTCGACCATGTCCGACATGTCGGACATTTGCCCGACCATGTCTGTGACGGGTTCTTTCAGATTTAACCTGGGTACTTGAATTAAAAAATATATTTATTCTTGGAAATTAAATGCTGAAGACAAGGAAAGGATTTTGAGTATAGTCATAGAATGCAAAACAAAACTGTCTGGAAGCAATGATCACACCTATTTAACAAAGTAATTTCCTCTTTCTCAGTATGCTGACCTGCTTTGCATACACTCGAAATCTTACTAGCAACTAACTAAATTAAAAATAACTAAATATTTTTCCTTTTTACGCATTAATTAAGTTACTCGCCGATTTGAAAAAAATACAGACCTATGAATGATAATATAAATGTCTATAAATTATTTCCCTTACCTACCAATAAGTAAGAAATTAAAAATAAATTAATTAAAAATTAAAAACAATAACATTATAAACTATAATAGAAAACTTAATTAAAAAAAGTAATTTAAAAATTTTAAAAATTATAAATTATAAAACTGAGGAATCAAACTGCATCTTAATAAAAAATAAATTTTATGCCAAATTCTTTCAAATTCTTCAAGTCTTTCATTCACGTTTCCGTGATCCCTTAATTTTGAAGTGTAACTTTGAAGTGTAAGACTCCGATCAACTCTAATTACTTCGATCAACTCATGACAAAATGGTGAATTCGCTAACTCTGCGACAAGGACATTTGCTGCTGGATTTATAGTCAAGATCAAAGCCTACTGTGATAGCCAAAGCCAGATTGTTAACAGTGGCGGACCATCGCATCACATTCATCACTCTCCGTGGAGATCGACGGTATCACGCCCCAGCATTGTGTGGCTCGACAACGACAGCCTGGCACACGCGGTGGTCAACTGACGTCAGGCGTATCCCTTTGACTGTCAGCCTCCTATTGTATAATTTAACAGCTTTTTGCCTCAACAAATTAGATTTAGCTGGAACTTTTGGAAGCGTTTTTCACTCATAGGTGCAAAACATGTTTGATATATAACGTTATAAATATTTATATTCATGTTAACATTTTGTGATGTTCATAAAAATATCATTTTTTGAAAAATTATAAAAGGTTTTAACGAAAGTTGTCAATACTAATCATTGTGGGCTAAGCAAAGGAATTGACTCGTCTGAGGCAAAAACGAAACTAAAATGTCACTCCTATTATTAATCAAGTCACATGCAACGAAAATATCACTCAAATTATCAATGGACTTTTTTTATTTATTGATAATTCAGCATTTATTCAAGCAAAACTAAGATTGTAATAAAGCAAACTTAGATTTTTCTACCACATATTTAAATACCGTTGTACAAATGGTTCAGCCAGAACTAACCACTCAGACCCATAATCAGAGTCCTTGGAGATTCGCCCGTATTTCTCCCTTAGTTATCAGTAAATACAAAATCCATTTCAATTTTCATCCTTTCTATGGTGAGCGGGATTTCATAACGACACCATAGAAAGGAACAATAGTGTTAAGTAGTGTCAAGAGATAATTTAGTTAACAAATTAAAAATTTATTCTAATATTGCACACTTATTTGTTATATTCATTTTTTATTGCTCTTCAGGCAACATTACTCAAAACGTTTATTTGTAAAATCATATATATATATATATATATATATATATATATATATATATATATATATATATATATTATAAGACCGTACATAGTTTATAGTTAGTTTATAATAAGTATTATTTTTTAACAAGGTATGATCAAATATAAAATGTCTTTACATATATTAAGTTTTTTTTAATTATTTATTTATTGTGTTCTTATTTATATTATATAATACATCATTATGTTTATTAAACGAGTTGTACAAAACGGGATATATAAACATAATACACTTAATTATGATTGATGGTTCATGGAGTGTAAAATACAAATTTCAATCAATCACTGCAAATGGAAACACCCAGCCAATCTAATATTGAGTACTGAACTCATTAACCGGTATTGACAATTCCTCGACGAATATTATATCCTATAGGAATGTGATTTCGTGTATCAGATTCGTTTCTGTAAATTATTTAGATATTACAACACTTATTCTACTATGGTGCTTTAATAAGCAATTAATTGGAAAATAAGTTTAATTCAACAAGGTATATTTTATAGTTGTTTTTTGTTTTTGTTGCTTTTTACTGAAATAAAATGAATAAAGTAACTGTGACCTGACAATAAAACTGGACAGCTTTAGAACCTATAATACTACTTGTTAACGCTAACGTAACCAGTTTTCCGTGACAACTGAACTCTTAAAATTTATTTCAATGTAATTAATACATATCCACTGCTTCAATGTCGTTTCTCAGAGTTTTAAACATTAAAACTTAGCGTGCAATAATGAATTAGGCATGATAAAACCAACTAGCTAGCTATTGGTCCTATCATGGCTATTGAATTGGTCCTAGAATGTGTTAGAGGGTCTATCTGTGTGTTGAATATAACAGGTCCGCAACGTTCACAGGACCTGTCACTATGTTTTTTTGTTTAACGATTAGTCAAGGAATAAGAGTCAAAAGGTTCCCATGTTCAAAAATAAAAAGTAATAATAAAAATTAAAAGTAGAATAAAGAATAGTTTTTTTAAACATCACTAATTAATGCGCTTTAGAGTAGTTTGGACTATTTCTCGTCAACTACCATCATATATCCAACAAAACTTAAGAGTAGGTGTGTAAATTTATTATTAAAATAAAAAATAAAAAATTATTTGTTGATAGGTCCTGGTATCAATAATACCAGCGAGTCGGGCAGTTATCACCGATTTTTTTATTGTAGGTTAAACTGAAGTTTGAATCTATGAGCGGCAACAGTGAATGGCCAGATATTTACAAATAATATTGAAATAAACATTATTAGTTCAGTCATGACGTGATTAACTTCAATATCGGCTACCTTTGCCTAAACGGGTTAACGTAAGTTATGAAATTGTTTAATTTTTTTGGGACACGTGTATGCTATATATTCTTTAAGTGTATATTTACCATCCCCCTACTTAATGGTCTACTTTTCCATTGTTATGGTTTGACAGTATTATACTAATGTATTTAAGTAAATAATTCTGTGGTGCTTTAACTATAAAGGGTGTTTTTCTTTTAACGCAACCCATTTTTAAGATTGAACAATGCACATATAAATATGAAATGAGTTTTGTTTTGTTGGTCTTTACATTTAATTCAACCTATTATTTAAGGTTGATCGCAATTAGTTTGCATTTTGTGTTCAAACAATCCGCCTTTGGCGTTTGTATCAAGCTGTGCTCTCGCCATCAAATTCCCGAACACGTGTTGGAAGATACCTCTGAATTTTTTGTATTAAATTTGTTATGTTTGTTTTGAGGTGCTGAATATCCTGAGAATTGTTTCCTGAAACACTTTATGTATCCCCAAAGAAAATTATCTAATGGGGTCAAATACGGGGATCTTTGGAGTTAATAATCGTTCAATGATAAAATAAAGTTTCGGGTTGCGTTAAAAAACACCCTGTATAGTAAAAAAATAAAGACTTATAGTCATTTGTAAGACAAATTCGTGACTAGTTCATTGGGAGATTGAATTTACAATTATAATATGTTTATAGCTGATCAACGAGCTGAAGTGAAAAGGTTGATTAGAGCGTTTTACATAATTTATTCTAAAATAGCTTAGAATCTCAGGTTTATGCTAAGGCAAACAGGATAATGAATAATAAACTCGGAACTAAAAGATTATTCTGGTCACGGGGGGTTTGTAAGTGACGTTAACAATCCCCCGCGTCAAACAGTATTGAGGAGATCATGAAACAACTTGTTTACAGCGCCTCCCGGGCCAAGTTTGCTGTTCAGCGCGGAAATATTACAAATTCATTGTTACCTTTTAGTGATGGAGGGTACTGTTTTATTTTTAAAATTGTGTTCTTTAATGTCATTATTATTTGTTTTAACTAATGCCTGTTGTGGATATTCAAATTATAACTGACTGACATCTATAAATTTGCCATTGCGTCCAGGTAGAAGAAACAATAGAACCTGCCATCGATGGGTTGCTATAAAAAAAATTGTTTCGTTAAGCTGTACAATACTTTGATGTTATACTTTTAGAGTATTTTATACCTTACTGATATAGAGTGTCACTTATAATTAATATCTTCATAAGACAAATATTACATGTAGAGAGGTCATTCAAATTTCAGCAAGTCTATAGAATATGAAATTGACATGAAAGATATTAGCAACTGTGAAATTTGTTGAGCTAGTTGTTTTAATACAAATAATAATAGAAAACGTACAACGCTGCCAATACAAGCGCACTATTCGTTGTTTTGTTCTGTTTTGTAGTCCGACTGTTTGAACACATTGCAGTGAAGCAAGAGTAATCAAAACATATAACACTGCAGCGTTGTAATAGAGTATTTCCTTTTTATTTTCGTCCAAGAGAATGAAATGAAAAACAATTGATTTTAAAATTAAATTGTTCTCTGCACTCGGGTTCATCCTAGAGTATTACTGACATAAAACTGTATTACATGTTTTATTACGTTTTAATTCTATGTGAACTCGTTTTTTTCATAATAAGTTATGCTTATAAATCTTAAATATGGTTTAAAGCCTAATTAAAACTAGTTCAAGCCTTAGCGTGTACCAGTATTCACGAAGTATTTGAGATGATGTCGTGGTTTTACTCAAGAACCACTTAGACTAAATTGAAAATATATAAAAATACCCCCGTTGCAGCAGACCTGCATTCTCAACGAATTTCAAATGCAAAATAACATATTTCAATCCATTACAGCGAGATTTGACATGTTTTGGTAAGCCCCATAACAATAACATGGGGAATGAGTATGCAGGTTTGCCGCTACAGGTATACAAAAACTGGGTAGTTTTATTTCAATATTTAGTAGATCTGAACTAGAAGAAGCCATTTACCAATTTTTATCAAGTTGAGTAATAAGCAAGATATAGAATTTTACTTATTTCCCATAAGGTTAACATTGGGACAACGTACTGTGTTTACCACCTTCAAAATCTCGGTTACCAATGGACATAGAGCAGTGATTCAAAATACTAAATTGTTTGTTTTTTTGACCTGAATCCAATGTTGCCAACAAAAATTCGATAAATTTTATTTTTCTATGTAAGAAATTCAAAAAACCCATTTTTGGGAGTGTTTTTCCCCCTTTACCCCCCCTTCCGGTGGTCCGATCGGGCTGGTTCACGAACTCGTCCGAGTGATTACCACTTTACATGACTGTACCAATTTTCATTAAGTTTGGACCATTTTTACGGCCGCTATCGTGCTAACAGACATATGCATATATATATATATATTCGAACGAATGGTGTTTTTTGCTTCTTGTGGCCCCAAAATGAAAAGTTATCATGGTCTCGGGCTTAGGTCTTACCATGAGA
The DNA here is from genome assembly GCA_035578135.1 of Flexamia atlantica. Classification (NCBI taxonomy): domain Eukaryota; kingdom Metazoa; phylum Arthropoda; class Insecta; order Hemiptera; family Cicadellidae; genus Flexamia; species Flexamia atlantica. Next base: position 26,083,253 of record JAQJVK010000008.1, on the reverse strand, counting down.
CCTACGGTAATACTTCTTCCCAGGGGAAATTCGCTAAAAACACATATTTTGTTGATGCTGCAGGATAAAGAGCAGCAGTCTTCTTGTATAGAATAAAAGTAGTTTCCTTTTTAAGTTATTGATTGTTTTTTATAGTGAGCTTGATTAAGTTTTTCTTGGGATTAAACTAGCGATATTTTATAAAAATTCCCGTACAAAAAAGTGCAATTAAAGAAGTAGGCTTCAGTTATATGCCATTGAAATTTTTATGCCTACAAAAACATCGTATTTAATAGAGTATATCTTGTTATAGTTATTATCTTGTTACTAAACTGAGAGTAAAAGGATGTGATATTTAAAGTATAAATTTTCAATAATCTATATGCCCCCGTCGGGATGGAACTTGGATTCGTTCTTAGAGCTACAAGGCATTTAGCTCTAACCGAATACAATACCCCATATGTGTTGGTTAAGAGTATAGTAGGCCTATTCATCTCTGGTCCCCAACTTGCTCTTAAAAATTTTGAGCTACACACAAATCTTCCTTTTATGAGACTGCCGGTGTTTGCATACCCCTAAAACAAATTGCTCGTTTTCTCTTCCTTGCAGCTCTTTTTCGCTTCCACAACTACTTTTTGATTTAGTAGACTAATGGGACATGCATCTTCTCAGAATAAAGCTGGTAAACCTTTAGCTGTAATGCTTGACATTGCTCCATGCTGGGTGCATAACGATGTGACAAACCGTACTTTCACGCTTTGTGCGTAGGATTATATTATATCCCTGATTACGTTTACAAGCCATCCACCAGGTACAAAAATGTATCATTATTTGTAAAATAAAAATTGTGTAAGATTTGCTTTTCCCAAATTCACTACAGTGAAAGTAATCACTGTAGAGGTCAACTATTTAGCTACTTTTAAAATATATTTTATTTTGTTTTATTTCTCCTCCACGTTTAGTTTCTGAGATAAAAAAGAACATTGCAAGGAATGTATATTTTTGTATACCTCATTCATATATATATGAGGTATACAAAAATATACATTCTTTGCAATGTTCTTTTTTATCTCAGTAACTAAACGTGGAGGAGAAACAATATACATTCTTTGCAAAGTTCTTTTTTTATAGGTTTTATATATATAATATACATATAGAACTGGGAAGCCTTAGATGTCCAAAACTTATAACTATCCATCAGTATTCAGCAGAGTTGTTGAGCACGAAGATGTGCGGGTCAATGTAGGAAGCTATCGGCCAAGAGTGTAACCGACAGTCGGATGGGTTTGGCATCTCTCCAGAAATACTAAGCTATATTTTATCATAGAACTAATGGTCTCTTCGACCCAGCTGGTCACTAGACCGTTTTGACTCTTTTCTTTCCGTTTGGTTTTACTACTAAAATGCAATAAGATTAATCTGTTCGTTTCATTATTACGGTATCTCTTTTTTTATTAATCCAAAAGGTAGTGTTCTGTAAAAAAGTTCAAAATTGTTTGCGAAAACAAACATTTTTTGGTATTTTAACAGGCTTTAGTATTAAGGTTCTACTGATATTTTGAGACTCGCTTTAATACTACTGTTGTTTTCTGCTAAAATTTTATGAGATTTACCTGTTGATTTTCTATGAGGTACCTATTTTAGTTTGATTCCATGGTATTAACAAAACAAAAAAAATATTTTTCAGTATTTTCGAAACAAACTATTTTAAGTAGCCTATTTTAATGGGCCTTGATGTAAAGAATCTACTCACTCTTTGAGGCTCCCATTGTTACACATGGCATGCGAACTCGTTAACTTACCTGTAACAAATTTCCATAATTAGAAACCAATCACAATCAAGGCTCAGTTGAATATAATACGATACCTATATGAAAAGTTTAATTGGCTTCTGGAATTTAATTGTTTATTTAGGAGGTGCCTCCCGTCTTGTACGACTTCTTACTACTTCCACAAATGTTGACATTTTTTATTTGGCTTAACCGATCATCTTAAATAGTAGATTTATGGGTCATTTGCTGGTTATTTAATTTACAAATGTACCAGATCAGTATGGATCAGAATGTGTCATGTATTAGAATATATATCGGTAACGTGCCCTCTGACCCAGCTGCTTGGAGGTCACGTTCATAAAACCGTCCTCATAATTAGAAAAGTTTGTAAATTGTAAACCACGCAAAATTGTGGTTCGGATCCCACGTTAAAATGTAGGTCCCTTAGTTGCCATTGGCTGTTGGGCTATTAATTAACAGTCCTGTCTAAGGAACATAGTCAGTAACAAGACTACAAGATCGCGCTACAATCATCCTTCACTCATCTGTCATTTATACTTGGCTTATAATACCTACCAGGGTAGGTCGTCTCTTCAAGCAATGTATAATGTATTTACTGAGCTACCACTGAATAGATTTTCGATATTTTTTCACAAAGAAAAAAATATTAAGAAAACCAGTAGGGGATGTTGTTTTTCGTTATTTATGACTTTTAATTAAACACAAAAATGGTAGTTTTTATGTTATTACATTTTTTATAAACTTTAACATTGTATACAAACAAATCCCACTGTTAACTACTCCTGGAATCCCAATATGATTTTCGCTCTTCCTAGTCAGTTACAAGTCGTTGATTTTGATTACTTGGTTGAGGCTGTACATATGAAAATAACGTTGTCATGGGTGAGGTAGGTAGAAACGTGGCATTTTTGCGCCTGAGCCCCTCTTGATAAAAAAACGCTCATATCCCACGCTATAAATATAAACTAGGTCTTACCATCAGATACAAGAGCTTCTTCCCTCAGAATGGTAAAATTTACATTAACCAGGATTGTTAACTGAGAAATAGGTAATAAATGATTGCCGGCAGAAAATTTTATTTAAATTTGTTCAGTAATCATAAAAACAATACATTTAATTATTAAAATAAACCAAATAAATTGTATCGAAGGAACTTTTTTAGTTGATTACTTAATCTTGTGTAGTTCTATTTTTGCTGATAAAATACTTTTAATCCCATTCTATTTTTAATAATTACAATAACTTTTACGCGAGTATTGTTAGTAAATAAAACTAATTTTTAAGTCAAGAATGAAAAATAAATTTCTATCTTAAGGAGATTGATATTAAAATTAACAGACTTATGTTATTTATGGATTTAATAGATAATAAATATATGGAAGGATAAAGAAATGCCTGATGATCAAGATAAATTTCACGCTATTTTAAAATATGTTTAAAGATTTCTTGCAATCAATTACTAATAGCTTAATTTCAATTAACTATCATAAATCGCCACAGTAAGATGTCGTAACACATGAAAGCTTAAACTTAATTTTAATGAGGAGGTTTCTTAGGTTCCACGTAGAGTAGCGCACTGAGCAAAGAGAGAGGTAGGGAGGGGTAGCAGGGGGTTGTGGAGGGGTGGTGAAAGGATGAGGGGTGTTAACGAGAAGGATGTAAGCAAAGGAAAGAGTCTTATTCATTTTTTGATGTTAATAAGACCCCTTTGTTATCTGGACGCAGCGAGAATCTTCCATCGCCCTTTCTTAAAAATGGAAATCTCGTTAAGTCGTAAAAAAACTTTGTGATTATATTTAATACTTATAATAACTTTTAGAGTTTTATTTAACATTACATAGAATTTCGTTCAATAAACGTTTAGTTTTATTTATTTTAGGATGGCATTTATATTTTAAGAAGAGTATACCCAATGAAAGAAGAAGAAATCAATAACACAATAAAATATACGAAGGAGAAAAGAAAACTTACGGAACACTACATGCTGATTAAATGGGTATGGACATTGAAACAATTCGCATATCTTGCAGAGTCAAAGTCCATTATGAAATAGCGTTTTAATATACTTGAGACTTTAGTCACTAGATTTAATTTGCAAGCTTTCGGGGTTCCATTTGAGTTTAATGAATAAGACTATTTCATTATAAGCTGCTATTAAGCTACGCTTTCCTCAATGAATCAAACACATTTTACCGTCACTTTTATTACTTCTTCAGCAAAAACTGAACACATGACGTCAAAATACAAATTACATTAACGAAAAACTATACGAAACATTAACATGATATTCGTCAAGTCAATGCAGATTTATTGACTGCATAAAATAATAAGATTTACATAAAAGGCAAAGTCAAAACAATAGGAATATGTAAAAATAAATTGAAAAACTGAAAAACCAGAGTAATCCAAACCTTCCGTTTCCGAAATCTCTGTTAACATTTATTTTTCCTCCTCTTAGTTCCCACAAAAACCTCAGTCGTTAAAAAGTTTTTGCAATGTAGTTACAAATAATAAGAAAGTGATGCCACAACAAAATAATGAAATATTAGGTCTTTTTGTCATTTTACAATACTTCCATGACAACAAAAGTGCTTCCTTAAAGATATTGAGAATGAAAAACAATTCTTGCTATTGTAGCTTAAATGATGTATTTTTTCAATTCAAAACAAGTACACCCAAAGTTTTAAGTATTTGTCATAGTAACATGTAATACATTGAACAATGTATAGTAATTTTTTTCTAAAACTAAAAAGTTTAATAAATTAAAATATCACATTCTTAAGTGTTAAATCTCTTAAATTTCAAAATATTCTCTCAGTTCTCAATACTTTCTTTGGATTGAAATAAATTAAACATTGAAAGGTTAATCTAATATTTTCATATTCTATCAAAAACCCTTTTAGGAACAATTAGGAACCCTTTTAGGAGTGTGGTTGAGATGCGAACTTTGGTCTGTCCGTCTGTCCCTGCAGTTTGAATTCGTGACCTTGAAAGTCTGTGTGAATGGCCGGTTTCCGTTAAGAAATAATTAGATTTTCTTATTATATAATACTTTTTTTAATGTATCATTTGTGCATGCGTAATTTCATCTGTTTAAATCTAATATCATTTCCATCAAATTAGTTTTTCTCATAAAACTAATATCTTAAATTCAATTGATACTTATTAATTCTAATTAATTATTTTAATCTGCTTTTACATGTGCACGTTGTAATTCATTCACTGTTTAGAGACTTTTTGAACGCTTTCCCCACCCACAGGCTTATTATTCCCATGTGGGGAAATAATTCAGTGCATTATCATTATAAATATTTGTATGTAAATGTATTTTTACTATGCTGAATAAACAGAGTTCATTTCATTTCATTCAAGTTTTTTTTTTCAAACACAATAACAATAAAGACTTCAATCTCTGAGCATTTCTTACAGTTTACCAATTTGTTATATAAAATTTTCCACCCACAAGGGTTTATTATATATAACCTGTAAATTAACTTTTAAGACCATAAGGATCTTAGCGGTGTTTTAGTGTGTTTTAGCGTGCATGTCAAGTGAAGCTATCAAGTGAGACCATTCAGGTAGCCGTTACACTAGGTACCCCCACACCAATCTCGGCTGAGCACCCTTGTGTCGCATTGAAACCCTTGTTGACCCTGTCTCCCTCACTGTTGCAACATGTATTCCCTCCCCCTGGATATCTTGGCCCAACAATCAAGGCACCGTGGTTATTGAATTATATATTTTGTTTATTTTACATTCCAATAGTATTTGTTGTTTATAATTGTAGGCTACATTAGGCGCCACGGTTGAAACACGAGTTTCTGCAGGCATTAAAGCATTTTTCAAGTTCAAACGCAGTCGACCGCTATTTTTCTCCTCACTATGATATTAAAACTATCATTTTATTTGATCATAATTCTTTGAACAAAACATTTATTCGAAAAACTTCCGTCCAAATTTTGTTCTTTTTACTAAAGAGATAGATTAAAGATTTGTTTTACATTAATCCCCTTGAAGACTCTAATTTTATAAAATATTTACACGACCTTTTAAGGGGACCAAAACTAATAATTTCGTCCCAAAATCGTAAAACGTTATTTTTTATCTTCATTCAACGTTTTCAGTTATTAACTGTGTAATGAACTATTCAATTCAAAAATGATCAAGAAAGGTTAAAACGCTAAAATGTAAGTGACTCAAACTGATATTAATTTGGCTAAATTCTTCGAAATTTGTGGTTTTCCTTACAGTAACCCCTTTCAGAAATTGAAGGGCTAAATTAAGACAGCACTTGTATGGCTGTAAAAATAAGACTAAAAGTTATTTTACTTTTATGTAATGTGTATTAGCACAATTCAATCCATTAACAACAAAAGCAATAACAGCTTTCGTAAGAAATACTGGATTGATTCAAAAACGGAATATGTGTACTAAAATGTTATTGTGATCTGGAGCAGAGCACAACAGCGAACTTAGTGGCTGTAGAACTTAAACTAGTGGCTTTAGAGGCCGAAATCTAAAAAAATCAAGGTTGCCCTTTACAATGGTGAGACTTAAAATTTACAATGGTATGAGACTTAAAATCATTCATGAAACCACACAACATTTTCTTGATTATTTTGTTATACATAAAACAAAATTACATATTTTCGTTAAGGAAATCACATTTTACATATTTCTTCGACCCTTACAAACAACTTTATAAAAAGTTCTTAATTTTCGAGATATTAAATCCATCAACCTGTCTGCTGAAATTCCGGATGTGAAAATCAACTGGTGACCAACGGTAAAGATCTTTAGAGTGTATCGCAGATTTTAATGGTTTAAGATAAGTCATATCTCATTGCTCTAATAAAATGTCATCTGTTTTAATTAATGTTTTAATCTTTTACAGCTGTAAATCGTAATTTGATTCAAATTATCTCAACTCAAATTTCGTTACGTGGTTGTACAGTTGTCAAGATATATTAGTTATTTCAATACAGTTTCTTTCAGGTACTCTTTTTCTTTTTTACGCTTTTCCATGACTAGACGTCATAAATCTAACATTTATATTTTTACGATTAATGGCATTCCTATTTATAATCGTTATCACGTAACGGTACGTCCTGAGTGCACGCCGGTTCCGATTCCGATTCTGTTTCAGATTATCAGTGCCTGTTTAGGCTGAATCAGATTTTTTTAAGGTGGCCATAGCGGAGGCTTGAAAGGCTTCGCCGACTCGGCGAGCAGACAATAGAGTTTGCCAATGTTGTGTGCATTATTTCACCATTGATTGTACAGCTAATCTAATGAATACCTAATTTAATAAATGTCATTAATTACTTTACACGGCATATTGTAATTTAGAAGGCCTCTGAGGACAATATCGGGGAGTGGTAAAAAAAAACACTAAGCAATTAATTGTTTTATAATGATAAACGGCAGCAAGCAAGCTTAACAACAAAGATAATTTATGCTCGAAACTTCGACAAGTCAGGATTTAATTTGTGTATTTTATCTCAAGTCTTTCTAGTTCGTGGAAATCAACAAAAAATATTGAGATAGTATGACGAGCAGATAAGAAAACAACAATGGATTTAAAAAAAATTGGAGGCGCGTATAAGGAATATTTTAACTCTCATTTTAGCTGATTGATAATAATAACCTATCATTTCAAATTTGACCTTTAGTTCCTGTGACTTGAATAAGACCATTATATACTTTCTTTTAAGTTTGAATAAGCTGTTTTATTTGTAAGAAAATCCTTATTTTGCCTTATCCACTAAGCCTACAGTCATTGAACATAAAAGAAGTATTGTATAAATGATCTTGCACAAATAGGCTGTTTCACTAACCTTCAACGTCGAGCTCCAATGAAATTTCTTTCCAACTTTTATCTACTATATCTCTGTTTGAATATGATATGAGTATTTAATCCCAGATTGGTGGGTTTCTTACAATATGAGAGATTATAGCTGGTAAATCCATTAAACTGCTGAATTAATTAGAATTCAACACTAATGTTGTTATTATAAATGGCGGCTGGAGCAATCGGAAACTGGAATCCGCAACCGGAATGAAAAATACATTCCGGTGAGCAGGCACCTGCGCGCAAGCTCTGCTTCCGGCTGCCACAATGGCCACTTCCGTTAAAATACAAGTGCCATTCCTGTCGCCGAAAATCTGAATCTGAGTCGGAATCGGAACCAGCGTGCACTCAGGACGTACCGTAATATATGACAGAGAGTTCTATATTGGCTACTAACCAAAAAATTAGTAGCATAAGGTGTAATTTTGATGAATTTCTCGTTAATTGGCAACCACAACCTCGTATTGTTGTTTTAACAAAAACAAGGATTACCAATGAAGCGAGTAGTTTTTAGAGAATACAACATTTTTATAGACGTTTTTATAGGCTATCAACATTACCTTAAATGCAATGTAGATTACAGAGTGGGCGGGGTGGCGGTGTACGTCGTTGAGGCAATAACCTGTGCTGACGTGAGTGTGCCGCCAGACGTTAAATCAGCTCAATGTTTATTGTTGTCTGTCGATTTCGGCTGTGTGGCCATTACAATCCTAGTTCTCTTATCGACTGCATGCCTCCTGTTCCACTACTTTTAAACGAAATGTAAACACCGTTGAATGCCTATGAAAAATCTACTTTTATTCTTACGGGTGATGTAAATTATAATATTATGTCTGAAAGTATAAGGTCTTCAGCTCAGTTAATTTTAAAGAATGGTCAATGTTTTTAATGTTTTAAATTATCAATGAACCAATTAGTACTTCTGGTCATAGTAAAACTTGCATTGACGATTTTCTTATAAAGATGTATAGCTTTACAAATTTGGAGTCATTCAACGTTATTTATTTTATTTTTTTGTAATTTAGATGTCGGTAATGTTTAAATGTTATGATTAAAGATTATAAAGTGCATTCTTCAATTTCAACGATTTTTTTAAATTAAATGCTAATACAGAGCCCAAGGAAGTAGCGTTAGCATTTTAAAACGTTTTAGTCAGTATTCCGGATTTACTCAAAGAACAGCATTAGCAATTTACTATCTTCAAATGAACTTGGTTAAGTATTTAGAGAACCAGTTCAGATTATATCAATCTTTTGACTCCCAACCAATAGAGACAACATTCTGGGTATCGTAAATCTTCTAAAGACCGGTAAAGACCTTGGCTCAGATGAGATAAATGTGTTTTTCCAAGGATAAGGATTATTTTAACCAAGGTTGACATTTAGTTGCATCTCTCTAACTTAAGTATTGCAAATGGTGACTTAGGTCACCATTCATAGGTTGCTTAAAAACTGCAGGAGTTATACCACTGTATATGCGAGAACATAAATTGAATCCTCTATTATCGTTTACGATTTTTAAATAGCCTAAGAAATTGGATGAAAAAAAATTAATATTGCTTGGATATTGATAAAAAATTTAATTCCCAGCGAAAAAAACTAAGTAAGTACATGATTATTTGTTTTCGACAGGATTACACGTTAAAAGGGAGCACTTTTAAATCGCAACCCAAATTGCAATGGCTCTTGCAGCTTCCTTACTTGAAGCCTACATGTACATGGATATTTATCAGAATTTAAATATCTCGGTCTTTAAAATAAACTGAAATCTTTCTTGGAAAAGACATTTAAGGCTGTAGAGAATTATTTAGCCAGTTAGCCATTCGCAAATTTGTTTTGTTAAGAAACTTTTGCCCCCAGAAAGTTCTTCTTCACGTATGCCTCTATTTAGTTAGCTCAAGATTAGGATATGGATCGAGCTACTGGGGCGGAGTTTATATTTCAACAATTACGCCTCTTGTCATCATCATCCAGAGATATATAATTAGAGGTATTTAAAAAAGAAGAGATTTGAACATTCCTGATCATTGATTACTTATATAATTCTTCCACTTTATTTACAAAATTTGTTTGTATTCATACAAAATAATTGTTTAGGGTTTACAATAAAATTGGTGATGAACTCTTTAAGCATCGTATTTGGGGATAAGGATTCGAAACCGCAATTCAATGTCCGTCTGAAATTGCATTATACAACCAGCTTTTTATTTGTTCTATAATCTGTAATCGTATTCGATCTATTTGCAGATCGTTTTAATGAAGTCAAATTTAAACTGTTCAAAATTTCAAAAAAAGGTTGTTTTTAGTATTTTTGATTTTTTTTAAGTAGACGCGTATTCTTAATACAAGGAACGTATTTTAGAACCATTCTATAAATAATATAGTTATGTATCGTTAAAAAATAAAAAAAAATAGACCCAACTTTAGATTTTTCTGAGCGAATCAAGGATTGACACTCGTTGTACCAAGTTACATGTATACTTTGAAGAAAATCTCAATTACAAAAGGTATGGTAATGTTTTGTTAATTTATAAAATGTTTTCCCTTTACTCATGCTGATTGCCAAAGAGAAAACTAATATTTTCTCATAAATATAGGTTGTCCAGTACCTGCAAAGGCTTGGCAAATGTCCAGAGATGTATTTAACAAAGCCTACCTCCCGATTGAATCCGATTGGTCACTTTATTTCCTCCGACTTTGCATCATTTCATAGAGTGCTCAGCTGCTCTGATAAATAAATTAGATTCCTTCTAGCAGGAGAGTTAGTTTTTGTTGTATGGAGATGGAGGTATCATATGCAACACGGACAATGCCGCAGAGATACTTAAATTTATTTCCTAAAGTGACCAAACTCTTGTGCCCTTGAGTCCGAATCATTGTTTATCCGCGTACATACTAGTAAGTCTTAGTCAATAACAAGGCTGCATAAGTAATATTACTTATCCCGCACTTTTATATCCATGTGATTCGACAGTTTACTTTGGGAGGGAACACAATCAACATCCCTCTGCATTTTCACTCATATTTGTATTCTCTCAATTGAGGACCCCTAATAGAATGTAGTGAACAAACATACGTGCGTTTGTGGAGAAGGGATTAGGTTACGCTTGGAGCCATTTAGAACGTTATATCCAGTTTTTCCTTGAACTTTAAATTATTTTACCAACATTATTGTAACGTAAATAATGATACACAAATTTAAAATAATTAAACTTTAAGTCAATTGATGATATAACTCACAGTGTTGACTTAAAAGAGAATCAGCATTAAAATAATGTTCAAATAGATAGAGTTGTATTTTTTTTTAGTATACTGAATAAATATATGCATGCTTTTGGGGGCTAAATGATGTTCAGTTTTTAAAATAATATGCAAAATATTTTACAAAAAAGGGTAATTCATTTTAAATAATCGTTTATCCATTTCAAGTAAAATATGTAATGTGATTAATTTATAACCAAGGACAATGGTGACCGTGTAAAGTCCACGATTAAACATAATCCACTGAAACTTCTAAAATTTCTTTGAATAGATTATTTACGAAATAAAAAAAACAGATTAAAAATTTGATTCAAAAATAATATTTTAAAGTATTACAAAAAATAAGAACGCTTGGCTTTTTGTTGATTTCAACAGTCATAGAAATTCTAGAAAAAGGCACACACAACATTGAAATATAATTTTTAACTGTATAAGTAAATGTTTTTCCTAATGAATCAAATTTTTTTTATCCTCATAATAATCCGCTTAGGGTTTGGAGGCTCAAAATATTCAATCTAACTATAAAAAGGTTGCAGAGTTCTTAAATATGTAGATTTTAGACTTTATTGTGAGGGATTCTATTTTTGTGGCCAATCAAATTTTATTCCTAAAAACCACGATTTAATGAAAATTTTTCAGCAAATAGAGATTTAATTCATGTCACGTTATTCGATTTATAAGTTCACTGATCGTAAAGATGAGGGAAAAGTAAAGATTTTTAGTTTAAGGTCTTCACAAAACAACAAAAAATTAAACTTTATAACAAAATGCACAAATAATTGTTCCCACGAGTGGGTAAAACCTACATTATAATTTAAGTATAGTCTGTATATTACAATGGTATTCTTCATTATTTAAAAACCTCCGCTCTGAAACAAATACAGAGCTATCTCAGTAGAACAATACTCCACTGTCAAAACCAGCGCTAGTGATATTTTGTTTTGCGCAGCGAGTTTTCATTACTCGTTTCGTTTGGCTTCGTTCATTTAGCAATTAAAACCGGACCGTCACTTTCATTCGGACTGAAAAATTCGGTGCTAAATCGAATTGTGCGATTGAAATTAACCGTTTAATGTTATAAAGAAAAATTGTATATGTATGTTTTTATAATAGATTTGTAAAATTTAACTGCGCAATATAACTGACTTTAATCATTAGATATAATTAGAGTGTTACGTGAGAAGTGTTGTATTTTAAGTTTACTTGTACAGTGCTATTAATAAAAATTGTCAAGTTTTTAGGTGTGTTCACTAATACAGTATAAAAGATCATATGGTATTAAGAAACCACGCAAAAAAAAGAATAACAAAGGAATTTTAGAAATGATTATTTAATAGTGGGAGATTTTGATCAGAAAATTATCAAATTTGAAATGTTTTTAAAATTATATTCGCTTTGTGTTACTCAAATATTGTCCTAAGAAGAAGCAACTTAAATAATAAGGAACTACTCTCCTACTCTACCATCTATTGATGAAAATCTTATGTAATCATACAGATCTATAAGCGTCCAATAAATTGGTAAAGCTACAACTTGAGTTCTTACTGTGGTAATGTATTGGAGAGGACAGAACGAGGACATCCAGTCAGATTCGAGTTTTCTGCAGCCATGCTGCTGATTATCAGATGTTTTGTCCAAACTTGTTGAGTCAAAAGTAAGCAAGGTTTCGCTAATGGATTATGTAAGTATCTAAAACTCATTTCTCTATTGTTTTACAACAACACGTATCATGCTAATCAGGAAATTATTGTTTAAGTCACATATTTTTTAGGCATGTGATCTTGGCAAATTGTTAATTTTCAATATCCGTTTTTGTCATTAAATTTATTCATTTATCCTTGAACACACGGTTAAAACCACTTTAATGTTTATACTTTTTTTATAAAACACACTAGAAAGGTTTTTTTAATGTACAGCCATTCACATTATCACAGCTATAATGTTTGTCTTGGCCACAACGAGCATAATATATTTAGCTTGGTGCCACAACAAAACTGTCATCGCGCACAAAAATATCCCATCGTTTACGTTTTCAAAGAGAATGTTATTTTTGTTTTGAATAAAAACTATTAAGCTACCTCAAGCATTATAGAATACAAGGAAATGTTTCAAATTATGGCTTTTCCTTTATGGGTCGTGAATCATGAGTATGGTAACAGAGTTGAGTATGATTAGTTTATAAAAATATTCAAACAAACGTTTGAGACTTAGACAGTTATAAATCATTATCCAACAGTTATCTATTTACTTCATTAATGTTTATCAAGTACGAAGTCCTTAATGTTTCTTATTTCATTTTTATTGCCGGTTACACGAAACTTGCATTTTTACAAAAATAGGCTTGGAAGTGAATTAAAAGATAAAACTGTAAATTTAAATATTTGAAGAGAATTTAAAGAAAAAAAATAACTATGTGCATACTAAAAAACTTCACATTCCTTAAAAAGCAAATCGTGAGATTAGAATTCAACAGAGGATTTACTACATCCATGATTAAAATTATATAAAAAATCTTTAACTTTATTAGTTTAAGGGCTTTTAGCACCATTCTAGCTTTAATTTTATTTTGTCATTTTGATAGTGAGTTGCATGGTCATACTTAAAAAATCAACCTAAGCTTGTTGTAAACAATGATCAAACCTAAAACGGAGAAAACTACCTCAAATTCTAAATGAAACCAAAGTTTAAAATTTATATAATTTTCATTTTTATTACTTTGAAAACGAACCTTAAAAAACGTATTAATTAGTACATGCTAAAAACATTTCGACATTTATAATAATAGTAAATCTTTGCTCGCATCTTTACAGTATTGGATGGCATGTAAATATTTGTAAAGGGGCAAGTGTTTGAGACCTCTCATGTTCAAGGGAAGCACGAGCGAGAGGGTGAGATTAGCTTTCCGCTTCGTAGTGAGGGAGCTGCGAAAATGAAAATATTAATTGAAAAAAGTAATGAATTCAGAATAAAGCAGGCGAATATTGTAAATTTAAAGTTTTTCCTGGGTTCTTAATGTTTAATCATATGTAATTTCAGATAGTTCCCTTTTAAAGTCCAAGGTCACCTAAATTAAATATATCAATCAATCATCTAAATTTTAACCATCAAAGGATATATTCTCTTATTCAATGTACGGTGACATAATTGTTTTAACGATATCCGTTCTTCCTTACTTCTATTTATGGTAACATTCATTCTTTACCTAAGGAAAGTGTGGTATATGAATAATTTAAGAACAATAATTGACACAAAGATTTTGTGAATCGCAAGGCCGTTTGCAAGAGCTCAGAATCATCAACGTGTTACCTCAATTATTAACTCTTACTAACTCACTGCCGACAATTTGGTAGGCCTACATCCATGTTTCCGTTAATTCTTCAACTGAGTTTCTTTTCGATCGTTTAAATGCCTACAAGTATTCTCTTCTCTGTCAAATCTATAACTTTTAACTGTATTTAAACTAATTTTCTATTAAACCAAGTTCTTACCTATTTTATTTCCACTAAAAAGTAAACAGTTATTTTTTTAGAATGTTTGCTCAACAAAAAACTACTATACATTAAATCACTTCGATAAAAAGTCTTATTTAATATTTTTACAGAAAATATTCAAATTGCTATTATATGTACAGTAATAGTTTGAAATATTATGACTAAAAAGTATTACAAATATTGTATGTTTTTAAATACATTTGGATGAAAAATCACTTTTGGTTAACTAGGTCTTTGACTTATACCTGTAATTTCATATTTAAGAAAAATAGAAGAAAAAAATCGTACAAAATATAAGAAGGCTTCATCCTAGAAATAAATTTTACTCAGTTGCAAAATTCCGTTTTATTTACGAGATAAATATTTATGGAATCATATAATTCGTAAAGGAAATTTTCCTTATTCATCATTTCAAAACACCTCAGATGAATGAATGAATGAATGTTCAAAAAAGGAAGTGTATTGTCTTGAGCTTTTGAGACACATTGCAGTCGCTCCCACACATTGGATACAGCAGACATTGATTTTCAACTTACAGCCGTCTGGCAGTGGATCATCGCAAGCCACTCGAGCTTTCTGCCACCCAACACTTCTACTATCTTACGACTCAGAATCTTAATATCACCTACAGTAGCACTTGCCCTTTCAACGCTATAAATAATACATTCTCACCAGCTAGTACCTACGCGATTTGAACTCTCATCTAAGATACTAAAATAAAATACATTTTCGTTATACTGCTTTAAAAACAGATGTTTTTAATGCATGTTTTCCGGACCTAAATACACTCTTTTTATTCCTAGGAATTAAAAGCTGATGTACTCGATACCAGCTGACGCTTTATAGTCCTAGGACTATAAAAGTCAAAAAGTGCCGAGTACGTCGTAATAATCGAACAATATTCATTCAATTACAAATAATCTAAACATTCATCGTTATTATCGAAACATTCATTGTTGTCAGTTTAATCGATTTGTGAAACTCGCTCATTTCACCAATCGATTATTACATGCGTTCGATACGTCGATAGTTGTTCATTGTTGTCAGTCTACCCTAACACAAATGAAACAGACAATCAGCTGATTGCTTCAAATAGCAAGAACAAGACGGTGGCATCTTTTGAAGGCATCTTTAAAGGTAAACAAGCTGTAACATTTTGGTTTTCTTAAGTAGTTTACGTATTGTATTGAGCAATATAACGAAATATATAGTTCATCACACGGACCTAAAGCTGCTTTTCGTTACTCGGTCATTTTTCAACCTCGGCTTACAGCCTCGGTTGTAAAACTTGACCTTGTACGAAAAGCGTCACTTTAGGTCCTTGTAATGAAATATACTATTATTAGAAATATCGAGTGCACTTAGAGTCTTTTTCAATAAGTTGTTATTGATGGAGGTATTGATACATCTTTGGGGCACATTTATTCGATAACCTAGTTGTTGCTGTATGGCAATTTTCAGCCCTCCTTCCCTTCCAAAATGGGATTAGTTTGCGTGCAAATCAAAAGTCTCACAGGAAATCCAATCTTGAGATATTTTTTAAAAGAGATTTATAAAAGAAGAATATAACATGAATTTATAACGTTAATCATAGCCTAACGCTAAGGTTATCCTGTTTTTTGAAATGTGTACATTACAGGGAAATTTTAAATTTGAAAAAATTCAAAAGATATAATTTAATACATGCTATTTAACTGCGTGTTCTGTTGTTTATAGGTTGGTATAAGTTGAGTGGTCGTAAAACTGTCCAAGTCCCTACCTAATAGGCCTATATAACAACAGGTGTAGTATTAAAGATTACCTTTTCTTACAGATTTGACAAAATTACGTTTTGTTTTATTTATAGAAATCTCATATTTGTGACGAGATTTTCTTATTTACTGTTTACTGTAGTTTTAACTTAATATACTGCGAAAAGGTTCGTGAGAGAAAAAGGCTAAAGACAGTTGTTAAAAACTAATGAAGAGTTAAGTATTGATGCTTCTCAAGATAGTTTGTTTATTCAAGGAATTTTTGATTTTTTTTAAAAACTAATTATAACATAAAATATGTAATTTTATAAACACCACTAGCATTGGATCAATTTATAGCTTTATTCAAGTTTTGTTTTGCCATTGAAATAATACATGAAAAAAATCTAAAAAATTCAATTTTAAAAACAAATGTCGTTACAGCTTCATGGGACTATAAAGTTGGCGTCTTGAGTATATCTAACTTGGCGATGCGAAGAAATCTCATTGCCAACCAAAACATCTCTTTTTGTGTGAATTCAAATTAGTTTTAGACTATGTGGCAGTTATAATAGGAATTCTACCATGGAATCGGTCCTAAATTTTCTTTTACCATCAGTTAAAATGTTATTGTCCCGTTATTAAAAAAAAGTCAAGTACGACTAAACCAAACCATAAGTTGACAAATTAATTTTTAACACACAAAATATGATATGTTATGTTATTAAGATGTATTACAATAAAATTGGTATTTTACTGTTAATACTCATTAGTTTATAAGCATCATAATTACAGCTTTAAGCTAAATGTTGACTCAGTTTGAAAGCTTCTGTATTATCAAGATAGAATAAAATATAACATTACCAAAAGTTACATTACAGCAAAGATCAGTCTCAACGATAATTTTAAAATCAGCTGTAAGATACACATGTTTTTAAATTTTTGTTTATTCTACCCTAAGATTTTTAATGAGAAAGTAATTTGTATTTTTTTAAACTATTTAAATATTTGTAATGAAATAAATATTGCTCTTTAAATTTAAGGAACAATTAGTGAATATCTTTCGCAATAATATCAAAAGTCGTATTTCAAAAACGATGAACGAATGCCAAGAAAACATAACGCGCCAATGCTGTCTTCTATGCTGCGAGTTATCACTGATAAAATCTTCATACATTTTGCGTTCGTATTTGTTAATTATTATTAAAACAGTGATTATTTAATACATTTAATTAATATTTATCTTATAAATATAAATTAAGTGTGAAATATAAAGGATTTCCGGTTTGTTTCACCACTCAATAGTTTAATTTTTCCAAATTCTAATTGAAACCTTACGTGTACATGTACGAATATGAGAAATTTGTTTAATAAGCTCTTGCCAATAACTGAATTTTCTTAACATTTTTCTTCACTAACGTTTAGGCCTTTTATACAACAGGATACAACAACAGGACAGACAAACAACTTGTTTCATACGTACAAGTTGGTGATAAAATAAATACCATGACTGATAAACACGTATTAGATCTATAATTTAGTGATTTTTTACAACTCATTTCTATCAACCAGGATCCCCCATGGCGCCCAGTCAATCACATGGATTAGCCTGATACCTCGTGGATTGCTCGTTATCACTCGTCACAACACAATCGCTTCTCTCCTGTTCAATATTCGGAAAGTGCAATGGGGTATTGGCTATTACCTTTGTGGCCGTCCCTTCATCGAAGGATACTGTCGGTACATATTGATTTTTTTGCAATTTATGGCTCATTGCTCTGACGCAGAAAGTCTTAAACATAATTTACAAAGAATACTTAAAGTATTCTTTGTAAATTATGTTTAAGACTTAAGCAATATTTACAACTATAAAATTAGACGTACAGCCATTTAGTTTCGTATTCAAACATTTTTAATAGGAAGAGCAGTATGTATTTACATAAATTATTGATTTTGGTAACATCATCCAGGTGTCAAATTATAACACAAAAAGTAAATAAAAATATGCGGGGCATTATTTCAACCACCATCGAATAAAAACCTTTGATTCAACGTTGACTCTCACCATCGGATTGCCTTGCCACAAAGTCATTTGGTGTAAATGACCAAAAAGATAACTTCACTTAACATGCTTTCAGCTAAACATAAGTTACCTAAAATCCGACAAAGGATGAAAGGAAGGGGTTGAGGATAACAGTGCCAAAGTCATTAAACTGCTATACAGTTCAGGAAGCCAAATAAATTTGTAATAAAGAATTTATAAAGCAATGAAAGCAATAGAGATTCAACCTTTATTTCCAGTGTTTTACAACTGTTCTTAAAGTAAATAGAAAGACAAGTAACATAAAAATCCGATTTAGAATAACGTATATTATATAAAGGTATATTCAACCTTTAAATCTGGAAGCGTGCTGAACCGGTTACAGAAGGTCTGAGATTGTTATCGTTAATTATTTGTGCTCAGTCATCGTCGCAAATATCGTTAATCGTCGTTTGGAGCGGGCCCGAAGCGTGTCTCGCGTCGCCGCGACGGTTTGTTCAGACAGGCGTTTCTCCGCACGTGGTGTCTAGTTCAGTGTTAAGTGTATAAACTGTGTGAGGTGGATATTTTTATTGTTTTATCGAGCCATCTAATGAGTGATAAGACCATTGATAAATTCTTTACGCCGACAACCAGAAGTGTGAAACGTCAACGGTCGTCCTCCTCCCCGCCAGGTACTGTACCTCCAGCCGACATGGCTGGCGATGACGAAGTACTCGGCAATCTAACTCGTGGTCAGTTAAAAAGTGATTTAAGTGCTTTACTGGATGAAAAACTTTCCGTGTTGGTGTCTAATTTAGCGACTAAAGCCGATTTTGAATCTCTTTCTGGGCAGGTAACGTTACTCACAGAGGAAAACAAAAGCTTGAGGACTGAGATTGCGAACCTTAAAGCCCAGGGGAAGGTAATAGCCAACAAAGTGGTGGATCTGGAAAGTCGTTCTCGCCGCAACAACCTTATATTTAAAGGTCTAAAGTGGAACGATGATAATAGAGACTATAGGCGAATTGTGGAGAGGTTCTGTAGGGAGGTTCTGGGAGCTGAGGACAATATTTGGGTAAATAGGGCCCATACACTCGGTGGGGATGGCAAGGTAATTATTGCTCATTTCCCTTCAGACACAGACATAGATTATTTAATGTCCCGAGTGCGGAAGCTAAAAGGTACAGGTTATGTTGTGCATAGAGACTTCCCTGCAGAAGTGCGTCATAAACGGGCGTGTCTAATGAGTGTTAGAGCCGAGGTGGAAAAAGCTGTAGGCAAGCGAAGAATGCCATTAATTTTCGACCATCTCATGATAGAAGGGTGTCGCTTTACATGGGACGACGGTCGGCTCCGAGCGGGGCAGCAAGACGGCGCGGACAAGCTGAGAAGTCTCTTCAACCATGACTTCCAGGGCTTCCTCACTACGCTCGCTCAACGAGGCCCAGGAGGCAGAGGTACCACAACCGAATCCAGCGGGGCGCCTCCAGTGACAGCTACTCCGACGGCGGGGACTCCAGCGGCGGCGACTTATGCGGCGGCGGCGGCAGAGGCGGCAGCGGTCAACCAGAAGTCAGCGACGACGGTGTGAGGGGCCTACCCCAACCACCCAGTGAGAGGACAACGAGTACTCGAAAAGGACTGTAATTATGGAAAGTTAGGTTTATTTAAGTTGTTAGCATATAATGTTTGTGGTTTAAGAAGCAGTTTTGCTGAGCAAAATTTTCATGATTTCATTTGTAATTATGATGTAATAGTTTTAATTGAAACATTCACCTCAGAAATAGATAGAAGTTGGTTATATTCTAAATTTTCAAATTTTAAAATACATTTTCAGCCAGCAACTAAGCGACACGTTTTTGGTAGACACATAGGTGGAATGGTGCTATTAATAAATAAATTGTCACCATACAGCAATCAGTTAGCATTTACTGAAAAAGATGGGGTAACTTTAATTGAAGCAAAATTGACTAAGGGCGGTAAAGGTATTTCATTTTTGCCAGTTTATTTAAATCATTCAAATTGGGATAGTGATTTTAGTGAGTTAGTTGATGTTATCGAGAATAACTTGTTTGAAAATGTCATAATTATTGGCGATTGCAATGGGCGCATTGGCCAAGAGCAAAATACTGTAGATGGGGCTATAAATTGGGTAAATAATAAACTAAGTGACCATAGACGTTCCAAAGATAGTGAAATTAATATACGGGGTAGGAAAATTTTAGAATTTTGTGAAAATAATGGGTTGGTTGTTTTAAACGGAAGGACGTTCGGTGATTCGGAAGGAAATTACTCATTTATAGGCTCTAGAGGTTGCTCCGTAATTGATTTAGCTGTAGTATCGGCTGATTGTCTCCATTTAGTTGATGATTTTAAAGTTATTCAATACCCGGGGTCAGATCATTTACCAATTGAGCTCTGTCTTAGTGTCGGTAGCTCTGCCGCTGCGGGGGAGGGGGCGGAGCGAGTGGGAGTAAAAACGACTCCTTTGTTGCCGAAATTAAATTGGGCGATTCAAGATATCAACGAGTATTCTGCAAAATTAAATACTAGCGCTGGGCAGTTTGTTATCGCACTGGACAATCAGGTGAACATTGACGAGATTACAAAAATGGTTATTAATGCGGCTGGGAGAAAGATTACATTATCGCACGGAGTTATTGATAATAAAAAAGAATCGTGGTTTGACTATGAGTGTTTAGCGGCCCGTAAATCAGTTTTTCGTCTTCTAAATTTATTTCGAAAAACTAATTCAGAAATCGTCAAGTTGCAGTACATAGAAACCCAAAAGTCGTTTAAAAAATTGTGTAAAAAAAAGAAAAACGATTATTATGTCAAGTTAGTTAGTAATTTGAGTGAAGCTAAAGATAGTAAAACTTTTTGGAAAGCGGTAAACAGTTTTAAATTGCGGTCTGATAAGATTGTTGGTAATATCGTGCCGAATCTGTGGGTTGATCACTTCAAACACTTACTTAATCCACCGCTGTCGTCGGCTAGTGTGAGTTATGCTCAACCCTTTGTTGTTGATAATTACCTTGATGTGAATTTCACTACTAACGAACTCAAAAAAGTTATTTCGCAAGCAAAGAATAATAAAGCTCCAGGATTAGATAGGGTGCCGTATGAGTTTTTTAAGAATGCCCCGGAAACCTTTTTGGAAAGATTATTAGATGTTTACAATAAAATGTTTGCAGAGGGCAAGGTAGCAAGTAGTTTTAAAACATCAATAATATTTCCATTGCATAAAAAAGGGGATGTAAATCAAGTAGAAAATTACAGGGGTTTGAGTTTTATTAACTGTGTTAGCAAGATGTTTACTAGTTTAATAAGCAATAGATTAAGTCAATGGGTTGCTGATAAACAAATTTTAACTGAATTTCAAGCTGGGTTTAGACATGGTTATTCTACTGTAGATAACATTTTTAATTTGCATGCAATTATTAACTTAAAACTTAATATCCCTAAGGGGAAAGTTTTTGCTTTTTTTGTAGATTTCTCATCCGCCTTTGATACTATTGATAGGAGTGCACTGATTTTCAAACTCTCATGTTTGGGTATTTCGACGAAAATATTAACGGTAATTAAAAGTTTGTATGAGGGAACAAGTTCGGGAGTGTGGAGTAGAGAAGGTGTAACGGAGTTTTTTAATACCAATATTGGCCTCAGGCAAGGGTGTAATTTCTCACCTTTAGCTTTCAATTTATTCGTAAACGATATGCCAGAATGTATAGGAGGGGGATTCCAGTTGGGTGGGAAAAAGATTAACATGCTGATGTATGCGGACGACGTTGTTTTTTTGGCGCCTACAGCTACATGCCTACAGATAATGATCTCAAATCTGGAAAAATATTGTGAGAAATGGAACTTAAAAGTTAATTTGGAAAAGTCTAAAATAGTTATTTTCAGAAATGGAGGTAAATTGTGCAAAAATGATAAATGGTGGTATAAAGGTAAACGCGTTGAGGTTGTTAACGAATATAAATATTTGGGTGTTTTATTTACTAGTTCGTTGTCTTGGGAAGCCCATTTTAAAGATAAATCTAGAGTAGCTAAGTTGGCAATTCAATCTGTATGGAATAATTTAATAAGATGCAACTCAGTTCCATTAAGTGCCAAGTATGCCTGTTTTAACAATATCATCAGATCAATTCTTTGTTATAGTGCTCAGGTGTGGGGTTGTTACGAAAGTTTACATGTAGAATCTGTACAAAAAATGTTTATAAAAAGACTTCTTCGTTTGCCGGGAAACACACCTGATTATGTCCTTTACTTAGAAACCGGGTTAGATAAACTCCATTTATTTACGCTAAGTTTAAATTTAAATTATATTAGTAAAATATTGAACTCTTTCTCCAATGACCGTTTACCAAAAGTTTTATTGAAGGAAATTGTTAATAAAAATGTTGGAGGGAGTTTACCCTGGAAACAATTGGCAGCTAAACATAATTTAGTAATTAATTTAAAAAACATGTTTGAGGAAGAGGGGGAGCGTATTGTTGCACAGCTGACGACGGTGGTGGAGAGGGAGAGGGAACGATGGCGAAGTTGGTGCGAGGGTCAAGCGTTGACGGCGCGTTATCGCGATCAGTATCTGCTTCTCGACCTCGGCCGCGGCGGCAGGACAATGCTCACTGATAACGCCGATCTTGGTCTCGTTTCCTGGGTGATTAAGGCCAGAGCCCAATTAATTGAGTTAAATTACAAGCCATGGCGAGATGTAAATCATTTATGCTCTCTTTGTAATCTTCGAGAAGAGGAAACAATTTTTCATTTCGCTGCTCGGTGTCCTATATTAAAATTCATAAGGTTCCGTTGGTTAGGTAAATATTTTTTGGAGCAACGAGAATATTTGATGTACTTAAATGGGGTGGATTGGGGTTTATTTGGTAAATTTTTAAGGGATGCATGGTATTTCAGGTGGGACCTCATTCAGGAGTTTAATTATTAACTGACGAATTTTTTTTATTTTATAGCAACTATAATCTGAGGAAAACCTTCAAAATAATGTTCCTGATTTTTTAATAGTTCTATTTCGTAAATTCTAGGTGTGATGAAGTTTCAATTAAACTAAATATGTTTTTATTTTTATTATTCTAAAGTGGTAATTCAAATCAGCTGTATTTTAATGTATAGATGCTTTGTTTCCTTTTTATACAGATTGTCAAAGTTAGAAGAAATGGTAGGATTCAGTGGACTGGACTATTAGCCAACCTGACAGACGGTCCATAAAAGACCATTGTCATTAAGTGTTATTTATAATTTTTCTGTTAATTTCTAAATTGTTCTACTGGAATGTACTAGATAATGTACGGAAACAAGATAAGTTGTACAAATAAAGCACTTTTTTCATTTCATTTCATTTCATTTCATTTCAAATCTGGAAGCGAAAAAAATAAATCTGAAACAAAGGTTAGTTTAGCTTTAAGTGTTGTTATTTTAAAAACTTATTTGCGTAAGTTTGTCATATGAAGTGTATACGAAGCATATAAATGTCGTAAAAGGACCATAAAGTATTGGACTCGAGTATATTTAACTTGGCGATGCGACGAAGATGTCATCGCCCACGGAAATAGCTACTAAGAAGAGAAGTTAAATTCGTTTTAGGTTCTTCGGCAAACCGTTACAAAGGCTTAACTTATTTTCGCTCTACCAATTAAACTTTGAGTGGATTATCAAATGTGAATATTTACTGTTAGTTTTCAATTTGTGGGGATGATATTTTTTAACTTGAATCCGGAATTTGACTCTCCATTAAGTGCAATTGGCAATCGGCAACTTCAAGTTGAAGATAATCCTTTTATAGCAATATTCTTCTTTTAAAATTTGTAAAAAAAAGTCGATGAAAAGTAGTCCGTTTTATGTGATAAATTTGTCACCTCAAAAATTTGTAAGAAATTATATATTTTAAGATTCAATACTTAAATTCTTATTAATAACTTTTTACTTAGTCCTTCTCATTATAACCATTATAATATAAGTTCGGTTTTTTATACAATGGAGGTGTGATGTTGTGTTGCATTAACAACAAAAGCTGAGGTAAACAACCGTTTGGCTCAGCGATAATTCTGAAAAGTCACGATACACAAACGTTTACTTTGTGAAAGCTTCGTTTACAACGATTTCTGCAGCATAAATACTGATGTGTCAGTACTTAAAACCTAACTCCTCTATTTTATTGTTCTCAAAACTGCAGGAATAATAGCGTAAGAATATTTCTTGTTATTGCTTAGCTTTAAGTTTGTTATATCATTAATTAAATTATAGGCCATAGGCTAGTTACTTTGTTCGTCAGCAGTTCATTTCCAAAGATTACGAAAAAGGAATCCCCATAATATCTGCCGTTCAGGGGCTTCAAAATGAATGTTAATTATATTATTATAATCAACAGTAAAGGCAACGCCGGAATGGTGCCAAGAGACTACAACGAACCAGTGTTGTCTACAACACTATATAATCACTAATAGTTTTCTTACTACTTCATGCGTTTACGTTCCTATATTATGAAATTTTTCCGTAGTACGAATTTAAACAGAGATTGGAAAGGCTAAACGCTAGTCATTTTTGATAATACTATGGTTTCTTTTAGTATCATAAACTTTTAATTTTATTATACCTTTTTATGTATGAATTAACCCATTAAAATTATAGATGAGTTGTCTTAATAGTATTGTTATTTTTAACAATGATTTTCTCAATTAAATTTGCAATTATATTTTTTTTAAAGTTCATTTATATTAATGAATATCTAATAACCGAGACAAACTATATTTGATTCGAAGAATTTTAACCACTTTTAGTACTTACTACAAATTAGAAGGACCTATGGAAGCGATTTTTGCTTGGTCTCGAGTATATAGAGGCTAAGAAAAATTAATTTAACAAAAAAACTTATAGCAAAACTTAACTTAAAAAAATTGTAACATGAAAGGCTGAAATGTTTTTATATAATCATCGGGTACCACGCTCACATCATGTTTTAGATTTAAAACAATTTTCCTCTAAATACTTTTTCATTGTTTTCATTAGTTTTATTTAGCACTTTTTTGAAGACATTATTCAGACTTGTGGATTTTAGTTAGGATTTTAAAGTCAGCCTAGGATGATTAACTTTCAGGCACTATAAATTTCAGCCCTTTGTGGTCCCAGTTACCCTCATTGGAGTATGATAAACTTTACTTCTACCTTGTTTCCTGATAATCATTATTAACGACCTTAATTTTCATCCTTGATATATGTCTCACTCGAATAGGGGTATAATGGCGCAAAAATAATTGAGGCAGGCAGTAACTATAAAAAAAGATAGGTCACTTAGGGTGAGTTAGTCATTCGTAGGAATCCGTTGTTGCAGTTATATTGAATTATACAAGTGCTATAGTAAAGTATTGCTATAATTCTACTACACTAAAGTAACTCACAACCATCACGTTAGTAGAATAGACAAATAAATCTAGGATTTTTCGATAATCTTATTGTATGTTATGATCAGATAAAGTAAGATAAAAATTAATATCGGATAAGGTAATATAAAACAAAGCTCATAAGAAACCATACAAAAATAGATTCTTCACGTTTGGTTTGTCGATGTGATGAAAATAATATCAGCAGTCTTGTTAGGGTGTTCTAAGGTAATTTTTAAGACATCGTTTTTTGAACATTCCACTATTCTGTTTTTTACTACACGGTAGACAAGGCTGTTTCTTTCACCTAAAAGTAGTCATTTTATTCTACATGAAATGTCTTCAGTAAACGTTAAAAAAATTAAATAAACAAACCTTTTCTACCTTTATTTTTATATTAGCATGAAGAAAGATACTTTAAAGAATAATCTATTTTAACATGGGTATTCATACGGCTCTGTATTATACAAATTCCTTAAAGATGATTTTAATGGAAGATTCAACTTTGGTTACCTGGAGGTCATGAAACAAAACCTATACTTGTCAAAGCCTTGTTTATTGCAAGTTTGTGCCATAAGCTGTCTTTGCTGTGACAGTATTTCAAGGTTCTCGTTTAGCTCACAGACATTCCTTCTGAAGGAATGTTTTCCTGTACTGTATATAGGGTGGAAGGAAGCTAGTGTTAAAAACTTTTATGTATGTGGAGAATAACAGGGTAAAGCTGAAGTTCCTTTTCTGAAAAAAATGTATGCCTCTTAATAAAATGGCTATAACTGCACTAAACACCATGTTTTTGTGGTTTAATACCATTTTCAGAAATCTGTCCCTGCAGCCAGTCCTTCTGTCACTACAGCCAACCACTCTGTCACTGCAGCCAACCACTCGGTCCCTGCAGCCAGTCCTTCTGTCACTGCAGCCAACCACTCTGTCCCTGCAGCCAGTCCTTCTGTCACTGCAGCCAACCACTCTGTCCCTGCAGCCAGTCCTTCTGTCACTGCAGCCAACCACTCTAACCCTGCAGTCAGTCCTTCTGTCACTGCAGCCAACCACTCTGTCCCTGTAGCCAGTCCTTCTGTCACTACAGCCGACCACTCTGGCCCTGCAGCCAGTCCTTCTGTCACTGCAGCCAACCACTCTGGCCCTGCAGCCAGTCCTTCTGTCACTGCAGCCAACCACTCTGTCCCTGCAGCCAGTCCTTCTGTCACTGCAGCCAACCACTCTGACCCTGCAGCCAGTCCTTCTGTCACTGCAGCCAGTCCTTCTGTCACTGCAGCCAACCACTCTGTCCCTGCAGCCAGTCCTTCTGTCACTGCAGCCAACCACTCGGTCCCTGCAGCCAGTCCTTCTGTCACTGCAGCCAACCACTCTGTCCCTGCAGCCAGTCCTTCTGTCACTGCAGCCAACCACTCTGTTCCAGCAGCCAGTCCTTCTGTCACTGCAGCCAACCACTCTAACCCTGCAGTCAGTCCTTCTGTCACTGCAGCCAACCACTCTGTCCCTGTAGCCAGTCCTTCTGTCACTACAGCCGACCACTCTGGCCCTGCAGCCAGTCCTTCTGTCACTGCAGCCAACCACTCTGGCCCTGCAGCCAGTCCTTCTGTCACTGCAGCCAACCACTCTGTCCCTGCAGCCAGTCCTTCCGTTACTACAGCCAACCACTCGGTCCCTGCAGCCAGTCCTTCTGTCACTGCAGCCAACCACTCTGTCCCTGCAGCCAGTCCTTCTGTCACTGCAGCCAGTCCTTCTGTCACTGCAGCCGACCACTCTGTCCCTGCAGCCAGTCCTTCTGTCACTGCAGCCAACCACTCTGTCCCTGCAGCCAGTCCTTCTGTCCCTGCAGCCAGTCCTTCTGTCACTGCAGCCGACCACTCTGTCCCTGCAGCCAGTCCTTCCGTTACTACAGCCAACCACTCTGTCCCTGCAGCCAGTCCTTCTGTCACTGCAGCCAACCACTCTGTCCCTGCAGCCAGTCCTTCCGTTACTACAACCAACCACTCTGTCCCTGCAGCCAGTCCTTCTGTCACTGCAGCCAACCACTCTGACCCTGCAGCCAGTCCTTCTGTCACTACAGCCAACCACTCTGTCCCTGCAGCCAGTCCTTCCGTTACTACAGCCAACCACTCTGTCCCTGCAGCCAGTCCTTCCGTTACTACAGCCGACCACTCTGTCCCTGCAGCCAGTCCTTCCGTTACTACAGCCAACCACTCTGTCCCTGCAGCCGGTCCTTCTGTCACTGCAGCCGACCACTCTGTCCCTGCAGCCAGTCCTTCCGTTACTACAGCCAACCACTCGGTCCCTGCAGCCAGTCCTTCTGTCACTGCAGCCAACCACTCTGTCCCTGCAGCCAGTCCTTCTGTCACTGCAGCCGACCACTCTGTCCCTGCAGCCAGTCCTTCCGTTACTACAGCCAACCACTCTGTCCCTGCAGCCAGTCCTTCTGTCACTGCAGCCAACCACTCTGTCCCTGCAGCCAGTCCTTCCGTTACTACAACCAACCACTCTGTCCCTGCAGCCAGTCCTTCTGTCACTGCAGCCAACCACTCTGACCCTGCAGCCAGTCCTTCTGTCACTACAGCCAACCACTCTGTCCCTGCAGCCAGTCCTTCCGTTACTACAGCCAACCACTCTGTCCCTGCAGCCAGTCCTTCCGTTACTACAGCCGACCACTCTGTCCCTGCAGCCAGTCCTTCCGTTACTGCAGCCAACCACTCTGTCCCTGCAGCCGGTCCTTCTGTCACTGCAGCCGACCACTCTGTCCCTGCAGCCAGTCCTTCCGTTACTACAGCCAACCACTCGGTCCCTGCAGCCAGTCCTTCTGTCACTGCAGCCAACCACTCTGTCCCTGCAGCCAGTCCTTCCGTTAACTACAGCCAACCACTCGGTCCCTGCAGCCAGTCCTTCTGTCACTGCAGCCAGTCCTTCTGTCACTGCAGCCAACCACTCTAACCCTGCAGTCAGTCCTTCTGTCACTGCAGCCGACCACTCTGTCCCTGCAGCCAGTCCTTCTGTTACTGCAGCCAACCACTCTGTCCCTGCAGCCAGTCCTTCTGTCCCTGCAGCCAGTCCTTCTGTCACTGCAGCCGACCAATCTGTCCCTGCAGCCAGTCCCCCCACTGCAGCCAACCACTCTGACCCTGCAGCCAGTCCTTCTGTCACTACAGCCAACCACTCTGTCCCTGCAGCCAGTCCTTCCGTTACTACAGCCAACCACTCTGTCCCTGCAGCCAGTCCTTCCGTTACTACAGCCGACCACTCTGTCCCTGCAGCCAGTCCTTCCGTTACTGCAGCCAACCACTCTGTCCCTGCAGCCGGTCCTTCTGTCACTGCAGCCGACCACTCTGTCCCTGCAGCCAGTCCTTCCGTTACTACAGCCAACCACTCGGTCCCTGCAGCCAGTCCTTCTGTCACTGCAGCCAACCACTCTGTCCCTGCAGCCAGTCCTTCCGTTAACTACAGCCAACCACTCGGTCCCTGCAGCCAGTCCTTCTGTCACTGCAGCCAGTCCTTCTGTCACTGCAGCCAACCACTCTAACCCTGCAGTCAGTCCTTCTGTCACTGCAGCCGACCACTCTGTCCCTGCAGCCAGTCCTTCTGTTACTGCAGCCAACCACTCTGTCCCTGCAGCCAGTCCTTCTGTCCCTGCAGCCAGTCCTTCTGTCACTGCAGCCGACCAATCTGTCCCTGCAGCCAGTCCCCCCACTGCAGCCAACCACTCTGACCCTGCAGCCAGTCCTTCTGTCACTACAGCCAGCCTCTCCTTCGCTCCAGCCAGTTAATCTGTCACTGCAGCATGCCACTCTGAGACTTTCCTCTACATATTGGTCAGAAACTATTGATCCACTTGTCTCTATACCATATTATATATTTGTTTATCTCTCAGTTATTTTTAGTTCGCTCCATCCTTATCCCCCTCTCCTCCTTTCTTTCGGTTTCCGGCATACCCAAGCTACCTCTTGGATAATGCAAAGAGGTATTTGGCAGGAGAACCCTCCTTGTACATTGTATATTATTGACCGATGATCGCAAGATACCAAACAAAATACAGGTAGCTGCTCTTTCCCAGGTAGCCGCACTGTCACTGCTGCTAACACTTCTGACTCTCTCCTCTACATTTAGGTCACAAACCATCCCATTGGCCCACTTTTCTTTATTTCATAATATATTAATATTTGTTATCCTACAAGTTATTTTTTATTCCACTCCTTCCTTCTTTACTTCTCTCCATCTCCTTTATCTCGGTTCCAAGTCAACCCAAGGTACCTCGTAGTCATTCTCGGGTCCATCCCTGGTGTATTGTAACAGGTTCTGGTTATTTATTATTGTCTTGAACGATGCGGTAGGATATCAGACGCCCTCCTGCAATACACCAATAAATGCAACAACTTGTTTGGACATGCGGAATTCTGTCCGAGTCAGCCTCTGTTTCCCTGGATACTTGACCTGTTTCAATGAGGGATGGTAAATAACAGAAAATTGTACTGCAGCAGCGAAAGGTAACCGCACGGCGAGGGGGCGAGGGGGCGAGGGGGGGACTAAAGATCGAGTCAAATGACGTGGCCCAATCCGTCCATGAGACTAATGTTCAGTTTAGCATTAGTCTTACGAACGGACTAGGCCAAATTATATTACTGGACTTGAACAGACTTAGTTCAATAAGGCTAAGGAATGTTACAAAACAAGGCCAGCTACAGGGTTTGCTATATGATATAATTAAATATAGGAATGAGTTAAACCTTAACGAATGGAGTGATGTTGTAAACTTACTTTCTGAAGCAACCAGGATATAGTTTTCACCCTGGTTTAGTTACTCAATTGTAAGATTGTAATCCGTTTTATTTATCGAATCGGTATTTATCTAATTCCTTTCTTCGGTATAAAATCAGTGCTTGTGATATAAAATTAGTTACATTACATAATTCTTTTTTCCCAATTATTACTTCCTAGCCAATCTCAGTTATTAATCTCATAACTATTAATCTCAGAACTGAATTAACTGGTAACCAAATAAAAAGAAATAAATAGATCTAGTTTCTGAAGAAAGGATTTTATATCAAAAATTAAATAACGTTATGTCCACCTTTTCAGAATGCTTAATTGTGATAAAACTAAATTGACGTAATACAATCAAATATAGGTTTTAACAGAAACGTTTATGACTAACCCAATTTAACGGGAGTGATATTACCATAAAATAATTGTTGTCACCGACCCTCAATACCATTAATTTGGTGGCTCTATTATTGAACTTGGCGATGCATTGAAAATATTACTTCCAACCAGAAGGTATTTTAAGGAGGAAAGTAAGTTTCGATTTGGATTATGAGTTAATACTATTAAATGATTTATTTTTAAGTTATGTATTTATTTATGAAAACTAGTTTATGGTAACCCGCTTCATGGACATTTACATTTAATAACAGCCGTTGGTTTACATAAATTGGCTGATAACTGCCCAAACAAATTATCATAACAAATCATTCTCTATTAAAGTAAAGAGCGACATTTGACCCTTTTGTAGGGCAAAAACTTTTGGGAATTTTTAAAAACACCTTCTTAGGGGTTCTGACGATATAAAGGGAGTACACGTGCAAAATTTAATACTTCTCGATGCAACTGATTGGCTTGGGCGTTGATTAGAATTTGTAAATTACATAATAATGATATAAACGACATAAATTTTTATAGCACATATTACATTGTTTATGTAATTAAAACTATACGTTTACCAAATGTTTAAACGAATATTAAAGATTATGATGATTATTTAAATAACCATCTGTCACCCATTTTGCTATTGATATTAAAACGAACGTAGCCTTTCACTTTGACCAAAAAATGTTTAGTTGAGTTTACATTAATGAAGTTTTCAGCTTATGTTTCAGCTTAGCATATTAATTATTACTTTGTTTTAGCGAATTTCCCCAATAGGGAAGAAGCTATTACCGTAGGTCCCATAGCAAAACCTAAGCCCGAGACCATGGTACCTTTTCGTTTCATGTACTTTCTGTTATGGAAATTAGATATTATCAAGAAATTGTCATGTGACATACCGTTGTAAAGCTGAGATACCAAGGATTAAGGATTTCGAATCAGAGATGAAAAATATTTAATGGTTTATAAAATACAGGGGTTTCCGTAAATATTGAAATTTTTCACAAAAATGGCCGCAATTTAGAAACGGTTTGAGATAATTTTGTTCTGTTTCACCAAAATGTTTCTTTCAACAAGACCTTTAAAATGATATAAAATTTGCTATATGTTCAACTAAGGAAAGTTTGGAGATTCGAACTCATGACCTTCGTGTCTGGAACACCCTGTAGATAAATCGAGATGAAAATATTTTTAATGAATTCTTCATATGCAAATTAGTGGGGAATAATTTTATTTGACGTTTCTAGTTGAACCGTTCTACCGTTACAATAGGTGTACGAGTGGTCTGACTCACCCTGTATATATGTGTGGTGTCTGTAAGTACGATAGTGGCCGTGAAAATGGTCCGATCTTAATGAAATTTGGTACAGACATGTAAAGTGGTGATCCCTCAGACGAGTTCGTAAACCAGCCCGATTGGACCACCAGAAGAGGGGGAAAAGGGGGATAACCCCCCCCCCAAAATGGGTTTTTTAGTTCTTTACATAAAAAAATAAAATTTATCGAATTTTCGTTAGCACCGTTGAATTCGGCTCAAAAAAACAAACAATTCATTATTTTGAATCACTGCTCTATGTACATTGGTTAACGAGATATTGAAAGTGGTAAACGCAGTACGCCGTCCTAATGTTAAACTTATGGGAAATAAGTAAAATTCTATATCTCGGTTATTTCTCAACATATCTTGTTAAAACTTGGTAAATAGCTTCTTCTAGTTCAGATCTACTAAATATTGAATTAAAACCACCCAGTTTTAATATACTCGTAGCAGCAAACCTGCATACTCATTCCCCATGATAACATGGAGCTTACCAAAACATGTCAAATCTCGCTATGTTGGATTGAAATATGTTTTTTGCATTTGAAATTCGCTGAGTATGCAGCTCTGCTGCAACGGGGGTGTTGTGTATGTATGATTATTTTTTAGATGGTAAACTCAATCCGTAATAAGTAATAAAACATCCAATGGACGTTGTGGAAGGCTGTTTTTCTACAGCCCTAATACATGTTTCAAACCTAACCGAGGATATATGCTGAGAAAAAAATATAATTAACATTCAAACCATTTTCCCTTCGACCTAAATCTTATGATATTCCAAATTAAAATGTTATCTTATAAAAATTGTTCTTGATGAGTTTTGTTATAATGTCAAAAAAGTTGCCTCATCAGAGGTATGGATGTGTGCCAAGAGAGTACAATGAGCCATGCAGTGTAGTATACAATGCGTTGTCATCGTTGATAAACCTTAGCAACAAACTCGTATAACATTTATGATTGTTTTTATCAAAAGAGAAATTATGTAAAACGACGGGTCTAATTATCTTGTGAAAGCTAAGGTAGTCATTTTACTATAGTAAAACAATTATTATAAAATCATATAAATATCTGGAAATTTTTATTTTTTTCTTATATTGAATATTGTATATAGTAATTTTTCTAAAGGAAAACCAAAGTATATTCAAACAAATAGAAAAGGTTTGAAAAGTCTATCAAATCTGGGCCATAGATTCGATAAAATGTTTATTGATAGTATCACTCTCTTTGTTTTGTTTTTTTATCACTACTATACATATATATATATATATATATATATAAAACGACAGGTCTGGTAATGCTTATAATCCTTAAAGCAAAATTATAAACCAGAGAAGATTGGTTTACAATTGTATTACCAAAAACACAATATTAACGTGCCTATTGGGTTAATTTTTTCAAATATTAACTTTTTTTATTTATAAAAGTAGACTGAAGATGAAATAAATAACCGAAAGTAAAATTTCAATTCAGTTAAAAATCAATGACGTAAAAACCTTCGTTTTGCTTAAATCGATCTAGTGGAATATCCCGATATGTCATGGATTGCTCCTTATCCCTCCTCGTTCACATCACAATCGCTGCTCTCATTCAATATCCGGGAGGCTTAGCGAGTATTGACTATTGCCTTTGACCAATACTTCGTTGCTCGTCATTGCATCAGTAAATAGAGGACCCATCATGTATTTTTGACAAACTTATTATTTAGTTGATCACTTTTGTAAAGTAAATTAAAATTTAAAATTTTATATAGTAGGTCTAATTAATAATAAATATTAGTTAAAATTGTATTTGTAGGATAGAATTTTAATCATTTGAATTAAAATTTAGTGAAGGAAAATGGTTCTAGTTTAAAAATAAAATTATATTTAAAAGGTTTTAATGTTTATTTTGGGAAAGTAATTTTTTTCAACCTTCATAATATTATCTAAAGAGTTTTTATTAAGATATATTACTTGTATTCATTAAATAAGTCACGTTCTTGCGGTATTTTTCCAAATTTATTTATTAGTACAATAACTTTATCTCACTGTAAAGGAGATTAATAGTTTCTTTATTTTTCCAAGCCTATAGTTAAGTTGAGTAACTGATTTAATACAAACAAACAACGTTCTGTGTTTTAATCTTAATATGTGCAAGTTATAAACATAAAATATGCATTATCTATACTTATTCTATTACCATTAATTGTTATGACCTGTGGTTGAATTTTATAGTATTTTTAACGTCTTACCTGTGACTTTTGTTCAATTTAAAAGTTAAAAAATAAATAAACATTTGAGTAAATACTGCTGTTTTATTTATTTTTCATAATTAGTATCAGCCCATCCCTTTTAATCTCTGATCAGTCATTACATCTCTTAACAAAGCTTCTTGAAAAAAAAAACTATGTTTAAAAACAAAATTTTCTTACTATTTTTACACTGAACAAATATTTTGGGGCAGTACAATCTACTGAATTGGCTGACAATTAGTTATCATTAGGCTTGGCTCCCGCCCAGAAGTTAATTAAAATGATCAATTTTCGTCACAGTCTGTAAAGTTCAATGCAATAACAAGCCTTTTATGAACAGAGTAAGTTTAAATCTAATATACAATGCTCTTCGATTAGAAAAAAAATTAAATTGTGAACCATGTTAATTTGTATGGTAAAAAAAATCTAAATGTATCTGCACTGCCAAAATTAGCTAGACAGATAAACGCTATAACATTAACACTATCTAATTCACTGTAAAGAGTATTAGGGATGGATTGATATTTTTATTTGCAAGTTTTTTTTATTATATTGCTTAATATATGTATTCATATTGTATGTTTAATTGATGTTCAAAATGTTTTTTAATCCTTTTTCCTTATAATATTTAATCAGAAAACTCCTCACCCCGTTTAATTTTACAGGTTTTTTATATATTCCCTTCTTGTATGTGAGTTATAAAGCTACTTAAACTAAAGTTTACTATATATTTTTAAGTATACTCAAAATTTTATCGATATCAAATTATTTATTTTATGGCAAGTGTGCCATAAAATTACTAGCTCATATAATATTTCACAAGGTTAAACCGCACAACAGTGTTAATTTGGCAGTATATCTCTTAATTTTATCAGCGTCAAAAGTAACTTAATTGTTTAACATTAAATTCATAAATATCTTCTTGATTATATTTTTTAATGTGTGTTTAGTGACCGCCAAAAATAATTTAATGGTAAACTAAAATTTAAAAAAACATCTAAGGTCACTTTGTTTTATTAAGATAAACTACAAAACTTAGCCACTATTCCGGGGGAAGCAAGAGCTAGAAGTTTTCTGTCGTTAGTTACTCGGCACTAGGATCCACTAATTAATTGTAGTTGAAACAACATCGGCGGTCAAGTTTCTCGCGACTCCGTATAGCAGAAAATCTACAGCTGCCTAATAGCTTTACATCCATACATATGTTGATTCCAAGACCCATTCTTTCGTTTATTATTATAACGTAATCACAGTAAATCAGTATTGTTTTTATTTTTTGCAATTTTTGGGTGATTTTTTCAACTCTTTCCGCACTTCCTACAAATTAGTTTAGCCAGTGTTAACTTCCACACCCAACCGACCAAATTTATTCCCCCTTTTTTGGGGGGGCACCCCTGGGGAGGAGTGGGGGGGGTCACTTACTGATTTCTATCGCCTCCGGCGGGCCCCCCTCCGTCATGGTGGCGCCGCTCCTTGTGTACGATCCCCATCAGCTTCATCCAGGGGTTGTTCTGTGCGTGGCCCCCCATACCCCCGCTCTGCCACATGGCAATGGTGGTGGTTCATTCGTCACACCGCACAACACAAACACTGAGCTACACGCTCGACACGGTCTAGGCGCTCGCCCGCACACGACTGCGGCCGCGGCGTCCCGCCCCCGACCCCACCTGTAGCGCCGCGGCACCCCCCCCCCCCTCCCCCACGCACCGCCGTCACGCAGTATCGATTGGACGTCACGTCTGGACCACGGGCTTAAGAAGGACTGCAGTTGCTGAGAGGGGTCGGTAAGGGATGGTTTTCGGCAACGTGATGGAATGTCAGGAAATTCTGCAGGTTACTCTAATCAATCTAAGCCACCACATGTATTAAAACTGAATAAACTTTTATATTGAGTTATATTTTGTAACGCTAAGGTCCAAACCCTCAGGATTATTTGTTAGTAGTTTGTTTACTGAGCTCCTGAATATCCTCAAATAATTTCATAACACAACTAGTATTATTATGCACTACCAATATTTCTTTAAAGACAGTACTATTTTTCCTAATGCGGTATACGAGTATTGTTTTTCATCTAAATACTCCCTGTGTTTTGGCAAACAATGAGATAAATCTCATGGACATATGATCTTTCTGCAAAATCTTCTCTATTAACCACCAAAATTACCAAATATTTTTCCCACCAATGTAATAAATATCTCCTGTTTTTGTTAATATACCTTTTCGAACCCATGTAGTTTTGCGTATTGCTTTAAGAATAATATACCTAAGAGACCCAAATCTAAATTATATCCATGTAAAAAGGGATGTAACTCATGCATGAATTTAATATTATGAAATAAGTTAAGTACCTTTAGTTATAAATGTAGAACCCATTGAGAAAAGCTTTGAACAAGTTAAACAACAAAGGTATTCTCAGAATATATAATCATGTTCAAAGAAGAGGAGAAATTGACACGGCCGAAATAAAGGAAGTAAAACAATGAAGCATAACTAAGGACTCTTGAGTTGACCCTCTTTTCATTAGACGTACACGAATAAGAAGTGCGTACTCATGAAAGTGGCACAGAAACACACCTTTCTTAATCCTACAACAAGGATTTTATAACACTGCTTTTGTTTTATTTTTATCTAGCCTGATGCTTTCTACAAATCGTTTCGTTTTGACCATGCCTTCGTTCCTTAGGCCTAGCACCATGAGCTATCTAAAATATACTCAAAAATCATGTTTTGATGTAAGCCTATGTTTCCATTAAAAATACTCGTATTAAGCTACTTAAAAGCGATTCAAGATGGCAAGTGGAGTAATTTTTATACATTAAACTTTTTCATCGCACCTGTCTAAATAATTGGCAGATATTGCAACCCAATCTTGAAATAGAAATTGACAACCCGTAATGCGGCATTACATATGAGGAGACAAGTAATAAGTCGCCATGTGCAGGTCATGTACAGTTTTTTAGTTCTGTGTCTGTGTCAGTATTTATATTTGTGTAGATTAAAAGTGCCTTTTATCAACTTGACAAAAATGAAAACATCTCAATCAAGAGATAACAAATTAGCCTGTGACAGATTCCTAGGACTGATGATAGCTCCTCGGCTAAAATAATAGGATCGGAAGGTAAGCCCCAAGGACTGATATATGGTCTCATATTTTTAACCATTAACTCTATATTTCTAATGTGGGAGGTTCAATTTTAAATTTTACAATGTCATTAATGTACTCACTATTGAAGAGAACAATCATGGAGTACTAGTATCATCAAGCTGTAAAGTCTAAACTGCCAATGTATTGTTTAAGTACCGTTCCATTCATAAAGCAATCTGATAATTTGTTAAATTTTTTTACTGTTATTTCCTGATATTAACTTCTTTATGTATTTAATAGAGTTACTTAAAGGTTAATATTAATTATTATTTGATAAACAAGTCATAGACCTTTCTATATTTTATCAAAGTGAATATTTTCTATTAGTAACTAGACAATCTAAATTATGAAAACAATTTTCTTTCACTTAAAACAAATTGAAGATAATTCATGAATAATATGGTAATTTAAACCATCTCAGTTGACTCTAAAGTTTACCACTGCGCCACAGGAAACTATTCTACAAACGAAACAACTTTGTTAGGCAAAGTATGTTAAACATTTAAACATGGCTCAACACTAATAAGTACTTTGTACTTAAGTAAAATTGAATGTGCTTCTTGTAAGATGCTGCGTCACTATTTAAACAAATTTAGGTTTTATTTAATGTGAATTTAATATCACGCGTTATTTGACAATGACTTTAATTCTCCGAGAAAATATAGACTCATTTAATGATTATTATTATTATATAGAATGAGCTATAATGCCTGAGTAAATTTTCACAACACGGTAAAATATTGAGCTTATTGTTTAGTTGTTTTTGGTATTAAGTGTTTTCTAATGTGTTACTTACCGAGTTGTTATTTTAGTATTACATTTTAGTATTATTTAGTCTGTATTTTTCTCGGTTTTATCAGTACATTTCAATAATTCTCATTGTTTGTGCGAAAGTTCCTTCTTTTTTAGAGCCTATTAGACAAGAAAGTTGTAGTTGGTTCGTGATTACAACTCTGTAAAGTAAGTCTGTTAATTTCTTTAGAAAACACTCCAATAATTTTATTGATTAGGAGTATTTGGATGCAATTATTAGTTTTTGTTTATGAACACTAAGTAAAATGTGTAAGTAACGTCTTCGAGTAAATTGTTTGAGTGCCGTATGTGAACTAAGTGTGTAAGTAAGTGAGTGCGTAAAGTGTGTGAGCAAAGTTGGCGAAGGCAGTGGGAGGAAAGTGTTTTGCTCTGATGAAAGTGACACAGCGATTCGATCCGCCTTTTAAACAAATTTGTGCCTTGATTTCCCAGCCTCGTTAATCTTCCGATTGCCGAGCTGGAAATAGAAGCCGCGACAATGAGGGATCACCGGAGACGTGCCAATGAGGCGGCCCTGCCAAGTGGGGAAGGTCACCACGCTGTAGGCCGCCATGTTTGTTGGTGGTACATGAAGCATGGACGCTTCATGCCAGCTGTTGGCATGTTTGTTAGTAGTGCCAGAAGCATACAAACATTCCATTTTCTACATGCCAATAATTGGCTTAATTGTTTGAAGTAGATGCTACAAAACACTTTTATCGTCATGTTTAAGGTTTGTTGCAGAAGGCCTACCTAAAAGTTGTTAGAAGGAAGATTTCGTGTTACATTTCCTCGTCATTCGATTCCATTGTTTTGATGATTTTGAAAAAAAAGATACATCGGAGACAACCATCTCCATTCTCATTCTGTAGACAAATCGATGATTTTTAACGCTTCGAACAGACAAACCTTTTTACTAAATCTTCAAGTTATGTTCGATGTTGAAAATTTAAAAAGAAATATTGTTTTTCCTTGATTTAAATTATTTCCCTTTTTTATTTGATTCAAAATAACAATTTTGTTAAGTTAAGTTTTAAAAATAATTGTTAAGAGTTTAGTTAAAAAATGTTTCAATTTAAATCAGACATCCTTTAAGTTTTATTTAATAGTTAAATATAACCTATTAATTATGTTAGTAATTTGTGGCTAAAAATTCAATTACCTTAACAGAATCTGGTAAATTAATAATTGTCATGTTATGGGGTGTTGACACATCAAACACAGGCGATTCAGAGAACACAGAACAATCTGCGTAATTTGATGTCCACCAAAACCACAGTAGAGGTGGGCGAGCAAAGCGGAATGTAATGTAAATTGTATTCATAATTTGAAGCTTACGTTGTTTTAATGTTTAACACTGAAGTAAATTACGAGTCAGTCACTTGTCTTTAGAGATTAACCGATAAAATTTCTTTAGAAAACACTCCAATACTTTTATTGATTGGGAATATTTTAATGCAATTAGTAGTTTTTGTTTTTGCTCTCTGAGAATTAACTCTTTTAAAACCACTCTATGGCAAAATCTTGTATTCTGATAATTTTTAACAATAAATTAGATTTCCTACCTATGTTTAACCAATTTGATAGCCCCATAAAGAGAAGCCAAGATGAATTTAGGGCTCAATTAAAAATTATTAGCCTAATTTTGAACACTTTGATTAATGTTGCCAGCCCGTACAATTACGTGACCTAGCAAATAACACTCACAGAATACGTACAGACCACTTGAGTTGTTTGCACAGGCATAAAAAAGTTCTCATAAATACGGCCATGTCTAGAGCCGAAATGTTGAGGCAGTAATGCGTTCATAAGTGGAGATCGTAGAGATTATTAAATAGGAAACACCATGCCTTAGAAAATTAAATTAATTATACGTTGTCATTCGCAGAGTTGTTTTGTTAAATTTTATTATTGGAGGAACTCTTTCTTAGTTTCTGCTACAATTATTCTTTTGTTTGAGAAAAGATTATGAACAAATTATTCAAATATTTAATGTAAATGGAACTATTTTACAGTGCACAGACCCTTTAAGTTTTGTTCGCATAATATAAAACATCAAAATTTATGCTAAGAAAAGGATTTAGACTAAGAGTGATACGCTTTTATTGTCAATTAGAGGCTCATAATTCTTAGTAAGAAATAAAACGCAATGCCAATAGATTTATGAATAAAACGTCAAATTCCGCCAGTAATCCTCGCGATGCGAGATGGATGATGTGGGCAGTTGGCACCCCGCCTGAAATATGCCAACCTGTCACTGCACTAGCCAAATGAATGTTTCTTTCTCCTTTAATTTCCTTTTCTGAAACATTCGTTTACAAATAATTATTTCCTTCCTCTACAAAAATACAATTGTGTTATTTGTGAAGGCTATACGAAATTTTTGTTTTTGTTGTATTACCAAATTTAAAAATCGAGTTAATCCAAATAGTTTAGGTATTCAGGTTCATAATATATCTTGACGAACGTTAAACTTAATAGCAATTAATGTAGGATTTTCTAAAACTCTTCCTAACTCGTGACTTTTCAACTCAAAATCATTATCGTTGTGCAAAATGGTTCTACATTACAATTGGGGAAAAAATTAAAAATTAATTATCCCGTAACTAAATTGGTGCCGGCTTTAAAGCCCTTTATGAAAAGTAAAATTCATGTGACCCTCAGGTGGCTATTTTGTGGTAAGCCCACATCTTAGGTGTTATAGATTGCATTGTATAGCATTAATGACTTTTTTTTTCAAAGAACAGACAAGAACCTTATTGAGCAGTTTATTTTTTTATAGTCTCAATCACTGGCCAAGGATCCCTGGAAGACATTTAGTCCCACACTGCAACCTTGTGTTAACTTTGTATCGCTCTTTCCCCTTAAACTGTCAAATTATAGCTCATATAATTAGTACAGCCTTGTATAGCAATTTTATTGTAAACGTTTTGGCATTAAATGTATTGGTCATTACAACTACTAAGTGTGAGTAAGAATTGCTTAAGGTTTAGTAGTTTTTTAAGTTTTATCTTAGTACACATTTGCTGTGTAATGATACAGTCCTAGTTATTTTACATAAGTTACATGTCAAATGTTTTAGATTTTTGCTTGAAGCTGTACGTAGATTGATAGTTAATATAGATATTATAATCTAAAAAAGCCAAGCGCTAAATTATCCATGGCTAGAGCTGTAAACCACACGTCAGGTTTTTATTTAATTTGATGTCAGATTAGCCATACTGTGGGGTATATTTTAAAATCACGAAATAATATTTACGATCAAGTATTGCATATTTGATTCAATAATTAATATTCAAAGTATGCATGAACCTGATAAATTAGGAGGTAATTGGTGGTATCGTTACCAAAAGTATTGACAGGCCCGACCATACAAAACTAGATACTTATTTTGTTTATAAAACAGCATTGCTAAAAGATTTTACTAGTAAAAAGGTGTACATTGTAAATGTAAAACCTGTTTATACTAATCAGTAACATCAACAGTCTACAACATCGAAATCAAAATATAAACTCATCATTACCAACAATAGATTTCAAAAAGATAAAGGACTGTTTCATTAACTTTTAGGTTTTTAGATTTCATGTTACAAAGTTAACTCTTGACGGTATGATGTTTTCGAGATGGTTTTATTATTATTTGATTTTTCGCTACTCATCACTAAATATACAAAAAAACAAATAGTTTTTAGAACGATATATTTCGGTCTTGATTCAAAGACCATCATCAGTCTTATTGATAAGGTTATCAAAACATTTACATTTTTATAACTTACAGGTGATTAAAAAAACATATGATATAGACTTTAAATTTAGAACTGGATAATATTATACTGGTTATATAGTCATATAATATTAAAAATTATATAAGTATAATAATTCTTTTTTATGAATTAATTTGTTTTTTGACTTCTTCTTGTATAATCGGTATATATATTTGGCTAAATGTTGTGCTTGGCTGAGAAATGGCATCCTTCTCTATCGCCATACATGCTGCTTCTTTTATTAATCTTGTCTTCCATTTTTCTTCTTTAAATATTATTTTAGCTGCTGACCAGTTTATTTTATGCCCTTCAGAAAAAACATGTTCACTGAGCTTAGAACTATTTTCTTGTTTTTTGTTTATATTTTTCTTGTGTTCATCTATTCTTTTTCTCAGTGGTCTTGAAGTTTGTCCATAGTAATTTTTGTTACATTCGCACGGAATTTGGTAGACGACGTTCTTCGATTGTTGGTCTTCATTATTAGGCTTAATCCGTGTCAGTTTACTTCTTATAGTAGTATTTGATGAAAATACTGTCCTTATTCCAAATTTACTATTGATTCTTTTTATTTTTTCAGATTTTCCCCTTATGTAAGGAATAGAAACAGTATAAACTGGGCGTTGGTCGGTTGAGTTACTTTCTTGATTGTTTTTAAATTTTCTTTTGTCTTTTTTTGAGCTTTGTATATTACTTTGTAAGGGTATTCATTGTTTCTTAATTCTTTATATATATTTGAAATTTCTTTGCTTAGGAGTTCCTCACTTGACGAAACTTTGTAATCTCTACTAAATAGCCCTTGAGCGATTCCAACTTTTACGTGGTTCGGACTGTTTGAATAAAAGTTTAAGTACTGTCCAGTATTTGTAGGCTTTCTGTATACTGATGTTTTTATTCCGGTAGATGTTTTTTTAATGTATACGTCAAGAAAAGGTAAGCTGTTTTCTTTTTCACTTTCCATCGTAAACTTTATGGTTGGCCTTAAGGAGTTAATGTGATCTAAGAAATTTTAATAGTTCACATATTTTGAATCCTAAACACAAAAAATATCGTCCAAGTATCTCAACCATATCTTAGGTTTTTGAGTCCAAGAATTCAGTGCAAGATGTTCAAAAAAATCCATATAAACATTGCTAAGGATTGGACTCAAAACTCCACCCATCGGTAGACCTGATTTTTGTAAATAGAAAGTCGTGTCATATTGAAAATAGCTATTGTTGACACAAACTTCTAAAAGCTGCTTTATAGAAGATACTGGTAGGTTTGTTATTTCTTTAAGATTTGAGTATCCCTCTAGCTTTGAACGTACTACCGTTAACATCTCTTCTATTGGGACGTTTGTAAATAAACTAGCTACATCGTAACTGCATAATTTGTCATCTATCTAGATTTCTCAGCCAAGCACAACATTTAGCCAAATATATATACCGATTATACAAGAAGAAGTCAAAAAACAAATTAATTCATAAAAAAGAGTTTTTATACTTATATAATTTTTAATATTATATGACTATATAACCAGTATAATATTATCCAGTTCTAAATTTAAAGTCTATATCATATGTTTTTTTAATCATCTGTAAGTTATAAAAATGTAAATGTTTTGATAACCTTATCAATAAGACTGATGATGGTCTTTGAATCAAGACCGAAATATATCGTTCTAAAAACTATTTGTTTTTTTGTATATTTAGTGATGAGTAGCGAAAAATCAAATAATAATGTTACAAAGTTGTTTTCATGCGATTTTGGCATGATCCAGTACCGTAATTCTCATAATCAATTACGTGTAAGAAATAGAGACGTCGTTTCAATACAGTGATAAAAACAGTTATTCAGGGAGGAACTGATACCGGTATATTTCAGTCGAGGCCAAACTCCACATTTTAATATCAGTTACCAACACAACTAACTAATCAACAATGATCTTCACGCGAGGCCGTTAGAATGACATTTAGTCATGAATATGTGTCGAAACGTGCTAGCGGTAGAACGCCGTGGGGGTTCGGCCCATCAACAACTTGATACCCAGTGCCTTCATCTCTCTTTCAAACAAGGAAATCTGCTTGAGTCGGCGTAGGCAGTTCACTAAATTAGAAATAGGGTATAATATCGACAATTATAACTTACTTACCTCTAGTCTGTGTCAATTTATGGTCCCGTAATATTCTAAGCTAGGGAATATTAAGATAAGCTCGATGAAGACCTAGGGAGTAATTTATGGTTTATGTTGGCTAAAACTTTTTTATTGAGTCTTATTCTCAACTTTACATATTCGTTTTACGATCCAGCATGTATTTTTATATTCTTTTACTTTATAAAAGAATATAATTTACTCATCTAATATTTTATCAAAAATATTTTATAACTCATCATATATTTAATTTCGTAAGGCGATTCTTTGCGTCAAAATTGTGGGTGTCTTGCAAGTCGTAGAAAGATGGGAGAGGGCTCAAATTAAAGGTCTCTATTCCGTGATGGCGGGAAAAATAATGAAATTGCTTATGAAATCCAC
The DNA here is from genome assembly GCA_035578135.1 of Flexamia atlantica. Taxonomy (NCBI): domain Eukaryota; kingdom Metazoa; phylum Arthropoda; class Insecta; order Hemiptera; family Cicadellidae; genus Flexamia; species Flexamia atlantica. The sequence continues at coordinate 26,038,817 of JAQJVK010000008.1, read as the reverse complement.
TATAAAACGAGAAATAACGTTAATATCTGCCATTTAAAAAGCATTGGGATCAAAAACGTCTGTTTTGTTTTCATAAAACATGTGATGCTGATAGTGATGCTGATACATGATTGAAAACCATGTGGTAGGCTAGATATCAATATGAGGTAGATTCAGATTGCTATGAGGGTATTTTGTACTATAATAAAAGGATTGTTTAAATTTTCCCTCATTAGGGGATTTTAGCCCCTTCAAGCCACTAGTTCATATATACAAATTTATTATACTTTCTGACGCATGAGAAAGTAAAGTTTTCCTTCATAAGGGTAATAATAAAAGCTAATATATCCCATTGCTTTGTTTCGTTTTAGTTTAAAAAATAAAAAAATTTTTACATGTGGATACTCAATGAGAAAAAGTAACATCCAGCATGTTCATACTCAAATGATAGAAGGAAGTTTGAATCGGAAAAGACTGAGGTCCTTTCAAATTTAATTCGTTAAATCTGAAATGGAATATTTTTCTTTGCTTTACCAGCCCATTAAATGCTTAGTCCTTTATTTCACGTTTCATAAAGAACTGTTCCACGGTTACTTAGGCAAATGCAGTTCACATCATAATATTTAGCTGTTTTCAGTGCCTTATTGTTAGCAGTAGAGTTCCTCTTTACGATACTGCAAGACTATAACTGCATGATAAATGTATCGTGCACTCTGATTAAAATCGTAAAAAAGCAAATTAATGTTTGCAACAATAAAGGTTTTTTTACTGTAGGGTTGGTTAAAGGACAGAGAAAAGTAGCGGTTCATAAAAAAAACCATGCCAGATTTAAAATATAGTACTTTTTCTGTGTAAAAATAGAATGCTTTAAGCTTTGGAAAAAATGGTTTCGTTATGATAATTTCTTATATGAGATACACAGATTTATTTATTCTTGTGCAAATATTTATTATAATTTCACCTCTATGTGGAACTACATGTCCGATTACAACTGAATTAATTAATTAGTAGATAGCATATAATTGAATTGTTCTGGGCAATGTAGTCGATTGAAGGCCGCGTATTCAGGGTTGATGAAGTGTTTTCCCGCAATGCGCCCAACTACCTGGTTCAAAGATAATTGCCCTCACATTGTTAGGTATTGATATTTATCTACTTATTATTTAAAACTATTTTATCTTTTATAATCTTTTCTCTGTATTTTTTATATCACAATGTAATTTTTTAGTTAAAAAATGTGACACATGCTATGCAACCCGTAATGTTCTACAGTGATAAAGAAACTTGTTATTATTATTTATTTTAAATTCACCTATTTTTATTAGTTATGCCATTGATTTCAAGGGCATTTACATTCTTCAATATTGGTTTCGCGTGTTTCGTTTTGTTATGCGAAAATTTCAACTGTAGATAGATCCATAACAGAAGTATATGTGGTGAAAAACTTGTGCAATCATTGGCATATTGGAAACTTCTATATTTAAATAAAACTTGCCGTACGTCGGATTTGGCATAGTGTTAATATTTCAATACCCCCATTGCAGCAGACCTGCATACTCAGCGAATTTCAAGTGCAAAACAACATATTTCGATCCAACATAGCGAGATTTGACATGTTTTTGTAAGCTCCATAATAACATGGGGAATGAGTATGGAGGTTTGCTGCTACAGGTATATTAAAACTGGGTGGTTTTAATTCAATATTTAGTAGATCTGAACTAGAAGAAGCCATTTACCAGGTTTTATCAAGATATGTTGATAAATAAGCGAGATATAGAATTTTACTTATTTCCCATAAGGTTAACATTGGGACAACGTACTGCGTTTACCACTTTCAATATCTCGGCAACCAATGGACATAGAGTCATGATTCAAAATACTAAATTGTTTGTTTTTTTGGGCTGAATTCAATGGTGCCAATAAAAATTTGAAAAATTTTATTTTTCTATGTAAAAATCTCAAAAAACCCATTTTTGGGGGGATTTACCCCCCTTTACCCCCCCTTCCGGTGGTCCGATCGGGCTGGTTTACGAACTCGTCCGAATAATTACTACTTTACACGTCTATGCCAAATTTCATTCCGATTGGACCATTTTTGCACAGGTTATCGTGCTTAAAGACACACTCACATATATATATATATATATATATATATATAAATCGCACTATCATTGTGGCGACTTTACACAACACCTACAGTGTGGCAACCACCTCAAGGAGTTAGGTATATTTAGATTTTTATATAGAAATACACTAACTTGCACTCAAGAAACAACATTATCAACTCACATTACAAGTTTTTTTGTTGCTAGTTAGGAAACCACAGAGACATCATTGTGGCGACTTTACATGCAACAAACAAAATGGCATCCACTAATATACATTACATTAAACTATCGTTGTGAACCCCATTCAAAATATATACCATCATTGTGGCAACATACAGTGTTGCCAGTTTTCACTCTAGCCTTTATACATCAATAAATTGTTCACTGAGTCAAAATGACGACCTTCCATTCCACTATCAATAAGGCACTATCTATTCTGCTTTTGTTTTTGCTTTTTTAATCCAGTAAAAGGGAATAGGATTCTTTTGCTTAGTCTTCACAAATTCCTATTAGACGTTAGCCTTGAAATTTTTAGTACTAAATTGTTTATTTCTACACGCGTCATGCAAGTGAACTATTATGGGGCAAAATGACGGAGTTTAACATGGAAACAGTAAATCTGAAGGCCCAAAATGGGACTTTGGTGACGAATAGCGACCAAAAAGCCAAACCGGAATAGCTGATGCTTTGCGACGATTAAAGGTTTTGAGGTTATGTGAAGCAATCTTATTAAGGAGTAAGAACCCAAATAAAATTCCGAACTGTTGACTGCAAACTTTACGAGATAAGCTCATTCTTCTAGGAGAAAAATTTAAAAAAAATTAAATTTGAAAATAAAATTTAAAAGTGATCTTTGAAACTTTTATTCTGCATTAAGTTCTAGAGATTAAATTTCCCTTACTTTCTTGTAAGTTCGTACCATTTCTGTGGTCGCTACCCCACAGTATGGAGCCCAAAGTGCGCAGCCCAGCTAAAGTCAGGCATGCAGAGCTTTATGGTGTTTTAACGATTAGGCTATATGAGATATTCTACGATTACATTTCAATTACAAACTGATTAAAAGTATGAATAAATTGCAATTTAACAATAAATCACATTTAAGATTTCTCATTGCCTGGCTCCCTCGCAATATTTTTCACCCGTCACAATAGTGTACCCAGGTATATGCAATTAATTAGAGAGACCTCGAATGTCAGGCTTGAGTAATTTTATGAAAGCTGAGTTTCTCGGCACATGATCCCAACACAGAAAAAATAGATTTGTTGGAACAATAAAAACATTTGCAGATATACTTCTTGCAAATGCTTTTTGCTCAGTTTACCAATGTTTTTGTTGAAAAAAACAAAATAGATTTGTTGGAACAACAAAACAGATTTGTTGGAACAACAAAACATTGGTAAACCGAGCAAAAAGCATTTGCAGATCGTATATATACAAATGTTATTGTTGTTCCAACAAATCTATTTTTTTCTGTGAACAAGGTTAAGATGGATGAGAAACTTACTATGAAATTTGGTTTATAATTAAACATAGTTGTAGGTTTAGGAGGGGCTGCAGCCCAGAGCAACAAATTTTCAGAGGTGGCAGATAAAAAAAAATTAACAGCGGGGATTATTTCATAATGCATTGCTACAAGGAAATCAAAATTAATCACTTGGAAAACAAACTTGTGGTACAGGAGGATTGCCTTAAAATGCTATAGAAACGGAATTCTTAGGTTAAAGGGAAGGGGCTGTTAAAATGGTGTTTATGCCTGAAGTGGAACGGCAGCAACGGAAATCACTGATCGCACCGCGCCGTCGTCCGTCCTGTCCCGAGGACGACGCGACTCGATCCGGCCGAGGCGGCAGGCACGAATTAAACAAGTCCAATTATAAAAATAAAAATTCTCTATAAGAAATGTTTTATTAGAATTTCAGCATACACTATTTTTAGTCAATTTTAATCGTAATACAGTAATTCTTCATATTATGTAGCCTACAAATTGTTTTTGAATTTATACGATCGGTATTATTTTACATCGTGTTCCATATTTCTATGACAGAATGGAGTTTATATTCAAGAGCTAGGCTTAAGTCAAGATACAACAAAGAAATAATATATGGTATTCCGTTTTGGCAATTAAGGCGACGATGACGATCTGTGATCGCGTTACAAAACTGAAATGTGTTGAGGAAGGGTTTACTATTTCTCTTTATTTCAATTCTACATATTACGCAGCTACTTTTTAACATATTAATCGAATTTTCGTTTGTCTTTGGGAACACACGATCTCGATCTTGCCAGAAGTCCGTGTGGAAGTCCGGGTGACAAATGTCCAAATCCGCCCCTGGTTACACAAATGTATCATTGCAAGCCTCGATACTACTTAAACATCTGGCCACTTCCATTTAGAAAAGTGAAAAGTCTTTTAAGTAACGTTGAAGCTTGCAACGGTATGGATTGACACAGAATGGATGAAAAATGTACCAGAAGTACGTTCAAGTATAAATCTAAGGTTTTATTCATAATCTCCTACAAAATTCTGGCCATCTTACTCTCGATGGTAATTATGAGAATAATAATAGATGATACACGGCATATTTTCAGTGTATCTGGCAAAATTTAAAGAGTGTCGGAACTGTCTGGTTACTGGGGGAACACTCTTGACAGCCCCCAAAGAAACTTGTGTAAATTTAGGTTTTCTACAGGAACGTAAGTCGAATTATAATTTACTAAAGTTTAAACACGCATTGTCAATGGGCTTAAAAGTGTACCAAGTGTCTGACAATGGATGAAGTAATTCATTGCGAACATTATTCCGAAGATAAGAAGAAATGTAGCAATTTTTTATTATTTTATTTGCCATCATACCATTGCAAGCTTCAATTACTTAAATAACAGTTCACTTTCCTGTATTAAAAAAAAAATCACCAGCTCCCTATGTTGAAGTTTGCAATTATACGAATTTCTATATATCAGCCAAATTAAAGAAGATTCGAATATCAAAATCACTAATTCTCTTATCTTTGAAGGGAACATTGTCCAGAGAAACTGTCAGCTTTTAACGAAGGTCTAGCAGTCATGGCTGTTGGATTAAAATATTCATCGCTACAATTATAATTAATATGGTACTTCCCTCAATATTAAATCATCTATACGTGATCTGGGCATTGTATTCAATTTGAAATGTAAGATGAAGGAAATTATAGATTCCATCTGTAAGAGTACCGTGCTTACCATGTTCTGGTTTTTTATTAGGCGATCAGGAAATTTTGTAAAAAATGGAAAATTTCCATTAATTCAATATAGGCTAGAGGTTGCTTCGGTGATGGTATCCCCATCGTAAGTAACAAATTAAAAATAGTGAAACAGTTCAAAAACTCAGGTCCCGGTCCCACAAGCTGTTCATCCCCCAATTTTCTCGCACTGACGGTGTCAAAACATCTCTCAATACGTAAACTGTGATGACTGTGTTGAAATTGTATAATATACTTCCATTAATTGATAATTTAGATATTTTTATTTCATCTGTTAAGACTTTCCGTTCAGTTGCAAAAGATTAAGTAAACTCTGTAATGTAATAACTAATATTCTGTTTGGAAAAGATATCAAAGTAAAAAGCATTATTTATGTTTTTGTTAAATTTATATACTTATTGTAAATTATATTTGATTCACCTTGACATAAATTATTGTTAGCATTTCTTAGGTAGTGTTTTCTTGGATTATTTCGGCATTTTTAGGCCTGCAAGAAACGTTGTAACACTAAAACTCCGTTGGGTTAGTCTCGTTTAAGTCAAACCCATCCCCCTCTCACCTCATTTAGCCACACTTAGAAAAAAAACTGTAATATCTAAAACCTTATTAAATGACTGTAAATTAACCAGCATATTATCAAAGTTATTCATTTATATACTACTATAACATATTAAGTTATCGGTGGAAATAGTATTTTCCAAACCAAAAAAGTTGAATATTGTTCAAAATCAATTAGTTCAATTTATTAACACTAAGAATGACATTGACGTCGCAGTTTCTAAAACAATCACTGTCCTCCATGTACGTAGTGAATACTGCCCGGCAAAAAACAACTCAAAATTACAATAACTTCTACTGAAACCAATTTATTTTTCAACTTATTTTTAACTTTGTGTTATATATTTTTTAAATTTGTGTTGTTAAAATTACGCTTTAACCAAATCATTTACAACTTTTAAAAGTTCTGCATTTTAACGCATAACACTCCCCCTTCGTTGTCGACCACCCGGAAAATACCTTATTTATTATCACCACAGTCCACTTTACAATAATCAGCAGAAATACCGCGTAATGCTCTCATGCATGCTCAAAACCCTCAGCTCCTAGCCCCGAGGGATATACGCGTCCGGGAGAACCAGTGTTGCCAAGTCGCCCGGTCGCAGTATTACGCCAAATGCCGTATATTGAAATATACACTCAGCGACACTAGCGCACCCACGGTCATTACATGAACTATTAATATTCGTTTCAGGCGCAGTATGACGACCAAAATAAAATTTTTAAGTCACCACTATATGTATCTATAGGTCAAAAGGAGATAAAATAACCCAAGTGTGCATATGACGACCATATACGGTCGTCATAAGCACCGGTCGCCACTTTGCATACACTTTTCCTTATGTACGGTCGCCACAATGGTAGTTGGGTGAACATATATATATATATATATATATATATATATATATATATATTTATGTAAGTGAACGAATGGTGTTTTTGGCATCTGAGGACCTCAAAAAGAAAAGTTATGATGGTTTTAGGCTTAGGTCTTACCATGAGACCTACGGTAACAGCTTCTTCCCTATAGGGGAAATTCGCTAAAAACGTTTACCTTTGACAATTTACGTTGCAAAAAGTGAGAACTGGTTTCTTTTTCGACTTCCAATCCAAATTGATGTTCAGTTTTATAAAGCTCTAGTATCTAGTTAAATAAATCAAGAAGATAAATTGTAGAATGGTTCTTCGTGCTGCCCGGATTTCATTGCGTTTCTTTACGACAGTTATTGCTTTAGATACTGACGTAAGTATTTATTGGATAATTTTAATTAATATATAATTAGACTTGTTCGTACTTAAATTCTCGAAATTTTAGATGCACAGCGGATGGTCCATTCAAATAAAATTTTAAATAAACTGACTTCCTCAGAAGAATTCTCTGTTTAACACTTAAACAAATTAACACTCTAAAATTCTTAAGAGGCCCACTGTTTGAGATTCTGCGGCCAACAAATATTCAAATTTCTTAAAAATTAATTACTAAGATAAAATGAAAATAAATCTCGTTTTTATGAGAAAATTAGAAACAACGTTTTTTGCTGCTTTTCAAAAATTCATCAAGGTAGATTCAAGGATGTCTGACAAAATGCAAGAAACTTGTCGTTGAATGACTTGTTATTTTTCCCATGTGCTCAATATAATTAGAATCGGTACTTAAACATACTTCTATAATCATATACCGTACAGTAGATCCTATTACGGCACGTCTCATGTAATAAACATAAATATAAAAATGCAATAGAAATATAAAACATATTTCTCTTTAGAGACATTTTATGTTGCCAGGATCTAATTCATTAATGTTATATTTTATATTATTTAAAACTTTAAAACACGAGGGGTTTTAAATGTTCTGAAGGGTTCAGTTCACCGTATTACCTACTAGAAAAACGTTTATTTTTATTATCATCATTTTACAGTCGTATATATACTTTTTCTAACTATGTGGTTGTTTCGAAATAAAAACATTGTGACTGGACAAGTATATTTATACAAAGGCAAAGATAACTAGATGTAAGATAGCGCAGTGCAGACGGTCGTTACGGCCGGCTATTTTTGCCTAGCACGCAATATCTCCTGCAATCGTTGTATTAATTAGCACAATAACACAATGTGATTACCTTCGGATTCAGTTGGTATTGAGATTTCCGTGTTCTAAAAAAATACATCGTGATTTTTTATTTATTTATTGTCAGAACCTGAGGATGTTCTGACAACGAGGACATTTCTCTTGTTGGTGCGCAGCAATTACCAAACTATTAAATAGTAAGACCGCCATGTTCAAAACAACAAGACTATGGTTATGAACAATTATTACTAACTAATTAAGATTTATCTACATGTCTCTTTGATTCTACGATTGCTGTCTGATATATTTTTATCAAAGCATTACAAACACATGGTACAAATGGAATGCCCCTTAATACATTAAAATATAAACTTGTCTTAATGGAGTTGACAAAGCATTCCTACTTCCCGTCTAACCTTCCAATGAAGTAAACATTAATTGTGTTTTACCTTTAGCGAAGCAAATTAAGTTTTAAAATATTCATAACTAAATGTCCTTTGTAATTAGAACACGTGCAAAAAAAGAGCTGATCTCAATTAGTTTGTCTAATTCCACGATATTAATGAAACATGTAATTCATTTATTATTTTTATTTCAGCTAGTGGTGCCAAAAATAGTAATAATTGTTCGATTTAAATGATAAAGGTCACAAAAAAATTATATTTTTTCATACTTACAAATATATAAGACATTTTTTGTCCCAAACAAAAATGTTATTCTTTTAATTTTAAATGAAACTGTAAATCCAGTCCTATAATATGCAGCCAAAGTGTGAAAGCATTTTGCATATTTTACCTTGTGTCTCGAAATCGTCCTGCATTTTACATGCATCTAGACACGAAAATGTGTCAAATGATGACTAAATTTATTAGTATTGCAGTAGAAATAACTTCCACTGTTCATAATTCTACATAAGTCATAACAAATTTTAAATTTAGGTACAAATATAGTTTTATTTCAAAATAAAATTAAAATTTTTATTTTATGTATTTGCATAGTTTTTCTTCGTTAGTTAAAAGCAGACAACTGTTACAAATCGTTTACTTATACGGCTGCCTTAAAGGTTCTCTTGCGTAAGAATCCAGTTTTACAATTTTTGTCATTTTATCGGGCAATAGAAAAAAATGACATTAATATACTGTCTTACCGTGAGTTTATTATGTGTTAAGCGTTTTGCATTGTACCACTTCTTGTAATTTCGATTGAATTAATTCTGAAGATGCTTAAATTAAAATGATATTCTTACCATTTTTTTACTAGAAACTTGTACTTTCATTAGCGACGAATATCTGTTTCTATGCTGAGCACTGAGCAATAATGCTGCTAAATGCTGCATTATGCTGAGCATATTCAGTATCCTTTTTATCTATTTTCAAAGACCGCCTATAGTTATGAACAATATATTTATAGTTATGTAACAACTTATATCGGATAATAAATTTAGGGCAGAGATGCATTAAGATAAAGATTGGATAAAATTTCTTCGTAGTCGTTTCTTGTTTAGTTGCCAGTTTTGGAGTTTTGGGAAATCAAGGGTTTCCAATATCAAAATTTAGACTAAACTTTAAAACTTGTCAAATTTCTTATATGTTAGGTTTAAACGTTCAGGTAGGTCTGTAAGAATATTCTATATAGGCTGTATAAATCTATATTTGGAACGGAATGACGATTGATATATGATACACGAAAAAAATACCGGAATTGATACGATGCCAAATATACTCGACATGACGGCGCCTTGTGGGATAAACGATGCTTGTGTCCTTGAACTCCAGAGTTAATGGATTAAGATTCATATTTTGTGAATTTAAAAACAATTAGCCTGAAAATCTCTATATACTTGTGAGATGAAAATACATTAATACGTTATAAAAATTTAATTTGTGGGAGCAGACACGTATTTAAAGATGCTCTGGAAACCACGTCAACAACACAAATCAGAAAAAGACATTTGCAACAGTTGTATTATTCTGTGGAGCTCTGTTCTGCATAAATTGCATTCCAACATTCTACCATTCTGACAACATGTCTTCCCGCCTTAACGTCGGTCAATGTCAAGAGAGTAAGAATAACAGAACTGAGAAGTCCTAAGTAAGAATAACAATTTTTTATTATTAATACTTTATTAATATGACATATTAGTTTATCAAAATATAACACAATATTATATGAAATGTAGATATTTCCTTCATTTGTTTCTTCGTACCCGGTGAACATTTGCATCATTGGTAAAGATTTTTTTTGCTTCATTTGTAACGTTGGAAGTTTAATATTGCATTTTATATTCGTCACTAAGAATGCTACTATTTTTTCCTTTGTAAAACAAACAAACTAAGTAAAATTTAAAACATAATATATATCTACATTATTTATAAGATTAAATTTTACAAAAATACTTAAAAAGATATTAATTGACTCATCCTCGGCCTTCATCTATTTGAAGTTATTTCGGGGTTAATTTATTTTCATCCTATTTAGTTAACAATTCTAAATATGGTTATATATTGCTAATGATTGTACTTAATATATTGCAAAGTATTGCATTTAATTTATTGCTACGTATTGTATTTATTTTACTGATAGTTATTGTATTGGTAAGTAATAGGCCAATCCTACATATTGTACCGTATCGCGCGGATATTGATCAATATAGTGGGTTTCTCTTTGATAAGTGGTTTCTCATGACGATAACGACGTTGAAGTAGGGCTGAGATTTCTACATCATTTGTCACTTCAGTAAACACTGCAGTAATCTCTTGGTTTCTCTAAAGTAGGACAGGCGTGAAAAGTGTTGAGTATATTGGTGGTGTATAAACACAATAACCTATTTCATAGTAATATCGCATAGTGTTTTTACTTTTCATAGTATTATTAAATTATTGAAGACTGCCACATTACAAAATCTGCTACAATAAAATATAATTTTTAATAAACAAAGCAGTAAACCTTACAAAACACGATTTTCAGGCTCCTAATAAGTATAAAGAAGGGACAAAAGAAAAACTGTTTTATTTTCTATGCAGAAGCAGCTTTGTCTTACCTTATTAACTTTGTCGCTACAAATGATCTGTATTTATAGTGGAAGGAGCGGCGGCAAAAGTCGTTTCCGTTAGACTGAGCAAACAGCCTGTCTGATACTCCACTGGATTCTCCTCCCAGACAGACATTCACATATTATCCGCCACCCTAACTTCTATTTATTTAGAAACTGTCATACAACTTGAATTCAAAACATTACTAGATACGAGATAGGTTGTATTATTGTTTTGATAATCCCTATAATCTATTACATAACTTTTTGAACCTAAACAAGAGAAAGATTTAGATACGAGGAAATGATAAATGATTAGGCCTACATTCTATTAAAATGGAAAGTGAAATGGAAATACGTATAAAATATATTTGGTAAGTAATATTCCTTGACAAAATAAATCATGCGTACTTAATGCAGATGGTTCACTGCTTCAACCTATCACAACTGGCTATAGTAATCTCACTGATTTTATGTACAGGGGTAGTCCTCTTTCAACGACCTAAGTAAAGAATTATCATTGTCATTTTGGAGAGGTATATGATTTTCGAATGCTTCGACATTTGTATAATTCACCAGGGAAAGGATTTTAAAAGAATTTGGTTGAACCCCCAGATGGTTGTCCCTTCTAACATCGATACTTTATCAAATGGCATTAAAAGAAAATACCAAAAATATAAATGATATGTGGTCCAATTGATAATCCATATGTTGATAGCCATATGCTAGCAATTTTTTTAATAATGCTGTTTCTATTTAGTTTTAGTCTTATGTTGTTAGGCATAACATTCATCATTTATCATTACACTTTTTTAATAATATTCCTTTTGGGGGAATGGATAATTTATTCCTAAACTTCTTTATTTATGTTTTTATGCCAAATTATGACTTCAGGTTGATTGATTTGTGTCTTCCTAATGTTACTGATTTATAGCTATGAATATTTCCAAAAAAAAAAAAAAAAAAAAAAAAAAAAACAAGTAAATAAGTAGGATTCATATTTTTTGAGGTGTGTCATTCATTTTTTATCATTTTTTCGATGAATTCTTCTAATTTTGTAAGAGTCAATTCATTATTGTTGAATCAAAGCGTACCAAACAATATGTATGAGGAACATATTCTACCAAGCTTATCACAACATTTCACCGGAATGGTTTATGCATGAGTTGCCGAGAGCAAGCATATTGTTTGCTCCTACATGCATGTTTAATAAAGGGTGAAGAAGAATAGTATTAGCCGTATGTGAAAGCAAAGGAAAATCCCGATGGTAAATCAATAAAAATTAATAAAATCAAAACGATTCAATCGAGATCCTTTGTCATTAGCAACTAACTTAAAAACACTAAAATCATTCAAACCATGTTTATCTAACGTCAAAGGCTGTTGTATATACTTATAGTGATTGTGTTTATAAAACTGTTACTAAACAAGGAAATAAGGATTACCTTGTAATCACATTCATAACAAAATTCGCCGGAATAAATGGTTAAGTTTATATACTACCAATAGTTTTGCAGTATATTTCACAGATAAATTAAAATGAGCTACGTCAAAACCAAACTTTTGAAACTTTTGATAAGATGAACTAAATCTGTCGTCTAGAACAAACAATTGACGAAATATTTTAATAAATGAAATATTTCAGTTAAACTTTGTGGTCTATACTCAATAACAATTGTATATATGATGTATAAATCTACGTAAAGTTAATTCATACTTTGTTTGGTATTAAAGATTGTTTGGGTTGGAGGGTAACTTTAAGCAAGCTCTATAAGTGAGTTATAACTGCAAAATTTCATAACTTCTATTAATTAATATTTATTTTATGACTAAACATAATTTTAATTTATGCTTTACACAATGCGTAAGAACATTATTTAAAAAATCTATTGAGAGGCAGATGTTTTAGTTTATACAGGAGACGGACATCGGTTGCATGTATTTTCTGTTCCTTTCAGATTCAAAATATCCTTTTAATTTACCATTATTTGAGCATTGTATTATTGATAAAAATTATTACCAGTTTTGTCAACTTGAACCATACACATTTGTCTAAAACACTGTCTCTTATTTAAAAATTATGACGTGAGTGCAAAATTGAACAATATAGCCCTCCTTTCACTATTTATTTACTTTTGTACCAAATGTATGCACTTTGCTATTCACCTTTGAACCAAAAATTACCATGCTTTGCTTATTTAGTTTTTTATCACATTTTTAAGTACTTGTTGTGACCAGTTTACAATAATTTTAATTCCTACTATTTATACAGCCTTGATACCTTTTAATATTAAATTAGTGAATTTTTACTCACGTAAATGCCTGTAGGTATCAATATTTCAATATTTTAGTAATTCGCCGTACGCGTTTCGAGAGATTAACCCCTCATCCTCAGCGGCGTTTCACTTCACAAACAATAAGCCCACATATCCGTAGTTGTCAAAAACACGAACAGAGAGTCACAAAATAAATAACACAAATACGACTCGGACACTACACGTAAAACATCGATTTTAAACATTAAATACCGACGTCGGCAACAGAAAACGAAAGACACCATTCCCGGCCGGCAATCGTAGGCCTACTAGATCGCAGGTGAAACATCAGGTCAAAGGGCATGTCTCAGCTGATAGGCACATAGAGTACATCATTGCCGACTGAGCTGTTGTAAAACTTTAAATGTAATTTTGTCTGCAAAGTCCTCTTTTTTGTTTAGTAAAATATTACTGCCATTTTCAACTATGTTGCTGTATATTAAATACTCTTCCCATACTTGTGCTTTTCTACTGTCATTACATTTTTTTAAAATCGTCAGCGAATTTTCAAAATCAATTTTATGATCCGAGTTTTGTTTTAGATGTTGGGCCACCTTAGATGAAGGATTGTTTTGATTAAAAGCGTTGTGTTCTTTGAACCTGTCTGAAAACGTTCTATTTGTGCTACCGATGTATTTCTTGTTACAAGCAACACCACCATTACATTCAATCATGTAAACGCCCTTAGAATCAGCTTTTGAACAATGAGGTTTATCGTTTAGAGAAGGGCCTTTAGACACTTTGTAGCCAGGACAAAATGAGTTCCTTTTGAGAACATTACCTATAGCTTCACTATATTTATTAACATATCGGAACGGAACAAACTTTCCAGTTATCTTATCACTAGGCTTATTTAAAAGTTTAAATTTTGTTTTTCTGACTATGTCATCAACAATGCAAGGATTGTACCCATTGTTATACGCAATCTGTTTTATTATTTTCTTTTCTTTTTCGTACTCTTGCTCGGATAAACTGTAGGTTAATAGCCTATAAACCATAGATCTAAATGAAGCCATTTTATACTGGTGTGGATGATTTGAATCTTTAGGAATCACTAAATCAGTTTGCGTAGGTTTTCTGAACACCCCAAACTCCACTCCCTTGTTAGATTTACTTATTTTTATGTCTAGAAAATTTATTTGACTGTTTTCTTCAACTTCTAATTTAAACTTTATAGGGCTATTTATTTTGTTAAGGTGGTTTACAAGTACATTTGCCTGCCTTTTTGTTCCTTTAAAACTTATAAAACAGTCATCAACATAACGATTGTAGAATAAAATTGTTTTATCATGTGGGTTTTTATCACTGAGAATTTCTTCCTTTTCATAATTTTGCATGTATAATTCTGCAAGTAGAGCGGATAACGGCCCTCTCATAGGCAAACCTTTTGGGTCAGAGTAGATTTTGTTCTTCCAAGCAAAATAATTTTGATTTGTTATTTCTTCGACCATAATACTAATATCTTTAATTTCACTGTCGGAAAACTTTCCAGCATTTTTTAATCTAGACACTAAAACCTGTAGAGCCTCTTTCCTAGGAATATTAGCATACATATTGTCAACGTCCATTGTTAAAAATAGCCCTCTGTGAACATTTTCACACTTTTGCAGTTTTTCTATAAAACTAACTGAATTTTTGCTTGTGTTATCAGAATCAATATTGATACTATTTTTTACTAAATTAGCCAAGAATTTACTGATCCTATAAGAAGGTGAACAAACACTATTGATAACTGGTCTGATGGGCATATTATCTTTATGGGTTTTAACTAAACGTTTGAACTGCGGAGGAGCTACTTTTGTATTATACAAGCTCCGTCTTTTATTAGGTGGAATGACGCAGCTGTTATCAATTAGACCTTTAATAGACTTATTAAACTCTTTAGTTTTATCCTTAATTTCTAAAACTTCATTTTTGATTATAAAATCATTTACTTTTAAATCAAGGTCTGTATCATACACTATCACAGTAGCATTGGACTTATCTGCTTCAACTACCCTAGCTGCTTTATCTCTTATCTTTCCTTTTATTTGCTTGATTGTTAATCTGTCATTCATGGCACACCTGTTATAACGGATACGTCTCGCTTTAGATTTTGAGATGATGTTTTCAATTTTTCTAGCAGCCTCATATCTAATTCTATCCTGTTTATCCTTATCAGTGTATGAAATAGCCACCTCTGTTTCAATTATGAGGTTTTTAAGGTCAGTGTCATCCTTATTACTTACTGGTGGGCTATACTTGGACAGCTTTCCAAGCATCGAATTTTCATCCTCATTGAAAATAATACCTGTTAGATTTACCACTCGTGGGTAGAAAGAATGCACCTTACCATCAATTTGTTCGAATGTTTTTGATGGTACAATCAAAAATTCGAACACATTGATGGTAAGGTGCATTCTTTCTACCCACGAGTGGTAAATCTAACAGGTATTATTTTCAATGAGGATGAAAATTCGATGCTTGGAAAGCTGTCCAAGTATAGCCCACCAGTAAGTAATAAGGATGACACTGACCTTAAAAACCTCATAATTGAAACAGAGGTGGCTATTTCATACACTGATAAGGATAAACAGGATAGAATTAGATATGAGGCTGCTAGAAAAATTGAAAACATCATCTCAAAATCTAAAGCGAGACGTATCCGTTATAACAGGTGTGCCATGAATGACAGATTAACAATCAAGCAAATAAAAGGAAAGATAAGAGATAAAGCAGCTAGGGTAGTTGAAGCAGATAAGTCCAATGCTACTGTGATAGTGTATGATACAGACCTTGATTTAAAAGTAAATGATTTTATAATCAAAAATGAAGTTTTAGAAATTAAGGATAAAACTAAAGAGTTTAATAAGTCTATTAAAGGTCTAATTGATAACAGCTGCGTCATTCCACCTAATAAAAGACGGAGCTTGTATAATACAAAAGTAGCTCCTCCGCAGTTCAAACGTTTAGTTAAAACCCATAAAGATAATATGCCCATCAGACCAGTTATCAATAGTGTTTGTTCACCTTCTTATAGGATCAGTAAATTCTTGGCTAATTTAGTAAAAAATAGTATCAATATTGATTCTGATAACACAAGCAAAAATTCAGTTAGTTTTATAGAAAAACTGCAAAAGTGTGAAAATGTTCACAGAGGGCTATTTTTAACAATGGACGTTGACAATATGTATGCTAATATTCCTAGGAAAGAGGCTCTACAGGTTTTAGTGTCTAGATTAAAAAATGCTGGAAAGTTTTCCGACAGTGAAATTAAAGATATTAGTATTATGGTCGAAGAAATAACAAATCAAAATTATTTTGCTTGGAAGAACAAAATCTACTATGACCCAAAAGGTTTGCCTATGGGAGGGCCGTTATCCGCTCTACTTGCAGAATTATACATGCAAAATTATGAAAAGGAAGAAATTCTCAGTGATAAAAACCCACATGATAAAACAATTTTATTCTACAATCGTTATGTTGATGACTGTTTTATAAGTTTTAAAGGAACAAAAAGGCAGGCAAATGTACTTGTAAACCACCTTAACAAAATAAATAGCCCTATAAAGTTTAAATTAGAAGTTGAAGAAAACAGTCAAATAAATTTTCTAGACATAAAAATAAGTAAATCTAACAAGGGAGTGGAGTTTGGGGTGTTCAGAAAACCTACGCAAACTGATTTAGTGATTCCTAAAGATTCAAATCATCCACACCAGTATAAAATGGCTTCATTTAGATCTATGGTTTATAGGCTATTAACCTACAGTTTATCCGAGCAAGAGTACGAAAAAGAAAAGAAAATAATAAAACAGATTGCGTATAACAATGGGTACAATCCTTGCATTGTTGATGACATAGTCAGAAAAACAAAATTTAAACTTTTAAATAAGCCTAGTGATAAGATAACTGGAAAGTTTGTTCCGTTCCGATATGTTAATAAATATAGTGAAGCTATAGGTAATGTTCTCAAAAGGAACTCATTTTGTCCTGGCTACAAAGTGTCTAAAGGCCCTTCTCTAAACGATAAACCTCATTGTTCAAAAGCTGATTCTAAGGGCGTTTACATGATTGAATGTAATGGTGGTGTTGCTTGTAACAAGAAATACATCGGTAGCACAAATAGAACGTTTTCAGACAGGTTCAAAGAACACAACGCTTTTAATCAAAACAATCCTTCATCTAAGGTGGCCCAACATCTAAAACAAAACTCGGATCATAAAATTGATTTTGAAAATTCGCTGACGATTTTAAAAAAATGTAATGACAGTAGAAAAGCACAAGTATGGGAAGAGTATTTAATATACAGCAACATAGTTGAAAATGGCAGTAATATTTTACTAAACAAAAAAGAGGACTTTGCAGACAAAATTACATTTAAAGTTTTACAACAGCTCAGTCGGCAATGATGTACTCTATGTGCCTATCAGCTGAGACATGCCCTTTGACCTGATGTTTCACCTGCGATCTAGTAGGCCTACGATTGCCGGCCGGGAATGGTGTCTTTCGTTTTCTGTTGCCGACGTCGGTATTTAATGTTTAAAATCGATGTTTTACGTGTAGTGTCCGAGTCGTATTTGTGTTATTTATTTTGTGACTCTCTGTTCGTGTTTTTGACAACTACGGATATGTGGGCTTATTGTTTGTGAAGTGAAACGCCGCTGAGGATGAGGGGTTAATCTCTCGAAACGCGTACGGCGAATTACTAAAATATTGAAATATTGATACCTACAGGCATTTACGTGAGTAAAAATTCACTAATTTAAAATTTTAATTCCTTTCAATAATAATTTAATTATTTTAACAATTTAATTCCTTTTCTGAGAACAATGTGTTAATGTCAATAACGGCTTAACAATTCTGTTTTACTGACTTTTTAAAAGCATTAGTTTGAAAACATATGTTTGACTCCATGCCAGGGAAAATGTTTAAGAAGAAACCGCTGAGAGCAAGATCTGGCCGTAAATATATGACGAAGTGCATCATTTAACAGTCAACAGTCCTGCTGCAATCTGCCTAATGTCCCCCCTCAATCATAACGGATCAGTGGAAAAGTAACAGCTGAATGCAGATTGCTCAAAACGATTAGCGCTGGGGAAGAAGAAGAAAATTTGACATTGAACAGCAGATGATTGAAACAGGTGAATAAATACTTAAAAATTACATCATTATCGAAATAGTTTCGTAGTTCAGTGGTCAAGTCTATGGATTATTATTGCAGGTTTGGTTGCCATTCTTAATGGTGTTACGTATTTTTTTATTACATGACTTGTTTTATTTGGATTAAGGTTTTATATTATTTTAAATTTAGGTCAACTTAAGAAAATATACCTAGTAGAGTTTTTTATACGATTTTTTACGAAACTCCATTTTAACTTGTTTGAACAATTTAATTTCATATAGAGCGTTAGCCTTTAGGAGAGCAATTTCCTTAGACAGGGCTCTGCAGAGTTAGGTTCCATGTTAGGTTATGTTAGGTTAGTGTAATTTTTTCTTATTTTAATTTTCCAGTCAATCACGAATACATATTTCTAGTTAATGTTGTATTTGTAACCATGTATATATTGCTTTGTATCCAGGTGAATGTGCTAATAACTTAACTTTTTTATTTTTATTAGAAGTTTCCTAATTTTTGTTAAATATTTTTTGTTTTTGTTTTTTTTATAATAAAACAAACTCCAATAATGTCATTTTCCAACAAACTCCAGAAATTTCAAATTTTCTTCTTCTTTCCTAAACCTCATCATTTTAAACAACCTACAATTAGCTGTCAGTTACAAGGAAATGGAGAAAATTGTAATTCCTTATCCAGGCAAATAGGCTATATTCTACAATCAGCTAAACTAATACTGATTGAAAATATAATTTTCATAGTCAAATAATGTTTTTCCTAGTAAATCAACAGAATTTATAAAATGGAAAGAAGTCTTTTTTTTTCAATTTTACTTCATAATAGTGAAGTACTTCCTATTTCAAATAATCTAAAGTTGTATACCTATGTTGACTTTTCCTATACATGACAATGTAATCGAAGTTTTCATTTTTCGATGCATTTCATCATTTCAGTTATAAAAATAAAAAAAACAATAATTAATCATTTAAGATAAGAGATAAAAGATATGATAAAATAGCAATTCCGAATGAATTTTAAAAAGTCAACGAAACTGTACATATATTTAACTAATACAGTTTATATAAATACTAGCCCTAATGTAACTAATGTAATTTTTTCGGCCTTTCTTAACCAAATTACATAGACGATTTGAATTCAATCCTTACTCTGTTTCTATTATAGGCGAACCAAAGATGGTGGTGTGGATAGTGTGTTAACGGAAATTTCATTGACGCTATTCCTTCTTGCTGTAAATACAAATCTTTGCCAAACACAATTTTATTTATAGGTTTAACCTTTAAACTGAAGCGTCTTCCTTGAATAAATATACAAATTCCTGTTATTTTCTGTACTATTTGGACACTTCTCAAATAATCATAAATATTGAGGAATGTCTTTACTTTCTCATTTTTTAATAGGCCTTTTTAAATATGCTATTGAAGGTAGTATTATGCTTGATAAAGAACTTTTAGAAAATGTCTTCAACATTGGACATCCAAGATATAAAAATATAGTATGAAACATTACAACGTAAACTGATACATTACAATTGTGTTTATTTATTTAATTTTTAAATAATTAGACATATATACAACATCAAGAAAAGTATAAATTATATTTCGTTCTACTATTATGGAATCTCATGATTTCTTTATGTGTTTATAACCTGCAGAAATCCGTCATTACATTGTTAACTGCGGAAAAGTAATGTTTTCTCTAAATAATGTTTACTATTTTTTACTATTTCAAAAACAATTACTTATTTAGTTTCATCAGCTGTATTGAAAAAAGTATCGTTTACATCACGAGTGAAAGTGATTTGCTTATTCTCGACCATATGAAGTGCCCGATAAATGTTGAACTTCAAATATAAATAAATAAATAAAATAAATAATGTCTTTATTGAGCAAGAATTCATCAAAGTATTATCTTTGTTTTTCATGACAACTCTTGTCAAGTAAAATGTAAGAAACGCATGAGTAAATAATAGGTTACCGAAAATGCAATGACCCTCTTTCTACTCTTGTTATGAAATAAATATACTTTCACCATCAACTTAAAAACCCGTACTAACAGTAAAAGGCAAATTTTGATAAAACATTTCAGTACCTTTAGATCATAAATGTTTACTTGTATGATAAGTGACTTTCAATAACAATTTTAGTTCTTTATCGTTCAATTTTTTTAACTAAACCATATTTAATTTAATTAGCCTTATTTAAGATTTATAAAATAAACTTAGAGTTTTTTCTCATTTCATTGAGATTTTTAGACTAATTCACAATACAACAAAAAAGTCGAAACTTCGTGTTTGGATTAATTTATAAATTATTCCATTGTTTGCCTCGTGATTCATATTACTGTTCAATACGTATAAAAGTAATTGCATATATGAAACGTATGGATGCGAAAATTCGTATTCGTTTCCACCTAAACATGAGTTTCCATAAATTTTTACTCCATGAGTTGACTGCATCAACCATTAGATATTTTGGCGTTAATTTTGATTGAATCTATTGCAATTCGGAGAAAACATTAATTCTAGGAAAGGGATGAAAAGTTTCCAATTTCGGATCAATGTGTCGGCGCCATGGAGTCTGGACAGTTAAACTTATCGTTTTGTTGAACTCGTTCAATCGTTAAAATTCTAATAAGGTTACTTACTGATTAAAAGTGTATTCATTGCATGTGAACTATCCAAACATATTGTTTATTATCACACAATGTTTATGTAGCCACCATCATAGCATTTTTTTATTGATTACTCTTACATTTTCTTACTCTTACATGAAAAAAAACTCTTTTGGAAATTATTCGAGGTTGGCACCTTCATCAGGAATACAAACAAGTAAATAATTTCATTCCAAAACGTTACAGGCATTCATGCTTTTATTTAGCTAATCATAATAGATATTCTTTAAAGTGATTTTTTCTTGGATTTTTAGAAGCCGGAGGATGAAGAACACATTGAAATATCGTTGCTAGTTGTGGGCTAGTGAAGAAATTACTATAGTTTATTTGATAAACAATACATTCAAAGTTCTGCAGAAGCAATTATTTACTTCAAACTTAAAAACACGCAAATGTTAACTCCAATGCCAAATGTATGAATTAACCAAGCTGAAAGAACCATAAAAATAATATTCTACAACATATTCTGTTACTGTTACACAAATAGCATTAAGTCTCTGAACGTAAACGTTTTCTGTGGAATGTTTCAATAACATCAGCCACAGAGACCATCCCAGTCCACGAAATGGAGAGCTTCCACACAGTACAGGCGGTATTCATGTTAATTTAAAATTTATTTACACAAATATAAAATATCTATAATTAAAGCTTTTTATTTCATTTATAGTTTCCCAGGCTCTATAGATTGCTATACGAATTTTAAAGTCAATTATATAACTAACATTTTCACCGATTAAGAAAATAAATGTTTGCTTTATTAATGCAAATGTTAATTTTAGTACACATTATTCATTGTGACCCTGGATTTAAAATCACTAAATAATGGAATAAAGCTACCTTATTCAATCTCTTTTATTCTTAAGACGATTTTATGTTTCATTCCTTAGAGTCTCACAGGGTCTTCAAAATATGGACTCATATTAATCACTGTATCAGTAAGTTGAGGCAAGTCAATTGATTCAATAAAATTTACACGCATAATTAAGACACTACAATTAAAAGTTGTCATGTTGAAAAAATGTTAAATCATATATTTTTATATCAATTCCACTTTTACTAATTTTCAACTTTTTCATTAGAAAATTTTATTTCATGTTCAATTTTAGTAACCAACTATTTCAAATGTTCATCCTTGTATGTGTAAAAGCCTCTTTATGTTAAATATCTTTTGAGTTCTTTCTGTGAGATACATTTCTGTCAGAATATATTAGATTGACAACTGTTTGTGTCTATTAAAATTAAAATATGTTATTAAGCCACTCAATGTGATTGGAATGAAAGTTACTTCAGTGCAGTCTAGACAAGTGAGGACCAAGCATTTAAAAAGTGATAAATCTTCAAGAAATTGTAATTTATAATGAGCCTAAGATTATATTAGATATTAATGTAGATTAAGTAGAACTAAACTAAGTATCAAACCTTAAATTAGAAAAATGTAAAGGTTCCAGCAGATATAACCTACCTAAGCAGTCTACCTTTTAGCGAATTTCCCCTATGGGGAAGAAGCTATTACCTTCGGTCTCATGGTCAGACTTAAGCGCAGGACCATCATAACTTTTCATTTTTGTGCCCCCAGATACCAAAAACACCATTCGTTCAAATTTGTATTATATATATGTGTGTGTCTGTAAGCACGATAGCGCTCGCAAAAAATGGTCCGATCGGAATGAAATTTGGCACAGGCGTGAAAAGAAGTAATTATTCGGATGAGTTCGAAAACCAGCCCGATCGGATTATTGGAAGGGGGGTAAAGGGGGATAAACCCCCCAAAAATGGGATTTTTGGGGTTTTCACATAGAAAAATAAAAATAATCCAATTTTTGTTAGCACCATTGAATTCAGCTCGAAAAAAAACAAACAATTTAGTATTTTGAATCACTGCTCTATGTCCATTGGTTACCGAGATATTGAAAATGGTAAACACAGTACGTTGTCTCAATGTTAACCTTATGGGAAATAAGTAAAATTCTATATCTCGCTTATTTTTCAACATATATTGATAATACTTGGTAAATGGCTTCTTCTAGTTCAGATATACTAAATATTGAATTAATACCACCCAGTTTTAATATACCTGTGGCAGCAAACCTACATACTCATTCCACATGTTTTTTTTATGGAGGTTACAAAAACATGTCAAATATCGCTATGTTGGATTGAAATATGTTGTTTTGCATGTGAAATTCGCTGAGTATGCAGGTCTGCTGCAACGGGGGTATTTTACTTATATAATTTGTTAGCAGGTATTTTAGCTAGATAAATAGATTATGTTTCTAGGTCAATTGTTTAAGTTGTAAAATAATTATTGAAAATCAGTAATCTTAATGTCTATATGTTAACAAGAATTGTAAAATATTATAAAATTATTTGGTAATAAATATTTTTTAATTTCTTGAATGAAATATAATATTTTTGTAAGATTCATTTCAAAAGGTTGGATGATGCATACTACTCCAAAATATTTTTTTGGTTTTTCTTCACCTGTAGATCCTTTAACGGCACTCTGCACATAATGTCTAAGGACATTGCCGTTTCACTTTATTAAGGCGGTTTGCCTCGGTACGATCAATCTCGGACCGAGTGGAGTCGGAAGATCACTCGGACGCTACTCGGATCGTACAACAATACATTCGAATAGTTCCTAAGTAAATAACTCGTCCATGTTAATCGGAAGGAAATATTTTCTCGGATACGAGTTTTGATTTGAAATGGATGTAACATTGGATACAATTAACAATTCAATTCGAGTGCATTATCTAGATCACAATGATCCGAGTAAACTCAAGCCGAGTAGACTCGGACCGAGCGTGCTCTAAATCGGACCAAGTAAAAATCAAGCTTGGTCCGAGATTAATCGGACTGTGTCACCCCACCTTTACCACGATATTGTGTATCATCTGACCTTTTGAAATATACCATTACAAAAACACATAATATTTCATCCATGAAATTCAGATCTATTTATCGTCATTAAATGTTACAATAATATAAAATTCTAGATTACATATGTATCACAACTTTAAGATTATTTACTTACTAGCATAATTTGATACTTTTGACAATTGAGGTAAAACATGAGCTACATAATAACATAAATATATTAACTAGTAGTTGGTAATAAGGCGTTAAAAGTAGAAAACACCGTTTACATTTAGAGTACAATCCAATTTTCTATTTATGTTGCCCTGCAGCTTCAATTACCATCTGAAAAGTGGGACTCAGGTTTTAGCTAATAGACCACCGATATTGGTGGAATCGGAGTCAAAAAAGTCTTAAAGTCGCTTAATACTTAGTATTTTAGTATGATTCCCTTCATTACATACTGTACTCTTACATGCTACACTTAAGTACTGTATGCTTGTTTTTACAACAGGAGATTGCAACGTTATACTCGTGTAAAATTAGTTTTAAGTTTTGATTATGAAACTATCTTTGCATTAGAGAAAATATTTAGATCAAAGATAGATGATTCAAGATGAAGACCGAAAGCTGATGTATTGAATCAAAACAAAATGTATTATTAACTACTTAACTACTTGGTGGTGTTATAGAATTTGAAAAATCTTATTTGTGTTTTTGTTAAACGTAAATCTTAATTACCTAAATCACTCCCTCAAAAAAATTTAAGAATTTCCTAAAACAATTAAATTTTTGATAAAATGGAATCACATTACATGTGAAAGAGTTAACGAAGCCCATAAAGTAAAGGACAGTCTTCTGAGTCTAAATTTATTCCAGGATGATCCCAAATCTCGAGCCAAAGGCTATAAAAGTGCGGGTATTTGCAACAAAAGCCGTCAGCCAATCCACTTCAAAACGTTTATGATAGATTATCTAGGCCTGATTTAGTCAAAGTGTAACATTTTGGCTAAGTGCGGCAGAACTAGAGCATCAGGGTCGTTTTAGTTGTGTTCTGTGGTGGGGGTTGTATGCGGTAGTGGAAGGGAGCCTGTCATTATAATTGCATTCCTCCAATAAACTTCCTCGCCTTATCACTCCCTTGAATGATTAGCAACATAGAAACTACAACTAATTACGAGTAGGCCTAGAGTGTTTTAATTAAATTGTAATTAGGTACTACAAATAATCAATACTCATTGGTATAAAAATAAAATAAAGGATTTTTTTTATTTAACCCTTTTAGAATGACTTCTTCAGTAACACGTAAAAATATTTTAAATATTTAAGAACGGAAAGTCTGTAAATTTCAATCTCAAGATAGCACAGAAATGTAAAAAAACCAGATGATGGTTCATAAAATATTGACTACCGAGATAGGAATTATTTTATGCAACCACTAATGAAAACACTGTTAAAACATGTAAGCTTACAGATAAAATGTAATTTTTTTATTTTATCCAAATGAAATGTAATACATGTTTTTTTATGTAAATAATTAATTGTGTTCGTTGATTTCACTAATTTATTGAGTTTCTCATAACTATAACATGTAATATTTTTGCGATGTGTCAATCATCAATCGTGTTAGCGTGACGAAAACAGGAATGTTGAGACTGAACCAAATAAACAAATAAAGCCTAATATATTTCACTAAATACTTAATAATAATAAGGAAACGAGCTCAATACTAGTAGGATAAAGGCCAGAGGAAACGTAAGGTCAAGGAAAGTTGTCATACTTATAACCCGCATTGCACCGACCCTGCTTGCAAATGAAACATTCACCCGTGCAGAAGTTACCGGCAACCCCTTGTCGCCCGTAATGTAAATATTTCCCCGCGTCTACAGCACTCTAGTATTAGATTTAGTAATTTTACCTCTTAAAAACATCAACAGAAATATTTACTTTTTTACTTAAGAAGTTAATTAAATAATTACTCATTGTATTTTACATAATTTTCAATGAAACATAATTACCATGAAATGATGAGGCTAATTAGTCGAATACTTCAACAACACAATTAGACTAAGGTCCGCCCATATGAAACCCTCCCCCCCTCCCGTGGGAATTTTCGACGCATATATTTTTTGTTACTACTAACATGTACTTTAAGATTTTGTTTGTTTCTCACTTAAAAATAAACGGTATCAGGAAACTGACAAATACTTTTCCCTCAAAGTCATTTAAAATTAGAAAACTTATATAATGAAATAAAACAAATTAAGAAATAATTATGAGACAAATACATTCCAAATTATATGAAAATCGGTTAGTAAATAACGGATATGTCGGTTTTTAAATATTTGTCATAAGAATGACATTTGACAATGTACTGCGTTTACCGCCGAACTAAAATATCAATTAACTCCGCAACCAGTTAATCTCGTAGATTAACGATTCAAAATACTGGAATATTTAGTTTTGCAAGCCAAATTTAATGGTTGTAAGTATATTTTCTTTAGAAGTTACAGATTTTGTGAAATTTCAAAAATATTAATTTTTTTAAACCTAAGCCCCTATAACTTCCGAACCTGAATTTTTACAGACATTCGGGTGGTTTCGTTTTGTTTGTCATCTTAAGCACTATAAACCATGAAATTTTTTATCAAAATCGTTCGTGCCGTTTTTAAGAAATTTGGTTTTTTTCGTTTGTATGGGTTTTTATGGGGTAAATACCCTTAAAATCAAAAATTCAAAAGAAATGGAAAAAAGCCTGGAGATATGGTTTCATACATATACCTATGCCAAATTTCATGAAATTCGGACTACTAGTATGGTCTCCAGCTTTGTTTACATCCACACACACATACATACATACATACATACACACACACGCGGATAGACAGACACCACTCCGAAAACCACTTTTTTGGACTCAGGGGGCACTAAAACGAATATATTGACTGACAATTCAAATTCGAAAATTTTGCCGAAAACAGTACTTTCTCCATATACTATGTATAGGGGGGGGGGGAGAAAGTAATTACAGCATAACCCAGAAAAACAAAAAATATATTATCGATAAATAGTTTAAAAAATTAACGTGGATCATTTTTGAAAAATTTACATGATTGTATTTTGTACATTCTTTTTTTTAATATTGATTTAGGACCAACGCCCATAATAGTTGTATGGATAATCCCTTATTTTGAGAGGATCATAATTTTCGGCCACCATCATAAATCCGCAATATTAAATATCAACTTTTTTTTTAAATGTAAAAACGGTGTTGTGACACATCATTCTGGACTAGATTTTAGATTAAAAAGCTAAAATACCTTTTTTATATGCATTCGTTAAAAAGATACGCTCAGAAGAAAAATTGTCCCTAAATATTTCATGTAGACTTTCCAATTTTCATTTTTTTACTATATTTCTTTCATTATAATTAAGTGGAAAAATAATAAGTGCGGATAAGTGCAAAAAATGCTCCAAAAATGCATGAAAAAATGCAGTGAAGTAACTTTTTTTTTAATGATTCAATTTTATTTTTTTACTATTTTTTGATAGTCCTTTTTTGTTGTTCTGGGTTATGCTGTAAGTCTTAACTGGCAAATAAGCAAAACCTTAAAATACATGTCAGTAGCAACATAAAAGTATATATGTGTCGAAAATGTCCACAAGGGGGTGGGGGGTTATGTAGAGGTCCTCCCTCAGAATGGATGTTAAGGTACTATCGATACATCAGTAGCACTGTCTGTATTGAAATGTTCCGATGCTTCATCAATTTGTAAATCAATTTCATTGTGATTTTGACCGCTGTAGGCCTAATTTGTTGTTGTTATTCTCATTCGCTTAAATTTTACTCTGTTAAAGCGATGTTTTTCCTCATTATTTTTATCTTGAACTTGTGTGATTTCTGAAATAAACTGAATCATTGGGCCTTTTTATAGCTCGATGAAATAATAATGAAGTGATTATATTATTCAGAAATTGTTTGAGTAATCAGTTTTGAAACAAAGGTTTAGGCTTTTTAGAATAAAGGTTAAAGCTTAAAAAATAAAGGCTAAGGAATAGAATGCATACAAAGCTTAAAGGAGCAAAGGTTAAAGTACACATGCTTATTTCACCAACTTAATATCCATATTCTTCGCATCTAGTATAATTTCTACAGACCGTACACTTGGAATTTTTTTATTATTATCGTTTTATCTCAAATATGGTGCACTCTAAATAAGATAGCATAATAGTTTTTTTTTCACGCAACGTTTCTATTATTTGTATTATGAACGCCTTTAAGCCCAAAGTGAGATGTAAGTCAAAGCTCATGCTGTAAAAATCGCATTTCTCACGAATTTAGAACACTTATTCATTTAGACCGACAATGTACAGCCAAATTTCCTTTGAAGTAAAACACAAACTTTACTTTTACTCATGATGGAATAAGTCAAATCTCGTTTGAGGCTAGACACATAAATAACATAAACATGAATCGTAGTAAAACAATCAGTTGATGGAATTAGTCAACTCTCATTTCACGTTAGGCACTTAACAAACCAAACATAAATTGTATTATACCAACCAACTGATGTGCTACTTTGCCAAAAACCAATTTCTCAACTGCTTTGAAGGTGTATCATAGAGTTTATTCAACTGGTTTGTATTTGGTTTAATAATGTAAGCCTTTATGATGTTGCTTGTAATACCATAATTGGTGGTTATTGCAACGGTTCTAGATCAAATAGATTAAAAAGATAATACAGGAGGCTAAAGAGCGATTGAGTAGTTCTGCCTGAGAGACACGGTGTGAGGTTGACAGCAGCCGTCGCGTGCAAAACAAGTAGAACACATAAAAACCGGGTTTATTTACTTGCAAATTAAATAAGCAATCGATTATTCTAATTTTGCAACAAAACGTCATCTCCTTAATATTTTTATTTATATCACTCGAAAATGTTAATGATAATTTATGAGCACTCTATTGGAGCCAATTTACTATTTTTTATTCCTCTTATAAAGTGTTGAAATGAGAGGTGTGAATGTGACATTAAACCATGGGACGAGTTAAAGGAGTCGATGAGGGGGAAGAATCGCCTCTTTGTAATTGTAAATGTACTTTCGGCGTTGAACGGTTTGACCCAAAGTCAGTCAAGTTTTTCTGTCTCTCTGACTTCCTTCTTCTTTGTCTTGGAGAAACAAGTTACTTATTGACTCTTTTAAATAACAATTTCTAAATAAGCATAGGTAAAAAATCAGCTTTTGTGTAATTTGATAAATCTTTAACAGATTATAGTCTTAAAAAGCTAGGATAGATGTGCAACCCTCAATAGAGTATCTCCAAACAAATGATCTAGTGTTCAAAATTTATATTTCAGTAAAATATGCTTTTTGATCCTTGCTCATGCTCATATCACAATTGAACTCTCAATAAAAATTCTACTTTTTATTCTAGTGATATTTCTTTTCAGCATTGCAATTTATTCATCTTTTTCAAAATACAGTATTTTAAGAATGCATTGATAAAACACTTACGCTTTCAAATCAGTCAAGTCTGTTCAAGTCTGTTTCATAACATATGTTTTCTATAGGCAATTCTCGACACCAGTAAGCCAATCAGTTTCAGAGTGTAATGCAGCAGTCAGGTGTGATGCGACTTCGAGGTGAAGTTTCCGCGCAGCTCCCGCACTCACAAGTAGATTAAACCCTTCAATCTCCTCCTCCTCCCATGAAATACTAGAGTTTTCATGAACAATTTTCACTATGAACCATTAACAACGTAAATTTTAAGTCTTCTTTGTTCGATTTCAAAACTGCTTACTTTATTATGAGATAAGGTAAACCCAAATTTTAAGACCGGCAATCAAAGAACAGAAGAGACTGGCCAATATTTTTTTTTTAAATATTTTTATAAAAGTAGAATGACAATGTTACCTGATATTTAAATTGAAAAGACATATAACGATTCAATGCATAAGTATTAAAACAAAACATACATACTGGTCTACAATATTCTCTTTTTTGAACATGAAATACTATGAATCTTAATATACTAACTTTTAATTAACAAATTAAGTAATATACACGTACAGTGTAGTCTTTATTTCGAATAACCCCATTTTATGATAATATATTAATGCATGCTAGGTGCAGATAAATAGTATAACAACAAATATTTGACAACATTCAATGTCTATAAATTCCAAACCGACGACCTAGACTGCCTCTCGGCCACGTTATCTGTTGCAATAAAATTCACTTTACCCTTACGAGCTGAATTTATATTCTGCATCACTCAAAAATTAATTATCTCGTCGTGGAAAAATATTGGAGGATCTTAAAATTATATTACCACCAATTTGTATTACAATAACGATTTGATTTTCATTTATACTCTTCCTGAATAATGTACGCAATACTTTACCTTTATCATTACTCAATTCTCTCCCTTACAGTTTTGTACCGTGCTTTGTGTGTCTTATAGTTCTATTTGTATTAATCTTTTTCTCTGATTTCAGTCTTTTGCTTTTTTTCGGATAAAAAAAATCAAGCAAGCTAAACAGTTTATTTGTAATAATCATAAATGAAGCTATTACATACATCTTTTCCGCGCTGCCGAAGAAACTTGATTAGGTCTGATAAATATTTAGAGTTTTTATCAAAGACCCTTGATTAGAACTAATTAAGTTTTCGAATTTGATGAGACCTGATCAAGCTTGATCAGGCTCGACGATACCTGATAGAGTTGGATCTGGGACGTTACTAAAATGCTTACCAAATTTATCAGTTCCCGTCAAATGTTTTCATGTGGGGAAAATCTAATTTTTACAAAGTTTGATCATTTATTCCAAATATTACCCTAAAATAAATTTAAGTAGTTTATTTTTTTTTATTAGAGCCAATAAGCTATTCTCATGTTTATTACCAACGCTGTTAGCTGGGAGTCAAGCGGCAGGCGGACAGCGCAATGCAGGCACTCGGCGCGACTGTATTTATACAAAGCACGCAACTTGCCACCTGCATCTGTGTTTTAATTAGTGCACTACCGCCCCTTGACTTATGGCTCTTTCCATCTTTTGTACTAATAGCCTAATTAACTGGTACGTTGATTTTAATTACCATGATATTTATTGAGTATTGAATTATTTTTAAGTGTCGTTTTTACTTACAATCGCGTTTAAAATTGTTCCTAATTAATCAAAATAATTAAAAGACTAATACTAATATTCTAATATTCTCATTAGGAACTTTAAACACGCTACTGTGATAAGCATGTAGTCTAATCGAATTGTTCGTTAAATAATGTTGAAATATCCTCTTAGACAACATTATATCATGTGTTATCTGATTCATTGATTTTAAAGTATATAAAAATTAATCACGCAAAAAATACAAATTTTTATATAATATTTAAAAGCTATTAAATACAGCTTTTGATACGAATTAATTTACCAACTTATTTCATAAAGGTAAAGAGAAATTTCGATGCATAAACTTGCTTTATTTTCAACAGACATTCTCGTACTAAACTATACTAAAGTGGACAATTGAGCGGGACCCGAGTCTTTGCCAGAATCAGGTCGACTCCGCGGCGCCAGGTGAGTTCGAAGTGATCAACTTCTGCAAGTTCTAAACTTTACGTTTGTACGGCCAATTCAAGAGACTTACCATGACTTAAACATCAGAGAGTT
The DNA here is from genome assembly GCA_035578135.1 of Flexamia atlantica. NCBI lineage: Eukaryota > Metazoa > Arthropoda > Insecta > Hemiptera > Cicadellidae > Flexamia > Flexamia atlantica. The sequence goes on along the minus strand of JAQJVK010000008.1, from coordinate 26,007,207 downwards.
TTCATTTTCGAGTGGTTTGTTTGCTTTCAAAAATCTCTACTGCTTTAAAGTTTCTGTTAACGGTTGTGGTTGTCAAACTGTATCTAGTAAGAGATTTACATGTTTCGTTGATTGATGTGATTTATCAGAAAGGGTACTGACTGACAGATACAGATTTGGAAAGTATATTCAGTGAGCTGATGTAGCTGACTAGTAGATTACAGCCTGCCAGGCGTCTATATATTTTTTATGTTTACAGTTTCAACTAATTGAAGTTATTACTATTTTATGAGGTACTATTTTCGGTTAATTTCATCTCTTATAACTATTATAAACAAAATTTAAAGAGAAAGATGTATTTTGGTCCTCTGCTGAGGACAGCCCACAAAGTCGAACCGAAATACAGCTCTGTCTTTGAAATGTTTTTGCGCATTAGTGATGAGTAGCCAACAAAAGAAATTATATTAACCATCATCCTCAAAAGTTAGATCTGTAAATCCACATTCACGATAAAAACACCGCTAAGTGTACATTTCGAAATGAGATTCAAAAATTGAGTGGATAAAACGATTGTGTATTGTCGTAGTGTTGATTTAACCCCTCTTCTCTCCTTGTATTATACTACGCACTCTCTAATAAGTTCACGTTTTACTTCATATTTATAGAATTTATTTACTGCACTTTCGCACTAGGTTATTGATTTGCATATTGTTTACTCGTCTTTAACCACAGTACAAATAAATATACAAACATACTAATCCAACCGACTTTAAAAAAATACATGGAAGATTCCCTCGGTTGACTTTTACTTCAAAGTGTTTTTGAAGCATTCTGTTCACGAAGGTGAGGTAAGATTGCAGTAGGGAACCGCACAGAGCAAGACCTGGACCGTAAATAGTGGAGTGACGTGAATCATTTAACACTCCAGTCCTGCAGCAATCTGCCTAATGTACACCCTCAGACACATGGGGCACAGACTTTTAATGCCCACACTTTCAAATATGTATTAGAAAGAGGTGTTTCTAGCGAGGGTTTTAGAGAAACATTTATTGCTAGGAATGTAGAGGTTTTCGTCTGGGCAAGTTTGGATACGTTTTTAGGATGGGAAATACAAATACTTTTCTCCCCCACCTACTATGTTTAGAAGCGTTTCACTCCTGAATGAATGAGTAAATAATAATTTTTCTCCCGGCGGGAGGACAGCGATTGTCTCCCATAAAGAGGCAATGTAAACCCATAAAAATAACATTAAAATAAAAAATTCAAAAATTGAGCGCTTTCAAATTTTTATGAAAATATGCAAATGGGTTGAAAGTCAACAGACCTAGAGTCGCAAAAATCTTATTAAGAGGCAGGAATAATCATATAAGAATAACATAGACGACATTCAGCTGTAAGCAAGTCTAAGAATAAGGCATGTTAGAATGTTTCAACAATTAGCTATCTATCACTGGTGCGTGAACGAGCTACTCGGAAGCAGGCACTAATAACAGAACCAAAAAAGTAGATGTTGTAAGGTAATTATTACGTTAATGAAATAGATATTTATAGACTGGTTATGTATTTTTGTAGGTTTGGGGAAAATTTTGAGTGTATTTTAGAAGAATAGTACGTTGTCTTTCAAGTAAAAATGTTCACAATGTTGTACAATGTTCACAATGAGACTATGTTGTATTCCCTCAACACGCTAATAACTACTCAACTATTCAGTAAAAAAGTTTTAAAGGTGACAAACGTTTTCAACGAATTATTTGTACTGTAGTAAGCACATTCTTTGGTACAGAGTTTTTTATTGTGTTTTACCTTTTCATGCACATCATACCAATAAGCGAAATTCAGCCTGTAGTAAAGAAGCGATTCCCCGGTAAAAGCAAACCGAAATAATCCACTAGCCAGATCTCCGCTTCTTTGGAGAAGAAAAGCCGAAACCTAAGGCCTCCAAAGTTTATTCAGTTATGAGTCATAAATTAAGATCTCACAATTAATTGTAGGTATATATGCGCATTATTTCATCTAAAAGCGCTTCTAATTAAAAAAAATCTAATTAGTACATTATCTTTTGCTTATAGAAAAGAACATTTAATATATATTCTTTGACGATTAATAGTATGTTACAGTAAATGCTGTTATAGCCTTATGGCTAGAAAAATCGCAATTTAATATTATTAATTTTTCAGTATGACAAAATATGTTGGAGTCTATTACTTTACGTATCACGCCTCAAGTGAATGAAATGGATTATATTGCCCCTGACAATGGGTAATGAGTGTGAACACAAATGGGAAAAGTTGTAACGAGACGAGGTCGGGGTGGGATTTGTTTGTTGCCGCTACAAAGCAGTGTGTTACTGCAATCCCAAGGGCAATGTAGCAACAGTGGAGCGGGTGCATCACTATACTACAACTGCTGCGAATGTTCAGACGAGAATTAAAAAATTAATAAATGATTGGTAAACAGTTTTATGATCTTCGCAGTTTTTACTTGAGTTTTAAAATTGTTAGGAAACCTAACTCATATTAACGTTTGTCTTGACTAATTCTGGGTTACAACGCTACTCACAAAATGGAGATGAAAATGATGAGTTTTACATTTGCATAGTTTTACCGTTCCGTACTCGTCTTTCTATTTCTCGACAAATACAAAAGATAATAAACTAATTTATACTTGAAAAAAGTGTTCAAGCTTCAAAAACGAGCTGTAACGAGGTTAAATTAAAAATCAGAGATCACTATTCCGATTCTTTTAAGAACTTGGGCTTATGAACTTTATATATGGGTACTCTTGATATACCCAGCCTATACATCTATGAGACTGTAATGTACGCTAGATTTAACGGCCAAATTGTATGTACAACCAACACATAGTTAAAGCACTAGAAATAGATATATTAGTTCTTCTGTAATCCACAACTTAAATATATTTAGTCAAAACCTGAAAACATAGGGCAAAACTGTTCCAAAAGCATCCAAATGAAATTGAACAAATTGAAAAAAGGTTGAAGCTTAAACCTAATGGCTATATTTTTGAGCTGTGTCCGTACACTTTAGATGAGCTGTAAATTATTTGGAGTTCTTCTAGGGAAACCCTAACCTATTTTCCTTCCCTTACCTATTTCATTGACTGGTCTCATACCACAACGTGGTCAATCTGTACGACTCTCCAGGAGAAAGAAGTAAAAAGTTATAGTAGCACTTTTAAAAACACCTGGTAATTAATTTAGTAAATTATGAAATTAGTATTGTATTCCATTGCTGCCAATAGTTATCGAATAATTCTAGTAATTCTTCTTAGTCTCTTCTAGGAAATAGAGATATATGTAGTCAAACTTAAAATACTTATTTTACCTCACAAATTAATCATACTTCACCTTTTTACAAAGGAGATAAACATTTTGCATACAGAAGTAATTGTTTTAAACATTCGGTAAGTTGTAATGTTGCCATAATTAAAAAAGAGACATGGCGGGGGCTGAGAATAATTGTTATAGTCCTGCTCTTGTTCTTGACGTTTATATTGATAACCTTAAATTTGTTTTAAGTTTGAAAAAATGAAATAAAAGTTTAAATTGCCAAATCAACTCAACAACAAAAAAGTTGTTCAGCACTTACCACACTGCAAAGTACAGTAAAACTTACCGACCGTGTAATTTACGATATTTTTAATCATAATACTCAGAATAAAATATATTTTTAATCATAAACCACTACGTTTCTAAATTCTTCAAACCTAACCTATAGTAAACAAACATTCGCTACTACTGCCAGTGCTGCCACTACATTCCTGAAAAAAGTAACCTATGGACGTGTATTAAACGTCAGTTTGCTGCAAATCAGCTGATTGTTTACTTCCGTTTCCTGTCATGTTAGTCCGTAAAAAAACCTTCCGGCTTAGGACTGTTTGGTATCGGAATTGGGAAATTTTGAGCCAACAAATGTAACAGAAAACAGATTTTCTGTGTCATGACGAAAAATTAATGTCTAGTCGAGCAACTCAAGAGCAACACCTGTAAGATGTATCTTTCTTGAAGAAATCCTTCCATTTTTTTGGGTAATTTCTTCTTAGTAAATTCCAGACTTTAGGAAGAGTCTCATGAAAGAAACAAATAAATAGTAGCTATTCATGCATAGAAATTATTTGAACCGTAATAATTACGTTTACTAAGTATAATTAGGATTTATTATATCCTTTAACAATTATTTTTTTCATTACATTATCTCCTTTTTATTTCTTGCCTTTATTTTTGTTTGCGATTATACCGGGTGTCTCACCTAAAGTGAACCAATCCGAAGAAGAGGTCACGCAGGACGCGGCCAGACGCTCTTCTCATCAAGCCGTCGGAGGGGAAATCCTACGCCGACGTGCTGGGCGAGATTCGCAGCAAAGCGAAGCCGGATGAGGAGGGCGCTGTTATCAAGGCCATGAGGAAGACCCGAGCCGGCGATCTTCTGGTCGAACTCGGGGACGCCTCCAAGAGCAAGTCCGCCTTCAGCGAAGACCTGAAGAATATCTTAGGGGCGAACGCGACTGTCAGCGTTCTCGAGCCCAAGTCGACGCTGGAGGTGAGGGACCTCGACGAGCTAACGACCGAGGCGGAGGTGACTGCTGCTGTCAAATCCGCCATCGGCGAAAACGTCGAGGTAAAGACTTTCGTCTCGAAGGCGAATGCTCGAGGCCAGAAGGTGGCGATCCTTACGCTGGGAGCCAGGGCAGCTACGAAGCTCCTGGAGAAGGGCCACCTGAAGATCTGGTACGTGAGCTGTCGGGTACGCGAGAAGCTCGTGGCCTCCAGATGTTTTAAATGTCTGGGGTTCGGTCACGTCGCTAATCGCTGCTCTGAACCCGATAGAAGCAAGCTCTGCTTCAAGTGCGGCGGCCAGGACCACAGGGCCAGCGCGTGCAATGCAGCGTTGTCCTGTGTCCTGTGTACAGAAGCCGGCTTGAAGGGCGACCAGGTCAAGCATTCCGCTGGGTCTGGTCGTTGCGGGCAGTACAGGCGGGCCATCCAGGAGCTTCGCCAGAAACAACAGAAATGATCAGTGTTCTGCAACTTAATATGCAGAGGAGCAGGACAGCAAACGACTTGCTGTTCCAATTCGCTACGGAGCAGGGTGCTGACCTACTGCTTCTCAGTGAGCAGTACCAGAACCGACGCTCCGCGCAGTGGTTCTCGGATCCTTCCGGCACTGCGGCGATTTGGATCTTGGACCTCGGGAAGGTGCCTGTTCTCGATTCCGGATCGGGCAACGGCTTCGTTTGGGTGAGGAGCAGAGGTTTCACCATCTTCTCCTGTTACCTCACGCCAAACCAACCGATCGGAGACTACCGCCACATGGTCGATTCCATTGAGGATGAGATCATGAAAATCTCTGGCGGGGTCATAGTCGGTGGCGATTTTAACGCCAAAGCCGTGGAATGGGGTTCCCCGCGGACCGATACTCGAGGTCGTTACGTCCTCGAGTCGGCTGCCAGGTCGGGCCTCTGTATCCTTAACACGGGCGGCATTTCCACCTTTCGCCGTCCGGGGTGCAGAGAGACGATCCCTGACATATCCCTTGCCTCTGAGGGGATTGTCCAGCGGATCTCCGACTGGCGTGTCTGCGAGGAGTATTCCTCTAGCGACCACCAGGGGATCCTTTTCAAGGTCCTTCCCGAGGGTGCGCGCTTGCGCGCTGAACCTGCTCCTCTGGCTCGACGCTGGAACACCAGTCGTCTGAGCAAAGACACTTTTAAAGAAGTAATTAAAGACCAGAGCATTGTGAATTTCACAGGTGCCGAAGATCTGGCAGCATCGACGATGCGTCTCATCGCGACCGCGTGTGAGCAGTCGATGCCCGGAGTTTCCCGCCGCCACAGGAAGAAGCCGGTTTACTGGTGGACGCCTGAAATCGCGGAACTCCGGAGGAGATGCCTTGGTCTCCGACGAGCTGCGCAGCGAGCCAGGAACCGCCCTGATGCAAATGCCAGATCGGCTGAGCACAGAGCGGCCCGCCGAGAGCTCCGCGGTGCCATCAACCGGAGTAAAGTCAGGTGCTGGAAACAGCTGTGTCAGGATATCGACAACGACCCCTGGGGGACGGGTTACAAACTTGTAACCCAGAAGCTAGGGGCTCGCTCACCACCTGCGGTTATGGAACCACAAGCCATGGCCGCCGTCGTCGACACACTGTTTCCCAGCCACCCAGTTCGGCCAGTCAGGGAATTCGGAGAGGTAGGCGCCTTCCCAGTTTTCCGGGAAGAGGAACTCACCGCTGCCGTCCGATCCCTACGACCCAGAAGAGCGCCCGGTCCCGATGGCATTCCGGCGGAGGTGCTCAAGCTCGCTGCGGAGGTGAATCCAAGGCTTCTGCTCGATATGTTCAACGCGTGTCTGGCGGAAGGCGTTTTCTTTTCTTCGTGGAAGGTTGCCCGCCTTGTTCTTATCCCGAAGGCGAAGAGCACACCGGGGACCCCTTCTTCTTTCCGACCCCTGTGTATGCTCGACACGGCCGGGAAAGTGCTTGAGAAGCTCCTGCGCGTCAGGCTGACCGAGGCCATCGTCTCTGCGGGGGACTTGTCCCCGCAGCAGTACGGCTTCAGATCCGGTCGCTCTACCATCGACGCTATTCAGGAGGTAGTTGAGGCAGTGCGGAGGGCGGAGGACCACAACCATTGGTCGCGCCGCGTGGTCCTTCTCGTCACGCTCGACGTGAAGAACGCTTTTAACTCCGCCAGGTGGAGCGATATGCTGTGGGCGCTTAAGCATACGTTCCAAGTTCCCTCCTACCTCCTGCGTATGTTGGAAGCGTATTTGTCAGACCGCGTTCTGTTGTACGACACGACCGAAGGTCAGCGGCGCATTCCCATCACTTCCGGGGCTGCGCAGGGGTCCATTCTCGGACCAGATCTCTGGAACGTGTCCTACGACAGCTTGCTGAGACTAGACATGCCCGATGAGACCCGCCTCGTTGGCTATGCTGACGACGTCGCTGCCTTGATCGCTGCGAGGAACGTCGAGCAGGCAAAACTGAGGCTCAGCGTTGTAATGGCCAAGGTCAACGGGTGGATGCGAGATCACGGCTTGTCCCTGGCTATCAGTAAGACGGAGATCGTCGTCCTCACCAAAAAGAGGATAAACACCGTGTTCCCGGTGCAGATAGGTGACGTAACACTCGAGACTAAACCTGCTGCAAAGTACCTGGGAGTCATGGTCGACAGTAGACTGTCTTTCGGCGAGCAGATCCAGCGCGCCGCCGACAAAGCCGCTAAGGGTGTCGCTGCCCTTGGTAGGCTTATGCCCAATTACAATGTCGGCGGTCCTCGTTCCTGCAAGCGCCGTCTGCTCATGACTGCCGTCCAGTCAGTCATGCTGTACGGGGCGGAGGTATGGGCTCACGCACTCGAGAAGCGAGTCTTCCGAGACCGGCTTGCCCGAGTCCAGCGCCGAGGAGCTCTGCGGGTCGCTTTGGCCTACCGCACAGTCTCCGAGCCTGCTGTGACGGTGATCGCCGGAGTCATCCCCGTCCTCTTCCTCGCGAGGGAGAGGCAGGCGATTTACCGGAGGAGGCCTGAAGTGGGCCGGGAAACAGCTGCCAGGGAAGAGCGCGATCGCAGCTTCGACTCCTGGCAGCGCGACTGGGAAGCCGAGCCGAGGGGACGTTGGACCTTCCAGCTCATACCTTCCGTCCGACCATGGGTGGAGCGGCAGCACGGCGAGGTTGATTACTACGTGACCCAGTTTCTTTCTGGACACGGGTACTTCCGAGCCTATCTGCACCGGATGGGCAAAGTCGCCAGCCCGGACTGTCTGTATTGCCCCGGCATCCCAGATACGTCCGAGCACACCTTCTTTCAGTGCGACCGTTGGCACGTCCGCCGAGCCTCGCTTTCATCTGAGATCGGCGTGATCGTCAGCCCAAACAACATCGTTGGAGCTATGCTCCAGGGAGAGGGCAACTGGAACTGTGTCAAGCACTACGTCCAGGCCATTCTTCGGGCGAAAAAGGTCGACCTCGATCGGCCTTAATCCTCAGCATTTCCCCACGGAGGTTGCCCTAGCGGCGTAATATCAAAGGCCTAGCCCGAAGTAATGTGTGAAACAGTTCCAGGCTAGTGTCCTCGGTGTCGAGGGAGGTGGTTTAGTCGGTAGTTCACGGGACATCGAGCTCGTGGGAGTCCGACACTACTGAGGGGACAACGAGCCCCTCAGTGTGCGTAAACGCATTCCACTTCCTACCCAAAAAAAAAAGTGAACCAATAGCTACCTTTTTTATTATAAATCTACAAAGAACTTCTTATGGGGCACTTCCCTTAATTTTTAACGCTGCTTTTCGGAGTCACTTTGAAATTTAATAATATGGCCGCCATTTTCCAATATGGCGGACAACTTTGATTTTTCTTATGAACACCCTATATTTTAGGGCATTTTTGGATTTTACGCTTAATTTTAGGAACTTTTTATTCTTGCTAATTTTTTCCTAAACTCAATGGTTCAGGAGATATGAGCAGTTAAAGTTTGATTTTTCCCCGTTTAAAATGCATTGTGTCCATTTAACTGTGCCATCCCATGTATTAATTATGGAGTAAAATCCTATTCAAAATAACACATCCCCACGATTAAATCTCGACTAAAAATTATTTTATGATTAAACCTCAACTAAACTAACATTTTGGGCACTTTTATTCTTTGGTATCTTTTATTAAACCCAACCGTTTTCGATATACAGACTACAAAAAATGCCCCAATGCATTTTAAATGGGAAAAAATCTAACTTTATTTGTTCATACCTCCTTAACCGTTGGGTTTAAAAAGAAATTATAGAGGATAAAAAGTTCCTAAAATTAAGCAAAAAATCCAAAAACGCCCTAAAATATAGGTTGTTCCTAAGAAAAATCAAAGTTGTCCGCCATATTGGGAAATGGCGGCCATATTTTTATTTTTTGAAGTGACTCCAAAAAGCAGCGTTAAAAATTAAGGGAAGTGCCCCATAAGAAGTTCTTTGTCAGATTTATAATAAAAAAGTTAGCTATTGGTTCACTTTAGGTGAGACACCCGGTATTTGTTGGATGGACATAATTATAAATTGACTTTAAAATACACTTTAAACAACGAACCTACTCAAAAAATACCTGTTTTACCTATAATAAATGTAATAGTAACTATTAAAACGCAATACAGACCACATCACTCCTTTTCATTATTTTGTTTTAGTTTTTGACATTAATTTCCTCATGTGATTTCAAATATGATTCCGTTAAATGGACGATTAAAAAAGTTATTAAGATATTACTTTAATTTATGTAAGCAATTAATGTTAATTACTTAAATTTATGTTAAGTTATGTAAGCAATTAATGTAAATATTTTTGAAAATTGTAATTGTAATTTTTTATGTGGAAATGAATTTGATTTGATTTGATTTTGATTCGATTTGATTTGATTTTTTATTAGGTTGTGCATTGCAGTATGTTAACCAAATTATTTCATGTATCACACTAAAATTAAGATTTTGAGCTCCAGTATTTGCTATAAATAATATTTCCTTCAATCAGTTCAGTGATTTATATAAGTTTGTTGTTAATAAATTTCTAGGTGGTCGTACCCAAAATATTTGTTGCCGCATATTTCTTCCCTATACTCATCGTGATATCCAGTGTTTTTTCATTACCCGTCGTCAGTGCTGCAGAACATAAAACAAAAAAACACAAAATACTGGGACATCTATGCTGTTATTCCCGGTCTACGATTCACGAATAGCGAAACACTTCCGCTTTGGCAGATGGTTTACGGCCACGTACTCACTTGGAGCGCCTTGATACGACTTAAAATAATATTCGACACATAGGATTTTTGTTGCTAGTCTTCTATAATGTTGAATCATTGCTATATCTACATTACAGCAGCTAAAACAAAGGAAAAAGCTGATAAAAGGTAAGTGTAACTTATTTAAGTTACGAATAATAAGTCATTATTTATGTACTTTGAAATGTACACTGAAAGAGGATAGAAAATTATTAAGAACCAAATCAATCAACAAGTTTTTTGTTAAGTAAACCAAAGTTTATTTTTGACTTCCTTTTTTTCTATATTGACAAAAGGGGAGTATTCACGGTGCACCACGACTGCGTGTCTACAGACGATAATATAGTTTCGAACACCGCTTCTGTCTTCTTTACTGGGTTGCCGCTAGGTTGGGTTCCTTTACTGTCTTTATCGCGTTGTTTATAGCTGTTGTATATCAAGGGCTATGTTATTAATTTTCTTTTCGATTCTACCCACTGCAATTTCCTTTTGCTTTGCAATCCTTTTGTTTGCTCCTAGTCTGTTGTAATAAGTTAAGCTGTAATTATTGCTGGAGTATAAGAAAAAACCTTTTGTTGGAGTATAAATATATTCTGTTCATTGTTGGACATATTTTAAATTTGAATAATACGATAACCAATGATAATAAGAATACAGGGATTGTTTTATCAAATAGAATTTTGAAAAATGGATTATATTTGAATTTAAATAAATTGATTATTCTGTATACAAGTGAACTAAAGTTTCAACGTTTTCTCCATATCATTTCTATGCTATTTCCCCCCATATCATGTCCAAGACTAACATGAGTTACGCTAGCAGTAACCTTCAAGACTCGTTTCATTTTTTGAATCGTTTTTGCTTAATACTTTGGTCTTTTCAATTCAAATGAAGAAAAGCATTTGACTGTAATCAACTAAAGAGCCTGGGGGCCACTAAGCTGAAAATTATATTAATTAATATAAAATTACTTGTAAACAAAATAAACTATCATAGCCTATATTGCATGTATGTAGTATAAACTGTTAGCAATTTACAATAAATTATAACATGTCCGCATTTTCATGCTGCGTAGTTGTTTATTTTTTCGTGATAAAATATGCCCAATAATTTATAATCCCCCTGTATTATGTATGGTGATTTAAACTTCCTTCGGAAACTATAGAAAACCTAGAATCTAAATAATATTCAGTTATAATATACATTTAAATGCTGACTGTTCCATATAATACCACAAATTAATAAAGTATAACATCAAAAAGCAATTAAGTAACAGAAGTCACGACCACCCAATATTGTTTTACAGCGTGTCAAAAACATTGTTTGATTAAATTATATAAAAAAATACTCTGATCTTAATTAATATAGGGAAATGAGTAAACAATACTGTTGCATAAGCGACTGTTAATGACTGGTATCGACTGGCAATTAGGTGTAATTAAATGTTAATTGTACCCACTTAACAATCGCCATCAGTCATTGAAAAACATTTCGTTTTTCCTTTACATTTGATCTGAAATAATTATTTAGTCGACAACCAAGCAAGTCTAATTGGATGAACTTAGACCATTGAATCAATTTATTACAAATTCATAATCATAATTTTATTTTTTGGGTCGCATTATACTCTCAAATATTTTATAAAATATCGGTTACAAACATTTTATTTTACCAATAAAAATTCAAGTTTTATTGTTAAAACCAGCAGTAACCCAATCTTTCATAATATATTTGATATTGTTATGCAGGCCTTGGTTCTGTTAGTAATAGGCTAAAAATTTAGGAAAATCTACCAAATAAATCCTGACCAAATTGAAACTTCGCACAGATGTCAAGTGAACCTCCCTTATTAAAATCCCAAAATTCCCCGGTAATCCCTACAGTGCTCTAGGCTCCATTTCCGCTCTTGAAAACCACTGCCGGTCCGTGTTTCTCTATACATCTGCTCTTAGTGCTCAATAAACACGAAAAACAATAAGAGATACGAAAAAAGGGTAAGTTGCGTTTTTGTAAACTTTAACATTTCCAATACAATGATTGTATGCATACAAAACATTTGAAAAATCTCTGATGATATCATTGATTTTCTAGAATGTTATATTTATAATGCCCCTGCTATAAAGATGCATGTAAAATTTCATTTCATTTTGTTGTTTTTGGCTTAGAATCACAACTTTGAACGATTATAAAAGGTTAAATTACCTTAATTCCGTCTTGTGATTGAAATAGTAACACAGGCTACCACGTGATTTCGATGCTCATGGCACCATCTTCAGGCAGGTACAGAACGTAAAACCACTCTTGTCGAGGTCGTTACACAACTGCACACACCAACTGCACAACTGCAATCTCGCCCGTGCTGGTCTTGTCTTTCTGTAAATTAAATATTTGGCCAAAAATGTTTTTCGTGCGTACATTTTTTTGTGTTTTAAATGTTTTAATCTTCGTTTTAATGTGTAGCGACCTCAGCAAGAGTTTTTTTACGTTCTGTACCTGCCTAAAGATGGTGTCATGAGCACCGAAACCACGTGGTAGCTTGTGTTACTATTTCAATCACAAGACGGAATTAAGGTAATTTAACATTTTTTAACAGTTTAGAAATTTGATGTTAAATACATTCCCAAGGGGGAGAAGCTTTTTGATGTTAATAAGTAATAAATTATATTTGTAGAATCTCGATTAAAATTACAGTTATTTGACAAATCAATCATCAAAATTGGTTCACAATTAAGGTGTGGGTAAGCTCTCAAAAATGATCCATCATGGTAATATTTTAAAATATTCCTTGATGAATATTTTTGTGAAAGAACTGGATTTTATTTCAGGATTCTATGAATATAATTTATAATTTATTAGTATCAAAAGGCTTCGCCCCCTTGGGAATGTATTTTATATAAAATTTTTACTTATGTTACTTATGGCAGGGGTATTAGAAATACAACATTTTAGAAATCCAATAATATCGGCTATTATTTTTTAAATTTCTTGTAAATGTTTATGCTCACTTTATTGAAACTTTTACCTTCTACAAAAACGCCCCTTTGCATTGTTTTACTATCTCTTATGATTCTCGTATTTTTTGTGAAATGTGTAGCGAAACACGGACCGGAAATGGTTTTTTAAGATGGCGGCAGGGATTTCCGGAGAATTTTGGGATTTTAATTAGAGAGGTTTACTTAACATGTGTGCGAAGTTTCAACTCGTTCAGGATTTTTTAGGTCAATTGGCTCTTTCATACTTAATATTCCTATACAAATATGAACACTTACTGGTTGTAAATAGAAACCGTACCTTGCTTAAAACTCGGGAAAGTTTTTCGTTAAGTTATTAATAACCAATTTACTACATCTAACAAAATGTAGATGACGTAATTTAAAGTTAAGAAAGACATAAATTACAAACTCCAAATAATTAAAGGAACGAACAAAGCGTATTCCAAATGTATATTCTTTAAAAACAAATAATACTTGTAGATTTTTTTTTCTTCACACAGTTAAACTTTCAGAACCACGTAGAATAGTTAAAACGAGGTTGCGTCTTACTACAATGTTGCTTTAACTTCTCACTGAACAATAATGATACACGCAACTCCCAGGACATGCTACGAGTAATGAGCTACGAGTACGAGCTATGCTCTGTAATGTTGTTATTTGTACAATCCTAAAATAAAATACAACCTGGGAAAGGAAGTGAGATCAGGGCTCTAACTATAAATTCATTTTGGGGAAGGTGTATAAAATGTCTCTTCCCTTACTTTTGCAAAATTTTAATATTTAAATTTAATGAATAACAGAGCATTTTGATCTGGATACATTTTGTTGCAGGCCCTTGTTCCTTTCAAATTCAAGAAAACGCATTTAAAACGTGATCTCGAGCCTGCAAAACCTCACTTTCAGCCCTAAGTGTGAAATATACTAACTATTGATTTTTTGTCAAAAGATTTATATCACTAATACTTTATTGAATAGAAGATGAAACATGTAGCATAAAGACTAATTAAAAATAAATCTAACCTAAGTATGACGTTACAAAATCTAATCATAATATTTCTATGTATTCGTATATGTTTGTATGTTTTAATCAGGTTAAAACCTGATTACAAGATGTTCAGTGTTTCTGGTATTATTGAGACGGCTGTACGGAGTTAAATTATTACCATTCTAAGACAATGATTAAACACATGATTTACCAAAAAAATTATGTGCATGCATTTTATGTTATTTAATCAAACTTGAATTTGTGAATAGTTGTAGTAAAATAAATTTGCGCTTTCAGTTTCTAATACCACATCAGTCATAGTTAGAGTTTCACGGTTGATGGTAAAATAGTATTATTTCATGTGATCGAAATGGTTTATGCATGAGTACAGCGGAGTCAAGGGGAGTATTGTTTACTTGTGAGTGAATAGTTAATGTAGGTTGAGCTCCCTTTGTGCATTGGGAATACCTAATTTGTACTTGCTCAGTTAACTTCTAAGGAATTTTATTTTTTATATTAATCAAAAGATTAAAAGGTTCACTACTAAAACTTTTCTTGCATTATCTATTATTGCTTTGAATTTACTTAAAAAGTCCTACCTGTACGTGTTTTTATATCACCTATGTATTCGTTAGTAAAAAATATAGCTCAAATAAAAATATTCTTTTGTCAAATTTAAATTATCTTCTATTCTGGGTCAGCTAAAAGTAATTCTTAATGTAAGCTTGGGTTGATATGCCAATGAAGGTCATTTTAATCAAAAGCAGCACCGAAAATAAGAATTAACTATGACTGGTAACCGATTAATCCTTACCTAAAAAAACCTAAAAACCAAAACCAAACCCCCGTTGGTTTAATTTTTTTTTTCAAAGTTAAAAAGAGGCCGCCCCTCTTAAAAAAAGTGCTATTTCATGAAATTCGAACTGCGGTTAACGGCCGTTTTTCTGATCCCTACCAGGTTTATTATAGAACTATTCAGAGTTTCGAAATACATTTAAAATTGTAACCATATTCTAATGAAAATCTGAAATGGAGCAGCCCTACTGAAAATATTTAATGCTTTAAAATGAGCTTGAGAAAGTCTACATTCTTTTTAATCCCTAGGTGTAACACTTTTGCTTTTACAACTCTGGAGTTTGTTGACTGGTAGCATGTCCTGGCGTTTGCGTGTATATTGTTCAGTGAGAATTTGAAGCAAGTTGTGGCTCAACGCATTCACGTTTTGATTATTCTGCGTTGTTTTGGGACTTTCATTTGTGTAAATGTTCTATATGTACAAAAATATGTTTGTTTTAAAGAGAACTAAATACATGTAGAAACTTCCTCGTAATATTTATTTGGAGTTCTTACTAGGAAATTTATGAAAAATTTATTGCGCTCGCATAAGCTCAAATATTATATATAAAGTGTTTTACGTTTACTCAAGAATATCAAAGTGTGTTTTATTAAAACTGTGGGTACCAGTTCCTTCTTTTAGTTTTAAGGGGAGTACATTGGAAAATAGCCTACCATGGGAGTACCTTTGTTAACCCTCCCATGGTCGACACTCCCCAAAAGTGGCAGGCCTCGGTACATTTTGATTTATTAGGAGTTCAAAAATTATAAATACCTCTTTAAACAGCAACCAACAATACAACACTTGTATTTTAGCTAAAAATTAAATTTTATAGTTTATACTTACTAGTAGAATATACTAATTGAGTAAGCTCCAGTTATTAGTTTCATTATTCCTTTTTGACAAGTTTATTTCATTCAATACTTTCATATGAGGAAAAACAAAAGTTACAGCACAAAAAAAGAAACTTTTTATTACAAGTTAGCGTTGTAATCCAACTCTACCTTTAGAGTAGTGAAAGGATTTTGGGAAAATTTGGGCAATGTTACTAAATAAGGAATAAAGAAAGACCAAAAATATTCCTTCAAAGAGGCAATTTCATGCCTCTCTCAAAGTGTGTTGATATTACGTTTCTTATCCAAAAACATATTAATCATGATGCAACTTAACTATACATCGACTCGTCATTATTTTTCATTTTGCCCTTAAAGTAACTTTCATCAATATTAACCTGAGTTCGTAGGTTCTAAGTCAGGTAGTGTGTAAAAAAATGAGAGATTTATTTTGACTTTTCGAGAGTTATTTCGGTCAGCTGTTTTTTTACCATGGAAAATGTTTGGAAGTTCTATGAACTCGTGAAACGTTTGACCCGATAAACTAACAAAGACTCGAAGCCTCAAAAACATAAATAAATATCAATGAGTGCGTATATCGAAAAATGTATCGTGCATCCCTTTAGAATAAAACCAAAAAACAGTTGCGGTGGGAGTTTAACCTGCCAAATTCCAGAATGTTCGCGACTTTTTATGTTCTCTGGTTCCAGTATCCAAGTTGGCAAATTTGTATGTTAAAGGTCTATTTTTTCAAAGCATTTTTTTTTACAATAAGCCTTACTTTGAAACAATTTCGCCATTGCAGTTTTTTAGGTTGAATTATTCACTTCAATGTTGTATTTATGCACGTGGTTAAATTACTAAAATTAAGTATTTTCCTTTGGTCGATTATGGACAGTTGTATTTTATCTTTTGGAAAATTAATTTTTTATAAATTGAAAGAATTTGACGTCATTTCCAAAGCCATCTTGTAAATGTGGAACCTTGGTACCCAAATTAAGGCTCAGTTATCGTTTGTTATTCGGCACATGAAAAGACAAAGAAATATATTAAGCGTACTTAATCAGAGCTACGTGGTTTTTCCTTTGTTTTTCCTTGACTATATGACCCAATATTAAATAACTGTCCTATATTAAAGGTTGCCATAACTTAATTTATCCTTTAGCGAATTTCCCTTATAGGGAAGAAGCTATTACCATAGGTCTCATGGTAAGACCTAAGCCCAAGACCATGATAACTTTTCGTTTTGGGGCCCCCAAAAGCAAAAAACACCATTCGTTCGAATTTTTAGATATATATACGGAGCAAGATAGCAGCCGTAAAAATGGTCCGATCTTAATGAAATTTGGTACAGACAGGTAAAGTGGTAATCCCTCAGACGAGTTCGTGAACCAGCCTGATCGGCCCACTTTAAGGGGGGGTAAAAGGGGGTAAACCCCCTAAAAATGGATTTTTTGAGTGTTTTACATAGAAAAATAAAAATAATACAATTTTTGTTACCACTATTGAATTCAGCTCAAAAAACAAACAATTCAGCATTTTGAATCACTTCTCTAAGTCCATTGGTTACCGAGATATTGAAACTGGTAAACACAGTATGTTGTCCCAATGTTAACCTTATGGGAAATAAGTAAAATTCTATATCTCGCTTATTTCTCAACATATATTGATAAAACTTGGTAAATGGCATCTTCTGGTTCAGATCTGCTAAATATTGAATTAAAACCACCCATTTTTAATACACCTGTAACAACAAACCTGCATACTCATTCCCAATGTTATTCTTATGGAGCTTACAAAAACATGTCAAATCTCGCTATGTTTGATTGAAATATGTTGTTTTGCACTTGAAATTCACTGAGTATGCAGTTCTGCTGCAACGGGGGTATTTTCATATTATGATCCTTAAAATAATCTCTAAGGTAATTTGGAGGAAATGTGGGTCCACACTCAGTCGAAATGCGGGTCAGCAACTCTGCTCGCCGTCGGACGCAAATTTATTGTTTATCAATTCAGAACCGATTTTTTATCGTTTTCCTCCTCCTACATTAAAAAAAACCTATGTATAAAGGAGAATATTTTTTTCTAACTTACCAAGTATTTCCAAAAACATAAAACATTCTGAGCTGAATTTGTATATTCACTCTTCTTAGGTCATGTATTATCAATTCGAGAAGGTTTTACGGTATGTCCAGTCAATTTAGTTATATAAGACTTCAAAGGTTCAATGTGTATCTTACAACTCTTTGGTTTTTACATCTTTTTTTATTCACCCACACGGTAATTTTATGGCAAGCTGCAATAGTCGTTAGACAGAGTTCCGTGAATATTATAATAGAGAAGTCATAAACAAATAGTAAAATTGAATTATAACTGCTACATTATGTTTTAACACTTAGGTAATTATAGCTTTATATCGTACCCATAGAAGTACGGTAACTATAAGTATACTTCTTTATTGTACCCGAAACATGGCACGATTTGTACGTTAATACTCCGTCAGAATAATTCAAACTGACACTTTTCAGTAATATAAGAAAATTTCCAGCAAACTCCAGTTTTAAGACCTTAACCAATATCACTTTGTGTCACTCAAATGTCTTTTCACCTTTTTTCACTTATTGGCTAATAAGATCGGGTGGACAGTATTTTTCTAATAAAGGTCCAAATTCACAAATAAGTTTGAAAATAATTCAAACTTTTATAATTTAACTTTTTTAAGATAGTTAATAAAAGAAATCAGCAGGAAATGTATAAGCCTACGCTTTTACGTGACGATTGTTAGTGAGGTTACAGCAAAAAATGTTTATAAGAAGTTAGGAATTTCAAATTTTTTTCAGACGATAACTGAACTCATCTAGATTATTGCGTATCACCTTCACCAAATTCAAAACCAAATCAATCTACCCCCACCAAATCCAAACTTCCATCCAAATTAATTTTAGAGATTGATTTTTTTGTTTTACAATAAACGGGTATGATAAATCAAATTCAAATTTAAAAGTAAAAATTAAATCCAAATCCCTGTAAATAATTACTACCATGAGAATGTGAGATTTAGTTTTAGCGTGGGTTGGTTTATTGGTTTGTTGGAGTAGTCAGTGTTTGAATTTGGGTATTTACTATCTGCTTTTACAGTTGACTCAGTCCACACATTATTTGAGTTAAACAGCTTTAACTGTGGTAGCATACCTTTTTTAGGTATCTATGAATGCCTTTAAACATAGAGATGAAAGTAATTCAGTTTTAAACTATATAAATTTATTATACGTTATCCCTGAGTTTTATCCTACCAAGCTAGTGAGCCTAGATGATTTTAATAAGTAGGACTGTTGTCAAAACATGATAGCGCATTGTGATAGAATGTATGGAATGTAATTAAACTGACGATGTGCAACAACCCGCGTTCTCTCTCATATATCACATTAGATAACAACCCTGTCCCAGTGGATTGCCAGTATAAAAGTTTGCTTAGACTTCTCATTTGAAAATACAATTATTTACTTAAGTTGTACAGAAAACTCGTTTATAAAACATACTTAACGTGGTACGGTAAACAAAAGTTTTCCTTGATTTCAATTCAGTTTACCTTGCCATTAAAGAATGGTTTACCTCTCAGTTCGTTGTTAAGCAAACTGAAACAACAACTATTTCCTGAATCTATAAGCGTTTTAATCACTTCCGCTCGCCTTGCTCATTGCTTATAAGAATTCTATTTATCTTGTTAACATTTAACCAGACGACCTAAAGGTTTATTGAACATAAGTATACGTATATTAGTTATTGATATTTGTTGGTTTATCTTTGTATGTTTGTATAAGAGGGCCTATTATCACTCCTTTATCAATTACAAAGTATCAGTTTCAAGAAATATAATACGTTTACTTCCATAAACGATGGTTGATTAACCAACAATCAAGTATATAAAGTTTTGGCCTTATTTAGATGTTTACATTACTCTTTCTCATAATCATTCCCATCCACTTCGAAATCTGTGGGTGAGGTAAAACTTGGAGTATTTGCGAGAAAATGAGGGAATATTCAACTACCAATCTTGCAGTTGGAAAACTGTCTTCTAACTCCCTTATAACAAGTATCCCAAAATATATTTGTTATCAATAAAATATTGCAAAAATTAAAGGAAAATATTGCATCACATTAAATTGCATCTGGGCAAGCTGCCTTCAAGCCTTTTAATATGCGAACCTCAAAATCTTTCATTTTTTATTTATACAAAAATAAAAACAAATATGAGATTTGTTTTACTGTCATCAATTAACTTGAGGTTGCCCTTAACTGCAATCTGCAAAATAATCCTAAAATCTAACATATTATATTAATTTTCACTTTAAGTTATTGTAGGCAATTGAATTTACTCATAAAATAAGTACAACTATAACTTTTTCATTTGTTATAGTCTAAAGTGTAATTGACAAGGATAAATGTGATTGGACGAATCCTGAGCCAATTTGTGGCCGATAACAGCTAAACACTTGTTATACGCTCGTGTGGTATTTATTGGCTTCATGGCCGACCAATACCAAGCGATATAGGCGAATTTATCGGGGTGGAAGAGGACTATAAATTGCCAAACAGAGACAACCGTTTAAACAATTTGTTCATCCGAAAGTTTGGACAAAAACTTTTTATTTTTGGTGGATATGAATAGGCTTTGTAAAGATGGAAATAAATGTTACTGTGATAATTTGAGAAAGTTTGTAAAAACTCTGTTAGGAACGTTCAAAATTACTTATAGGCTGGTGACCTGCAAAAGCCATCCACCCATTCCGCCTTGTTTTGGACTTTGATACTTAATCCAATCATAAGTATTCAAACATAACTAGCCTATCGGAGGGGTGTAAAGTCCCATATTTTTTGTGGGAGGAATTTCTAGGACCTTTTCCATTATATAACTACCAGATCTTTTTCATTGCAATTCCATTTATTTAAAACTAAAACTTAATTTTCCGTTTCAATATTGAAGGTTAGATTAACATACATAGCTAGAACCTTTAATTAAGTGGGAAATAATTTTACACTGGTGAAGTAAAATATACGATGATCTCATATACTTTTTTTATGTAAAAGATTGTTTGATATCTCTCCCATGATCTTATTTTCTACATCTTAAAGATGAACTGTGAATGGGTTTATAGCTGTAGAAAATCGTTAAAATGAAATTAAATGTTAGGTTAGGTTAGGTTAGGTTTAGATAAGGAAAAAGATAGCAAGCCGTAGGCGTCGTCGCAGGTGAGCAGTGATCATTATATTGTTACCGTTATTGTAACCTAATGTAACTCAACTTAACCAAACCGAACCTAACCTAATTACTATTACTTATTTATATAAAACGTTTTCCTGCAATTATATACCCATTCGAAGTTAAAACGATATGTTGAATGGAAGGTCGTAGGGAAAGTTATTAACCAATTATCAGATAGTATAAGGCCAGTGATAACGGATTTCTAGAGGCTATGAATACCACAGTAAACATACAAATGATTGTGCAACAGTTTTTAGTACAATATCATATTTATCAAGCGGAAGTGAATTGACGGAAACCAAAAAGTGGAGGTAGTGAATTAACGGAAACGGTGCAATTTCTCTTTAAATTTAGTTCCCGTGTAGTCTCCCATAATTAATATTACATTTTTTCCGGAAACTTTGAACAGTATACATTTTTTATTGCGTAAAACGTACACCCTAGCTGTAAAGTTTCTTTCTTTTTTTCGGGATTGGGAATGCATATTAGTATTTTTAAACTTTTTAAGCTCGAATTGTGTCACCACGTTTTCGTCTATGCTTAAAATTTTTATATTATAATGAATTTTACAGAATATTTTTATAAAAATGTTTAGGAAATCATGTGCAGTGGTACATGAAATAATAAATTGCAGAAATTAAAACCTAAAATATACTACACGCCAAACGAATATTAAAATATGTTTTTTTTTTGTATTTAAAAAATCTACTAGCCTTAAAACTATTTTACAATTACAAAATAAATCAAAAGTAATATTATACCAAATACAATTAAAAAAAGTCTAAGCATGTTTAAATCTGGACTTCATTTCTAGTTTAAATTTAATTTATATCTCATATTTGTATCAATTACACTAAGACAATTTTTTAATTTATTCAAAATCGCAATATTTAATAGACATTTTCAAACCTTTCTGATTGAAGCCAAACCTATAGTTTTGCAGTTCTAGAATAAAACCCAGTTTCAACGTTTTTTGTGAGAATAGGTATAACCCTGAGCTCCAAAACCCGCCTTAAGAAAACAGTTAAAAGGAATTAGCTAATTTTGCATAAAACCCCAAATCTATAAAAAGCTAACTTGTCTGCCAGAATTAATGTCACAAGGGCGGTGGTCGAATAAAAATCATTAATATATACATTCAATATCACTCTCTTTAAACTTAAACACTAATAACTGTTATAATTTACATCTCTGATATTATCAATAGACAATTGATCTCGAGTACCAATGTTAGCCGACCCCCATTAATATCCCTCCAGGCCTAATGCGAGATCATTACAATGATATATCTCAAGAGTACATCCTGCCGGCCAATATGTCACCTGCATGATTAGCGTTAGTCGTGTTGCAATGCCAATGCAATCTATGCGAAATTAATAATGGGCTATATATTTTATTTATTTATTTATTCACTTATTTAAACTGTAAAATCTATTTACCACGTTTTCACGAGGTGAATAGACCTCGTGAAAACGTGATATCATAGGTATAATTTTATATAAACATGCTCAGTAACAATTGCATTAGCTCATTTCTTTTAAGAACTTATTGTTTATTAATAAATTACAAAGAATAAGTTTGTTAACGAATTAGATTTTATCTTACACAGTAGACCTTCCCTTCTTGATACAATTAATTAACTCTTTGACAGCCAAGAGCCGACTACACCGGCTTTGTATTACATCGCGAGAACTGCCCGCGGCCGATGTGATAGGTATCGCCGTTCGTCGCGAGAACTGCCCGTGGCCGATGTGATAGGTATCGCCGTTCGTCGCGAGAACTGCTCGCGGCCGATGTGATAGGTATCGCCGTTCGTCGCGAGAACTTCCCGCGGCCGATGTGATAGGTATCGCCGTTCGTCGCGAGAACTGCCCGCGGCCGATGTGAAAGGTATCGCCGTTCGTCGCGAGAACTGCCCGCGGCCGATGTGATAGGTATCGCCGTTCGTCGCGAGAACTGCCCGCGGCCGATGTGAAAGGTATCGCCGTTCGTCGCGAGAACTGCCCGCGGCCGATGTGATAGGTATCGCCGTTCGTCGCGAGAACTGCCCGCGGCCGATGTGATAGGTATCGCCGTTCGTCGCGAGAACTGCCCGCGGCCGATGTGATAGGTATCGCCGTTCGTCGCGAGAACTTCCCGCGGCCGATGTGATAGGTATCGCCGTTCGTCGCGAGAACTGCCCGCGGCCGATGTGATAGGTATCGCCGTTCGTCGCGAGAACTTCCCGCGGCCGATGTGATAGGTATCGCCGTTCGTCGCGAGAACTTCCCGCGGCCGATGTGACGGGTATCGCCGTTCGTCGCGAGAACTGCCCGCGGCCGATGTGATAGGTATCGCCGTTCGTCGCGAGAACTGCCCGCGGCCGATGTGATAGGTATCGCCGTTCGTCGCGAGAACTGCCCGCGGCCGATGTGATAGGTATCGCCGTTCGTCGCGAGAACTTCCCGCGGCCGATGTGACGGGTATCGCCGTTCGTCGCGAGAACTGCCCGCGGCCGATGTGACGGGTATCGCCGTTCGTCGCGAGAACTGCCCGCGGCCGACCAGATCGACGCGCAGCTGTTGAGATAATCGAATCAATTCCATGAACTACTACTGTTTCGGTTTTCCATTATAAAACCAGAACGATGATCAATTAATCTTTCGATTCAATACATTGATGCTGCAATATTCAATTATTAGGGTTTTTAACAGAATTTTACTGCAAAATCAGCTGATTCCTCCTGGCGGATCTCAAACTGACGTAGCATTTTACCATGGCAGTTTAAAACTGAAATAATGAGTTTTTCATGGCAGTATGAAAACACAATCTATAACTCTTCTTGTCAGCCAATAAAAACATAGCAAAAAGGTATATATAGCTCATAATATTTTGTGGGAAATTTAATGTTCTTTCATAATTTATATCTCACAACAGTTGTTTATCAAAACATTTTATAAACAATCTAGCCTTATGTACATATGTTTAAGTCAACTAGTTTATTTTCATTAAATGGCAATAAAATCGGGGGCCAATAAAAGTTTCACAGTTAAAAAATAATAAACTTATTGACCTATAAGATTTCTTTGTTTAAAATGTCTTTTGGTGGTGTGGCAAGTTTATATAAGTATTTTGATTTTTGTAGACATTTGCCTGTCATCTCTTGATGGTAAAAAGTTTTGGGATCTCGTATCTGGCTCCATCTTCAGGTAACGTGAAGATGTAACCTGGAAACCGAAAATGTAATAAGATTAGTAACAAATAACCAGGCAAACTTCAATAGCTAAAGCAGAGAACTGTAAAAACAGACAGCTCACTACAAATGCTGGTAACAAATACAAGAACACTCAATTCCCCAGAAATCACAATATCACCAATCAAATCTGAGTAGTACATACGTACCCCAGCACAACTAAGGTAAGACTCAAACTTCGGAATGGAACTTTTTTACTCAGCAGTAATGAGTGGCAAATGACCTTAAAATCCAATTGATTACTTCTTTAACAACCTTTTCTTTGTATGATGATACAAAAAAGTATAGTAGGGGTCAATTGATTCTATCAAACATTTAAATACATTTACCTTAACAGTGATACGTAAATGGGGGAGAGAGAGAGAAAAGTAGATTTTCATGTGCTCAGAAAGGTTGCCGACGCATTGCAGGTGCTTTACCAGTGACTAATTACTGCATTAATTTAAATGGTCTACACTAACAGTGCGATTTACTAATTTTGAATATGCTTTACGTAACCCCACGTAGTTTAGTAACATATAAAGAAAACGATTCTCATATGCAAGACGAATTTGTAGTAGAAATATTAAGGCGGTCGTCAACAAAATACCTTGAACCATTAAAAGCTTTCAAATTAGTTGTAAATCTTTTTTCATATAAACGACACCTACAGTTCTGAGCGTGAGTGTCGCTGGAAAGATCTCGTCAACAAGTTTTGCAGTTAACATAATTCATGAAAATCTGAGCGCTTAACATTTTATTCCTCCATAATATCAGTTTTAAATTTAACAGCTAACTGGAGTTCATACTGTTTTTCAGCAAAGTAATGTGCTAATGTTGGCATTGCGAATATCACTGAAAGCAGGTTATCGACTGATTTCAAATTTGATTTGAAAATCTTATTTTTCTGAGACTAATCTTACCATCGATTTGCGAATAACCAGAACGCAGCGCAGAACTAGAACGTCATTTACCAGATCCATGATGGCTCCGCAAACTTCGGTATGAGACCAGTCTTTTAAACCTGTTGTACTTCTATTGAGCCGAGTTTTATATTGTCAAAGCAGGAAAAAGGAGCAATAGGGACAAACTATTTCCCCTGGTGGCAGGGCAGTTGAGTGTCCATAATGCCCAATGTTATTCGCCGTACCCTTTGTTTTTAATTAAGTCCAATAATACTTTAGTTCAAATTGCTGTTTGAGTATGTGAACAGGTTGACATAAAATTGTGTTAAGTGAGTCGGTAGCGCAGTTGGTAGCGTACTCGGCCCCGGTTCTGTGGTGGCAGCGTCGCAGGATCGAGTCCCGATCATGCCGCTTACTTTTAGCAGTACTGTTCTTCCTTGTACTGTACCGGCTCACTCCTTGGGTTTGCTTGATAACTTCCACGCACAGGCCTGAGGCCCATGTGGGCGGGGGGGCAAATGCAAGGTAAAAAGAGGCCGCCACCCTCTTTAAAAAAATACAAACTGGAAAAAACACTTGCAATTTAGAAATTTTATATAATTAGGAAATAATTATACGCTAAAAAAACTTTATGTCGACTTTATGCTGATAAATTATAAACCAGTTTTGGATCAAATATGGCAAGTAGTTATAAATTAGGCAAATGCCTTATTACAGACTTCAGAGTTAAAAGATTTACAAAAACCACATTCTAAAAAAAGGTGTGTTTAAGATTTCCCATGATTAATTAACATAAAAATTAAAAGTAAAATTTTAAAGTTTGACCGCAAACTCAAGCTCAATCAGCCATGGTGAATGTTAGTCATTCCACGTAACCCAGACGTCCCTGGGTGTCCGGCCCATGTTTTGTGAGATACTGTAGCTCTGGCCTCTGTTTGTTTCCAACTAACTGTAGGTTAAATGATGTTTTTTTTGCAGATAGTACAGGACTTTTAATTCCTAAAATTGTAACACTAAAGTGGGTTTTCGAGGAATCCTTCGTTCTTTCGGAATAATTTAGCTTTTTTACAGCAGTTTTTTTTAGCTTGTTTTTTGCAGTTTTTTGTTTTAGCTATATTTTTCCAGTTCCTCCGTTTGATTATATTATTTTATTGTGTTCTCCATTCCACCAATATGTTCTGGATGGGATGAGATCCCAGATCTTCAAACGTCGCGAAACCTTTTTTTACTAATCAGAGATCAAAAATATACTAAAATAAAAACAATAAAATTATGTTTTTTATAGTAGTATTTCTTGTAACCGGTGTAAACTGTGGTTTTTTATCCAGGCGATCATCAAATTATTACCACGCAAAATAAAATCAATTTAAAATATATACAAAATCTTTATTCTATAAACATTTGTAAATAATTGCATTAACAATATATTGTTTTCAAGATATAAACTTGCTGGGAAATAAACAATATATTTAATACTACAAATATAAATTGATGATTTAATCAACCTTTAATTGATTAGTAAAGTTTAATTCATAATGAAATAGCTGTCTACATATATAGATGAACCGACTTCCGTAATAGGTTCTTAAGAGTGCATCTTCCTTTACTGTTATTGAAGCTTTCTGCTATCATGGGTTATCGCGCTGAAGTAATAGGTTCAAAGTTTAATAATACTGCTGAAATAATAATTATGCTGACCGACATTGGCGATGGGGGTAAAATATTCCTAGTTTGAATTAAGAAAACTCAATAAAACCTACAAGGTTTATAATTAATGTAATTTTAACTTCTTAATATTTTTCATTTATTTGCTCAGTTTGGTCTAAGAAGCGGGTTAGAGCAGGGAAAATTGCAAAGAATGCTGAAATGTTTATTCAACAATGATTACAATGATATTACAATTATCTAACTTATGACCTAATTTATCTAATAATTACGTTGATTATTCTTAACTGATGAGTGTAGCAAACTTCTACATTTATAGCTTATGCGTAAATCGTCCATTTTAAACCCTGGGAAAATTGGAGAGGGCCTCTATTTTTTTAACCAAGGCTTAAATGTATTATTGAAGCTTGTGTGTTATATGTTCTTACCGAACTAAATACTATTCAGACGTTTTATTACTTCTTAATACATGGGTAAGATACTATTGCTTCTGTAACTCAGCTACTTTTTTTGCTTGTGCTTAACTTTTTCAATGTGATTATCACATGTTTGTTGATTTTTCGGATTAAGAACTGCAATTTTTTATCACAATATTATTAGTCAATCAGCAATCAGGCAACCAGAGAACTCAAACAGGGTAATCTATTTGTATTTCTATCATTGCAACTGACTTACAGATTACCGTCACAAATTACGCACTCAAAAAAGTAAGTAAATCCTGCTTATTTTATACTTATTACTGAAACAAACACTTTGAATAAAAATATTTAGCAAAAATGTATTTTATAATTTTAATGCTCAATCAAAATTAGGCTACCATATTATTTATGTTAAATTCAATGGAAAACATTTAAAAACTATATGTTAATGTCTATGAATCTTAAGATAATTACTTTACCGTTAACTTGTACTTTATACATTTCTGAGTCATAATCTTTTTGATTGGAAATATTTTGTTTTTTTCACAACTCTTTAAAACACCGTAAGAAAACTCTGATTCCCTTTTAGCAATTATTGTCCTCATGCAATGAAACAAGTTGGTTCCAAATAAATGTTTGCATTTAGGTTGAATAAAAGTAAATTTTGTAGGTGAAAAGCGATATATTGTTACGAGATAATTAGGTTTAGTCCATCTCTCTCCGCTCTCTTCCCCTTCCCCCTTTACTCCACTCTCTTACTCTAAATTCTAATACCTTTTGCCGCATCTCTGCCGCAATAAATCACTTTAGCTCTATCGGTTTGAAGGATTCTCGCCTTTATTTTCGTTACATTCAGCTGAGTAAATATTTATCCTTCAGAGAGTTTTACTTTTTATTTTGGTAACAGAGCCTACTCAAAAAACGTGTTTACAGAAGACTAAATGATGCATTTAAAACAGCTGATACATAGCTCAAACTCCTATAAAAATTAAAGTGAAAGCTACTTTAGTTCTTGTTTGTGTAGTTATAAGCTTACCGTAAACATGAGGGATTTTATTTCAGCACAATCCAGCAGATCCGATTCAGTGGATTATAAAAGTTAGAACATACAAAACCCATACCCATGCCGATAAAAAAATCAGCAAGATTTGTAAAATGCCTCTTTTAAGTATAATACAGTTCTTGCCTAATGTTTTTAAAAGCATGTAGACATTTAACTGTAGTTAATTAATATTTATGTGGTTGACCTAATACGGAGGGAGAAGACCCGTCTAATTTAAACTGGCCCCGGCTTAGGTGGAATTTGACAGAATTACTGACTTTAATGGAGGTCGTAGTCCTATATTACTTGATTTTTTCAGTATGGAGAGAAAGACTATTTTGACTACTGATGTGATTACATACAGGGTGAGTGTTAAATGCCTCCCTTTTTCCATATTTTTTTTAAATATCGACCCCAGACTACCCCCAATAATCTTTGGCGAGTAAGTACTTCATTTTGAGTGGATGGCCATTTTCGACCACCATCTTGGATCCGCCATATTGAATACACTTTTTTCAAATTAAAAGTTTTTGTTATAGCCTATCATTTCCACCTAGATTTTTTCACTGGTTTCAATGCAGTTATCTGTTTTTCAAAACACTGACTAATTCTAAAAATATTAAGGTTTTAAAAATTTTTTATTTTAGCTCATTTTAACATTATACGTTGTAAAAATAAGCCCATATTCTCAGAATAAAGGTAGATAATGACAATTAACCACCAGCAGTGATTGTTATGCCATTTTCACGTGATTATGATAGATTTAGAATTTTTGGCCGCCATCTTGGATCCGCCTCTTTGAAATGAGGTAGGATGTTTCAAACATAAAAGTAGTATTGTTACCCATCAATTTTATTTAATTTTCCATCCGGAATTGAATGCCATTATCACTTTTGTGATATGATATTTCGTTTTTGAGATATCGCCATTTTTGTATTCATAATTTTAAAAAACTGCGATATCTAAAAAACTGATATAATAAAACAGATTATGGCATTACAGTCAGCATAAAATATAATTTAAAATGATGTGTCACAATACCTATTATATTTAAAATCACTTAGCTAATTTAAAAATGGCAAATCCAAGATGGCGCCCAAAAATTCGAATTCCGTCAGTCACGTGAAAATAGCTCAACATCACTGCTGGTGGTTAATTGTCATTGTCTAGCTTTATTATGAGATTATATGATATTTTCACAATACATAATGTTAAAATTAGCTAAAAGTAAAATTGTTAAGACCTTATATCTTGAAAATGAGTCAATGTTTTTAAAACCGGATTGCTGCATTGAAACCAGTAGAAAATTCTAGTTTGAAATTATGGGTCGCAATACCACCCTTTTTATTTCAAAAGATATTTTGCATCCAATGTGGCGGACCTAAGATGGTGGCCGAAAATGGCCACCCACTAAAATTGAAGTACTATTTAACAATGTTTGGGGGTAGTCTCGGACTGATATTTCAAAAAATGGGGTGAAGCGTTAGGGGAGGGGGACATTTAAAACTCACCCTGTACAACAACTGTGGTGTGTTTGGGACTCAATGTTTAAAAAAATGTTTAACAATGAAGCATTTAGTTTTCATGCACACATTTTCTGTGCATATCGCTTGAATTGGTATTTTTTTCTAATTTGTATACTCGCATACATTGAGTAACTTACCAATTCACCCATTTTTACTCACCAAGCAATGGGCTGGTGAGTAAAAAATTAGACTAGAAACATGTGAGTTGACAGAAAACAAGCTTCTTCTTCTCCTCAAGAGGAAATTACATTAGCTGTCATGGAAAAACATTCCAATTAGGTTATGTTTACTTTTTGATACTAACTATGTAAATAACTTCGGACAGCCTTTAAACTACTAATAAAATTCCCTAAAACTAAATTGACTTATAAATATACCTAATGATTCACAGCTATTTCCAATTTTATGTATTTTGTTGTACTAGAAATCGCCTGCTGGTCAAAATTAAACCAGAATTTTACCGTGGGTGTAGTTTTTACTCATTACTCCAATGAAACATCAGGCTGCATTTATTTACATGTTTTTGTTATTTTGCATCCAACAAGGCAACTCATAAAGCCTATGTTAATACAATTTCCAAAATTACAATTTCAAATTCATTGTTCTGCAATTTTCAAAATCCATAGTATAAATTATAATAGGATTTTGCGCATCTACAGAAAAACACTGGAGTTTTCTTACAGTGCCCACAGGATGAGAAAAAGGAAACACAAAATTTTCCTATTAATTATATAGATTTTGTTATAAGCCAAAATATTCATAATTTAGAAGTCCGTCGGGCGGATCCCTGAGGGACTTAATAAATGAGAATGGAACAGAAACCTTCCCAAGGGTACACAGGACAACTTCCTTAAGTTTCATAAGATGGACGGATTGGTTACGCATGAATGACTGAAAGCCAACAGACTTGAGACGTACATTCGATTTATATATACAGTAAAAACTAAACACTATAAACTTTTTTCATTCAATACCAGTGACCTTTTCAATTTAAACCTTTTATTTAATTAATTGTTTGTGAAAATTACTAGCCGTAACATTTAAGATAGTAGATTACTGTTATATCTTAGCTTGCAATCAACAGCTGTTAATACATATAAACTAATTTTATTCTTCCACAAAAACTGTATTGACTCAACCGTTGAAGGGCTGCGGGGCGAAGACCTTATAAAAAACGTAAATTCTATTACGGTAATCCCACACATTATTCCATTTAACTTGACACATAAATCTTGAAGATCGGTTCAGAAGTCACTGAGATCTTAGACTTTCAATTTCACTTTAATTTGTAGGAGAGGAGATGCAAAATTTGTATTTTAAAGAAAAATACACAATTAAAAGCTCTATTTATACATCAACAGAGAATGAAGTTCTTCCCGGCGATCATCTTCGAAGCGATACTTTGTAAATTGTTAAAGGAAACGCTTTATATATTCCTCATAGCAGGCGCTATAAAGAAGAAACGACCGAAGCACCTGTCGCCGGCCCCTCTGTAGGCTTCCTGAGAGAGTTCAATACTTCCAAACCGAACACGTAGACAACCCGACTAACTAAGGCCTGTTTATACAAAATATTTTAGAAAAAACATTGAACCTACTCTTTAATTTGCCGTTTTTTGTTGTTTTTTTTTTTAAGTCGGTCCCTTTTTTATCAGTCTCGATTAAATTTGTAGTGGGATTTTATTGACTAAGTTAATAAAGAGAGTAAAATGTTATTTATCTGATTTTATACATGTAGGGTTTACACTATGAAAATTAGAAAGACATTTTATAGAGACTTTAAAGTATTTAATAATATTGATTGAGTACATTCCCCTAATACAGCTGGCTTTCCCCTGATGCATCCATCCCGACATGCAATAAAAGATCCAACACTCCCATAATTTAAACTAATTGTTTCACGAACACTGAAAAATTGCCAATCTTTTTGGTGAGGAGAACGGTTGCCATTTTTTTTTGAAGATCTACCTCCCAGAAAAGCTATATGAGTATAAAAAATATTAATGAAAATGTCTGTATTCACTCAGGTCTTTAAGTACGTAATTCTTTAATAGCTGAATTTGGCCCGTATAAAAATGCTAATACAAAATAACGAAGAAAGTTATCCGCTACGTGTTGGCTATTTAGCCAAATTAAAATTATTGTTATCACGATACGGATGAAATTCTATAATAAAATCCAACGCGTGTTAATCTGATGTAATAATCCACACCGAGTGTTAATCGGAGAAACGCCGCCCAAGGACGTGTTTGTGTATTATTCAGTAGCGTTGGATTACCACTGCCTCCCGCAATGTATGTGGATTCTGTGGTTACTGTATGGTGTTATTCTAACAAATACCTGCCAGTCGCATAAATTACATATGAATGTGTTTCTACCTTAAGTAATACGACATAACCACAAACTTTACTATGAGTTACTTTCATAATCACATGACTTGTATTTTGTAGGCTATATCTAAAAAACCCATAAAACATAAAATCTGGAATGATTTGTCCCATGTTGCAGAGCAATGTCCTGAAATTTAATTACTACTGTAAAGTGTTTAGGACGTAATTAAATATCAGGGCCTTTTATCTTCCTTTTACTACTCTACTCTCATGAAATTTATTACAACAGAGAGGGCTCTTACTCACTTTTAGGGCAAAAGTTAATTTCACGATGTACAATTAGTTTTGTAAAGTGTGACCAGCAGAAAATTTTGAAACCACAATACAGGCAATAATTTGTATAAATTAAGAAAAAAAGTATTTTGGGGCCCGTCCCGGTAAAAGAATAATAATAAGTTAAATATTTAAGGCATTAATAAGTATAAGGGAAGAAGACATATCGGATCGTATACAAGTTTTCATTAATTCATTAATTTATATATTATAATATATATTATATATTAACGCATAATAATGTAGCATAAGATATTATCTGGCTATTCATAGCCAAGGGCGCAGATACAAATAGTTAGGAAAGTGTTTTAGGATAATTTTTTTTTAATAAAACCTTGTAAGTAGGATCAAATGACATCGCCCAGTCCACCCATTATACTAATGTAAATTTTTGCATTGGGTTTACGGACAACTTGGGCCACGTTAATTGACTCGGACTATACAGACCCTTAAGAGTCGTTAATTATGGCCTTTAAGCAGCATTTTTAACTTAAGATCTCTTTCGTTTGTAGGCTGTACTATGGAACTCGATATCATTTTATTAATGTATACAGCAATTTAATTATTGGAGAATCAGAATAAACTGCTGATAAATTTTTAATCTTCCATACCTACTTATGCAAATTTGGGATCATAAACATTTTGCATGCATTAACCACAAACAATACATTACTGCAACTGAAAATTAATTTAATTTTTTTTGTATTTACTCGTTTTGAGAGGATAGGCCTAAAAACAATAAAAAAATGGTTGCCATTTTAGAAATACAATGAAGTAGGGGCTTGAACCCTCAAGTTTGAAGTTCATAGTTAAGTAATGCAGCTTAATAAGTTATGAGAAATAATTATATGTAAAATCTTCATATCAGACTCTTCCGCTGTCTTTCTTTAGGTTCCCAACGTAAGTACATTTGCAAGTCACGTTCTTACAACAAACTTATTGATCATAATCAACTTCTTTATTGAAGAGTCTATTAAATCCAAAATTTAACCTCCTAACAAAGCAATATCGCTTACAGATATTCTCAAACCCAGCTCAAATCTGATTAGAAAGGAATTTCAAAGAAAACCGATTCAAGACGATTTTGCCCGATCCCTCCAGGTCCGCACCAAGGTTACTGTGCGGCAACAATCCGAAGATGAAACTGGTCTGGCCGACACGTAGGTCGAAAAAGAACAAAAAGTGTATAGGAGAGCTTTAGTCAGCGTTGAAGGTAAAAAGCTCAGGTCGTTTGTACTTTACGGTGCGTGCAAAGTGGATTATTTAAAGCCTTCTCAACGATGAAAGGTGTACGTTCGATGTAAACGAGACTCGTTTAAAAAAGTTATTTTGTCTATTCGTTTGTTGCAAAAATAATTTTACAATACCGATACTTGAACTTTAAGTTTCGTTAAAGTTATGTATATGCAGGCAAGATAAAAGTACAACAAAGGTTGTGGATTCAATAAACTCTATTTTTGTTTACTCAAAGGACTACCCTATTTTGGCTCCAAGCCTAATGTTTTGGAACTGTAGTAAATTTCATTTCCAGATTTATCATGCAACAGATTTTTTTTAAATTTCAATATTCCATACAGTTTCGTGATGAATATCTAGTGGAATGTTATATTATAATTACCTACTTCCAATATTAGCTGTATATACATATTATATTGTAAAAAGTAAAATCAGAAACTAGCCGCAAAAAACTTTACCTAGAAATAAAAAACTCATTAACTGATTTGTAATTAAATAATATAATTTTTATCACAACTAAAACTCCTTATTTATTTTAACTATTACTTTATTTAAATATTACTTAAATATTTACTTATTCGAATATTGAACTAATATTCACTCTCAGTTGGAATGCGCCCTAAATAACCAAAACCCACAGGAATTTATATTTAGCAATCGTGGCGATAAATGTGTTCGAATGAACGCCTGGTGGGGGTGGCTGGTGAGGGGAGGGGTAGATTGGAGCAGAGGGAGGGGGTGGAGGAGGGGCGGGAGGGGAGGGAGGAGATCAATATAGCGCTGCGGCCACCTGTAGCTCGCCCGCACCGCCACTCATAACTACATCTGACTTATTCGCGATGTGATTTTTATTCAGTCTACAGGTTTGCAAACTTACAGACTTGCAGTTAATCTCCAACCTCCTTTACCTCCTTACTTTTGTACATTTTTCAATCTGCATGTTTGCGAACTTGCAGTCATTCCCCAACTAACTTTACCACCTTACCTTTTTACTTTTTTTTCTTCAGGTGGCTTCACCCAAAATTATAATTTGAGAGGATGTGGGTGAAAGAATGGATTTAAATTCGGTTGGAGTTGTTATATTTTGATTACTCAAAATCTAATAATATATCCTCCACACCTGACTTATTCGCGATGTGATTTTTATTTAGTCTACAGGTTTGCAAACTTGCAGTCAATCTCCAACCACTTTTAACAACTTTTTTTACTACATTACCATTATTTTCATTCCTCGTGATTCACCCACAGAACTGATTTTATCACCTGAAATAAGTTTAAGTTGGTACCTTGTGGACTGTCATCAATTCAACTTAAGTAAAAATCATACTTTAGTTTTAGCATTCATGGTGCTATTTTTGAGGAATTGTTTACAATAATTCAATTCAATTTAAAACATTAGGGTCGTAAAAATATTAAAAACTCTTACATTAAATCAGATATTTAATGTTTTGTGGACCACTAATAGGTTATGACTTAAAAAAATTGAAAATGACACCAAGAATGCCAAAACTCAAGTAGAATTTTTACTTCTACATGTTTATTTTATGTTAACCCAGAAGGTATGTAGCCTTGTTTTAGTACCATTGTTTTTTTTGTTTTTTTCCCCCAACTGTCCGACGCCATAAGTCAAAAAGCTCGTTCGGCGATCTAAAGACAGCGAGGCACCGTAGCGGCAATAGTCACATAGGCCAGCCAGAGATGACCACTCATGATGGAACAGTGGTCACCCGCCGCCGGAGCCGCTGGGATCGAACCAGCGACGTTTGATACACAAGACCAACGCTTTACCTCTAAGCTACTGGTTCGGTAATATTTGTAGAAGCTTCTAGTGTATCTGGCTTTACCCAGATTACTGAATTATTTATAGTCTAATTGGGTGAAAATTATGGATTTTAATTCCGTTAGAAATACTATGATATTTTAATAACTCAAAACTTAATAGTCCAAACACACTACCATTATTTAATAGACGGTTCTGGTGTACCTTGATCCGATTGATTTATGAACGATTTATAAGTCGAATTTGGTGAAAGTTTTGGATTCAAATTACGGTAAGAGTATTAATATTTGAATTCCTACTCTAAATCTAATATTCCAACCTATTATTTCGTATTGTATAGACTACTGATGTATCTGGCTTCACCTGGATTTCTAAATTACTTATGAGCCGAATTGATTGAAAGTTACGGGTTAAATTTCCAGTAGGTGTTTTAATGTACTTAAAACTTAATATCATCTTAATATTCTAATAATTATTGAAGTACACAAAATATAAAATACAAAAATTAGGCCTAACTGAGTTTTTTTTGCATTTCGGCATCTAACTTTGCAAAAAACACTTGGAATGAAAAAAGACAGTATATGCCAGTAATCTACCTCCAGGGAAATGGACAAATCTTTAATGGAAAAATTACACCTCATTTTACCCAGTCCCAAGTAGCATGGAAATTATTTTTAATCGATGAAAAGTTATTTCCAAAGATTTTAAAATGTATTCAAATTTAAAATCAACCAAAAGAATTTTATAATAATTTTAAAATTAGTTTTAAATCATTTTGGAATTTTTAAATATTTTAATGTTAAAATTATTTGTAAATTAATTACAAAATTGTTTTTAAAGATCTTAACATAATAAATCCACACGGCGGTTTAAGTGTTTTTAAATCACTTTTAAATGTCGGTAAAATTATTCTTAAATTATTTTAAATCGTTTAATTCACTGTGGTTAAATTGTGTTAAAATGTATTTTAAATTTGTTTGTAATAACCTTTTAATCATTTTATAAATATTTTAAAACATATTTTATTTAAAATTTAAAAACAGTTGAAAAAAATTATATTTGAATTCTTAATTATTTGAAATAGTATGAAAATAACTTTTGGGTTTGTTTTTAATTATTAAAAAATATTTGTAATCTTTTTTTATGGAAAAATTTTTATGGGATGTGTTTTAAACAGATTTTAAAAGTAGTTACATAATTGCCGAATTTTGTTTTAAAGTTTTTCAAACATATTTTTAAACATTTTTTACATCATATTTTCAATGATTTAAAAAAAATTAAATTGTTTATAAATAGTTTTAAACAAATTTGGTTGATGCTTTATATGTTTTAAAATTATTTTATATCAGTAACATAACTGCTTCGCAACTTTTTAAAAGTATTTAAAATTGATTTCAAATCTTTTTTTACAAATTGTTTTCTTAATTTAAACATATTTCAACATATATTATTTAAACGATGATAAACCAAAGTGCCATCTACATATTACATTTTAGGTAATTTTCCCATTTTTATACTTTAACAAATGAACTATCAAGACAGTTATTTTGTAGTAGAGGAATCGATTAATTTATATATGAAATAAAAATTACTGGACATTTACTAATTAAGCAGTACGAAAATTACTGATAAACTTAAGTATTTGCAGCTAGCTATTGTATGACGCCGAGTTTAGTCAGGGAAATGTGCGTTAAAAATTACTTGTGGACTACCAGTTAGGTATTATGTGGTTTAGATTGAGGGGGTGGGTTCAGTGTGCTAAATAACAGTTGGGCGCGGCGGTGTCCCTTTGTCACTAACGAGAACCGAGAAGGGATTTTCGCTCGCTCCACAGAAAACCGGTCCGAGTGTGTGCCGGTAGGGCGGGGGTGGGATATCAAGGGTAGGTAGCCATATTTGTTTACCTTCATTCGAGCTACGTTGTCACAAGATTTCATTCGTGCCGTGCTCGGACTGCGGTCGCTTCGGTTGTACTCAGTTCGAATCAGTTCCATGCAAGTGGTAGATTATAAGTTATCCAGTGTTTGTTAACCTAATTAAGTTTTGTGAAGTTGTTGCTGACCAATTTAAAGAGGCTTAGTTTAGTTCCAGATTGAGAAGCAACAGCAATCTGAACAGGTGAGTTTTATAGATTCTTCATTTTAAAACTTAAGCTATTAAAAGGGATTGTCTTCTTAGAGAAACTGTATCGATAATTAATTTGATTGGATATGCAGATGAAAAATGAAACCAAATATCTATTATCTTCATCATAATTTTTTATCTAACATTAATATATTTTTAAATGTTTAGTACAGTATTAGTAAAGTATATTGTTTTTTATTGTTTACTATAAATGCATGACTTTTTTAAGTTTGTCATAGGCTAGGCTTGAGTAATTTTAAGACTGAAATAATTCAGTTTACATCTTCCATTTGAATGATCAATGTTTCTCTTGGGAATCAGGCCTAGTTATTTGGTTGTGACTAAACTTATACCAGTACAAATTTCATAACATATTGCAATTTGTCTAGATAAATATTTCCAAAATTACTTATTCTTATAGGGTGGTTGAGGAACTAAATTAAATACTGCTTTTACTGTAGTAGTACGGTATGGAGTGATTTGTTTTTAACAGGAAAAATTAATAGCATAACAGAGTTCCAGAGTGCATTGAGTTAGATTGATCGACATCTAACAGAGAACGATTAGACAGCTATAGGCCTAACTTACCAGTTAGTTATGGGTGGGTTCACGGGGGTTACAAGGGGTGCACCGCTCCCTCAATATTTCGGGTTAGTTAATTAAGCTACCGGTATGCCTATACCTCTAATTTTTTTATAAGATTGTCTAAAAATTAGTTTAGTCTGCATTTGGTAACAAGTAACTAAATCATATAATTTAACCCATAAACCCGGCTATCAACCGTCATGTTTAGAGGGAGAGAGAATGTAAATTTTCTAAACCAATACAGTAGGCCCCCTCTTAAACGATTACTTTAAACGACGATCGGCTTATCCTCCCGTGCTGATTAAATATCAAAGATCGTTTTAACCGAACCTGTTTTAGAACAGTTCGGTTTAACTCAAAGTTTAACCGCCCTTTTCTATTAATTATGACATTTCCGTTTCCATACTCGGCGATGGGAACGTTACGCTCAACTCTACAATGTGGTTACGGGTTAAAATATTTTGAATACACCATTTATTAATTTATAAAAACGTACAGTAGATGCATTGCCATCAATACCGCGTTACAAAATATTTGGAAAACGTATATGAATATTTTATTAAAGGTGTTTACATAAGAACATTTTTAAACACGTCTACTATTAAGTTTATAAAAAGGTTTTGTTTTGACCGTGTTTTGGGGGTTATTTGTGGCATTTCTACTGTTTTAATTTTGGAACCTACTTGTTTCAAAAACATTTTGATATTATGAAGGGTACGTTGCAAATGTCCCAATTTCATATGTCCCAAACTATGAAAATATTAACATTTTCATTTGTCCCACGTTTCATTTGTCCCAAAATTCTTATAACATAAGAATTGTCATATGTCCCAATTTCATTTGTCCCAAAATTACTCTTCAGTTGTAATTTTCATCTGTCCCAAAATCATATGTCCCAAATTATTTTAATAATAAAATTTGTCAGATGTCCCAATTTCATTTGTCCCAAACTGTTTAAAAAACGTAACATTTTTTAAATTTTCCTTTGTCCCAAACTTTATTTGTCCCAAAATAAGTTACAATAAATATTAAATATCAAGAGTATCATTTGTCCCAATCTCAGATGTCCCAACACATTTTATTTAATATAAATCTGTATTGCCATACGTCCCAATGCCATATGTCCCAAAGTACAGTCAGTGCCAGGAGTACGTAGGTGTAGCGCGTTTGCCGCTTGTTTTTTGCAGGCATTAAGTTTTCTCAGATAATAGTAGTAGATGAATTGTAACTGCGCTGACACGTTTTGAAGAAGACACATTTTGTTAGACGACAAATAAATGGTTTTAAATATATAATTTAAATCCAATCGCTAAAACTGTAGAACAAGAACATCCTGGAGTATACAAACACCATCTGGTCTTGGCCTTGGTAGGCTATCTACAGAGTGCTTTTCTGTCAACCACGGCCACCTATTTATTGGATAGTAAGGTGACCACACTTCCCGTTTTGAATGGGACAGTCCCGTTTTTTAGCGACTTGTCCCGTTGACTCGAAGAAAACGCTCGAGACGACCCCATATCGGCATATTTTGTGGGAAAGTTATATACTAAAAAACGTTTGTAAAACTAATGACAGCGACCCTGGCCGTTCTACTGGACCGATGTAAATGCGGGTTGTACCTAAATTAACACGTAGACTACGACTACCGGCCGTCACAGTGCCGGGTACATGGTGCTGCTTTGGCTGTGGGAGGGAACGTGTTAAGGTTATCGGCCCTATAAGTGCAGGTTTTATGTGTATTTTGAAAATATTTTTTCGTCATACTGCTTCAAAAACAGCAGCTTTTGACACCTGTGTTGGGATTCAAAAGTTGTTCTTTTTAGTCCTTGGATAATAACATATGATTTGATGATCATTATTTTGCTAGGACCAAAAGAATCATTGTTGATGATACTTTTGATTCGAGGTAAATAATTGAGCAATCTTCATTCGATTACAAATAATCTAAACATTCATCATTATTGTACATCAGCGTCGATGGTGAGCTATCGATTGGATCGGGAGTGGTTATAAGTTATTATATTTAATTGCAATAATTCATTGTTGCATTTCTGCACTTTTGTCGGTTTAATCAATTTGTGAAACTCGCTTATTTCACCAATCAATTATTGCATCCGTTTGATAAAATGTATCTCAATGTACGTAAAATGTGAACATTACGAACCGATTGAGTACATTGACTTTGCCTGTAAAGTCAATTACAACACAGGCTCATCGTGTTGTGTTTGGGTTCGACTTTGTCAGGCCCATACATAGGCCTGATTTGGTTCCAAAAATCCCTTATTAAATGAGATTTTTTTCAAAGAGGTGGCCATATTCATATAGCGCATAAGTAATAGCTGTAGACTATAACCAATTATAATTTGTACAATATACATTGCCAATTTACTGGGACTTCGTGGTAAAAATAGACTGTTTTAACATGTCCATCAAGAAATGAGCTAAGCAATAACAGAAGAACAGTTCAGTAATATTTTAGGTGATTCAAGTCAACAGCAAAGTGAACTGGAGTGGAGTATTATAATGATACACTACAACTGTTAATGAATTAATCAAAATCAAACATAGAAGACAAAAATATCAACTGAAAAGTTTGAAATAATTTCTTTTTGGTAAAAAACCCGACTCTAAATGCTCTAAAATGGATGAAATAATTTTTAAGTCAAATTTTGTAATATCCAAACTCACGTATTTCAAGTCAGCGCGGCTATATATTAGCTCTAATAGCTCGAAGTTTTAGTA
Source organism: Flexamia atlantica (assembly GCA_035578135.1). NCBI lineage: Eukaryota > Metazoa > Arthropoda > Insecta > Hemiptera > Cicadellidae > Flexamia > Flexamia atlantica. The sequence goes on along the minus strand of JAQJVK010000008.1, from coordinate 25,966,645 downwards.
ACGTTTGAATTACGTATTTATAAAAATAGAGTAATTTATTGTATGGTCATGCTCTATACATTTTTAGAGCGTTTAAAGTATGTTTTTTAGCAAAAAGAAATCGTCAACAGCTGATGTCGTGGAGTGCTGTTGCTGTTATCAATGGGACGTGACGGTGATAAGGGAGATAGTGCTGCTCTCTGTATAAAAATAGGAATCTGGGCGAACTACTGCTTGTTTAGACGCATTCTGTCTCAACACATACACGGTTAACCGTGTATCAATAAGTGTAACATAGATTTGATAGAATACTTCATCTGTGTCTCTGTTAAATACGCACCTATGAGGACATTTTAAATCAAGTTCCAGAAACATAAGATTTATTTCTCCTTTTTCAAGGTGTTAAATGACTGGGCTAAAGTATAACATATTAGCAATGTTCGTTTACGTGCCTTCATCTGGCAAAAATTTATAAGCCAGAGAAAACATACTTATGTTCACTAAAGTAGAGCAGACTGAATAGGGCGGGCGGCAAAAACTGTAAACTCATCTAAACTCATCATATTGTCTGCTAAACCTCAGCTGAAATTACTAAATAAAGTGTTTTTGTTGAACTGTCAAAACTATGTTTACGTTTTTCACAGCCTTCTACATGTACATTTGTACGTCACGGCACCGGACCAGAATTGTACCGCGTCGTGAGTATAAAGCCTGGTCCACACGCTACGATATATTGCACCAATCTGATCGTTATCGACCACATCGTAACGATGATCGGAGCGTGTGGACGGGAGATCGTTGCGATATGTCGGAGTTGGACGGTTGATGAAAAATTTCATCAATCTGGCAAAGATATCGTAAGGTTGCAACGACAGGTTGGAGCGTGTGGACATTGCTCCAACTTATCGCAGCGATCACCCGTCCAAAACAGTAAACAAACAGTGAGTGTTCCCACGACCGGAGTGCAGGAAGCAGCTAAAGCATGGCTGAAGCCTCTCGTGAGTTTTGGCGGTCAGTCGCTCATGGGGGGATATTGATTTTCGCATAACTGTATCCAGTTTTTTTTATCAGAGGAGAAACTAAGTTTAGCAATTCAACGTAGGAGTCTTCTGTCATTCTCAAATAGTTTCGCCATTCGTTCGGTTCATCCCTCAATTCCCTCAGCAGTCTCACATGCGAAAACTGGCTTCTCTTGAGAAGCCAAGAACGACACCACTTACTTCTTGGTTTGCGTCGTCCCTTTCTAGCTACTCTCACCAAACATATTACATAAAGTGACCACAACAGTGCTTCTTCCATCTTGATCACAACTGAGGAAAAACCGGGAAAAACCAACAAATGGCGAAGGAAGTTGGTGCTAAAATCGTTGCGTGTGGACACAACGTCAATCATCAATTTATCGCACCAATTTGTTGGTGCAATCAGATCGGTGCAATTTATCGTAGCGTGTGGACCCGCCTTAAGGAGTATAAAGACCGAATAAGTTAGTGATGCCAAGTGCCAAACAAAATAAAACTAAAGAAATATTTCTCCGAATAATATCCACTGACTGACTGAAAGGTAGCCCGGAAGATTTTTTTCTTAATAAATTTTTCAACTGCCCGCTGCAGTGATGGGGTTCCGGGATTTATACAGAAAAATATAATTCCCGCGTGGCCGGGGCCTCTCAGGGGCCCCCTGGGAGCCGTGGGCCTGGGGCAAACTGTCCCCGTAGCCCCCCCCCCCAGCTCGTGGCGGCTCTGCATGGACGTGTGAATAAAGATAGGATTGGCTCTTGCCCACAGTAACTAGAAACTTGCTATAACTTGCCTATCTCGTCGACCTCTCGGTCAATGTTATTTATTTTGCCTTCATTAACTCTAAATAAATATGCCACACAATAAAACGCACGTTGTTACTCTGGTGAAGAGCCCAACGAGAACTACAAACAGTGGTTGTAAATAATCTAATTTTATGTAAAAAGGTAGGCAAGAAATAAGAAATACGAAAGTTAAGATAAGAATTATTTTAATTGTCTGCTTCTAAGAACTGGCCTGGGAACGCAGCTGAAAAGATAGCAGGCGTCTCCTCAGCTTCAATTGCGATAATACTTAAACACTTTACTCTTTTCTATACTGTAAGTAATTTCTTGTAACTTCTCTTTGATAATCTAAGAAAACCCCCGTTGCAGCTGACCTGCATACTCAGCGAATTTCAAATGTAAAAAAACATACTTTAATACAACATAATGCGATTTCACATGTTTTTCTTAGTTCCATAAGAATAACATGGAGAATGAGTATGCAGGTTTGCTGCAACAGGTCCATTAAAACTGGGTGGTTTTAATTCAATGTTTAGTAGATCAGAACTAGAAGAAACCATATATCAAGTTTTATCAAGATATGTCAAAAATAAGGAAGATATAGCATTTATTTTATTTCCCATAAGGATAACATGGGGAATGAGTATGCAGGTTTGCTGCCTCATAAATGGAAATTTTGGGGGTTTTAGACTAAAATACATTATATCTCATCTAGATGAAGCCACAAACCAAGTTTTATTAAGATATGTTCAGTAATAAGCGAGAGATATGATTTTACTTATTCCCCATAAGGTTAACATAGGGACAGGGACAACGTACTGTGTTTACCACTTTCAATATCTCGGTAACCAATGGTCATGGAGCAATAATTCAAAATACTTAATTGTTTGTTTTTCGAGCTAAATTTAATGGTGCTGGCCAAAATTTGATTAATTTTTTTGTTATATGTGAAAAACTCAAAAAACCTATTTTTTGCGGGGTTTATCCCCCTTTACCCCTCCTCCCAGTGGTCCAATCGGGCTGGTTTACGAACTCGTCCAATTGATTACCACTTTACATGTCTGTACCAAATTTCATTATGATCAGACCATATTTACGGCCGCTATCGTGCTGACAGACACACACATATATGTGAATATATATTCACAAACGTGCAGGGTAAGGCGGCCACTTGTATATACCCCAGGAGAGGCGGCCAGGGGGACCCCCCATATATATTCTTAAACTATATCCTCTATGGAGATTTTTTTGTTGTACACGTTTCTTTTAATGTTTCCGCACCTATATATATCAGTTTGAAACTTCTTCTTCAACAATTAAAAAACACTTATATACGTCTCAGAGCCCTAAAAGGCGGCCAGGATATATTGCAGGGTTAGGAGGTCAGTGTATATATATACGTCTCAGAGCCCTAAAAGGCGGCCAGGACATTTTACCGTAATTCTCACCCTTGTGCACTTTTCATGCACTTAAGTGTCTATGACTGCCGTAGGTTGGAAATGAGGAACGCCCCAAAGCAATTAATCAATTTATATGTCTAAATGTATGTTTTTGCACTTTTCCAGTCAAATGGGCTCATTTTTAGACTTAAAATATGTTTAGTTTAGCCCCTATGCACAAAAAGTCGGAAAAACTAAAGATATTCTTACTCTTACTTAATTTTAATGCTAGATAAAATATTACCGTCTCAAAAAATTTAAAAAAATGCGGGGAACAATTTTAGTCCAGAGACATTTTACCGTAATTCTTACCCTTGTGCACTTTTCATGCACTTAAGTGTCTAAGACCGTCGTGGGTTGGAAATGAGGAACGCCCCATAGCAATTAATCAATTTATATGTCTAAATGTATGTTTTTGCACTTTTCCAGTCGAATGGGCTCATTTTTAGACTTAAAATATGTTTAGTTTAGCCCCTATGCGGAAAAAGTCGGAAAAACTTAAGATATTCTAACTCTTACTTAATTTTAGTGCTAGATAACAAATTATACCGTCTCAAAAATTTTAAAAAAATGCGGGGAATAATTGTAGTCCAGAGACATTTTACCGTAGTTTTCACCCTTGTGCACTTTTCATGCACTTAGGTGTCTAAGACCGTCGTGGGTTGGAAATGAGGAACGCCCCATAGCAATTAATCAATTTATATGTCTAAATGCTGCTTTAAGCCAGCTTTTAACCCGGTGTATTTTTTTCTATTTACTCTATTATCTTTGTATGAAATAACTTGATAACTTATATCTAAATCCTTACGTTTATATTGTCTTATTACAACCATTTGCATCGCCTATTTCCTCGTCAAATTTTAATTAAAGCATATTTAGCTTTTTTTAACGTGCTTGTGTCAAAATGGTCATAGTCTATTGATATTGTAACACTATTCCTGCAAAATCTTCAATTCGTGTCTTCGCCTTTTAAAAATAATTGATTAAAATCTCTTAAAATCTCTTACTAAGGCAAATTTTATATATATAATAACATTATTTGTTGTTTATTATCGTCGTAACATATTATATGTGAAGTTACTCCGTGTTTCAGTATCACCCAAGACCAACCTCGAGTTCTACCGGGTTAAATGCAAATACCCGGTGCATTTTAAACCAGCTGTTTAAGTTTTGGGCGTCAAAACGTTTTATTTAATAACGACTATAAATAATATAAGAAAATGGTTTTCCTGTAAGTCGCCTTCTCGCTTTTTAGAGATAAAATTTAATTAGCTTCGGTAAAATCTTTTCTGGCCATTCACGCAATGAAAACCACCGATGAATTTATTTATGCGACAATGAAGGAAACTTCTTAAATAGTTCCCTGCTCTACAGGAAAATATCATCAAATATGCACGAACATTTGATGTTGTATTTATAGCTTCTGTGAAAAGTTTAAAACTCGGTATCGGTGTAGATCGACGAGTGTATGAAATTTATCAAAATCTATTCCTCCCTTTGAGAATTAATCAGTGAAATCCTAAATGTCGGCTTAAGCTCCCAGTTTGATAGTTTTTTCACAGCAATTTTATACGATCACAACTACACGAATGAGTTTTGGGTGATAGCTAAGTGATTCCATGCTACCGAGGAAATCACTATCGCAAATGTTGGTGAAATCTACTGTCCTAATGATGTTAACCTTTACTTTTAACCTCCTATTGGTGTTAGCTTCAGTTTCTTGCCTCATCTTGCATTCCCTCGCCACTTTTTTCGCCCGATTCCAGATTTAAATCTGGTGTTCATATTGCTTTCTAGAACCCTGGGGACAATAATACATTCCTCAGTTGTATTCTAACTAAACATTTCCACTCAGTCTGCAGTTTGTTCGTGTCCGTTTACTTGAGAGAATAACGGGACTTTTTTGGTTTGTATTGGGTTTTGTAACATTATAAAACAAACCCATAATCTGTAAGTCTTCAAGTTGGAATCTTCAAGCTTCATTTCTGTGATCTGTCCCGGTTCTTGGAGGGAATATTGTGTCTTGGCACTCTAGTTTCAAACACCATATTTACACTCCTGTCGTGGTCTTCAACATCCACAACTTTGAGCCTGTATATTCACAAATCACTCTGGCATTAATAAATAGCTCCCTCAGCTGAATTCGAATATAAATCATTGAAAAAATTCCGACGCTACATACGTTCAGATTCCTCATAGCTAGTCGAGATTGCTTCCACATCATCTTTTATGTAAACTGTAAGATTACTTACGAGATTATCATATTGTACGGTTTACATTCAATGAATTTCGACTACAGCAAACTTGGTAGGATGCAGTGGCGGATCCAGAGCATGAGTTCGGGGGGGGGGGGCAAGCAGGATTGCGTGGGTAACATCTGGGGGGGCCCTCCCCTGGAAAATTGGCGAAAATTTGAACTGAAAACTCGTGTTTTTAGGCAATCTAGAGACAGAAACATGCTAAATTTTCAATTTAAATTAATTCGTTTTCATTCAATTTCAGTTTTTTAATGGATTAGTTTATATACCGTATACTTGTTTAGGTAATTAGGGAAAAAGTCTTGTTTAGAGGTTCAAGCCTTAAAGTTATTATTTACAATACTTTCTCCAGAAAACTTAAATTAAAAAAAAACAATAAGTCCTAAGTCGAGCCTTCTTTTTCCAGTTTTTCCTCCCTTGGCATAACGCTCGATTATATTATCAACATTCACCTCAATAAGACAATGTATGTATAAAAAACATAATCCGTTCTACCTCTCTTCAACCATTCTTGTCCGTTGCCACGATTTAACTAGCTTTACATTTGCCTTTTATCAGTGATCGGCAAATACTCGCGATCGTTTTTCACAAGTCAATAAAAACCGCATTTTTCGAAAAATAAATTAAAAGTGCAGCAATCTGTGATTTACCAGTAGAATGTTTTAAAAGCATTACCATATTTCCAATTGTCAACACAGTAAACTGAGCTTTGTAAAACTTTGATGTATAGTGTCACTGTTCCAAAACTTTAGCTCTTTTCTCTACTTTAGTGAAGCTCTTTTTTAAAATTCTGAGGCGTATTGACAAATCTACTTAAATATTCCTTTTATTTGACACATCAAACGTTCAAATCCGTCCAGCCGTTGATGAGTATTGATTGTGATAAGAAAACCGCTTGCAAATTAATATATGGATTAATAATTAAATAAATAAAGTAAATAAAATTATTTAACATTGTTTGAATAAATATAAGCAATAACAATATATAAATTAATGATAAAATTGATACAATTAAACATCATTAGTTAGTTTTCAACATAACAGTGGTTTTATCATACACAAATTAATAGCTGAAGTGTTAAATTAATATTTTAAACTAAAACTATTAAGGGTCTAACATGTTTCAGTATTAGTCAAGTGCCTGCATAAAACTGACAGCAAACTTGCTACACCCACTCACTCCTGGCACAGACTGTACTTTGGGACATATGAAAGTGGGACATTTGCTATGCAGGTCGTTATTAAAAAAATTACATTTGGGACATCTGAAATTGGGACAAATGAAACTTTTGTTATTTCATATTTATTTTAGCTAATTTTGGGACTAATGAAGTTTGGGACATATGAAATTTTAAAAATTTAGTGTTATTTTAGAGAGTTTCGGACATATGAAATTGGGACATTAGACAAATTTTATTATTGAAATAATTTGGGACATATGAATTTGGGACAAATGCATTTTTTTATACCTTCTATATTTCGTAAGATTTTTGGGACAAATGAAATTGGGACACGTGAAAATATTGTAATTGGGACAACTGAAATTGGGACAAGTGAAAATGTCAATATTATCATAGTTTGGGACAAATGAAATTGGGACATTTGGCATGCTCCCATTATGAGTAGGCCTACCATGGTAAAAAAATCATCAATAAAAAATGCTACATAAGTCTGTGCATAGTAAGGTCATGCCGTCTCCATATCAAAACTTATGTTCACCTGTTAGAACTCAGTGAAAGAATTACTAGTTAAACATAAAGGGTTTCGCTGTTCGCTGTTAACAACTTTTGAAAATTTTGGCATTATTTTTTGATTAACATGTATTATAATGATATAAATGAACAAATTGAGGCATTGAGCATTAAAATTTATTTCCATATGATGGGTCATAACAATACCCTTAAATCGAAAAATTTGGATACAAAATGGCGGATCCATGATGGCAGCCAACAATTACCTCCCTGTTAAAAAGTAGTCTTGACTATCCATCAATGCTTGGCGGTGGTCTGGGTTTAATATTTGAAAAAAATTTAAATGGTTTGCCATAGGACACTTAGTATTTTCAATCAACTTGATGTTTCAGATGTCGTATTGAAAAGGTTCCCCTCCTCAGTCAAAAGAAAGGTGGATAACAGCATAAGTCGCTGGCTGGCTCAAACTCAGCTCAAAATGAAATAGCGAGTAAGGTAATTATTAATAAAGTTGTATTTTTTTAAATTTGATATGTTGAAAGTTCGTTGACAAAGCCAAACGAGTTTTAAAAGAGCAGCTCATAAATAAATAGCAACAAATTATGGGTTGAAATTCACAAAAGTTTAAACGTAAATGCTTATATTAAAATTAAAAAAGTTAATTATTAAAGATTGGAGTTTTTTTTGGAATATTTACATTCGGTATTGTTTTATAAAAGCAAAGTTAGTTTCATTACAAAAACTAATTTTGTAATATTAATAAAATGGATGTAAATATATCGATCTGTTTCTCTGCCTATGGCAAATTTTGGTTTCCCTGCAAATTTTGAAACTACGGGTCCATTAAGGCATAATGTTAAATTATTCCAAGGGTTCACTACAATTACGGAATATATCATTAAGGTTCTCATTATAAATAACTACGCATGAAACCATTGTAAACGTAAGAAATTTCAATGAATTGTTTTTTTAAAGTTTTTTGTACCTCTGCGTTCATTACAATACATCTACTTTAGTATAAATAAATCTTGTAAGTATATATATAAACTCAAAGATGTGTTTAATGCAATAAACACAATGCAAATCTTCTTGTGTTTCTTTATCCAATATAGAGTATTAGGAAACCCGAGCTGAGCATGGTAATAACACATTTTTATCCCTTTACAGATTTATGTTCTTTACAATTAAACTAAACTTAAAGGCAGGCAATAAAACTTTAAGCCATAACTATTTCACCTAGATTCAATTAAATTTTAATATCCTAATATCCTCGGAATAATCAATGTATTAGAAGGTAATAATTACATTTTTACCAACTTTATACTAATACCAAGAAAACAGTTAATTTTACCATTAACGTTCTGTGCAGTTTTTGGTAACTTCAAAATTGTGTTAAAACCAACAATTCTCTGTTTCCAGCTTGGAGCATCAGGAGGATGTCCATGACGAGAATCATGAAGAGAACATCAACACTGAGAATCTGATCAACAACTACTCTTGAACCTTTGTATATATTATTACTTTGTGAATATAGATTTTTGCTTTTAATCAAGTTTTATTACTTAATTAACCTGTTTTAATACATTGTCACTATCACTTTATTATCTGTCAGTTGTAAGTGTAAAAAATGTGTTCTATACAATTTCTATACAAACTATAAATAGTAGTTTATGCAACGATTGTATTCTGAAGGCCATTAAGTGTCGAGTGAGATGGAAAATATAAAACTACATATGGTTTTAGGTTTTGTAATGTACCTTTTTGTGGTGTAATATTGTAATTGGTGTTTATTGCAATGGTAGTAGATAAAATTTTTAAAATATTTTTTAACATTATACAATTGTTTTAACACGAGTTCAAATATCAGTTTTAACGGTTATAAAATTGGTCAATCAGCAAATGTTTTGAAGAGAAATATTTCTGTAACTTTTATTAACAATTAAAATTTTTTTTATAATTTTACTACTGAGGCATAAACAAATTTATAAATAATTTTTTAATTAATTTAAAATTTGTTAAAACTAAAGTAAACAAATAAAGTAAACAACTCATTAAAATATATATAATGATTTATAAAATTTATTTCAGGATTATTTTTAATACTTTAAAATAGTTTTAACATATGTTTACACATTATTTTAAATGATTATAAAATTGGTCAGATAGGAAAATTCTTTGAAAATAAATAGTTTTAAAACAATTTTTAACAATTTACGAAATGATTATAACATTACTTAAAATTTGGTGTAAAACAAAATATAAAATAAGTTTTTAATAATTTGAACATTTTTTTAAAGTATTTATAACTAGTTTTAAAGTTATTAAAAATAATATAAATTGATCTTTAAGATTGATTTTAAAACAATTTGTAACATTTTAAAATTATTTTAACATAATTTTAAAACTCATTTTGAATGGTATTAAAATTGGTCAGTTAGGAAATTTGTTTGAAAAGAAATCATTTTAAAAACATTTTTTCAACATTTAAAATGTAGATGAAACTTATTTTAAAACTATTTTAGCCAACACAAATGCTACTTGGGTAGTGGAAAAACCATTAGGTAGCCACCTTCAGTCGTCATCAAACGCTTCTCGTATAGTTTAGGTTTATCGATTTGTGTGTTTTTCATGTTGCTACAAACATTGCATTCATTTTTGTTGCAACCCATAGGCTAATCAGTGAGTCTCATATTATTATGATAAGAGAATATACCTAAAAAACAAGGATGTTTTTTGTTTATATGTTATATTTCAAGTTTATGGACTTGGTTGGAGTGTTTGCTTTCAAAAGTTGTAACATTATGTAAAATTTCACAGAGAAGTTTTTTAAGAGAAGTTTTTTTAAGCCATACACGTCGTCCCAACTCAATTGGATTCCCAAGGAGATCCCCAGAGGCCCAAAATAGTCTCCATTTTAACCTTATGGAAATACATTACATAAAAGCTAACAACATAATTTACTATAAATCGCCAACTGGTCGAAATTCAGCCAGAAAATATTTGAGTTTAGTTTTAAATCATTTCTCCAATAAAACATGTGACTGCTTATAGGCCTACATTTTTTTGTTATACCGAAATCAACTTGGTATCTCAAAAAGCCCATGTTAATTTTTTTTATTTCAAATTTATTTTTTGCAAATTCTCAAAAACTATAGTAAACTATAAGGGATTGTGCACATCCACAGGAGAGTACTTTTCTAACGGTGTACTTAGATTTTTTCTGCGTTTTTCACATGCTGATCGAGGAAAAGGGATCACAAAAATCATGCTTGCCTATTAAATTATCGATTTATTTTAATTCTAGAACCATCATCTTTTGAGTAATAACTGTTAATTAAGGTCAGATTAAAGTAGTATTAGCTCAGCGTGATGATCTGGGGTTCACCCAGGGGACCTGGTTCAATTCCATGCAGGTTCGAAACTTACGGAGATCGAATAGGTGACGAAAGTTTTCGGTGCTGTCACTGACTGTTCCTCCTTGCCAAAGTCCGAATCCCTTTAAACTCGATTAAAACTTTCCTATTAAAATTTCTGCTCACATTTTACTAAAATTATTTGGCTTTCCTCTCAGAATATATCAGTACCCATCCATTTTTGAAATGTAGTTATTGACTTGGCTATATCTGGGGTAGGTAGATATACTTTATATACCGTTCACTACTACTTAAAAAAATCATGGCTACTTGAAATCGTTTTTATGTTGCTCAATGAGCAGCACAGTACAAATTCATCTGTTCCGAACTGATTTTTACGAAAATCCGTAGGGAACTACCAATAATTATATAATTTTGATTGAGAGATTTTTCAGAAATGTTTACAAAAAAGTGTAAGTTTTACACAACCAATTGTTTCAATTCCAGACAGTTTAATTAAAATGATAATCATCATTAGTTAATCATTAACCTTTGTTCAAGTAATTACAGTTCGCGCATTATATCTCCGGCTATGACCACTACGCTACTAACCGTGTCATATGATATTTTTAACATATGATATTAGTAAACACAACATTTGACAAGCAGCGGTGTTTAAAAAAATGTTTTCAGAAAAGTACCCCCTCTCCCCCCCGCACCATACAATCAGCTGACTCAGTCATAGCCGGAGATATAATGCGCGAACTGTACAGCTGGTACTCTGTATCACCCTACACAATTTTTCGATCATCAGATACTACGCTGAACGAGACAGGAACAAAGTTTATTTATAAAACGAAGATGTGACAAACGGATATAAACATCGAAGGCATTTCAGAGCTTTGACAAACACGTCAAGCATCCGGAACAAAGTAATCAACTTGCCTTCCTGCAGGTTAATTTTGTAAATTTGCATATTCCCTTTTCAAATCCCTATTTCCGATACAGCTATATTTATTTGTTCGACTTGATTTACATCACTTAAAGGAAAGTCAACAACAACTGTCGATTTTTATAGGATCTCCCTTTTTGTTATTTCATTTGGCTTGACAATGTAGTATAAGGTTTTTAATACTAACAAATGAGAGCAAAACCATTTTTGTCTTTTTTATTTGCTATTTTTGTGTTATAAAATAAATATTCCAAATGGTTGCTATTTATTTGTTAATGCATTTAATATATCTAAAAACCATACTATCTTTTTAAATGCTATCTCAAAACCATTGCTATGATCACAACTGTTCTTTCTCACACACCTCCTGCTTCTATATATCAACAGGCGAGCATAATTTTTTCAACTGTTGTGCATTGTTGAAATATCTTAGCATCAGAATAGTATATTACGTTGTCAGCCCGGTAAGTAGGCCTACAGTTGTATCATGCGATCATAATTCCCGTGCGATCCGCGAGGCGAGTGCGGGATTTTCATGCAAGTAAAATTAAACTTACCGGACGTGTGACGTACGATACTTTACATCATAGTACTCAGAAAAACATATTTGTTGATTATAACGTATTCCTTGCATAAACTTTTACGTTTCTCATTTCTTAAAACCTAGCCTACAATAAACAAACCAATATTTGCTACTACTACCAATGCTGCCACTACATTCTTCTGGCAGAAGTACTACTACTTTAAAGAAGTAATTAAGGACCAGAGCATTGTGAATTTCACAAGTGCCGAAGATCTGGCAGCATCGACGATGCGACTCATCGCGACCGCATGTGAGCAGTCGATGCCCGGAGCTTCCCGCCGCCACAGGAAGAAGCCGGTTTACTGGTGGACGCCTGAAATCGCGGAACTCCGGAGGAGATGCCTTGGTCTCCGACGAGCTGCGCAGCGAGCCAGGAACCGCCCTGATGCAAATGCCAGATCGGCTGAGCACAGAGCGGCCCGCCGAGAGCTCCGCGGTGCCATCAACCGGAGTAAAGTCAGGTGCTGGAAACAGCTGTGTCAGGATATCGACAACGACCCCTGGGGGACGGGCTACAAACTTGTAACCCAGAAGCTAGGGGCTCGCTCACCACCTGCGGTCATGGAACCACAAGCCATGGCCGCCGTCGTCGACACACTGTTTCCCAGCCACCCAGTTCGGCCAGTCAGGGAATTCGGAGAGGTAGGCGCCTTCCCAGCTTTCCGGGAAGAGGAACTCACCGCCGCCGTCCGATCCCTACGACCCAGAAGAGCGCCCGGTCCCGATGGCATTCCGGCGGAGGTGCTCAAGCTCGCTGCGGAGGTGAATCCAAGGCTTCTGCTCGACATGTTCAACGCGTGTCTGGCGGAAGGCGTTTTCTTTTCGTCGTGGAAGGTTGCCCGCCTTGTCCTTATCCCGAAGGCGAAGAGCACACCGGGGACCCCTTCTTCTTTCCGACCCCTGTGTATGCTCGATACGGCCGGGAAAGTGCTTGAGAAGCTCCTGCGCGTCAGGCTGACCGAGGCCATCGTCTCTGCGGGGGACTTGTCCCCGCAGCAGTACGGCTTCAGATCCGGTCGCTCTACCATCGACGCTATTCAGGAGGTAGTTGAGGCAGTGCGGAGGGCGGAGGACCACAACCACTGGTCGCGCCGCGTGGTCCTTCTTGTCACGCTCGACGTGAAGAACGCTTTTAACTCCGCCAGGTGGAGCGATATGCTGTGGGCGCTTGAGCATACGTTCCAAGTTCCCTCCTACCTCCTGCGTATGATAGAAGCGTATCTGTCAGACCGCGTTCTGTTGTACGACACGACCGAAGGTCAGCGGCGCATTCCCATCACTTCCGGGGCTGCGCAGGGGTCCATTCTCGGACCAGATCTCTGGAACGTGTCCTACGATAGCTTGCTGAGGCTAGACATGCCCGATGAGACCCGCCTCGTTGGCTATGCTGACGACGTCGCTGCCTTGATCGCTGCGAGGAACGTCGAGCAGGCAAAACTGAGGCTCAGCGTAGTAATGGCCAAGGTCAACGGGTGGATGCGAGATCACGGCTTGTCCCTGGCTACCAGTAAGACGGAGATCGTCGTCCTCACCAAAAAGAGGATAAACACCGTGTTCCCGGTGCAGATAGGTGACGTCACACTCGAGACTAAGCCTGCTGCAAAGTACCTGGGAGTCATGGTCGACAGCAGACTGTCTTTCGGCGAGCAGATCCAGCGCGCCGCCGACAAAGCCGCTAAGGGTGTCGCTGCCCTTGGTAGGCTTATGCCCAATGTCGGCGGTCCTCGTTCCTGCAAGCGCCGTCTGCTCATGACTGCCGTCCAGTCAGTCTTGCTGTACGGGGCGGAGGCATGGGCTCACGCACTCGAGAAGCGAGTCTTCCGAGACCGGCTTGCCCGAGTCCAGCGTCGAGGAGCTCTGCGGGTCGCTTCGGCCTACCGCACAGTCTCCGAGCCTGCTGTGATGGTGATCGCCGGAGTCATCCCCGTCCTCTTCCTCGCGAGGGAGAGGCAGGCGATTTACCGGAGGAGGCCTGAAGTGGGCCGGGAAACAGCTGCCAGGGAAGAGCGCGATCGCAGCTTCGACTCCTGGCAGCGCGACTGGGAAGCCGAGCCGAGGGGACGTTGGACCTTCCAGCTCATACCATCCGTCCGACCATGGGTGGAGCGGCAGCACGGCGAGGTCGATTACTACGTGACCCAGTTTCTTTCTGGACACGGGTACTTCCGAGCCTATCTGCACCGGATGGGCAAAGTCGCCAGCCCGGACTGTCTGTATTGCCCCGGCATCCCAGACACGTCCGAGCACACCTTTTTTCAGTGCGACCGTTGGCACGTCCGCCGAGCCTCGCTTTCATCTGAGATCGGCGTGGTCGTCAGCCCAAACAACATCGTCGGAGCTATGCTCCAGGGAGAGGGCAACTGGAACTGTGTCCAGCACTACGTCCAGGCCATTCTTCGGGCGAAAAAGGTCGACCTCGATCGGCCTTAATCCTCAGCATTTCCCCACGGAGGTTGCCCTAGCGGCGTAATATCAAAGGCCTAGCCCGAAGTAATGTGTGAAACAGTTCCAGGCTAGTGTCCTCGGTGCCGAGGGAGGTGGTTTAGTCGGTAGTTCACGGAACATCGAGCTCGTGGGAGTCCGACACTACTGAGGGGACAACGAGCCCCTCAGTGTGCGTAAACGCATTCCACCTCCTACCCAAAAAAAAAAAAAAAAAAAAAAAAACTACATTCTTCTGAAGTAACCAATAGAACATGGATTAAACGTCGGTTTACTGCAATCAGCTAATTTGTTTTGATTGTTGACTTCCGTTATTTCCGTTTCCGTTTCCTAGTTCACGGTAAATTTACTGTGCCCTGGATGGTAAATTTACCATGCAGTGATCAGCAAATAGTAAGTTTCCAGCAAGAGTAAGGCACTGAAAACAGATTTTTCTGTTAACTTATTATGAAATTAATAAAGTTATCATATAATTAGCTATGATAACTTCATAACCAACGTTATGAAAAAGTATTTCAATACACGTACACATTTTTTGATTTTTCAGAAATATATGAAAATATTAAATTTTTAAATATGGGCCTTACGGGTTGCCATGACTGTTGTGAAATAATAATATAAAAAATCCACTCACATACTGTAGCTAGGATTAAACAAAAAACCTAAATAATTCCTGTTGAACGTCAACCAGGCAGAACTTTGTAACTTGTGCATGTCATGTAGAATGGCAATAGATAATGTTTATAAAATGTATTGCAAACATATTTTGGTGGTTACCTTATCATTATTCTTTTTATGCTTTAACTAACCTTTTTAATTAAAATGCTATCCAAACAAAAATAATGTGGCTGCACCCTGAACCCTCCCTAACACAATCCACTCTAACTAATATTTGGATCAGTGAAAACACCATCAAATACTAAAAAGTGCATATCTAAGATTAAATTTGGTAAAAGCAATAAAGTTAGCGACGTATTGATGTGGTGAACAGTAGGCAGTCGAGTCGCATGGTTGTGTCGAATAACACTAGACGCCTCTCTCTAAGCTTTGGTTTATTGGCTGGCGTATACCGCAATGCCACATCCTCTTGATTGCTCCACTTCAACAGTTGATAAACTCATCATTTTTCTCTCTCCTTAACTCAAGATTAAAAAAAGTTGACTAATTTTGCTTTGTTTCTTTTATGCAGCTTTAAAATATAATTTATTTTATACTTTTATTTTTAATAACACTGTACAACTCCATTGAAAATTACACGTTAGATTTAAATTCTAGTAACATAAGATTTGCTAATAAAACCTGTATTTATTATAGTCAACTGTCCCTAGAAATTTGTTTTCCTATGATAAATTCAACGGACCATTGCCAAACTTTAAGGGGTCTGCCCTTAAGTTCGATCTTCGGCACGAAATGGGCTAAGTAAAATCCTTGAGAAAGTCCAACTCAGTAAGACTCAGGTAAAATGATATTTCAGTGAGGATAATTAGTTAATATATTTTTATTACTACCGTGGTTAGTTTATAAGATTCCCATGTTATACTTGTTTCCATTTACAGGCTCAATGAACTTCGTACAAGTCCAAAGTGCTGAGAAGACAGGTTTTTTGAATTTTTGGAGAACAGTGGTGAAGTGGAGTGGGGATGGTGATCGCCCATTGATGATTTTCTCTATAGGAATAATGTTATTATTTATCCTCCTTTCCTCAAATTACCCAATGTCCAGTAACCTCCTCATGTCCAGTCTGCTCAGAGTACATACACATTCAGGGAGATCAAAAAAATATATAAAGAAATTCACAATCCAACAATAATAAATTGACTAATAATTAAATTATAATTGAAAATTAATTATTTTGTTAGGGATTCCCCTTGTGGAAAATCTGCCTCTAAATCACTGTCGGGGAAGGGTGATAGAGCCACCAGGGGTTTGCATTGCTTGATGTGTTCAACAATAATTTGCACAGCACATAATCAATTTTGAAAGAACATGTTCTCCATGTACTGCAGGGCTAGGTTTTTTTTTTGTCTGAAAACACTATGAAAATCAGGATTGCAAAATTGTTTTTGATGATTTTTAAAAGTTGTACCGTATGAAGAGATACATTTTTGAACCACTAAGCATGTAAATAAAAATTGCAGCCATAATTTGTAACACTAATACGAGCGATGGTACAGCTATGAGCTCGAACCCTGGTGAGATGAGCGGGAGGGGAGCGTGGATCAATGACATTGCAGCCACCTGTAGCTGTGACTGCCGGCTGCTGCAGCGAACCTTCCGGAACACATGAGGCGATGAACATTTTTTAATTCAACAAAAATCAACTGGAGGACCTCCCCCCCAACACAAACCTCCCCTTTTGGGGGGGGGGGTCTGGAGGGCCCCCTAGAGTAGTGCACAACTTTTATCTAGAGCAATTATGAATCACTCACCAAATTATGAGAGGGCCCCACACTAATCCACAAAAAACATCGGGGAATAAGGAAAATCAGAACATTGCTTGGTGCGATGTACCAAGTCTTGGGTTTTCGGTACACAAAAGAATTATAAGCCCCAAATTTTACTCTCATTTACTTGTTGCTAAAGAAAATAAAGATACAAAAATGTTAAGCCTTTCCCAAAACTTTAGCACAAAAATGATTTATTAATAACAAAATTTATGTTAAACGCAGTACAATGTGTTAAGGAGATTTTACACTCTAGCAACTTTAATCATATTCTGATTTCCTTTTAATTTTTGTAGAAATTATATTTCTCTATCATAAAGATGTGGTTTATATACATTGTAATAGGTAAACGCAAAAATGACCAATGATCAGGGTGAAATTTTATACCAAGGTAGATCTTGAACCAGGCCTGTTCACATCCTTAAAAATCCGCTCAAGCTCCACCCCATGGACTTGATAATATGAACAAATACACTATTTGTCTTATATTTTAGGAGTTTTATTTTATTTACATTGGAAATATTGTTGATTTTTCAGTTATTAATCTAACCATGCGAAGAAAGGGTACATAGTGGAATATCCTACGATCTTATCATTCTTAATCATCTGATAGGCAAGTAAAATTGGGGAATAAATCGGGATGCCACTTTCCCTTTTTTGGGAGGCACACAGGTTTTTGGTCTAAAATAGGTAATTCAAGCCCATTGAAATTGAAATTTTCTTCCTCACTTCAGCAACACTGTGTGCATACTAGTTTCTTCCAAAATAGATTTCCTTACTGTAATCCAGGAAGTGTACAGTAATAATAATATTTATCTTGCATAATCTTTTGTACGATTCTTCTAAACTTATATTGTTTGTAGTTTCTAGGAGCAACTGACGCAGTAGTTAGAACATAGGATTTAGTCAAAATCACATTCAAATCCTGCCAATTGCCAGAGGCTCTTAGCCATGACTTAGTCCTGAAAGGCAGACCGGGCTTAGCCTCAATCAATGTGTAAAACCATTCTAGCTTATTAGTTTCAGAAGAGAGGGAAGGAGAAGAAAGTGTTTATATTTAATTATAATACCTGTTTAATACCAATTAACAAATAAAATAAAGAATCCAAGCACCAATTTAAAATGTGTTGCTAAGGAGATAATACATTTAATTGGGTTTAAAGTCAAAATTACAGTGATAAACCTTTACCAGACTAGTATATTCTGATTACATTTCACTAAAACATGGCATTTATATTTCATTTAGTGCTATGCATAGAAAGATCCATTTTTTATGGATTGCGCTACATATTTTCAAGGCTGGGAGGCCAGTATATAGTGCACAAGTTTATTTACTCCAAAATTCCAGAACCAATGATTATTTCAAGTTGTGATGAGCAAGAGTAAGTTACATAAAGCTAGATGTTATAAAATGTGTTTCATTAATACAATTCAAGTTCAATTAATGTTTTTTTTCTCACTTTTGCAATATTACACTCATTAGAATTTTTAAGACAAAATCCTCTCAATTACCAACATGAAAAAGTTATTTACAGTTTAAAAATAAATATATTTACTGATTAAATGTTTTATCTTTTAAAGTTCAATATGACAGAAATTCATATGGGTAAAAATGTTTTTATATTTTCAATAACAATTTGAATAAGTTAAACATGAAATAATCTAACTTTTTATCTCACCAGTGTATTATTTACATAATCAATAGTTACCATGGTAATAAAAGAATGGCAATCCCTTAAAAAAAATATGTCCTTGCCTATTTGATGCTATAAAAAAAATCAAGACGCCAGCTTTCATATAATTAGCATTAGTTTATGTCGTAAAGTTAAACAAACCCAATCAGAAAAGGAATTTAATCTACTGAAAACTAACAAAAAGGCTCTTAGAGATGAATTAATTGAAAATCTGTCAAATGATATTGAATTCCCCCACATTATAATGCTAGCAATGCAAGCAGACCACGTACTAGGACATGTAAGCTGATTGCTCATTAAAGGAGCAAATAGGGGTCTTGTGATGCATTACTTGCCTGAACAGAATGGTTTAACAACCACCGTGAGCTGCATCATATATTTTTTGTTCACAAAATGATTTGGGTATTAATACATGAACGAAATAAAACTTACTCAAATTCAACTTCACTCATTCAATAAATATAGCTTAACATGAAAATTATTAGTGTTAATTGACAGCTAAAATAAAAGAATTAAAACTGAATTTGGTGAAAACATTCAAAATACTGTATGTTTTATTATATTAATTACTAAATTTAATGTACTTAAACTCAGGTTTACCTTTTCTACATGTCTTGATTGAGAAAACATAACAATAGCCTAAATAAAATCAATATCTGTATAAAATTTGATAATTTTTATTTGAAAAATATCTCATTATTATTATACATTTCATACATTTGTTTTTTTTTTATTGTAACCAAAGGCTTTACAAGATAAACAGAAACAAATTATTTTCCTTTTAACAAAAGAAGTGCAATGCCAAAGATATTCCACCTCGTCTTAAACGATTCTAGTTAAAAAAAAATCTAACTGTAATAAATTTATACTAGGTGAACCCGTGCGAATTTGCACGATTTAATTAAATTATAAATGATCGGCTGCCCTCTATACGCCAATATGACGTCAATCTACGACGAAAAAAATAGGTACGGATATAAAAATGGGTTTTCGGAACGATGTAGCATGCTGAAAGTGTCTCTAATAGACACTCATTAGGATGCGTGTTGCAGCATTGTAAGCGATGTTCGTTGTGCACTTCCTTCAAATTGAAAATATGGAAAAATCAACAGGTCGGCCATTGGGTCGAGGCAAAATTGAAGAATATGCACTCTTCTAAGTGGCTTATCTTTCGGGTAAATAATTAATCACGCTCGCACCAGCGACCACATAGAAGAAATAGACGGAGCATTGCTATCTTACTTGCATTACAGCAAGTGAGGCCTGGGCTGCCATATTGTCTAGGTATAGAAACATAAAACGGCGCTTAAAACCGCGTAATCTGACAGTGCTCATGTTTCAAATAACTCGTAGTTTATACCATTTAGCGTTGAGGCATAAGGTTGAAATTTTGTTTATGAAGAGTCCTTTAGTTTGGAACCATAATAGTATCAATCATATTTCCAAAATATTTTTTTATTTAAAAAAATTATATAAAGTCACAAGTTTTTATTCAAATTTAAAACATGACATGAAAAAAGTAGCCGGCTACTACTTTTTTATTTTTTGGTCAGGCAAAACAAAAAACTGTGGAAATTGTTGCTAAAGAGTTGAATTTTTCAAATCATATTTTTTGAAAAAATTAGCTGACGTATTTTGGTCGATAACTTAGTTACTGCGGGAGAGTTTATCCGTACGGTGCCTGCATAAAAACAAAGTCAATCCTAAACTGTTATTTACAAAAATATAGTCGACTAAAAAAATACAAATTTAATGTGGTGTCAAATTAAAGGTCTGAATCTCACAATTACTATGGTACCAATTATAAATGGTTTAGAAGCAGTTTACACATCATAGGAACGTTACAGGTGTATTCCGTGGCGGCAGCTTCTTTCAAAAAATGTCAGGACAAGCTTCTAGGTTAACAGTGTTTACGATGTGTAAACTACCTGTAAGCCATTTATATTTGGTACTATAGTGAATCTGAGATTCAGGCATATAATTTGATACCATATTTGTAATTTTTTGCCTACTTTGTTTTTTCCATGCATAGGGACTAGAAGCAAATTTAGGCTTCACTTCGCGGTTTCTAGTGCTCCGTCTATTGTACTATGTGGTCGATGGCTCGCACTTGGTGGTTTGCTATCGTTTGCTCTAAAAATAATAACAACATCATTCGTCGTTGTATCGGCGCTAATATTCTTTTCGATATCAGACAATGTGCATTCCGAGTTGTGTATGCTGCTTATCAGGAGTATTTTTCAGAATGCAACTCTTAACGTTGAAAATGTTGTGCTTAGGGATTAACTTTAACCAAGTGTTTAGTCAAGCTGTGCATGAGTTCATTGCTGCAAGAGCTGTTGGCTTTGTTTAGCATTCTTTCTTGATCACCAATTTTGACGTCCGTCATAGTAACAGAGCATATAACGAATGTTCTCCTCACGGTTGTAAGGTGCTATAATTGAGTGATAAATTGTTGCGTACACTTTTTACATGAAAAACCCTCCGCCATTGTTTTCTTCAATTTAATAGCTCTTTTGCTTACCGTTGCGAGCACAGCCTTCTTGGAATTAATGTTTTCTTTGTAGTTTCTGCTCAGTCTATCGGTACCAGTAATAAGACTTTGAATGAAATTGCTTTGTCGAGAAGTAAGTAGATTTACTTTTCCCTTATGGCAGCTGTATGGAAATCCTTTGTCTCTTTCTCTTTTTCCTCCTTGAAAATGTAGCGTGCCACATTTCTAACATGGTAATGCCATCCCACCAAGTGAATGCTGCTGAATCCTCGAATTTGTTAGTGCAATTTTGTCAGTGTGATTTTCCGGTAATTGTTCCAGCTCCGCGTATGAAGCTTCTGTTTGCACTCCTTCCCGTACGTTGTCCCGCCGTGTGCGAACATCTTTCCGTACATTGCCCCGCCGTGTCCGACCGCTATAAAACTTCCTTTGTCGACTCATTCTTAGCATGTTTGAAAGAATATAAAGTTTCCGATCACAAAAAATTTTCGCCGTCTTGTTCCTTTTCAAACAAAAAAAAACAGCTGGGCTGAGTTTTAAACTACTTTGATATCTAAATTTTTTTTCTTGGTCTGTGATCTATATGGCTATTTTAAATCCCACACAGCTGATCAGATGTTTATTTGTTTACATTTTCGCTTCTTTAAAAACACAAATTATTTTCTAATTCGATTTTCGCACTTTTTCAAGTTATATTGCCTAAATTAAAAATCTAAAGATGCTTAAAGGAATCTGCAGATATAGAGACGCGTGTTTTGATGTATAATATGTAAGGGTAAGTCTTAAAATAGAAAAGCCTTATCCTGAACAAAGTTTCCATGTAGCATATTAATAATATAAGATGTGAAACTCAAATATTTTATGTGTTCATCTTAAAACCGATTAAAAATTCCAATGTTGTGGATAACTCGACATTCGACAACCCCCAAACTCGACAACCTTTTGGTCAACAAAGAGTCAAGTTCTTGAGGTTTTAGTACTTGTTTAAAATGCCTAGCTTGGAAAAAATTAAACATATTATTTATCATATCCATATTTAAGATTGATATTCCAGAAATGTGTCCCAGCTCCCATTTGACGCATGTAAAAGGATCGGATCCATCCAGCTGAATTTTGGGCCACCCGCTGAATTGTTTTTTTAACTCAAGGCCTAATACCAAACTTATTCTGACAAGTGTGTGAAAGTTTGATTGTGTACCCAGCTGCTGTTGATCATTGTTAATTCTCTTAGTTGATAATGATGATCTTGTCAAAGGAGTCAGCTGGTCTTTGTTAATACATTACAAATTGAAGGTAGTGCGAAACATGGTGAATTTTTTTTTTTATTCGGTGGGTGTAAAAATAAAATTCATTGATTGAACAAGTGACTAAATTGGCGTGAAAAATTACAGCTTTATATAGAGTTCCCATTGGTAGAGGAGAGCCAATGCTTTCCTCTAGACCATAGTAACTCTGAATTACATGGCTGTGTTTACTTCCATTCCATTGATGATTTTCCCATCCTCTATCAAAACTCTTAACTCAAGGGACAAAATGTTGCTCACCAGGTCTACGCACAGTACCTTACCCATTCAACACACATACTTTATTTTTTAAATTTCTGGTTAAAACTCACTGACTGTGATGCATCTTAATACAATGTAAATTATGTCTCTCTTAAGTAGCCCATTTGTTTACTCCATTACTTGTTTCATATAACATCTTTTCAAAGACTGCAGTTTATATCTTTCATTAAGGAGTTGACGTAAAACTGCGAGTAAAACCATCTTTAGTTTTTGAATCTTTCAAATATAACAAGAACAACTATTAAAATGACTGAATTATCAATAAATGTTACCATTAAAATTATTATTAATTCTTTTTGTTTCAGTTTGAACGAGTCAATATAAAGAGCATATGAATTGTTGGTCACGGAGTTGAGATGGTACTCATACTCAACTACATTTTCAGCATCACACATTTGAAAAAAAAACTTTACTTTTCTGTAGTTGACATCTTTGTAAATTTTATATTTTTCAGGTGCTGTGAAGAAGACAGCTTGAGTAAAATGTCTCAAAGCAAAAAAGAAACCAAAGAACTAAAAGACGATGAATGCAAAAAAAGGTCAAAAAAGAAAAATAAAACAATTACTGGGAGAATTGTTCAAGACCCCAAACCAACAGAGAATTTTCTATCAAACTATAGTGTGCTTGAACGCCAAGTAAACTTTATTGGGGACAGCTATGATTCATTGACACCTAAGTCATCCCTTTTTATGCCGGAAGCAGAAGTTACTCTTGAAGATATCATAAAAAATACTACATCATTTTCATACAATGAAATCAAGCAAATGAAAAGATTGAAAAAAATTAACCAAGTTTCAAAATATACAGTCAGTTTGGATATTTTGAGTACAAAGGCTGATGGTATACTCCAGTTCTTAGATGAGCTCAACAAAACTCCAATGATGCATTCAAATCAACTTCAAAAAACTGTTTCAACGAGAATCGGACCCCAATATAATGGGTGTAATGTACGATGTGGGTCAAAAGAAAAGAAATCTAAAAATCATTGTTCTAGAATAAATTCAGCACAAGATGTAGATTTATGTCAATGTCTTCAAACTAGTAGTTGTTTAATGTATGTTGATAGTGAGGAAGAAATTTCTCACTTAAAAGAGATAGAATTTTCACCAATGATGAATTCAACTTCGTCAACTCAAGATGCAGATTCATGCTTTTGTCTTCAAACAAACAGAAATTTTATGAGCTTTGATAGTGAAGAAGACATCAAATTTACAGAAAAAGGAATATTTACAAAAAAACATTTTGTGTGTGACGTAAGCTATTCACTGCAGGATGAGTTATTAACACCTGAAGAGTTAGAATCAGTGGATACAGGCTCTGACGACAATTGGCTGTATACACCCATGCAATATGATTTAATTTCTGTATCAGTTTAATTTACAACATCCAATAAATGTTTTTGAAATAAAAATTATTAGTTTCACAAATCTTTATGTGTACTTTTTATATCCCTATGTATTTTTTCCTTTAGTTAGTGCGGGGCCCGCCGCACACAAGGCAAAAAAAAACAACAAAACAAGGAAAAAAATTTGTTTTGTTTTATCTTGTCACATCACTGTGCATCTGGCCTTAACTGTTTAAGTATCCTTCACTCACCTGTCATTCATACTTGGCTTAAAATACCTACCTGGGTAGGTCGCCATTTCAACCAATGTATCTAATGTATGTATCTAAGTAATTTCGAGCATCAGAAATTCATGAAACATAGTATAATTTTAACTTTTAACAGTTCAGTTTTTAATGTATGGTTAATCATATGTCTTCCAAATGTTTCCAAAAAAATGTCTCTGTCTGACTGGACTTTATATTTACAAAAATATGTACATTTATAATGAACATCTGATGTTAGAAATGTGTATAATCAGATATAACCCTAAACTCATAAATAAACAAAAAATATTGTGTATATTTTAGGTTAAATATGACTCATTAACACCATATTTATTTTACATAATTATAACAAATTTCAAAATATTATAAAATGGCATTTCTTAACCTGGGCAGTAATCATAGTTCAACAATAAACTCACAGATAAACTTTAAATTAAATCAAGGCATACATAGTTACTCAAGTTATGTTTTGAAGAAAGCACAGACTAATCCAATTGTTATTGAAGTTTCAAAGGTGTTTGCTAATCTGAAGGAATTCCTTACAAACAAATCAAAAGAAGACATTGAAAATGCTCATCATTTTAAGAGTAAAACATTAAATCCACTGATAGACCAAAGTTTTTTTATGCATGGATTTACCAGCAGCTATTTGCCATCATCCAAACCAATGGACCCAATACTAATATTAAATATGAAGAAGCAAACTTCATTTTTACGACCAAATACCAGATGTGCACATTTGTTCAACCATATTCATTCATTTCGGACAGTCAGACATGTTAAAAAAGACATTCCTGAAGTTAAGCAAAAAGATTTCTTCAGGGTTGGATTTTTCCAGTCAAAGTTAAAACATCAAATAAAAACAGATTTGAACAATTTTTATAAAGACCTTAACAAAGAAGACTTAACCCCAGAACAAAACCAGAGGGCATTACTAGCCTACATAGAGGGCTATGTAACTGGCAAAGAAACAGCATCAAACCACAGACCGAAATGGAGATTGTATCAATTTTTATTTTCAACTGTCGTGACATTAGGTGTGGTTTATTATCTCTATAAAAAAGGCAGCATTGCTGTTGCCCCACTGTTTGATGCTCCCAGTCCTTCAGATATGGAAGAGTTGAATATCAGATTCACCGATGTGAAAGGGGCAGATGAAGCAAAGCAGGAGCTAAAAAATGTTGTTGAGTTTTTGAAAAACCCAGAAAAATTCTCTTCGCTCGGTGGAAAACTTCCTAAAGGGGTTCTTCTTGTCGGTCCACCAGGAACAGGGAAAACACTCCTCGCCAAAGCTGTAGCTGGGGAAGCAGGAGTCCCGTTCTTCAGCAAGTCCGGGCCAGAGTTTGATGAAATATATGTCGGTATCGGTGCCAGGAGAATCCGTGATTTATTTAAACTGGCAAAGGAAAACGTCCCTTGTGTCATATTTATTGACGAAATAGACTCAATCGGAAAGGAACGAACATCAAGTGCACATCATCCTCATGCCAATGATACGATCAATCAGCTTTTAACAGAAATGGATGGGTTTCGGAGCAACAGTGGAATTATTGTTTTGGGAGCTACTAACAGAAAAGACGACCTTGACAGAGCCCTACTAAGACCAGGTAGATTCGATGTCGAAGTTAATGTTCCTGTCCCAGATTATAAAGGAAGAAGGGAACTGTTTGACTATTATCTGGACCGTATTCGTCATCAAGATATCAATGTAGAGAAGCTCGCCCGGGGAACAACGAATTTCACAGGAGCAGACATAGAAAACATGGTGAATCAGGCTGCTTTAAGAGCAGCAGTGGTTGGAGCCAAATACGTCACCACAGAACATCTGGAATATGCTAGAGATAAAGCTCTGATGGGGCCTGAGAAAATATCGAAAATACTTGATGAAGAGACCAACAAAATCACTGCTTACCATGAAGGCGGACATACGGTAGTGGCTTACTTCACCAAACATGCTCAGCCACTACACAAGGTGACAATCATAGCACGAGGATCATCACTGGGTCACACTTCCTACATCCCTGACAAAGATGTCTACCACGTGACAAAGACTGAGCTTCTGGCGATGATAGACACCATGATGGGAGGTCGAGCTGCCGAGGAACTGATATTCGGCCCAGAGAAAGTCACATCTGGAGCATCCAGTGATCTGTCAAAAGCAACTGATCTCGCGTCAAAAATGGTGAAAAGATGGGGAATGTCAGATGAAGTCGGACTAACCACTTACAACAGCCAAACCATTATGAGTCCTCAAACTGCAAATCAAATTGATAATGAGGTGAAGAAGATTTTGAACGAATCGTATGAAAGGGCAAAAAACCTTTTAATAAAACACCAAGATAAACATAGGGAACTGTCTGAAGCTCTCATCAAGTATGAAACCCTGGATGCTGAAGAGATAAGTCTAATTATGCAGGGAATCTCCATTAGAAGACCATAAAAATAATGTTCAAAGACAGTTAACATAAATAAATTATATTCTGTAATGTCCTGTTTAACAAATATATTTACCATATAATCTAAGCATGGATATGGTTTTGTCTCTGGAACATTCATTCTTTCCCTACTAATTTATCTGCCAAGTTTTCGCAGGGCCATGGAACAGAACCTCAGGACTGAATAACCGCGAGCCCCTACTGGGCCCTGAAATAATTCACTGGTATATTAACTTGATATACCAATATAGTATCAACTTGATATTATCAAGACATGAGCCATGAGCCAGGAATTTTGAGATTGAAAATATCCTATCAAACCTCTGCTCTGTTATGAAATCTATGGATATAAAAAAATCAGATACTGTGAGTAACAGTCACTGTATGGTTTAGACCCTTCAGTCAAGCTGGCCAGAAACTTTCAGGGTAGGTTGCAGAGCAATCATCATTACAGTTTGTCCGTTTGATCTTGAGCTATGGTAATCGTTTACACCTGAAGTAGTTGGTGCGGAGTGAAAGTCTACAGAACATCACAGCTAATATCTGGAGTCATACTAGCCTGCCATTTAAACATTTTCCAAGAGCTTTCTATTCCTTTATTGTAATTTGTAAACAAACACAGTTGACGTTTGTTGAAATTAATTTTTACATTGTTAATGGTCTCAGACAATTCAATGTTTTACAGCTCCGGCAACGGAATAGGCCATAGCTCAAGATGAAACAGACAAACTGTACTTTTTCTTGTTCAGTTATTTAATTCCCTGTAAGCTGCTGCATCTAGCATGTGTGTTGTAATACAATATTTTTCATAGATTTTAGCCAACCAGCTAGTAGCAAACACATTGTTCAGTACAATACTTATATTAGCTGAACCGAGTTGATGTCATGCCTTTGACTAGATAGGTAAAAGGGGCTATCAGGCCAAATCAAATATGTTAAAATAACCAAATCACCAGTAGCACCACCCAAATGGTTTATACTGAGTATACAGGCCATTTGGGATTTGGAGGGAAAATTATTGACTTGTAGAGGTATTCAGGAAACTTCCCTTGGCGAGTAGTCCTGGGCCTAGTCCACCTCCGCGCAGTCGTGGGCCTGGTTTGTCAAGTCCCGGGCACGGCCACCATACTGACAAAAACCAGACACCACAGTAAAATACACATTTTAATCTATACACTGTCACAAAAATTAAATATTACTTGCGTACCCACTTGCATTGTATTATAACGATGGCTATGCTGTGTACAAATTATTAGAGTAAGCACTAAACACAGAACGTGTAAATGAATTTAGAGGTTTAAACAAACAAGACAGATTTAACAATAAGAAATAATAAGTTTATTTAAATGACACAACAATCGATGTTCATAAATTCAACTATCTAAAACAACATATACCATAATAATAGTTTTTAGTCCATTGATATACATATATACTTTACAATTTATATTAAAATTGCATTGCATTGATGTGTTGCTTAAACCACTATATGTATAAGAGTAAAAAATGTTTCTGGATGAGCTTCAAGGGAAAAAGATATAAGTAAAACTTTTATACTTTTAATATTTCTTATCACCATATATGGAAAATAATGATCATTTTAAATGTAAATTTAGAGAACAATTTAATTTCATGCTTTGAATGCATGCCTCCAAATATAAATTAAAACAATGGAAATGTGTTAATAAAAACCATTTTCGAGCAAACCCAAATTTCTTTTGTTACTTTTTTCCTATACTAAATTTTAATTTTAAGATATAATATTAACTCATCACGAGTATATGCTAACAATTTTTAATTATGATGATGAAATTATATTTCATTGTCAAGTTTATACATGACAGCCAAGATAAAACTTCATTGTTTGTATTTATTTAAATTTTTAGTCTTATTTAAATTTTCAAAGTAATGAGTTTTGATACTAGTAAATATGACTATAACTATAGAAAGTAGTTTGAATGAATTTTAAATTTACACGTTTTCCCTTAAAGCTCAATGAAGTAAAAAATTTACAAAGATTCCATACATTGCATTGGATTTGCACACAGCACCATATCTGGTAAATTTTACACACTATACAATACTAATACAAACAGTATTACATGGTTTTCAGACAATAGTGGATTACCACTCCATCAAAAACTATCGGAATGGCTTTGGCAGATTATAGCAATAAGGCCACAACCAGTTGAACAAATTTAATTTAAGTTGGTTAAAACACTGAGCTCATTAGCTATCTCCTATGACTTAAAAGTTATGAAAAACATAAGTTTGTTTAAGCAAGTACAATCAAAATCATGCTCATTAAAATATTTCAAATAACCAAAACTCAATTATTAAAGATATTACAAATCACACAGACTAGTCAGTCTTAAATAGTAAAAAAAATTTAAATACATCATACTTTGATAAATTTTTTAATAATATATAACAAGTGCTATGTTTTAAAGCAGTACCTATACAATTACATACTAACAATTTGCTTAGTAATTAATTGAACAAAACAAAAAACATAAGTTTCATGATTAAAAATACATAATAATTTTTCTATTTTAGAGCTGATGCTATTTTCAATTGTAAATTCAACTTGAAAAAAGTAAACATACATTTAAAATTTTATATCAATTCCATGCTGAGTTAAA
Source organism: Flexamia atlantica (assembly GCA_035578135.1). NCBI lineage: Eukaryota > Metazoa > Arthropoda > Insecta > Hemiptera > Cicadellidae > Flexamia > Flexamia atlantica. The sequence goes on along the minus strand of JAQJVK010000008.1, from coordinate 25,937,262 downwards.
ATGGTACGAGCAACATTACAGTATATGATTAAAAAAATATAATACTTCTGTTAGTATATTAAAATTGACTGTATTATTTTATAAATACTGATGTACGATATATGAAGTTCAAATTTGATACATAAAAATACTACTAATTAAATACTTTATGGTCCTGACAATGGAACAGTACTGATTAGATCCCATTTACAATTAGAGTGTGAAAATTCTGACCTGCGCGATAATTAATTTTTACCTATCGCTTTATTAGGGGGACAAGGGGAAAAAAGAGAGTTCTCTCCTACTCAAGCCCTACGCCCATAACTGCAGATAAATATTTGTGAAGAGTGAATAAATTTTCAAGTGAACTAATTTTCAAAACGGAAGCAAAACTTTGGATACAATATATTTCAAGAATTGATACTTATGTAATAGTTATATGAGTTCAAACTCATAATGATCATGTTTTAAGTTTTCATAAAAAGTGATCAATTTGTATTTATTCCTATCTAGCAGATCGTAAAAAACGTCAATATCATAAAAAACAACAAAATGCGAAACGATTATTCAATAGGAAACCAAAATGGTACAAAAACCCGAAGTAAAGCCAATGACACACTCATTTAGGTATCGCCTAAATTACAAACTCATTTTCCATCTCTCTTGCCCAAGCTTTATAGAAAAGGTCAGGATTTTCCAGCTCTTATTATAGTCACTGTGATAGAAAAAATCTGAACCTAATTTATCACCTTACCATGCAATAATAGAAGATATAAATGTTCATTGAACTCCAAAGTATCTATACTGATCACAGATTTTAACAAAAAACTGTTGATCCCTCAAGTTTTACTAAATAAGCCAAAAACTCATAATATTCAATATAATTTTTTTAATATTTCCCAAGAATTATTTTCAAATTAATAAACAATACAAACACAATAGCATCCCCAGGAATTGCAGATTTTAATTTTGTTACACAGTCCATGAGGATTTTCAAAATACAAGAGCAATAAAACAAAGAACTTCTCCTTGATTCTTAAGCCTAGTTTGATAATACTCTAATTAATTAATTCAGGGATTGAGCTATTAAAGTCAGGTTGCTCGTTCTTTACACTAAAATGGTTAAATTCCGTAACAAGACTGTATTCACAATAGGCTAGACGATACTGTATATTTAGGTCTTAAAAATACAGTAAATACGTATTAACAAGTTATAAAGAGTATAAAATCCAGCTAAGCTTACTACCATCAATTTTTCAACCACAAAATGTAGAATACAAAGTTACAACATACCCTACATTCAGGAAATCTGCACTAAATTATAACAGGAATTTCCTTATTGTTTAAAATATCACAAACTCACACATTCTGAATGATGCTTGTATGTGATAGTCATCTAATAAAATATCATCATATTTGTAGTATACAGTACACTAACAGTCGTAAGTTCTAGGTTCTAAGTAGATATGATTGCCTAAGTTTGTACTAGTTGATGAAAACCTTCTCCCAAAATAAATTGGTGCACCAATGAATTGACTCGTGCGATTCAGCAGACGCTATTGGGCCGTTGATTTCTTCTGGAGCTCCTTTCTTTCCAAAAACAAGTTCCTCATATCGGCCAAAGCACGCTCAATTTGTTGAGCGAATCTACTGGCATTCTAGACAAACAAAACATTTAATGAGTTATATTTTCACTCCAGAGGATGTTAGATAATCAGTATAGTGGTGTCTCTATAAAGAGGTGGGACAAGCCCTGTTTTATCGACCCTGGTAGTAATTCCAGGAAGCCATGTTTTCAATTGCAAGAAAAGCACTTTCCATTGAACTGGAAAGAATTAGAGAATACTCGTGACAAGATGGTTAATTCATGACAATATTATCTTCTTTGCTACTGACATCAATTATGGTTGATACGAAAGATGTATTTCGCTGACCAAAGCCGTTGAGCCGAACCCCAATTAGTCCAGGCAACGAATGCTCGAAAAAAGGTATAGGCCTAGGGGGAATTGCATGGAACACAATTTTTGACTATGCAGCTTTGTGTGGACTAGGTAGGAGGTGAACATATCAAAAGTCCACGTCCATCATAGCCCTTGAGCGGGAGAAGGGAGGGGAGTCTGAAGGTACAATTTTTTTGTTTTTCCAAAATATCTTGAAAAGGATCAACTTTTAGTATTCCCTATTGAATTTGAAAACACGTTTTCAATTGCCATCAAAACACTCAAAAAACACAACCACTCACACCACAGCACACGTGCCAAGGTACCTACTTGCTTCCTGGTCAACCTTATACTATACAAAAGGAAAGAAATATCCCTCAGCAGGATAAATCTGACATTATATTTAACAAACATTCCTGTAGTCAAACAGACAGTAACAAAATCCTTTTTGTAGTAGCCCAGATCGATGAAGGATATAGAAGTGGGTCCACGTCAATACTAGTTAACGGTGGGAAATTGGAAGGTAGTGAATCAATTATGATTTATGTCATCCAGTGGCTTGGATATTTTCTAGCATTTTTTGTAGCAAACATGTTAAAAAAAGAACAGCTCCATTCTGGAACGTTCCTAGCTCTTGGCATCATGTTTCCGCCAACGTCCCATAACGTCAGCAGCAGCAAAAGTGTTAATGAAGAAACATTAAATTTTAAAGTAAAATTTGGCTGGCTAATGAAGTATTACTAGCTAAATTAATAAAAGTAGGCTCGTAGGTTTCTCTGTGCCCAGCACTTTTTCTTTAGTTGAAATCAAATTGATTTCTATTTCCAAGTATTATGAGAATTACCGTCAAGTACGTACTGAACATGAGTATTAAATCATTTATTTAGTTATATATCCATACATATCCCTAACATCAGACTCTAATAAATTTAACTTTTAGAGTCCAGTGTAAAGTAGTTCTGACTATGACTATACTTTATTCAATGAGAGTGTAACGTGAAGCCCTGCCTCAGGCATCAGCTGTAATGTTGGCAGCCTGACATGAGTACTTGATGTTATTGCTATCAAATCCCAAAGAGCTTTAGTATAAACTGGAGCTGGAAATAGATATCCGTTGACATAGCCAATACGGTTGTCTGTTAGGAGTGAACTTAAAATGGACCTGAGCTTTGCAAAAAGTAAATAAATACAAAATAGTTCATAAAACAAAAAATGCATTCACTATGATATACATATTGTTCATTTTATATGATTTGTAGTTTTTCATTTGGAATCACTACGTATAATGGCTGTGAACCATCCCTGGGAACATGTAGACTCCACTTCTCTGAATGGTTATTTCTTTCTTATACAAATGTTATTTGGGGAGGAGCTTCACTTTTTTAAAGTATAAGGCTACTCAAGTTCAGAGGGTTACACATGTTAAAGGACAATGATGAACTAATCTGCGAGAGATCAGCAACTCAGGCCTTGAGCCCAAACTTCACCAAAAAGATATAATCTGCGAGAGAGCTATTCATACTGGATAACCAAAGAACGTAATGACTTACCAAAATACATATTTTTTGTAATTACTTATGACTTCTGTACCATAATAAACCTTCCTGACCCTTCCGTTCTACGACTAGAGTCCATTCAAAATTAATAGGCGGTCGGAAAAGGGGAAATAAACGGGTTTGTTTATTTCCCCCTCCACTACCACCTCTCACCGTCAATCACCTGATTGATTCAAATTCTGTATCGGATGTCATTTTTTTGTTTACATCAAGACGTTGATTATTATTGTTTTTGTTGTGTTTAACCTTTTTTGCTAAAATGGTTACATGCTACAGCGTTGTTTTTACTTTATTACAACCAGATAATGTAAAATGACGACAAGAAAACTTAATAATATAAGTCAGACAAAGTACAATTTTAAATATTTACAAATACTTTAAAAACATTGATACAAATACGCCGACTTAGGAAGTGTGGGGAGTGGTCCACCAAAAGCATAAAGTGACTGCTGAGGCTAGCCGTGTTTCTCTCCGAACCGTGCAAGAGTGACGGAAGAAGGAAATAAGACCCAAGATATCGATACTGAAATCAGTGATAATGGCACTCTTGTCATTCCAGACTAATTATATAGTTTTCCTCGCTCCAAAGAAAAAAAATGTCACAAGAAGTGGATCATTGATCTTGACCAGTTTGACAAGGATGTAGTGCTGCGGGCCATTTTGCAGTTTTATTGGAGCGGGGCATTTTGGACTTGTAAAAAATTAAAAAACTTAGAAAATATTGGCTTCAGTGGAAGCATAATGTTCCCACTTGAAGAATTCGAATTCCACTACAAAATATATATGACGATGCCCGTAAAATGCCCAGAGAATAAAGACGATTTTATTTATTTATTTATATTTATTTATTTAAATTCTTCAAGGTACGTAGCGATATCGTTGCTCCTCCTTTTACGCTCTTAAGATAAATGCGCGACTTGGGTTAAGAAGAAAACTCGCGCCCAATAATCTACTTTAGACGAGACATGGGTTATCCAAAACTTACACAATACTTTCCTTGTTCCTGTTGTTTATTTTAATAACCTAATTTAGATGTTTTTAGCCCAATTAAACAGATTGTATTTTTTTAACTTTCCTCAAAAAAATCTAGTTTATCCAAGTGTAAAAGCTTCTGAAACTATTTATGCTATACTGTATTTTTTAATAATTTAGTTAAGATAGTTTTGCAAATACATTGTCGACACTGTACAACTCATGTTTAGATGCCTTATTTATCCTTTTGAAGGTTCTGACCTTTAACAGAATTAATTAGTCCTGATAATGCTTTGCAAAATATAATTAATATTATATGATTTCCTTGTAATATAATGTTGTCTTTGTAAAAGTTTTATATCCAAGGATATGAAGATATTTTGTAAAAATAAAACAATGTGGTTTACACATTTAAATGAATGAGTGCACATATTTGCAAATATATAAATTAATCACGTACGGGCTCTAGAAAAGTTTCAAAACATCATAAATAATCAAAAGGGCCTGATTATTTCCAATGATGATTAAAAAATAGTAGAGATCATAGCTTAACAAAATGTTGATTGACATGAGGCATTTAATACTTTTTGTGTTTTATATTCAACACCTAAGAAATGTCTTTTGTCACTCCAAATAGTTAAAAATTAGGCTGATATGTACCTAGAAATTGCTTTGATAATTAACGATTCCCTTAGTTCAATCCAAACCGAGTAAATTATGACATATTTTAATGCAGGTTTAGGTTGTTAGAATTTCCATTTGCCTAAACAACGTACAATTCAATTCATTACTTTTTAGCGTGGCAGAAACTAGACATAGGATGTTGGCATAAAAAATCAGCTTTTGCACTTAATTTGACGGACGGGAAAGCACATTCCCAAAATTTTTTATTCTGACAGTTTCATTTGAATTAGGTTCATAATAATTATCGTAAACATTAGACCGTTTTTGAGATTTTAATGATACATTTTTCTCATATAAATCAAAACCTCTGATGAATCTGACTATTTATTTACGTTGTTCTGCTGACTGCCGACTTGCAGACAAAAATGACAGCTACGTGTTGACAAGACAGGAAAAGAGGAAAGTAGGGGTAACATATTGACCTGTGGGGGTAGTCGTTAATTCGACCGCCTATTAATTTTGAATGGACTCTAATTTAAAAACTTATTGAACCAAACAAAATTTTAATTATAACAATATTCAAAGAATTTCTGTAAGGAAAGGCTTATTACAAAGTTTCGGATTACTTTGATGAAAATCCAGTGGGTCAGAGGAACTAGGTTTTGGCCCTTCACTGGCCACTAATCTCAAAGGTTTTGGGCTAATTGTTAAACCCTTTTATTTACGAAGATATTTTTAACTATAAATTTTTTTGTTTTAGCCCATATAACGTAGACTAGGTTTATTTTAACATTAACAAAGCACCTGTTTGCATATCTTTGTGATATATTTTTAATGTAATGTGCCAATAAAGTGAATGTGAATTCGAACCACGCTACTGTGGATACTCACAGTCTGGTCAGAGCTCTGTTTGCACGAGATGTGGAAGAAGAGCAGGTCCTCGCCGGCGATGATGTAGGACACGCCGTAGCCGTCGTCTGCCACGGGACCAAAGCCCCCGCCGGCAGAGATGCAGCGCGGGTACTTGCGCAGGTCCAGCTTGGACGTCTGGCCGTGCGGCGTCTGCGAGGTGGACAGCCGCCACGGCTCGCTCAGCACCTCCTACAGGCAGACACGAGGTGAAATGATGTAGGACACGCCTTAGCCGTCGTCCGCCACGGGGACGAAGCCCCTGCCAGCGGAGATGCAGCGCGGGTACTTGCGCAGGTCCAGCTTGGACGTCTGGCCGTACGGTGTCTGCGAGGTCGACAGCCGCCACGGCTCGCTCAGCACCTCCTACAGACAGACGACGAGGTGATCGGTAGTCATTTTGCTAATTGCTAGTCAACTAGGTAATCGCCAGTAAACTTGGTAATCACCAGTAAACGTGGTAATCACCAGTAAACTTGGTAATTGTCGGTAAACTTGGTAATCTTTTGACAACTTGATAATGGATAGTCAACTTGTAATCACGTATCAACTTGGCAACCGCAAGTCAATTTGGTAACCGCTAGTCAAGATTGTGATAGTTACTCCACTTGGTAATGGCTAATCAACTTGGTAATTGCTAGTCAACTCGATAATCACAAGACAACTTGATAATCACAAGTCAACTTGGAAATTGCTAGTCAACTTGGTAAGCGTGTTGACTAGAACTTGGTAATCGCTAATTCATTTTTTTTAAACAGACAAGTTTTTTGAGTTTAGTTTAGCATGTAATGAGAACAACTGAAATCTAAGTTTCTGTAAAGAAAAGTGTACTGAAGTTTGAGAGTAATCTCAAAACGATTTTAGTACTGAATTAGCTTGGAGCATAGATTTTGTTTCAAACCTTTTTTATTCTGCATTTTTGAGTTTGGTATATTATGTAACACAAACCTTCAGCACAGAGCCGGATTTAGAACTTTAGGGACCTAGGCTCACTTAGTGGTGCGGGCCCCCAGGGCCAGAGCGAGCAAATGTCCGTTTTTAGGAGGAAATGCCCTCCTTTTTAACCGTTGTCCTTCCTTCTTCCCGACTTGACGGTCGCATTGCGGCCAACAACAACAAGCCTCTCGTTCTTTTCATGGCTGTCACATCTGGCCTTTTGTTGTGGCCAAAAAATCTGTCGTTTCTACAGCAGCTGACAGGCATATTTCTCGGTTGTTTCGCGACCGACAAGTCTCTCACGCTTTTGGATATCTACTGACCGCATATTACGGCCAGGAAATTTGTTGTTAATACCGCAGCTGACAAATCTGAGGGTCACATTGCAGCTGTCAAATCGCAGTCGTCTGTAACGAAAACAAAACTCTCGGTCACAATACCACGGCTGGCAAATCTCTTGATCACATTGTGGCCGGAAAATCCGTCCAGTGTTTCCATGGCCAGTAAATCTCTCGGTCGCGTTGCAGTCGGTAAATCTTTTTTTGACATGTTGTGGCCGGTAAATCTGGCTGTTGGTCGCACTGCGATCGTCTGTATTTTACATCAAAGATAGTGCTCAATTATTCTATTTAAAAGCTAAATTGCTGATTTCACCGGTCGGGATTTTTTAATAGTCTGGAAGGAAAGGTAAGAAATAAGTTGGAAATTTAATATATGAAATCTAGTGGATAACTCACTTTAGGTTTGCCGCGGCTGGCAAATTTCTCGTCATATTATGGCAATAGCAAACAGCACTTGGCTAGGCTAGGCTCGTGGCCTGCGAAGATCGGTTGTATCTCTGTCGGTAAATCTCACGGACATTTTTGGGCCATCATTTGGCAATGCTTCTTCAACAAAACTCAGCGTCTAACACATTTTCAAGGGGAGGGGGGTTAGTATTGAGCCATAGAGAAGAGGTCCGAAAATTTAGCTCCCTCCCAATCAAAATTATTACCCTGTCAAGTTGCCTAACTCCCGTATACCCTGTGGTGGAACCAAAACTTGTGACGTCAATCGTAGACCTATATTTGATTCTGCAAGCTATATTAGCCTAGCGGGTAAAAATAAAGCCTAAATGAGGAGTCAGTAATATTCTTCTTCTGATTCATCACGGTTAATTTTCGTTCTAGCTGCATGTTATATGTCTCCGGTCTCCACGTCACAATTTGTTTTCATTTTCGACTGAGACAACCTGAATACCATTATCATTTTCATCTCTACTTTTTTCTTTTTTTCTACAGACTCCTTCCCCCCACCGCCACTTCGTGACCTTTGCAGCCGACAAAGCGGCGCTGTGTGCAATTGTAGCAGACCTGCAGTCGGCGATGTTTTATCTTTTGAGCTGTCTGCTATTTAAGTGCTGAAATTACGTTTAATGTTTCACGTTCAATCGGTAGAACCATTTATTAATCATCTTTTTATTCTTGGTCGAAGTTTATTAAGTACCAAAGTACGTTAATTCCTGGACTCTAAAAAATAATTTTTTTTTGGGCGTGGACCCTCTTGTGGCGCGAGCCCCTGGGCTTAAATCCGGCCCTGATTCAGCAAACCAACTGAAGAGAACTGTCAACATCTAATGAGAAACTAAAGTTTTTAGTTCCTGGTATTTTCAGCGATAGGTTAAATCAGTGAATGCTGTCTTGTTTTAACATAAAGCCCAATGCCTTTGGAACTTACTCTACTTTAAATTTTTTAAAGTTTATTTCTACCAGAGCTCTGCATGTGAAGTACCACATCAACAAACTCAGTATTTATAGGAGTATTTATACTACTTTATGGAAGTGCTTTAGAAACTTGAGAAAATATTTTTAAAGAAAAAGGAAGATAACTCGATGATTCACGTACTACATTATTATGTTGCGAAACCAAACTACAACCAATTCTAAATATGTGAATTGGAAAAATTAGCTGATGTACATATTAATTATTTACATTTATGTTGTTCCAGTGGTATCACAAAAAAAAGTATATTTGCCACATCTGCCGATAGCGTCCATACCTTGAGGAAGGGAGAGTCGACCTCCAAATACTTGGAGACGACGTAGAGACAGAAGAGGTGTCGGTCGATGCCCTTGCCGCACATGGCGTCCTGGTAGCCGCGCTGGTGTTGCTCGCAGGCCGCCTGCAGCAGACGGATCTTCTCCTCCACCTGCGATTGCGATATTATTGTACAATCCATTGGTTTGATCAATATCTACACAGCTATTTAATTCTTTTAATCATGCAGTCGATCAAAGTGATTGATAACCACTAACCTTTTTGACCCTGATTGGTCAGTCAGTGGCCATCTCACATGATCTGTTACCAATTGAACACGGTCAGTTGTAACCAAACACGCCTTCAGTTATTTCTACCTGACTAACACTGACCGATCTTCTGCATGAAGGAAGTTAACAAACACTATTACTCTTTGCAGCAGCCACTTTTCTCCCCCTTGCTTCAATTTTCCGTCAATTTTCAGTTCATATGTCCACCAAATTATTGTATACTGTGTAATACTGCAATCAGTTGCTAGCCCAACTTTTAAATTTACTCTGGAGTGGACAAAGAGAAACAATAGTTATGATGTGGAACTTTGACTGTTTTAATGTGAATCTGCCAGAAAAATACAAGAAAATATAGAATAGAGTAAATCCCAAAAGTGAGAAGAGATATTAGTTTGTACCAATGAGTTAAGGGCCAAATCCGGCACTTCCAAGACCTACTGTGGAATGATATTGAAACATTAACAGGTTGTGGGGGCAGGTTGGCCTGCTCACATGCACAGATGGCTCTCATTGTGCCTGACAGACCAAAGATATCTTTTAGGGAACTGTGTCAGACAAGGGAAAAAATTCTCACAGTTTGCTTGCATCTGATCGTCCAGTTCCATGCAGTGTGTGACCATCCTCATGACCACACAAACTAAACCCATAATTTTAGCTGCTATTTGTCACAATGACCAAACTGGACCGACTATGTAAGATTCTGAGAATGTGTCCTTATGAACTTTTAAACACTAAACAAAAACTTTGAACAAAATAACTACCCTAACAATAAAATATCAGGAGTCTATAAGCTAGCTTAGGAACAACACCTGTATTGCAAGAATACTCACCGAGACATCCTTCTTCTGCATGGCCCGCACCCAGGCGGCGGACTCTATGGTGCAGGGTCGGACGGTCTCGGTGCGCCCCTCCCGGTACAGCCGAGTCATTGACGCCTCGTACGTCAGGCTGAACCTGCCCGCGTCCTGCCGACAACGAGCAACTCTTACACTCAACTCGACTCGTTACATCTACCTTTCCTCACCACCAAATGATTTTCTTTAGCAAAATCTTCAAAATACTATGAAACTAATATTCAAAAACTTAGAATAGGATAAACAGAGGGGGCAGAGAGTAATACAAGTGTGTAACTTGAGACGAGTAGGAACAGATTTTACAAATTTATTGCAAATGTAAAAAATAAATACAGTGGAACCTGGCTAATTCGAACTTGTATAATTTGAAATATTCTTTAATTCGAATATTTTTCTTGGTCCCTAGCATTTTGTATCCAAACAATGCTAAAAATCGTGGATAGTTCGAATTTTATTTTGGATAATTTGAATTTTGAAGTGCCAAATTAAGATACATCAATTTCATTCCACGACTGGAAATAGTTACAAATTCATTGGAAAACACATTTTACTACGACTTTCAATACAAAATCAATGCCAGACCTATGGCGTGTCAGATATGGTCAAATGACTCATCCCTTTCACCTCCCACCCTGCCCCAACATCGCTTGTAACGCGACACTAATAATGTAAACTAAAACAGTACAGAACGCTGACTGGGTTCGGAAAGGGTTGCGCTCGCCTTCGCAGCGACACTGGTCTTTTCGCGCTTGATTCTGTGTAGAACGGCTCCCGGCAGTCGAGCCATGCACCAGACCTGATGCGCAGTTTTTTGTGTCGACACAAAGGCTAGTCAACACTGCGACCCCCTTCCCTCCCCCCACCTGCCAAACTAACTTCCGAATTCCATTGCAGCATTCCGTTATTTTCAATCGTCCTTCAAAGTGTTTTTTTTTTAATTCGTGCAGTGTCTTGGTTTTAAGTGATTAAAAGGTAACACGGTTTTTGGTTTTACGTAAGGTTGGCACGGTGGTTGGTTAGGTTTTTGGTTTTTACGTAAGGTTAAATGAGTGTAGTGACCATGTCACCAAAATCTCGGACCTATAAAACACTCACTTTAGCGGAAAGTCAATGAGCGTGCAATTGTCAATGTTACACGAAGTTAAGTTGGTAGCTCGTATCAAGTTCAGAAGTAGCAGAACGTAATGTATTTTTTTCTAGCAGAAATGTTTCTTCGTGTTATCGTACATCGCGTCTTGCGTAGTTTATACTTTAAGATAGTTATTACTGTATTATGATTACAGTTTTTGAACCCTTATTTATAATTAGCGTTTGTTGATGAATTTATTCTTTCAGAGTGTCAATTTAATAAAGAGGTTAAATTCACAATGTGGAATTTTAATATTTTGGCCCCATTCTTTAGAACTTCTTTAATTCAAATTTATGGATAATTCGAAGTTTTTAGCTGGTCCCTTGAGGTTCGAATTATGAGATATATTCTTTATTCCAATTCAGCCATACCTGTTGATGTCAAATTGAGTGATAACATTTTAAAATCAAGTTCACACTCAGTTAACGAAATAACTGAAAACTACAACTGCATTTGTAATAAGACCAAAAGAGATAGCCTAGTTTCATTGTACTGCAGTTCAACAAAACCAAGCCAATTTTTCCCAAAAAAATAAAAAATTTACATAAAGATAATTTTACAAAAAAGGTTGGATGGCAAATTTTATGTTTAATTGTTTCATTTAAGGATGAAATGATGACTTATTCAAAACTTATAAGCTATCAAATAAATTTCTTTAATCTTAAAATCCTCCAGGATAAAAATAATCGTACTGAAAAAATTAAAAGTCAACCAATTACATTGAGCAGTACACTCACGTCACCAGATTATTCCTCAGGTACCACATCACCTTCAGCATGCCGGGGTGTCTATTCCTTACTAATAGGAGTTTTTCATCCTGTTGCTGGCCTACTGCATAGAGCTGTCATTACCTACCTTAATCGTGCTGTCTCTCGTTATCGTTCTACACTATCACTCACCCTGAAGTACGCCAGCTGCAGGGCCATCTGAATGTAAGCGTCAGGGCTGACTCTCGACTCCTTCATGAAGCCTTTGCCGTACGCCGTGTGCATGTAGATCCTGAGGTCCACGTCATTGAGCAGGGACAGAGCCACCTAGCGAGCACATCACGACAATAACTACAAATCGAACACAACTTTGGTTGAATTGTAAACAATTTTCTCAGAGGAATCATTTGAAAAAGGCTTGCCTGCAAAAAATTTCATAAACACTGACTACAATAATTACAGGAGAGGACTTTTCATCACCACATCAAAAAGTAGACCAACTTATGTGGCGGCAATGATTTGCAATACATTATTTTGATTTGTTTACATTATATTACAACAGGGTACACTGCAGTTAACCAGTAATTATGTATTCAATAAGAGTTATTTAGGTAGTTGTAGTTAATGTATGATCAATCAATGTTAAAAGTTATAAATCCTAAGAACAATGTTTATTCTAGCTAAAAGTAACCGGAATTTTGTGGCTGTATGGATGAAAATATCTTTAATCATTTTTAGAAACAGCACCTTGATTTGCCACTAAGAGATATACAACTTCAGATACGAGCGATTCTACCGATTGAAACATCTCCCTCCACTTACCTGATAAGAACGGTCGATGGCGGCGAGAGCGGGGGGCTGCAGGTCCCACTGGAGCCGGACCGGGGTGGGAGGGGGGTTGAACTCCGGGGTGCCCAGTGAGCGACCATCCTCCCTATATCTGGCATCACAACAACGGCGTGACAACCGAGATCATTGTTCGAAATACAAAATTGGTAATAACCAAGTAACAAATCAAAGATATCCAATGGAAGCACTTTGCTGTTAAAAAAGTTCATTTGGTCAATAATTGTAGGTTTTTTTGGTAAAAAATTAATAAAACAGCTATTAACACATCACAGTATTATGTTCTGAACCATTTACTTCCAACTTTGCACCGGCTGCATATGACATGCCTAGCAGCTACATGTATGGAGGTCACGAGTGTGGGACTGAAAACGATGCAACCTGCAGAGCAGCCTCATTTACAATGCATCTACAAAAACTCTCTACCTTTATTCTAGCAGCCACAAGAAATTTATAATTAAGATAATTTACACATTGAATTATAATTTGAAATATAATTATGTTATGTTTAAATATAGACCTTCATAGAGCTGCTACATAATAGTAGTAAGTATTTCCAAAAGGTGGGAAGGGGTTGAGAGGGTGGCAACTTCCAAGGAAAATATTAGTTGCATAGCTAGTACTGCCGCTTTAAAGGGGGAGGGGGGGCTTAGTGCCTGAAATTCTCAGCCCCACACTCATGAACTCACCATAGTATTGGGTGAAGATTTAAAATTTCCAGAAAACTGAATGAGTACTTGAACTTTCACCTACACACAACTTGGCTACCCAAAGGTTATGCCAGTGGTTGATGTGATATTAAGTATTTAGGCTATGAATAACATTTTATGTAATTTTTAGAACTCTTTAAATGCCTTTTCTTTGGGAAAAATTCTGTATATTAAATTAACTAGGAAAATAGGCTCACACAATCAGAGTTTATTATAGAAAAATAGTTCCAAAAATGATATACACCTCTAAACACGATTTTTCCTTTGAATTCATCTGAAACCTTAAGTAGCAATGTTAACCTTCACCCAGCAACAATAAGCAACAACAGCAGACGATACAAAGAGGAAACAAATTATCCTTCTGAAATCAAGAATACTGACTTGCTTTGCAAAATAATTTATATTTTTTAATTTTTAACAAGCTAAAGTAGACTCTCACGTATTCAGCAACAATTCTTAGGGCAAACTTAAGAAACAGTAGATCTACGCCAATGCAAATATCAGGAAAACGTTTATGAGGTAGGACCACTTGTCCTTAAAGAATTTTTGAATAACTCTCTTGATATACCGTAAAATAGGTTAAAATTTGTCATTTTGTAGAACATAAGTGGATCAAGCCATCTGTCACGTTAAGCCAAATTTATGATAGTTCTGTTCATTTACCTCTTTAATTTTTTTATTAAACCAAATTAGTCCATTATTTTATTCTAACATTGTTTGCTGAAATTGTAAACACTTTATAACAACAATCAAATTAAATAATGTGTCAAGGGTCCAAGACTCTCCATTGAGCTTAAGTCTAAAGTGAGTGAACTATGTTAATGAGAGAGTATGATAAAATGAGTATTACAACAATTTTAGCAGACTAAAATTAGAAAACTACAAGAATGACCATTCAAATAATAAGAAATAACTAAATTACATGGTATATACAGCAAATAAAATCTAAACGTGCAATAGGATGAATCTTGAATTCTTAACTACTTTATGCAGATGTTTGGTAAATTAAATTACTTTTTTAAGATTATGAAATAAATATTACACAAAGCAGCGAAATTACAAAAAGCATTGTGCATACAAATTTCTGAAAAACATTTAAAATAAACCCTTCACCAATCATTCCAAATTAAGTTCTCAGCATGACAGAAAACCATTTTAATGTTTAAAATACTGTGAATTCCTTGAGGTCTGGGTATTATTTTACAGTATATACCTAAAATGTTTCAAGTGGTAAGTTTGGTTTCATTAATAGTTTAAAATAAGCACTTTAGGTAAAGAGGAAAGCAGATTTCTTCAGGAAAAATTACTAAGCACAAAATCACTAATTACAGCTACTACTTAAACTATTTTTATTTGGGAAATTCTATAATTCCATTTAATTTCACCAGCACACAGTTCCAAAACAAAGATTTTTTTATCAAACCTTTTAACATTATCTACTGCACTGAACTGTGACCGTTTGTCAATTCCGTTATGTTTTTAACCAAAAACAGTGGATGAGCTTGAAAGATATTTCAATAGTTGAGCATCCCTCCTGAAAACATTAATACCACAGACTTGGTTACCACGAGGGTGGTTTTCATTTACAAACAAATGACTTTTGACAAATCCTGGCTGAGTATTCATACAGGGGCGGACTGGCCATGTGGGCATTCGGGCAAATGCCAGAAGGGCTGGCATCTTTAGGCCAGAAAAGGGCCAGTGAATTAAAAAAAGTGGGCCTGAACCAAAATAAAAATCAGCCTCTATTGTTGCTGAGCTGAGGCCGGCCCTTGAGGAACTATGTGGCTACGTGGCCCATCCAATGAATTGTTCGATAAAAGTTACTATGGGAGAGAGGCCGCAGCATCAGTGCCGAAATTACGGCTGCCGCAGCCCTGAGCCCAGATTACAGTGCGGCCCCCTTGAGCACCCCAAGGGCCTCGTCAAAAGGTAGGCATTTTTTTAGCTGAAAGTTTTGTGGCCTAATTGTAGCCTCGTATATTCACTAAAAATTCCTTATTTCTAACCTTATGACTAATAAATATATGGAACATAACAGGTGATCATTTCAAGGGAAGGGAATGCCTCTGGCATTTCCCTACAGCCTAAATTAACAATCAATTTATCAAAACAAATTTTTTCAATAAATTTGCTTACAACTGAATTTCTTGATGATGGCAGCCTATAAATCTCAGAGTGGTAGTAAATTTGAAAGAACTTTTGACGTGCTGTTCAGGTGACTGTTAGGTGTTCAGATAGCCTTAAAACCTGATTTTGGGTTTCACAATTTGCAAATTTTCCCAGTTTTTCCGGTAGACCCCCGGACCCCCCTCCAACCTGGGGGGTACTCCATACCCCCCAGACCCCCAAAGTTTGCTCCCCTTCTCTCCTGTCTGGGGCCGGTTGCCTGAAGAATGCCAGGGCTGATATTCAATAATTGTTGATAGGCCAATAAAATTAAGATTGTGCCTAGACAAAATTCCCGGAAAGCTGGAAATCGTTTTAATCTTTCCGTTTTACATCCAAGTATATGAATTCGAAGTTTGTCCCATTTTTCCTGGTGTGCTTCCGACCTGGGACCACAAAAATATCAGAGTTTTGGGCCAATTTTTATTCTTTTGCAAATAAGTAAAAAACCGTTTATTCTACATAAAAAGTTTAAGTACAAAAATTGTAGAGGACAAAATCCTGCGTTTATTGAGTACCTTCTGATAAAGATACTTTGAATGGTAATTGATTTATGGTAAGTTAAAAAAAGGGTTTTGGCGAATTCCTCTTTTAGGGAAAGAGCTATTACTGTAGGTCTCATGGTAAGACCTAAGCCCGAGACCATGATAACTTTTAGTTTTGGGGCCCTCAGAAGCTAAAAACACCATTCGTTCGAATTTTCATAAATATATATATACCTATATATACGTATATAAATATATATATATATTTATATATTTGTTAGCTCGATAACTCTCGTAAAAATGGTCCAATCTTCTTGAAATTCGGCACAGACTTGTAAAATAGTAATTATTTTGACGAGTTAAAAATTCAGCCGGATCGGACCATCAGAAGGGGGGGTTACGGGTAATAAATCCCTAAAAATAGAGTTTTTCGGAATTTTCATGTAGAAAAATCGAAATAATCTGATTTTGGTTTACACCATTGGACTCAGCTCAAAAAAAAACAAATAAATTAATATTTTGAATCATTGCTCTATGTACATTGGTTCCCGAGATACTGAAAGTGGTAAACACAGTACGTTGTCCCAATGTTAACCTTATGGGAAATAAATAAAATTGTACATCTCGCTTATTCCTCAACATATCCTAATAAAACTTGGTATATGGCTTCATCTATTTAAGGTCTAATTGATTATGGCATAAATTCTACAAATTTATATAATCCTGAGGCAGCAAACCTACGTACTCACTTTCCCAATGTTAACCTTATGGGAAATCAATAAAATTGTATAGTCTGCTTATTTCCCAATGTATCTTAATAAAACTAGTTATGTGGCATTATCTAGTTAAGGTCCACTTGATTATAGTCTTGGATATTTTGGATTATACTCTAAAATCTGCTATTTTTACATTTTCCTTGTCAGGAAACCTGCATACTCACTTATACCATGTTATTCTTATGGAGAATATGTTTGCATGTTTATTTACGGACATAATTTGATTTTATCATCGATCATCGATATACACCACTGGATCGGCAGGTACGCTCCGCAGCCCGAGCCGGCGGCCGTGGTTGCGTTTCTGACTTCGCAGGCGAAATAGGGGCACAAGCGCCTCGCTGCACTATATCCTATCATTGTCGCGGCCTAGTCATGGTACTTTAACGATACCGGTACGCTTCACAGAGCACCGTAAGACATTTCTGAAGTATTTATCATTCTCGACCACATATTCAATTTGCAGAAACATTATAAATTTAAAAAAATACATAAATAGGTTTTGCTACCGCACTACCACACCGACTCTCGGCAGGTATTCCATATCCATTGATGTCGCTCTAAATTATAATTTTGATTTCAGATTTTAATTAATGTGAAAAAGTGTAATAAGCACAATGAAAGCTCACAATTGAACATTTTTGTTACTTCGTTCTTAACTTACAATTTTAACGAAACAACAAGTTTACATGTTACAAAACAAAATGGTTTTTGCCAGCTGTCGTCTAATGCATGGATTTGTTTTTTTTACAGTGTCTGTCGTCTTTTTCTTACCTAGGTGGTGAGATAAGATCTTGAAAACCATTTACAAATAAATGTACTTCATGAAAATACTTTACGATCACCCTGCAATTCATAATTTGTTTTGTGACCTTATTTGAAAACATCACCTTTAAAATGATTACAAACTTGCAATGTAAGTTTGTGGTCGTTAACTTTGGCATCTAACTCATGAGTTTTAATATTATAGACATACTAGCAGTTGCCTGTGGCTTCGATCACGATAAAAATTACAGCTGATCTTACCTATGCTCTTTGAACTATCAAATTTTAGTATTCACAGCTGTTTACAATTCAGTATTTGAATGTTTACATCTATATATTAATACGCAAGCGATTTTCTTTTCACAGTCCAACCGCAGTAACGGCTGGGGGGATTTTAACGTTTGTGGTGTCAAATTAAAGGGAATTTTATGTAGATTTGTCAACAAGTCTCAGAATTTTAAAAAAAGGGTGTCACTAAAGCACAGTAAAGGGCTGAAGTTTCGGAACAGTAGCGCTATTCAGTAGCGCTTTGTTTACAAACTAAACATATGGCCAAGCTCTGAAATAAACCACTAAAGAGCAGTTTTGTATTTACAGCTGGTTTGGCTTTGTTTTCAACAGTTTTCTTTTTTAATAGATTTATTATGTAATTTAGGTTATGTTATGAAGTTTTTAAAGCTCCTAATCATTGCAGTTACCAGTTTTTCAATGTAGTTTACGATATCTCATAGTGTTTTTTGAAGTTATATTAACCTGAGCAAATTTTATTTGGATTTGGTGCATTTATAATGCCACCGATGAGAAGAAGACGAACATTGACTGGTCGGAGGAGTCGGAAAGAACACGATCGCAACCGTTGGCATCACCCTCCCGATGTAAAATTTGATGCTCCTTCCAACCTCAGAACAAATGAACTAAAAATGTTTTATTGCGGTGGGTTGTATTTCGAGAATGAAAAGGCTGGTAAAGATAATGCGTCATTTACGCGTTTTTGCCACAAAGGAAAGGTTGCCTGTAAAGACAGCTGTTCCCTACAATATCTGTTTTGGCGATAATTATCAATAAACTGCAGCGGCAAACAAAGGAAGTCATTGCTCACGGCGCCAGTATTTGCTCTCGGTCAGCTACATGTTGCTGTAGCAGAGCTTGATCTTTTGCTGGTGTTAGAATATAGGCCTAAATTTCAGAAAAAAGAGGACATGGGGAAATGAAGGTGTTCCCTAAAAAATCGTTTAAGTTTACTGGAAACTCCTGCGATAGATCAAATTAACATTAAACGTTTCAGTATAGTTAAGCCATAATTTTGTCAATGAATTTAGCCCTTTGATTAAACTTAAAAGTAAATGAAAAGGCTGATTATTCTTCATTCTTTTACTTTATGACTTTGCTCGATTTCGAGCTACGTGTTATCTAGTCCTTATAAAATGAATAAAATTTAAGCTAAGGACGTTCACGGGGCGTAGCCCGAGAAGATTTTAAGGAAGTGAATAGGCCTATGTCCTTTTCTGATATAGTGGCTCTATTCCTGCAAAATTTCAGCTCAGTTAGGCCAGTATTTTTCACGTGGTTGAAAGATAGATATTCACACTAACACCCATACTTTCGCTTTTATAATATTAGTAGGATTTATAATATGAGTAGGATTTAACTACTCTAAATACATTATAATGAGACCTGATGAGACCTTTTAAGTTTTCCTTTAGTCTTAAAATCTGTGAAATGCGTGTGTCACCTCCTTACATAAGATTCATCAGCACGAAGTATTGTGCTACACTCTTCACATGTTGCTTTCTTATAAATTTTTCTAACGATCACTTAATCACTTAATCACTTGAATAAGACAGGTACCTCATGGAGGACGTTACCCTGAATATGAGTGAAGGATGAGTGTGATGATCGTGATGATAGTGGCGAGATCTTGTAGCCTTGTTACTGACTCCACAAATGTAATACAATACATTTTCCTTGTAGTTGGAAATCTCGTTGTTTGTCATCATCTCCGCTGCATCGTCCATTCCACTTTCATCTTGATCTTCATCTACATTAGCATGAATTATATCATATTGAGGGGCGGGCTCAATTTTTCCTAGGCCTACACCAAACCCATTATTCCACCTCAAAAGTCTTTAAAGGGAAAAAGCTACCTTAAAAATGGAAAAAACATAATAGTGTGCTCAGCAAATTTAAAATGCAAAAAACATATTTCAATCCGACATAGCGAGCGAGACAAGATATGTTTTGGTAAACTCATTAAGAATAACATGGGAAATGAGTATGCAGGTTTGCTGCAACAGGTATTTTAAAACTGGGTGGTTTTAATTCAATATTAAGTAGATCTAAGCTAGAAGAAGCCATATACCAAATTTTATCAAGATATTTTAAGAAATAAGGAAAATATAGATTTGTTTTATTTCTCAAAAGGGAATGAGTATGCAGGTTTGCTGCCATGAAAGTGGAAATATCGGGGATTTTAGACTAGTATACAATATATGTCATCTAGATTACATGACTCAGCTATATACATTTTTTATAGCAGGCTTTAATCGCGAACTTACGCCCAAGGCCACGTAGTTTCAGTACGGCCAACAATACAGTTTCGCGTTTGTGCCCCTATTTCGCCTGCGAGACGCCAGGCTGCAACCTCAACCACCACTCTACACCACTGTGTAGGCTCGGGAATTTCAACATGTGCCTTACGGGCGGCGCGCAATCCAGTAGTGTATATCGATGGATTTTATTTGGTACGAGGCTTTATCTAAAACACTTATTTGAGCATTTTGAATCCATTGAGTATGCAGGTCTGCTGCAACAGGGGTATTTTTCATGTTTTATCATCAATTGTGAAAACTTGTAAGATTTTTATGTTTTAATTTCGTTTTCTGGTATTATTGGCATCACTGTATTCAACATAATAACTTGGTATAAGTGAGTATGCAGGTTTCCTGACAAGGAAAGTGTTAAAATAGCAGATTTTAGAGTATAATCCAAAATATCCAAACTATATTGAGCCACATGGTACTGAGTTTCAACGAGATATGCTGAGAAACAAGCAAGCTACACACGTTTATTTTTCTCCCAAAGGTCAACATTGTGGAGATGAGTACGCAGGTTTGCTGCCTCAGGAATCTATAAAATTGGGGATTTTAGACAATAATCAAGTGGACCTTAACTAGATAAAGCCACATAACTAGTTTTATTAAGATATATTGGAAATAAGCAGACTATACAATTTTATTGATTTCCCATAAGGTTAACATTGGGAAAGTGAGTACGTAGGTTTGCTGCCTCAGGATTATATAAATTTGTAGATTTTATGCCATAATCAATTAGACCTTAACTAGATGAAGCCATATACCAAGTTTTATTAGGATATGTTGAGGAATAAGCGAGATGTACAATTTTATTTATTTCCCATAGGGTTAACATTGGGACAACGTACTGTGTTTACCACTTTCAGTATCTCGGGAACCAATGGACATAGAGCAATGATTCAAAATACTAATTTATTTGTTTTTTTTGAGCTGAGTCCAATGGTGTAAACCAAAATCAGATTATTTCGATTTTTCTACATGAAAATTCCGAAAAACTCTATTTTTAGGGATTTATTACCCGTAACCCCTCCTTCTGATGGTCCGATCCGGCTGAATTTTTAACTCGTCAAAATAATTACTATTTTACAAGTCTGTGCCGAATTTCAAGAAGATTGGACCATTTTTACGAGAGTTATCGAGCTAACAAATATATATATATATATATTTATATACGTATATATAGGTATATATATATTTATGAAAATTCGAACGAATGGTGTTTTTAGCTTCTGAGGGCCCCAAAACTAAAAGTTATCATGGTCTTGGGCTTAGGTCTTACCATGAGACCTACAGTAATAGCTCTTTCCCTAAAAGAGGAATTCGCCAAAACCCTTTATTTAACTTACCATAAATCAATTACTATTCAAAGTATCTTTATCAGAAGGTACTCAATAAACGCAGAATTTTGTCCTCTACAATTCTTGTACTTAAACTTTTTATGTAGAATAAACGGTTTTTTACTTATTTGCAAAAGAATAAAAAATGGCCCAAAACTCTGATATTTTTGTGGTCCCAGGTCGGAAGCACACCAGGAAAAATGGGACAAACTTCGAATTCATATACTTGGATGTAAAACGGAAAGATTAAGGCGATTTCCAGCTTTCCGGGAATTTTGTCCAGGCATGACCAATTTTTGATCTAATTTTACTGGCCTATGAAGAAGATCTTCAAATGAGAACACCACCACAGTCAATTTTGAAATAACATGACAAGTACCTGGTACCATAATACCATATATTTAATTTCACAGGGCGATTCTTTGCCTCAAAATTGTGGGCGTCTGGGAAGTCATACAAAGATGGAAGAGGGCTCAAATTTAAGGTCTCTATTCCGTGATGGTGGGAAAAATAATGAAATTTCTTGAAACTCAGCCACTAGTGTTCAATATAATCTTCAAGGGACTTGCATCTTTGGCTCACACAGTTTAAACAAAAATATCTAACTGTTGTAGACAGTAACTTGATGTAGTTTATTAATTCAGATAACATTTTTTAAATTTTATATCATTCTGATAAACGTTTGTTACCTTTGTAAGAATTTGAATATAAAACTCCAACGACTGATGGATTTACCTATTCAGAAATTTATTCATCATTAAAATAACAAACAAAAGTTAGATGATTATGATATATCGGTTGACATAACCTCAAAATTGTTGCAAAGCACAGTTGTTGTTTTATGCCTGCCACTAATCAGCTGTTACCATCAACAATTTGTTGGGCTGCAATATTTCCATGAAGGTGCTAGCATTGAATAATGAATTAATTTCAATGTTCTATGAGGTTTAATTTGCCTCCTACCAAGAGAACAAGTGAACACTTAACTTCCTCCGGGAGCCATAAAGAGTTTAGTGTTACATTACTCCTTCTTTGCAAGGAGTAAAATCGTCTAAACTTAGCAGGTATGGGGGAAAAATTTAAACTCCTCTCCAAAAATTGATTTGAAAACTTTCATTTCCAAGCGACTAGTTTTAACATGACTTTTAGAAACTGATACAGCTTAAATTAGATGGTTCATTCCTAAAATGTCAGTGGCATGTATATAATCAGAAGGGATGATTTGTTAGTATCATTCAGCTGACAGTTATATTTACCCGTCAACCATGTCCGTTCCAATGATAAACTCCCATAAGTGGCCCATTACCGGTGCATCAGCCCTGCATCCAGAGAAATTAAACAAAACTGCTACAAAACATAAAATAATACAAGCATAAGATACAACTTTTACAAAGCAAAGCATTTAGTTTGTTGTGTTGTTGCAAGTTATACTGCAATAATTTGAAATTGATATTACTCAACTTTCAAATACATCCTCAGAAATTACAATCTAATCAAAATGGAATCACTTTTTTAAATTCTTTTATATGGAACCGAAAACTAGCTTTTTTAAAGTAAATCCAGAACATTAATTCAGTTATATAAATTAATATTAGTTTATTAGTCATTAGACCTTTGGAACTAAAAATGTTTTCTTTTAATGTTTTTTTTTCAAATTGATAAGTAATATTAAATTTAGACCATCTTTCAAAATATTCAATTTACAATATTTAAACTTGGTGACACTGTAAAGAAAATTTATTTTTGAAATTTTTAAAACTCATCCAGGATTTTTTTAACTAATTTACAACATTTGTATTTAGTATCATCGGAAAGATAATTTATTTTTTTTAATTTTTCAAACTCATCAAGGATTTTTTAACTGGTTTACACTACTTATTTTTCAACAAATCGAAAACACTACTTGGTCAACCTAAATGCTTTGCTTGACTGAAGAGAAGCCCGCAATCCACAACTGAAATTAAACAAAGGTAGGAGCGAGAGAGAAGTGAGAGTGAATGAAAGAGACGTGCGAGTGTTACCCCATGTTGACGGTCTCGTCGGACACGACGTATTCCCAGAAGTGTGACATGACTGCAGCGTCTGCCCTGCAATCAGCACACTATTACTGACCGAGGGGAGCAGAGGAGGACAGACAAAAGGTGGTCAATTGACAAGAAAAAATTACACATGAAAATTACAGTCAGAGATATTATAAATTCTATAACCATGGTTAAAATAATGTGGTGTTCCTCTTGTGAAAAAAGTTTTTATTTGTAACAAGCTACAATCAATGTGACCATTGATATCAGCAAAAAAAGGATAAACAACCTCTGAGCAAATTTTGTTGGATAAAAAAGGGGAGGATTTTATTTCAAAAATATAACCATTTTGCCATAGAGAATTATGCCAAAGACAAAAATGATTAAGTTATTACATGACTATTTATGCTTTTTATGGGATTTTAAGCCCACAGATACCTAGGATACTCTTTGTTATAAAATTTTAACCCCTTCAGATGTAAACTAATTTATAGCGTGGTGACTCATTTTTGTTTATTTGCCACATAACTAGAAGATGAAGTTGCTCAGAGGAAGGCTATACTTGAAGAACAGAAAATAAAGCTACAACTTACCATGAATGTTCAGCATTAAAGCCAATCTGCAAAATAAAGATTTGTTTATTAGGTACATAAAGTACAGAATTGTTTATCAGATATACAAAAATGATTGAGTCACTTACAATCCGTATAACTGCTTAGTTATCCTAGGGTGTCTTATGACTTTCACGCTGTTCCTTAGGATCGATTTGGTGGGGAGTAGTTTTGTTTCATCAAAGTGGGAATACTAGTTTGTCTGCAATTCGTTTGAGACACCTATACAGGGTGTCCAGCAAGTGAGCATTGCCAAATTTCCGTCATTTCCCGTATATTTCCCGAGTACGTAATATTTTTTCCCGATGCTGTTTAGCAGAAAACGTTATAGCCCAAGGTTGACCAAATGAGCATGTTTGGGATGCAATGCGCGCACGTCCACATGCACACACACAAAACCCTGATTAACACATACAGTACCCACATTCACTGATCAAAGTTCTTTCTAGTCTCCAGCATCCCAATCCGCGTGTTTACCGTTCGGTTGAATATTAGTCTATAAGAGGAGTTTTATACACAGCATCCCACGTTGCGCGTCTGTCACAGCGCGAACAGGACAAATGTGACAGGAGCGTGCTGACAGAGGGGGAGAGGGGACGAGCGGGACCAGACCCACCCCAGAGCTGTTTTTTATTGAAAACAAAATAAAAATCGATGAATATTTTGTACAACATTTATTTTTAAATGCCTCATTTATAGATATTTTCTGGCATTTCTGCTCAATTCCTGCATCAGTCCTTCCAAATTTGGCTAGGAATATTTTATTTTTTTCAGACATCCGCCTGTTGTCTTTACAAACAAAAATTGTGGTATGATTCTGGTGTTCATCGTATCCACGGACTGCAATCTAACGGGATGCAGGAAATCTTTCTTTGACTTAACGGAAAGAAATATTGTATTATTTCTGTAACTGCAATCTTGGCAAGACATCGTTCCCGCGACTCCAGTGTGTAAATTTGTAAATAAGAGCTTAAATATGTAAATAAAATGTTTAAAACATAATTACAACATTAATAACATGTAAATGGGCTTTTCGGGAATCAAATGTAACGTCTGAGGAAATGGACAGTTGGAACTGTTTATAAAACAATAGAATAAACACCCGACGAGGGACCCATTGAGTGTATTGAAATAAATACAATTGCTTGCAATATTGTTTCAACAGTCATCAGGAATGATTCTCGGATGTTCGCCTCTCCTTGTTCTATTATACAACAGCGCTAAAAATATATCGAAGTCAAATCCCTTATCATTATGTTCATTAAGTTTTAGGCAGGTACTGTAACTAGTTTCGATTCCAGATTCCAGACCTAATCAAAAGTGACGCCTCTGCTATGTGGTAGAGTAAACTGGTTTTAAATTCAGGTTAATGACTTGTTACACTTTGTTTGAGTCATTTGTATGAAGGCCTAATTAGCAAATCTGTTATGATACGGACCTCAGTAAACAATACGACATTTTGACGCTGAATTAAAATTAGGTTCTCTGTCTCTCCCTCCCTCAAACAAACACACATAAGCGATTCTCAATCTTTAAATCTGCAAAAGGGGCTTGCACACCCTGCATGCAAGTGACAAGCGTTTCTTGTCCTTCCATAAAAATGCCAAACGGTCAATATTAGCAGGCACAAACACTTGAGACTGACGTTCAAGCGATTCTCAACCTTTCAACTATCGCCGAACGCTGGTGTCATAACCACAACGACTGCTGGCCAAACAACAAACAAGTCAGTGTTTTCACTTGAGGGTTCTCAATGTTAATCAATGCATCACATTAATGCACTGGAAGAACAAAATTAATTACTATTTTAAAAAGATATAACATCTTCTGTCATTATTTTAACCGATGAAACTTAAGTGTATCAGATATGACTAAACAGACATTGCTATCAGACATTGAGGTTAACATTCGACTAAGGTCCAGCTAAGGCAGGGCAAATATGAACAAGGTAAAGTGTGGCATGCCGTGTACACCTCCTCACATTCGCTTAGCTTCACCACATCTCATCTCAAGCGAGATCGCGATGTATTCGCGTCACGTTGTTTGGAAAACGAGCTCTGGCAGAATAGACCGAATCTTTACACGGCAGCTAGACTAGAAATAGCGTTTGAAGTCTACAAAATTTGTTGTTAACTGGTAAAAACTATGACAAATCTGAGTCAGTTGTTAAATTTATATTTAATATTACTTGTTTTCCCAAGAAATATCGATGATTAATACATTTCCAAAGAATAAATTGCTGACAGAATTCCCATACAATACATCATATTTATAAAATTTACATACAATTCCCGCATACTTCCCAGCGTAGTATATTTTCCATACAATGCCCGATTTTCCCTGCTATATAATTCCCCAATTGAAAGTCTTGAGTTCTCAGTGACTACTGCCATTAATCTTCAAGATTTATGGGACAAATTAAAGGGGATAATGCATAGGTTTGCCAAATATCCAAGGAACGTCTTTTCTACGGGCTATGCCCTACAGCCCTTCAAGGGTTCTTATCAAAGAATTTCATTCATAATAACAGCTGTTGATTGTAAGCGAAGTTGCATCAGTAATCTGGTAGTATTAAAATTGATACAAAATTCCATCTGAGGAATACTAATGTTTCAAAAATCAGGTATCAGTTCTAATTCAGTAAAAAATATGATTTATCAAACAAATTCTTATTTATCAAAGCTTTTAATGTAAACTATTAGGGACCAAACCCAAAGATTTTCAAAGTGTATTACAAAGACATTGAAGGTTTCATTTCATATTAGCCTAACAGCCTCATCTAAGGTAAACAAATACTTACTCTGCCGTTGGTCCCGATGCACAGTGTGAAAGACTTGTCAAACCACCGATCGTAGCCTTTGCCGTGGAGAAGAATACGCCCGTAGTTGTCCAACTTAGATGGGTCACTCTGAACACAAAAATTGACTTATTATTCATATCCAGGTTTAAAAATTTAAAAAAAGTTTAAATTCCAAAATAATGCAGTTGACTATTACTAACTTGAACCTCAACAACTTGAAAGATTTTATTTCTAATTGTTTTCAATCCGCTTGGAAATAGTTGTCTAAGTAAAAAAAGCATACTTAAATTAAAAAATAACTATGTTTATATTTTCCTTCAATAAGTTGAAGAGTCACAAAAATTACCTCTAAAACTCAAATTTCAGTGGTTAAGACAAATTTAATTTTTTGCACATGACCTGCATAAGTTGGTATATCTTTAATTTTTCTCATCAGACCTCTTAAAGTCAAATCCCCGGTGAATACGTAGCAACTTGTCAATGACATACATTTGGTCCAGTGTCCCTCTTCTCTTAACCTCTACAACTCAAAATTTTCATTTGGTTTACCTCTAAATCTTAATTTAGCTCAAATTATCTATGTATGTAGGATTCAATTAGGAATTACTTCTGTAACTCGACTATGCCTAAGTTGAACTATATGAAAACTTCCTGTATATGAAGAAAACCCGTAGTCCTGGGGAATTTTAAGTTATCAATAGTTCAATATGGCAATTTATTCATTTTCAAAATCCTATCATCAGTAAGTCCATGAAATATATATCTCTATGTAAAAAAAAACACACATAATAAAACCTAAAAACTAGGGGTGTGCGAATATTCGAACTTCGAACTTTTTCGAATCGAATATCGTGATATTCGATTCGATTCGAGATTGCAAAGAAGTTTGATATGACCGAATCAAATATTTAAAGGACTGGCATAAAATCAAAAGTAGGTGAAAACGTTCCCATTTTCAAAATAAAAGTACGTTTTTTTTAGTTGCAAACAACTACGAATACATTTTTTAATCAGAAACAGTTGCGTCCTCACGTGGACAGACGACAGATGAATAGCTGCTGTAGTGTTCGGCATCGAACATCGATGTTTACAAAACATTGATGTTCGGCGGTCGATGTTCGATGTTTTTACCATCGATGTTAAAAAGTCGATGTTTTGGTATCGATGTGTTTTAAATGGAATTTTAAGATAGATTTTGTCTTTTTCGACCTCAGAATATGGATATTAAATACGCCTAATGTTAAATTTCAATTTTGATTCCAGATACGGCCATGCTTTTTTTTGAAAATGAATAACGGCATATCGAGATAAGAAACTTTGATATGATTTAGTTGAAAACATCGACTTTTTCGCTTATAAAAATCGATGTTTTTGAACCGATGTTTTTACAACATCGATGGTATTAGTTCGATGTTAATATCGATGGTAACATCGATGGTGAACTATCGATGTCCGAACACTAAGCTGCTGTAAAATAATACTGACATCGCAGTTTTGCCACCAAATTCCCTCTGCCGTGTTGATCAGTCGTGCAGTACTTTAGGTTAATATATTGCACAATACCCAACGCGACAACGAATTTTTTCGTAAGATAAATTCTAGTATCACAGCATTAAATCATATAACAAATAATAGTCCATCCTTCATCAGTTCTGTCTTGACCAGTATCCGATACCGACGAAACATCAGTTGAGTTGTTGAGTTGGTAAAAGAGAGAATTGCAATCAAGACCAATCAGAGTTCACCGATGACCGACAGTGTCTAGAGTCGTCTTCATTTGCCAAAACGAAATATCCCGTAAATACCCCATAAATAAATAGTCGTGTTGGTGTTTCGTACGACTTTTTCAGGCCGTAAATATCTTTTGCCGTACTTGCATGAAAATCCCGCACTCGCTTAAACGGAATCCGGGATCACCATCGCTTCCAACTTTGATACGATGAAGTACAATAATTTTGGGCTGGCAAAGAGTTGGCGGACCTGTTTATTATTTGTCTTTTCGTTTTCGATTTTCGAATTTCGTCTTCGTTCTACACTTCGTCTGCTTTTGCTTTTGAAGTTTAGTTGTTGTTAATAACTCGAGAACGTCTATCGCATGTTTGTTTCAATCGCTCAGATTTCTTTATTTTTCAAATAAGCAATTACGTAGTAAAATAGAAACGTTGAATGATCAAAAATTGGTTTTATTTTGTTGAAATCTGACGAATCAGGCGGAGCGTGTTTATTTTGATACGTGATTAAAATGGTCATTTTTAGATAACGGTACAATGTTGGTTTGACAACTTAAGCCTATGAGTTTGCTTGCTGTTTATAATGTAAAACAAATAAACTTTGTTGTAAGTAAATGGCAATTGTAAATTATCTTAAAATTTAGGTTAAGTTTACTGGTCTGACTTATTATTATTTTATAGTATTACTTTAGGAGAATCAAAATCTTTGTTCTCAGACATTAATGCACAAATAAAATTGTAAGGCTTTCTTCAAATGTGAAGTAGTTGGTGAACCAAGTTTTATATGTAATTTCTTTGGTCTAATCCCTTACGCCTAGTCCCTGATCAAATAATTTACTGGTTCATTAAAAGGAAAAGGAACAAAGGGATGCAGAGGCCTAAAAGTGAACAAATTTAGGTTGCTGTAGAAAAGGAATTGTTAAGTAGCCAAACCTTGAAATTGCTACTAAAGGCCTAATTATGCTTATTCAAATGAATATTACCTATGCTTGAGGGGAATCAATAAATATTTCTAAATTCTTAACAATTGATTAGTTGTACCTTTGTGTACCTTAGTAATTGATATTTGACCTATATTATTTTGAATTGTTATAATGCTATTAATAATTAAATAAGATACGAGGTACAGTCAAAAAGTTCCCGGAATGAATTTTTGTAGACATATAGTGCGATCGCCAGCGGTAAATTTGTCTTGCAGTAGTTGGTAAGACTCCTTGGGAGGGTACATCGGTAGTGGTGGCATTGCTGACTTGCCGTAGTGCAGCATTGGAAAGGGCTTTTCGTGTACCTGCAAGTCGACGTTGTCGGATTTTTGAATAATGGCATTTCATGAACAGCGCACTGGGTGATGCTAATAAAGAAAATATTGGGGGATTTCTTCATCGTCTCTTCTCCATTAGCTTGAATTAATAACTCAAGAGTCTCACTGAGTGATTTTTAAAGTAAAACAAGAACAATGTTCGTTTGCTGTTCATGAAATGCCATTATTCAAAAATCCGACAACGTAGACTTGCAGGTACACAAAAAGCCCTTTCCAATAATGCACTACGGCAAGTCAGCTATGCCACCACTACCGATATTCCCTCCCAAGGAGTCGTACCGACTACTGCAAGACAAATTTACCGCTGGCGATCGCGCTTTATGTCTACAGAAATTCATTCCGGGAACTTTTTGACTGTACCTCGTAAATACAGGGAGGGGAGGGAGAAAGTAAGGACAAGAGTAAAGAAAACACAATGAAATAACACTTTTGTTTTGAAAACATTATGTTAATTATTGAAGCAGCTTAGTAATTTGCTGAGTATACAGGTTTGCTGCGAAAGGGTATTTATACTTACATCCTGTGATTTAAAATTTGATCTCATTTGAACGAATAACCATTAACATAAATATTCGTTTCGAAAATATTCGATATTCGGAATAGTTATAAACTATTCGATTCGATTCGATTCAAACCAAAAAATCACTATTCGCACACCCCTACTAAAAACCAATCAATGAAAAACACTAGAATCACCGACCTCTTCAAACTCATAAGGCACGTCGTCTAGTGCGACGACAAAGGCGGATTTCTCTATGGCATCCAGACTGGTGCGGTTGGTACCCTTGAAGAAGAACTCGGTCCTGGCGTTGGCCCAGGCCGTGCGCTCGCCGGCCGTCAGTGCTGCCAACCTCTCCTCGCCCACAGCCGGCGCGCTCGTGTCCTGCAGGATGTGGTTCATCTGGCTGCGGAACGATGACGATAGTTAAAAAGAGACCAACTAGTTTCATGGTTGAGTTTATTCTTCTGCCCTGCCTGGGTCTGAGCTCTTAACTCTGAGCTCACTCTAATATACTGACAGCTGGGATCTGCTGTCTATTTGTACCTGATGGGACAAAACAACATTAAGCAGTAGGTCGTCCACTAGTGGGACATCTGTCCCTTTGCCATCACTTGCTTACGCCAGGGGGCCTTTGCTTTGCAGACTGTGAAAAATAGGAAGTCTCCATGCTAGCATTTCTTCAATCTCCATGCAGCATTTGATGCTTGGTTGCAAGATAACGTCCCCTCCTCTGATTCATCAAAAACAAAGTTACCCAAAAAGAGCGTTGGTGCTCCGGCCTCCTGACATAAGCCAATGTTGGCAAAGAGACAGATGCCCCACTAGTGGATGACCTACTGTTTGAGGTTGTTTCGTCTAATCAGATACAGACAGACAGCAGATTCCAGCTGTCACTGTATTACAGTGAACTCAGATTTCATAGCTCAATCGCAGGTTCTAGGAGAGTAAACTCAGTTACAAAACTCATTTCTGCCTAAAAAAGATCATTGAAAATGTTGTTGTCACAAAAAATGATGATGGTCCCAAGCTTAGATCTTACCATGAGACCTACAGTAATAGCTTCTTCCCAATAAGAGAAATTCGCTAGAAAAAATAATGAAAATAAAAATCACAATTTGTTTAACTGTTTGGTTAAATAAAAGTATAAAAACATTCAAGAGATGGTTATACAGAATAATTTGTCCACTTTCAAACAAAATGTAGACAAAAAGAGAGAACAGTTTAACTTGACCCTATAAATTGTTTAAACAATTGTGGGCCTGGGGATGCAGGTAACATCATTTTACACCCTCTACATCAATTATATGTCAAATACCTCTATGGACACAAGCAGAAGTGTGCAATAATCTGTTGGGAACCAAATTTCAAAATTTCCACATAAAACAAACTACTCAAGTTTCTCTTACACAGTCCCCAATGTGCTGTGAGCAAACAGACCAAAGGTCTGTTATCTTGTGTTTGGATATGAGAATTCCTACTCCGCGAAACATTTAAACTACAGTTACCAAACAAAAGACCGCTCGATTACAACAAAATATACTTTTTCACCACAAACTACTGCCTAATCTTACATTTCGATCTCGCTGGGCAGCAGGATCCGGTTCTTGAAGTAGATGGGCACCTTGAAGTATCTGCCCTTGTGGTAGACTACGATGTGCTTGGAGTCGTTGTAGTGGACAATCTTGTCCGTCTCCACGCCGGGCACTCGCGTGGTGTTGAACACCCTCTCATACTGCCACGAGCACAGCGGCACCAGGCCTTGGATCAGGATCTGCCGACAAAACACGTTTTGCAATTATTTCTACTGGAGACATTTTGTTAAGATTTCCAAGCACAGTACACCTCAGATTATTCGGATTAATCTTCATTATCTATCATCTATTCATCATCTCTCACTTTAAGAAAAGCAACCATCGTATCTGGGAGCCAAGTTCCTGAACATCCTTCCCGGTGAGGTGAAGAACACCAACTGCAATCTAAAGCTGAGAAAAAACACCATGAAATGGCTACAAGAGCGACCATGCTACACTGCATAAGAATTTGAAAGTTGGAGACAAGTTTTTCAGTAAAATATCACAATCTCTTTAGTCTGAATCCCAATGAAAATAATTTTACATTGTAACTTTACTCCTTTAATCACTAACAACCTTCATCAAGACTTGTCCTGATTAATATTGTTATCATTTTTAAATCTAAAAACTAACCACTGTTCTTGGTAAGTTTTACTAATTTGATTTTTAGTCAATAATGTTTATTATCTGTTATTTCTGTCAATTTTACCACTCCATTGTATTACTCAATTTACAACATCCAATGTATCTTGTTCTGAATTTGTGACCCTATTACTATTCCTGGAGAATATGTTAAAAAAGAAATTTTGTCTATATTGTCTATTGTCTAATGTGGTGGGACACCGATCCGGATAGCAAAAAATCCGGATCATCCTCATCCGAGGTCATTACAATATCGCCTGAATAGTGATTGTGTGCCTTAGTCCTACTAAACTGATGCTGCAAACGGCGTGTCAAGACTGTAAAACATGATAGTCTTTCAAATTTTACGGGGGTTTCATTTTGAAACAAATTTAAGAACTAAACTTAATTATTAATCATACGAATAAAATGTTAACTTTTACTTTTACCATCCTTACGGTTTAGGTATGGAATAAGACACCAGATTAGAAAATTTAATTTATTAAGATCAAACAATCATAACTCAAAATAACTCAAACTAGATATAATCATGACTAAATTTTAAGTAACTCAAAACTTAGTATAATAACTCTTATTATGAAATAACGTAGCAAATCAAATGACAATAAACTAACTCGCAGACTTGCTATAGGCTACGCCTTTGTTGACTACTGCTGGCGCCCCAAGTTGCAATCCAGAAAACTATGCTCATGAAACAGTACATGCTGTAATGTACTGTTTATGCAATGCAATTCCTTCAGTTATTCTTATTCCAAATGCGTACAGTAATGTATTACATTTGCATTTTATTTCTTTTAAAGGCACATTTCACCCTTAAACTCGCTAAAATCATGTTTTTGCCGTGATTATATTTTTTTTATTTCTCGGATAGACCAATCCGAATGATCCGGGATCCTGATAATGTGGGGTCCAGATAATCCAAGGTGTACTGTATTGCAGTCCAGAAACACTTTTGTCAAAAAGTTACAAACAAAAAATTAGCATGCAAGTAGTTCAACATTTGTTTAAATTCATTGTTGGTGATGTTGATTTAAGGACATTTCCCATCACTGATTGATACAAACAAGTATGAAACATCAACTGATGTTTCGGGATCTGGAATCTGAAATTATCTGTTATATCCCATGTGTTACTATCTTATTACGTTGATTACATTCTAAGTACTTGTTCATCGGCATATGGGATAAAATTAATATTTTTTTATGGATTTTCTAACTGTAATTCTTTAGGCCTTTAGACACATACAATTGCAAAACATTCCGTTTTTAGAAACAGAGTGCATTTAAGTCAATGCTACCAATAATATTTTGGGGGGAAATAAAAAAAACTTTGTATTTTACCTTTTGTAGTACACAGCCAAAACAGGAACTTCTATAACAAATAAATACAAAATCCTAGTAGGTACACTAACCAAATGCCAAGAAATGCATTGCCCATATTTCCTAATAACATATCTTTTGTTTGTTTACAAGTCTGTAAAGAACTTAAAGAAAATAAAAGGCTCAGTTTATAATTCTATTTATAGTTTATGGTTCTTTTCTTTCTATACTATTATAAAGAAGTGGTGGTTACTGTTTGTATGTTAAGATGTGTGTGGCAAGTGAACACAAAAACTGAACCGTCTGGGTTGAAATTTCACACAGAAGTAGATTTTGAACCTGGGAAACATAGGCCTATTCACTTCCTTAAAATCCCCTCGGGCTATGCCCCGTAAACGTCCTCAGTTTCAATGTTTACATTTTATAAGAATGTAAACATTCAAATACTGAATAAGATCAGCTGTAATTTTTATCATGAGCAAAGCCACGGGCAACTGCTAGTAGTTTATAATTTATGATTCACAATAACACAATTTTATCATTCACTAAAGTTCCAGGAAGGGTTAATATAGATGATAACTTTAAGAAACAGGTGCAAAACAAGAAATTCTTCAAGTCTTTATGTTCTACCCGGTAATTACAGATATTCCTGTCATCAGTTCATGTGAAATACATTTTAGTTACATAGGATTAGGTAGTAGATAACAATATTCAAATTTCAGTACCGGCTCGAGTTCCTGTCTCTCGATGAGCCGGCGGTACTGCAGCGCCGTGTGTATGATGGTCGCGGCCCGAGCCGCCTGGTTGGTCGTCGGGTGCATCAAGATGGCGTCGATGCCGTAGAAGTTGGAGTTGACCATGAGCGGCGAGCGGCCGCGCAAGTAGACGTACTCCTCCCACCAGTCCGACACGTAGTTGCTTGACCACCTGGAACATTCATGACACAATTGGAGTTGTAAAGTGGTTTAAAAGAAAAATTCATAATTCATCAGTTCGAGCCTACGTTGCCTGTAGCATAGTACGGAGAACTATTCACCAGTGGATGAGAAGAGGACATTGAAGGAGCTGGGAACGAGTAGAAGGAAACTTACAGTCAAGGAGAAGACTGCAAGCACCATCAGGTTGTGGTAGCAGTAGACGCCCTGAGACTGAATAGAAGGATTTTGCAGAAATTGGTCGGCTTCATAAGGGGCCACTGGGAATTTCGCGGAAACACACAAGATGGGAATAACTTACTGTGTAGGAAGTGCGGTGAGGAGGAAGAAACAGCCTTCTACGTGCTATGTGAGTGCCCAGCCCTACAAGGTCTGCGCACTAGACTCTTTGGCCAACCAATGAGTGACCCAGGGGAAGAACAGGTAACCATCGTCAAGAGGATCTCAAGGTTTGTTCAGGACCTGGGATTTGACGGAGAATGAGGACCTGTGTCTGAGGGTGCACAATAAGCTAACTTAGCTGTGTTGCAATACCATGGTTAAGTGAAGTCTGCCCCTCTTCAAAAAAAAACCGTTGGAGTTGTAAAGTGGTTTAAACAAAACATTCATAACACATCAGTTTGAGATTACAGTACTTTAAAATGTCTGTCAGCTTAATTGTTCTGAGTTTATGACAACTGTCAGAGGATGTTTTGATGTGTCTGCAACATCATCGACACTGCTGTGAGCTTAAACATAACAGTGCAGTTGGCCTAGTACAATAGAAACTACCAACCACACCTATGGCCTTGTCTATTATTTGTCAGTTAATTCTAACTTCTATAATTCAACGTCTTCCTTAATTCAAATAATTCTTCCAATCCCCCGTGTTTCATATATTGCCATTGTTAAAATATTGTAGATAATTCAAATAAAAACTTGAATTATTTGAATTTCATACATAAAAATTCCAAAGTTATTTAAAGCGGTTTTCAAACCGAAAATTCAGAGAAAAAACTTATTGTTGTAGGATTAGCTGACAAAAATCCACTTTTCAACACAATATTTTCATGAGACAGTTATACCAATCCCGCTCAGTTTAGTGCCCACTCAACATCACGTCATCAATGTAGTATGTTTTCAAAGAAGTAACAGCTGATTGTCTTATTTGTCGGCCTTTGAGGTCATTGAAGCTGACACTCCTCAACCCGATTCCGTAGCTTGTCCCTAGAAATAATGTAATGATGTCTATTTTCAGCTTTCACACAGTCCAATTTTGTGTGTTTAGCTGTTCAGTTTTTCAATCCAGTTTTGTCTGTAGTGTAGTCTTTTTTTCCTCGAGTAAGGAGGAAAAAAAAGACCAATGAGAGCTCGGCATTTGACGGAAGTAGTGTCATAGTAACAATTACGCAATTAGCACATCAGCTGATTGTTGCATTACAATTCATGTTTGAGTTTACTTATCCCATCAGCTGATTGTTCCACGACGATTCATGGTTCAGTCTGCTTATTTGCCTAACCTCAAATTTTAGTTGACCTATTCCATCATTAGTAATAGTCATGAGTTTTGTTTAACTTCGGGGGAAATTTTGTCGTATATTGTTGGTCGTAGATAAAATAGTTTATGCAACGATTGTATTATGCCTTTAAGCCACGAGTGAGATGTAAGTTAGAACACGAGCGAAGCGAGTGTTCTAAATATCTCACGAGTTGTATTCATTATACAATCGTTGCATAAACTACTATTAGAAAACTTCAGTAATTCAAATTTTTAGACACTTTAAATTTTTTTATTGGTTCTTTGAGGTCCAAATTATCCAAGTTTCGCTGTATTTAGTGTTCTATGTAATGCATCTGTGACGACAGGACCTCAGAAAAGCACTGGTCGTCATGGTGCATGTTGCCCAAAAAATCGTCTCACCAACAAATATTGTCATTCAGGAAGAAAATGTATTCACGTTATTCAGTTTACCCACGGTTTTTAAATGTGTATAACTGTTTGTAACAGAGTAATTGTCACTCACAAAGTAACTTATGCAGTTTACTTTAGGTTAGGGGCATGTAAATATGCACCTGCACTTGTTACAGACGTTTCCGTCATTTAAAAAAATACTACCAAAGTTTCTCAAAGCACTTTACTAGGGGTGTGCGAATAGTGATTTTTGAACTCGAGCCGAGCTTTTTCAAAAGTTTTCGAGCTCGAGCTTTTTCGAGCCGAGCTTTTTAACAATCACCAAATTATTAAAAGAAATTATGAAGCTTGATTTTAATTTTTAAAGATACAACAGACTAATGTTTGCATACCTTAAGTGACCGCCAGCTCAAAAATAGAAAGCTTATCCCCAAAACAAGTGAATTATCTGATAGGTTAATCAGTATTTTGTATTTTGTTACATAAAATTAATCAAACTGGCTCAACAAATAATTTATGAAGAAAAATACCAAATTTAAAATCTACATTTATCTACATTATATTTAAGTAATAACCAATCCCAAAATACTTTACTTTAAAATAAATAGTTAAAATTACATAATTAGACTAGTTACATATAGGTACTACAACATTTAATTTCAAGAGTAGAAAGAAGTAGTTGAAAGGTTTTAAAATAGTTATATATAGTAAAAAAATCACACATCACACTTAGTAAGGCACAAGATTGATTTTTTTTATGTTCACTAAGTAAAGATGATAAAAAATTAAATAGCAGTCCCAATTGTGGCATAAAATGGCTAAACTTATTATTTCAGAATATAATATATGAATGAAATAATATTTAATAACAACAATAATTTATTGAAATCCTTAAATTAGTTGCATTTCTAAACTTTTGTGAAGAAAAAAATGTACAATTAAGAAGAAGAAAGATCATAAATAAATAAGGACGGAATAGAGAGAAAGAAAGAAACAGCTACCTCTCTCTCTTTCCTTATCAGTGGCCAGGGAGAGGGGGGGGGGGGGGTGGAGGTTGTTTACTTCAAGCCCCTTCCCTGTTTTTTGCTCTTGTCTGATTCAGTGCGTGAGTTAATTAGGAGATAAGGAATCCTTACTACAAAATGCAAAAATACAAACTACTTGTCATACAACTATAAATGACGGCTCATATTTTTTGTCTTATTTTTATAAATCAAATGAGACCAAAATGAAACTTGTACGATGTACCGTTTAAGAGATAAGCCTTGATAGAACAATAGACTTAAATGCTGTATTTCACGTTCCCCAAGGTCAACTAAATATAGCTCCGATTTCCGTCTAAATGGAGATAATATTTCTTGTTACCTGTCAATGTCCTTTTCTTATCACTAGGGAATGTTTTTTGCTTGTTTTTCGTGGAAGGGAAACGCTCTTCCGGTTTTACGTGTCCAAAAATAGATTGCAATAATTATCTTTCCGATAAGAACTCTCTTATCAAAAGCTCGGCTCGAGTGTCCAGCTTTTTAGAAAAAAGTCGAGCCGAGCCGAATACTGAAAAGCTCGACCTAAAAGCTCGACCGGTCGAATACTTGCACACCCCTACACTTTACACTTTGGAGGAAAAAGGATTACACTTGGAATAGCTCAATAAATTTTAGCTGCAGCCTAATAGAATCCAGCCACTAATTATGTGACAGTAAAGACTATCACACAAAGGTCTTTTCAAATGACAAATGGTCTGATTTGTTTACTTTGGCTGGAGAACTCGACAAAGCATTACCTGCTGTGGTTAATTAGGCAAAGCTACTCAGCATCAATTAGAATTTTCAATCAAACTGAATCAAAATTTGTCCATCTAAAAAAATGTTACATCACACACTCTTAAATCAAATTAATATAAGGAGGCTGTTATGGTTATTATTTTATCACTAAATAAATATGAACACAGGAAAAAGAAGATTTATAAAATACATATTAAAATATTAAATAGAGATAATAATTTAACATTTATTTAACTCCAAATTGTTGAGTCACATAGAGCTATTGATAAATATTACACAAAAACTACAAGCCAAACATTGATAACTGGGGCAAACATTTATGTAATATTTATATAGACAGGAAAACATGATCTTATCTGTAGCTTTAGATTTAGACTAAAAATTAGTTGAAAGAAGAAATTTCACACAAAATTATCAATGAATAACAGTGATATTTAAGTATTGTTTTAATAATAATATTTTATTTAGGCAACTCCAAAAAGGCATTTTCCAAGGGGAGTCAAAATCAATCATTGTAATTTAACTGAAATTCAGTTCAACGTTAAAATGAAAAATATACAGTATACACATGTACACAGATAGTAAATTATTAATTAAAATTGTAATCTTTGAATTAATGAGGAATAAAGTGTTTTTATTATAATCATGCAATAGTAAAAAAACGTGGTAAAGTAATGTAAAGATGCTTGGCAATAGGTAACCACAATCAGTGTCAAGCGTTACAAGCTCTGACATGGAACAACTGTTCACTGTAATCCCCCCCTTCTCAACAGCCATGTGGCTGTTTGATCAGCCAGTATCTTTAGTCTGGGCAACAAAAAGGTATAGAGGGAATTTTTTGGAACACAATTTTTGACTTAGCAGCTTTGTTTGGACTAGTCAAGAGATGAACATATCAAAAGTGAAGGGGGTCCGTAGCCCCTGAGCGGGGGGAGGGAGGGGGATCTGAAGGTACCATTTTTTGGGGTTTCCTGAATATCTTGAAAATTATCAACTTTTAGTATCCCTAATTAAATTTGAAAATTAAAGAAAATTAAATTTCCTGTAAGAAAAGTATTTAATATGTCTATTTTGGTCCAACCATTTACAAGGTAAGCACTAATTTTATTAATATTTAAACAAATATCCCCTCCATAAGAAATACATGTAAATTTGAGGGTAACATACATGCCCGATGGGGCAACGCTTTTTCCACCTAAAGGAATATGAAAAGCATTCATGAAATATTGACTAAATTTCCAGTAATTTGACACCTCAATCATAAAAATTGATTTAAATAAAGGTGTTGGCGAGCTAACAAAAAACGTTATTTTTCAAGGAATTATAACAAATCGTAACCGTTCCTTTAAAAATAAAGGTTTTTTTGTGAGCTCGCCAACACCTTTATTTTAGACCAATTTTTATGACTGAGGTGTCAACTTACTGAAAATTTTGTCAATATTTCCTGACTACTGTTGATTTTCCTTCATTTTTCCGTGCAATGGCAAACTTATCTTTGACACAACTGAACGAAATATGTTATGTTTCTTCAATGCGCTCAATGGAGTCAAAAAGGAAAAAAGAAAGTGTGGCAAATCAAGTTAACTAGAGTATTATCAATTACTTAAATTTAATACTGTAATACTATTCAAATGCAAGGTTTAAATTTTGAGGAAAATTTTCCGACATAAATAAAAAACCATTATGATGCTGAAATGTAATTTTTCTATTTTTAGACAACAAAATCCTTAATTAATTTTAAGGTGGTCATAAATTACCCTATGCACTTACCAAGACTTCAGCATGAGGTATCGTTGTAATTTAACAGCTATTCCATGTTCAAACTCGTAAGCCAGCTTCTCCATTCTCGCGTACTGTTCGTCGTCCAGCAACGGTCTGACACTCCGCAGATACTGAAAACAATACAAACACAATTTTAATTCTTTAATTTATTTCATTAAATTAAAAGACCTATGAAAACAAGGCACAAATTTATCAGCAGAAGAAAATTTGTAAAAATTAATAATCAAATCTCTAGTCCAAACACTATAGAAAACTCTAACATGTTGCATTCTACTGGTATTATCAATTGAGCATTGAAAAGTAGTGCCATAACACTTTCTAAACAAGAGAGCACTGCTGACTACCGAGTTTAGAGAACAGATGGAAACTGGACTTGAGTCTGATGGGTGATCACCCACAACTACCATTGAGGGTGACGATTCAGAAATTTTATTTAAAGTACAAATCAGCTTATCCGGATTAATAACAAAACATATGGATAGTCCAAGATTACTTTAAAAACAGTGCATATTAGAAATAGTGCTCATGGAACTAACATCCCCATGAAATTCCTGTTGTCGCCATTATCAGATTGCATTAAATGACTACCATTATCATACTGTGTGAGATATATCTGTAGTCTCAATATAATTTTTAAATAATCATAATTTTTTTCTCCTTCTCAAGGCACTGTACCGTGTACAACACATCATTCATCTGCTGGAAGATCTTGTGGCAGACAAATCTTACATACACTGCGCTAAAAATGACTTTTGGTAACACATATCTTGTAAATCCTCGTCAGATTAGTGATTTGACTGCTGTATTTTGGAGATTGAATCTTTACCAAAAGTACCAAATTGATGATCACTACTATGTTACAGTAATTAGGATTCTTTGGGGGTAAGTCGCAGCATTGTGGTTGTGTCTCAGACTTAGAAAATACTATCCTCAAAAGAAAACCCACATTATCACCATAACTTGATTCCTAATCAACCGGATAGTACAGAATCTGAATAGCTCCCTCTAGGTAATCCACGGTGTCCTGTACAAAAATAAGAGACAATTAAGAC
The DNA here is from genome assembly GCA_035578135.1 of Flexamia atlantica. Lineage (NCBI taxonomy): Eukaryota > Metazoa > Arthropoda > Insecta > Hemiptera > Cicadellidae > Flexamia > Flexamia atlantica. Next base: position 25,895,713 of record JAQJVK010000008.1, on the reverse strand, counting down.
ACTTGGTTTTCACTGACCCGCTGCATGGTGTCCTTGACGGGGGGCAGGGGTAGTCGGGGCAGCGACCCCTGGTAGCTGTAGAGCATGGGCTTGCTGGCCCCTGACAGCAGCTTCACCGCAATCAGCCACAGCTTGGTCTTGAGCGAGACGGTGCGATCCTTGCCCCGCCCCTCGTACATCCAGCCTGCGCAACAACACAGGAGTGTGAGCCAAGGTATGTTGAGTGCAGAGGTTGTGAGTAAAATTAATTACTGTCAACTCATTGTCGTAACCAAGGTGGTTACAGTCCATTACTGAATGTACCACTAAAATGTGTTTGTTGATGAAAAATCGGCCTTTATGTATTGACAGGCTGGCAATACTAGAGCGAGTAATGTTGTAATTTAGTAATCAAGAACAGTATTTAAACTGTAATTTTAAAATATTCTAATCAAAGAACAACTAAATATTTAAATCAGTTCTTAAAAATATGGATGAAATGCTATGCAGATTTATATTCTCAATAATTTTCTGCTTCTTTACTTAAATTGAGGTAAGAGAACACAATGAAACCAATTTAATAGCGTTAAATATCTAAAAATATGTTACATTTAGATCAATCAAATGAAACGGCTCCCATACTGAGACTTTTAATTTTCAGTTAGTGATAAAAAACAAAATTAAAGGGCCGCAGAAATAGTATTGCACATTATCTCCAGTAATACAATCTAACCTCCTTGGCTGAAACCATAGACGGAGAAGTAATCCAAATTGAAAACCCAATGGATTTTTTGAGCCCATTTCTTTCAAAGTTTTTCTTGGGTTTGTTCTCTAACTCATATTGCACTGGGATCAAAAGAAATGTCAGTATCAAGTCTTTAGGTTCCAAACAACAGATAAAGCAGGTAATAACATTGATAACAGGATGTCCAAACAGCCCAAGAAATTTATACCACAAAAAAACAGGAATAAAAAATGCAACAGGTTGCCAGTTTGGATGGTTTTTCATCTGTGCACAAAGTGAGAAACTTGTCAAACACCTAGGTTACAGGGCTAGGAGTTTATAATTTTACCCTCATGAGAGGTAAAAATACTAAAGATTGGAAAAAACAACATTATTCCAGAATATTTGATAGTGATTTGTATAGTCTGGCGGGGAATAAATTCATACTGCAAATACTGACTGCTGTTTAGGCTGAAGTTAAAAAATATATTGACAACAATGTACAAACAGTTTAACTTCTTTAAACATAAGCTATACAAAACTTAGAAAACAATAGGAAACTTATTCTTTTTCTAGAGAGCCTCTCTCTTATGCATAAAATATTATAGATAAGTAGCCTAAGTTTGCTGGAACTATTTGTACATGTATGACTTTAGAACATTTTAAATTTTAGGGGTGGGCGAGAACTCGACAGTCGAGTAATAACTCGAGTAGTTGCTACTACTCGAGGTCGAGTCGAATAGTTCGACTTAAACGAGTCGAGTAATTAGTTACTCCCGCTGTTTACGTGCGATCAAATTTACGTGCAATTTACGTATGTGCGATCGAATTTTACAGCCAATCGCGAGTTACACAAAGCTACATCGGACGTTTATCCGCAATCAAGAGATTATCGCGGCCGCTCGCTAGTTTCACAATAAGCAGGCATTTGAAATTAAATGAAATTAAATACATATTTATTGTCACAAGAACATCTCATAAATCCAGCACAGCATTTTCTGTTCAATTGTGGCGGGAAATGCCCTCGACCGTTTTTTACGGCCGATCGCTAGTTTCACAAAGTTGCATTTCGTTTATTTACAATCGGCAAATACACACAATCTTTTTTCGCGGCCGTTCGCAACATTTGCAAGGCTACATTAAACGATCATCGGCGATCAGCAAATACGTGCGATTGGCAAATTTGCGGCAATGGCGAGTTTTGAAAAGCTATATCTGCTGTTTATCCGCGACTGACAGATACACGCTATCGTTTTTCGCAGCCGTCCACGAGTTTTTCATAACAATATTTCATTAACTCATAGAAGAGCGGATTTTGGCAGTTATCTAGAAATACCACATCTCAGAATTCGAAAATTGAAAACCTACAGCTATATTTAGCTCTGACCTTACACTTTACAACTTCAAAGTGGTAATCATAGTTTATCTTATGCATGAAACACAGCCTCCATTTCTGTCTCATTTGATTTGTAAAAATTAGAACTATTGTGGACTTAATTGGTTAAGTGGAATTCATAAAACAATTAGTTTGGGTTTTGTAATTTTTGTATTGTGTCACTGATACTTGTAATATTTGTGTCACTCGGTGCTCGGTGCTTGGTGAAGTATTATGTATGTATTTTGTAATTAGTAGGTACCGGTAATGAATATCACTTAGAAGACTTGGCTTCACTATCAAGTTATTAGTGTGTACAGAAATCAAAAATTTTCATAATGTAGTTGCACTTCCCTAAGTAGCCTTACTGTTAATTGTTTATAAAAATATCTAAATGTACAAAAAAGCGCCACTAACCTTTGTACATGAGCAGGAACTTGAGGAGATACCTGATGGTGTATATGATTCCAAGCCATACGATCAATGAAAGAATCATACAAGCCACTACTTGATAATTAAAGCTATTCCTGAAAAATAAAATGCCCAATCAACATAACAAATTGATTACACATTGAGATCCCCTTAAAAAAAAATACAAGCTCATACATTATCAGAATAAATTAAATAATTATCAAGAATCTCTTAGAAGAAACATATATGACTGTTACGTTATCATATTATAAACATAAACTGAATTGATAACTTTACTGTGTAAACCTCTTTCAGGAATTAATTCATGTACTGATTAGCTCACCACAACAATTATTAAGAAATCATTCTAGACAATCACTGTTTTTCTATTCTACAACATTTTGTTTTTTCTTAAGAGGGTACAACAGTGTTTTAACATATTGATTTATGACTTTGAATAAATCTGGCTTACCATGAAATTGAAATATGGCAAAATTTCAAATGAAAATCTAATCTGGCAAAATGAGAATTATTATATACATTTATTAAGACTTAAACTAAACTAAAATAATTTGTTGTTACCTTCTCATATTACTGGCATACGTCCAGTTTTGGATTAAAATTAAACCAAACAAATTACAATAACACTAAGCTATCTATATAATGAGCCATCTTGGGTTTGGACCCTTGGTTTTCATTATGATGCAATTCAAAGTTAAAATACAAAACTATCCTAGCCTTGAAAAAATGCTTAGAAACATTTAAAAACTATTGTCTAGTAATTTTTCACAAAGTTATTTTCCCTACAGTTTCGCTGAGCAAGTGCCGAGTGGAGTCAGCAGTACAGTAGCTAGCAGTACAGTAGCTTCAGTAGCAATTCTCTACCAGAATCGCTTACTTAAATATGTCCGATAAACAGTGACAGTAAGTACATTCTTCTAAGTACATAAACAGTGAATAATACAAATCCTCGTACTTCTGTTTACCCACTCCGGCAGGAGGAAGAGTATATATAATCAATTCCGCATTCACCTTTCAGTACAGGCCTTATGTTATCTAAGGTTGGCCAACAAACTTAATAAAATATTGCCTTACAACGTAACTGATCTGGGATGGGTGGCATGGGAACAAGGATTTGTGAATGTTTAAGGCCGTTCAAACATAGGCTGAAGAAGTGGCTGAGCAGAGAGTGTGTCTGTTCCATCAGTGCAAATTTCAAATACTGGTATTTTAAATATTAGTTTGTAACTTTAAAGTGATAGTTTTAGTGACAAGATCAATTATCACCACTTGGTAATGGTCATGGAAATGGTTATGGAAGATTACTATTCTATTACTATCTTGATTACATGTTTATTTTGTTCAAGGCATGTGATTAAAAAATCATCAGCTGATTATGATAAAATTCTTTGAATACAAGGCTTATGGAAATTCCACACTCAAAGGTGAAAGTGAAACAGTGTATGGTTGTACATCAGCAGTTTGACAAATAGTGACAGTGAATACGCACAACACAAACCAACTTCTTACTTACTCTGGCAGGTGGGAGAGTATATAGTTGTACATCGGCAGACTGACCCCTGCGAAGTGAAGACTGGCCACGAGCACCATGGTCGCCCAGAGACTCTGCAGTGGCGCTGGGAATACGCCATTCTTGATGTTATTCTAAAGGGCAAACCACAGAAGATTGATAGATTGTGGAGGATTGGAAGCCCAGACACAGTAGATCTAGGTGTGTCTTCATTTGGGATATTGTGAAGCTTACAGAAGGAAGGGGTGTGCAGGGATGGGAAAGGACATGGGGAAGACACGGTCGCTCAATAAGGAAGGGATACTTTATAATACTTTTATTTGAAATGGCAACCAACCCAAATAGGTATTTTAAGCCAAGTATGAATGAGAGATGAGTGTAGGATGACTGTGGAGTGATCTTGTTGTCTTGTTACTGACTAAGGCCAACGTGTTCCTTAGACAGGACTGTTAGCCCAACAGCCAATGGAAACTAATGGACCTACAGTTATGGGATCCGAACCAAAATTTCATCAATGAATTAAGAACTGATCTAATTATGAGCATTGAGGATGGTCTTATGACGAAGAGAGAAGCATTCCCAACCTATCCTCAGGGCTCCTCCAGTAACAACTCACCCTCTAACCCAATGAACTCCTAGGTACCCCACGCAAGGACCCCCCACCCAGTAACCCTCCCTGTTGCAGTGAAGTCTCACCCAGGTCGATCCGCCCTCTAAACCGAGCCCTAAGACTTTGTAAGATAAGTATCCCTTATTCCGTCCGATATGGGAAAAGCCAGAATGAGCCACTTCTCCAGGGCTCAGAACTGACTGCGTATCCAAGCCCTGCCGGTAATCAAAGTTCCCAGAGAGACATGGAGGAACTAAGGTTGCTGATCATTCTGGATAGCCTCTCAGACCAACAATATGTATTGTTTGTCATTGTACAATGACAGCTTCTATTTCCTGTATCCATTGCTGACTGATGTACTAGTATAAATCAGTCAGAAAGCCACCTAAGGCTTACTGCAGAACAAATCGTATCTTCTGTTAAAAATACATTGGTGACATTATTTTTCCTTTGTCTGAATAAGTGTAAATAACGGTTTGTTTTTCTTTAACCTGGGCCAATTTTTACTGCAAGCATTTAAAAAGACATGCACAATTTGAAAGAAATTAATGTTAAAAATTAGAGCTATGAAATAATAATTTGATATAAGTCAAATAATCTTTTAATGTCATTCTCAACCCAATTAAAAAAAAATACCATAAAAAAATCTTTACCGCCAAAATTGTGGTTTAATTAAAGTTTTCTGTAGTCAAATAACAATAAACTAGACATTAATATAACCTCAATATCCATAAAACATAAAACCACATATCCATAAAACAATCCAGAACCAAATAAACAAATCATATCAACACAGTACTTGTTCTGAACAAAAAAAAAAAACAAAATCATACCCGAAGCTTTATGTGGAACGGCAAGACACACATTTCCTTAAATCCACTCTTTTTGTAAAACTCCTGAAAATTCACAAAACAATACATGATTGCTCTTGCCCCGAACCCAAAAACTATAAAATTTCCGATGTTAAAACTGAAATGCACCTTGTGCTCCACTTTCTGATAATATGCAAATGAATGGATGACCTCTGACGCTGCCCATATCCTATGAGCCAGCCAGACCCATTGACGCCATTGTAATCACGACACTCACAGTTTTAAGATGGTTAACTTTCGATTAATTAAATAATTTCAAATTCATAATTCAGTTATTCAAGTTTGTTTTGACAATTTACATTTGAAATAGGAGTCTAAGTAGAAATGCTTAAAAACAACTGATTTTTAGTAAACTTTGGAATCTACTTCATAATGTTTTGTTATTGAGGAAAAAGTGTTAATACATGAATCATTGTGATATCATCAGCCATTGAGGTAATAGTAATGAATGATACAAATCTCAGATAGAAAACCAGAAAATAAAATTGATTTATTTGAATTAATTCAGATAACTGAATTGGGTCATCGAAGCAGTTAGTTACTGATAACTTTTGCCGTCGGGAGGAAGCTCTTATATAGAGAATTGTGTATTATGATTGTTTCAAGTTAAAAAGTACAATTTTAGATCGCAAATTATATTAAAAACTCCTGAGTCAATTTTATATTTTTTTTGCCACTCCTACAAAAATTGTATCATTGGTATTATACTTACTTTAAATTGCAGCATATACAGGCCAAAGTGTAGAAATGTATTATTCCGTGGTAGATCTACTTGTATTGAATCAGCGAAGACTATAGATCAAATTTTGTTCATCATGTTCTACTACTAATAAAAATTGCCTTATTAAATTTAGTTTTTATAAGTTTTTTTAGCGAAAACTTATAGAGAAGTTTATTGGTGGTACAAGATGAATCTTGGCTGATTTGAAATTGATACTACAGAACAATACACCTGGCTGCACTTAGGCTGCATAAACTGCAATCTGAAGTTAAAGGCCCGTTATTTTGGAACTATATTTAGCAAACACATTGACGTTAATATCTTAGTGCTGTTCAAACGCAAAAATATTTTACAACAATCTTGATCGCTCCAACATTGTCGTAAATATTGACCCCGTTCGATCCATTTACACCCACGATATTTTTCAATTGTCGTCCACCCAACTTTTTGTGATGAATCTTGTATAATCCAGGTTGGAGCGATTTGGTTAAAAATCGTTAAAACCTCCCGTTTGTACACAATAATATATTACAACAATCCGATTGGAGCAAATTAATATGTTGTGCGTAAATGGGTGGTAAGGTGTCTAGGCTTTCAAACATTATACACTTAATGTTATAGAATGGTAAATTGAATAAATCTTATTAATATAAACTATTGAGTCATTAAGTTAATGGAAAGGTTATTCACACCTTGGAATATCCTGGTTATTCACCAGTTGCTTTTTTAAATCAATGACAAATTTATTAATAAGAAACTTCCCTTTAATTTAATTGATATTGAATATCAGCACTAAATACATTTTTCCAGCTTAAAAATTCATAAGTTTTGATTTTATTTTTTTACAAGTATAGCGAGGTTAAGTTTTGTTCAAGGCAAGAGAAAACCTGAAACATATATGCTTTACAATTTTTTGTTTTAGACAACCAGTTCTGAAAAATTTAACACTTTGCTTAAGCCCCTTTCATACTAGGCGGTTGTTATGTGGCTCGCGTTGTACGACAAGGTGTTATTAGACCGCTGACATCCGGCTGTTATTAGAGCTTTTTTTATGCGACTATCTGTCGCACAGTTCCTGGCCGCTTGTTCAGGACGTTCACTGTTGGATCCAGCTTTAAAAAAAGAGTCATGTGACCAGTCCTGAAGTGGCCGGACAGCAAAAATTAACTTGCAGCATGCTGCAGCATCATGTGAAAGCACTCACAAGCTACATACAAATATGAATCGGAAGACAACTTGACACACAGCACGAGCTGCATCGAAACCGTTTTGTGTGAAAGGGGCCTTAAATATGTTAACACATTGCTCAAAAACATTCTGCCAGTAAGAAAGGAAATCCTAACAATCAAAACTATCAATGATCCACTTAAAAAATAAGGTTAATTTGCTGAAAAGGTTATCGGGTGTTTGGGTTATCATCCAAGATTTTCATTCATATTGGCAAAAAGTGGAGCAATTAATTATTGGTGCTTGCCTCGATAACAGTTTTTATAGCCACAAAAAATTATTATTATAATTTTTTTTATTGGCATTAGTTTAATGTTTTCAATTTAATTTATAACACTTTAGATCTGATATTTTTTCATGCAAAGCAAATAAAACAAAGAACCTAACTTTTATTTTTATAAAACCCCTTCAACTAACACTTATTTATTTTTTAAGCTAAGAACAAAACAAATTTAAAAAAAATATTACTGCCACTAAAACCACCACTTGCCACTCCACAAACCACCGCCACTTTATTCTGTAGTCACTGCCACCAACACTTCAACAAATTTTGTAGTCACTGCCATTAACAAGTCAGAAAACATTAGTCTCTGTCTGGTATTTTCCTCAATTATCAAAGGCACTGATTTTGAACAGGTCATCTTCATCCTACTGAGATACTTCATCAGATCCTTTTGAACAAATATAATTATATTATGGTGGAGTTCCCAAGCACACAATCCAACAAAATATATCAGGATCTGCTGATTTAAGGGATTATTTTAAGTTACTGAAGTAAAATAAAGAGACTTTCAAGTTTCATAACGTTAGTCATAACTGATTAGGCTTACTGTTGTTTTTAGACAACCCACTTCATTTTCAACCTTTATCAAAACTGCTCATGCAAGATCTACGAATTTTGAGAATCTTGCTTTTGTTTAAACCAAGTAAAGTTTTGGTAGTAAATGACTGGAAAAAGAATAAAATTTTATGCTATTCCATGAAGCTTGTAATCAATTCAGGTAGGCATTATGAGAATTATCAGGACAATGATGCAGTTTAATCCTATTGATAATTTTTATCCATCTATTTATTTACTTATTCCAAAGGGTAATCCCAATATATCAAAAAAGTACACACTATCACGATTACAAAATGGCAAATTTAATATCACTAAATATAGACTATAACCCTTGCCAGACTAGAAGAACCATGCCAAATAGACTGCAAAAAAATTTTTTAAAAATTTTAAATTTGAACTAAGGGAAGATTAAATTACAGTATAAGACTTTTTACTGCCGGTACAAGTTTGATGATGCAGTAACTTCATTTTTTTATCGGTCTTTCCTTAACATTAACATTTAAAGGTATTGTTACATCAGTCATTGGTATTCAGTGAACATCTGCAAGTCAACAATGCAGTTAGGTAAGTATTGCGCTTATTCCTGTTTGACAATGAAAACTATTTTCCTGTTTGACAATGAAAACTATTAAGTTTTCATTACTTAAAATAATTAAATCATCTCATGTTTAAGTAATTTTATGAGAAGAGCCTACTAAAATAACAAATTTTACTGCCAGTATTTCATATTGAATGATTATACACCTTTCAAAAGATGTAATGTCATATTTTATCTAATCATTGTTAATTTTAATGATAATATTAAATAGCGTAAACTAGGGGTGTGCGAGTAGTGATTTTTGAAGTCGAGTCGAGTCGAGCCGAGTTTTGAAAAATACCCGCGAGTTTCGAGCTTTTTTTGAGTCGAGTTTTTTTAAAGTTTAATATATATAATAGTCATCATGCTTCTACATAATGGTAAAAGATTATTATCATTACTCAAATACAAATTATAATTTTAAAGGTAGTTAAAATTAAAAGAGTTACTGAACTAAGAGCTGATTTAAAAATAAATGATACCAAAAAAAGAAAGAAAACATTTTACTTATACTCACAATAATTCTTGATTTGATATATTTTTTACGCCTAACTTGTGTTTAAGGCCTACCTGGGTTTTGAAATGAAATTAAAGCTCTGACTATAAGCCATGACCAATTACCTGACTCAATTAATGAGTAAAATGTCTCCTTTGAGTTATTCACACAGGTACATATTTATTCATGTAACTGCCAACAAAAAAACTATGTTTTTATTTATTTGGAATGGTTTCTAAAATAAAACAAAAATAATTTTTTGAGAGATGTAATAATAAATAGATAGATAGATAGATAGATAGATAGATTTATTTAGATCATTGAACCTAATACAGGTAATAGATCATGTCATACATTTACAACCCTAAATATATAATGTGGATGTGATACAATTCACACATAATATTCTTAGCTAGAATCAATAAACTAGACATAAAGCCATTCACAAATTTCATAGAATAGTAAATACACAAATTTGTTATTTTGTCATAAATTAAAACAAAATTCTGTGAACATCAGACCGAAAAAACTCTTCCAAACAGTAAAATGGTCTCACAGATAGCCATTCAGACACTCTTTTCTTAAAAATAGATTCAGGTACATTACGTGATCTGATGGGCAGTTTGTTAAATAATTTAATACCAACTGATTTAAATGAAGACTGTGTTACATTTAGTCTACAATATTGCTCATGAATAGAATTACAATTTCTTGTATTGTAGGAGTGAATCTGATTATTTTGTACTGTGGCTTCAATGTTGCGCTTGGTATGCATGAGGCATTCCAGAATGTATACATTTATTACAGTTGGAATTTTTTCATTGGCAAAATATGGTTTACAATGTGCATTGTACTGTGCACTGGAAATAAGCCGTACAGCTTTTTTCTGAAGAATTAAAACCCTGTTAACACCTGTGGCATTTCCCCAAAACAAAATCCCATATGAAATCAAACTGTGAAACAAAGCAAAGTATGCTGATCTTAAAAAGCTTTTTGGCAAAAGGTTTCTCAAATGTCGGATTAAATATATTACTCTGGAGAGCCTCCTGCATAAATAATCAATTTGAACTTCCCAGTTGAGTTTGACATCAAGATAAATTCCTAACAATTTGACTGAGTTTACTGAATGAAAAACATCTCTCTTTAATGTAAAATTTATCATCTGGGTTTTGTCATTATTTAAAAAGAATTTATTTGAATTGTACCAAGTTACTGCATCCTCAAATACCTTACTCATCAATAAATTTAAATTCACAAAAGATGGGTCTGATGAAAAAAATGTTACATCATCTGCAAACATGACTGTGTCTGAAGCTACATTGACATCAAGGTCATTTACCATAACGAGAAAAAGAAAGGGTCCCAGGACTGACCCCTGTGGTACTCCATATTGAACATTTGTTTGAGTTGAAGAGACTCCTTTTACAGAAACCTTTTGTTGTCTATTTGAAAGGAAAGATTCAATAAAATTTAAGTTACTGCCAATTACCCCGTAGAACTTTAATTTCTTCAAGAGAATGCTGTGGTCAACGCAGTCAAAGGCTTTGCTTAAGTCACAGAGAACAGCCGAGGTAACTCCTCCATTCTCAAATCCACTAATTATAGTAGATACTAGTCCTTCAACTGCGCTGACCACTGACATTCCTGGTCTAAATCCGTGTTGACAAAGAGAAAGGAGCTGATGCGTTTCAAAGAAATTGCTGATTTGGATTTTAAAAACCGATTCAAAAATTTTTGAGAAAGAAGGTACCACAGAGATAGGTCTGTAACTATCCGTTTGGTTTCTAGCCCCCTTCTTATGAATTGGCACTAGCTTGGCAACCTTGAGACACTGAGGGAAAACACCTACTGAAATACAAGCATTTATACATTTAGTTAAGGGTGAGGCAATTTGATTTATAACACTTTTCACTAATAAATTTGAGATGTCATAGACATCTTTGGATTTTAAAGCTTTCATTTTGTTGACCACTTTTATCACATCAGCACTTGATACTGCAGACCACACAAACTGCACATCCCTTTGAGGTCGATTTGCTAGAAGGTGATCAGCATCAGAGGAGCAGGAAGCTGGAATCTTCAATTGAATGTCGTCGATGACGCTACTGAAGTAATCTCTGAAGTCCTCAGCATCAGGCATTGTGACAGGAACAGTAGTTGGAGCAGTCTCTTTTTTTATTATTTGCCATGCAGTTTTGCTGGAGTTATCTGCACTTTCTATCGCCCTTTGATTTGCAGCTAACTTGGCCTTTGATAATGCATTTTTATATTGCTTTCTCAGTGTTGTGTACAAGGCATGATTTCCAGGGGAGTTAGTGCTAACAAATCTGTCATATGCTGCCAATACTTGTATTTTCATATTTCTTAATTCTTGTGAATACCATTCAACCGAAGGTGTTTTTGCATTTGCATTTGTCAGTGTCTTTTTCTTAGGTTTGCAGATCTTGACTGGAAAGAAAATATCCATCCAGTACCGAAAGACATTAAGGAAAGAGTCAAACATGGCTTCAGCCTTCTTATTGGCCAGAATGTCATCCCACATGACACTGTCAAGGGCTTGCGCAAAGTCTTTAGTTTTGGCTACTGTGAATATTCTTGACGGTAGAGGAATATAGAGACGGTAGAGGTATTGATATGGTTGTCAGGGTAGGAAAAGTCTTTTATGCGCACATGAAAGTCAAGAAAACGATGGTCCGACAAAGGATAATCCCACACCTTTAACTCAAAATTTTCTGGCCAAAAGTTTGTAATTATATTGTCAATGCATGCCTTGCCCCGTGTTGGTTCAAAATTTCTACAGTAGAAACCGACTGATCGAAGAACATCATGCAGCTGAACTGTGGATTTCTCATTGCCATTAGCTTCAATATTAATGTCCCCACATAATGTGACCTTATGACCTTTCCTAGCAACATGCAAAAGAATAGTTTCAATAGTATTGAAGAAGTATTCTCAGCTAGCATCAGGAGTTCTATAGAAGGACAGGACAATGAGCTGGAGAGATTGAATCCTTATTGCACAGGCTTCAAAATGCGTTTCACGACAGAAATTTGATAAATCAATAGCCTCACACACCAATTCATTAGCAGTAAATATAGCCACACCAAACTATAGAACCTCAGTAAATAACCTCAAACTATAGAAAAGATAGAGTGATGTTAAAATGTGTGTCTTTAAAAACTAAAAAGAACGTTTTACTTCTAGTATAACAAACGAGGTTTCAGTCATATTCGTTAAAGATGGATTGACATTGTGAAAAATGCCCGTAATATTCTTTCGCACGTAACGATTGTGGGTAAACGGCGGGGGTAACTACTTGACTCGAACTTTCGAGTATTTTTCAATAAGTCGAGTCGAGTCGAGTAGCGTATACTCGGCTCGAAAAAAGCTCGTTTCTCGAGTACTCGCACACCCCTAGCGTAAACAATAGCAATTTTCAATTATTATGACTTCTTTTTTCATGCTTCAAAACCTGAAATGAATAAAAAAAATGCACAGTACTCTGAGGTAGGCCTATTATGCACGACCAGTTTTCTATATTAATATATTTCTCAGTTAAGAACAATATAAATGAACCTCATTCCATAAGGGTCTCAGGCGGGGCTGCATAGAGATCTAGGCCTAGGGCCCGCCAGCTGTAAATCCGGCACTATCACTAAAAAATTCCCTTGAGCATTTCGGCGTTTGAAATTAAGACCCGATGTTATTAAAAATGAGCTCTTTTCACCGCTCATGCCAACATTTAACATCTACACTTTTCAAAAATTAAATTTATTTTCATAAACTTTTATAAACATGAAAAGTTGTAGTGTGTTGAGATTCCAAATCCATTTATAAGTTCATTTATAATACAATAGACGCTTGCTAATCTGGCAGATATAGGACCAGGGTACTGCCGGATTACTGGATGGTTATGAATAAAAACACAGTAAATGTACAAAACACGCTTTTATTGGGCCTGGACACTATTATGTAATACATCTAAATCAAACACTATTTTAAACTGATCTTTAAGAAGTACATTTTTATTACTGTAGCAAAGTATTTTTTGCAGTTTTTTTTAACTTGCAAAAAAATTACACCGCGGCGGGAAAATTACACGACGACGAGGCAACTGACTGATCGCTAGTTGTTTGTTTACAATAGCTTGAGTGACATGGCTCAACTTGAATCCCCAACCATGGCCGTCAAAAACGCCGGATTACTGGAGTGCCGGACTGGCGCAGTGCCGAATTATAGAGGGTTTACCGTATACATAACACTAAAGTAGGTAATTTTCAACTAAGTTTTAAATTAAATACATCTTCAGAATGTGTAGATACTTTTTTTTAAATTACAACAATATAAACACCCACACTCTTTATTTTTATAACCATATATTAAATTATATTTTTCATCATTTGAAAAACCGGAAGTGCTGAATGACACTAAGTGAAGCGTTTCAGGCTTGTTTTGGTGTAGGTAGGGAACTCTCTTAAGGTTAAAGTATAATACTTCTGGAACTAATGTTTCTCCAACCTGGCGAGTTAAGTATAATCCTTCCAAAACCTTTTGACATACCTTGAACATGTCAAGTCATTTAAAGTACAGTAGGACTCCGATAGCTTAATTCAAACCTTGATAGATCGAAAACCTCTACAATTTGGTTTTTTGTGGTCCCCTTCAAAACATCTTTAATATTCAGAAAATAATACACGAATAATTCAAAATTTGTGTACGCATAATGTTAGGGTACTATTTAAATTCAAATATTTGTCTCCTCGAGCGCCTATAAATCGATTTTTGTTGCTGTATTTCGAAGTCACCTTCTACAGTTTGAACTTAGACCATCATTAAGCCTCTGAAATTTGAATTAAGCACAAAATACGAAAACAACAGAACCTGTTGAATCAATTTCTAGTGCAATTTTGAACTCAGAATCCTTTGGTGAGTTTTCTTTGCAAAGTTGAACGTGCTAGTAAACAGCCCGACCTCCATAATTTGAATTTCATTTGCAATAAACTCAATAATTCAAACCCTCAACATTTCAAACTCACTGAAGTTCGAAGTAAATTGGCGTTCCTCTGAACTCGAATAAGTGAGGTTCTACTGTATAATACTTCCAGAACCTTGGACATACCTTGAACCTGGCGAGCCGTTTCTTCCACGACCTCACGCCCGACGCCCACACCAGGTGCAGCACCTCCCGGTCGACGTTGACGTCCCAGCCCTCGTGGGTGATGGAGAAGGAGAAGGCAACGGCCGAATGTGCTTCTGCCATGGCTGCCGGTCACTGCGCCTGCAACACAACAGATTTTCAGACTTTGGGGTCAAGCTCTCCGGCATTAACTAAGATTCCAGTACAATTGTTGTTTGTTGTCTGATTAAATTGGTTTAAAATTAAAATATATAAAATTATAAGATGAGGGTGTGAACTATAGCTGCTTTTCACTGCACCTAAAACAAAACAGTTGTCAGACTTCCACCTTTTGAGTCCTCAAGCATCAATTAAGATTCCATGTACAGTTTGATGTTCCTTGTTCAATCAACACCTAGGATATTTGGAGTGAAATAACTTTCCAATGAAAATATATAAAATTATAAGATGAAAGAATGATCTATGGCTGCCACTCACTGCGCCTGAAACACCACAACAGACTTGCAGGCTTCCAGTTCGAGCCCTCAAGCAGCAATTAAGATTCCATTATTAAAGATGATGTTCGTTCGAATTCCATGTAAAGTTGATGTTGCTTGTTCGATAATCGCCTAGGATGAAGAACATTGGGTACAAAAAACTTCCTAATAAAAAATATAAAATTATGAGAGGTGAACATGATAGTCGTTAGTATTTTTAAACAAGTAATAATCAACAATAATTCTTTTAAATATAATTACAAATTTAGAATTTAAAATATATTATGGAATATTATTTCCAATGAACATCCTAAGATTGTAGATACTTCATTTTTTTGAGTCCACAAGAACCATTTTTTTACTTATAGGAGGTTACATGGCACATCAAAGTGTCTTTGGATAACAGCAAATTAACAGTATGTAATACTTTTTTTACCAAAAAAACTATTCACAATTTTAAAGCACAACCACAGTTTTCCAGGATTAGAACTTTAACTTACCTAGGCCTATTTAAAAACCTTATTACCTTACTATTAATAAACTAATTAATAAGGACTGTATAAAAGTAATGCAAGACTAAAACTATTAAATACTTAGGCCTAACTGTTCCTTTATAGTTGTCCTTTATAGTTAATAAACTGTAAATTAATAGTAGACCTTTCCTGTTAATGACAACTGCAATGTCATTTGCCAAGGCAATAGCTGGATATTATCAAGTCTAGAAAACAGGTAAATGTCATGGGCCTAAATATCAACTGGCACTGATGTTTCTCGTATTTATCCACCAAATAGGAAAAAAAGGTTTTATTTAATTTTACAATAACAAAATAACCACCTTATTAGCTCAGTTTATATTTACTGTAAACTCCCTCTTATCCGGACACCTTTTAAACGGACATTGATTTAACCGGACCAGTCTCGGCGGAAGTCACACTTTTTAACCGGACAATTTTTATCAAATCATCGGTTCAACCGGACGTGATCGGCAGGAAATAGGCGGTAATATATCGACGATTCTTGTAGGAAGACATTTGACACCAGTACAGGAATGACGTATTTAGATAGTACCCTATATAGATGCTCTCTTAAATTTAAGTAGAATGAGTTCGATTTTGAGTGACTAAGGAGCAATATCGACGATTCCCACGGGAAATATGTATTAGTCACACCATCGTAAAACATTATTTTTTATGTTTTTATCTATTAATTAATTTCTGGGAATATCGGTTTAACCGGAAAACCCTTTTTCCGGACAGGCTTTGGTCCCTAGGGGTGTGGATTAGAGGGAATCTACATTAATTCTTAAACCCCCACTACGCTCTGATTTTTTTAATCAACATTCGAATATCAAATTACCACTATGATTCGTCAACGCACATATAATCTATTTTATAACAGGTGAAAGTGGCCGCTAATAGTGTGATGTACATTCGTGTAAAGCTCACTTTCACATTCTTGCCACTTGACATCGCGTCGGCGCCCGGCGCAGCTGGCGGTGAGCGGGAGTAGGTGCGAAGTGCGATGATGCGGTGTTGATAACAATAACGATAACACATAGCATACGGTGCGATAATTACCGTTTCTTACGATGATTTCATTTTTTATTCATATTCCTGTTCAAGAACTTATGCATTAAGAATGCTTTTAAACCGATTGGTTTTTCGTAGACTATAAAATAAATAAGATAAAATTTAATTACATCCTGCTATAAATTCAGGTTAGAGAGGGTCATCAACTCTCTTAGTGATTGTTGTTGTAACTGAAATAATACTCTGTTGGTAATGATGAATGCGTTATAAAAGGGTAAACAAAGTATTAAAACCTCATTCTATTTCTTAAGGCGTTTTCAAAGATAACAAACTGACAAGCATTTAAAAGAGAACTAATTATTGCTAGTTAATTATTTTTAAAATATTAAACATTTTAAATCATATTTAATATGGCCGGGGCAACAAATTATTGAGATTTGTTTGAGTGTTTGAGTGGCAACTAATCATCAATGAGTACACAAGGTTTTAAACATAAAAATACGTCCACCATTTTTAGATAAAATACGATAATAATAAACAACTAATAACCGTGCAAATCGCTTCTGAATGGTTAGCATTTTCACCAGTGTGCAAGTGCGGCAGGAGCGAGGAGACGGACGCGCGAGTGGGGGCGGATCTTGGCCGGTGTTACGTGGTCGCCGTTTCAAGGGCAATTCAATGTAAACACTGCGCCAAATCAAATCTCCTCGTATTAAATCGAAAGCGGCATTCCAAGGACGTTGATCCTGGTCGACTGCACAGCTGCAGAGATGCGACAGTCGAGTTCGAAAGAAATAATGAATCGATTCGTATGCAGAATCGATTCCTTTACTCGAGCTTCAAAATAGTTAGGTTTTCCGATTCTTTTAACTACCGTTCACCGTTCATACAAATTCTTAGCGATTATTAAGAATTGCTCGATCGATAATCAATAACGATAATCGTAAAATTTTGTCACTTAGAAAAATATTCTTTAATTTTCTAATTTATTACAAAATATATTAGGTAGTTCATCAATCGCTATTACCAGGATTGCAGAGAGTATTTAAGCATCCTACTAAAACTGCAAAGAATCGCGGGGATCGAAGGGAAAACGAATAAATTATCCCGTTGATCACAGATAATTTAATCGATTATAAAAACAATCGAATAAAAAAGAATCAATTACTTTACAACTCGATTGTGGCGGTCGGCGCGCCGCCGACCTCGGCCGACCGGTTGGGGCCGTTGGTTCATTTCCTTCTCGTTCTGTGACGTATTGTTTTGTACCCGCTCCGGCTCCCACTTCCGTAAACACCCCGAAAAGCGATTAGGCGACACCTTTTCACTCCTCGTTTTTCAAAAAAAAAATCTGCATGAATTTTTATTCAACTTTTTTAGTTATTTAATTAGTTAGTTCAGAGTGAGGTGTTTAATGAAGCCCGATAAGTGCTACGATATTTTACATTTTGAAACGATCAAATACAGTAAGTCGTTCCGAAATCGTCGTCGATATCAAAGCGTTGAAAAACACTATTTAGCAAGGACCTTATTCTAAATTTGTACAGTTGGCCTCGTATAACGTGTTGAGCGATTTGGTTGAATGTTGAATCTCCGTCTACAAGTTCCTATCTTCCAGGGATCGTTACAATTTTTCAACGTTGATAAATATATTAATCAATCTCCCACTTTCAAAAACTATATTTTTCAACTTTCTGGTTGGAGTGAACAGATCGTTGCGAAATACCATTGTGTGTAAACTGGTCTCAACGCGGAAGCGCCTCACAGAGCTGTCGCAATGAAGAATACAAATTTGATTTCAAAAACATCAATTAATCAAATATGCATTAATGCACGATTGATTATTTCCGTTAGATTGCTTTAAAATAAATTACTTAGTAATAAAATTTACTTTGGAATAGTCAGGAATTCATCAAAATCCTGCCTGGCTATTTCACGCTGGAAAACAAATACAATTAACTGTACAATAATGGTATATTAAGTTTTATTCAAACCGATGATTGTGACCTTCCTAATTATTCATGTCCTCGTTGAGTTAAAAATATACTCCAGTAGCTAAAACAAATTACTGTCGGGAAAATTATTTCAACATTGGGAATAGTTAAACACCCGAAGTCAAATTTAAGAGTGCAAAATTTTTCCGCAATATGCAGCTGGTATAACTGATACATATTTAACATACTTTATTTAGAATCCTCCAAGACATCGGCTATGCATACCGTCAAGATTCTCCAAAG
Source organism: Flexamia atlantica (assembly GCA_035578135.1). Taxonomy (NCBI): domain Eukaryota; kingdom Metazoa; phylum Arthropoda; class Insecta; order Hemiptera; family Cicadellidae; genus Flexamia; species Flexamia atlantica. The sequence continues at coordinate 25,876,970 of JAQJVK010000008.1, read as the reverse complement.
AACAACTTTCTTTTAGGCCTACTAGAAATATAATTATAAAGTGGTTCTCCTATGAGTAACAGGTAACACGGAAGAGACTTCAAAAGTAAAGTAAACACAACCGAAATAACCGCGCCGATTTCTATTTGAGACTCGTCTCTCTCCGCTGGGTCGCCGGAATTGTACCCCCCGGATTTGTACCCCCCACAAAAAACGCCTACGTCATTTTGACGTCACAGGACGGGGGGTACAAATCCGGCCGCGAACTTTTAGAACGGATAAATTATTATGTATTTTGATCAACTGACATCTCACGGTTGGCTGAACAGTTGCATAATTTATATGAATCCAATTAAACATGGCTTCTTAAGTCCAACCCCGGATTTGTATCCCCCGGATTTGTACCCCCCGTGGCCAAATCTTAAAGTCCTACCCCGGATTTGTACCCCCCGGATTTGTACCCCCCGGATTTGTACCCCCCGTGGTCAGATTCCTAAGTCTGACCCCGGATTTGTACCCCCCGTGGCCGTATCCGTAAGTCCTACCCCGGATTTGTACCCCCCGGATTTGTACCCCCCGGATTTGTACCCCCTGTGCTCAAATCCATTTTGACGTCCATGGAAATATTCCGGGTCAATATTCATTGATGTTGTTGACTTTTTTAATTAGTTCTCGTAAGTCAACGGCTGTTCGTTAGATTATTACCTAATATTATTCTACGAAAATCGTACGTTGCATGGGTGACGTATGACTTTTATTCAAGTATTTTTGCAATTAATTAAACATTTTACGCAAGCCAAGTAAAAATCGTCGCTTTTTGGTTTCGTTTTAGAGTATTGTAAATAAAACTAAAGTTTTTAACAGATGAATTGAAAAAGAAGTTCAACCTCAGATGTTTAACGATCAATCTGGAATGTAATTGAACTCTACGTAGAAGGGCGGAAATACATTACAGTTTTCTTGCCGTATGAGGGTTTCCCGGGAGGCAGGAGGTCAACAAACATTTTCAAATTCCCTCGGCATGCCTCGGCATTCCTAAGTGGACCTAATGGAATGTACCGTTCCTCCCTCTGTAAGTACAATTGATGGGTTTTGGACGTTTTTACTGGAACCAATTTACTTCCTTTGATTGACACATGTTCTTTGTAATAGTTAATAACTAATTCCATTCCATTCTGTGAAAATGTACCGGACCAATATTCATTGTTGTTCTAGACCTTTTGAATTAGTTCTCGTAAATCAACGGCTGTTCGTTAAATTATTACCTAATATTATTATACGAATATGTCTTATTATTATTATATTGTCTAGTCTTATTCGCGATGAAAGTATTGGATAAAAGATTGTTTTAAAAATCTAAATTCATTACAAATTTGTTAGTTTGACTATATATGTTTCACGTTTATGGATTGTTTGCCATGAAAATGGTATAAATATGTTAAATTTCACAGAAAAGTTTTTTAGCAATACTTTTCGTCCTAGCTCAATCGGGTTCCTTCTCAGAGTCCAAGGGGTTCCATATTAATCTTATGTAAAGATATCGTTTATATCAAAACTCATGGCAAGTTTATTTGAATAGCTGATCATAAGTAAATAAAGGAGTAGGCCTAATTAATAAAAGTGTATATTCGTAATTTGTGATGTATATGAAAAGTTAAATAGTGTTTAATTATATATATATATATATATATATATATATAATTTTTTATAACCATCCGCTATATATGTAACAAATAATTTCTTGATTAGCGTGATACGTGTTGTTGTATTCACTGGATGTAAATAAAAAACGTCTTACAACACTAAACAATATATTTTCACTTATACTGTATTTACATACAAGATGGTAAATATACAAAAATGGTGGAAAATGGTTTTTGTATATTTACCATTTTGTTTGTAAATACAGTGTAAGTGTAAATATATTGTTTAGTGTTGTAAGACGGTTATTTACATCCAGTGATATAACAAATATTAAATATAAATAAAAGAAAAGTGTTTGCTCTGTTCGATTGACACATTTTATTCGTATTGGGGGATACAATTTCTAAATTTTTCCTTTGTACATTGAATCGCTGGGAAAAAGTTTTGTCTCATTCAATCTCTAATAATATTTTGCAGACCAACAATCAAGGTCTTAGTAGAACTAGAGAAAAATATTTCACTGAAAAAAACGTAATGATAAATTAGGTTGAAGCTAAATTGTTTCAGCTGTCACCGGGGCGGCCAACATTTGAACCTAGTCTTAAATAATTGTTGTGCAAAAATTAAACACCATTAAGTTTTGTGTTTACAGTTACTTTGTTTAGGGATAAAACCATTAATTTTACGTCTGGTGTCGTATCATAGGACTATACCCTTGACAGTAATTTGTTTCTATAAACTTATTCATAACTTTTGTAATATCGTAAAACTTGAATTAAAAATTATGATAAGAAACCAGTAGTTAAAGAAAACTTTTTAACCTTATCTGTGATCCTCTAGTGATAAATGAAAACATAATTCAGAATACAAATCACAATTCATAGAGCAATAAACTCCCAATCTTGAGGAAAATAAAAACAAATAAAGCTTTAATTTGAGTAATATTATATCATGTGGTATATTAGGTTTTAATTAATTTTTGCCTTGAAAACAAGTTAATTTCGGATTTAATCAGACGGTATCACGAATAAATTTGCAAAATATTTTTGTACAACACCTCCAACAAATGTTTTTGTGTAGGCCTATACCATACAATTTCAACAAATGATAAGCTGTATGAAGTAAAGGAGTGTTTCCATTTTACTCATTACACTAGATTAATGTCATAGCTTCGCTTGCAATGTTTATTTTACATGAAATTTTACTGCAAACAGCTATATTTACTTGAAATTTTATTCACCCTTAGGTATTGTATTGACTGAACCAACAAAGGACTGTAGGGCGTAGCCCATAAAAAACGGTAATTATTATGAGCAAATTGAGCAAACCTACTCATTACTTTCTTTGTTACGATACACAAATCAAGAAGTTCTGTTCAGTAGTCACTTATAAATCAGTCTTTCAATTGCGTATTGTGTACTAATCATTAAATAGTTAGGTTTTTAATATTGTATGCTTTAAAAATTAAAATGGCCGCTATTGCTGTTAAAATAATCCCATAGAACGCATTGTGCAGGAATATTATATCATTTGTTGTAAAGGATTATAAATAAGACATGGTTCTAACAGAAATTATTTAATAAAAAGTTGCCTCATAATCATGAACAAAGGCCCTACAGAGTGAGCACGTTATTGGTAGAGGCCTCCCGTAGCTGTCCAATTACTATAAATAAAAATTTAATCCAATTTAACAATTTTAACAATTTAATCCAATTACTATAAATAAAAACAATTCGAAAATATTCATGAATAATAAATGCAATTGTTATTACTCCAAGTAATTTTCATCTCTCACGCTGAATTTCTCCTAGATGACTGTAATTTGCAAATAGCTGTTATGATGACTTTATTTGTTTAAACTTTCCTTGTTTAGTTCGTTGCCATCATGGCAACTCGTAAGGCCAATGTTAAACTTTACAACTTCAAAATTTTATTACGTTTTACTAGATTTTATTACGTTATTAGATTTTCTCTGCTAAGTAATCTGTAGATAACACGTTTTTGAGTCACATGTACATTTTATCTATTAATTGAACAGATTTAAAAATTTTGTCTTCGCAGTTCTCTTAATAAGAAAAACATAACCAAGAGTAATAAGCATACAGTTTCAGGTAAAAGAGTAATTTCAGTTCAAAGCCAAGCATAGTTCAAGAGAAATAACATTTTTCTTAAGGGACTTAAACCTAATATGGCGGGTAGTACAGCGGGCTCTTAACGGCTTATTAAGTAAAGAATGAAAGCAATACCCTTAAATTTTATTATTGATTCAGGAACATAACTATCAATATACTTCCCGACTTATTTCTTCCTGAAAATTAGCTCATAAGTCTCATGAGAACTTTGCGTCTAAATTTGAACTATTATAGATCACTTAAAAGCATGAAATACATTTCCGCGAGCAAAGGATATCCAACTCCATTGTACCTAGGAAAAAATTGTGGTTAAGTTATTTACTAATCCGAAGAACACGTGTCAATCAAATAAAGCAAACTCTTTCCATTGAAAACGTCCAAAACCCATTACTTACACATACAGAGGGAGGAACGGTACATTCCATCAGGTCCACTTAGGAATTCTGAGGGCATCTGAAAATATTCGTTGAACACCTGCCTCCCGGGAAACCCCTACAAGGCGCGAAAACTGTTATGTGCGTGGAAAGTCATTAATTATTACGAAGAACATGTGTCAATCAAAGGAAGTAAACTGTTTCCAGTAAAAACGTTCAAAACCCATCAATTGCACTTACAGAGGGAAGAGCGGTACATTCCATCAGGTCCACTTAGGAATGCCGAGGCATGCCGAGGGCATTTGAAAATGTTTGTTGACCTCCTGCCTCCCGGGAAACCCTCATACGGCAAGAAAACCGTTATGTACTTCCGCCATTCTACGTAGAGTTCAATTATTCCAGATTGATCGTTAAACACCTGAGGTTGAACTTCTTTTCCAATTCATCTGTTAAAAATGTTAATTGTATTTACAATATTCTAAAAACGAAACCAAAAAGCGACGTTTTTTACTTGGCTTTCGTTAAATGTTTAATTAATTGCAAAAATACTTGAATAAAAATCATACGTCACCCATGCAACGTACGATTTTCGTAGAATCGTAGAATAATATTAGGTAATAATTTTACGAACAGCAGTTGATTTACGACAGCTAATTAAAAAAGTCAACAACACCAATGAATATTGATTGACCTGATATATTTCCATGATCGGTCAAAATGGATTTGAGCACGGGGGTACAAATCCGGGGGGTACAAATCCGGGGTAGGACTTGAGGATTTGGTCACGGGGGGTACAAATCCGGGGGGTACAAATCCGGGGTCAGACTTAAGAATTTGACCACGGGGGGTACAAATCCGGGGGGTACAAATCCGGGGTCAGACTTAAGAATCTGACCACGGGGGGTACAAATCCGGGGGGTACATATCCGGGGTAGGACTAAGATTTGGCCACGGGGGGTACAAATCCGGGGGGTACAAATCCGGGGGGTACAATTCCGGGGTCAGTCTTAAGGAAAATAATTTAATTTCAAACCAATTACGTGTTGATGATTTAATAATGTAATGGGGGGTACATTTCCAGTCGCGGGCTGTTTCTCGAGCGATTTAGGCCCCGCCTCCTGTGACGTCAAAATGACGTAGCATTTTTTGTGGGGGGTACAAATCCGGGGGGTACAAATCCGCTACCCCTCTCCGCTGGCTATCGCCCGCACTGCGCCGCCCTTGATAATAAGGTCAATTGCCTCTCGCTTTTTATCATTTGTTGGTTACAAGTTACAAGATTCTATGTTTTATTTCCGAATCAAAAAAAAATTATGTACGATTTTAATTTAATTTTTCAAAATCTAATCTGGAAATAAAGTGTGCCAACAATTAGCGTACTGCTGAACTACTGGATTTACAGGTGTGCAATATATATATGATTATTTAAGAAATCGGTGAACTTTCATTTTTAAATGAGAGAAAAGGAAAGGTTTTGAGCAAGTGATTTTACACAATTCAATGGCGATGCGGATCCGCAGTCCAAGAATACAGCCTGAAAGATGCAAACCCACGTAGACAAAATATTCTGGGCTCAGAACCCGGATAATACTGGCCAGAACCTTTCATTGTTAATCCGTATCCAACCTATTATCAACCTACATAAATTACCGCAGTTTCATACAACACAGTTTTTCTCTTCTTACCAGTTAAAATCATTATTTTCACACTGCGGCAATACAGATTTTTCTGCGAGGTAGAGGACCTCCTCCTCTACCTAATCTAATACAGAAAAATCTGCATTTTGATGCCCCGTTGTCAAACTTATCTGTAGAATTAACTCGCAGATCATGAAAAGTTCAAGCCAATTAATGTAAGCCAGAAAAAATGACAGATTTATCGCTAAAATATTATGCAGTTCATCATAACAGACATAATAATGGGGGCTATTAAGAACATGTTGATTTACATGGGTGGAACTTTCACCCGGTTGAGCAACAGCTGTGATGTGTCTGGAGTCCGAAGCGGACGCGTGCGCCGGCCACTACAGACGGTTTCCTCTTCCTTGGAGCTAGCGTGACGGGCGAGAATCGTAAGGGAGAATCCTAATTGATTTACGACCACTTTAATGGGTGCAGTGCGTCGCGACGCGCTTACGACACGCACGCAATACGACGCAGGTTGTAAGGGGCCGTCAATAAGTCATCCGAAAATACATTATACATACATCACACATTTCTTGAAATGGTGACCTACCCAGGTAGGTGTTTTAAACCAAGTATGAGCGACAGATGAGTGAATAATAGGGAGGGGGGATAAGAATGTGGGAGGGATTTGAAAATAATCGGTCGCAACTTATGAGGCTAACTTATGTAAATTTTAACCCGTTTCTGTCACTTATTAATGATTTAAGAAAGTAAAAAAGTATTATTTTACTTCTAGTGTCACAAAAATGACAATAGATTTTCTATTGAAGAATATTATCTGTGCAATCTAGTTTAGAAACTCCTGACACCACATGAATGCATACTTATTTAAGCCCGTGGTGGAACATTACATTTTTTATCCCACAGATTACACCGCAGATCGCAGAAAAGCAGAGAGAATACAGTGGTCTGGGAATGGTGGATGGACCATTGTGTGTTGTGTGTGGGCTTCAGCGTGTGCGGCACGTACGTAGTGCTATGGCTCATAGGCCAATGATGTAAGACTCTGTATAACGTGCACAGTGCACAGCACGGCGTGAATTATTGGTAACTTAAAGCGTCAACTGCAAACTGTAAACGCGAGACACTTATAAAGACAATGCAATTTTAGAGTCGTTCAAAAGCGACGTAAATCACTTTGAAGACGGGTGAACAAAAACTCCGACACATCGGAAAAAGCCTTACCGTCGGTAAAACGCAGCGTCACTGGCATCTCAGAAGTGATATGCTGAAAATCTTGCGATGACAACCATAACATTTCCTCTTTATACATTATATGTTAGAGGCACGAATTCAAAACGGAAAGTATCAAGAAAGTGTAAATTTAAGAATTAGAAAGATATATTAATTTATTAAAACGGTTTTAATGAATGATTGTTGAATTTGGTTATTATTTCAAGTTACCAATCCCTCCCCCATTACGAGTAACCAACTTCATGTTGGTTACTCGTAATGGGGTAACACTCGCACTCGTAAGTGTACGAGTGCGAGTGTTTTTTTAGTTTTGCAAATTGGTACAGGTAGGAATTCTTACAAGTCAAAAGAAAAACGCTGCCAAAATTGTTTTACTAATTTGTAGTTGGAAAGAAAAACGGAACGATATGGTGAACGTCACGAAAACGAGATTGCCCGGTAGCCTATACACTCGGCAACGCGCACGTTATTGTTCACTCCGTGCTTATCACTTGGAGCATTCTTATCAGTTCATGACTCAGGTCGATTTGCACCTCAGACATTATCTGTCTTGTCGGTTCGATGAATTCGTAATTTTTCTCAATTTCTAAGAACTGCTTTACATATCCTTGAAAACATCTATTAGCTAAAGGTTACTGCTAAAGCATTTTTTTTATCGCACACTCATCACAATTAAATATCCTGTGATTAGTTTTAACTAGGCCCACCAGTTATCATTATATTGAACGAAGACTATTAAATCAAATACTATCAAACGTGTATTAAAATCTTAGAGAAAATCAACAAACATAACTAAATTTTTAAAACATTTATTTTGTCTTGCCTGCTATCAATTTTCTTTCATGAAAATCTCTGTAAGTCTAGACATAATTTTTCCAATGGCCTCAAATAAGTACGAACCAAATTACACTCAATAATTCTCAATCTGTTTTATGACTAAGGTAATTCATTAAAACTTAAAACAGCTTAGTTGGTTCCTTAGAATAACTTATCTATGTTTATTTTTGACTTTTTAGCAAATTACCACTAAAGGAAAAAATAAGCTATTGCCGAAGGTCTCATGGTAAGACTTAATACCAAGGCCGTGATAAATTTTTATTTTGGGGCCCCCGAAGCCAAAAATACCATTTGTTAATATTATTAATACATGATACATATCTATCAATCTATGCACATATATATAAATATTTATTGATCTATATATATATACACACACACACACACACACACACACACACACACACACACACATATAGGCTATTTTTGACTAGGCCCAATAAATTTTGTAAGGGCGTATAAATTTTGATAAATTAGACTGTTCTCAATTTTTGCTGCACATTAAAGCCTGCAAAGTGTTTGAAAAACAATTCAAACATCCCAAAAACTTAATTGATTAAATGAAAATGAAATATGTTAACAACCTGCAGACTATGACATGTATATTAAAGTTACCTACGTTTTAATGGTGAATAATTAATTTTATTAAAATATCCTTGTGTAGAAGTTGTAGGCCTAACTTTTTATTATTTGATATAAATAAGTTAATGAGTTAAACTCTAAATTGCGCTAAAATTGTCAACACTAGGTTATCTAAATTACCACAAACTTTAAAAACCCCTAGGCCTAATAGTTTTAGCCTGATGGTTTTAGCGAATTTCCCCTGTAGGGAAGAAGCTGTTACTGTAGTACTCATGGTAAGACCTAAGACCGAGACCATGATAATTTTTTGTTTTGGGGCCCCCAGAAGCAAAAAACACGATTCGTTCATTTTCATATATATATATATATATGTATGAGTCTTTAAGCACGATAGCGGCCGTAAAAATGGCCCAATCTGAATGAAATTTGGTACAGCCATGTAAAGTAGTAATTATTCAGACGAGTTCGAAAACCAGCCCGATCGGACTACCAGAAGGGGGTGTAGAGGGAGGTAAACCCCCCCAAAAATTGGTTTTTTGAGTTTTTTACATAGAAAAATAAAAAGAACCTTATATTTATTAGCATCATTGAATTCATCTCAAAAAAACAAACAATTTAGTGTTTTGAATCACTGCTCTATGTCCATTGGTTACCGAGATATTGAAAGTGGTAAACACAGTACGTTGTCCCAATGTTAACCTTATGGGGGATAAGTAAAATTCTATATCTCGCTTATTTCTCAACATATCTTACTGTAATAAAACTTGGTAAATGGCTTCTTCTAGTTCAGATCTACTATATATTGAATTAAAACCACCCAGTTTTAATATACCCATAGCAGCAAACCTGCATACTCATTCCCCATGTTATTCTTATGGAGCTTTCAAAAACATGTAAAATCTCACTATGTTGGATTGGAATATGTTGTTTTGCAATTGAAATTCGCTGAGTATGCAGGTCTGCTGCAACGGGGGTATTATTAAATGTTTTGGACCATCCTTTCTGCTTGGAAATGATCTTAAGTATTTCATTCAGAGAGGAGATAAAGTAGTTTTTTTAATGCCTAAACTATAGGTCTATTTTCCAATGATTTGGTGTCAATATATCAATTCATCGGTATTCATGCACTGATGATTTATTTTAAATCAGTAGACCCTAATTTGCCACCCTCACTAGAGATGGAAGTAAAGGCTTAAGTATAGACTTATAGGTGGAAGTATGGGCTTATAGTTAAATTTTAGTTTTTTATAAACATTAAAAACAAACGAGGAGCAGAGTAGGCCCAGGCCTATAGAAAGTAGTTCCACTCCATCCATCTCCAACATAAGCACAGCATTCTGCATTGTTTAAAGGATTACATCTCATAACAAGTTAAATAATACCACCAATACCGCCTCTAACACTAACTGCTTGAAGCAGCATTAGACCAGTATAATATTTGACTTGATTCTTTTTCTATGTTCAAAAATTAATAAGTTAAGCCTATGGAAAAGTTACCTATGATAAGACCTGATATTATATCAATTATTTTTCACTATTTCCATTTTGTTAAATGTTTTCCGACTTATCAAGGAAAGCAACTTACTTAGGCCTACGAGTTTTCTTTTTAAACGTTTCTTACCCACAGACGTAACAATCAGCAACCAAGCTAACCAAATAACTATCGGAATCAATTTCACAGTAAATTTCCTGGTCTGATAAAGCACCTACGAAAATGTCTTAAACACGTTTTCTATTTACATCCTAACTAATGAAAAACACTCAAACAAAACAATAAAACACATCAGGACCACACAACAAGTGCTGGGGCGGCACGCTACTCGTCAACTTCAGGCTACCAAATAAAAAGGAAAAAACACCCCAGAACCCTCTGCGGGAAAAATCCACCAACATATTCAGTAAACACCCCTGCAGACAGACAGACAATAACAAAATTCACATTGTAAGTTTGTACAGGAGATGTATTAAGTTCTGTGTAAACTTATCAGCGACAACAAAAAGTGATGTCCGGCCGGCCACTGAAAGAATCTTGCATGTAACCTTTATTTAGTCAAAGTCAGGCTTCAGTAGAAATCTGATGTGGGTTCGAGTTTCATATTTGATCTTCTGCCGTTCGTTTCTAAAGCAGACAATAGCCTACAACATCTGATTTAGAAGAAAATAAAATCGAAGGATCTATGTTGTACCGGTAGACAAACTTCGATATATAGGCTAATTTGTTGGGTAGGTATAACTTGACAACCTATTCCATTGTATCTATGGCCGATTGTATTTTACTCATTGGGAATTTACTATCGACAGTATCTCCACAAGATGGCGGAAGATAAGAAATATGGTATATTGTTCAGTCAGTTTGTGTTAGTAACATTTTAATTTAGTTTTTGGCTGGCTTAACTTAATCATCTTAAATCTAGTGATATAAATTTTTATTATATTTCGCCAACTTAGGTTGGGTAAGTTTTATTTAGTGTGAAATAATCAAATGCCGTATTTAACAATAGTTTTGGTTAATTTTATTGGTTGTTATCATCGATGTTTCTTTCAGTACTGATGGTAGCCGGAACAGTAGATCGATTGAGTTAAACATGAAAGGTTGACAGTAGATATCGAATTACCGTACCGAAATCTAAGCATACGCGAAAACAAAAGTGATCTTCGCCTATGCTGAATAATATTGAGAAGTTCAGTTTCTAAACCTGAGTAAAAGACATAGGTTAAATATTTAGGGCAAACATAATCTGTAAGGCAGAAGATCAGATATGAAACTCGTGGTGATGTCTGACAGTGTAATAGACATTTCCTAATACTGACGTAGCAAACATGCTAGGCCTAGTGAGTGATACTTAACTAGGCTATTGGTTTGTGACTTGTTACTAAACTCTGTGGTTTTACCTAGCCAAGTTCTTGTGAAACCCTTTTCAAACTAGGTTCCAAGAGGTAAAGGACAAAAACTTACAGAACTATTTAATATAAAAAGTGTATACAGGTGTATGTAACTTACCAATCAAGAATATGACAGTATTTACAGTCAACTGCTAAAGCTCTCTGGTTACTTGGCCAGTCCACTAGATTCAGGAACCAATGGGCCTACTTGCACTTCCTGTTATCTTTAGATGATACACATTACAAAAAAGCTAGGCTTGTGAAGAAGTAAGCTAGGCCTTATCAATTTTACTTTATTTATTACGACTCAAAATTGTTATTTATCACAAGATGTAGCCACAATTTTAGATCAGAAGCTAAATAAATATCACAGTTCAGGAATACCTAGATGAGGTTAAGTTTACGTATCACTTATGATTTCCGAACCCCAAACAACTTTATTTCATGTTCTTATATTTTGGTAAAATGTTCATAAGTTTCAATAAGAACTGGAATTCTATCCACTAATTCAGTTTATTTGACACAGACGCGCACGAATGTTCTCTGCGGACAGCTCACAACTCACAAGACAACTAACAACAAAAATACATCCCCACCAGCTGACTAGCTCTTCACTTCTCCAGCCAGCTACAAGCAGTGCAAGCTGCAAAACCAACAACCAACGCAACGCCGGCAACCAGGCGGCAACGCCGCAACGCCTCTTCAGTGTGTCCAGACGTACGATAATAATTAATTATCGTTTTACACGATACTTTAGCCCCCCGTACAATGTGCGATACGATGTATGTAAGGTGCAATCGTACAATGTACGATATTGCACCTTACGATATCGGTATTACATACAATAATTTGAGATAAAGGACAAAATACACATTTTTTATGGATAATAACAGGAATTATAAAATACATAATACCATAGATAAAAAATACCCCTCCTGGGGTATTTTTTATCTATGATAATACACAGATATCCAACTTATAAAAATGTATTTACTTTTTAAGGGCCGCTTTCTCTCAACTTGGTTAACCTAAAGAAGTTTCACCTGTGGGTTAACGCAGCTCCACGTTTTCTCAACTGCAATATTTTAGTTTAACCCAGACGATATCCCAGGCCCCCCTATTTATATGGTTATACTAATGGCCAGGGGTGGATTTGAACATTCTTTGGCTGTCCATAGGTAGTGTTGCCCAACTCGCGCCATAACGACCAAAAAGTGCTTAGCTCGGATTGACGGCCAGATCGAGATGAGATTGTGTGTTCCCATTATATACAAACGAATTTGAATTGCAGGCAGTCGGGAATTCGAGAAAAGTGAGGAAAAGGTTAGGAAAGTTTGTAATGTTGGGAGCATTTGAGAAAAAGTAATGAATTTAAATTTGTGGTCCGTAAATTCGAATCTGGTGATACAACGAAACCAAATAGCCGCTTAGTCGTTGTTATCGACGTCGTGGTCGAAAAATCTCTATATCTAAAAGTAATATTATTTAGGTAATATCAGGGCCGGCAAATCCCTCTCTTGTTTCGCGACCGGCAAATCTCCCAGCAGGATCGCTCCCGGAAAATCTCTGTCTCATCGTGGCCGCAGAGTCTGTTTCTTTTCGTGGCCATTACAGCTCTCGGTCGTATTGCGGCCAAAAATCCACTCGCTCATCCCGCGACCGGAAAATCGCTTGCTCGTTTGCGGCCAGAGAATTGCTCGCTCATTTCGCGGCCGAAAAGTCGCCGTCTTGTTTCTCAGCCGACAGATCTCTTACTCGTGTAGTGTCGCAGAGCGGCCGACTAGTTTTTCACTCTTTTCACAACCGTCACATCGATTGGTCATATCGTTGCCGAAAAGTCTGTCGTTTATTAATCGGCTGCTGGCTGGCGGGCATATTTATCGGTCGTTTCGCTATTAATATTAATAGATATTATTATTAATCGATATTAGCCGGTTTTCATATATCTGGTGTCATATTAGACTGGAAATTAAATTTCCTAATGTCCTATCCCTTTATATTTTTATCTACGACCATTGCAATAATCACCAATAAAGATATTACAACTAATGTCATAATGGGGCTCATTATTAAACCAAATACAAACCAGTTGCTTAAAGTTAACATTTTGCAACTGGTGTCACTTTATGATACAGGTTCTAGACCAATGGGAGCACGGCAATTGACGAAAGTAGTGTCATAATGACAATTACGCAATTCGCACATCAGCTGATTGTTGCATTACGATTCATCATAGATACAGGGATGCAAAGGGATAAAGGGATGCTTTGTATCCCTTTATCTATGGGTTCATGTTGAAGATGACTCATCCCATCAGCTGATTGTTCCACAACGATTCATGGTTAGGTCTGCTTATGTGCCTAACCTCAAATTTGAGCTGACCTATTCCATCATTAGTAAAAGTCATGAGTTTTCCTTAACTTCGGGGAAAATTTTGTCGTATATTGTTGGCCGTAGATAGAGTATGCAACGATTGTATTATGCCTTTAAGCCACTCGTGAGATATTTGGAACACTCGCTTTGCTCGTGTTCTAACTGACATCTCACTTGTGGCTTAAAGTCATTCATAATACAATCGTTGCATAAACTACTATTTTGTACCACGTATCGTTTTATCGGCATCTCAATTTAAATATTTCAAACTGCCGCCATTTTGAAATTTACCATTCGATCATGCTGATTATTTTTTCATAAACTAACCTTGACTAGTTAGGTACATACCGAGGTAAAAAACGATTTAAAAAATTAAAAGATAAAAAATATTTTGTGAAAAATACAAAATGGCGGATATCAGGGTAAATATGCATTTTAGGACATACCTTCATATTAACTTTTTTTGCTCATTATGACCCAATAAACCAAATGATGGAGTTTGGTGACGGACTTGACCGAGACTCTGTATGTATGTATGTATGGGGCCGTCCATAAATTACGTCATCTGAAAATAGAGAGGAGGGGTCCAGAACGGAAATTATACGGTAGGATGATGTGCATTCGGGGGGAGGTAAACGCTGAGACAACATCATTTTTCAAATAAAAAAATTATTTAGATAGGAAAAATCTAAACATTTTATGTAAATTCGAAAATTATAGCTAACCAGCTTAGAAACTATGTTCTCGATTTTTGCAATATCCGTTTGAATGGTAATTTTTGCTTCAGATCAAAACAAAGCCACAGTAAAAATGCCCATGGTCAATATTTTTTAGATTTGCAGTTAGCGTCAGCATCCTTCATTACAGTAAATATTGTAGATCTACAAAGTTAAAAAAGTTCTGATTTTATTCGTTGAACATCATTAATAAGCCCAAAATGGGTTTAAAACTAAATTTGATGGTTTTAACAACTCAATAGAAGTACCCTTTAGTAGGTCTTTCTAAAAGTTTGGCATTATTTCGGGAGTTTGTTCCGTATGACGTCATTTTTCAATGGTGGGGAGGGTCAGGAGGATTATGACGGTAGAATAATTTTAGGGAGGGGGGGGCAAAAATTGCCAAAAAGCGATTCATGAAGTATGGACGGCCCATATGGAAATGAACGAATGGTACTTTTTGCCTCTTGAGGGCCCCAAAACGAAAAATTGTCATGATCTTGGGCTTAGGTCTTACAATGAGTACAACGGTAACAGCTTCTTCCCTATGAGGGAAATTCGCTAATACAAAGTCAATAGTACTAATTTATCAACATCGTTTTGAAACAGCCTTCAGTCTCTAGACCGACCTCAGAAACAGAAACAGACCGCGACCGTGCACTCGACCAGACCACAGTCTAAGAAAAAAACAGTCCCGTCAGTTGGTCGCAAAAAGTGTTTCCCTACGCAACCCTGGTGGCTAGTAAGCACAATTAATTACTACGTCCACAAGCAAATCACATGTTTCACTATCCTCTTCAAACAACAAATACAGCCTCGTCTTACATCTTACATCCCTCGGCCCTATGCCTCGGCGTTCCGTTGACGTTGAGCGGCGTGGAACTTGTCATTATAGGTTCCTAACGTGGTCAGGACAACTTAGGCCACTTGTCACTCGGATGAAAAGGTGTACTCCCTACGCGATCCTGGTAGCTGGCAAATAAGCACAATTACAATTAGATGCATGATGCCTACATTTTTGTAGTAGTTATGCTTGCGTACCGCTTTGAAACGCTAGTGTCGCCCTGAGGACAACACAAATTACAATATATGATATGTGTCGGGACTGTATTTTTTCGTAGACTGTGACCAGGCTTGCACTCATGCGTGGATTCTATGATTGATATCATTCTGCGTCCAAGGTCTGAGGGTTGTTTCTAAACGGGTTTTACAATTACTAGCTACAAGCTATATCAGTTAGAGTAAATAATGAACTTCATATGGTTGTATCTTTACTGAGCTAGTATATTTATAGCTTGTAGCTAGTAATTGTAAAACACCCGTTTAGAAACACCTCCCAGTAGACAGATAAGAAGAGAATAATATTAATAACTTGAACTTATTACTCTCAGGTTGCCTAAATCCAAGGCCTAAATCCTCAATGATGTTTTATTGTTGCAGAAAAAAAATATTAAAATAATATCTAAAGCCGGAAGACTAGCTCATTGTAAACCACTTTTTGTTTATTTAGAAATTTTGACCATTATAAATTTATGTATATATCATTTTCTGTTGTTTACATATAAAAATAGTTTTGGATATAAAAGTAGGAATGAGGTTCATTGCATAAAAGTACGAGAAATTGTGAAAGAATTGATTTGCCTCAGGTTCGTTTGGAAAAAACAAGAGCAGGGCATGTTGTTATGGGGATTCGGCTTTTTAATAAGTTACCCATGGCCACCGGTCTGACACTTAAATGGAGCCAAGTGGTAAGCTTATTGGAGCGGGTTAGTTCGATGCACTTTATTCAGATGGCGTTGTAAAAGCATGACATTCTTCTTCTTCACTGATTCAGCCAATCAGAACGACGATAACGATATGCTAACTTCCCGTTCCGTTTCCCCTGTTTTTCTGTCACGACGCGACGTTTACACAACCATAACGAGTTGGAATTAATTTGAGTGTGGGAAAATACCTAAAGTATGTTTGCAGAAAGTTGTCCTAGTGTAGGTTGTTTCGCGAAATACTGTATTGCGTGATTCATGTTGTGCTTAAAGCTATTGATGGAAAAGAAATACGTAGATGTTTACATAAAAGCACTTAATAAAAAATAACTAAGTTAATTTTTATTAAGTGCTTTTATGTAAAGATCTACGTATTTATTTTCTATCAATCGCTTTAAGCACAATAAGAATCACTCAGTACAGTATTTCGCGAAACAACTTGCACTAGCGGCAAACGCATTTAATCTAAACAAACCGGTAAAGTCATTAAAATTGAAAGTCCAGCAAACAAAACAAGAAAACTAAAATATAAACAAAGCAGACGACGACGATCGATATGTCGCATCGACGACGATCGATATGTCGCATCGACGACCATCGATATATCGCATCGATCTTTTTAGTTCGTTGCATCATAGATAAAAAATGCCCTGGAGTATAAGGGGGTATTTTTTATCTATGGTTGCACTTTATTCAGATAGCGCTGCTGTTCCCTTACCACCGAGTTAACATAGGAGTGCCATCTCTTTACGAAGTTCATTATTACTCTATGGTGGAACCAAGTGGTTAAAAGTTTCCGGTTTTTAAAAGACGTCACGATCCACGATCCCAGCTGCAGGTTATTTGTTTCCTGTCTATTGAAGACGTCACGATTTGTATAAAATTTTTGATAAAGGCAACCTGAGTACGGTTATTCTTCTCTTCTCTTTTCCTGTTCTCTGTTTTTGTCTTGTGTCTGCGTCTGCGGTCGTTTAAACATAATTAATTTCTTGAGGTTAATGTTATCTTTACCAATTATTAATTTTTTGTCAGACCTACATAAACGGGAAATAAATCTAATTTTTTGAAGGTGAGTTGCCTCTTTATTGTACTGGTTCACTTTATAAGTACTAGGCTTCAACCACTTTGCCCATATTGAACACTAACCTAAAAGCTACGTCCTTCAGGTTTTTTGAGGGATCAAGGAGCAGTGTTGGGAACGTTGCCTCGGTTCATTATCGCCTAGAGATTAGTCGACTACTTTTGAACATCGACTAGGCTAGTCTAGTCCTCCACACTAGTCGATTTGTCACCGCAACAGCAAACATAGCAAAATGCTCCAGCCAATGATATACTTAGCCGGATCTTGTAAATAATACCAGTTGGGTGGCTGCATATAATATATAATATGTATATAAATAATAAATATAATATACCCTTATATATTATATAATATATAATATATAATATGCAATCTACTACATATTTGTCAAATAGGCCTACGACTCACCTATCATCACCTATCATCGCACAGGACTATTGGACCTAGAACCTTGAAAATTTGCAAGAACGTTCCTTTTAGGGCGTAGGCATCTGCCAAGAAAGGATTTTTCAAAATTCGTAGTTTAAAGGGGTTTTTGGCGAGGTCGAAGTTTTCAAATTTTCCCATATAAAAGCGCGTTGGACAATTTTTGTTTAGGCTACATTTTTAATGTTCATGAAACAATCAGTTTGGTAGTTAGCTTCGCAAATGTATACACTGTTACAGATGATTACAATTTGATTTCTTTCATTATGGCTTTATTGGTTTTTGTTGATTTATTTCAAGGACATAATTAGGTACTATATAAAAGTTAAATTTGTTAGATAAAATCCGCCACTAATTAGTTAAGTGGCGCCATTTTATTTCGGTAGCGGTTATCGTTTTTCCTGGAAGCGTTCCTGATTTTTTTTTATTTCATCTATGCCTATCTGTTGATTTGACGTTTCATATAATTCGACGTACCGTACATAGTTTTAAGCCTAAAGAGTGTAGGCCTACTGCCTTTTGTGGCTGAGTCTTGAGACTAAGACCCGGCAAGATTAAAAGAGAGAGGTGCAGTGGTTTGTTAGTTACAAACAGAATGTGCTGTAATTATATGATTCTTTGATCTATTTATATGTACAAATCTATAAAGTTTCCAAATCCCTGATTGTAAGCTTTAATCATACAATCTCTCCTACTATATATATTTGTCAAATACCACTGACCAAACTACTTGAGCTAGAACCTTGAAAATTTGCATTGATGTTCCCTTCATTCACTAAAAACGGAGTTTTCAAAGTTCAAAGTTTTAAGAGGTTTTTGGTGGGGTTGAAGTTTTGAAAATGTAATGGATGGTCTTTTGTTACATTTCCGATTTTATTCAATCAAATAGATGGTAATTAGCTTCACCAACTGATATTTTACAATCTCTCCTACTATATATATTTGTCAAATACCACTGACCAAACTACTTGAGCTAGAACCTTGAAAATTTGCATTGATGTTCCCTTCATTCACTAAAAACGGAGTTTTCAAAGTTCAAAGTTTTAAGAGGTTTTTGGTGGGGTTGAAGTTTTGAAAATGTAATGGATGGTCTTTTGTTACATTTCCGATTTTATTCAATCAAATAGATGGTAATTAGCTTCACCAACTGATATTTTGTTAAGATACGGCTGATTTATAATTTGATTCCTTTCATCATAGTTTTATGGTTGTTTTCATGATTTTGTTAGGTCATTCATACTCTAAAAGTTACATTTCGTTTAGTTTCGTACCTTATATGTTTAATCGTAAGCTCATTATGTGGTGACATCTTTATTTGGGGAGCGGGAGTTATAGTTAGTTCCTTCGGGCGGCCCTTATGTTTTTAATTACAAAAATGCCTGTTACAATAATTTGGCAAATCCCTTTTCCATCTAATTCGACGGTGTCCCGGCTTTTCGTGGAAAAGTAAGTGCTGCAATCAGTGGTTGATCTTTAAAACTATTTCTAACCGACCATATGTTAAGTTAAAAACTATATCGAGTTTGAAAAACTGCCGACGGATCGCACCATAACTGCTCCGAATACTCAGCCCTTTATTGTACTTAATTGATCCCCTACTAGACAAGTCTGAGACGTAATGGTAAATCTAAAAAATAAGTAAGTTACTTATTATTTAATTTGTTGGACTTTTCCTATCGCTTCTAGTGTTTAAACTGCACTACGTTTCGAGAGGTATTGAAACTCCTCTCGTTTTCAAGTGACCCTACTTAAAGTTACATTAACCTACTTATGTTTATTTAACCTACTTTTTTTGGATTTTGTTGTTTTTTTTTGACATACAATTACATTCGTCCAACATTCAACAGAAATCTCACTCACACAAAATTTCATACGAAACACATTAAACTTACTTAATACAGAAAGAAAATTAAAACTAAAACATATTACATGATAAAGGGCACAGAAAATTAAAACAAAAACATATACCTTACTGCCGGCAATGCCTCCAAGCTAGCAGTGGCACGACACGCACACACGTCCACTCACACTCACATACGCAACTCGAATGAAGAGCGTCTGTGAGAGCAAGTGGAGGGGGAGCGGCCCTACCCCCACCACGGGCACAAGTTGACGTCAGCGGTCTAGGACCCGCCTCCTTGGTAAATCTCGGGAACATGACTCAGGCATCGGCTGTGTGTTTCCTCCAGGCACCTATATGGGCACAAGTACAGCAATTCCAAAAAATATACAGCACGCCTCCTAGCTACAGGTGGGGAACAGGACGCACAACCCGTAGCAAGAGTTTCCTCCAAGCAGATTCACGGGCGCATGGATCTTAGGACCAGGTGATGGACTCTGGACGCGGGAGCTTCTGCAACAGACAAGTCTGGAGTGGGTTTTGGGGCTATTTTTTGTTCAAAGTGTGATTTAATTAAAGGTATCCAAAGTGGCCTAACATCAATACTGCTCTGACTAATTGGGTTTACATGTAATTTTATTAACGCCCCTTCAACAAACTTCCTTTTGTAGTAATGAGATTCATGGTGTAATATTTCTGCCCCTTCAAAGTTGAATTTATGTTCTTTCTCCCATGCGTGTTTGGCTAATTTCGAACTGGTTGTTTCGCCATTTTTGGTGTTTCTTTTATGTTCGCCAATTCGAACTTTTAATGGCCGTTTTGTTTCTCCTATGTATTCTCCTTCACATTCACATTTAATACTATAGACACAATTTTTTGAGGCTTGCTCTGAACATTTTGGTTTTACTTTAGTAAGATGCTGTCTTAATGTGTTTGATGATTTGAAGGCAGTTTTGATTTGGTATTTCCTGGCAACCCTTCTTATTTTTTCCGATAGTTTTTGGACGTATGGAATACTTATGAAAGCTTTTGGTTTGTCAGTGATTGGGGACGTATTGAATTTTGTTTTGTTTTGTTGTTTGTCAAATCATCAAACACATTAAGACAGCATCTTACTAAAGTAAAACCAAAATGTTCAGAGCAAGCCTCAAAAAATTGTGTCTATAGTATTAAATGTGAATGTGAAGGAGAATACATAGGAGAAACAAAACGGCCATTAAAAGTTCGAATTGGCGAACATAAAAGAAACACCAAAAATGGCGAAACAACCAGTTCGAAATTAGCCAAACACGCATGGGAGAAAGAACATAAATTCAACTTTGAAGGGGCAGAAATATTACACCATGAATCTCATTACTACAAAAGGAAGTTTGTTGAAGGGGCGTTAATAAAATTACATGAAAACCCAATTAGTCAGAGCAGTATTGATGTTAGGCCACTTTGGATACCTTTAATTAAATCACACTTTGAACAAAAAATAGCCCCAAAACCCACTCCAGACTTGTCTGTTGCAGAAGCTCCCGCGTCCAGAGTCCATCACATGGTCCTAAGATCCATGCGCCCGTGAATCTGCTTGGAGGAAACTCTTGCTACGGGTTGTGCGTCCTGTTCCCCACCTGTAGCTAGGAGGCGTGCTGTATATTTTTTGGAATTGCTGTACTTGTGCCCATATAGGTGCCTGGAGGAAACACACAGCCGATGCCTGAGTCATGTTCCCGAGATTTACCAAGGAGGCGGGTCCTAGACCGCTGACGTCAACTTGTGCCCGTGGTGGGGGTAGGGCCGCTCCCCCTCCACTTGCTCTCACAGACGCTCTTCATTCGAGTTGCGTATGTGAGTGTGAGTGGACGTGTGTGCGTGTCGTGCCACTGCCAGCTTGGAGGCATTGCCGGCAGTAAGGTATATGTTTTTGTTTTAATTTTCTGTGCCCTTTATCATGTAATATGTTTTAGTTTTAATTTTCTTTCTGTATTAAGTATGTTTAATGTGTTTCGTATGAAATTTTGTGTGAGTGAGATTTCTGTTGAATGTTGGACGAATGTAATTGTATGTCAAAAAAAACAACAAAATCCAAAAAAAGTAGGTTAAATAAACATAAGTAGGTTAATGTAACTTTAAGTAGGGTCACTTGAAAACGAGAGGAGTTTCAATACCTCTCGAAACGTAGTGCAGTTTAAACACTAGAAGCGATAGGAAAAGTCCAACAAATTAAATAATAATTATAAATCCTTCGCTATTATGAATTTTAAAAATAAAGTAAGTTACCTTAAAATCAACACATTTTATGTTGAAAATCGGTTCGGCCATTTTTGAGTTATAACGGTGAAAAGAAAACCTCGAAATCTACTGTAGTATATATTTTTTTAACCTACACTCTGCCATAAAACATAAACATACCCCTACATGACATATTCCTTGATATAGCCTACCCTTTTTTTATTCAGTCCCTTTAGATTCTTCATAAGGTTAGATTATAAATTTTATCGTGAGCGAAGCCATGGGTTCTGATCGTATTATGTATATAATAATATTCAGTAATGAAACGTAACATACGCTTCGCCTCACTATCTAGCGATAAGTGAAATTTCCCTCCCTCTCACGCTTCATAGTTGTATTAATTCTACTACGGTATAGTACAGTGGACTCTCACTAACTCTAAATATAAGGCTACATTACGATATGAGACGCCGACCACAGGAAGCCTAAGGGGTATTTTAAGGCGAATATGAATTAAAGATTAATATTGGATGATTGTGACGAGATCTTGTGGTCTTGCCTGGGCCTTAGTGTTCCTTAGGACACAAGTTTGTATACCGTAGTAGTGTATTTTGACATTTAAAGGACCACATGGTCACATTACAAAGACAATCATCAGAATTGTACTATTTTTGGAAGAACAACATATGATGGCGCACGAGGTTATGAGCCTCACTGTTTTGTGTGTGACCATGTTTGAACACCATACTTAGAGAATTGTGTAAAATTTTGTGTGTTATGTTTTTGATAATGTTTAGACCAACTTAAAAGGTAAATACTATTAAATAATTCTAGCCTAGTTATATTGAAGTTATTCAAAATGTAGGGGCTGGCTACAATTAATTATCAAAAATGATTAAAGTCTTATGCTTTGAAAATTTTCTTGATTGGACCAAAACCTACCCAACTTACCCAGGGTTTGTACTTGATAGGCAGAGTTTTTATTACAAAATTATTTTTTTCAACAGTATTTCTGTCATTCTCGCTTGGTAACAGCTATTTTTAGACTGTGCTCAGTAATCCAGTACTTTCACTTATATATTACTATACAGGGTGTCCCGGAACTCTTTACCAATACTTTTCGGTTTTGTTCCTGGACCATAGACAAGTAAAAATATCATAGTCATAATTTCGAAATCTCAAAATTATTTACTCGTACAGCCGCCATTTTGTTTTTTTAACAAAATAATTTTTATCTCAAAAACGGCTCAGTGTAATTAAATGAAATTTGGTATACGCCTTTATTAGCCTAAAGCCTAGTTACAGCAAAAAAATTAATTTTTTATCATGCTTATTTTCAAAATGGCGGCCGTTTAAAATTTTCAAACGTAAATATCTAAAGAAATTCATGTCATAAAAAATTATGTGTCATAATATTTTTTAGATAATTTAATTTCAAATCCAACGATACCAAAATTAAGGAAATCGGTTCATAAATAAGGGAGAAAACTCATTTTTAAGAAAATGTGCTCATGTAAATACCAACTGGTTGTATGTGAAACCATCGCTGGTAAGCCACAACAATCAGCTGTGTTATGTTTATTTGCACAGATCAGCTGATCTGCAGATTAGTGAAAATAAATTTATCAACTGATTGGTGTTTCAATCAGCTGATCTGTGCAAATAAACATAACATAGCTGATTGTTGTGGCTTACCAGCAATGGTTTCACATCCAACCAGTTGGTATTTACATGAACACATTTTATTAAAAATGAGTTTTCTCCCTTATTTATGAACCAATTTCCTTAATTTTGGTATCGTTGGATTTGAAATTAAATTATCTAAAAATATTATGATAGGGTAGAAGGGGGGAATTGGGTACTAGGTTTTGGAAAATGTACTCTGTAGGCTAAACCAAATTGAATGTCTTTCTAGTTTTTATGCCTTCATATCAAGGCTTCTAATAGACATATTTTCACCAACTTTAAGACCTGCAAATTTTTTAGTTCTATTTAATAAAAATAAAAATATTTTTCATACCCAATTGCCCCTAAGGGGGGAATTGGGGACTACACCTGTAAAACATAAGAAAGCCCATATATAAAATATTGAGGAAATGGGTGTTATTAAGATAACATAAAGGAACATTTTAAGACAAGTTTTGTTGAACAAATAATTTTTTTGACAATTTTATAGAATGTTAAACTAAATTTCGGAGAACTTTACAGTTTTTTTTAGATAATTGATAATAATTAGTCCTCATGACCTAGGATAGTAAAAATTGTATTTTAGGTAGTTTATAAGAAGTACTTTAACATAATACAGGTTAGATTTTTCCAACTTTTACAGAAAAAAATTTGTAAGAGGTTAAAACTTCAAAAAAATTGGCGAAAACCTGTATGCCTAGAAAAATCACACACTGTTAAATTGATAAAAAAAACTTCAATTAATGAATTATTTTTATAAGTTAGCTTACTGTAGGCTAGGCCTCAATAAATAAATAAATAAATAAGAATTTTAATGTCATTAAGCTTTTTACAGCAATAGACAAAAGTTATTGTTGTTATGGTTCTTATTGTCTATGGTCCAATACTAGGTACCTATAAGTCAATAAAATTAAAAACTTCTTTTTTCATAAATCATCCATAAATGGCTGAATAACAAGAATCAAACCGCTTGAGAAAGTAGCCTATACATCCGAAAAACTAATTAGGCCTAGGGGTTTCACTTTAAAACTAGTACTTTGTCATAATCATTAAAAAAAATAGTACCCATTTTCCCGTAGGGGGGCAATTGGGTACTAAAATTTTCAACCCCTAAAAGCTACCCTTTAAAGATAATTTAAAAATTCCAAAACTCTAGCAAACTACTATTAGGATGTATACTTTGGTTTTGTGAGGTGAGTGTAAATATTTTTCATAAATTAAAATTGTTATAATGTTTCTATAGTTACCCGGACAAAGTTCGTGAGGCACTTTGTAAATCGAAAAACGTAAGGGTCGAACAAATTATTTTTTAACTTGTTTATATTTAAGGATAACAACTTTTAAAAAAATGGTGATGTAAAAACATAACTAGCTATCTATACATATTTTTCAATCCTTCCTAACGCAAAGGGTTGATTAAATAAAAACTTAAAAAAAAGTAGTACCCATTTACCCTCGGTACCCAATTCCCCCCTTCTACCCTAACACATAATTTTTTACGATATGAATTTTTTCAGATATTTACGTTTGAAAATTTTAAATGGCCGCCATTTTGAAAATAAGCATGTTAAAAAATTCATTTTTTTGCTGTAATTAGGCTTTAAGCTAATAAAAGTGTATACCAGATTTCATTTAATTACACTGAGCCGTTTTGGAGATAAAGATTATTTTGTTAAAAAAACAAAATGGCGGCTGTACGAGTAAATTTTGAGATTTCGAAATTATGACTATGATCTTTTTACTTGTCTATGATCCAGGAACAAAACCCAAAAGTATTGGTAAAGAGTTCCGGGACACCCTGTATATTACTTGCACTTGTCTTGAAGTCTTGAATGTTAACGAGGGTCTACAGTAGGCGGAATCTTCTGTTGAAGGAAGGAATATTTCCAGATTCAATGAAAGTTTCTCGAGTCTGTCCAGTTTATAAAAAGGGCCCCAAAGATCAACCACAAAGTTTTCGCCCCATCTCAATCATCCCAATATTAGGGAAGTTAATTGAATTTTTAGTTTATGAACAAGTTAGTGAATATTTTGAAATAAATAATTTACTTAATACATCTCAGTTTGGATTTAGAAAGGGGATGTCTACAATTGATGCTCTGGACAACCTCATTAGGCAAATCCATCAATCTTTTGAAAACAAGACCTTTGCTCAGGGAACCTTCTGTGACCTGAGCAAGGCATTTGACTGTGTCGATTTTAATATTCTTATCAACAAATTAAAACTATATGGATTTCATGGCTCTTCCTTAAAATTTTTTTCCTCTTATCTCAATAACCGTAATCAAATAGTTTGTATTAATGGAAAGTCTTCCCAAATTAAAAAAGTTAATTGGGGGGTTCCACAAGGATCGGTCCTTGAACCTTTCCTGTTTTTAATTTATATTAATGACTTACCTTTGGCTCTTAATACTAAAACTATCCTCTACGCTGATGATACGACTTTTTTTCATGTAAGCAGAAACCTAAATGAATTGGACAGATTGGCTGATCTGACAATGCAAAGTGCATCTAATTGGTTTCATTCAAATGGTTTTTTGTTAAATGAGGGAAAAACTCAAAATATTCTATTTACGTTAAAAAACAACTGTTATCAATCAAATGATACAGTAATGACAGCTAAATTTTTGGGTTTATATGTCGACAATCAACTCTCCTGGAATTCACACATAGACTATCTGTCCCCCAGGCTATCTCGTGTTATTTATCTTTTAAGTCGACTTAAAAATCAAATCCCAATAAACTACCTTAAAACAGCATATTTTGCTTATTTTCAATCAGTAATGAGATACGGTTTGATTTTTTGGGGTGCAAGTGGGAGGATAAAAGTTCTAATTCTTCAAAAGAAAGCCATGAGAGCCATGAATGGGTCTAATCCAAGAGAGCACTGTAAACCTCTTTTCATCAATTTGCAGATCCAAACAGTAGTAAATCTATTTATTTTTGATCTTACCATTAATATTTTAAAAAATTCCGAATACTTAACATTTAACAACCACAGTCATAATACACGATTCAAAAATAATGCCGTGATACAACCCCACCGCCTAAGTAAAACTGGTAACAGTCACGTTGTCCTATCAGTTAAAATATACAATGTCCTAAGAAGCTCTATTAGTGCTCATCCTGAAATGAAATTTAAAACTTTACTCTACAATTGGCTACTGGAAAACCCTTTTTATGATCTGGAAGACTTTTTCAATTGTGAAAACATATCCTTTTAACTTTTAACTTACATTGGTTAATTTCCTCTGCTGCTTATTTATTTATTTTCCTAATTAAGCTACTGTAAAATATCTTTGTGTTTTTTTACTAGAAGCAAATTAAATTTTCCTGTTTTCTTGTAGTAAACCTTTCTTAAATTATTTTTTTTAGTACTAAGGCCTTTTGACTTGGTTCTCTACACTGTAATTCTGACTTTGTCAATGATATGTAATGTATCCTTATGACAAATAAAGATTTATTTATTTTATTATTTATATAGTTACAAGCATACTTTTATTTTAGTAAATGCAATAGAACATCTGGTATCCCCCTTCCCTCCACTCCCTAAACATCTTTATTTAATAATAATGGTTTTGAAGTTTTCAGATTTATTTCCTGGAGCATATATAACAAAAATATTAATTAAACGTCTGCAAATACCAATGAGAAGTTACATTAGAGACAAGGAAGCAAGCCCTCAAGTATTAAAAATACACGACGCAAAACACAATCACAAAGCATGACAGGTGAACCTGTGAAAGAAGAGGATATAAATAAACTTACTTTAAAACATAGGATAAGTCTTTGCTCATTAAATATAATACAGTTATAAAAAATCAAGGAATGAAGTGATTATCATCAGCTCTGGCAGTGACATTGAAAATGGTAGAAAAAACACGGATAAAACAAATAATATGTACTTAAATTATGTATGTAACTCTTCTTTTAATTGATTATGTTAATCAGCTTCAAGCAGCTTGCAAAGAAAAATTATTCACATCCTCAACAAAGCGATAATGATAACTTTGAAGTGTTTGTCTTGTATTTTATGGAGCAGTAAATACAAAAAGACTGTATTAATCTTTGTTGACTCGACTAAAACAGACAACAATGTTTTAAGCGGCTACTATGTACATTCAAAAGTATGACAAATAAGTGCATAATTTATAGACGCAAGTGCAAGTGTACAATGTAGTTCCTGCTTGAGATGGTTTCATATGGAAACTCTGCACCTGATACGCCACTGGACAGAAATATTATGGCGTAAGATGACTTCCCATTTTTTCGCTGCCTTTGCTGAACTTACTACAGGAACTACATGCAACATCTCCAGCAATGACTTGTTTTTTTCTTTACTTCTATTAACTTGAAACGTTTTGCTGTTTATTGTGGAAGCTATTTGAGGAAAACAATTACACTATCTTATGAAAATGTGGTACCTTTTCTTGTTTTTTTGTTATTTTTGAACTACATAAATATTATGCTAAGCATAGCCAGACTTCAGAGGCCTGTATAACTGTTGCGCAAATTGTATAGTTAAAAAAAACATCATTCTTTCAATTACGAATTATTACAATTAATTAGTCAATCAATCAGTTGGTCTTTGTTGCTCTTTACTAACTAACTATAAATCAATTAGTCGTGCTATTGTTGCACTCTAGACACTGATTGTAAATCAAGTAGTTTCCTTTGTTGTATTATATTATTTAATTATTGACGTGAATCAACAAACAAATAACTGATAATTTATATTTTTACTTTAAACACACATTAATCACGTCATAAGTAAGTTGAGGCCAAAAATAATAACAAATAATATTCTTTCTTAAAATAAACTCGGATAACCTGAAGTCTCGAATGGGGGATCAGCAGTTTACTGTAATAAACTTGAAGGAGTTGTAAAAACATTGTTGTAAAAATAATTGTCTCTTTAACTTTAAAAGGAATAATATAAAATTGTGTGTAATATGTAAGCACACACACCTTTAATTTTATTTAAAAAGTGGTGCTCATCACTTCTTTCAAAACCCAAACGATCTTGAGTCGTCTACAATTTTTAGTGACAAGTGCCACTGCTTTGTTTACTATTTCATTTCATCCTATACTCTTATACGAGTAGTGTTATCTTGTATGTATGCTTGCTTGCTTGCTTGCACAAAGATCTCAAAAACGGCTCCGAGGATTTCCTTCAAAGTCTGGAAATAAGTAATTTATGACTCAAAAACGTCTTTTTTGCAGATTACTTGGCCAGAGAAAATCTAATAACGTAATAAATCGAATTTTAAAGTTGTAAAATTTTAACATTGGCCTTATGGGTTGCCGTGATAGCAACGAAAATAACAAGGAAAGTGTAAACAAATGAAGTAATCATAACAGCTGTTTGGAATCTACAGCCATTAAGGGAAAATACAGCAAGTGGGATGAAGAGACCATGGAGCAATAAAATACCCCCGTTGCAGCAGACCTGCATACTCAGCGAATTTCAAGTGCAAAACAACATATTTCGATCCAACATAGCGAGATTTGACATGTTTTTGTAAGCTCCATAAGAATAACATGGGGAATGAGTATGGAGGTTTGCTGCTACAGGTATATTAAAACTGGGTGGTTTTAATTCAATATTTAGTAGATCTGAACTAGAAGAAGCCATTTACCAAGTTTTATAAAGATATGTTGAGAAATAAGCGAGATATAGAATTTTACTTATTTCCCATAAGGTTAACATTGGGACAACGTACTGTGTTTACCACTTTCAATATCTCGGCAACCAATGGACATAGAGCCATGATTCAAAATACTAAATTGTTTGTTTTTTGGGGCTGAATTCAATGGTGCCAATAAAAATTTGAAAAATTTTATTTTTCTGTGTAAAAATCTAAAAAAAACCCATTTTTGGGGGGGTTTACCCCCCTTTACCCCCCCTTCCGGTGGTCCGATCGAGCTGGTTTACGAACTCGTCCGAATAATTACTACTTTACACGTCTATGCCAAATTTCATTCCGATTGGACCATTTTTGCGCAAGTTATCGTGCTTAAAGACACACACATATATATATATATATATATATATAGATATATATATAGATATATAGATATATATATATATATTTATGAAAGTGAACGAATGGTGTTTTTGGCATCTGAGGACCTCAAAAAGAAAAGTTATGATGGTTTTAGGCTTAGGTCTTACCATGAGACCTACGGTAACAGCTTCTTCCCTATAGGGGAAATTCGCTAAAAGGTTTCTATTTATCAATTTTATGGCATTGAAATATTTTATAGTAACTGGATGAACTGGTAAACATGAAATAACACCGAGCAAGGCTCGGTCCACCAGGTACTATATAACTACATGTAATACTCATTGAAAAGTGATAAAATTATTTGATTATTTTTGGTATGCAGCAAGCCACATATTCTTTCATTAGTCTGCAAGCCCTTTCAGTCAACGTAACTTGAATCGTACAGTATACTTTGGGGTTAAAAATGTGTGTGTAGTTCTTTCGTTTGAATTGTTTCTCAGCTATTTCGGGTTGTGCTGTATATTTCCAGAACTTGGTGATTCTTAAGTTAATCACTTAATCACTTAGGCTATTTTTTGTAAGGTTATATTATATTTTTATCACATTTGTATTAATTACCGAACACAAAACAGATGAGATGAGAGCTTAAGAGAATTGAAAGGTCAATCAGGGTAATCTGGACAAAATATTAAAACACTTATAGACCATGGGCCGCCAATATGGGCCATCAGCTTCCAAGAGAGAAAAAGTTACTTCATTGGAAGAATAACAAAAGTCATTTGGAAGAATACATTTTGCCAGTAAAAGAGCTAGCAAAACATCTGAATAAGAATAACAACTTATTTTGGCGTTTGCTCCTTGCTCACCTAACAAAACTTCAGATATTTGGTGCATTTCAAATAGTAAAGATGACTTGGAGATCTTTCGCTCAATAGATTTTTTCATGGACGAGGCAATGGAGCTCCATCGTGGGAACTAAACAGTGCAAACTGCAGAGAGAATTGGTTTTCACACTTACAGTGTGTAAAACATTATTTCCTCAATATTGTTTATAATCCTCATAGCTAATTCAAAAACAAAATAAACAAGGTAGCATAGGCCTAATAAACAGTAAAAGAGTACTCTATAGGCCCATATTATACACGTACACTGTGCGCCCTAAGCAGCTGGGCCGCTGACGTCCCGCCTGCGTTCCGGAAGTGTCCAGGAAGCAGTTTAGCGTCTCGGACACAGCCGAGACACTGCAGAGACTCCGCATTGGTATCGCTCCACCACCAAATCACTCGGTGATTACCATGAATATTTTTTCGTTACATGGATATTTTTCCATTTTGCATATAAAATCTTCACTGTTAATTTTTATCAAGTTAGTGCTCCAAGTGTTTCCACGATTAGTGTTTCCAAGATAGTGTTCCATGCGTTTAATTTTTCATTTTTGTTGACATATGATTCAATGATTCTAATCTTGTGTCCCATCATAGACATGGATATTTTTCCACTTCACAGATAAAATCTTCTGTGTTCACTTTTTTTATCGATTACTTTTTTCATACAGTTCTTATCTTTTGTTCCGGTCTTTTTTGATGCGGCGTTTGTTTCACCGTCAGCTTCTTTATCCTGATCACTTTCTGGATCAGTTTTGTCACGGATTTCACGGTTTTTTCTCTCATCTCCATACATTGTTAATTGTCTACTTCGTCGTCCATAATTAATTTCACTCGAACACACTGTACAACTTAACCAGTCACAGGTTATCTACGAACTGAGTTGACTTTGTTATCAAAATGACCACTCTCGGTCGTTGTGCTGCAGTGTGTGTCCGTGTATAATGACTCGCGGGACGTTCCCATAAGATTCAATGTTATTAAGACTAGAGACGCTGGCTAGGATGCAGATCTGCGTCCCGCATGTGTCCCATCTGTGTCTCGCCCTCGGACACAGATCTGCGTTTCAGTCAACTGTGTCCGTGTATAATAGCTTGTGGGACACTCCCATTTGATCAATGCTAAACGAGTGTCCAGGGAAGCTAGCGCCCAGCCACAGGGACACTGAGTGTCCGTGTATAATACGGGCCATAAATTCAAAGTATTAATATTAAAATATTAACTAGGCAGAACATTTTCTGAAACTACTTTAAAAACTTGAAATGGTAAGAAAGCTTGAAGCAAGGTATCTGAAAAATTCAGTGTAACACATAATGTCTAGTTCATAAATAAAAACTCTCAATAAGAACAAAAATCTTTATATTTACTGAGCTATAAAGTTGTATGACTGTTGTGGATGAAGATTATTATTTTTTTAGCAAAACTGAAACATTTCTTCTGTTTTAAGAAGATAAAATATTGGTCCAAAATATCAATAGGATATGACAAGTTGATTGTGTTTCAGCCACGTTAACAGTTCTGCAGACATGGCAGATGAATGAATAAATGAAAGGATGAATTACTTGATTTATTTCCTCATTATTATACATTTTACAAAACAAATAGAACAATATTATCGTGGAAATACTACCCATAGGTAAAAACAGAGCATGGGAAATGTGTTCACAATCCGCCCAGTCTTTCATAAGCACTTAACATCATTTTCATAAAAATTAGTGACTCTCTTTAAAAAAAAAATGCTCAAATGAAATTTTCTTATAATATACACAATAGCTTGGGATCGTAGTATTTCTTTATTTTTGTTTAGTTGCTTTTATCAGCATGCGGGTTTTTACTTCAAAATTTGCCCATCTCACGTTAAATTGAATTTTTTTTCTAATCTCCATCGGCAAAATGCAAAATGTAGTTAAAAAATGAAAATTTTAGACCTTTTTGTAAGAAAAACATTGCCATTTTAGAGCGTAGATTTTCACTTTTGAACTGCTAATTCCTCAAAAATTCTCGCGGGAGATCCCCTGGACCCCCCTGTACCGGGGGTGGGCTATTCCAAACCGCCCGGACATCCTCGCTCCAAAAATGTCCACCACCCCCCCTCAAAATTCAACCTCTAATCCGCCCCTGGTCATAAAATAACAGATGAAAAATGTCATATATTGCTCATGCTGGTTTAATAGTATATTTCATTACAAGGACCTAAAGTGACGCTTTTCGTACAAGGTCAAGTTTTAAAACCGAGGCTGTAAGCCGAGGTTGAAAAATGACCGAGTAACGAAAAGCAGCTTTTGGTCCGTGTGATGAACTATATTTTTCGTTATATTGCTCAATACAATACGTTAACTATTTAAGAAAACCAAAATGTTACAGCTTGTTTACCTTTAAAGATGCCTTCAAAAGATGCCACTGTCTTGTTCTTGCTATTTGAAGCAATCAGCTGATTGTCTGTTTCATTTGTGTTAGGGTAGACTGACAACAATGAACAACTATCGACGTATCGAACGTATGTAATAATCGATTGGTGAAATGAGCGAGTTTCACAAATTGATTAAACTGACAACAATGACTGTTTCGATAATAACGATGAATGTTTTGATTATTTGTAATCGAATGAACATTGTTCGACGTACTCGGCACTTTTTGACTTTTATAGTCCTAGGACTATAAAGAGTCAGCTGGTATCGAGTACATCAGCTTTTAATTCCTAGGAATGAAAAGAGTGTATTTA
This sequence comes from Flexamia atlantica, assembly GCA_035578135.1. Lineage (NCBI taxonomy): Eukaryota > Metazoa > Arthropoda > Insecta > Hemiptera > Cicadellidae > Flexamia > Flexamia atlantica. The sequence goes on along the minus strand of JAQJVK010000008.1, from coordinate 25,843,944 downwards.
GGTCCGGAAAACATGCATTAAAACATCTGTTTTTGAAGCAGTATAACGAAAAATATGATTATAACTTTAGATATTTGCTGAATATGCAGGTCTGATACATCAAGGGTAGTTTTTATTATTTAGACTACAATTGTGTAAATTCGACTATATTACGCAGAAATACGGATTTGCTTGCACATCTGCAAAATATTTCTGACTTCAGAGAGTTTTTTTCATCAATATTCTGTCATGTAAATGTAAATCTATTTTAAGTTCAGGAACAAATCTATTTATATTAGCTTCCATCAATGGACAAATTAAATAGAACTAATAGTACAGCTATCAATCAATTCCTCGTAGATATTTTAAATGTTTGTTGGTGTCAACAAAGTTCATCTATTTATTTAGGTTTGATTCATAATTTTCTGTTAAGGCCTGTTTTATTTTGGTGGCTAAGCAATGCATCTATGGTAATTGATAATTAAAATTCTATTAAAGATTCATCAAACCTATCTTTAGTATAATTTAAATAAAATAACCTTGTTTGTCGGAAGATACGTAAACCATAAAACATTATTTGCATTATATAGAAGACAGGAATATATTTCCAGGGCCTGACGGAAGAGTGTTGAGAAATGGTCTTTGAAAGGGAATAAAATATTAGGTTTGTGGGTATGGCCCTCAATAAATATTCACAATGTTTGTGGAAAACGCTGTGACACATTCTGATGTCAATATGCCTGACCCAAAACATGAAAGTATTTTTTTTATCTCCTTGAAGGAGAAGGTAAGGTGAATAGTTATTTTTGTGTTGAGTGAGTAAAGTAAATGTTGGCACCTGTGCTTGTGAGGGCGACAATTTTCACGAGGGAGACAATGTGCTTTGCTCTAAAAAACACACATTTTTCCTCCACCTGCAATAATAAATACCCAATCTATAAACATTTATTTCATTAACTGGATAAGTCACAAACATTATCCATATTGTTTCGTTCTGCTACTAGCGCCTGCATCCGGGTAGCTGCAAGCATTCATGCACCAGCAATTAGCTGATCGTTATATTCTTACATGCTTAATTCTTCGTCTTTCCCATAGCTGATTGATGTTAATGTTATTGTTATTTGATTATTCTTGCCAGTAAATCAGCTGCTAGCGCCTGCATCCATTGGGCTGCAACATATTATTTGTATGTGTGCGTGGAAATTTGATGGCGCTCTAATTTTTTGAATTATTAATTAAAATTTTATTCTGATAGGTTTACTCTGTCTCCCATGGGTGGGGGAAAACAAATTTGACAACCTGCCAATTTAGGCCTGTAAAATTAGATCAAACATTTGTCATGCCTGGAAAAAATTCCCGGAAAGCTGGGAATTGTCTTAATCTTTCCGTTTTACATCTAAGTATATGAATTTGAAGTTTGTCCAATTTTTCCTAGTGTGCTTTTGACCTGGGACCACAAAAATATCAGAGTTTTGGGCCATTTTTTTTCTTTTGCAAACAAGTAAAAAACCGTTTATTTTACATAAAAAGTTTAAATACAAGAATTAACTGTAGAGGACAAAATTCTGCATTTATTGAGTACCTTCTGATAACGATACTTTGAATAGTAATTGATTTATGGTAAGTTAAATAAAGGGTTTTGGCGAATTTCTCTTTTAGGGCAAGAGTCATTACTGTAGGTCTCATGGTGATCTCTAAGCCCGAGACCATTATAACTTTAAGTTTTGAGGCCCTCAGAAGCCAAAAAAACCCATACGTTCAAATCTTTATAAATATATGTGTATCAATATAGATGTATATAAATATATTATTTGTTTCCTCGATAACCCTCGCAAAAATGGTCCAATCTTAATAAAATTTGGCATGGACGTGTAAAGTAGTAAATATTCAAGCCAAAACCCTTTATTTAACTTACCATAAATCAATTACTATTCAAAGTATCTTTATCAGAAGGTACTCAATAAATACAGAATTTTGTCCTCTACAATTCTTGTATTTAAACTTTTGATGTAGAATAAACGTTTTTTTACTTATTTGCAAAAGAATAAAAAATGGCCCAAAACTCTGATATTTTTATGGCCCCAGGTCGAAAGCACACTAGGGAAAATGGGACAAACTTCAAATTCATATACTTTGATGCAAAACGGAAAGATTAAGACGATTTCCAGCTTTCCGGGAATTTTGTCCAGGCTCAATCTTATTTTTATTGGCCTAATTATGTCATATTTTATTATATTTTTTTGTCTTTTTTTAAGGATAAATTTCATAAATAATATTAATAATTGTCTAATAAACTTAAAAATTCATTGGTATCATGAATTCAATTATTTGTTAAAAATATCTTAATGCGCTTATTAATCTATTATACTATGGCGATTTTATGTTGTTAATTTGTTGTAGGTACAGTTTTAAATATGGATCAAGGTACAGTCTAGAGGATCAAGTCCACTGCACTTTCAGTTGTTGTATATTTCTTGTTTTATGATTATGTATAATGTTATTTTCTTGATATAAACTAAAAAATGTTTTGTGTGGTTGTCAAATGATTGAAAAACATAATGGTAGACATAATGTTTACTGCAGAGAGGTTTGAGTTTTTGACTTGCTTCAGAAATTGGTTTGATTGCTGTTTTCTGTCTTTGAAAATTTGTTTTGCATGTTGTGATATTCCCATCTCAGTGTTATATAACTTAATATTGAGTGAATGGATGCATATTGACATTTATTTTTAATATTTCTTGGCAACATGCGCCTTTGTTAAATTTTTTATGATGTGATAAGTGTGTTTTATCCAGGTCAATTTATAATTAAGACTTACTCCTTAAAATGGTGAAGGTTTTAAATTATATTTCATGTTCAACTAGTTATCTTAAGGATTTTTCATATTTAATTTGAGCTTATTTGCATAGCACCAATCTTGCATCTATCCACCAGCTTGATTTAATTTAACTGTGATGTTTTCTAAGGTTATCTTATGCTATTCCAATTTCTTCAGTAAAGACTTTTTTCTGTGTCATTGCTTAAAGTGTTAGCTGTTATAAAATCTATGTAGTCAGTAAAAAGGAGGGAGGTCTTAAAAAAGATTCTGGTGTACTCCATAATTCATATTTCACAAAACTGCAAGGTTTTATTAAGCTTACAGAAATGTCTTTAAATCCACAGTTAGACTAATTTTGAAATAAGGGATTCCTAAATTTCATACCAATAGGTCTGCTGCAACGGGGGGTAGTTGTTGTTAATTGCTGTTTATTCTACAGGTTTCAGTGGCGGCTCAGTTTATGTACTGGGGGTTCAAAGTTAAAAGTATATACATGATATCAATGTATTATATTAGAGTTATTGTCTTAAACCAGTCGGTATATTCAAACACGTTAAACGCTTAAAAGACCGCAGCGCCTGCATTTCATGAGATACCTGTTGTTATACATGACTGTAATGCTTAAAGTATTCAATTTATAAGGCACCACCCTACCTTTGACGATTACGAATCGTATTTTGCTACTATTACACATTAATATGATATTAACCCAAAATTAAACATTAGATAATTCTTCAATATTTGTATTGACTGTAATTTGTGTTTTTAATCTTACACATAAAAATAACCATAATTTTATTTTAAAAGAGAATTGTTATGTACTGAGAACCTGAATCGTCATATAAAGAGAACTTGAAATATACTGAGATAATGTAATTGTGGATAAAGGGAAGTAAGCTATGTGAAGCGAACAATTTAAACATTTAATACTACTAATAAATAATTATTCTTCTAACGATAAATTGGAAAACCGAATGTTTTTAAATAACTAACTGTGAACTACAATTATTATCTTCCATCATTAAGCTCTTCTTGAGTAATTATTGAAAAAAAAAAATCATTAACCTACGATGAATTCCGACTATACCTTGATTACCGAAAGAAAACGCGGCCACGCAGAACTGACTTCTATTTTTCTTACTTTCGAACTAAAATTTTTCGTTACAAGGTTTTAGTTAATTTTATTCGTTTGAAAAGTATAATAGAAGTTTTTTAGCAAGTTTTAAATAATTGTATTTTGTTTAAAATACAACTTAGTCTCGCCGGAATTGGCTCTAGTGACAACGTCGAGTGCGGAGCGCGCTCTTCCCTGAAGCTTATTAAGTTACTGTCATTTTAATTGTTTGGGATATTCTGCGTTTAAATAAAAGTATTTAAATAAGTACCATTATTTATGGTTTTTTATTGGGGGGTCACGTGCTCATGCGATCCTATGCACGAACCGCCACTGCGGTTATTAAGGTAATAAACTCAAAATTCGAAATATTAGACACCGCAAATATTCACTTCTCTGCATGAAAGGTAGTTAGTTCATGACCTTTATAATATGGGATGAATACCTAATTTTTACACAAACACTAGCTAATACAAAATACAGGATTTTAACCGTGCCAAGACTGTTGTGCTGTATTCACCGTGTTCCCTGTTCCTAATTATATATAATCCATTTTAAATAAATTACAGACTAAATAAATGTGTGTACTTAGCATTGGGCATACAGAAGATATCGGCGATGACACTAGACATGGCCCATACTGTTTCACACGACCTTCACTTCCTAAAGTATTATTACCTGTGACATTGTTTCGGCTGCAACTAGCAATAAAGCCTTCCAGGAGTCTCTTGTTGTGTCGTTTTCAGCTTTACTGCTACTGAAACTAACAGCCCACTTACTGAAATGTAGCGAAGCTTATAAGGGTCTATGCTTTTCTCATTTTGCAAAGGGTATTTAATATGACAATGATGAATGAATTTAATGGATATTGCTTGGTTGTTATTGAGCATTGAAAATAATCTCCATCCATTGTAAAATTACTCATAAACAATTTAAAAATGCTAACTTGTAATCACCAAAATTAGTCCACTCATGTTTCAGGAAGGAAAAAATTGCAAGCGAAAATACTATACTAAACGTCACCATTTTCCTAGGTGGCTTCATATTTTGTTCCACTAAAATTTTAGTTCAACCAGTAGGTTTCATAGTTTAAGCTTTACTTTTAACTTTTCTTTATAAAATAAATAGTTAATATTTTTATTTTTGTTTGTCCAATTTGTTGGACCACTATTTTCTATCAAATTGACTTGAAAACTTGGATTTTCATTTAGGATGCTTTTGTGAACAATTTATACCAAAAAATTTACATAAAAAAATAATTTATTTATCAATTTTTGAAAATTGTCCTAAACATTAGGTGCACCTTTAGTGAACCTTAGATGAAAATTATCCATATTAGTGGTATGCCAGCTGCCAGCTTTCATTCAACCATTGATTGTCAATGATTAAACCCATTGATTATTGAAATTAGATGAGTTCCAAGCAAACACAGTGAGGTCAAACAACATAAATATAATAATTCACGGAGTTTCTTTCAGTTAAGATCGATAGCGCCAGTATTTTGCCGTTAATGTGTTTGAGTAGCAGTCAAACATACCTTTTACAGACTTTCATTTGAGCGATATTTTATTTAGCTCTGGGGAATATAATGTAAATAGCAGATCTCCAAACAATACAAACTTTAATTCTTCCAGATGTCTATTCATAAATTGTTTTTAGAGAACATGGTTTCATGCCTGCTGCACTTAAGGTTAACCTTATGCTGCACCCTCCAGTAGTACTAAAATCGTCTTCCACTCAGCACTAAACATTCTCAGTTTTTGAGGTAATGTTGGCTAGTACTTTAGATGGGTACTTATAATGACTACTTTATGAACTATGAAAGTTGTTTCCTGCTAGAATAACTTAACAGTCATTCCAAGTTCCATACAGGACAGTTAGACCATATTGACAACTAGTTTATGGTCTTCAAAAAATATTTAAACTGGTTTTACTGGATAAAATGTACTTATACTTGTATGTCAGTTTGTCAACTAATATGTTGTATGTTTTGAAATTTTTAATAACGTTTTATTTTCTTTAGAAACATTTACAGAAGGCTGGTTCTGTATGGGACATCACAAAATTACATGTCATGCTAGTTTTGATAAAATCTTTTTTTCCATTTGTAAATGAGGTCATTAAAATATACAGGTCAATGAAAGACACATTTCTTCACCACTTAACGCTATTGTTTCATGTATATCAAAGGTAACTTCAGATTTATACAGAAGTTTTCTGGTTCTGGTATAACATGTCAAGGGTCCGTACGGGACTCGTGTGAATGGATTTTTCAAATCAAGCAATTTTTATGTTACAGCATACGGGTATTACCATTTCAATGATTATACCAAATTAGTGAGTATTTTGTGTTCAAGTTTACACAATATGTTCACATTATGTTCTCAATTTTTATTAGAAAACTAAAAAGTAACTTAATTTAGGCTTAAAAACTAAGGACAGATCAACAAAAACTAAAAAAAAATGTTTAATGGTCGAGTTTTAGTTTAAAGATTGTAAAATTATAGAACTAAAATGCTACAAGTTTTTTTTACTTCGATTGAGATAGGATTACTATTTTCAAAGGACTTTTGACTAAAATAAATAGGAAAATGGATTTTAATCTTCCTGCTCATCTACTCATCTATTCTGGAATGGCTGAGATCAGCTTTTCTCTGCAGTCAGCAACAGGGCCGACGAGAAGGGGGGGGGGCAAAGGGGTTCCGGGATACAATTCTGTATTTCTGCTTAATATAGTTGAATTTACACAACTGTAGTCTAAATAATAAAAAATATCCTTGTTCTAGCAGACGTGCATATGCAGCGAATATCTAACGCTTATAACCATATTTAAAACCAATACATGTAATTTTTCATCCGTTATTTTATAACCAAGGGCGAATTTTAAGGTTGAATTTGGGGGGGGAACGGTGGACATTTTTGGAGCGAGGATGTCCGGCCGGTTTAGAATACCCCCCGGTAAAGCGGGGGGAGGGGGGTTTGGGGGGTCCAGGGGACCTTCCCCGAGAAATTTTTGAAGAATTAGGAGTAAAAAAGTGAAAATCTAGGTTCTAAAACGGCAATGTTTTTTTTACACAAAGATCTACAATTTTAATTTTTTAACTACATATTGCATTTTGTCAATGGAGAAAAAAAAGAAAACATAAATTCTAGTTAACGTGAGATGGGCAAATTTTGAAGTAAAAACCCGCACAGCTGAACCTACAGTAATATACGAAGGCCTTCCTCAAACTTTGGTTGAAACTGCGCGGGGCCGACGCAAACTTATATAAACGAACAATTTTGGGCAAAAAACTGAATCTTTTATATTTGTAAAAATGGCTACGGCAGAGAATTCATCCTTAAATATACAACAACCTTGAGAGATAAAAAGATTGTAAAGAATAAATACGAATAATTCATCATTATAGATTCATCATGATAGATTCAACATCATATCCTTTTTGGAAAAACATTCACTGAGCAGATTAAAAAAACATGAAGAAATTAGTACGAATCAAAGTTCTATTTTCCTAAGGAGCAAAAGAATATTGTCTAAATATTTTCGTCAATGTTTTCTCAACATTGATAAATATTTGGTGAATATTGAATAATATTTTAACAACATCGTTGAAATGTTTTTGTGCAAAAAAAAAACATTTTCTAGACACTAATGTGGCAATATTGTTCAACACTGACACAATATTGTCAGACAATACTAAGAGAATATTAGAAAAAAGAAAATAAAACATCCGTGCAAAAATTACATCGTCGGGTGGGACGCAAATCGGCGACGTTGGGCTTTTAAGGATAGCGCCTTAACCCTCGCGGCCGCTCTGATCCCTGTTGAAGTTCTCAAAAGTGCTTGTAATTTGGTTCTCTGGTTCAATTTATTTAGTTTGGTGAATAAGAATATTTGCATTTTTCATTGTATTATTGTTGTCTGAAATGATATAATGCAAGACATTTTACACGATTTATTAGACTGACAGAACGATTTTTACCTGACCTAACATAATAAATAAGCTACATTTTCAAGAAAGAAAACATGCTAACATTTTGTTAACACACTTCACCAGCTGTAAGAGAAAATTTAAAATTTAATGCATTTAAATTTTTTAATTAATCTTGTTGCAATATAGGCCTAAAACAATATTTGTTAATATTATTCAATCCCTAGTGGGGATTAACGTCCGCACTATTGAGTACTCGTTCATGGGACCATCCTCATAATTAGACCAGTTCGTAAATTGTTAACCGAGGCGAAATCGTGGTTCGGATCCCACGTTAAAATGTAGGTCCCTTAGTAGCCATTGGCTGTTGGGCTATTAATTAACAGTCCTGTCTAGGGAATATGTCGGCCTTAGTCAGTAACAAGACTACAAGATCGCGCCACAATCATCCTTCACTCATCTGTCATTCATACTTGGCTTAAAATACCTACCTGGATAGGTCGCCATTTCAGATAATGTATCTAATGTATCTAATGTATCTAATCCAAACAAACACCTTTTTCCCAAAAATATAAACCAACATTGAAAGTGTATTGTTTCAATATTGTAACAGTAAATTGTTTTCAACTTTATCTCAAATTAAATCAATATAGAGTTAATATTGAAACAATATTTTCTAAAGAATACTGTCGGCAATATTAAGAAACGTTGCCTTTTAACATTTTTACAATACAGTATTGTTTTGCTTCTTGGGTTAGGAAAGATACACCATATTAGTTAGGTCAATTTAGTCGGTCAATTTTTCGCTGCTGACTGCTTCAAAATACTTTACAGATTTTTTTAGGAACTGAATTATTTGTCGTAAAATTATTTTTTACATATAAATGTTGTTACAGGTGTAAATGTCAGGAGAGGGGGACGTCTGTTTTCTTGAGGCGGACTTACTTATTTCATTTTATCCTTTAACCCCATAATCACACATTTAAACCCGTCTTTTGAAGTTTCACATCATCTTCTATTTAATAGTATGTATATTAATTTACTTTAGATTGTAAAAAGATTTAAAGTAGTTTCACAATTAAAAACTAAAGTAGATTTAAAATTACTGCACTTATGAATTAAAAATGTACTTTATCACACTGCACCTAAAAATCAGCAAGTGTGGTTTAGTTGTCATTCCTCCAATATTATTAGCTTTAAATGAGAAAGCAGGTAGAAATAGATGAGAAAACGTATATTCTGGTTTTAGAACCTAAATTAACAAAAGATCACTGAAAACAAATCTACGTATCCAATCCCCTCTCTGTAGACAGGTTGAAAATGCAGATTCGAGTTCGAACGGTTAAAAAGGGGTTGCTTATCTGAAACACTCACGTTTGTGTGCTTTTATCTGAAGAAAGCGGGGAAAATAAATTGTTCAGAAGACTAATTCCTTGAGAAGAGTTTTCTTTTTCGATTTCAAGACTTCTCTGTAAAAAATTTGAAAAATCCCTACTGTTTCAACAAAACTGTATTCGACTTTATTTTATTATATATTTAAATTTGTTTTCTAAAATCGCATTATAGTGAGTCTGACAACCTAATTCGTTTCACGTGAATGTATTATATTTTTCCTTAAAACTGGAATAAATATTCATATTGAAATTTATTATGTTCTTCTCATAGTTTTACAATTTTGGAATGTCGAAAGTTAAGAAATACAAACACCTGAGAAAAGTGAACTTATTAAAAATATTATATGCTAATATTAACTTACAGGTGAAAAATTTGTGTCGTGGTAGAAAACATTGTCTATAGCTGTAATATTGCTACCCACATAGCACCCAATATTCCTTTGACGTCATATGAATATCAAAATTTTGATATTCGAATATCAAATTGATATTCCCGACTATTTTTTGACGTCAATCTAACGTTAATTCTTGGTTCAAACGTCACACGTTTTGACATTCATGGAATATTCAAATTTGATATTCTATTGATAATGAAAATATCAAATTTCTAACATTCCTAAAACAATTAATTAAAAATACATAAAAAGTATTTTTATGAAAATTTAACTAATTTAACTATATTATCACTATTTTAACTGTAATAAATAATTTTTGTATAAAAATTTTGATATTAAAATATATGCCGCCGGTGGGATTTGAACCCACAACCTCAAACTCATCAGTGTAATGTCTAGCGCCCTAACTCCCGTAGCCATCGTGTTAGTAGAGTTGAGAAGTGAAGTGCTTCTATTTATCCAATAATAAATAACTATCAATATAAATACTGTAACAAAGTTAATCTAGTGATGTTTACCTACTTTCTTCAGTATTTAAAGTCAATGGTAGTTGTAAAATGCAGAAATCCGTGTAATAAATAATTATCAAATAATCTCATAAATTTACATAAAAAAAATTCACAAACTTTATATTACAAAAGTGAGAAACAAAGTATTTAAACCTATGTTAGTAAATGTTTTTGCAAATGTGATTTAATTAAAGTAAATACTTATAAATTTGCTTATTAAATGTAGATACAATTGAATAATTTGTGTGAATAAATTTGAAATAACAACTAATCTGATTCAACTATAAGTAAATATCAAATTAAAGTCAAACTATGTTAAAAATTTTAAATCCGAAAAATATGAAAATCAAATGTAGTCCTCGGAACATACACAGGTACAAACTATATCTTGTTCATTTCTAATAAGTATGTCTGTGAATATCAAATAAATGTCAAATAATGTCAAATGTTTGACATTCAAAAATAAAAAAAAAGATTCACAGAGTCAACAAATTACACTGACTTTATAAGAAAGTATCAAATTTATTACAGTTTCATTATTTATTAGTTTTTGGAAAATTAGTTTTTGATATTTGGAATATGCTATAAATTATTCATGATTGGACATAATTTGAGTTTGGCATTTTGACATCAAACTAACGCCAAACGAATATCAAACTTTGGATTTGACATTGTTTGACCTTCGCAATATTCATTTGACGTCACCAGAATATTCCGTGCTATGTGGGTATATGCACATATATTTTGCTGAAAAAAGATATAGATCTAAGTACCTGGTAATTAATTATCCGATTAAAATGGTCATGGTATAGTTTGATTTATCTTTAAATTATTACACCTAATCGTAAAAACTCTGATAACATTTAATTAATAGCCTTGTGCAGTTAGCCAGGAAAAATTTGCAATCAGGCTATAACAAATCTACTTAATTTTTGCTAACAGACTTTAATGGTGATACTATCTGTTAAAATTTTGTTGAGTTCAACAAAATATAGTAGTTTATTCTTTTGTATAAAAAAATACTAAAACAATGTGGTAGGTTCAGTAAAGAGAGCCCCGGACCGATATTTTTCCTACAAACTCATGTATCTTCTTGAAGCGGGTAATATTTTACCTTAACGGGTTTTAAGTGAAATGGGAGCTCTTTTGTTTTCTTGCCTTAAGACAAATGAACGAACCTAATGTTCTACGATGTCTTACAAGACCAACTCGATCAACTGAGTCTAATACGAGTATTGTTGGTGGTGATTTACAAGTCAGTGCCATGCTTTCTTTTGAGATTTGGCCAAGAGCCTAATATTGAAGAGTAAACAAATCTGGTATCAACGGTTAGATTTGATTAAATTTACAAACAAAAGTAATCATTTTGTAAATGAAGTAATCATTTTGTACAGTTCAAAACCATATACATACTTTAAGTAAAAAGTATAAAAAAACCCTTCGGCGTTTAAGAGGAAATAGTTGTAAAATTAAATAAATAAATATTAATTCTTTACATTATTTTTTTTTGAATTATTGTTGATTAAACAATTTTTAATCATCCTATGAGTATCGTATTACACGATATTTGTTGCATTGCACTTAATCTGAAAATCCGATTCATCAAAGTATGCAATTATTTCTTAATGATAATGAACTATTGCCATCATTCATTGTAAAGTAAATAAATCGTTTAATAATATTGACTAGATTCCTTATCACCTCAAAACCGCTCCAAACAAAATGAATAATTAGGATGCACAAGTCGAATAAGCTCGGATGCTTAATTACTTGAACACCGATTTGATGAGGAACAAAGCGGTGTACACTCACAGGAAACACACAGCTTTGACTTTTACATGGTCTTTATCTATCAGAGACATATATTGGAGATTTTTTAGGGTTGATCTCTCTATCGGTAAAGCTATATTTTATTTGATGCCTTGATTTCTATGAAATTACTGATCAATTTATAAACCAAATGATTTGTAGTAGACAATATGTTTTATTTTTTGAGGTTTTGATCAAGTTTTATATTATTATAAACCCACTAGTTATGTTCAGAAAGATCTGAACATACATATTTATTGTTTAAGTCAGCCAAAAAAAACCAAACAACACTTTTATACATAATGTAGTTTTTTTTTTTTTTTTTTTTTTGGGTAGGAGGTGGAATGCGTTTACGCACACTGAGGGGCTCGTTGTCCCCTCAGTAGTGTCGGACTCCCACGAGCTCGGTGTCCCGTGAACTACCGACTAAACCACCTCCCTCGGCACCGAGGACACTAGCCTGGAACTGTTTCACACATTACTTCGGGCTAGGCCTTTGATATTACGCCGCTAGGGCAACCTCCGTGGGGAAATGCTGAGGATTAAGGCCGATCGAGGTCGACCTTTTTCGCCCGAAGAATGGCCTGGACGTAGTGCTGGACACAGTTCCAGTTGCCCTCTCCCTGGAGCATAGCTCCGACGATGTTGTTTGGGCTGACGACCACGCCGATCTCAGATGAAAGCGAGGCTCGGCGGACGTGCCAACGGTCGCACTGAAAAAAGGTGTGCTCGGACGTGTCTGGGATGCCGGGGCAATACAGACAGTCCGGGCTGGCGACTTTGCCCATCCGGTGCAGATAGGCTCGGAAGTACCCGTGTCCAGAAAGAAACTGGGTCACGTAGTAATCGACCTCGCCGTGCTGCCGCTCCACCCATGGTCGGACGGATGGTATGAGCTGGAAGGTCCAACGTCCCCTCGGCTCGGCTTCCCAGTCGCGCTGCCAGGAGTCGAAGCTGCGATCGCGCTCTTCCCTGGCAGCTGTTTCCCGGCCCACTTCAGGCCTCCTCCGGTAAATCGCCTGCCTCTCCCTCGCGAGGAAGAGGACGGGGATGACTCCGGCGATCACCATCACAGCAGGCTCGGAGACTGTGCGGTAGGCTGAAGCGACCCGCAGAGCTCCTCGGCGCTGGACTCGGGCAAGCCGGTCTCGGAAGACTCGCTTCTCGAGTGCGTGAGCCCATACCTCCGCCCCGTACAGCAAGACTGACTGGACGGCAGTCATGAGCAGACGGCGCTTGCAGGAACGAGGACCGCCGACATTGGGCATAAGCCTACCAAGGGCAGCGACACCCTTAGCGGCTTTGTCGGCGGCGCGCTGGATCTGCTCGCCGAAAGACAGTCTGCTGTCGACCATGACTCCCAGGTACTTTGCAGCAGGCTTAGTCTCGAGTGTGAGGTCACCTATCTGCACCGGGAACACGGTGTTTATCCTCTTTTTGGTGAGGACGACGATCTCCGTCTTACTGACAGCCAGGGACAAGCCGTGGTCTCGCATCCACCCGTTGACCTTGGCCATTACTACGCTGAGCCTCAGTTTTGCCTGCTCGACGTTCCTCGCAGCGATCAAGGCAGCGACGTCGTCAGCATAGCCAACGAGGCGGGTCTCATCGGGCATGTCTAGCCTCAGCAAGCTGTCGTAAGACACGTTCCAGAGATCTGGTCCGAGGATGGACCCCTGCGCAGCCCCGGAAGTGATGGGAATGCGCCGCTGACCTTCGGTCGTGTCGAACAACAGAACGCGGTCTGACAAGTAAGCCTCGATCATACGCAGGAGGTAGGAGGGAACTTGGAACGTATGCTCAAGCGCCCACAGCATATCGCTCCACCTGGCGGAGTTGAAAGCGTTCTTCACGTCGAGCGTGACGAGAAGGACCACGCGGCGCGACCAGTGGTTGTGGTCCTCCGCCCTCCGCACTGCCTCAACTACCTCCTGGATAGCGTCGATGGTAGAGCGACCGGATCTGAAACCGTACTGCTGCGGGGACAAGTTCCCCGCAGAGACGATGGCCTCGGTCAGCCTGACGCGCAAAAGCTTTTCCAGCACTTTCCCGGCCGTGTCGAGCATACACAGGGGTCGGAAAGAAGAAGGGGTCCCCGGTGTACTCTTCGCCTTGGGGATAAGAACAAGGCGGGCTACCTTCCACGAAGAAAAGAAAACGCCTTCCGCCAGACACGCGTTGAACATATCGAGCAGAAGTCTTGGATTAACCTCCGCAGCGAGCTTGAGCACCTCCGCCGGAATGCCATCGGGACCGGGCGCTCTTCTGGGTCGTAGGGATCGGACGGCGGCGGTGAGTTCCTCTTCCCGGAATATACATAATGTAGTAGGGCGATCCAATGGAACAGTAATGATAGTTTAACCTTAAAGCGGGCTAAAATGGTTATACTAGGGGTCGTTTTGTCCTTCCCCAAATGCTTGAACACTTTCTGCACAGGGCACCAAGTAAATATTTACTCTATAGATTCTCTGGTACCTTCCAGCTACACTGTGTGTGTGTGTGTGTGTGTGTGTGTGTGTGTGTGTGTGTGTGTGTACATGTATGTATTGCATGTTTGTAGTTGGAAAAGCAAAAAGCTGTACAATTAATTTTGATTTACCTACCATTTTACAATGTGTACCTACCATTTTTTACTGGATATAAAAAAATGTGTTACAACACTTAAAATATATTTACACTTATACCTTTGACTATATCAAGTCATTGCTTATACCGCACTCATATACAAGACGATAAGTATACATAAAAGATGGAGAAAGACGATCGAATGGATTGGTCACACCAATCATCATCAGGCCCAATGAGAGATTCATTGGGTCTTTGAGTGTCTTTGGGTCTTTGGGTCTCAGTGAGTCTCTCATTAGTGTGATGATGATTGGTGTGACCAATCGAAATCGATCGCCATTTTCTATCTTTTGTATATATTTACCGTCTTGTATATGAGTACAGTATAAATGTAAATATATTTTACATGTTGTGCGACGTATTTTAATTATATCCAGTATAAAGAACAACATGTATCATGATAGTCAAGAAGTTATTTACAATTTTTAATACGGTCCCAAGTTTTATGCGGTCTTTTTTAAGCACATTTTCATAACAAAAAAAAATAAATACCATTTTAATATGGATATAAACTATCGGTTACCTCCGATTTTTCCACCTTTCGTGTGAGGTAACATTGTTTGATCGAGCCATCGGGTCGCAGTAGAAAAATAACTCATCTAAGAAATAACTTAATACCCGTGAGATCAACAATCGTCATCCCGCACAATATTAAGCTGACTACTTTACAAAACAAAAGTTTTTACAACTTGCTTACCTCTTAAGTTTTCTCCTGAAGTAACTTACATGTTCTCTTGGTATTTAAAACCAACAGCTGGTTGTTGTGTTAGTGTCAGGTTTACTAATATGACAAATATGAACAGCTTTTTACCTTTTTCTTCCTAGGTCAGGAAAGAAGTGTTTATAAAAAAATACTTTCGGCCTGAAATGCATGTAATAAAAAAAACGTCTTCGCAACAGTATGATGAAAAATATAAAACTTTATTAACTCACAGTTTACAAACAAGAGTATGCAGAACAACAAAAGTCATCTGATTATAAGTAATACATTTAGTCTTTTGAACGTTTTAGAGTTGGTAATATCTAAGCCTGAGACATCCTGAGGTCTGCAGACATAAAACAGGATAAAATCTTTATAATACTGTCTTCAATTGAATCAAATTCTTACTTTTAAATTGTATTTGTCAAAAAGAAACCGTCAAATATTCGGATTGTTTTTTGTGAACGTTTTCGGCTGTAATAATCTTTCAGAGAACACTATTTAAAGACAATTGATAATCATAATTGGCGTATAAGTATGAAAGCCAATTAAGCTTGGCTGCAGTGGCCTTACAGCCTTAAGAAAAAAGGTGGTGTGTTCATGTCCATGTTGAGACAGGTTATGCTGTATAACCGATGTTAAACTGCAATGATAAAAAATTAGGGATACTGCTGACCCTAAAATGAACTGTCTATAAGAAATCAAGGGATACTGTGGCCCTTAAAAATGAATGTCTGACTCAAGACTACATGATGAAAAGTCTTCTTGAATATGCACTTGAATAAAAACAAAGTAGTTACAACACCACCATCACTGTCCATCAACTGTAGCAGAGTGCCGTGCAGGAAGTTTCCTTGGTGACCGTTGACCCCTAGCCTGGCAGTCTTATCTCATTTTAAGAACAACTGTCTAAAAATCAAACAATTCTCTTTTGACACTAATAATTGAAACCGATAGAAAATAAAAAACAGTATAGTGTTACTTGTAAATAGTGGATAGTAAAATAGAAACATATTTTGACACGTGTGTAATAATGTCAATAATTCTAAATAATTGAGATGCTGAATCATAAATTCATAGTGAAACTAAGCCGCAGTTGTATTATTTATGAAATCAATTTACAAATGCCTGTAGGAAAAAGGCATCGGAAATTAATAAATGAAGCAAAGGGCATAGTGCAGAGTGAGCATTTCAGTTCCATTACCGCTCGAGTCATTACACAAATGTTGGAAGGATGGAACTGAAATGCTTCCAATTATCTGGCCTCCTCCCCGACTTCTTGCATCAATTTAAAGCATCACGCCTGATTTTGTCAACTGATTTGTTGACATTAAATAAACTAAAGCTGTGAAAGATGGTCATTCTTACTTAGTCTTTATTACATTAAGGACTTAAAATATTATTAGATATTATTTATCTAAGATATTGTCTCTCAAGGTTAAACTGATAACATGAATTTGACAGATTCGTTCCAGCTTGAGCTCGGATTAGTGTATTTTCTTGATGAGACAATGTATTCTGTAATTTATTTGAAGGGACTTCAAACCTTTATACAAGTTTCGTGTAAATATAAGGTGCTCAGGTATTTTTTAAAGTTGTTATTTTATTTGTGAATGGCAGGTCACCCGGGAGTGATGTGATGATGAGATGTAACTTACATTTAGAAACATGACTGCTCAAACAACCTTCAAACAATGACCTTTCAAACAATGACTCGTCCAAAACACGAAAACAGTCTGTTTATTGTAAAGAATTGTGCTAAAGTGTGATTCAAGTATTTTTAAATAAATTTATTAAACTTTGTCAACACTGCGACATCCTTCAAGAAATTGGATTTTGCTACGTAGATACGAGTCAGTAATCACCGGAACATATCACGGAATCACAGGGGTGGGGTCTTTCACTAATCACTGAATTACGGTTGTCTAAATATGCGAATGATTTCAAAAAAATACCTTTTTTATATATTAGAAAACATCTTCCTCTTAATAATCAATAATGGTTTTGGAACATGTTACTACGTAATAAACCAGAGAGAAATATCAACTGTCTGTCAGTGAGGCTCGTTGACTGAAGCACTGAGATTCGTTGACAGGACAATGTCTTGAATCTAGATTAAACAGACTTTTATTGCTTCTGAGAGCGAGATTGCCAACAATGAAAGTTTTGTTCCGTGTTTATTTATTTTTGAGGCTATTTTATAGGTGCTTGGCAGACAATAGTAGAATTGATTCGATTTAAATGCCAAAATATCTTAAATTCTAAATCGATGCAAACACAACTACAATTTTCACGATCTACAGCTTTGGTCCTGTGAATTTTTGTCCTATCTCTTCTCCTTCACTATTAGATTGCTCTAGACTTTTCA
Source organism: Flexamia atlantica (assembly GCA_035578135.1). Taxonomy (NCBI): domain Eukaryota; kingdom Metazoa; phylum Arthropoda; class Insecta; order Hemiptera; family Cicadellidae; genus Flexamia; species Flexamia atlantica. The sequence goes on along the minus strand of JAQJVK010000008.1, from coordinate 25,826,301 downwards.
ATTTTCGTAGATCTTTCCTAGGTTTCCAACACCAGTTGACTTTATATACTACTTAGTCTCCTGTAAATTTGCAGGAATATTTATTGGGTAGTCACTTTAAATATAAAATTCTCAAAGCAAACAATTTTATCCCCACCACCCCCCAAAAGGGCGGGTGGAAAAGGTTCGGGGAAAAACTTGAATTTCGATTAAAGTACTTTTAGTTTTTTGCCTCTAGTGGCTAAAATAAAGAATCTGTCCAAAAACAAAGGTTATTTCCTTAGTTGAGATTAAACTTCCTACAATTTTGGTGTTATGTATTTTGCCTTTCTAACCTCCTTCACTCCCAAAATTACCTCTAAATTTAAAATTCTTACACATTTTGAGTTTGTTTTGTGTTTTGATGTTTTAGCGAATTTCCCATATAGGGAAGAAGCTGTTACCGTAGTACTCATGGTAAGACCTACAGTTCTTACAGTTCTCATTTAATTTTTAATAAGATCATTGAGAACCAAATTAAATGGACGAGTCCACCCCGTAAAACTCCTCACTCCCCTTGGACGAGTCCAAGGACAGTAGCACTAAGGTCGACTGATAACAACTTTCGCCACCGCCGCCGCCCCCCTGAGTGTTCTGCCGGCAGCCGCGACGGAGACTAACCAAGTCGGGTGTTTTGACCGTTCATAGTAGGCCTACTCGTTTTTTAAAAGTTTTTTAAATGTCATGTTTTATTATGTGTTTTGTGTGTGACTGTTTTTATCCTAAATATGACGACCGCAACCCAATCGGAATGCAAGAAGCTTGATGTTAATATTGTTTCTACTTGATAATGGCGCAAAATAAGCGCTGAAACTTAAGTCGTAGTTTTGAACAACGATTGAGAACTGGAGACGGAAAAAGGTAATATAAAACCACTTCATTTTTCAAATGTTTGTTTGGCATTGTAATTTCTAAACATATATACTTTGCCTCACCCCCTGGCCTCATCAACCCTCTCTTATTCAAATAATAAACCCCCACAAAAAAAAATGGGAAATGCGATCGCGTATCAAGGAGACACTTTTGCTCCGTGTGATGAACAACTATTTTCATCATTATGTATAAATAACCATTTAATCGTTAAAAAATCAGACTACATAATTTTGAGGTTAGCCAAAATAGTCATCGTTATTTACACACCTGTTAGTTGTTTACAAACACAAGTTAAGAAATCGTTTAACCTTTCAAACGTAACATAAACAAATTTTGACATTAGAGTACGGCAAAATTTACCATATGTTTTTTCAGTACTCCTATTCGAAGTGATCCCAAAACGATCATTTAGCGTACGATTAAGAGAACTAAAAACGGCTGTTTTCGGGACAGTATGATGAAAATAAATGTTTATTCAAAAATAACCTAATTGTTCACACCGAGATAGTCAATTTGACCCTTCAGGTTTATCAGAGATCATTCGCTATCCTTACCCCGTTCCAACTCATAAAAAGTCCTTAAACCAAAATTTCCTTTTTTTACTCCCGATTTTTATTTATTTTTATTGATTTATTCATGACTGAAAGACCCAGTCATTACCATTAACCCCAATTCAAACTATTCAGCCCCAAAAACTAACAACAATAAATTTGCTGAGGATTTGTAATGAGTTTATTCGTTTTGTGACTTTTCCATACAAACCCCGCTTTGGGGCGAAACCCTTAAAGGGGGCCTGGGGGCGGAGCCCCCAGCAAGCCGAAGGCGAGTCTGTTATATATTTTGGAAATTGTGAGAGAAAATACCTTTGGGCCACCTTAGTGAAACATGGACTTTATTTACAGGTGTAATAAATAGTAAAATGTTTATTTATAGTTGCATGTATAAATGAAAAAAAAATGCTAGGGAAATATAATACGGACGCTACAGTCCAGGAATTTTAAGAAAATAGGCCTAACAAATCTTGACTAAGTCTTATTTTCGCACAGATGTTGAGTGAAACTCAAATTAAAATGTAAGAAGTCCCTGAAAATGCCTACTCTGCTTCAGCCGCCATTTCAAAAAATCCTTTCCTGTCTGTTCCTATATGTATATAATTCATTTAACACAAAGACCATAAGAGATACAAAAAGTGCAAATCACGTTTTAGTAGAGGGTAAAATTTCAATTGAAATATTAATAAATATGTAAAATAAATTTTAAAAATAGCTGCTAATATTATTAACTTGTCTAAATTGTTGTTTTTCTAAAACTCCTGCCGTAAGGAATACATGTAAAATAAATTCCTAAGAAAGCGATGCCCTTTGATCTTAATGAATACTGTAATAAATTATATTCATGTGATCACGATGAAAATTACAGTCACCTCAATCACCTCAATCATAAAAATTGGTTCAAAATAAAGGTATGCTCAAAAACACTCACAAAACACAGCTTAAAAAAAGTCTCGCCCTATCGTAATATTTCACAACTTCCTTAAGGAAAATATTTTTTGTGAGCTCACCCATACCTTTATTGTGAGAAAGTTTTGATGATTGGACCATCAGATAGCTGGAATCTTTATATCAGGAATCCATGAATATTATTTATTTTTCATTACGATCGAAGGGCTGCTTTATTTTACATAAATTTTATGTATTTTATTTAATACAGTAAGCTTTTAATACAGTATTTTATTTAATACAGTAAGCTTACATTTTACTGTAAGCTTAACGAAACTGCTTCTAACAATAGAGTACATTAATTATTGATTTTGAGGACTATTTATACAGGGTGTTGATTTTAAAACGCAAACCAAAACTTTATTTTATCAGTGAAGGATTATTCCCCGCCAAGATTCCTGGATTCGACCCCAGCATATAATTTTCTTTGGGGATAAATAAAAAGTAAGGCCTATGAAAACAATTCACAGGGTAATCAGCACCTCAAAACAATTATAAAAACTTAATGCAAGAAATTCAAAGACACCTTGCAACACGTGTTCGGGAATTTGATGGAGAGAGCACAACTTGCCAAATGGCAATGGCGGATGGTTTGAACACATAATTTAACTAAATGTGATCAAACTTAAATAATAGGTAGTATAAAATGTAAAGATTAACAAAACAATAATCATTTTATATTTATATGTGCATTATTCAATCTTAAAAATGGGTTGCGTTAAAAAAAACACCCTGTATACAACCTTTGGAATGAATATTATATTCAAAAGTATGTAAGAAAAATAAACAAAATTAAACGGAGTAGGAAAGGCAGAGTTCAGTGTTAGTGAAGCTGAGTTTAAGTAAATGGGCCGTTAGCTTCAGTAGCAGTAAAGCTGTAAACGACATGAAAGACTCCTGGGAGGCTTTATTATGGCGTAGTCGCAGACGGAACGATGTCACAGGTAATAATACTGTAGGGGAATCGATTTAAGAACAGTCTTTTGGTACGTAGGAGATATGTTTAGCAAACAATGGTTTCGTTATAACGACATGCAGTGATAAATAAAGCTTATATGTTTAAAAACAGTTTTGAGAAAATACATGAAACCAAATTATTTTATAAGAAATTGTTTACGCCCAGATCAATAATAATTAGCCACAGTTGTTGGAAAGTACATTTTCTGTCAACACCGACTGCTAGACATAGCTAATAAGTCTGTGACGAAACCTGCAACTAGAATATGCTATTTATTTAGACAGTAAACCCGTCGTGCTGCTACAAAATGTGAAATAATGAGTAATGATAAAAATTAATGTACTGCTTTATTTCTCACCTTGGAGCCAATATCTTCATATGATTTAGTTCTTAAGATAAAAACTGAAAAAATCAAACTGTGGGGATCACTGAGTGAGTGACAGTTTTCTTCCCCTAACGTTACTGAAATCACGACCATATGTGCTATACGGTCCTGAAGCTTTGATACCTTCGAGATTATTAAATCCAATTACCTTTAATTTGACTTATTTAACAAATATAATACGAATGAAAGGGAATACTAAACACTATTGCATTTACTGTCTTTTTGTTTGATGATTTTTACTATACTAGTTGGTACCCCAACTTCGCACGAAAAATAATAAATGCATCCTGTCGTTTGCCTCTGAAACTATATCAAGTACTTAGGCATGGCTTAGGCTTAGGTGAAGCCCATTCTTACAACTAATTCTGAGATGTATTGGCATATCTAAGTGGAAGTACACCTCAAACGCTAATCCTTCCAGACATCCTCGAGTTATTACTTCGTAAAGAAAACCCTCGCGTATTTATATATAGATTAAATAAAATAGGTCTTTTTAGCTTAAGTTACTCAAGGAAATGCATAAGAGAAGCACAAAATACGTAGGCCTACTCATAAACACCCTTAATAAATCGACCAAGTTCAAACATCAAAACATTACTTAATAAATACATTTTTACTAAGTATTCATAAAATATAAAATACTCCTTACAAATCAAATTTTTAGTTTAAGTTTACGATTAATATGGTGTTTTAACTAGATAAAAAAGCTGTTCGAGACATGTTGGTTTTTCTTAAAACTTATTGTATATGAGCTCTAAATAGAAGGGCCGGTCCCCAGTAATGGATGGTTAACGATTTCTCGATTTAAAAATGATTTATATCATATAAATATTCAATTTATGCTTACACTTAACTCGCTTTATGCTTAACTTCTTGAGTAAATTGAATAATAATTCTGGCTTATACGTCCTCTGTTCAGTTTTACAATATTTTAACTACACTTTTACCTGATAAACATAAATTAATGTAATGAAGGTACCTTAAAGATATAAGCAGGTCAATTCATAACTGGTCTACATTTTTCACTGTTAATATTTTCAATTTTATCATAATCTTTTGGCCTTGTCAGTGTCATAAGCCCGAGGGAAATCACTTGAGAAATATTCACTGCCAGTAACTGAAAGATGAAGATGACGAGAAAAATCCGTCGAAGCACCTTCTCAAGTTTGAACAAATATTCATTTCCTTGTTTTTACCAAAAGAAGCTTGTATAATTTTGATATAGATTTTCCATATTGTACAGGGTGGCTCAGAAGTAATGGTGAAAAAGTAAAAGACGTAATGGCGAAATAGAAATTGTGTAATTTCTAAACGCGTTAATAAAATTGACTAATGATTTCAGCAATAGAAAGTGCTTGTTTTTTAGATTTATTTGCATGGAATTTAACTTGTCTTCCCTGCTCGACTAGCGGTCACAGCCATAATTTTAATAAAAACTGCAAAAACAAGAAAATACATTTAATGTAATCATAAATTTTCTAATTCAAACTCGTATTTATTATTGGAAAACGTATGTTTTTAATTTAAAGTTACACTATCATTTTGATATTAGAAAAGAAATAAAAAATAGAAGATCTTTATAGGCCAACATAACGTGAAAAACAAAGTAAATTACGTAATCATTATATTATTAAGAAGGCGAGTACGTATTGTTGTGTATGATCAATTTTAGGAGCTATTTTTCTAACAGGCGATTTTTTTTTCTGTACATAAATAAACAGATATAAATCAGAGTTCTCGTTATATGTGTGTGTCTGTTTTACAATTAAAATAAAATACAATATCCTACGTACCACTCTGGTGTGTCGTATTATTTTACTACGGAAAGATGATAAAATACCAATTTATAGTCACATGCATACTCTGTACCTGGAATAGGGCCAACGATCTGGCGATAGCATTTCGCTGAAAAACAAATAGTCAGCGTATTGGAGAATACATTTACGTACTAATATAACAGGTGGGTTCAACTTATCGTTACAATAGCATTACTCATATCCAGGACAATAAAATAGATAGTAAAATTTATTAGTAGATTTTTAAAAGCAAAGGTTGATAAAAAATTCACTTAGATTCTATAATATTTGTTTTGTAACCACACTATATGTGTTAATTGCCAAAAATACTTGTTTTAATTTAGTACTACGAGATTCGATGTAAAATTTTAACGCAACCTAAAAACGTTACATTATTATCTTTTATGGCTCCTATCATAGAATCGTTTCTCGTTCATCCATAAAGAAATTCTTTTAAACAAAAATGAGGGACCCACCAAAAGCGCCACCATTGGCGTAAACATTCAATGCTAGATCTTAAAGATTCTTTTAAGTATGCCTATAAAGACATATATTTTTGTTATTATAAGGGACTTAATATTGGCTCTTAATAAATAAATTGCAGCAAAAAGCAAAGTAAAAGTCCCAGAAGATACGTAGTAATAATTTTCATTCCATAAACTACTTAAGAAATAATTTAAAATCTCCTTTCCTTTCAGTATGATTACTTTTATATTAAATGCTTGATTCATACCTAGCTTAGGAACTCCTCCCGTCATATCTAAGGCCATTTCTGATTATGCTACTTTTTGAAAGCGTTTAAGGCCCTTTTTGATTAGAAAACAGTATAAGGTGTATATCTGAGTATTTATATGACAAAAGTTTGTTTTACTTACCAGAATCAGACTCTTTTCATTTTGAGATGTTTATCGTATGTAAAAAGAATACTGTATTTGTAATGTTCTATAGACATTTATTTTTGTGACGTTTGTCAGTGCTATTATAGTGAATGAATGTTTTCTGGTTTTTGGTTTCTGATTTTTGAACCTCAAAAATAAATTATTTGCTTGAAACAGCTGTTCTTACTTAGTAAATTGGTCGTCTCGATATTTTTAAGTTGCCGAGTATTTGTTCTCAGTTTTTTTAATTTACCAAAAACCAAAAAACTTAAGAAAATCCAAGAACATGAAAGACACATAAACAAAACAAAAAAATGAAAGAAAAACCAAATCACTGCCGTTGTCTTGTGTTTTTTTGTTTTAGCTTGTTTTAATTTTGTTTTAGTAATCGTTTTTGCTTTGGTTTTTTTGTTCTTCTCATGAAGAATAACTGAGAGACTTGTGAACCAATTTGTATTGCGAACCAATTTGTAAGGAATTGTAATTTAACGGAGCTAAGACTTTTAGTTATATAAATAAAAAAAGTTATATCACTTGATTGCTGGATATTTACCATGACTGATAAAATCATGTCAAGCAACTAAGCAAACACATGAAAACCACCTTCATATCCTAGAATTATTATAAACTCGACGATTAAATAAATACATTTACATTTACACTCATTTCATTGTTACAGATTCTTGACATTTCATGGGATTACATAAAGCGACAGAGCCAGGAGCGGAAGTAAGCTTGTTTCGCTGATGGAGAGCGAAGATTCTATAGTATTTGTTTTGTAACCACACTATATGTGTTAATTGCCAAAAATACTTGTTTTAATTTAGTACTACGAGATTCGATGTAAAATTTTAACGGAACCTAAAAACGTTACATTATTATCTTTTATGGCTCCTATCATAGAATCATTTCTCGTTCATCCATAAATAAATTCATTTAAACAAAAATGAGGGACCCACCATTTACACTCATTTCATTGTTACAGATTCTTGACATTTCATGGGATTACATAAAGCGACAGAGCCAGGACCGGAAGTAAGCTTGTTTCGCTGATGGAGAGCGGAAGTAGAATTATTTCCTTTGTCTGACCTCAACTGTTTTGCTCTCTGACCTACGAAAACTTTCGTCCTGTAAATGTAATGTGTGTAATGGAATCAGCGTTTGAAAGGAAAATACACCTGTGTTTAATTAAAATGGCGTTTTCATGTATTTGTCCTTAACATATGTACTATTCGTATAAATTGTTTAAGGATTGCAATTTTGTTGGTTTTTATTTTTGTCACAAAAAATGTGTACTAAGATATCGAAAAGATTAATTTATATTTTTGGTAAGATGTGCAAAATGTATTGCGTCATAATATGTCAATTAATAAGTGCGTTTTTGGATAAATATTTATTACAGATTGACAAAAAAACTAAAAAAATACTAATGCGTAACGATTATTGTGATGAGAAATTTTAGAGATGAAACTAGAAACTGAGGGGAAGACATTCATCTCCATTGTGGTCGATGATGACAAACTGTCTTCGCCACCCTTCAAGACGGTCACGTAGGGCTCAAGTAATGGGACGTTATTGCAATAATGGTTAAGTTTCGTAGATAAAACAAATATGTCTCGCAGCTCTTTCCGGGCATTTCGGGAAAATATCGCTTGAAGTTTTCAATACAGTATTTATTTTTCGCTTTAATAGTAGTTTATGCAACGATTGTATAATGAATGCCTTTAAGCCACGAGTGAGATGTAAGTTAGAACACGAGCGAAGCGAGTGTTCTAAATATATCACGAGTGGCTTAAAGGCATAATGCAATCGTTGCATACACTATTTTATCTACGACCAACAATATACGACAAAATTTCCCCCGAAGTTAAACAAAACTCATGACTTTTAATAATGATGGAATAGGTCAACTAAAATTTGAGGTTAGGCAAATAAGCAGACTGAACCATGAATCGTTGTGGAACAATCAGCTGATGGGATAAGTAAACTCAAACATGAATCGTAATGCAACAATCAGCATGTGCGAATTGCGTAATTGTTATTATGACACTACTTCCGTCAAATGCCAGGCTCTCATTGGTCTAGAACCAGTACTCTAAAGTGACTCCAATACTCTAAAGTCGTCATTAGAGTACTGCTTGGTTTTTGGTGTTTTAATGTATATCATTATAATGTTTATTGTAATACCATAATTGGTGCTTATTGCAATCGGTCGTAGATAAAAATCATTAAAAAACCAAGAATGTATTTTTTTTAAACCTTTTAGTGCAAAGGAAATTTTAATGATATTCTTTAATTTTTAATGCATTTAAGTGTAATCAGTAGAACGTATTGTCAACATCAACCTCCTACCATTGGAAATTCAATACGACTTTGTTGTATGATAACTTCTTGATTAGCTGAATGATAAAAAGAAAAATATGTAACAAACAATAACATGGTTATATATTTTGATGTTAAATATAATCGCTGACAGGTCTGATAACGAAAGGATATTCAAACAAAACATGAATGTAAATAATTATTAAATCAGTAACCGAATATTGAGAGGAGGTTTTATGGCGACAGCATTACATTGTATACTGTAGTTAACTAGTTATTGGGTAATGCCATCACCAGTAATTAGATCATTTTAAATGGTTCTGCGACTGTAATTTAGAAGATTGTCTGATATTATCGTTATTTATATGTTTTAAGTCATGCGATTAATAAGTTATTTAAAATTATATCACATGGCTTATGGCGTTGTTCAGTTTTTTAATGTCAAAATATAGATTTGCTTAATGAATAAAACCCCAAAATATTATTGATTTTCTTATTGATTTTGAGTTGTTGTTAGTAATTATATATACAATTAAAGCTCCATTATTGAAAATATGAAACTAGTGCGCTGCATTAGTAGGTATAATTGTAGGTATTGTGTAGGCATTAGTAGGTTAATTGTAGGTATTCTATTAGTTTATTAAACTGTAATCAGAATATGGACGAATTCTACTAAACAGTAATTTTGGTTAGAACACTGTTGAACGACAAAGGCTTGTAAATTATGAACGACTTACAAATTAATATGATACTAAATAAATAAAATGATACTTTTATTGCGAGTTACTGCCAAGTTTTACTTAAAAGGTAGGTAAATAGCTTTTACCTTTTACTTTAAACAAAGGCCGCCGCACACTAAGAGGCAAGACAAAAAAACAAGCTTTATCTTGTCTCTTCAGTTCATAAAACCAAGTGCAAAAATGATATGTAGGGCCAACTGTTTGACGACTAAAGAATAAAAAAAAAATAAGTCCTACATAAGGCCGGCCACACTATGCACGCTTCACGACTCTCGTCTTTTGATTTTGGTCGTCAGATAGCTTACCCTATACATAAATATTGAATTTAGTACTATCCTATACACAGCTTCATCGGAAAATAGGCAAAACGTAATGTTCAAAAAGTACAATTTGTTTTGTCTTGCCTCGTGTTGTGTGCGGCCGGCCTCAGTGTGCCATTTACATAACTCGGTGCTAATGACATTAAAAGTATTAAATATGAGTTCGGTCGCCATTTTGAAATGTGAGGAAGTCAATAAGCCTTAATGCAGCGACACCACCGCTAGAGAGTGGGGAGTGAGGTGACCGATTCTCAGAACCCATTATTATACAAGACATCTAAACCACAATATCAAGCATCAACATCAACATTAGCAACCACATTAACATCAATATCAAGGCATCTGAGAGGTGTGTAGTTTGAGGATACAAAAATTAAAAGAAAATATCCCCCTCTTAAAAAAAGTTTTGTATTCATTAGAAGCTACAATCAGCAAAACCTGTTGTTTCATCGGGTTAAGAGACGATATTGTTTTTCGTGCAATATTTTCCACTAGATCGGTTTAGAAGCTGAAAGAAAAAACTATCAAGTTGATTCAATATATCGAAATTTGGGATGAGATCTCAAATATTTATTTATATATGCTACGTGCATCGAGAAGCCCGTAAATGGATCACTTGTGTTGTACCGAAACTAATAAAAAGTATTTACCTTGTATAAAAGTAAGCTTAAACTATCTTATTATTAAAAGATGGCCGCATTTGTAAAAAGAATCATCATTAACTTAGAACCATCAGCACGTTGTTGTACATACAGAAATACAATATATTAAGGTAAATGTTGATGAAAACCTAGAGAAATAGATTTAAAGTATTTCAGTGTTATTAAAGCATAAGGACTTTCAAATTAATTTACAAAATATAAACTGTGTTTGGACAAGATTAAAACTTATTTCCTTTCATATTGTAAGTAACAGTATTATTATCTTGGCCTTGTATACGATGTGCAGTCCTTAACTACAAACTCATCTTTATACATCTGGTGAAAAAATTTGTATGAGCCAAGTAAAACCTGGGTTTCTACCCGTACAAAACATTATCATACACTATCAATTTTCCTGTTTATGAAGAATCGAAGAATTTATTAATAACAAATAAAAGATTCTATAATATTCAAGTGTGAAGAACCTCCTTAAGTGGTACAAGTTTATTTGTTCAAACACACCAAAAATAAAATAAATTGTAAAGAAATATTCATTTTACTTTAAGTAGGTACCGCATTTGTTATCATTTTAGTGAGTAGAAACTTCTCTGTAATTGGAGAAGGTAATTGTTAAGTGGAACTTAAGTAGTGGCAGAAGGAAGTGGCAATTAGTAATGCATATAACACGTCAATTATAAGGATGAAATATCATTTGACACTAAAGTTAAAAGTTAGGTAATGTAGAAAGTTAATTTTTGTGAGTTTTATTACCTGCAAGCTGGGTAGAGAGATTATGCTAATGGAAACGGATTTGGACTGCCTAACCTGGAATTACTTCCAACCGTGTTAATAAGAGATGAACCAAAGTTCATTTAAAATGCCAGTCGTAAAACGACGTTGTATCGTTGTGATTTCGTACGTAAATACGCGTATATCTGAATACATTATAAACTACACTATAATAAACTTGTGACCGTGATTCGTTCTGGAATAAATATACTCTACGAAGAAACAAACCTTTTGTAGAAGCGACTTCTTTGAGAAACCTATATCTGGTACAAAAGAAATCGAAAAGATTTGTACCAAATTCGTTCTTTTATATTTTGATTAGGATTTTTGCGGACATTTGCCATCACTGATTAGTAAAAAACAACAAGTTGTGAAACTTGTTTTTTACTAATCAGTGATGGAAAATGTCCGCAAAAATCCTAATCAAAATATAAAATCACCATCACCAACAATGAATTTCGTTCTTTTAGTTTTGTTCGACCAATGATGACATATAAAAAAATCAAGCTCATATCACTTTATTTCTTGATTACTTTCGATGAAAGGAGTTGTAATTAGCAGGCTTTAACAAAAGTATTGATTCCCACTAAGGGTGAATAAACAAATCACATTAAAAATAAAACAATATTGCTAAGCCTTTTATTTCCTCCAAGTCATTGGAAAATTACTTCAAAATAACGTTTTATTTTTGTTTCTTGTACTGGATTGCAATGACCATTGTTATATAAACTGTCATGTTAAACACTACCCCATTGCAGCAGACCATACTCAGCGACTTAAAGTATAAAAATAAAAGTTTTTCTTTGTTAATGGAAGGATAAAGCTTCGTAAAAACTCCGATAATTTTATTTTCTTTCTTTTTAAACGGAAAACCTTAAAAAACTAAATCTTCCATATTATTTAATTTATTATGTTAAAAAAAATGCAAAACTTGAAAATCATAATACTCGTTAATGTAGTCAGTAAATGTTACCCAGTAGAAGTTGATGGGTCTCATAAAGTTATACGAGGCTATGAAGGTGATTTAGAGTCAACAAGTCGCTTCAGAAGAAGTCTTCTGCAGTGTTGCTCATGAAGCAATATTGGCGGGTATACTATAATTTAACTATAATATTTATGTAGCCCAAAAAAAGCTAAAATAAATTTATATATTTTGAATTCATTAGGATTAATTTATAACTTATATACTTTTGATAAATTAAATAAAATTTAAGGAACAACTATTCTAGCAAGATCATTTTTAGTTAAATAACTGGTATCTTTTGATTTTTTTCTCTTACTTAAAAGCTGAGTATAAACAATCCAAATTGTTTAATGAAAAAACGCCTACTTAATGACTATTCCATGCAGTTATTTCAATTCAAACGAATTTATAGGTTCTGTAATAATGCTACGTCTGTAATAATGCTAGGCTTTTTGGCGAATGCTACGTACTCTCTGCAGTGTGTCAGTAGAGTTAAATTTCCTTTTCAGATTTGATACGGGAAAATTCACCTCAAAACCCGAGATCCCACATCGTGATTTAAAATGAAGCAGAGAACCACACGTTTCAGTTTAATTAGAGCAGAAGTTTGAACATCCTCATGCTCATCCTATCAGAAATAATTTACGTTGCTTCAAGTTGGCAACGTTAACGGAAAATATTTTTTTTACTGATTCTTTGGGATAAATAACTTTCATTTAGGTTCTTCTCCAATCAAACTATAAACTCGAATGCCAACTATTTTGGTTTAAAATTTCCGTATTTGATGTTTTATTGAATACAATGAAACGTAATTGCTTAAAACAATGGGCTAGAGTGTGCGGCACCGCAGCGTCATGTAATAATCCGATGTACAGTGTACTGGTTATCTGGTATCGTCAGGTGTTGATAACAGTGATGTGTCGCAGCAGAGAGAGGCACAAGTATACGACCTGACCGACTCGTCTGCTGGATTAAAGGCGGGAGTTCACTATCGTCAAGAATTACGACTTTGCCTAAATTTTTGGCGAACTATTTACCGCATGAGCCTTATTTATGAGAGTGACGGAGAAAAGAGTCATGCCGATCGCACTAGTACACCACCAAGTTCGTAGGGCCTAGATCAACCCTAGATTCATTCATGATTGAGTGAGCTCCCACCGTAAACAAACGATCTTACAAATCGGACGTTGCATGACCAATGACGATTTTTCTTAACGAAATGCATTTCCGAACTTATTTTTTTCATAAATGTACTGTAGTAAATAATTTGTTGACAGGAAATTCTTTTTTACTTACATACACGCTCTTTATACTGATTAAACAAATATTTTACTGGTATTACACCAACTAACTATCGTAGTGCCGTAACACTGAAACCTTTAAATATAAGCAGCCTCTATATTGTCCCAGATTCTCGGTCTCGGCGACTTTGGATAGTCAGAAGTGTACTTTAAGTACATTTTTATGACATAGTATAATTTTTTAAAATTTTGTAATTATTGTGTTAGATTAAGCTGTTTTCGTTTTTAAAGCAAGTATTTTGATGATATAAAATTATTCATAGTCTATGTAATATATAATTTTTATTGCGAATATTTAGTTTCAACTGGTATATGTTGTTTATATTTTTTAATCATTATTATTATTATTATTTTTAAGATTGATTTATATATAGTATTTAATTTAAAGTCGCGATCCACAGACCACTCTATTTTTTTACTTGTAACATATGATTTCACCCCGCCCGCGCCCCATAAAATGTATACAGGGTTGGGCAAAAGTCTGGAATATATAACATAACTTTTATATTATTTTGCAGAAATTGATGAAACTTTACAGTTGAGTATCTAGTAAAAATAGGAATATTTTTGCGTATTTTCTCAGTTTTTCGCACGATGAGGGAACGGCCCACGCTGGAAGTCTTGTAATTCATAAATGTAAGCATTCCTCGAGTTATACCTCATTTTAAAGGGCTTAATTAGTAGATCACAACAGTGCAAACCGCACCCCAAAAGGTTGATCCAATCAGAAGTTATAGCTCCTCAAAGACTTTAATGTTGGCCATTAAGCTCAAGGCTAAAATCAGGGGAAAAAGTCTAATTACTGATAAAGCACTTAGAATGATGTAGTTTGGTTTTAGATACATATATTTCTCATTAATAAGGGTAAATTGACGTATTGAAAAAAAATATTCATAACCAGGGGACGACCCATGATGGAAGACCAAAAATTCTAAGGGTAAGCATTCCTCGAGTTATACCTCAATTTAAAGGTCTTATTTAGTATATCATAACAGCTCAAACCGCACCTCAAAAGGTTGATCCAGTTAGAAGTTACAGCTTGATAAAGATATAAGTCTTGATTTTAGCCTTAAGTTTTATGACCAACATTAAAATCTTTGAGCAGCTGTAACTTCTGATTGGACCAACCTTTTGAGGCGTGGTTTATGCTGTTGTGATCTACTAATTAAGACCTTTAAAATGAGGTATAACTCAAGGTATACTTACTTTTAAGAATTTCAAGACTTCCAGCGTGGGCCGTCCCCTCACCGTGCGAAAAACTGAGAAAATACGTCAAAATATTCCTATTTGTACTAGATACACAACTGTAAAGTTTCATCACTTTCTGCAAAATAATATAAAAGTTATTTTATATATTGCAGACTTTTGCCCAATCTTGTATAATATATATTCAATTTAAACACTTTTTCAAAATCTGAAAATAAATTTTACCATAGTCGAAAAAGCCAGTTATTTTACCAGTCGAGTTATTTAGTGTTACCAATAAAATCTTGACTCTTGGTTCTTGTCACTGTGCCCAAAGTACTTTTAAGAGAGAAAATTTTTGAAACTTTTATATTAAGTACACAGTAAGTAATTGTTTAGGGGTGAGGTTGTACGTGACCAAGATATCAACACACCAGCGCTCTCTTGGGTTGAAGCTAATTATGTTCTGGGTCCGAATCAGGCTACGGACTGATAATCAAAGGTCTTTGTTTCTTAGCTACTGTACATCTCTATTTATATTTTACAACACAATTTTTAAATTAATATTTGCAGAAGTAGTGGGATGATTATAAAAAAAAATATTATGAACAGAATTTTAGGTAAGAGTTAAGGAATACAAAAATGTACCATTATTACGGTTACCATTATTATGGTAATGTACTATTACCATTTATTTTTCTTACAGATTTGTCTGTATTAAACCTTATGATCTTACACGGATTAAATCTTAAGTTTTACATGAATAATTGTTTCGGCTTGTTTTAATTTTGTTTTAGTCATCTT
Organism: Flexamia atlantica; assembly: GCA_035578135.1. Lineage (NCBI taxonomy): Eukaryota > Metazoa > Arthropoda > Insecta > Hemiptera > Cicadellidae > Flexamia > Flexamia atlantica. The sequence goes on along the minus strand of JAQJVK010000008.1, from coordinate 25,810,828 downwards.
TTGTTTGCTTATCTTGGGGGCTGTTTGAGAAACGTTACCTCTTCTTCCTTTCAAGTAAATACGAGGGGGATTTAAGCATTCACGAGTTTTAAGCATTTTTTAAAATTTTAAACTCGAAAACTAGTTAGGGTCCACAGTTAGTTTAACATGATGAACGCACCATTTATATAATTAAAAATTGTGAACAAATTAGGGAATAATGGAAATATTTAAGAACATATGCTAGGATATATGTAATAAGTAATAGAATTTAATATCCATATTATACACTAGCTTGTGTGCCTACTCCAAATTTAAAGTGATCCCACAAAAACGTAATAATAATATAATTAATAAAACTTAAAATAATCATATAATGCTATAAACAGAAAACATAAATTACGGTTCCCCCTGATTAATTTTTGTAGAAACAGTAATTAGGCTTGGTTTTGTTCACATTCAAATACATTTTTCAAAGCGAAAAATCAACGAGTATTGCATTGCTAATAAACAGTCCTAGGACGATTTTCAGATTTTATTGGATTTGTTTTTCTCAGTAATCAATGTAAATATGATTATTTTATAACAACTAACGCAGCCAGCCGAACGTCAGTCTTCATTATTTGATACCACTGTTCTTGTGACAGCTGAAACATTATTAGCATTATTGAATCAACCGTTTTAATATTATGTAATGAAATTTAAGATTCGTAAATTAATTTGACGTAAACATAATTTACAAGCACCCATCTATTCGCCTTAGAACAACTCATCATCACAAAGATCGGAGTAGTCCTACTCTTTAATTAAACGTTATATTGAGCCAAAAAAGATTATAAAGCATATAACTTAGTTAGGCTTTTAATAACCAACAAACTGAAAAATATTTTTAGAATATTATTTAGAAGACTAAACAACTAGCAAATGTTTTGTAATGATTTGTTCAAATATTTAAACGAGCATACATTTATCATCTATTAATAATACGTTTTATGTCAATGTATGAATGATGAGAAATTAATTATATTATTAGAGTTCAATGTTACAACATTTTTAGATCGTTGATAGTTTTTATGTATTAGACCAACGATTTGTGTAAAACAAGTTTACGTAGAGTAGTTATAAGGTAGGTAAATGACCTGTCTCCCCGTCTGCCGTTTCCTTTTCTTCTGATAATTTTGTTGTGACATTGTCTCCCGCCGGAAGAAATATTATTGTTTTCATCATTCTGCACCGAAAGTAGCTATTTTCGATGACAGCTGGTATGAACGAAAATGATGTTTCCCATGCTCTAATTTAGAGCAAGGGGAAAACGATCAGCTGATTTTTCCATTGATCTCAATTAGTTTTCTATCTGTCCGCTACGCGTACTAATGATTCTTTAAAATTTATTTATACAATTTAAATCAACTGTTCCACTGTTTAAAAATCTAAAAGTAAACATAAACAGCTAGTTTTTTTTAAAGCCTCTAAACATAGCAGGTGGGGGAAAAATAAATTTACTCTCCTTCATAAATATTTTATTTCTTACGACTGGCTTTGCGCCACAACTAGTTTGACGCTATGTAACTTTTTGTCAGGCCATACTGCGAGATGTGCAAGGCTCTAATTTCGTTCCAACACCACATATCCTTCTTTACCAAAATAAAGAATAATAACTATATATAAGAAAAAGTGCTAATTCTACTTATCAGGTAGGTTTTTGCTGCTGATTTCCGAGTGAATGGGCACTTTAACACAATCGAGTAGATAATAACACACTTTAAATCACGTGCACTAAAAATATGTAGACATAAGCATTGTAAGCTTTGTCTACTTCTATTGTGCTATGCGAATTCAGTTGAAACTCTAAATAAGATTAATTATTTGCAGTAACTAGAGGACACATCATGTCTCAATGAGCCGAACGCGACATCCAATCCAGAGACAATGACAGGTCTCGTATGTTGTGCTCAGTCTGATAAAGGAGACAATCGCAACAATAGGCTGCTGTCTGGGCTTTGAGGGTGTTGTCGTATTGGATTGAATAAGTTCTTATCTTCAACACGTGTCTTGGATAAATATTTTTTTAACGATATGTGAAATACAAATTACGATAAAAAATGAACGATTGAATTACATATCAGCTGATGATTTGTACGATTGCTCTATATATATATGTATATTTTAAAATTGATGTCTGTCGATTTTTTATTTGAGATTTCTTATATAGGCGAAACTTCAACCTGAAACTATTTAGGTTTTTCCCCTCCTTGCGGCTACAAAGCATTTCAATGCATTATAGTATTATTTTTTAGTAAAAAAATTTATAAAATATATAATTTTATTAGAATCGTGGTAATCTATAAAATTAAATATATTTTAAATATATTTCTAGCTGTGTACTTTCATTTTCCAATCGATGCACTCAAGCTTAGAAAATGGTATAACAAAAATGAGTGCTCACCTTCTATAGATTTATACGGCAAGCGCCTTTTTACACACATCGTAGTGTCGTCGATAAAAATTTGATTTGATTTGAAATATCACACACAAGATCAGCTAAGGGTGGAAAATTCTATGATATCTATAAGAAAAAAATTCTTTAGCTCTGGTCAGCTGTGTTGGCGGGTGGAAAAATGTGGAATTGTCTACTAAGACGAGTGTTTCTATTGAACTGTCAAAACTCAGTGTGTATTTAAAAGCCCATAAAACTATGATTTTTGCTGCTATCATGCCGGAAGTTATTTTGTGCAATACAAAGTGAAATAATGAGCGTCAAAATTAGTAATAATAATATAATCTCTTTATTACACGGACGCATGACGGCTCTGTAGGAAATGTTGCCTTAACTTTTCGTTAAGTATAATACAGGGAGTTGTGTGGCCTTACTTTGATCGGATATTGATTGCATATGAGCTTGTACCACATACTTGCACCTAATTACATACAAAATATAGATGTTCAACGCATATTTCTGTAACAGCGCACTCTCTCATCCGCCAATACGGATGGTCAGCGCAATGGTGTTTATTTTTGATTTTAAAATATTAATAAATCGTGTGTTTATTTTAAGACCATTAGCAGTGTAAGAAAAGTTTAAGATGTGTTACTTTTGTATTTCATGCAGCCGACTGTAAAATAAGGATATCGAACAGATGTAGGGATTGGACTTTTCAAGTGTTTGTTAAACATTCTCTACACGCTAAAACTGTTTATCCCCATGTTTCTTCTTCCCCACACTGTTTTACTTCTATTCAGTGAATGAAAAATGCTTTTATGAACGGTATTATTTCACTGAATTAGATAACTTTTGAAACATAAAGATAAAATAAAAATAAAATTTGTTACTCGTAGATTTTTTAAATAAAAAAATCCAGTCAGAGCTCAAACGTAATTTATTACCTTATTTCGTATAGAATAAAGTTAACTTACTATAAATTTAATGGTTTAGCAATAGTAGTTTATGCAACGATTGTATAATGCATGTCTTTAAGCCACGAGTGAGATGTAAGTTAGAACACGAGCGAAGCGAGTGTTCTAAATATCTCACGAGTGGCTTAAAGGCATAATACAATCGTTGCATACACTATTTTATCTACGACCAACAATATACAACAAAATTTCCCCGAAGTTAAACAAAACTCATAACTTTTAATAATGATGGAATAGGTCAACTAAAATTTGAGGTTAGGCAAATAAGCAGACTGAACCATGAATCGTTGTGGAACAATCAGCTGATGGGATAAGTAAACTCAAACATGAATCGTAATGCAACAATCAGCTGATGTGCGAATTGCGTAATTGTTATTATGACACTACTTCCGTCAAATGCCGAGCTCTCATTGGTCTAGAACCAGTACTCTAAAGTCGTCATTAGAGTACTGCTTGGTTTTGGTGTTTTAATGTATATCATTATAATGTTTATTGTAATACCATAATTGGTGCTTATTGCAATGGTCGTAGATAAAAACTAATTTGACTATGGTTTAACGATTAAGTTAATTGCATAATATAAGATTTGGCGAATCTTTTCAAATCAGTACAATAACAAACTATCTAAGGACTTTCTTTAATCCAAAAGTGTACCGAAATATATTAAAAAAGATAAATTCTCAACTATCTACCTAATATTTAAGAGCTCTAAAATAATTTCATCAACGACGAGTACTGGTAAACAACAAACCTTTAACAGGTGTAGAAAATCAAAATCGTGGTTCATCTTAATTAAACATGAAGTAATTCGTCTGTGCCTTAATCCCTAAAGGCCTGTGAAGCCAAAACTTGTGCCGTCAATGACAGACCCTTTACCGGTTTCCCGGTATTTAGTAAAAGTTGGGTAAAACATACCTCCGATCGAGGTATCTGTAATAAGTACCCTCTGATTTCCTGGCTGGAAGTTACAGATAACTTGCAACTTTCCAGTCCGCCAATAATGTCATGATTCACTTAAGTTTTGTTTAAAGTACCCTTTATTACTATTATAATAATTACTTTTACAATTCTTCTCTACGGTCCTTGCAGATAACGTACCTGGGATTTGTGTGAAGCAGGATAGCATAAGCTGGTTTAACAATCTTTTATTCTATAAAATTAATGTTTTAACTATACTTATTTAATAGTAATTACCGACATTATTACACTGTTAATTGGATTAAAAAATAAACAGTACCAACTGCAGACAAAAAGTATAGGACCACTTTGAAATCGTCCCCTGCATTGTAAATAAACCCTATTTTAATTTAAGGACAGCTTCCGTTTTCTTTGTTATCCCACCATCACCACTCAGGCTGAGTGTCGGTGGGATTTTTTTGGTGACTACATTTATTTTCAACATCGATTTATTTCAATCCATATCAGATATTCCAGTCCTGCCTCACCGAGAAAAACTAGTAGCGCTGGGTTCTCAAGTAGTCATAACGATTTATTCTTACTTTGAGCTTTTTGTATATATAATATAATTTATCATGCACGTCATAAATTATAATTTTAATAACTAAAATGAAAAAGCTTACTTTACAATACATCGTATATTGAAAGTACAAATTGTAACAAATTTGCATTTAAAAGGTACTGATTTATTTTACTATACATTGTATTTTAATCATTACCGATCTCAAATAAATATAGATCTTCCACGCGCAGGAAAATATAACTAAAATCCCAAAGGATTAGCTTTCAAAATATCACCGTCTATTGAACAAAATAACCCTCATCTCTTATAAAAAGAAACATTGACATGAAATCCCAGATGATTCAAAATCCAGGCTAACCCTGCGTCAAACTGGAACACTGTAGGGATTTGGGAATTAATTCCCCGTAGACACATCGGATCTTTTTAAGTGATTACTTAATTGAGAATATGGCACACATAAAGTGTTATTGCTCACATTATTAAAACTGAATTGTATGTAGTAATTTAATTTCATAAGGTCTATGTCCGTTAAAACTACTAATAATTTAATAAAATAATTAGCCAATAGTAAGTGTTTCTGATTTTTTCTGAAAATAGATATAAAATATAAATTTGAAACAGCAGGAGATTTTATTTTTTATTTGGAAATTTATATAATTAAGGATTTTAAAAATGGCGTGATAAATATTTCAACTTCTTAGTTTAATTAACTCCCAAGTTTATTTAAATTCAAACTGAATTAAAGAACGAATTACATTGAAAACTAATTAGTTTTTTACTGACCAAGGAAGCGCATGCACAGAAGATTTTTCTAGCCATTATCAAGTCATATAAAGCGCGGAATGAAATCATTAGGACCAATTTTTAAACAAGATTGTGTAATGGTTAGATCAACCAAGCAAGTAGACATACAGGTTGATAGCATAAGAGCCTGTGATATGATTACGGATTACGGAGTTGTCTTTAACTATTCATAAAAACATGCATACCTTTTAATACTTCAGAAACTCCCCATGTTTAGGTCAGTTTAAAATTCAGGTTTCCAAAAGGATTCAACTGAAGATTTTTTTTGGGAAAATATCATATCTTATATTATTAACTGGGTGTAAATAAAAAGCGTCTTAAAACTCTTAAATTGCCCATTTGAAGTGTTGAAAGACGTTTTTTATTTACATCCAGTGAATACAACAACACGTATCGTGCTAATCAAGAAATTATTTATAACATTAAGGGCAATTTCCGTTGTTATTGTTGTTGAGATGAGTAGCTTGATGGTATTTAATAGGCTTTATATATTTCACCACTTATTAAAAGAAAACATTCATTACTTAAAGATTTGTTTTAGAATGTGTTTGTTTTGAAATGTAAGTTGTTATTGCGGCTATATTTTTTCCAATAGTTTCTGCCTACATAAAACCACCTCCTTAAAAATCATACAGTTAAACGAACTAATTAAATACATTTAACACATTAATGTAAACTAAAACTGGTCGTATAGAGTGCAGAAATGTTTTGACTTAAAATTAGTATTTTTACCAACGATAGTTTCAGAAATACTTTCCAGTTAATATTACCTAGGAAGTAACCAATTTTAGCTCAGTAAATAGTAATTTCACAACAAGAGTAGAAAGTGAGTCACTACATATTCGAGACCACATGATTGAAGAACGAGACTAATCGAGCATTTTATATGGTCGAGAATATCCAAACCTATTTCACTCGTGTTTTGAACGATGTTTCGCTACGCACTGATCAAACAGTAACAAATAAATATTTGAATGTTTACTTCGAAAACTGACTAAACACGGAAAATCAAAAGCAGTCAGAAAACATTGCTTTCGCGTTGTAAACATCAATTTTGTGTAGTAAACAATATAAGTAATTTTCGCAGGTGGTAAACACATAACAGTTGATTTGACATTAGAATAGCGAAAAATAATTTAAAACAAGTCTAATGAGAAAATATATTCCGTCAAGGTGTTATAACTTTTTTTACGTACCAAATAATCCAATCATGCAGCCTAGAGGGGGTCTCATCAACACTGTGGTCTTTGACATGCATATTACAAGAGGCGTCGTTAAAATCTCACCCCTGCGTGTGTCGTTCCCTCCATCCGTCCGTCCAATCAGGGTTTACAACGTGTACAGTACTAGTCAAATAACTTGGCCCAGGCCGTCTGTAAGCACATTGCTAAAATTAACATTTATGATTTATGAAATTGACATTTATGAAATTAACATTTATGATGGACTGGACCAAATTATTTGACATATAACAAACGTTTATGAGCCTTCAAATCATTATTACAGGCGGTCTCAGGTATAAAAGGGCGTTTAAACAAATATACAACACTTGGTGTTTGTGATTGTTAGAAATTGCTTAGGTACAATGTCAACTGACCCCTGTAAATAATTGTTAGAAATACAGCCTGATACTTTTAATAATTACGGTACTATATTAATAGTGTGAATGAAATAAAAAAAGAAAGTGGATTTTTGGGAAGTGGATTTTTTCTTGTGCTGTATACTTTACACTAAAACATAACTAAATATAAAATTTCAACTAACTATTGTATGGTTATAATTTATACTGTGTTCTTCTGCATTATTACGTATTTGTGTTTTATCTCTGTTATCAGTCTTGTTCGGAAATTTACAGATGACAGCAGTCAAACCCCCTCAAATCACAGAGCATGTCGGGAATTGAACCCTCGAGCTTTTGAACTGGGGTCACATAAAGAAGGGGAGCAACATGCCCAAGTATTTTGCGATATCGAGTTTATCATCAATAAAGAAAAAAGCAGGAAATAATTCATTGTAATTAGTTAACGCCTTATTACCGACCGATACTAGATAATTGCCATTAAAGACAAGAATAATAGTAGTTCATTGGGAACTAAATTATACAAACTACTATAAGTATCCTCTTTTTAAGTTTAAGGAACAGTGCTAGTTGAACGTTTTTGTGTACGACTTAAGAAACTAAGTAATTTTTTGTCAGCTTTGTTTGGATACGTATGTAATTGGGTTTAAAGACCTTTTTATACATTTACTTTTTTAAATCTTATGTAAATGCAAACGTTTGTCAGCCCGTTATTTTGTACATACAGAAACCTTAAATTTATTTTGTAACAAACAATATTAACAAGTTTTTATTTTTATTTTTGATGGAACCTTTTAAGCGTATGTCTAATATTGAACCTCTACAACTCTAAGGTTGTGGCACCTTGTTAGAGGTTCCAATTTTAACCAATTTTGAATTTTGGGAGGTTGCAAGTACGTGAATGTTTACTACTCTTAAAGGTGGCCCTACATTTTTCTGATCCATAAAATGTATAAAATATTTTTTTAATACAAAACTACAGTTTAATACAAAACTGAATTATTGTAACCAACTTGGTTCAAAAATATTAAGCCATCCCGGAACTATTTTAACACCTTGTAACAGTTAAATGATGTTTTGAGGGATTGAAAGCCACAACTTAGGCCCTTTTGTCTAATTTGGATAGTGTTTTACGCGATAATTGAGCAGCCTACGAAGGAATAAATGCCAGGGATGTGTAAGGTGATGCATGTTCAGTCATTCTCGTCTCTGAACAAAAAGTACTACAGTAAACAAAACTATAAAATTAATTTTTTAGGTAAAAAAAGGCATATAGCTTATTCGCCCCATGTTCCATAGTTCAAAAAAAGCGCCGTAATCAGTTTCACGATGGAAAGTATGCAAGTACCTAAGCTTAGGATTGCAGTTGATGTAACTTTGATAAAGAATAAAACAATTTAGCAGATGCATAAACATAAAGGATTAGACTTTTCATACACCTGTCCTTTAATAGAATTTTTAATCGACATAAAAAAATCTGTTAAGTTAATTATTTTATTTCAGCTGAAAAAAAATTACTTAATGGGATTCCGGATTACCAAAGTTAAAGCCACAACCCAAGCCATATATAAAGAACTCGTTCCTCTGCCAAGCAGGTGTGGGACAAATAGCAGCCATGTTTGTGACAGAAACGATTGCCAGCGTCTACGGTAAAGGATTGGTTGACAGAAGCGTGTTTTAAACATATGAATATAATCCATTCCAAGTGTGCTCTTGAACGACAATTTCTCTCTAAGTTGCGACTTTTCCAAAACTATCCAACATGTGCAATACATAGTTTAAAATTCTGTAGGCGTCTCGGCTGCTTTTTAATAGCAGGGGATTAAAAGGATAGTTTTAGTTAGTAACACACACACTGTGTAGTTTTAGGTTAAAACTGTACACAGGAATTAAGGTCCAAAAATGTTTGTATTTTCAATTCTGAACTAAATTTCGTACTGCAGCAGAGAGTCGTGTCATCGGCATATTGGACGAATAGTATTAACAGATTAAAACAAACAGTATTATAAAATATGTTAAACGTTTTCTATTGGCTAACGTAGACAATAGTTTAGTATCCACACGATTTTTCAAAATAAAATTTGAAAGTAAAGGATGATTAAATATATTGTATACTCCAGGTGGATTTTGATATAAAATTAATAGCTTTTTATCTAATTTAACTTACAATAAACATGTTTCAAATGTATTGTACCGTATACTATTAACAAAAATGAATTCATTTGTTTATCTCATTAAAACAATACCCTACGTTTTTAAAGGAACATTTTTTAATAATTAAAAATTATAGCAATGGGTAGCTATGAAATAATAATTTAATCAAAATTTAATATTTTCATCGTTAGTTACTGGAATAACTTTGAATAAAACATCATATTCATCAGGGGCTATCGTAAAATAAGTGGACCGCTTGTGAGACTTTAATGAGGTAAAGGGATGATTAATTAAAATTAATTACTTTAAATCATTGTCCTTGGAAATAAAAAGAAACACCTAATAATAATTAACCACGTACTGGCATTCAGTGGTTTGCTACATGTGTGCAAGTGTTGTTTTATGTGGTTGGAAGACCATAAAGCACTTTGTATCGCAGCTGCGAGTGACACCGTGGTCCATTGTGTTTGCCAGGTTAAGAGGCTTTCGTTGCTGATATTGTTGACATTAATTGTTCACAGCTATATTAAAAATTTTTTTTAAATAAAATAAACAATAATGTTTTACTCGAATCTTATTACAATCTATATTATTAATTCTGTAAGCGATTTTTTAAAATCAAAATTGTGAGAGTTTTACAGCTCGCAGGATGATGGGAGATGGTTTAAATGAAAGGTCTCGGTCCCAGGGGGTCGGGAAAAATAGCAGATTATGTCCAAATATACCAGAAAATTAGAAACAACGAAAAATATCTTCCATCTAAAATGCATTGGGATTGAAAAAACGTCTGCTTTGTCTACATTAAACATGTGGTGCTAATGCTTGATTCAAAGCCATATGGTATATGGTGACATGTGGGATTTTTTTCAAAATGCAGCTAACTATGCACGTTCAATGTACTATAACAAAACATTTTAAATTTAAGATTTTTTGATTTTATAATAATTAAGTGTTTGAGTTTTTTCTGAATTTTAAATTAAGTAAGTTGAAAAAAAAGTTAAGTAAGTTTGTTTAGTTTATGTTATAACGATGTAGATTTAATACCAAATGATCTATATATATATATATATATATATATATATAATTACGTAAGGGTAATTTTTGCGCCGAAATTGTGGGCGTTTAGAAGGTCGCAGGATGATGGGAGGGGGCTGAAATTGAAGGTATCCATCCCAGGTACTCGGAGAAAATACTGAAATTGCTTGAAGCTTACTATAAAATGAGACATAACGTAAAATAGCTGTCATTTTAAAACCATCGGGATGTAAAAATGTCTGCTTTGTTTACTTAAAACCAAATTCTAGATATAATCATAATTTTGTGGATCCAAAAGCCTATTTTCTAAGAAGGTATTTTGTACTATAGTAAAGAAGGATTATGCTTAGGGGCTAATAGCCCCTTCAAGCCTCTAGTCTTAATATTATCGTGATTTTATTCTCGTACATGACATGGCTTGTATAAATAATAGTGTAGAATACAATATCAATGAGGCAAATAAAAAACTAATAATCAGCTCAGGAAACCGCATATGAACTATTAGTGAACCTTACCTCAATATACCTCACTATAAATATCGGCTTTTTCACTTTAACCGAAAAATAAACATTTTATAGAAAAAGAAAAACCGAGGATAAAAATGTTTGAATGATCATAAACATCCTAAATTAGGATTGACAGTGCTTTTTGAAATCAATGTTATATAAACACGATAAAAATTAAAGTCCCTGAATATATATTACTTTTTGTTGTCACCTCACCTCAAAAATACTCACTTCATAATAAAAAGCAAAAGTCTCCCGGACCCTCTGCCTGGAAGGTCTACCAGGCAGTCGGCAGGACCTACCAACATATTTACGAATAATTTTTATCAATATAAGTTAAACGAAAAATAAATAAAATAGATATGCAATAGTTAATAAAAACAGGTAATTAATTTTTCACTGAATACCGATAGCTAAATGCCTTTTGCAAATATAAATAGGTTTTTGTAAAATACATTATTTAATTCATTTTACAATAAATCTTTAGTAATCTAATTATTAAAAGTTGATTTAATTGAAACGTATTTTTGTTACTTTTCTATAGTTTCAGTTTAATTATTTTGGCATACTTACTTTTGAAATGAATGCTTCGTACTTGAAAAACTCTCCTGCAGTTAATAATGATTAGAAATGTACATATCCGTTGCTGACCATCAAGATAAACTATTCAGGATGTTCAAACATACACAGACTGTGATTCCAGTTTTTGATTCATCAGCATTCACGTGGGTGCATCAGTAGGAACTTTGCTGACTTAATTTTTGGATTTGAAAAAGTTCAAAATAATAAAATCTTGCATAAAAAAGGCTAATTAATAATTTCAAAACGTAAACCATATTATTAACATCTATTTAAAAGTATGGAGCGACATCTGACGAATTAATCAATTCATTGTTGTACATTTTATAAATATATATTATTTTTCAGCAAATTTAAAATGTATTTTCAGTTTTTATACAGAAAAAAATAACTCTAAGACAATTACATATGATTTAGTAAAATATTTTACTAATTCACAATCCCTACCACAATATTTATTATAAGGAAAGAATTACATATACTTTGAAAAGAAAACAATACAGTGTTAATGGAATCGCCTTCAACAACTCTCATTATTTTATAGATTTCGGTTGATTTACATTCCCACATGAATAATTTATGATTTAAAATGTCTTGGAGGTAGGTATTAACTTGTACAATGTTCTTTTAAATATAACTTCATCATTTAAAACTTTTATCCGCTTAGTTTTTAATTAAGAATCTTGAAAAATAATTACCAAACAAGATATTTGTATTTGTATTTGTATCTTTATATTTGTATTTGTACAACCGTATTTGTATAACCGTGTGCCTGTATATAACTTTGTATTTGTATTTGTATTGTATATTTATCTCTGTATTTGTATTTTTATACTGAATAAACGATTTCAATTTCATTCAATTTCAATATCTTCAACTTTTTTAACAGTAAAAATATACAATAAGCTCCAAGAACTCTCAAGAATGCTCCTATTTAATTTAATTTTGAATCTAGTTTTAAATTAGTTTGTAAAATTAAAGTTTTAATTTGTTACCAAGAAGTTATGGTAAGTGTACATTAATTATATATGACTTAAATATAAAAACAACTGGAATTGATTTGTGTTATATAGAACGGAAATACGGAAATATTAAAACAGTATAACATACCACTTAACTGTAAGTGCCAAATACTTATTTAACAAGTTATTATGCATTATTATAGTGTAACTGTACAAAACGTTTAATAAGCTATGTTTCAAAATCGTCAATTATCGGATTACTGAAGTCAACTGCATCTGTTATCAGAAAATTGGAGATTTAGGAAAAAAATAGCTCTCACAGTAAATGCACAAAACAAGTTTCAATATACAAACTTAACGACAGAAATGCGTTCATTTGAGCAACTTGAAATATAAAGCAAAGAGAGGGTGTTTAAAGATGTAAAACCCATTGTTAAATGTTGAGACCTCAAGTTCACCCCCTCAGTAACCCCTTCAGATTCAACTTACTTTGATTGGATTGTGCTGAGGGGTGAGGGAATATAATGGAAACCAATGTTTATCAATTACAATAATTAATTAAATCCTCTACTGCAACTAAAATGGATTTTAAAATGAATAGGTGCTGTGCAAACACTTTTACATGAAAATTCAAATTAGTTATTTGTGCATCTAGGGACTAATGCGCAATTTTTCTGCCTGAAGGAAACTGTTGTCGCCTGATGGCGTAGCCGAAGGTGACAATTTAGGCGACAATTTTTCTGAGGGGAAAAAGTACTTTGATGTAAAAAGTCTCATGATGCATACAAAATCTTTCCTCCACCTACACCATTATCAATACCTATGACAATATAACTTTACTGTAATATGATTCTTTGCTCCATTAAACTGGATTGGAATCACGTATAAATAAATAACATAGGGCATTTAGAAATCATATATAATCATTTTATTCCAAATTTCACTTAAAAAAAATATTTTTCTACACTCCATTAAATAGAAAAAAACCTCCCAAAATATGTAGGTTAGAAAGATCATGTTAAAACGTTCAGAAGATTGGTAACAACAAATTCTAAAACATAATTTATATTTAGTGCTTCCAACTGAATTCATATACAAAAAATATCTGGCTATTAAATACATACGGTTTTGTTTTATTAAGTTGAAACACTGTACTTCTTAAATTAAATTTAGAGAAAGCAAATGAAAATCGACACTGTTGCCATATTTTCTCCCGGCGTTGCCGGATTTCTCCCTATTGTATTTCTTTCCTATGAGATTACTTTTCATCTCCATGGGAGAAAAAGTAGGTACTTTTAGTCCCACGGGAGAAAAAGTAAGTAAGTGTGACCCATGGAGTATGAACTGGTTCTTTAGTATTCTATTTCAGGGACTAAAAGATGAATTTAGATAGTAGGTAGAGGAAAAAATAATTTCATGAGTGTGAGGGCCGTGCTTGAGGACCGGTTGTCATACTGCTGCACGTGGCCCACGGAGACACGTCACTATCCTAGCGGCCAGAAACAGAAACGGTCACAAATCAGCGTACCAGTATAGTGCGTGTTCGTGTCTGGGAAATCCGTGCGTATACTACGGCTACGCAGTGCCCGAGGCTCGGGAGCCCGAGGGGGCGCACGCAAAGCGCGTGCTGGGCGAGATCCCTGTTTGCATACATCAGGGCCCGTGCGACTGTGTGGGGACCGCGTGTGCCTGCCATACGAATATATGACCGCCTTGTCCCGGCGTCTGAGGACGCCGGCAGTGTCGCATGTGAGATGTGCTCCATTTGTCGCCGCTGGTACAGGCATAGAAGGCGCACACATGAGAGCCAGATGATAAAAGCGCCCCTCGAGGCGGCTTGCCGGGCGGGATTGTGGGTAGCCTGCGTGTGAGGGTGTGTGAGGGCGTCTAGAAGCAGTCGCGACGCTGGCACCCGCCGGTAGCTATGGAACTGATAGATTGGTATGATGAGTCGTGTATTTGTACCTCGTTTTTTATCAAAATTTTTAACCCACCAGCGGTACTGGTATTATTTTCCACATAATTCACCCCCGTTTTACCGTGTCAGTGCCGTAATTTTATTGGTGGTTTTTACAAGGCGCATCAGTGACCGGTCGTGCCATCGACGCGAGTGGTCGTATGAGGAGACACCCTCATCACGACATACGCCCAACGCGAGTGGTCGTTCGAGGAGACACCCTCATCACGACATACGAACACCGCAAGTGGTCGTCCGAGGAGACACCCTCATCACGACATACGGCCAGCACCTTGTGCCGTCCGCGCCGGGATGTCTCGCCACATGTGGCGCGCACCATCCCTTGACCATTGACGTTTTTCATGTCGCAGAGCGGAATAGCCACCAGCTTATAAACATGTTAATAATTATGCCTCATTTTTTCAGATGTCATACCCATATTCGCTGAGCCCCAGACGGTATTCAACAGTTGTTTTTTCAACATTGGTGCTATCTTTATCAATGCTATCAGTGTAATGTATAGGACTAGTGTTATATGTAATGTCCTATCAATGTACGTCCATATAGGGTGGTACAGGTAAACGGGTGTTTTAATAACGTCTAAGTATACACGGGAAACAATGTTATTGACCTATGAGATAAGGAGAAAAATAAACAATAATATGCGTTCAAGTTTAATACACATTCATTTCATTAATACTAATCATAGCACTTTAGATAAAACTACTTACTTCCCGCATTGTAATCTGGAGATTAGATTATAGGCTTGCTCTCCGCTAGCGGTATCCAATAGATATGTCCATCCTGTTGTGTTATTCTGTCCTTGACAGTATGAGTGAGTTGCTATCTCGGAGGAATATTAACATTCTTATCTTTATACAGGGGCTCGGCTCTTACGACGTAGACGCCGCCACCTACCGGTTTCATGATGTCCCGGATCCACACCACATGGCGATGGCGTCAAGGAACACCGTTCCTCAAATGATGGCAGTCGCGAACTACAAACACGAAAGAAAGGTATAGCGTATAATTTTTTCTTTTATCTTTTATTTCTTCTTCAATTTATTAATGGCATTTCAAAGTTTTACCGTACATTTGAGATATGATTTCAGTGGAGGGTAAATGTATGTTCGGAATTATCTTTTAGATGAAAAGTTTTTACATGACCATCTTTTAGACCATCTACATCTATGATAAACATAGATGAAGACTATCTTTTAGACCATCATCGACTTGCTGTTTCGACGTGTTTCGTCTCATCAGGTACAGACAGGCAGCAGACTCCAGCTGTCACCCACACAGCACAAAAACATTTCTAAAATATCGTTAGAAACAATCCACAGGGATATTTAGATTATCCCCAGGATATCCCACTATCCCCTTGGGACCAGGAAAGGATCACGAAGGGATATCCGAATGCCCGGGTAAACGCCTTGTTCCGGGATGTCCCAATGGGATATCCTAGGGAACACCCACATTCTTATAAGAACGTCCTGGGAATATCCAAAGGAAGTCCTGAGGATAGGATATTCCACTTGAGGAGATCCGCCACCCTCTTTTAAATAAAATGAAGAAATGAAGAATGAGGATGCTTAGAATATGACTGGGATATCCTGGGGATCACAAAATTCCCTATGGGATATAATATGCTATGGTAGGAATAAAGCAGGTGCTCTTCCGATTCCAGACCGACATTACTCAGATGACAAATAGGTATTTCTGATTGATAGCTGATTGGAACTGTAATTTTGACAAAACACATTTGTTTGTGTTTTATTGTTTTTCTTTACAACAAAATTCAAACAACTGCTTTTTAACAATTACAATCAGCAGTCTACCAGAACTGCTGCTTCGTAATCTGATTGACGTCAGTCATGAATCAGAATAGCACACCTCTTTTCTTTCCACCACGAAGATATAAAGGGGATGGACACTCACTTTCAGATTACCTACCTACCATAAGAATAACCTGAAAAAATTAACTCACTATGTTATAAAATTTTCAGGGAACAAAAAGACGATACCGTAATAAGTTACGATACCGTAATAGAACTGTTAAGTCAAGGTCCAAGTTTTAAATCAGGCCAGCTGATCCTGGACTCATTTGACATAACGCTTAAAAATCAGTTGGCCTATCTAAAAGCTCGAACTTGGGCCGTGATTTCTATTGTATTTTACTATCAGGGCCCAAAAACACGTTCTGGGTGATTTGGGATTTATCTTATATAGATAGGAAACCTTAAAAAATCATTTATATAATCATTCAAATTTAAAAAGTTTTTAATTTCAATTCTTAGTCTGCAAGCAAATTACGTTGTGTAAAACAATGTTATACAGTACTTTTGAATAGATTACCAAAATAAAACTTTAACCCCTGTAAAATTCCTTAAGCAAATTAAATAAATAAAATGTAAAAAATAATATTTATACTAGGATATAAAGCTTTTACTCTTTAGATGTTACTAATGCAAGTTTGAATTAATATCTTATCTCATTCTTGCAAAACTCTGGAATTTGAACTGGATTTCATCATAAAACTCCTTAAGTATTTAAAATTAAAATGTATTTAACTACACCGGATGGTCATAATTTGAAATAAGTCTCACACAGAATTCACTTGTTCAAATAACTTTGAAGGCCAGTAGGGCAGAGCTCAGGTTGGATTCAAATTACAATTTTCTACAACACTTTAAAATGATAACAGATGACAATATCAGTAATGGATTGTTAACAAAAAGACAGACAAATAGACAGGTAGATAATATTTGTATTCAGCTAATTTACATTGGCTGTGATACAATCTACGGTGAGAACAATGTATACATTGTAAACATTGTGATCAAATCACAATGATCACATGATGATTGTGATCATTGTGTTGTGATCATGATCATGGTGATCATTGTGATCATTGATGTGATCAAATCACTATAGTGATTTGATTTACATGGTGTGTCCAGTGTGTCCACTTCCCATTCAATGGAGTAGTTAATTTTTCTTCGTTGCTTTCATCACGTCACCTTTTTGTTGTAAACTTAGGCCTTGCAATTTTTAAGTTGGTTTGTGAAAATTATACTACAGTAAACCTCTGCTCATGATATTTAACGTTTTTTCACATTGAAGGAGAGACACAATTCCCCAATAGTGGTGTGGTGTGTACTTGAGCAGTAAGAGCCTATGCTTGGGCCTTAATTCCCTTTCAAATGACACCACACCACAAAGATAATGTTTGTTTATAAATAACCACTTCTACCTGCAGTAGGTCTTACAAACATTTTCATTCAAAACATAACTAATTTAGTCTTACGAAAAAAAAACAGAGCAGCTCAACAAACCGAAATACAACGTTAATCAAGACACTGGATCAAAGAAACCTAACGCTATGTAAACAAGTTAAATGAACATAACAAATTCTAAACCATGTAATAATGTAACCATTCTATAAGTTTACCACGAAAGTTAACGAAACAAAAGTTTTGCAATCAAACGCATCATGACGATCTGACAATTCAAAGAAAAATGTAAACAAACACCGTGTGTAATCAACAATGATTTTAATGTGACTTGTATAACAATTTGACGATTTTTCAGTCTTCACTGCCCACCCTATTCAGTGTACTCAATAATTGATAATATAACGACTACGACATTAAGTATTAGTCTTTGGTTAAATATTTTAGTACATCTTATAATAAACTTAAACTTGCAACATTTGTTGCATTTATAGAGAAATTAACAAAGAGATGGTGAATAAAATTGTTGAGGAGGAAGTTTCAAAAAGGGAGATGATTATAAAGAGTGATGCGAAAAGAAATATGGTGAGGGCTCAAGAAAAACTAGACTTATTACATAGACATGTTAATACATATATGGAAGCTGTACGTTATCAAAGAGATGTTGTAAATAGCGAGAAAATAGAGCTCCAGGATTTAATTATAGCATTAAGGGAAGAGTATAGGCAACTGAAACCTATACTCATGGATATTAAGCAAGCTGTTGGAGAGCAGCTGTTCCAAAACGTGGTGGGGCTCAGATTTGGATAAACCTTCCTCAAATAATTCAGGAATGAAGATTTGATTAATTAAATAAACTGTATCAGGAAACTGACGACACATACTTTCTCCCTTCAAGACATTTAAAACCAGAAAACATATTAAGTGCAATAAAACAAATTAACAATTAATTATCACACAAATATACACCAAATGTTATCAAAATCGGTTAGTAAATAACAGAGATAATCGATTTTCGAATATTTGCCATAAGAATAACATTGGACAACGTACTGCGTTTACCGCCGAACTAAAATATCAATTATCTCCGCAACCAGTTGACGTAAACTAATGATTCAAAATACTAGATTATTTAGTTTTTCAAGTCAAATTTGATGGTTGCAAGTATATTTTCTTTAGAGATCACAGATTTTGTGAAATTTGAAAAATATGAATTTTTTAACACTTAAACCCCCACAACTTCTGAACCTGAATTTTTACAGACATGCGGGTGTTGTCATTTTGTTTGTCATCTTAAGCGCTAAAAACCATGAAATCTTTATCAAAATCGTTAGAGCCGTTTTTGATAAATTTGGATTTTTGTCATTTGGGTTTTTACGGGGTAAATACCCTTAAAAATCAAAAATTCCAAAAAATAAAAAATACGCCTGGAGATACCACGGCTTTATACCTACATGCCAAATTTCATGAAAGTCGAACCACTGGTGTCGTCTCTAGCTTTGTTTACATCCACACACAAACACATACACACTATCAAAGGTAAGAATAACAAATTATCATGTAAGACATTATACAAAATATTAAATTACACTATTTACAACGTAAAAGAACACATTTTTAATTTAATACATACTGTATTAGTGAAAAAAAACAGTAACTGGAGCTATGCAATCTGATTCGCTGTAGTACAGTGACAGCTGGAATCTGCTGCCTGTCTGTACTTCATGAGAAACACGGCGAAACAGCAAGTCGAGGGTGGTCTAAAAGATGGTCATCTAAGAGATGGTTCTAGAACATACATTTACTCTCTACTGAATTCAATTATATATACTAATTTTCAAAATTCGACATAATATAGATACATACATGCCTCAACTGTTGTATTAACACTTACAATAATTGGTACGAACACATATATCGCCTCTGGCAAAGCGTTCACCGTACAAAACGAAGCATCTTAGCGCTACTGAAACCTTTTATATTTATTATATGGTTTCTATACGTCTGTTATATACTTTTCTTTTGTGTCAACAGACTGCCGCCTTACACTACGGAGGTGGCCAAAACACAGATACCCGATCATCAATGCCTAAGAATCTCTGTATGACAGCCATGCCGCGTGACCCTATCTGGTAAGTGGACGATCATTTCGTATTAAAAAGTCCGTATGAGACAACCATCGCGGATGAGCGACAGATATACTGATATTCATATCAGTCGAGGCATCCTCGACGCTCGTGCTCGTGTATCAAACTGACTGGTCCAGTCGTACATGAACTTGTCACTTGAACTTGGCGTGACGCTAGACGGGAGGGTAGCTCTCGACTTCATCAGGGACAATGTCTCTATTGGGCGTCTGCCCGGACGGTGGAATCTCTTTTTGACAATTGACCAGGTGACGCACGAATTGAGAGAAGACCCAAACAATTTCGTCGTCTTGGCGCTGAAAACCCTGGCCTCAGAGATGGTGAAGAACCGCCTCATAAGAACGGACGAGGCAAAGTACAGTGGCAGAGACGCCCCAGAAATGAGATGGCGATGCTTTATTCAGGACGGCGACTTGATGACAATATCGCCATAATCAGTCATCACCATATAATTTATTTAAAATGTTTATTGAAGATGTCGATCACAATATTGTATTGGTTAAAGACGGAATAAATTACTACTCATTGACCATTCATATTCTTCATTGGTCTCTCCGTCTCTCCCTACCGCCGCCGTTACGTCTGGACCGTAAGGCGGTATTTAACGCGAAGGAGTTCAGTCGGCGTATAGCAGATTTGTCTATTCATATGCAAACATTATCTGCGGTAGCGTTTGGCAATCGGGTAGAATCACGAAACCGGTACTCGGGAAGATAGTTAAAATGATAAAACGTGAGATAGGCAAGACGTGTCTGCCCATCATACACGACCTCCACGCAAGGCATAATATCCTCGGCAAAAATACATATCTACATACAAGTGGGGTCTTTGAAAGGCTTGGTGGTACGCTACGCATGTGCATAGATTATGTCACCAGAACGGCATCAGACCTCAACAGGGTCCTCCTCTACGATTCGCCCTATGATCCTGATTACGTCCCAAGCTGTGATGAAGAAAACGATGACGACGACGACGATGATGAAGACTATACTGATGACGATGAAGGGTCGGATTTCGATCTGACCAAACTGACGAGCTTAAGCGTTTGGCCCATAATTGCGTCATCCAGTCCACCTTGCGTCCCAGATGTAGACAATGGACAGACAGGCAAAGAAGTAGACATGAAAGAGGAGGCAAAAAACTCAAAGACGAAAAAAAGAAAAAAGAGTCAGCGGAATAGAATAATAATAGAAGAGGAATGAGTAGAAGACGATGGCAACGAAGAAGTCTTTGATCCTTCGGACACGTTAACCGCCAAGTTGTGCAATTATTCTGCCGGGCTGAAGAATTACCGGGCCTTTTCTGACTGCAGAACCCGACTGCAGGGTATAAGAGGATATACGGGGGCAATTTCGCCAAACTCAGACAGAGGATTAGCCGGCCCGCCGAACACCGCAGAAACGTCTACTGTATAACGAAAGGCGAATGCAAACAGCCACTCATCAAGACAAACAACATAACATATCCGCCTAGAAGGAGATGTTCGTTCTGCTATGCGGAGACCAAAAGTGATCTTTACCTCCGTTTTTCTGATACCATCACAGACGATCACGGTAACGCCCTTCCTGCCGTCCTACCTGTGTGCCTCAGATGCCAGTTAGAGGTTGACAACATGCTCATTTGATGCGATTCGGTCCTCACTGAGAAACGCCTGGCGGACGCATTGGAGGTACTGCTAAAAAGAGGTACAACGGCCCCCTCTTGTGTTCTACATCAAAGTTCCCTATATAAAAGCATTCAAATATTAAATCCGTATTATGATTTGTTTAAATATAATATTAGTATTTTGATTTGGATTTTTGCAGACATTTGCCATCACTAAATAGTAAAAAAAAACAAGTTTCACGACGTTTCGGGATCTGGAATCTGACCCCGTCTTCAGGTGGAAGAAAACCTAATACATGAGAAGATTAGTAACACATAGCCAGGATAAGCTGGACAAAAATACATAAAACATGAACTGTAAAAGCAGTCACAAAAACACTACGCTGAAAAGAGAAACAAAACACAAAAAAAAACACAGAAATTACCTTCCAATCAACCTTGTTATGTTCTAGGTTTTCTTCCACCTGAAGACGGGATCACATTCCAGATCGTGAAACTTGTTTTATTTTACTAATTAGTGATGGAAAATGTCCGCAAAAATCCAAATCAAAATATAAAATCACCATCACCAACAATGAATTTCAAACAAATAAATAATATTAGTATTATTATATTAGAAAATATTTTAAAATATATATTTTAATAAAAAGTATAAGAAATACCAAGTTATTTGGTGATGCAGCAAGTCACTATAGCAAAGAGCAATAGCATGTGTAGCAGTGGCGATGGTTGGGTAGTTATAGGGCAACTGGTCGTGTTGATTAAATAGCTATGCTAACCGCACCCCACAACAAAACGCTTCCAACGTTTCCTTCGACCCAGTTTCATACCACCCATGGGATAGGGTCCCGGCACGTTCTTTTTTTAACCCAGAGCGTCCCCTGGAGGCCTCACCCCTGGGGAGGAAAAGTAACACTTATAACATTTACATACCATAAGTGTTGTTTTTACCAACCTGAAAAAGCAAAATATTCTATCGCTGATACCTATGGTCTGTTTTAACGAGTAAATACAAACATTATTGATATTTTATCAGCATGAATACAATTATTATTTTCAAAAATCATAAGTTTACCTTTGTCTTCCATTACTATTACAGTTTAGTCGATGAGTTAAGTATCGCATTTTTTTACCTTGTTCATTCATATAAGAATAAGCTAGAAACCGTAACAGAATACGGAACCGTAGAATTTTTATTTGATACAGTTTGAATAAAAGAGTGGTAATTATTATAGAATATAATGAAAAATTAACCTGTGGCATACATAAATTCACATACGTGGTTTTCAGTAATAAGTATTCATCAGATAATTAAAAAACTCTTTGAAACTTTTCGTAAATTTAATTTTTTTACAGGATGAAAAGTTATTACCATTTAATATCCTCCTTAAATTTACCTTCATCATGAATAACGTTGGAATCATGTTAATTGTGTTTAAAAATAAAATAATATCATTAAATGAATATTAAAACTATAATAAAACAACAACCAAACGGAAACAAGTGTCATCGACAGACAGTTCGACGCCATTTTGAAATCGACCACTGAATTGGAAACAAACCCGATTAAAATCCTATCATCTCCACTCCAGCTGAGTGCAGGTGATTGTTGTCTGATGACCGCGAACATCTGGTATAACTCCTGAAAAATGTTGAAATTTGGGTGTTTACAGTCAATAGCCGGTTTGAACTGGATTTCATGGAGCGACAGGACAAAAGGTAATTTAACAAATTTTCATTAATTTCAGGAATTAATGTCTTCCGTTCTTCCCCAAATACCCAAAAATACGGTTCAAAACAAGGTTTTTATAAATATCCACAATATGCAATCAGTGCTATATCAAAAATTAAAAAGGTTATGGTTTTATTTCATAAATTTAAGAAATTTACCTTAAAATGTAAGTGGTGTTCGGTTGTTTTGTTTTACTTATTAGCATAAAAACTCATACACATCTGCTGACTCTAAATTAATCCTAGGAAATATATTGACAGCATAATTGTGTATTAATATTTTTATTAGTTATTTATATATAATAAAAACCTTAAAGCTGCATCGCCTTACCCTTTTTTAGCCAACTATATCTTATTACTTAAAGGCCCTTTTGAGAGATATAGGGGCTGTTACATCCACTCGATTGCTTTGCTGAAAGGTGCAATTTATCCCCTTTGTTGAGGTTAGATATACTGGCTATGACAGCTTTATCGGTTCAGGGTCGTAATTTTAAGGCCGTTGCAATGTAAGCTCTTTCTGTGAAACCAAATACCAAAGTTAAGAAAACATTAAAATGAGGTAATTTGTTTTGATATGAGTTTCATAAAAAAAGTAGAACATATATGAAGATCAAGCATAATATTGAAATTAAAAGAAAGGGAAGTTCTTTTGAATGTCTATTATTTTGTACTACTTAGTATTGGGTTCAGAATTTCAGAATCTGTCAACTCATTATTTTATTTCTCGAAGTTTTTCCATGGAAAAGTTTTCAGTCCTTTATGTATGATATTTGATAATTTACCTTTTGTTAATAATTTTAATATTATCATCCATTATCAATGAACCTGTTGACCCTGATTAATTTATAGGAGGCACAGTCTGCAGTAAATGTTTTATGTTTGTGTATAATTTGAACCATCAGTGCTTGAACCAAAGTGTATGGGGATGTTAAATCATATGCCTTAGTGTCAACCAAATTGGGGAGGGAGAGGAAAACCCTCCTTACCTCTTAACCTACAAAATATCAGTTTAATAATAATACAATTCACTCGCATTTAAGTAAATCAACTAAACTTTATTATTCCATCTGAACATTTTTATGCAAAATTTAGCAACAAATCTCTTATCCCAAATCATACTCGGGCTACACCTCAACATTCTGTACATGAGACTCATGTGTAACCAAGTTTCAAAGCTAATTTAAACTTGAGTGACTATATCACATTGAAACTTATTAAGTTTATTACATCAATGTTACCTGATTATCAAGATTCAAAGTTCTCAAGAGGTTGGGTGTGTATTGAAAAAACCGTTATAAATGCATACCACGTTACATTTGTGGAATAAAAATAAGCATATACCGGATGTCTTTAAAAAATTGAGCCAATAACTAACGTCTTAACAATAAATCTAAAAACAAAATTTCAATGGAGGACTCCTTCCCTTTTAACTTTATACTGATTTTCGGGGTGGTTTCGATGAAAATATAGCCGCTATTTTCCAAAATGGTAGGCCCTTTTTTATGGAGCGCCCTGTATTCGATTTTGTTTTTGGATTCTACATGTTAATTTAAAAGCTTTTTATTTTATATATTTTTCGCATTTTCGGAGTAGTAAAGATGTTAAATTTGAATTTTTCCCAATAATATACAGGGTGTCCTGAAATTATGGTAAAATATTTTAGTATGTGATTGCTGAGGTAAAAATAAGAAAAAAAGTTCATATAAACATAGGGCCTAAAGTGTTTCATTTTCCGTCTGTGCGTCAGTTTGTGTTTTTTTTACATGTTTAATTATATCTCACGAACCTCTTGACGTATAAACTTCAAACTTCGTACATGGATGGTCATTATTAAGAACTATTTTTGCAAGAAGTATCAAATTTTTACTTTGTACAATTTCAAAATGGCGACTGTTTTTTGTTTTAAAAGCTAAATATCTTAAAAACCGTAAATTTCAGAAAAATTATACATGAGACAAAAAAGTTGCGACATTTAATCCCATTAACGCTGATATTACAATTATGACGATCGGACCACTACTAAAGGAGTAATCGTAAATTTTCTGAATTAAAACATGCAAATTTTGGATAAAAAATAGCACTTTCTAAATTAGTTACTCTGCTTTGGAATTTTAATTATAAAAACAGCTGATTAAAAAAAAACAGCTGTTTGTTTTTGTTACAAATTTTAACAATTTAATTGTTAGCAAATTACAGGAAGTAATGGAATGCAATGAGTTGCATGAGTATTCAAGTTTTTTAAACCGTTCAAACCGTAAACCGTTAAACTCTGTTTTTTGTGTTTAGCGTTTAACGTAAATGGAAGGTAATGTACATGCTTATTCATACTCTGAATTAGCAGATATGCATTTAATGTATGGATTGGGGCGCTGCAATAGTACTGCAGCAAAGCGTCTTTATCAACAGCATTTTCCCAACAGAATTTGTCCGAGTGCAAGGTTTTTTGCCACCATTCACCAACGCCTGTCTGAAACAGGTTCTTTGAAATCTAAAGAGCACAGCAATGCAGGTAGACCCCGATCTACTAGGTCTGTTGAATTTGAAGAATTAGTGCGTAATGAAATCGCGGAAAATCCTGAGAAGAGCACAAGAGAGTTGGCGCTACAGCTTAATTCTAACAAATCTATTATATGGAGGATACTACATGAGCAACAATTGTATACTTTCCACATCCAGCAAGTCCAGACTCTAATGCCAAATGACCATGCTCCTTGTGTTGTAATTTGTGAATGGTTTGAGCAAAAATGTCGAGATCCAAACTTTTTATCGAAGGTTTTATTTACCGACGAGGCTCGCTTCACAAGAACGGCTATTATCAACTATCATAACCAACACATCTGGGCAGACGAGAATCCTCATGCAATCCAACCTAATCGCCCACAACATCAGTTCTCCGTGAACATTTGGGTAGGAATCGTAGCTGATCATCTTTTTATTTTCGAGCTTCCTTCTAGGCTTAATGGAATAACCTACTTAAAATTTTTGATAGAGGAGCTTCCTACATTACTTGAGGATGTGCCTCCTCAGTTGCGCCAGAAGATGTGGTTTATGCACGATGGGGCACCACCACACTTTAGCGTTCCTGTTCGTGCTCACTTGGATGCTCGCTATCCAGATCAATGGATAGGTCGGGGTGGACCATGGCCAGCAAGGTCGCCGGACTTAAATCCTTTGGAATTTTATCTTTGGGGACATTTAAAGGCCTTAGTATACAATTCTCCGATCGATACCGTTGATGAACTGCGATTAAGGATTTCTAATGGAATAGAACGTATCAAGCAGACTCCTGGAATTTTCGAACGGGTCCGACAATCGTTCGGAAGACGACTGGACGCATGCATTGAAGAAACGGAGGTCATTTTGAACATCATCTTTAGATTTCTGCTATAATTTTAGTGTCATTCCAGTGCAATTATTTTCCAATGAGCTGTTTATTAATTTTTCTTATAAAGGTTTACTGTGTACCTAATGTAGCTGTAACCGTACCTGTGTAGTAAAGCGTCTATTTTATTAAACTTGGTTTTACAATTACTGTCATAATTCTTTTCATTACTTACTGTAATTTGCTAACAATTAAATTGTTAAAATTTCTAACAGAAACAAACAGCTGTTTTTTTAAATCAGCTGTTTTTCCAATCAGCTGTTTTATAATTAAAATTCCAAAGCTGAGTAACTAATTTAGAAAGTGCTATTTTTTATCAAAAATTTGCATGTTTTAATTCAGAAAATTTACGATTTCTCCGTTATAAGTGGTCCGATCGTCATAATCTTAATATCAGCGTTAATGGGATTAAATGTCGCAACTTTTTTGTCTCATGTACAATTTTTCTAAAATTTACGGTTTTTAAGATATTTAGCTTTTAAATTGAAAAACAGTCGCCATTTTGAAATGGTACAAAGTAGAAATTTGATACTTCTTAAAAAAATAGTTCTTAATAATGACCATCCATGTACGAAGTTTGAAGTTTATACGTCAAGAGGTTCGTGAGATACAATTAAACATGTAAAAAACACAAACTGACGCACAGACGGAAAACGAAGAACTTTAAGCCCTATGTTTATATGAACTTTTTTCTTATTTTTACCTCAGCATTCACATACTAAAATATTTTACCATAATTTCGGGACACCCTGTATAATAAACAGGCTAACATTGAAAGCATTCATCTCGATGCCGTATGTATATATTATGAAGCACATTTAAACTGTAAAGATCCTTATCTTCTTAACCGTTGGTCTAAGGAAGAAATACAAATTTACAAGTTTCTTAAATAAACCTACAGAATCTATACATGACAAAATTATATTTAATGAAAAATTAGATTTAGTTAAAAAGTAAGCTTTATATACTAAAAAGTTCACTTATGGTGTGACACCCTTTAATGCGAAGTCGAATATTTGGTAATAGATAAAAACCCTAAATATCAATATATTTTTACTTTAAATGAATATTTTTCGTAAAATAGAATGCCAGTGATACCTGCAGTGCAGAATAGCACATGTTGGCAGTCAGCGGAAACAGTTTATTGTTTGCATTCTCAAAAGGTCTTTTCCTCCCTAAATAGAATACTTATTTTACTTTAACAAATTCATCTGATAATTATGTAAAAATATTCTTGAAATAGTTAAAAATGTATAATGATAAAACATAGGTTAAGAAACCAATTTCTTAATTTTAAATATTTCAAATAAATTAGCTTATTAAAATATTGAAATTTATTAATCAAGATTGAATTGATTCAGAAATACAAAAAGTGAGTTACTTTAATTAAAACTAATGTTATATCCATGTTCATTAGGCCATGAAAAAAAAACACATAGAGCACTTTTGGGCTTTATTTAAATGTAAAGCTCATACATAAAAAACACCATTTTTGTGCAATTTACGTAGATTTCCTAAATTATTTTCCCCCTAGATATACTTAATATCCTCACATGTATAAATTAAATCCCTTGAACATCCGGTGTGTAGGCAGGTCTGCTGCGACGTGGGTATTATGTTCGTACAGCCGACGGGGGCCTCGTAAAGTTTTTCAAAACCGACACGACGCAGGTACGCGTGTGCCCGCATATATCACCTAAACTGCTCTAAATGACGCCGCACTGCGCAAACCGAGTTTTATGACGTGAAAACACCCCAAAGAGTTGGGCTTTTGACATTTTAAAGATAAGTAGATTTTGTCAAATTCATTCAAACAAGTCTAGTACTCGACTTCGAGTTAAGTTCTGATACACCTCTATTGGAATTTTGTTTCCTAAATGAAATTAAACATAAATGTATTTATAAATCAACATAAAAAAAACTTTTATGTTTAATGATTTTGTTCTGATTTGTACATTCCCTTTGAATTTTAAACTCTATCGGTATCAGAATCCGCTTAATCGTTTTATTATCATTTTTAGGGAATACCCCTGTTCTATTTTTAATCCTAGCGAAAGTTAATCAGTCTAAAACAACGGATATATTACCGACATCTTCTTATAACTTGATCTATTCAGAAACTTAAATTATTGGTTCACATGTGCATATGAAAAAAATTTAAATGTATTGTAATTAAAGTTGGTCCACAATAAAATTACACGGGACTTTAAAAAACACGTCACGTAAAATAAAAAATCTAATTGGTTAGTTTAACAAAAAATTATGTAGATATACCTTAAAATTAGTTTGTAAGACATCACCGACTAAAAAAGCTCGTAGGCCAGCGTATATGTTACATATTCTATAGATGTTTTTGTTTTAAGAAATTCTAATTACTCAGGGTTACTCTTTTTCTTCTACATTATAAAGTACTAGATGTTTCCCGTGGCTTCGCCCACGTTCAAAATGGTAGTAAAATATTTCCGGAATAATATAATATAATATGAAAGCTGTACTCTATAATTTAAAAACTGTACTTGTTGAAGATTGTTTATATGTGCTTGTAAATATTCTCAATGATTTGGTAAAGAAATAATTTGGATTTGTTAAAATAAAGCAGCTGGTAGTTAGTTTAACAAACATATACGTTGTTACAACTGACTTAAATAATAAGACAAAAAACGTACTCGCAAACGTTTACATTTATAATAGTGGTAAGATTAATTTTCATTAAAATATTTTTCATTTATTATTCATCAATTTTTAATAAGGTAATATTTATTCCTCAACGTCCTGATATACAGGAGACTACGCAGAATGTCTGTTTTCTCAACATTTAAGTAAGGGTTTAACAGCAAACAAGTTTTTTTCTGTGAAATGTGAAACGTGTATGCGTTCAAAGAAAATTTAATTTTTATTTAAAATCGAGGCATTTAATTTGATTTAGGAAAATAAACTGAAACTTAAGTTGTTCTTGCTCATACATAAACCAATAACGCCAGATTTGAAAATTTGGGAGGTGTCAGGAATATATTGGTTTGAGTTTGCATTGGTTTACTTTTTTCAGCCACCTTGAACTGTAAGAAAATGTATATTTCATCCATTAATACATTAAGTAATCTAGATTTGACTCCAGCGAATTCGGACACAAAAAGTATTTTTTCAAGGGTCTCGTATGATAATGAAGAAAACATAAAAGATAAATAAAAATGCCGATCAAAACAAGTAGTAAAACGGAAATAATCTAATATCAGAGTAAAAATATAATGCTGTTTTAAAATTACCGTACTAAAACTATAATTTTTGTAGGAGTGGGCTGCCGGAGTTTATTGATTCTTCAGTTGTTAAATTCAAGAGTATATTAATGTTTTAAATTGAATGTTTGAAGCAACTGCCAGTTAAGCAAGAAACGCTCAAATATACAAATCATGTAACAAAATATCTATGATCCTATAATAAGAGTAATTATTAATTAGTTTTATAAACGTCAATACAAATTTTATTACGTATACGAATCTTTGTGTTAAGTAGGTTACTCTTAAAGAAATATTATTGGAAAGAATACGTTTGCAATAAAATATGAAGATTATTTTTATAAACCTCAAAATACCTCAAAGAAAACCAAAATACTTCATTATTAAGTCAAAAATTACGTGGCGAAGCACTTCATCAAGTGCAATATAAGTATTTTAATTTATTTTTATAATTTTCTAAATTTTTTTTTACTCTAGTATATTTATGTACAGTATATAGTTATAGCATTTCAGAGTAAGGTAATTACGTTTTACTCTAGATTAATATTGAAGTTTTAAGAAAAAATATTTTAAGTCAGAGATAAAGCCACCGGTGTGCCTGGCGTTGCTGCTATGACAAACGTGAACACCAGACGAAAGTAAGTGTTCTGGTTTCTTGCCAAAAGGAATTTTCCTGCCTCAACAAATTTGTTTACCTTTTTTACTTTGACGAATGCTTTTGGCTGAATCTGTGTTCTTTGTTTGACGGATAGTATTCCGTTGTTTGCTGAGACCTAAGTTAAACTCATTTAAATTGAAACAAAACGAATCGTTGCGAAGGATAGAGGATGCATAAAATGGTAGTATACAAATAAATCTTATGAGTACAATAATCTAATTCTTATATTTCGTCTGGTTAAAGTAAACTATACATCATATTATGATCGACTGCAGCCCACGAAGCAAAGCCCCTAAGATAATGATTTTTTCTTATAGTAATATCATAACCTCAGCAAAGAAATATTTAATTGTTTTTCTAAATAATTTCCAAATAGTTGTTTTTTATTTTCTAAGAATGACAAATAAAATGAAAAAGTAAATAAAATTAAACAAATGAAATTAATATTAAATTCTTCATTATATGGAGAAAAAGTTGTACGTTTTGGTATGCAATCGTATTTTACAATTGAGAGGAATTCACGCGTGTAAAATACGCAAGATATTGCGTATATAAAATCTATCTCCTCCTCAAAATTTGTTTGAAATTGATTTATTTTTATTTTTATATAGGCTGTGACTTTGAAAAGTCCATTTAGACCTCTCAAATATTCCGTTGGAGTGGTGATGATGGAGTTTTAATTGTGTTTGTTTTTAATCTCGCACTGTATAGCGGTTCAGTTGCAATCACTTCACACGTCTCTGCCGTTCAGTATCGTTATCAGGGCTGATATTTCATTGGTGAGCACTTCGGATTGCTTTTTGTCAAAATGTTACAAGACTAAATTTATTAGTGCCTAAAACATCTTAAACAAATAGTTTGTGCAAACTAATATTTGAAGATTCAGAGGAGCAATTACACCCTAAGTATAAATGGCTAAACTTTAGAATCCGTGTCCACTGTTCAAATCAATGTTTAAAATCACTATTTTCCGATTTGATATAACTAATAAAAGTTTTTCCAAAACATACGTTTCATTGGTTTTATTAATGCATAATTTACTGTAGGGGACAGCAGTATTGGATATGATATATTTGGCGGTGTAATCAACGTGGATGTAAAACGGCAAAATCACTGAGAAAATGTACATTATTCGAAAATTCCAAAATGTTATTGAGTAAAGCAAACTTAAATGTGGAGCCATAAACATACTCAATTGCTTTAGGCCTAGAATTAGTAAAGCATGTCACTGACAGAAACTGACAATGACTCAAATGTAAGATGGCTTACAAGAAATAAGTTTTAAGTTCATCATATTAGTTAAAAGTATATACATAGCAATATGTTAATAATGTTAGAATACAACTTAATGAGTTTTATTCACATAGTTTGACTTTTTAGGTTTGATCATGCTAGTTAAAAGTATAGTTGGGTTATGATATGCTGCTAACGTTTACATATAGTTTTAACCGGAATGGCAAGGTCGGAAAGAAGAAAAGGTAGCCTGCGTATCGAATTCCAACCTCAATAATCATGCAGATAAATATTAATAATTGACATTATCCTTTCAATTACTCTATCGAATTTTCATCGTGATTAACGTAATCACGATTGTAAATATCGAAAAACGTCGTTTTAAAACATCGATTTAACGGTGGAGACGGATTCTAAAGTAAGAGCTCGACCACGCGTTGAAACAGTAGGGAAATTGTAAAAACACTTCCGAGCAAATACAAAAACTACTGAGACGGCTAAGCTTAAATTTTACACAAAGTTAAATTATGTACCCGGTAAATACATAGGCCTTTTCACGATCTTAGGATCCCCTCAAGATATGCCTATATTTTACTTTTACATGATTTATGGATACAAACAACAACATAGTAAAATATTTTTGGATGCCAAAGTTAGATAGTTAAATAGCAGCAGGGAGAAGGAACGATCGTACAGTTATGCCTTTGAAACATTATGAAGAATGGGCACAGTATCTAGTATTAAAACATTCCCTTTAAAATTATAAAGGAAGTAAGGGGAAAAGAACGTATACGAGTTTGATAAGCGATTGCAATTTTAGTGTAGCTTGAAGGTACG
This sequence comes from Flexamia atlantica, assembly GCA_035578135.1. NCBI lineage: Eukaryota > Metazoa > Arthropoda > Insecta > Hemiptera > Cicadellidae > Flexamia > Flexamia atlantica. Next base: position 25,778,320 of record JAQJVK010000008.1, on the reverse strand, counting down.
TTAATAATTGAAATGGCTTGGAAATGCTATATTATCATCTAAAGGTATCTTTTAGCACGAATGTATCTTTTAACACGATTTATTTTGAAGTGTTGAAAAGTTAGGATTTATTATTATTTGATTTTATAATAATAAAAGTTAGGATTTATCCGCTAAAATTACTTCTGAAGAAAACCATACAAAGTGAGAGCATTGTGAAGTGTCAGCGATTCGGCTGGATTGCGACTCGACATTGAACATTGTCGAATGACTTGGATTGAATCGATTCCAAGAATCAGTCTATAGCAGTCCGATTCACACCAAGTCTCTCTGTAATTGTAATACTTGCAACTGGCGCGACGCCGACGTTTGAAATAATTTTGTGTTCTATTTAGAATCTGAGTCTCAGAGTATAATTAATAAATCCTAATAGTTTAGTAGTATCCTAATAGTTTAAATATGGCATAACAGGTTGTTATATAATAATTTATTAACACCTGTGTATTATGGATTTTAATTACAGAGAACCTTATTGTTTAAGTTTTTTTTAGTTAATGTGCAACTACATGATTCTAACTTCAACGAATCAAGTAAAAAAAAAATCGTCTCAGTTGTAAGTTTTAGTTATACGTTGAAGTATAAAGGTTTAATAAAGTTACAAGGCCTAACTTGCTTGACAACTTGGAAACTTGACATTCAGATAACACAGTCTTGAAAACTTAATAAGCCTCATATTTGATATAGTCACTCAAGTTTAAATTAGCTTTGAAACATGTTTGCAAGAGTTCCATGTACCTATGTTGTGTCCCAAGTTTGTAGTCTAGTGTCCTGTGTTGGTATAAACCCTGTATAATAATTACAAATGGGAACAAGGAAATTGACCAAATCTCATAGCTTTGATACTCTTAAATAGAAATATGACAATTTTTTAAATAATTACTTTGTTTCCTAGACTTTTAATGATACTCAGACTTATTTATTGTAATTTTATTGTCTGAACGTTGATACTTATAGCCATTCCCACGTGATTTAATTGTAATACTGTCTAAAACATAGATTAATTTTTAAAGTAACACTCTTCAGGCAAAGATCTCAAAATAAATCATCCTTTATCGACAAAACCATCATAGCCAGTATATCTATCCTTAACAAAAGGCATAAATTGCACCTTTCAGCAAGGCAATCGAGTGAACCCTACAGCCAAGAGGACAAAAACGCTCTGTATACAATGATTTAGACGCCAAGAACTGGTTAAGGCGTCTATTTAAATATACTAAAGTTTGTGTTGTTAATTAAATTTCCAGTAATACTTATGTATTCATTTTAATATTAAAATAGAATTCGCAAGTTATATGATAATATCTCCTCTAATTACACTATTTTAGCCACAATAAGAAGAAACATTCAAGTTTTCAGATTAGGCTGATACTCTTAAAGATTATACAAATTATGCCTTTTTTGAAGGTACTTTTTTATGAGAAAGGTATGTAAAGAGTGCCTTTCTTGTACAAAAAATGATGTAGTATGTACAAGATACTTACGAATTAATTTTTGTAATATTTCTACTATAATTCAAATACCTCAAAGAACCGAAGGCATTACTTGAGGATGCCGAGGTAATTATTGTAAAGCACTGGGCATCAAGAGGGAAGTTTTTCCGGCCAAGTTTCTAAGTCTCACTCTCCAACTTAGGCTTCCGCTTGCTCGGGACCTCTCGCAATGCCGCAGCTTCTCTCTCGGATACAGTCCGAGTCACACGTTTTGGCCCAGGCCGTCCGCTAAAATTAATCTGCCAGCTTCACTAAGTGCTAAAACTAACATTACCCTTAAAGATAAACTAGGCCAAGCTAGTTGACTCGGGCTACAAACCTTTATTAGAGTGTAAGGAGTTTCTGGATCATCCAGTTGGTCATCGATCTATAAAAACCGCAAAGCAAGATGCGTTTACAAAAACGATATGTGATCCTCAACAAAAGGATACATTAAAGTGCTTAGAAAGATAAAACTCAGGAATGAACAGTTCGATCGTGGAGAGAATGTTTAACCAACACTTGAAAAGTCTTATCCCTACATTTGTTTGGTATCTACAGTTTACAGTCGGCTGCACTACTCTCAAAAGTATGTGACAGTTTACCGTTTTTTTAACAGTTTGCTTAGTTACTGTATCCATTGTGATAAACCAAAAATTCTATGACATTCCTGAATATTACATACATTGTGTTGGCTACACATCATTATGTTAGTATTAATCTGATTAGTTTTAATATTAAGATAATGATGTGTAGCCAACATAATTTAGATAATATTGAAGAAACCGTGAAAATAAACATACAAACAAGAACCTACCTCAATCATGAAATCTAACATTTTTAACTAGGCTCTATGATACTTTAAATACTATTGATAACTATTGGTTAAAACTAATAAATCTGATCGGTGGCCATCAAGGCCACTATTTTGATTGTTTATACGTGTGTGACGTAATGTTAAAATCATTTGGGGGATTTTGTTCATTTGCTAATTGTTTACGATCGAAATCATATCAATATACAAAGGCTGATGGGGCAACATCGACCTAGGTCGACATAGATTTTTACAAAGCTTTAGGATGGCTGGTAAAGTGACTTAACCTGTCTACTAGCTTATCGCGTATAACAGAAAGGAAAGTGAAAGTACAGTGATATTAAAAGGTTTACAAATAATTAAAGAACGGCTCACAATCAGTTATTTTTGAAATTTTCTAATGACTAAAGTATTTTTATCACGTTTGTTCGTTGATATAGGTATATGAAAGGTACTACCTTTTTTAACGAATTGGTATTCGACTTAGTTAAACATTTCTATTATCAATTTGTTTCACCAAATAAAAAATATTCAATAATGAATCTAAGGATCTGAACTTGACTAGAACTTCGTATTGATAATTTTTCTAGTTTGACAGCGTACCATGAGAATTTCATGAAATCCAGCAGCTTCAATGTAATATTTTCACCTTTTTAAGTTTTTTTACGTCTGTGGCAAGAAAACTGAAAGTCAACGTAAAGACATAAGTAAAAACATAAAAAATTGCTCTAAATTTAAGTTTGGTCCGTTAGTACTTCAGCCTGGACACATTGCAGGTATAAATCTAGTTTAAGGGGCCTGCGTCGTAGCACACTATGGGATGATGGAGAGGCGGGTGCAACATTGTCAAGGCGTGTACTTTACGGTGCTCTCCGACACGACGTCAGTTACCGGCCAGACTGTGATGAAGCGTTTTAGACTAAATAAGTTGACTATGTGTGCTAGCGCATAGTGTCACCAATCATCTAGTGTTATTTAAATTAATATTAAAGTAACATGGTTTTAATGTACAGGAAATATATAAAATCGTTAAAACCTGTTGGCGCAATATACACAACTATAAAGGTAATACCATTGACTTTAGTACAAAGAAAATTATTGACGAGAATATGTAGACAGAGTAATAGCTCCTAACCTTCGATTTTGCATGTACATTAACTTTAACGACTATCACACTGGGCCATATGCCACTTTAGATGAATTCATTAGGGAAGTCAAATGGTTATGTAAAAAATCGCCACCATCATATTAACACAAATGTATCAGCTGACACCTATACATGTTTAATTCGAAAATGAAATGCTAGTTTGCCGAAATACTTCAGACGTTGGACTTTTTTAAGTACAGATCGCCATAACAATCTAGAATAGCATTTTAATAAGAGGAGGACAAAATCAAATGATTATTTATCGATAGTTCTAAATGGGTCAATAGCTATAACATTTTATGAGAGCAAGGTCAAACCGGAAGTCAATGTCTCGAGGTAGCGTCGTTAATTGCCGGAAGTCAAGTAGTTTGCTTTGCACACAGGTCTACGAAACGACCAACAAACTTGCATTATACTTTACTTTCGAGTCTGAAAAAACTTTTATCTTAACTTTGTCGGCCACCATTCTTGGGAAAGGTATTAATTCATACATTAACGGAACAAGTATTAATTTGTGAACATTTTGATTTTTTCGAACTAAAGCCTTAAGCCTAATTAAGCTCGACGTTGTAACGCATATTTAATCTTAAGAGGACTATTCTCAAATTCGTTGCAGCATAATTTCGTTCAACTACAACGAATATCTCAGACGTAATTTCTGATACTGTACCTCAGGAAGAGTGGATACATATTCTCTGTATGGTTGAAAAATATTTAATTGGATTCCTTTTTTTGTTTTCTTCCCGTACAAATTAATTCAATAATTCTTCCAAACTTCTTTTATAAATGACGCTTACGTCAGGTAATTTGTTATTACTTCAAGGTCGAATTTATTTACATAAAAGTTTATTTATATTTTTAAGTACAGATCGCCATAAAAATCTAGAATAGCATTTTAATAAGAGGAGGATAACACTATCAAACAATGCGTTATTAGCCTATTTAATGCGATTCAAATAGTTTATGTAATTTAAGATTAAATGGTTCTCTTAATAGGACTTAATTTAGCATAATGTTAATTGCTATAAAAACTACAGGAAGTCAATGTGAAAGAACATCAACTTACCCTTTACCTTATATCAAATTTCTTCTTTTGGGAGTTATTCACATTTCTCTTTACCGTTTTAATCTTTTGTGACTCTAAGAGAAATAGAACAAACAAGGCTCTTTGATGTTAAACATATCAGTTCGTAGCCATTTTCGGACCAAACGTATAATAAGCTTGACCCAGCGAGCTCACAAGAGTGGCTTGATCCAAGAGGGCGCTAGGGTTGTGTTGATAAATTATTGGTCACGTATGTCGTGCAAAGAACCTTACCGTACATTTCTGTGTTTATGAATAATAATTTCCCTACTTCATGGTATATGTGTGTATTCATAGCATGGATGCCATCTTGACTTTTCTTCAAAATAGTGCAATTATAGTGGCCTAGTATATAAATAAAAACATCTTACAACACGAAAAATATTAATATTTATTATATTTTTAATGCTTATTTATTATATTACTGTATTTACATAAAATATGATAAATATACAAACGAGTTTGTTTGATTTCAGTGAGTAAGAATATGTTTAAATACATTTTATACTGTTCACGTTTCCTATTTTGTAAAACATGGAGACCGATAGTAAAATAACTGAAACTTTACTGTTCAAAAACGTCGAATCTAAAACATCGACATTATTGAATCCTTTATGTTTAACCTTTCGAAAGTTTCATAATGTCCTTTCTACTAATGCTCCAGACTGCAATAGTAAATACGACCCTCTTCGAGTCTTTTTGTTTACATTTGGTAACCAACATGGCATTTTATAAGGCAAATGATAATTTGTTTGATTTCATATAATTATTTTACCCTAGCAAATTATGACGTGATTGTACAAAAATATTAACGTAAAAGATGTTTTATCGTATTGAAAATATAATTTTCCCCTTATTACGATAGTGCCACTCATATGATATTTTCGTTATGATAAAATTATTAAAAAACAGAAAAGCCATCGTTATCAAGAAAATATTTTCTGTTACATGATAATGGGATATTATGAGCTGAATTCATCTTAAGCATAATCGAAAATAGAAACAACTGATTGTCTGTAAAAACTGATTGTTTAACAATTGTGATTTTATAGACAAGCCATAATCTTGATTCATTTTAATTTTACAGCAGATATGGTTGTGAGTGTTTTTTTTTTAACTTTCTCTATTTGTTAACAGTCAATCAGCTGTTTAATCATATGTTACTTATTTTAATTTTTTATAATCAATCTAGAGCATCATGATCCATTACAAAATAAACTTTTCTCCTCATGATATAACTAGATACATGATAAAAAATGTACATGGGGAACAGCTGTTTTAGTATACATCATATTGATTAGAAAGAGCTGATTAACAGTAAATTTCTATTTTATATTCTAAACAAATCAGTTAAAAAAATCACGAGGCTGATGGTTTTTATTAGCTCTTCGAAACCAATATGCCGTTGATTAAATCATAACCATCATAACCTAACGATATTTTTGTAACCATCATAACCTAATAACATTTAATATCAAATATTTGTATTGATTACGAAGGAAGTTTATAAGAAAATTATCAAATAAGCTGAGTTTTTGAAATAGAAGAAAAACATGTTTATAAAACATTGTATATGTTAGTGTTTGAAATTGTAATGTTGATATTTTTTTACAAAATGACAAACTTATTTAGATCGCTTTTAGCCTATATTAAGTACTCATAATTTACGTAAAACCCCACGAAATTTCGTCCTCAAATTTGTATTTTTATCCAAAACTAGTTGAGCGAATTAAGGGCAATTCCAGTTTTGGGGCAAACATTAATTGAAATCTCTTTGATTGCCTATCACCATTCTATCTGTCTGATTATTATGCATAACACTGCTACTTTAAGTTACAGTTTATGAGATCCAACAGTATGCATAAAAAACATACCGTATAGAAAATATTGCCTCGAACTTTCAAACATTCATCACATGCACATTCGACTTGTTAATTATGACAGACGATGTGTCTTCCAAACGCCGATGATGCTGAGCAATTACGTGTCATTAATTAAACTTGTTGGCGTTCGACCAATCTACGCCACTTGAATCCGAGATCTAGTAGTTGTTACTTTCAATTATGCAATTTTTTGATATTAAAATTTACCAGGCGTTTTCTTGAAAACTTAACGCCCACGACTTTTTTGCAAAATATTTCAACTTGTAGAAACGGCCGGTCTTGTCATGAATCATAGCTGGATGTTTCTTGTGAGTACTTGACTTTAGTCGAAAATATATATTTATGTACGAGTGTATATTTTACTTTCCATGGTTTTATTGCTTTTGATATCCGCTCAGTATCCTCAATTTATGTTAACCCAATATATACGCCTACTATCGGCGTACTACGCCTACATAACGTGATGTACAGTATTTTCACAAAGACTCTTCGTTGAAAAATTAAAGTGAAATAAATATACTAAATTCAACATAAATAATTCTGTTACTTCACTTGGAGCAGGTTAAAAGTTTGAAATAAATTAATATTTTAAACTACTGAAATTAATATTTTAAACCACTTTTGCTTAAAACTTTAAATCTATTCTTTAATCTATTGAGATTAGTATCTAAGTCTGACACTTTTTCAACTGTGTTAATTTTTGTTCTTATTTTACTTTTCCGTTTATAATGTAGAAAACCTCTGAATATAATGCTACAATCGGGTTTAAAGAACAAATTTATTTAAAGGTATTAACTATCTCTGCAGAATTTGGTGTTATACGTGTGATTGGGAAGCAAACACAAAAAATAATCAATAATAAAGTGAATTTACCTTATCCATAAATGCTTTTCAAAATACACCATGTATGTAGCCAAATTAATCTGTATATTGTTAGATTGTGGTAAGTCAAAATATTTTGATTAGGATTTTTGCGGACATTTGCCATCACTGATTAGTAAAAAACAAGTTTCACGATGTTTCGGGATCTGGAATCTGATCCCGTCTTCAGGTGGAAGAAAACCTAGAACATAACAAGATTAGTAACACATAGCCAGGAAAACCTGGACAAAAACACAGCTAAAACAGAGAACTGTAAAAGCAGTCACGAAAACAATAAGCTGGAAAAAGCTTAATCAATATCCTAATCAATCCTAATCAAAAAAAAATCCTAATCAATATATAAAATCACCATCACTAACAATGAATTTCAAACAAAGAAAAGTCAAAATAATCTATAAAATTTTGCCTCAGTCACTATAATTAAAAGCTGTCACACTGTTAAGACGGGTAAAAATTACCCAAAATGGAGTATGCTGGACAGCACTTTTCACAACCACAGACTAAACAATGCTCAGTATGTAGTGCTTGCCTGCATAACTCCAGTTTTGATACGTTCTACCCATTTTCGCAGTGTGATAACTTTTTACTTAATTGATTGAGACGACGTTTCTATTGAATAATCTGGCTTGCCACAATGTGATACGTTGATTGGCTGCTTAAATGCAGATTTGATCGGAGGAACAAATGACATTTTATTTTAAGTAGCAGTGTTTGTTTTCAATAGTAGTAGTGATGGATAAGTTGATTTTTATTTTACTATTTACGTATTCCAATGCACAATTTGAGATTGTTATTTTCTTTATGAAACTATGAAATATATTGACTAATAGGATATATAATACAGATATATTTGAATGGGTTTGATTACGAATGCCATTTAAGATAGATTTTTGAATAAGTAAGTGAGAGATGTTTTATTTTAATAATATACTTGTTAAAAGGTTTCGTTTGTCCTGACGTTAGCAGCAATCGTGGATTCAAATCCCCAAGAAGACTTACAGCAACAGGTGTGTATAAACTTTTTTTAAATAGATATTCATTCACCGTAATCCTATATCTGAAAGATTTCTCCAGGCAACGAATGCTCAAAAATATTTTTGTAGAGAAATGCATGGAACACAATTTTTTACTTCGTAACACTGTTTGGACTAGTTAGGAGATAAACATATCTTTAAGTCCCCGCCCGTAGACATTGAGCGGGGGGGGGACGACTAGTTTAGAAGGAACTATTTTTAGATTTTTACTAAGTTTCTTGAAAACTTTAATTTTTAATATTTCATATTAATTGGAAAATGAAATAAAATTCCCTGCAAAAAAGTAGGCTAAATTATATGTTTATTTTGGTCCAACCATTTACGAGATAAAAACTAATTTTATCGGTGTCCTTAATATCCTTACTTAACAATTATTCCTTCTATAAGAAATACATATTGATTTGTGTTTAAAATGAATGATCAACAGAGAAACCCATTCTCTCCTAAAGAAAAACAAACAACATTCATGAAGTCTTGACAATATCACCCGTGATTTTACACTTCAGTGATAAATGTTGGTCCTAAATAAAGGTTTGGGCGAATAAAGCTCAGAAAAATTATTGTAACTACATATTCGTAATAATTCCTTAAGGGATAACTTTGTTATGATATCACCGAAACCTTTACTTTGGATCAATATTTATAATAGTGCATCATCATAGATAATAGATAAATTTCATCTTACTGTTTTATCCAAAATCTGGATTTGGGAAAACTTCAAAGGTAAAGTTTTAATTTTACGATTCTAAAGATCAGTTCGTTAAAAAATAATATAAAAAGATACGTGTACCCTTATCCTAACAAATTTGTGAACGCAGAAAATATGGACGAATAAACCTTATGATTATAATATCTATATAAATATTACATCATAATAACTTTTGTAATGGACCCAACCTGTACAGATCAGAACCAATTATAGAAATGTGGGTGTCGCTGAAAAGAGATCAGCATCGTTTCTTTCTAAAGTCAAACTTATAGGAAGAACGCTGGACGAATTTATACTTTTTTAAGTGTCCATAAAATTTAATGTAGGAATATAATAAATTTCAAATGAAACAGCTTTTTTTAAAATTTGTTATTGGTGAGTGTTGTTTATTTATTGGTAAATCAGTACAGCGTTGATCACAAGACGAGTACTAGCCGTTTGTAAGGCCAATGATGCTACAATGATCATCAGTCTTAAACAAGAAACGGTTAACGAACAAAATATACTTTGTTAAAATAGGGCCTGCTTGTAAGTTCTAGTTTTTGATTGTATTTTTGTCACTACGCTGTACATGAAACATCTTCAAATAAACAACGCTAAATATTTTAGATTCATGCATGTCGGTTCTTGAAAAATTTGATATTTTTAGGCAACGGAATGTAAGAGAGATGCAGGCCATACAGACCATCCTGCCGACAATTCTGATCAAGCTACTTCACATGACGATGAATCTGAAAAAGAAAATCGTGAACAAGAGTAAGAAATAGTTTTTTTGATACACGATTGTGAAATAACCTGCTTTTGTTATGTGTTTATATACCTTCAAAAATTCATCTTTACATTGTTTACGACGCAAAAATAATGTTTACTCTGCAAACATATTTTTTCCTTTCTTGGGGGGTTTTCTCAAGTAAACAAACAAGCCGTTGTTTCATCAGCCGTAAAGCAAAAAATATCGTTCAAAACACGATTGAAAGTGGTCTACATATTGACAACCATAATTTGAAGTCCTCGGAAAATCTCGATCTTCAAACACATGGTCTCGAATATGTAATGACCCTCTTTCCACTCTAGTTTTGCCCGTCGCAATGGGCCAATCAGTCCGTTTGGCGGTCTAAAGACAGTGAGGTACTATAGTGCCTCACTACACTAAGCTCACGAGTGCGGAGTTGAGACGATGCAACCTCGGATTACCCGCAAAGCACCCCCGTAACGATAGAATGGCTGCTGGCTAGCGCCTTCAGATCTCAGTCCCACACTTGTGAGCTCACTACTTTACCGTATCGGCAATTGTCACATAGGCTAGGATGGAACATTGAACAGGAGTCGCCCGTCGCTAGGATCGAACCACTGATGTTTGACAAAGTTTCAGTATTGGTATATGGCAACTGTATGTGCATATATAAAAGCTCCACTCCTTTTCTGTCCTAAAATGGGCTGAGGACCCCGGATAACTCTAAAATATTGTGCTGATTCTTATAACTCTAAAATACTCTGGTGAATTCTTACCACGTTCAATAACGCGCCTAGTGTTTTCATGTAGGTCACCTAGTTCATCACCATGAAATTAATGATGCTTTCAAACAAAAACTGCCGTTATACAGTAATAAGAACCGGGCTTGGAATGTGTGAATTGAAATTCTTAGTTGCAGTTCACACGAAGCCTCAAGAAATAAAACATAAGCCGTGTATAAACATTTAAAAATATTGCCGTAAGAACAAAATGAGAAGTCAGCACGAAGTTTTGCACTGTGCGAAAAAGTAAAACCATTTTAGGCTTTCTTATTTACGGAGCTGTGTCATTCATATATAAGATGCTGAAAATGAATGTTAACCTGATGTACCGTGCTGACTAACCACCACTTGAAAATGGCACAACAGCGCCGAAACCTGGTTGTGCGAAACTTCATAACCAAGCAGAACTTAAGACAATAGGTGTATTAAAACCATTATACTTTAGTCAAAACAGTTCAGAGGCATTCCAAAATGAATAAGTTATAACAATTTTTCCAAATTTATGTAGCAAAACATGAAGTTGCAATAAAGTAAATTGTATTCAGCAAGTTATGTATATAGTTAAAATGAAATAAATTCCATCCCAATGGAGCAATTGAAAATGGGTTTTTCTTAATTTTTTATGTGAAAGATAATAGAGCCAAAATGGGAGAATATTAGACCCCTAACCTCTTATCCCAACCCCATTCCAATGAGCCAAACGGGCTGGTTTTCGAACTCGTCTCGAACTCGTCTGAACGTAATTTTACACATCCGTGTAAAATTTTAAAGTTAGACCATTTTGAAGATGGTTGGTGGCACACACAATAATGTAAACATTTTGAAGAACTGTGTTTTTTACATCTGGGGGCCAAACAAGACCATGGTTTCGGGCTTAAGGGAAATCTGCTAAAAATAAGTAAAGAATGAATGTAAAAACCGCAAAAAGTACCACCAAGTTTGGAACCTTATTGATAAGAACGTAATGAATTTCCAACTGGCATTCATACGCACAAGTAAGACATAAGTATTGAGACGTGAAGTATAAATGCGTCTACAGTTATATTTTGATTACTTCCTATTAATAATTTGGTTTAATCGGTCTGAAGACGTCCCATGACTTTATTTATATCATTAGTATAAATAAATTCTTTTGTGTTAAAACTGTAAGTATTTAAATGTTGCTAACCTAACGTTAAAAAACATTTTGTTTAGGCAAAAAAAAGCTCTATACTCAGTTCCACGTTCACCTTTCAGTACTGTTCATATGGGAGATAGCTATTCTATTACCTTTGCTGAGTGTATTTTTTTACTAAATCCTATCATGTGATGACAAAATCATTAGCTGATTATTATTTAATATGGGTAGTACAACCTTATTTGTCATTTGAAACACATGGCCTATGAAAATTCCATGCTGAAAGGTGAAAGTGGAATTGAGTATAGAAGATTTGAAGAGTACATATTTACTGTGGCAGATAAATGTTTAATTATCACGGTTATTTCAGGATGGAGGAATGCAAAAGCCTCTTGTTGATTTTTGCGTACAGATATCTGAATTGGATATCAGGAGCCGACGCCCTTGAAGACTCTGAAGCCAAGAAGAACGCGAGAGATACGTGGCTAGCCGAAAATGCTTTGTGAGTAAAGTAATAGTTATTTGTGTGTTGATGGAGATAATCATAACATTATCTCAGGAATAAAAAATGTAACAACATTAATTTTATAATTTAGCCTAAAAATACTGAAAGGTCCTAGTTAATCCGTTATTGAAAATGATATTGGGTTTCTGTTGTCATCTGCATATAAGATATATCACTGCCACTTGAGGGTTTTGAACGCATAACCTTCACCGCAACGTGCACTCGACAAGATACCTGTCGGCCACTTTGTCTCATAAGAATATGACGTATAAAAGTCATATAAATGGCACTAAATAGCGCTAAGGGTACTCTAGACTGAACATCTAAATCTATTAAGGGTTGTAAAACTATATTACTTACTGTAAAATCCGTCATCAGCTCAAAATGTATGATTTAACATGTTCAGCCCATGTTTCGGCGCGAAAGCAACATCCTCAGCTGGGCACAAGGAGTAAAGCTAATGACACCAGATGGCTTCGTCTTTCAATTAAACACACAGAACGAACAGTACACTAAAAACGAGAATATATATTATGATTTTTACTCAAAAACATAATTTATCTTCGTTTATATTCTATGTTTCAATTACCAGTTTCCAATTAAACCATCTGGTACAGTTAATTTCACTCCTTGTGCCTAGCTGAAGATGTTGCTCTAGCACCGAAACATGTACTGAGCATGTTAAATCATACATTTTGAGTGTTGACGGATTTTATAGTAAGTGATATAGCCTTACATTGATCGCGGCTAAAAACATGGATGTACCGGTAAAGTATTGTTTTAAAATATACAGGAAATTGTATGACAAAAACGAATGTATTGACCAAAACACGAGGAAACCCAATTCCCCTCAAACATTTCTCAGACACATTTGAGGACGGATCACTCGTGTGCTAGAGGAGAATGGTAGCAATAATAATTATTTTTACAAATTCCCATCAGCCAGTCAAATCTACTAACATTTTTAATTTTTAAGACCCCGTTTCCAGTAGAATTGTTATACTCTGACTGGAATGACTATGCAGAAAGCAGACGCCTGTCAAAAAGAGGGAAAGAATCCCAGAAAGAGAAAGAGATGGACCCCCATGTAAAATATTAAAGGTATTATTTATATTCCACTAATATTTTTTTATATTTTTCCAGTTGGACCAACACACCACAGGGCCATTATTATTTCCAGGTGAAAGGTGAATGGTATGATTTGCCTCATTGGATTGAACGCGTTAAAGTTAAAAAAAGTGATGAATATATTGCCAAGCTTAAGAAAAGATTCTTAGATGAAGAGGAAGAGGAGCTGAAGAAACATGGAGATGGTGTGATGTCCAAATGGATCAAAAAAGTGATTAACGTACTAAGACGAGTCTTTGGATCTTTTCCTCTTCCCTTTAGGGGACAATAATAAATTACATTCCTACCCTCACGTTCGAATTGTATTTTCATTATCCGTCTTCGAATTATATCGTTTTTAAGTTGTTGATGTCAAATCCTAACGGTAGTGGATACGGAGGAGGGGAAAAATAAGCCGAAACAATTTAATAATTTGGCAAAGACATATTGGGTTTGTATACTTGCAAGAAAAGATTCTTTAATTTGCATAATCAAAGTTGTCAGTGGTATTAAAAAAGTTCTTTTTTAAACGTATTCAGATACAATATAATATATTGTGTGTGAATACGTTTTAAAAACCCCTCTGATAAATATAGGCATATCCTATATGTATATTTTTAACAATGATTTTATAATTATAACGTAAATTCAAGCTATGTTTTTGTTTGGCAAAAGAATGATTCTTTTGGCCTATGAATGGTTGAAGATTAGAATATTAAGAAAAAAATTAAACACATATTGATTAAAAATTGCCTTAGATATATTACTGAAATGTTATTTCTACATAATAGAGGCTTAAAGAAAAATCTTCAACACTAATTGAAGTCCTTTGTGATATAGTATTCTTATACTGTAATTTATATTGCAACCCAGAAAAATATCAAGGTGCAAACCATCAATTGTAATTTAAAGATCATAAGGAGTATTACAAGTGGGAGCCTATTTAACAATATAGTTGAATTCATCATTGTAAGTATGTATTCTGTGTATCCGTCAGGTAATACAAGAAAAAAAATTGAAATTTGAATTTCTTACGGTTAGTTGCCTGGTCGTCTAATGATAAAAAAGGCATTTCTATTTTGTTTTTATGTTAATCATAAATTTTAATTTAATGGATTAAGACTGTACTTTAAGAACTTCCTTACAGTGTTTAGGTATATGAGCCCATAGTAAATATTTGCTTGAGACCATTAAATTGAATTTATACGTTAAACGTAGAAAAATGTAATCGCTAAGTAGAGGTCTTAAGACTCGGCTTTATTACATTTCAGTTATACAACAAGAAACATCATTAAAGAGTGAAAATGTGATGCAGTATTAGTGATTATTAGTTTGTACTACAAGCGAGTAGTTCCAAATATGTTTGGATTGCTCTAACCCAACGGAAGATTTAGTAATTTAATCAAACAGAACGGTTTATATTGTGCTAAGTACAATCGAAACATTATTTTATGAAATTTTATATAGAATTATGGTAAACAATACTACACAGACTGTTATTCATGAGGAGTTTTACTATGTTTTTACTAACAAACTTCTATTACAAAGATCAATTTGGAAAATTCATTGAATTTTTTTTTTATTGTTAAGAAACTTTAAAGTGATGAAATTGAATTGAACCCATATATATTATTGATATTTTCTTAAGTTGGATTAATACTCATGATGCCTTTCAGCAGGAAAGCCCCTTTTACACAGGAGCGCCTAAGAAAACGATAGGTCTGCCTTCTACTAATCCCATTCTTCAGTTAAAAGCCCTCGGGGAGCAAACTGAGCAAAAAATATTCGTACAAAAAGGAGTGAGATCATAAGATTTATCGTGGAAATTAAATTCAAAAGAAAACCTTGTAATAAACAGAAGCTTTTGAGCAGCGCGTGATCACTCTAGCCTGTAGTAAATGTTGTTTTCTAACTTCAAAACGTGGATACAAGTAACTTAGTAATCATATAATATATTTTGTCAACAAGAAATATTTGTTTGGAAACAAGCCAACACAATACGGCGGGACTATTACAACCACCAGACAAGCATTTATTGCCAAAGTCCCAATCGTAGACTGAGAACAACTTTTGTCCCTGACTTTGCTTCCTGGCATGGATGTCAAGCTGGGATGGTCGAGACAACATACGTTCTCTATTCCTACATCAAAGTAACCTGATTTATTGGTTGAATATAATAGGACGTGTTCAACGTTTTATTAAAATGTTAGATTGATAAATAAGCCCCAGCATTTCTGGCAAGCAAATCTACCCTTTGGGATATTCTGCAGATTACGGATTAAGGGGATTTGCAGGAAATTGTTTGACATGGTAAGTCAGAGATGTAATATGGTATTTCAAATCCCGGTTAGTGGTAAAATCCCCATTTGGCTGGCGGATAATAACATTAAGATATAATATTAGCATCGTCAAATAAGGAACACCTATACACCACACTACTTGTTTCTAATAAATTATAACATTTGTCATAATATAAAATTATTCTATTTATTTATGTTTTCTCATATAAATTTCTATAAAGAAATATTGATGGCATTAAGTGAGACCTTGATTAATTATTTTAACGTCCTCTTCCTCCCGAATGATTTACTGTTATGTTTTCAAGTCAAATAGAAATGAATGAGAAGGAGATAAACTGATTATTTTGAGCGATAACAAAAAAATTCCATTCTCACTTGTAAATGTGAATTTAACGAATCGGTCTCATAATTTTAAAATGAGGTTCTATTATAATGTAATTATTTCAATAATATTTGCCATAATATATTTATATGATTTTTGAAAAGTGTATGGTTATGAACACGATAAAACTTATTTCATTTGAACCTTTTCTTTAAAGGATCACCTTTAAAGCGTGTCTTACGGTAGACAATTGTTTTAACCAAAGGTGAGTGTATATTGGTAAGATATAAAGGACAATTATTTTACATGTATACATTTTGTACTTTTAACTGTATTTTATGAAAAGAATTGCATTTTAAAAAATCACCAGTTTTAAATGCCTAATTTAAAATTAATCGTAAAAATCCTTTTATGCACAGCCTTAATTTTAACACCCATTTAAAAACCGTTATATATATGTTTCAGTCATGAAGATCTGAGCCATCCTCAAATTACTCATGCTCGATGATATTCTCGCTGTGGAAATAAGGATAATAAGTAACATTATCTGCTTAATAGTGGCGAATAAATTGAAATGGACGTAAGTGGGTAACGTTATATATTTATTGTATACCGGTTTACCTTGTTTACCTTTAGTATGATAAACTGTTTTTTTGTTTTTTTTTTAGTTTAATGTAATAGGTGCTTATGTTTTTGCAGTCTCAAACAAAATACATAAACCACGAGATTTATATAAGGAAATTAAAAAAATAAAACAATGGTCAGAAAAGACGTTGTGGTTTAAATTATTAAGTGGATAAAAATAAAGGCAAAATTAAATTTGTGTTTTCTTTTTACATATGTAAGATTGTTATGAAGGGCCTAGTTAAAAAACATAAATCAAAATAATATAGGAGAGCACTTGGCTTAGCAAGAAGTATTACTCTGAATAACTTTATGGAGAGCTTTTGGTTTTAAATTACTATGAATCGTTTTTCTGAATAAACTTACTTTTATTAAAATGCTAAAGCCCTTACATGAAATAAATGTCCTTCGAATTGAGTGTCCTTTTCAAAGTTTTCTAATAGTTCGTTTTGAAATATCAACTGATTGTTTGTTTGGTTATTGTTAATAAATTGAAGAACGAAAAGTAATAATATAACTGTTATTCATAAAGGAATTAATCTAATAAAGTTTGATTCATACTACATCTAAAGGAATTTTTCTTTACTTCTTTATAATCATATCATTTAACAAAAGTACTCCCTTGTAGATTCCAAATTAATTTATGACAAAATAAAGAAAAAAACAAATATCACAGTTGTGTGTTGGCATTATAACATTCACCCAGAAACCTGTTTTTAACAACAAAGTGTTTCCTTTAACATATGGTAGCAAACAACGGATTTCTATACATTTCGACCATTCAAAAATAACATTAAAATTACATTAAAAACTCAAACAGTATATAAAATTGGAATTTAGCATATAAACTATTATTTGTACTTTCAAAACCGAGTAAAGTGATTGTAAATATTTCTAAGAGATAGGACCTGTATAGCCTTTATAAAACAGATATCAATAATGCCAAAAAGCTAAAAATGAATTAAAACAGACACTTGGTGATAAGCATATCCAATGTTTCACTTTCACTATCACTGTACCTTTACGAAATTGCCCATGGTGGCCAGTAGGCCCATTCCCGCACTTAATTTTCATAAACTTAAAACATATTTATACTTGGGTCTTCTGCGGTGGACTGACTTTGTCTCCAGTCCTCCTCATGGCTCCCCTAATCCACGCAGCCCCTGGGTCCACCTCTCATTGGTAGGCCTAGGTGATTGGTGATCATTGGATAGGAGGAAGGTGACTGGTGATGATCAGGGGGAGGTCTCAAAGATTCAAAGATTTATTCGACCACTCGGTACAAGTACAATAGGCCACGTCCTTAACCTAATTACAAGATAATAGAATGAAAAACTCTTGACTAACAAAAGCAGTCAATGCAAAAGGTCCATGCTTCAAGACATGCAGCAAACCAGTCCAAGGCAAATGAATAAATAAATAAAAAAGGGCTCAAAAAACCAAAACAAAAAAATAAAAAAAATTCTGAAAGCAAACCAGCATGCTCGTACCTCAGAAACAGCCCTAGTTCAATTTAAAACAATATTCAGTCAGCCTATATCGCACGTAAGTGTCCAAATTCGCATTCCTGTAAGCTATAGAAGCAGCCAAGTCTTCACCCTCCTCTCAAACTGATTACTGGGCAACACTTGCATAGGCATGGCATTATAAAACCTAACACCTTCAACAGGAAAACAGTTGAGCGACTCAGTTAACCTTACACGCCCACGATGAAAGTTACAGCTGATCTTACTTTTGCTCTTTGAACTGTCAAATTGTAGTACTTACTGCTGTTTATATTTCGATATTTGAACGATAACATTCCTCTAAAATGTAAATATTGGAACTAAGGATGTTCACAAGGCATAGCCTGAGGGGATCTTAAGGAAGTGATAGGCCGATATGTTGCATGAGTTCTAAATCTACCTTTGAGTGAAATTTTAATCCATTCGGGTTAGTAGATTTTTGCGAGATCTAGTCGAAATCATTCATCATACATCCAATCTTTCTCATTTATAATATTACTTGAATTACACATTCTTATGACATCACTCACACCTTTATTTTGGACCAATCATTGTAACTAAGGCGTCTAACTAATATAATTTTGTTGATATTTCGTTACAGTTCATTTTACTTTAGATGAATAGGCTTTGTCCCGTTGGGCATTATTTTATTTTTCACGTAAATTCACTTGTACCGGGATTTCATATGTAAGAAATATTTGTTAAGATATTTATAAAATTAGTGGTTAACCTGTAAATAGTTGAACGAAATTGAACATATTATTTACTTTTAATGTATCAAGTTTAATTTAATTTAAGTTTTTAATTTAATATAGTTTACTAAAAGTTGATAGTTTTTAAGCTATTTAAGAAAAAACCTAAAAATTGTATCTAAAACCCAAGTTGGCGGCCACTCCCGACCGACCACCCACCAATGGGACTTTTAGGTATGTCAATATATACACACCTAAGAGGACCCTTTAAAGCAATATCCCGAAATATAAGATTTTTCCCTATTATTGGCAATTTTTGGTTTTAAAATGACTGGGCTGTTTATTCTATCGGTATTGTCATTTTGCGTTAATGTTGCCTGATATTAACCATACATTGTTTGTCTCTTATAAATAAGTGAGTTGGTGGTGCAGTTGAAAGCGCACTGGGCTTCGGGACTAACATAGCGATATCTTACGTTCGAATGTACACGTAGACGCAATCCTCTAGCAGTAATATTCACCCTTGTGCTGTAAAGGCACACTACTTTGCTCGATTGATTATGTCCACGGATTGACAACACCTAAGGCTTATGTGAGGCAAGTTCAGGGTAAAAAACCATTACCCTCTTAACCTAAATTCCGACGTTTAAACTGTCATATCCTGTCCAGGACACGACGGAAGGAAATGAGAAAGACCTATCCTTCCTAAATGCCGAGGAGGTGCTCCACACACTGGTTACCCGCGCCGGCTGGGGAGCCCAGGAGCCCAAAGGAACCCTCAAGCCGCTCGCACACCCCGTCAAGAACGTATTGTGCGCCGTCAACACAGGAGTGGACGTCTGCTTCACAAAGGAGGACTGCATACAGCGCATGCGCCAGCTGCAGAAACTCCACATGGACAAAGGGATGCCTGACATACACTACAAGTACGTGAATTCAACTACAGCAATTTTTTTAGGTGGATTAAATTTGGCTATTTAAAAAAATAACTCTTTTTGTAATTCTGTGGTTCAGGCTAATAATAACTCTTTTTTATATAAATTATTACACATTTGAAAATAAAATACTGTACGTGAGATGTCGTCCGTCGGGCTGAATTGTTCTTCGTCTTCGCAAAGCGCTTTAGGTGTCTCACAATTTTCAACTGCTACTACTTCTGACGAGACGCCAATTGCGCTCCTACAAAGGAAAGAACAATGGAACCCGTCGGACCATATCTCCCCTTCGAACATGTTACATTATGCTGCATAATATCTAACAGTATAAATATAATGCAAGGTGGGACGTATTTATAAACTACAAGCAGATCAAACCAGTTTACCCGGGGGAAAAGAAAAGAAAATTTCCCCCTCTGAAATTCAGCATTTAATTTCCTTCACTTTAATTTAAAATTGAAACTTTGATGTACTGTATGGTGTAAGCTTAAGAGAATTTTGTAAAACATAACCTCCCTTTGTGCTCCCTGTGTTCCCTTTGTATTTAGGACCCAAAAGGAGCACACATGACAAATTTCTGCTCTTGTAGGTCTTATTATTTTAGAGCCTTGCTGTCAGTTAGAAAGCCCTCTTTATATTACTATAGACTGCCGGAATGACACATTTCCCCAATTATCATACTGTTATCAGTTTCACAATAGGTGGAGATGGCAACATTTACGAGGGGAGGGGGTGGGATTTCCAGCCTGAGCCGTTCAAGGAAAACCCAGAATTCGACGAGAAAAGCATCTGCATCGGCTATATAGGGGATGTTAACGGTGAGTAGTAACATCTACAAGGGGAGGGGGTGGGATGTCCAGCCTGAGCCGTTCAAGGAAAACCCGGAATTCGACGAGAAGAGCATCTGCATCGGCTATTTAGGGGATGTCAACGGTGAGTAGTAACATCTACAAGGGGAGGGGGTGGGATGTGTAGTCTGAGCCGTTCAAGGAAAACCCCGACTTGGACGAGAAGAGCATCTGCATCGGATACATAGGGGATGTCAACGGTGAGTAGTAACTTGTACGAGGGGAAGGGCTGGGATTTCCAGCCTGGGCCGTTCAAGGAAAACCCCGACTTCAAAGAGAAGAGCATCTGCATCGGCTACATAAGGAATGTCAACGAACCTGGAAGTGACTTAGTGGCAAGTTCAAAGAAAGGGTGTAATTGCTAGAAATAATCTCTTTTTTGAGCTTGTAAAAACTAGGTGCGTTTTACGTGATTGTGAATTCCAATGGCGGGTATTTTCATGTTATTTGTTTAAAAAGACTTTTGTTTGAACTTTTAAACGATTGCATTTTTTTATGGAGAAAGGAATGCCCATAGCTTGCCACAGGATTATCTTCAGGATGTTGAGTATATGCAGTAAAGAGCACGTACAAGAAAAACTAGTCACACATGTTTTCTATAAAGTTCTCATAATTGTTTTTGGTTTGCTCAAAATCATTTATTAGTTATCTTTCAAGCCTAAAAACAAATTTTCAACAAACTGACGATTTGTGTTTGATTTATTTTTCTGTAAGCTGATCCTCATACTGTAATGAGACTTCCTATGATGACTTACCTATTCGAAAAAGTAAGAGTAACTTATGACAAAAATAATATGAAAAAGGTTTTTTATTCATTCGAAGTACTGGGTGCTCACATGGTCTAAACTACCCACATCCAAGTGCCAAGGTATATTTGGCTACTCACGCCAAAGCCACCTATCTGTGGTTGCCCTCTGCCAGTTGAGGTGTGGCAGAACAGCTTTGGATGAAAATTTTACTATTGTAAATAATGTAGTATTTCATTCTAATACTAGTTAGGGTATTTATTTTCATTACAAATATTTCCTCTCCAAAACCGATTTTGAAAGTAATATTTACAAATAAAACGGTCCAACCACTCTCTACCCTTAGGGATTTTCGCTCACTTTCTATTTGATTTTAGATGAAATACACTACTGATGGAATACATGTGGGGTCGAGAAAATGTTAATTCCCCGAAGTAAAATTTGACTTAAACTTTATCTTCATGGTCTTTAAAATTTACAAACAATGCAAACCTGATCACAAAACTTGGATCGGATTGGAAGTTTCATGTTATCAAATATTGTATTTTGTAGACTATTAAAAACAGCGATTTCTTTGACCAACTGTAGCATTTCTATGGGTCAATTTTTTTCAATCGGGTTAGCACTGTCCTTTTAAACACTATATTCTTTTAAACACTATTAAAATTATACTGAATAAGGTATGCTTGACTTTAAAATTTAAAAACTTAAGAAGTTGAACATCCCCGGCCAAGAAAACTATCCGCAATGTTTGAGTGGACATGTTACTACGCCAAATACATAACTGCAAATATTTATTACAATTTCCTCAGAATTTCAAGAGATTCCTGATATATTCCAGATTTTTTTCCAAAGCAGGAAAATAATTTAAGTTTTTTTATTTTATCACAATGATTTAATAGGATCCTTAAAAACTCCCATTAAATTGATTTATTTTTTCAGATTTTGATACATCGAACCCCTTCGCTAGCTTTATTGATATCATCTACTTGGCACAATACGGCACTGAAAATGGGTACATAGAGGAAGAGTACTTTATGGCCGAGGACAAACAGACATTTTAAGGCTAGATGTGTTCATTTTAATTTTATATTTTAAAAGCTTTAACTGATATTATAATTTTACTAAAAGTAGATGAACAATGTTTACTCAAAATACAGTTATTAACATGAAATTGTTGTCACTTACTCAAGTGAAAAAAAGGATTACAAGTGGTTTATGTATGATAAAATTAATCTTTTGCCGTTGATTATGTTTAATATTCGTTATTTATCGTGTCTTCCCTTACTACTAATACTAGAAAAACTGTAAGTGACATAAATGTTACAAATAACGTCAAAAAGATTGTAAATAAATTCCTAGTGATATGGTTTACTTCTTAAATGTCATATCACTCTTGCATTACCTGTATAGTATATTACGTTACTTGGCCGGAAAGTACTGTTTTGCCTGGACGAGCATGATAGTTCCCGCGCGAGCGAAAGCGAGTGCGGGATTGTCATGTGAGTACGGTAAAACTTTCCGGCCGTGTAACGAACGATACTTTTCATCATACTACTCAGAAAAAACATTCTTTCTATCATAACGTAGTCGTAGACCTTGCATAAAACGATATGTTTCTCAATTCTTCAAACCTAACCTTTAACAAACAGAATAAACAGTTGCTACTGCTTTCAGTGCTGCCACTACATTCCTCTAAAAAGTAACCAATAAACAAGCATTAAACGTCTGATTGCTGCAAATCAGCTGATTGTGTATTTCCGTTTTTCTGGCCAAGGCCGGTAAGAGTTTTGAAGGCCTAGGACGCCTATGGGTAACTTTAAAGCCAGCAAAAAGGAACTGAAAACATATGTTTCTGTGTCAGTATGATGAAAAGTAAATTTTAAAACTACTAGACATTTCTAATGATAAATGATTGTTTATTATAAACAATTGATATTTTAACGAAATTTGTTTGCGTAAGTCCTTTACTGTCTCTATTCTTGTCCTTGTACAAATTATTAATTGGATGTATACAGGGTTGGGCAAAAGTCTGGAATATATAAAATAACTTTTATATTATTTTGCAGAAAGTAATGAAACTTTACAGTTGTGTATCTAGTACAAATAGGAATATTTTGGCGTATTTTCTCGTTTTTTCGCACGATGAGGCGACGGCCCACGCTGGGAGTCTTGAAATTCTTAAATGTAAGCATACCTCAAGTTACACGTCGTTTTAAAGGTCTTAATTAGTAGAGCGCAAACCGCGCCTCAAAAGGTTGATCTAATCAGAAGTTACAGCTCCTCAAAGATTTTAATGTTGGACATTAAACTCAAGGCTCAAGTCAGGGAAAAAAGTCTAATTACTAATAAAGCACTCGGAACGATGTAGTTTGGTTTTAGATACATTTATTTCTCATTAATAAGGATAATTTGACGTATTAAAAAAATAACCATAACCAGTGGACGACCCGTGATGGAAGTCCAAAAATTCTTAAGGGTAAGCATACCTCGAGTTATACCTCATTTTAAAGGTCTTAATTAGTAGATCATAACTGCGAAAACCGCGCCTCAAAAGGTTGATCCAATCAGAAGTTACAGCTCCCCAAAGATTTTAATGTTGGCCATTAAACTCAAGGCTAAAATCAAATCTAAAATTAAAATCTTTGAGGAGGAACATACATAGCTTCTGATTGGATCAACCTTTTGAGGCGCGGTTTGCGCTGTTGTGATCTACTAATTAGGACCTTTAAAATGAGGTGTAACTCGAGGTATGCTTACATTTAAGAATTTCAAGACTTCCAGCGTGGGCCGTCCCCTCATCGTGCGAAAAGCTGAGAAAATACGCCAAAATATTCCTATTTCTACTAGATACACAACTGTGAAGTTTCATCACTTTCTGCAAAATAATATAAAAGTTATTTTATATATTCCAGACTTTTGCCCAACCCTGTATAAAAACGTCTTACAACACTTAAAAATATATTTACACTTACACCGTATTTACATACAAGATGTCAAATATACAAAAATTGTAGAAAATGGCGATCGATTTCGATTGGTCACACCAATCATCATCAGGCCCAATGAGAGACTCGATGGTGTGACCAATCGAAATCGATCGCCATTTTCTACCATTTCTGTATATTTACCATCTTGTATGTAAATACAGTATAAGTGTACATTTATTTTTAAGTGTTGTAAGACGTTTTTTACATACATTCAGTGAATACAACAACACGTATCATGATAATCAAGAAATTATTTAAATTACTAATGTATATTAACATCAGATTTCTTAATGTAATTTGTTTATATACGTTCTTTACCGTCTCTATTCTCATATCTGTGTACTTTACTATTAAGATATTCATGTAGAATTTGATAAAATAATAGTTTTCTATGGTTAAAACAATTATTGTGACTTTATTCTTTTTAATGTTATAATTTTGTTGAGAAGACATTTCCAATTAATTATCATAAAACTGAAGGAGTTCCAAGCTAGCCAAGTTTCAACTTCAACTCTAAAACCGTATCACCAGTAAAATAAAATAAATTAAAAATTATGATAGTGTTCCTTTCAAATTTGAATTTTCATTTTTTGTACAATTTTTTACGTGCCCTAAAGGTATGATGGAATTGTGCAAATTTTCTGGAAAATACAACTCTTTCGAAAATACTATTATTGTGTCCTTATATTTTTCCTGCGATGCCCATAAGCTGAGAAAAAAAATCTTTAACCTCATGATTACATATTAATATCTATATTTAAAAATTGGATGTTGGTGTATATGTATATAGCTTATGGACTCGAAAACTGTTGAACCGTCTGCCAACTTGCCTTTTGGACCGTATATGAAACTTGCTACATATATGTAACATTCCACATGAGGCACATGTAAAAAAATATGTAAAAAGCAAGAAACGTTGTAAAATTTCGAACCAGCTATCAGGAATATAACATAATATAAATCACTGACTAGAGATACTTGAAGGACTTCATTTTTGTAATAGCTGTTATTTAAAAAGGTACAAAAAGTATGCAGGTACTGTATGCTACAGTAAACTATTAATATTAACTTCAGCACTTTCAAAAATTGCCGGGACGGTTTTTGTTCAATATAAGCCCTAAATACGTAAGACACAATTTTTTTTAATTGCTGGAGCGGCATTGTAATTTGGTTGACCAAGGTAGACCCTAAACTTAAGATAACGATTTTACAGTGAATACAATTTCAAGCCATGTTCTATGTCTATATTTAGACGTAAACCTTCATGAAGCAAAACAAATAATACGCAGATCTGTTGCGACGGGGGTACATAATACAGTCCTACATAAGGACTGGACAGCCGTCACAAGCAAACGGCCCTTGCAAGAGGGAGTACCGCCGGTATTGGTCATGAGCCTACCCAGCGCAGCAACTCCCTTTCGGGCTTTTTCAGTGGGGCGCTGGATATGGTCACATTTTTATAATAGACAGGCCATTTAGGCAGGAATAGAATACCACCGTTGCAGCTGACCTGCGAACAAAGCAAATGTCTAAAAACATTTCTATGTTTTATGAAAGTACATTTGACATGTTTAAAGACATATTTTACAACAAGAGTATGATTGGAAAAGCAAAACTATATTATTGAGGGGTTTCAATGTTTGTTGTAATTTAATCGTGAGCGAAGCCACGGGTTCTGCTAATACTGTACGTACAAGACTAAAAATGGGATGGGTGAGTTGATAGAGTTGTTACTAATAAAACAGCTGAATAACGTGTCATGTTTATTAGTTTCTACCCCATTAACAAATGGCAGCTGGGTCCAGACTTAAATATTTTTGACGTTTTTCGCTGAATTTTGCATAGTACCGATTTGGCGACCTTTGCTGGTGGGTAATTTAATACGGCAACACATGGAATAAAGTCATAACAAAGGTTAAATTAATCTAATTTAGAAATGCACTGACCAATACAAATATTTGTCCACTTAAATACACTTGAATTAATTGAACTGGCTTCTAAGTAGTGATAGATTAGTGTGTTAAAAAGTTAAAATTTTCATCTACTGTAACTTCAGCTTTCAGCTTATCTTCCTATAAGTGCTGATAACCTTTTTTTTAAAGTTGATATTTATCATTTTAAATAATCCAGTGTCTTCTAAATACTTAAAGTGAAATGCATTCGTGTTACTGTTGCAAGCGTAGTTCTAAAATCTATTTTTGTGTTAATCAAACATAAATGGATTTCAGTACCTTGATGCCAGAAGGAATGCCAATGCCAGAAGGTAATGTTTTCACAGGAAAACAAGCAAATGAAATATTATTATGTCAGCGCCAGTCCGAAAGGTTTTAAAAGAAGAAATCTATAAGTCAATAAATATACAATTATAACTTGCATTGTCTAAATAAATTATGATTTCTTACCGTTACTACCTTCACACCTTATCTAGTTAATTGCTCAGTAAACAAAAACAAAAAAACTTATTCATTTTTGGATTTATTGCCCCTGGACAAAAAAAAACACTGCCTTGCTTAAGGGTAGGGGTTTTCTATAATCTGAAAAGGAATTATTTAATAAGACAACCTTAAACTGTAACTAACAAAACAGACAGAACTGTGACATTTTGGTGGAGTGGTCCTCCCCAATACAATAGTTGAATGTCTTTTCAAGATCAACTCTACTAATTTTCCCAATCCAATTTTGTAACATCTTTTATTTAATCAGTTAAGTACTTTACCTAGAGTTCGGAGACCTAAGCGAGCCCAATAACATTCATTGTTTTACCCTTATTACTCACACCTTTTCCTATCTCTATGTTTACATAACCATCTCTCTTTCTCCCCAGGAGTCAGAGAACCATCGGGAGCAGATGTGGGGGGTCGCTTCACCATCATCCCCCGCAGCAAGTGGGGGGCCCTCCCCCCCACGGGGACGACCCCCCTCCCCCTCCCCATCAAAACCGTGGTGTTCGCATACAATACTGGCCAGCCTCTCTGCACCACCGAGGAAGACTGCTGCCAGGCAATGAAGCAGATGCAACTTATCCATTTCGCCAAGGGACTGTCCGATATATATTACAAGTAAACCCGACATATCTTTAAGTAAATATGTTATAATTTGTTACAATTTTACAAGAATGGTTTTCATTGGTTTGGTTTTTATGGTGGGTATGTTTATAGAGAAGCCTATATTGTTAGGAAGGAATGATCCTTTTGTTGGTTGCGGCGCCGGTCAGTATAGGGTTTGTATTTTTGTTACTTCCATTTATTCTACTAGCTGTTGGTTAAAAAATAAGTTAATGGTATGAACTTAATATTACGTGCAATAATAATATTCTCTTCATTGCAAAAAAGGAACCAAAGGTATATATTAAAAACGTCAGACAAAAAAGTCAACCTTTAAAAAGTGAATAAATTAAAAAATTAATTCTTACTACTGTGGTTAATCTGTGAAAGATTAACCACAGCTAACACCTCAACCTTCAGTCACTCCCTAACCGCAGTTGAAATTACCCCACAGAGTAAAAAAGATTGAGAGTGAGGTTTGCTCTGAGGGACTTTTTAAAATCTCTCAACTGTAGCACTGGTGATTCTGGTAATTTATCAAAAAAGTGTACCTGCGTTTTCTGGGAGGGCTTCAACACTATTCAGCCTTACCTGTGCGGGACGTAGTTGGATGGCCCGCCAAGTGTCAGAAAGGGAATCTCATTTATTAATAAAAGCTCTAAATAATTATTTACATTTTCAGAGTTAGTATCAGCTCTCTTGGAAACTAATGATTCGCAATTTATGTTTATTTCTTTTACGCTGTCTGGGATTGAGCTCTGGAATCTGAACTCGCTGTAGCACAGGGACAGCTGGCTTCTGCTGTCCATCCAGCTGTCACTGTACTACAGCGAGCTCAGATTACAGAGCTCAATCCCAAGGCAACGTAACCCAACTACAAGATTTACCTGCTTAAGAAAGATCATGGACAATTAAGCTACAACCATCTTATTGGTAATCATTCGCATTAATGAATGAATTAAGACTTCTCTCTGCGCCATGGCATGTGTTGCGTCTGCAGGCAAGGGTGTACACTGTCCACAGGGTGTGACAGGGTGCCACAGCTACCAACACATGCCATGGCCTACGATTGGGGTTGTTCCTCCCCCTCCCCCCAAAAAAAATTATTTTTAAAATTTTTGCAAAAGTTTTTTTGGTTTTTTTAGAGTTTTTTTTACATTTTTTATATTTTGACTTTGTTGGCAACTTTAAACCCTTAAGAGTCTTGACCACTTTTGGCTATTTATCGAGTTATTAGACGTAATTATAGCCCTCGGATACATGGTTTGGACTGTTTCAAGTAAATTTTGATCGATTGTAATAGATTTTAATCGTTTTTATTCGACTTTAATCGATATTTCAAATTTATTATAGCTGTATATTGGGGAATCGATAGTTAAGCCTTGTCGCGAGTCTTAATATTCGATTAATTGAGTTTAAAGTTGGTAAAAACGCGTACAATTCAGGTGTAACACGCAATTGCTAAATCGGCAGAAAAAGGTTGAAGCAAGATTATTTTGTAGACTTTTATGAAAAATACCCATTCTACGGTATGTATAGATTTCAAGAAATGTATTGAAATTTGTTAGCGATGCTCGAAATAATAATTAAAGGCGATATAAAGTGCGACATTTTTGGCTCGATTTAAACTCGCGTATTTACCTTTATCCTCGAATATCTTTCAAACGACAAGTCGTATCGAGATGAAATTTAGATAGGATTAAAGCTAATTTTACGCAGTACGATACCCACATATTTACAACCCAGGGTCACTCCTGGAAATGTATTTTGATAGGAATTATATAGGAAAACAACTGGCTTACCTGAAAATGAGTAGGCCTGTAGTCACAAACAATTATAACACACAAGAAAAATGTCCTATATTTCGGTTCATTGTTTTGAACCTTTTTCAAGGATTGAAAGAGTAGAAAGAAAGACAGTTAAAATGGTGGAAATTTGAATCAGAGAGTTTTGCAGTTTTGCCAACACAACACAGGGGAAATTGTTATTACTGTACACTTATACACACATATATACATATAAATACAATGTTTTCAGTCACTTCCACTAGAAAACTATTTCACTGTTACCTTACTATGGGTATTAATAATTTAAAGTCTTAAAAAACAAAAACTTGTTTTTTGAAGCCAGTTGTGGGTAGGGCTGGGTGGGGGGAGTAGGACTATCTGAGGTTTAGGTTAGGTGGATTTCTTGAGCCTGTGACATGCTGGTATGCTAATTCCCATCTTCTAAGGGTGGAGCTATTGCACTGTGATTTGGGGAAAGATTTTAATGCTTTTGTTGTAAAGCAGCTGTCAAAATCCAAATTATGTATAGCAGCATGTTGGGCAACTGGTTTTTCTTTACTGGTTTTTACATCGTGTCTGTGGCCATTCATCCTTTTTCTCAGGGTTTCTGTTGTTAGGCCTACGTACTGGCCAGTTTTTGCACTCTATTTGATAGATAAGGTTTTCAGAACTGCAGGTGAGATGTCCTTCTACTTTGTATTTCTTTTTTGTGTAGCTGCTAGTGAAATCTGAGGTGGGGAGGTTGGTTTTACAGGTTTTACAGTGACTGCTATTGCAAGGATAAGAGCTTGGAGGAAGTTTGACTTTGACGGATGAGGGGTCTGGTAATTTAGGCCTGACGATTAGGTTTCGGAGATTAGGTGGTTGTCTATAGACTACATTGGGAGCCTTTTCCAAAAGGTCCTTGGTCTGTGTGGAACACTGTATTATTTTAAAACCAGTTTTCAGGAGGCTGTTAAGTTTTTGTAGGCCTGGGTGATAAGTTGTTACTAGGTTGACAGAGTTGTTTATCGGTTTGCTTTTAGGGGTCTGGGTTTTGTCTTGGGCAGCTTCTATCTGTTTTTTCACTGAACTTTTTGGGTACCCTCGGTTTTCAAAAGCTTTTTGCAGCTGACTGTTGTATTCCTTAAGTTTGCTCGGGTCTGATGTTATTTGTGAACCCCTTAAGGCTAGGCAGTAAGGCAAAGATCTCTTTGTGTTTTGGGGGTGACAGCTGTCAAAATGAAGATACTGCTGGTGGTTTATTGTGGGTTTGATGTGTACAGTTGTTGAAAAGAAACCATTCCTTAGTTCTATGTTGACATCTAAAAATGTTGCAAGTTGGTTGGAAGTATTCCAGGTGAAGGTTAGAGGGCAGAAGCTGTTGAGATTTTTCAGGAAGATTTCCAGTGATTCGGGTCCATGAGTCCAAATAATGAAAATATCGTCAATGTACCTAAACCAACAGAGGGGGGTGGTTGATTGTGTTTTCAGAAAACTTTCTTCTACTCTACCCATATACAGGTTTGCGTAGGATGGTGCCATTTTTGTGCCCATTGCCGTGCCAGAAATTTGTAGGAAATATTTATCTTGAAACTGAAAATAGTTCTTTTCGAGGATGAACCGGGCCAGTGTGACCAGGAAAGATGTGGTAGGAAGGGAACCATTTTGCCTGTTTTGAAGAAAATATTCTATTGCGGAGAGACCATGGGCATTTGGAATACTTGTGTAGAGAGAGGAGACGTCTATTGTGGCCATTATGCTATTGTCCGGAAGAGGTTGAGGTATGGAATTAAGTCTATTCAGAAAATCAGGAGTATCTTTAATGTAAGATGGCAGTTTATGAACAAAAGGTTGGAGGAATCCGTCTATGTAAGCTGATATTCTTTCTGTCAATGAACCACATCCTGCAACAATGGGCCGTCCTGGAGGAGGTATCACCTGTTTGTGGATCTTCGGAAGGATATAGAATTTTGGTGGCATGGGTTCTGGAGGTATCAACAGTTCAACAGTTTCTGGAGGAATCTTGTTCAGGGTAGCGTTGTTGTGAATAAAGTCTGTTAGTTCTTTTGAGAAAACTTCTGTCGGGTTGCCACTCAATGGTCGGTAAACTGTCCTGTCATTCAGTTGTTTTTCAATTTCCGAAATGTAGTCGGTTGTATTCATAACTACTGTGGTTGAACCTTTATCAGCCGGAAGAATTTTAATGTCTTGGTTGTACTTGAGGGATGATATGGCTCTTCTTTCTTGAAATGTGAGGTTGTTTGGTGTGTTGTCGGTGACTGAACTTTCAAAATTAATATCCGATATGTTTTGTACCAGGTAATTTATGTACTGCTCTATGGGGTGGTCGGCAGGAAGTGGAGGGGGGTCCCAGTTGGACGGTGGTTTGAACTTTTCAAGAGAAGACCGATCATTTGAGTTTTGTC
This sequence comes from Flexamia atlantica, assembly GCA_035578135.1. NCBI lineage: Eukaryota > Metazoa > Arthropoda > Insecta > Hemiptera > Cicadellidae > Flexamia > Flexamia atlantica. Next base: position 25,746,814 of record JAQJVK010000008.1, on the reverse strand, counting down.
CTGAACTGATAGCTGAGGGATCATTAGAGTTTTGTCCTGAATTGATAGCTGAGGGATTTTTCTCGGAGGAAAAATGATATTTTAGGCGTAGTGATCTGGCCATGGTCATGACATCTTTGACTAAAGTAAAATGATCAAAGCGGGGCGTGGGGCAAAAAGATACCTTTAGATAGTCCTACTCAGTCCTCCTCAGATAGTTCTACTCCCCCCACCCAGCCCTACCCACAACTGGCTTCAACCAACAAGTTTTTGTTTTTTAAGACTTTAAATTATTAATACCCATAGTAAAGTAACAGTGAAATAGTTTTCTAGTGGAAGTGACTGAAAACATTGTATTTATATGTATATATGTGTGTATAAGTGTACAGTAATAACAATTTCCCCTGTGTTGTGTTGGCAAAACTGCAAAACTCTCTGATTCAAATTTCCACCATTTTAACTGTCTTTCTTTCTACTCTTTCAATCCTTGAAAAAGGTTCAAAACAATGAACCGAAATATAGGACATTTTTCTTGTGTGTTATAATTGTTTGTGACTACAGGCCTACTCATTTTCAGGTAAGCCAGTTGTTTTCCTATATAATTCCTATCAAAATACATTTGCAGGAGTGACCCTGGGTTGTAAATATGTGGGTATCGTACTGCGTAAAATTAGCTTTAATCCTATCTAAATTTCATCTCGATACGACTTGTCGTTTGAAAGATATTCGAGGATAAAGGTAAATACGCGAGTTTAAATCGAGCCAAAAATGTCGCACTTTATATCGCCTTTAATTATTATTTCGAGCATCGCTAACAAATTTCAATACATTTCTTGAAATCTATACATACCGTAGAATGGGTATTTTTCATAAAAGTCTACAAAATAATCTTGCTTCAACCTTTTTCTGCCGATTTAGCAATTGCGTGTTACACCTGAATTGTGTAACATTTCACATCTTACCACCTCGCGCGGACGCGCGAGGTAGTAAGATGGCGCCGTTTGCCACGGCGGCGCCAGCCGACTGGAACAAGGAGTGTAATTTTTTTTGGTAATACTTTGTCCAAAATTGGTTGGAAATGTATGGGTTTGTCGTCCCGATCACGGGCATGTGATTCTTTTTCCAATCAGACTAAAACTTCCATAGTTATAAAAGACTGCCTATATTACATTTTTAAAAGTATATTGCAACACCTGGTAATAATTTAAACGGGTTATATTAGTGTATTTCAGTTGTGAAAAGTGTAAATGGCCATATAATACAACAATATGTAGGTATTTATCGAAAATTATGGCAAAATATGTCAATATTCTGTCTGAATGCGAACATTTGAAAAACTTTTAAAAATATTTTTTTTCACCCAAACTTCTTCCTGTAATGGATTAAAATTATCATTAACTAGTCTTAATGTGTATAAATTGTCAGTAATTATGACTTTTAAGACTTTATTACAATTGAAATTATCACAAGAGAATTGTCGTCATATGTCAATTATACGTGTCAAAAATCGCTAAAAATTAACTATAAAGTGATTTTTTTGGCTATTGGGATTGCTAAAACACTACAATTTTAATTCCTGACGACTTTTTTACTGCATAGATTAGAAAAATAGCATTTATAACACAATCACATATTTTAAACGGGTTTTATACACTTTTTCTTATGGAATATTCTGTTGAAATGGGTTTCTACGGCATAAATTGCGCTCCTACAACTAAAATTAAGACTCGTTAAAGGTTTATATTGCCATATTCCCCTTTAGTGGAATTAAAGGAATATATATCAAAATATACCGAGTTTTTACCTTATTAACTTTACCAAAAGCCAAAATACCTAGTTTTTTACGATTTTCAAAAAATTCGGTAATACATTTTTAAAACTCTTATAACTTTGGTATTTACCAACCGAATGTAATAAAACTGGGTTTAAAAGTTGCACCTAAACATGTAGTTTAAGATTCATTTACTATAAACCCTTCGGTATGCACCATTTTGGCTGCAACCTCAATATTACCCCTACCAAGCGACACTTTGCAAGAAAATGCGGTAGAAAATTTTTAAAACTCTTATAACTTTGGTATTTACCAACCGAATGAAATAAAACTGGGTTCAAAAGTTGCGCCTAGACATGTAGTTTAATAGTCATTTACTATAAACCCTTTGGTATGAACCATTTTCGCTGAAATTTCAATATTACCCCTACCAAGCGCAAATTTTTGAAGAAAATGTACGTTTAAACTGCAATAAATAGACTATTTTAAGCCGCATACCACTGACATTTGATTCCTTCACAAGCCCTTGATACTTAAACCATTTATATATACAATATTGTTCAAACGGTCTTAGAGGCTCCGACTCTTTGTGTCTTTTAATCGATCCGCAACGCTACAACTATGCTGTAACCAGCATGTATTAGTGTTTAAGCTATGTAATCTATTCTAAATCGATTGAAATCAATTAAAATCAGTCAAAATCGATTAAAATCAGTCAAAATCGATTAAAATCAGTCAAAATCGATCAAATTTTAGCTAAAAAACACTAAAAAAAATTTAAAAAAATTCGAAAAAATGATTTTTTCGGGGGGAGGGGGAGGAACAACCCCAATCGTAGGCCATGGCATGTGTTGGTAGCTGTGGCACCCTGTCACACCCTGTAGACAGTGTACACCCTTGCCTGCAGACGCAACACATGCCATGGCGCAGAGTCAGTCTTAATGTTGACCTAGAACCGAACAATGAAGAAACAAGTAAATACGTAGAAAAATGTCTTCATGAACAATCTGAAAAACATCTAAAAGTTATAATGTTTTTTAACAATAAATAGCTTAAGAAATGTTTACAACTATAATAACAAATTGGACGACAAAAATAAAATAGCATGTAATGTGTTTGAATAAAATAAATAAAGTAAAATTTGAATTTAAATTTAAATTGAATAAACAACAGATTAATAATTAAAATTAAATAAATAAATAAAATTAAAATTAAAATAATATTTGTACTGCTTTTTGGGACGATAAACGCAATCTAAAGTCAACGCTTTATACATTGGAAAAAAATCAAGTATTTAGAATATATTTGTTTCCGAGCTTTTTGAAAAAGGAAAACTCAACTTATTTGACAGGAGATGCAATATGTCATGGAAATATTGAATACCTGATATATTCCTTTTTCACATTTAGGCTCTTCAACTTAACACAACCCTCAACAAAATCCCCTCATAGGAATCTAAAAAATTACAAAACTTGTTTGTGGTAGTACAACGATCCTCTAGGCAAAAGAGAGTTAGTTTATTCACGTTGTTATCAGCTACTGTATCGGCGGCGATGGAGCGCTGTACGAGGGGAGAGGGTGGACGGCCAAGCACTCCAAGGAGGCCACCTTCCTGGGCAGAAACCTGCCCCTGGGGGACTGCTTCGTCATCGGCGTCATAGGGGATGGCAAAGGTGAGTGAATGTTCGTTAAAGGTGAGCTTATGGCAAAGGTGAGTGAGGGGGTAGCAAAGGTGGGAGAGGTTGTGGCAAAGGTGAGTGACAAGATACATTATACATTACTTGAAATGGCGACCTACCCAGATAGGTATTTTAAGCCAAATAGAATGACAGAAGAGTGAAGGATGATTGTGCCACGATCTTGGAGTCTTGATACTGACTAAGGCCGACATGTTCCTTGGACAGGACTGTTGATTAATAACCCAACAACCAATGGCAACTAAGGGACCTATATTTTAACGTGGGATCCGAACCAAAATTTTGCCTGGTTTTTAATTTACGAACTGGTCTACTTTAGAGGACGTTCTCATGAAAATAGTATTCAGTTGTGCGGACGTTAATCCCCACTAGTGAACACCGCGTTTACAAGGCATCACTCATAACTATCCAAAATTTGTGACCTCCAAGTAGCTGGATTACAGGACACGCCACCGTCCCAGATCAGTGAGGTGAGCGAGTGGAAAGGATGGGAAAGGTGAGTGAACGGATGGCAAAGGAGAGGGAGGAGATGGCAAAGGTGGGTGAGGGGACGACAACGGTGGTTGAGATAAAGGCTAAGGTGAGCGTTGTTGAGCAATTAGGATAAACCTGGCCATCCGTCTTCCGCGGTTTAAGCGATGTCTAAAATCGTTATCTATGCCTAGTTTCGATTTTATAACCACCGTACCCATGGTAATGAATCACCAGGGATGGCAAATAGATTGTGATACCTAAAGGTGGTTTTTATCTTAATGTGGTTGCTTGTTGAATCCGTTTGATTAATTAAATTCTTAGGGTTTAGTAAGAGAGTTTAGCATATGGAGAGCTTGAGAACTTTGAACATTGTATACTTATTTTGCATAAAATTTTTTGAAAAAAAAACAATAATATTTAAGTAATTAGAAATGTTATGGGGTTTTTATATTTCGTAATCAATTTCAAGTAGCTACGTTATTTTAAAATTTTACGTTTTTGAAGTAGCTACGTTCCATTAACAACATTCAAATGAGAGTTTCAATGAGAGTTTAGACGAACCTCATGAAATAATCTTTAATAATGTCAGTATAACACTAGGGCAAATCAATTTATGATTAGCTACAATTTTTTAAATACAGAAAAACATTATATGTAAACATAGCATTGATATGTTTCAACTGTGGTACCTTGTTTTATAAGGTAGAAATGGACTGATCCACTTTGGGTAAATAAATATAACTTCAAAATTGTTATTACCGTTGAATTATTTGGACTTTTTTATTTGCTTCTATTGTTCAAAACTACACCAGAAGCGAAGTGTTTTAAACACTAGAAGCGATCGGAACATTGTAGTTTTTAACACCAAAAGTAAATGGAAAAGAGCGTAGTTTTAAACACAAGCGGCGAATGGAAAAGTCCTAAAAAATTAACAGTAATAAAAAATCCTTCACATTAATTTTGTTTTGAAAATGTTATTCCCTTACCCACTTAGAAACGCGGTGAATACTTAACGCTCGATTCCTTTTTAATAAAACATTTCCAATGAACATTCTGTTTCCACCAGTCGATAAGGAATGGAAGAAGCCCTACGAGTTGGTGGCTCCAGGGATGAGACTGGTCAACAGGTCTATCAAGGAGGGGAAGATCATCCAAATGCACAACACGATAGAGGAATACGACCTGATCAAGGAGTGCTCTGGGTCGGGCTGCTGACTTGTAATTGTGGGGTACCTCAAGGCTCCATTCAAGGATGGCGATCATTTGAGGAGCTTAATTGTATAATTCTCTTGTGTATTTCTTTTAGTTTATTTTGTTTTTGTTTTTCTAATAAACAGTCGAGGTTTGAAGTTTTTTCAAGAAATTTTTCCAACCAGCGTTTAATTTATTTATTGTTCACTTAATACAACAACGACCATTTCAATCTAAAAATAACATTTTAATTTTCTGTTTAATATTTACTATTCTATCTTAACAATAAACATGAATATAAATAAATATAAAGTGTAACTCGTTTGTTCACAAACTAGTTTCCATTTATACTGAGGTATTCATCTCGTAACATAGAAAATTGAATATAAACTTGCTTAAAGAAGAATTTCAACTGAACAAAATTAAGTTACCGTACCAAAATGATGGTTTTTTATATTTTGTTTGCGTTTCGAACGGAAGGTCTTAATGTTACTAAAGTATAAACTTTACGGACTGTATTGTGACTCTAACTATATTGTGTTAATTATGAAGGTTTTGAAAAACAAAACAAAAAAGAACAAATTGAAAAGATGATTTTTAAAACAAAAGCACTTCTTTTTCCATACCCATTTAAGACGAATTTGTTAAGTCCTTTTTTAACAGATCCTTCATCTCCTCGCTGTCACACTCCTCGCTAGACAGAAGACCACAAGGGCCGTCCTCTGCTTCTGTGGGCACCTCCTCGTCGTACGGTACGAGGTCTATCTCTTTAGTACTGTTCTTGTCATAAGGGCCGATCCTATCGTGCATCATAAACACCATTTTGTCCTTTTCAAAGTACGGAAACTTATGGTTTTCCTCAGCATCCCGAAATATTTTAATAGTTCCACTTCCGTAAGCGGGGGTACCAATCACCTTGCTCGTCTGGAAACGATTAATACCCTGGATTATGAATATCGACACTTTGCAAGGCAGAATTATTCGATTTCTATTAAACTTACAATATATTATGTTTATATACTAAGATTGATATTACGTAATTCGTCACTCTACCAAATATCGACCAGTGTAGTTTTTAGAATTAAGATTAATCAAGAAATAATGGCACCTATACGTAAAATACAAATTTTGGTTGAATACAAATAATAAATTTAAAATTTAATATCATGTAAGAATACTCGTAATCAAATGTTTAGACATTATATTATAAAATCAAATGCTAAAGTTATTTTTTTCTGGGAGAATTTTTCTGTAATCTAGTCAACTATCACAAATACTCTTTAAAATTTTACACTAATTAGAATTTCGAAATTGAAATGTAATTGATTATTTTTTCAGCAGTCAAAGCAGTAAGCAGTCAAATATAGAGTAACACTGTTTCCATTGTTTATAACGTTGTGTCGTGTTACTTTAGCGAGTATAGCATTTTCGTCTTCATATCTGATCATATCTAATCGCACATATCTGATCATAGATTGTGGGTAAAAGGAAAGTTGTCTTAAAAATTAAAATTTATCACTTCTTATATATTTTTCTAAGGTTTAGTAGGAAAGTGTTACATAACACTAATTGAAAGATAATTTTCTACAAAAGTTTAGGATAGTAATATAAGACTCTTTTGAAGATTTTCGAAACTAAATTCAGTGATTTAAAAAAACTGACTTTAAAATGTAAAAAAAGATGGTAACATTTAAATTGACAAAAATTGTACGTTAAGTATTTTCTTTGTCAAAAGATCAACCTCAATTATTAATTAAGGTAAATAAGCTTTTAAACAGCTAGGATAAGGTTAAAAATGACACATTTATAATGATCATAAAAATGTAATTGTCTATAAGTTATTAAACCATCTCTAGTCTTTGGATTTTTCACTTGTTCAAGATCGGTCATTGGTTTTCTATACCAATACGATCTCATCGGTAGTTTAACCATTTCACTGTAAGGTATAACTTTTTCATAGTCAGTTTTTAGTTTTCTTTTGTGGGTTATCCAGCCCTTATCACGTCCAAAAAGATCAAGTTTCCTTAATGTCATTCGAAATGGAGGATACCAGTTATTTTGGTCATCTGTAATAAAAATATTACTGTGTTGATGAGATGATCATTTGATATAGAATGATGAAAATGTAGTTTGTGATATACAGGGTGTTTATTAAAACCCCTTCAGGGCTTCGGGATTTGGCTACTTATATCAAAATTAAGAAAAAAGTTCCTACAACATGGGTCCTAAAATGCTCGGTTATCCATCTGTCGGTATGTATGTGTTTTAAAACGATTTTGCATAAATTTAGAACTGCTAGAGATATCAACTTTAAACTTGGTGCGTATGTATGTTGACTAATAGGAACTATTTTGGTGCGGAGTATGAAGTTTCTTCTTTGTAGTGTTTGAGAATGGCAGCCACCTTTATATTTTTAAACTTAATATCTTAAAAACTGTAAATTATAAAACAATTGTACAAAAGGCAACACAGTTGTGCAATTTTATTTTCTAAAAAGCCATATAAAGATTATTAAGATCAAACTACAATTAATAGAGCTATTGCAATTTTTCTGACAGAATACATGCTTGTTTATGGCAATTATAGCAAATTTTCGCATTCTAATTTTAATAACTCCGTTAATTGTTGTTCAATCTTAATAATCCTTATATGACTTTTTAGAAAACGGAATTGCGCAGCTTGTTTATCGTTTAAATTTTGTTCTAAAGTTTACAGTTTTTAAAATATTAAGTTTTAAAATATAAAAATGGCTAAAATTTTTAAATGGTATAAAGTAGAAACTTGATACTCCGCACAGAAACAGGACCTATTGGTCAAAATATACGCACTAAGTTTGAATATGATATCTCTGGTGGTTCCAAATACTTGCAAAATCATGTTAAAACATATACACACCAGCAGACGGATAACCGAGCATTTAAGGACACATGTTTATGGGAACCTCTTTCTCGTTTTGATGTGAGTAACTAAATCCCGAAGGTCTTAAGGGTTTTTAATAAACACCCTGTATAACCCACGTGTTAAATTAACTTGCGACGAATTCGTAGTATTATATAGATTTGCTATTTTATGATTGCAAAAGAGGTAAAAAATCTATATAAGGTGAAATTTGAATTGAGCCTAAGTGGTGAATTTTAAACAAAGTCTAGGTGACATAGGTACATACCTGGCCAATGGTGCTGGCCACCAGATTGCTGCCGTAGTAGAATGTGTAATTGGCGGAGTGACATAGCTATATACCCTGGCCTATGATGCCGACCACCAGAGTCCTGCCATTGTAGCACGAGTAGTTGGCGGAGTGACATAGCTACATACCTATTCCCTGGCCTATGATGCCGGCCACCAGAGTCCTGCCGTAGTAGCACGAGTAGTTGGCAGAGTTACACAGGTACATACCTATTCCCTGGCCTATGATGCCGGCCACCAGAGTCCTGCCGTAGTAGCACGAGTAGTTGGCGGAGTGACATAGCTACATACCTATACCCTGGCCTATGATGCCGACCACCAGAGACCTGCCGTAGTAGCTCGAGTAGTTGGCGGAGTGACATAGCTACATACCTATTCCCTGGCCTATGATGCCGGCCACCAGAGTCCTGCCGTAGTAGCACGAGTAGTTGGCGGAGTGACATAGCTACATACCTATACCCTGGCCTATGATGCCGACCACCAGAGTCCTGCCGTAGTAGCACGAGTAGTTGACGGAGTGACATAGCTACATACCTATTCCCTGGCCTATGATGCCGGCCACCAGAGTCCTGCCGTAGTAGCTCGAGTAGTTGGCAGAGTTACACAGGTACATACCTATGCCCTGGCCTATGATGCCGACCACCAGAGTTCTGCCGTAGTAACACGAGTAGTTGGCGGAGTGCCACGCGTCCCACCCTCTTCCTTCGTACACTCTTCCATCGCCTCCCACGGCGAAACTGGAAAAAACACGACTTCTCTAAACCGTCTCCGCATTTTCAATTTTCTCCTTAGTCACAAGGTACAATTGCAGATATTTTCTATAGGTAATATATGTGAAATGAAGCTTGGTTTTCGGTAACGATACCATAAAAAGGTTAACACCAAGTTTCTTAAAAAAACAAATTTTCAATTTTAATTTATGAGTATTTATGGTTAGTTTTACAATTCTTAATCTAACCTAACCTAAACTAACTACTTGCACCACGTTTCTAGCACATATTAGATTAGGAATTGTAAAACTGACCAAAAGTACTTTTATTGCCTCAAATAATAGCGAATAGACGAAAGTTTAGCAATAATGAATTAAAATTAAACTTCGTAGCAAAAGGAAAACGAAAATTCAGGAAAGTATTAGTAAACACCCTTTTAGTGTTTCAGAAGTATTTTTAACTTATATTCAGTTTAATATCGATTTCACTTTATTCAATGAATTGTAGTGAAAATACTAAAATGAATTTTGGGCAATCATAAGACTTTGAAGTTTTGAGGCTCTTTTGACTTAGTGGGTTAGTCCATGACCACTAAGCTACATGATTTCATAGAAGACTCAGCTCAGTATATGTCACAGAAAAGATTTGCTGAATCTCCAAAGATGAGGTTTCAGAGGCGTCAGGTACTTTTGGTGAGTTTACAATGGCACATTTTATAACATAGCAGGGAATGTAGGATCTCTTGGAAACAAATCTACGATCGAGCTTTATAGGTGAAGTAATCTTAATACTATGAGTTTTTAATAAAGAAAACTGACCATAAAAATCATCAATTTGATTACCTACTTGTAGTAAATATCCGGGTAACCCAGGTCCATATGCCTTTTCTGCATGTCCCTCATCGCTGCTACACATTCTTCCTTGTTCACACATGTGTCCATCTCAGTGTTGAAAGCAAACACCAATGTTCTTATGGGTTTCTTCAAGTACTTGGTTTCTGTGGGTGGGACTGCACCCCATTCCTCTCTCCCCACTATTTTTACGGGGTTCAGCTCATAGTCGTCTGTGGTTGTATATTCATATAAAATTATGTTTTGCTTTCAAGTTTTATTAGTACAATTATGCAATTTGTAACATAGGTGTAAGAGTTTTCTTGAAAAAGCTTAAAAATACCCCAAATGTGATAAACAATATATAATCTTAGAATTTTTAATCTGCAATAAACTTGGATATACATTTTTAAATAAAAATAGAGTTGTCGTTAAAAATTTTAAACTTGATTCGTGATATAGCCTACATTATATACATTATACAATGGTGATCTACCAAGGTGGGTATTTTAAGCCAAATATGAATGACAGATGAGTGAAGAATAATATATTAAACAAATAGAATAGGCGAATATGCAATAATATTTCATCTTCATACCTACACAACTTAAAAGAGAAAATATTTATTTATTTTTTAAACATTTTTAAACATTTTTTTAATTACAATAAAGTTTATTCGTTTTTATGAACATTTTGGCTTAAGTGAAAACTGTCCAGATTGGGAATATCATTGATTTGTCAAACTTATCCTGTGTCAGTTTGATAAAAATATTACCACCCATGCATTGGTTCAAATCATGATTGACTTATGTAAAGCATTACAGCATTGGCTGACTATGCTATTTTAATTCTCACCTGGGATTCGGATTCCACGATACCACCAGTGAGGCATAGTGATATTTTTTTAAGTTTCGTCAGTAATGTAATTGTTTGTTTTTATAGAAAATATATTTGTGTTAGCCATAGTTTTGTCAGCTTGGTCTTCCGTCCATTATCTGAACACATCTGGCCTTATCAATCGATAACTTACCACAATATGTATAATATCGTTATCTACATTGTAATGATTATTCATAAAAATAACAGATGAGCTGCTCGAGTATTGTACACCACTGCACAGTTTGTTCAAAATGCATAATATGAAGGTCGATCACAACTTTAATCCTTGATACTTATGCAACTTAAACAATTGTGGAGTACTTTTGACTACCGATAGGACTTGAATTATTTCCGGTATGTTAAAATAAATACGAGCTTTTTACGAGCTTTTTATGAACTTTGAATAGCATTCTTGAAATGATGTAGTGTTTAAATAGTTACTAGTGTTAAAATTCATAACGTGCAACATATTCACTTTTAATAATAAACTTTTCTTATCTGTGTAACAGAAAATTGTACACAGTTCAATCCTTTAACCAAATTATTAATTTAGTACAATTGCACTTGCGGTTTTTTTATTCATATTTTACTAAAATTTACAAATCTTGGTCTCAATAAGTCAAACTGTATTACCAACTGTTCTGGTTACTTATTGAATATTTTACAGTTCTTAAAATTTAGTTTACATTTTGACATGATTATACAAAAAGTATTATTTTGTATAATCATGAGTAAGTCTATACCATTTCTTCTAAAATCAATAAAAACTTATGTCTTAAGATCATAAAAAATCACCAAATTTTAAAGCTTTTTTTTACAAGATATTTCAAAGTAGTCGAATTATTTTTTGACATGCAATTAAATTTCCCTGATGAGCTATAGGAGGTACGTTATAGCGAAGGCATAGCGAAGGCAGACAAGTTTAGTGAGTCGGTAGCGCACTCGGCCTCGGAACCGTGGCCTCAAAGCGTCGCAGTTTCAAGACCCGGGATTGTCGCATCCTTTTAGCGGTATCGTTCACCCTAGTACTGTACCGGCTCACTCCTTGTCTTTGCTTGATAACGTCCACGCACAGCTCAATAGTCTGTGTGGGCGGGGCAAAGCCAAGGTGAAAAAGAGGCCGCCACCCTCTTTTATAAAAAAGAAAAAAATTCAAAAATTAAATTATTGCAAACAAACAAAAAATTAAATACATACGTAATGGTCTTCAATGTATAGTTTTTCGTTGACAACTATAGTATTGCATACAGTGGAACTGATTGCAACAGTCACCTTAAAACATTGAAAATTCTTTAGTGATGTGGACTGAAAAATCGCATTCACGCTGTTACGAACTACTATATCCTTTCACCTAACCATCGCACTCTCACACCTTGCAGGACCAGCGATGCGGCCCCGGCGGCGGAACATGATGGAACGCCTCCCGGTGGTGATCCGGAGAGAGTGGGGAGCTAGGGAGGCACGGAGGTAGGCATGTACCAAATTCGATACTTCTTGACAATAGTAACTTCCATACTAGTTACAAAGAATTATCAGATGCAAAAGCCTAATATCTGTAATAAGATTAAAATAGGTTTTCTTATACATTTTTGAGAGATATTGGCAAAACTTTGCAATATGGCAATGCTGTTTGAAACCATAAATGGATCATTACCCTTTAAAAAGGGTTTAAATTAAAGCAAATATTACGTAAAATAAATTATTGTCATAGATTTTTAATTTAATTTTAATCAATGATAAAGTAAAATATTGTGTTATTTAACATGAGGGATATTACGATTTTAACATGAAATATAAGAGAAAATCGTTGTACGTGGAGAGAGAGCATTCAGATCGTGCTGATATTTTATTCAGACGGCCGTCTTGAAGAAGCCTTAAATAAGTTGTTAAATTAGTAACGAATTCTATAAGAAAAATTAGTACATTTAATTTACTAATACAAGTGCTGCCCAGCAAGAAATACTTGAATTCAAACCATGTCGAATAAGGCAAAAATGTATAAGTGTTAGTCAGAATCGAATACGAGTTCCTCTCCAAATCAGTTACTTTTGAGAACCTAATATAAAATCATAATACTAATATTTTTGGCCACCCTTCCCGGAGAACGATGAGGCTGAGGCACCCAGCCAGGAATGTATTAGTACTGTCACATCTAGGTTCTCTGGATCACATAATAGGCACTCTATAAACCGGTTACTTTTGAGTAACTAATACGAAAACCTAATATTACTATATTTGTTGACGTGGAGGACGGTAAGGCGGAGGGACCCAGCCAGGAAGGTATTAGTATTGTCACATCTAGGTTCTCTAGATCACATAACAGGTACTCTATAAACCGGTTACTTTTGAGTAACTAATACGAAAAACCTAAAATTACTATATTTGTTGACGTGGAGGACGGTGATGCTGAGGCACCCAGCCAGGAATGTATTAGTACTGTCACATCTAAGTTCTCTGGATTACATAACAGGCACTCTATAAACCGGTTACTTTTGAGTAACTAATACGAAAATCCTAATATTACTATATTTGACGTGGAGGACGGTGAGGCTGAGGCACCTAGCCAGGAATGTATTAGTATTGTCACATCTAGGTTCTCTAGATCACATAATAGGTACTCTATAAACCGGTTACTTTTGAGTAACTAATACTACTATATTTGCTGACGCGGAGGACGGTGCGGCTGAGGCACCCGGTCAGGAACGTCCACATCTGCTGGAACCCGGGGGTGGAGCCCTGCGACAACCAGGAGGACTGCACGGAGACTGTGCGAGCCATGCAGGAGGCCCACCTCCACATGGGCCTGCTCGACATACACTACAAGTCGGTAATTAGAGCGAAGTCAATAGTAAATTAAATGTAGGTTAAAAGTAATTTTCCCCCACTTGGTATGTTTCGACGCCTTTCACTCTTTTTTATGCGTGAGTAAATAATAATTTGTTTCCCAGCGGAAGTGAAGTGATTAATTCACTCCCGTAAACCCATAAGAAAAACATTGAAATCAATAATTAAAAAATTAGTGCGTGTTCCAATTTCCACTTACACATGCAAATTTGTTGCAGCTCAAAAAATTCAGGCGTTATCAGCTGATTTAGTGACAGGAGTAATTTAATAATAATAACATCAACGGCAATCAGCTGTGAGAACGTCAAGAATTGAGCATGTAAGAACGTTGCAACAATCAGCTGATAGCTGGTGCATGAATGGTTGCAGCGACTCAGATGCAGGTGCTATTTGCAGATCGAAACAAAATAGATGTTGTTTGTTAATTACCAAGGTAAAGAATTAGGTGTTTAAAGATTGAGTACGTAATTTTTATTGCAGTTGGGGGGGGGGGAATGTTGTGTGTATTTCGAGAGCAAATCACATTGTCTCCCTCGTGAAAATTGTCTTACTCACTTAACACACAAATAACTATTAAAAATCCTAAAGGGGTTTTTGTAATACCACATTTTCGTTTTTTCCATTGCCACTAAGTGATAGTTTCTTTTAATTTTTACTGAGTGAGTTTAATTGGTTTTAATTGAGGGAGTAAAGGCTTTTGAGGTCAGTTTTGCTATTCCTAACTAACCTAACCTGTATTACAAAAGTGGTGCAATGGTAAAACTAGGTTAGGTTACCAGATCCAATGGTTTTTTAACACTTAATAATAATGATTTAAATTTAACACTTAATAAAAACACTGACCACAAAAAACCACACACACCACCATACACACCACACACTGACCATATCTCAAAATTGAAAATGAGGGTTTTATTTTTAACTAAAATTTAATAAACCCGTTGCTCATCTTTTTGATGGTGTTATCTAGTTTAACCTAATTTTAATTACCTCTAGAAAATACCTTTGAAATTTTACTAACATTTAGTGGCTGTAGAAGAAAACCAAAATGCGGGGACAAATTAGAAAATACCCCTTTTCAAATATATTTACACTGCTTTTACATTCTAGGTCGTAAGTATATACACAAGATTGTGAAAGACGATATACTTCGAACGGTCAAACCGATCATGTGTGATTTCTTTCGGATAGGTTGGTCGGGTAGTTGAGTGTTTCTATTTACTGCTACATAATCTAAAATGTTGTGATTTAACACTAAACCTACTTTGATCACAGGGCTACTAACGTGACTTCCTCATAAACCCACTACTTATCTAATAGCAAGGCTACACAATAATCGAAATAAGTCTAAAAACTGACCATTTATTTATATTTGGCTAAACACCCCTTAATAAGCTGGTAATTTTTTACAAATATGATCAGTCGAAGTAATATATTATAGAGTTAATAAAATAAAATAATTAACTGATTACATTTTATATAACCAGTTTCATCGTGGGCGGAGACGGGTTGGTGTATGAAGGCAGGGGGTGGTTTGTGCAGTCGTCAAGGTCACCGCTGAGTCCCAGCACGCACGGCAAGCGACTGGACCTTGCCTACATAGGCGATTTGAAAGGTATCAACGACCTTACACTATCATTTGAAGGTCACTAAATGGAACTGAAGAAAGTTCTGTAACATTTTATTGTATGGTTTTTGGATTTTATCGTATGCTGTCATTGATCAATGGGCTTTCAATTAATGAACCTCTCTGGAAAGGTGATCGACTGCCTCTTAACAACAAAAAGTTGATAATTTTATCTTCTATACATGAATCTTTTATTCATAATAACATGTAAATATACCTTGATACGGCTGTGACCATTCACTGTTACAGGTTAATATATAATCGATTTTTCATTTATAATTTTATTTTATTTAAGAATAAGGTGTCAATACTACAGTTGACATATCACAAAAATAAATAATAAAATTACTACTACCTGGTGAGATGACATTATTCATTTCTATATCTTTTAAATTAGACTATACAGGGTGAAAAAAAAGTCTGGAAACGGCTTGGTATCTTTTTAACTAAATCCGTTAGAAAATTCAAACCCTTCACATCAACTTATTTTTTGACCTCCACCAGGGGACGACCCATGAGGAGTACGTACATAATCTTTTATGTAAGCATAGGTTGATATGCATATCGTTCTAAAGGGCTGGTCAAGTGGAGTTCATTGCCGGAAACCGCGTCTCAAAAGCTTTATCCGTTACATCCGGGGGGGGTGGAATAAAAGTTTGAATAAATCAAATTCAACGTTGAATTTGATTTGTTGAAAACTTGAATCACCCGTAACCTGTAATCCTTTTGAAATACAGTTTGCGGCATTGAATTTCATTTGAATAGACCTTTAAAATGATGTGCATATGGATCTTACATTTAAGATATTGCACCGACTCCTTGTGGGCCGTCCCCCATTAGAGCTAATATCCTCTTCGGCACCCTAAAAATTTGCTTTTAGGTCTGGCATTCAATTCCGGAGTTTTGATGCTCCAGCCATAGGCTGTGAACAATTTATATACGATATTTAGGCGAACACTTTGAAATTCTATTTGATTTTTGATCAGCTGCCATTTTGTAACGGATGAACCTTTTGAGACGCGGTTTCCGGCAATGAACTCCACTTGATCAGCCCTTTAAAATGATGTGCATATCAACCTAAGCTTACATTGAAGATTATGTACCTACTCCTCATGGGTCGTCCCCTGGTGGAGGTAAAAAAATTGTAATGCTTGCAAAAAGTAGTTTTCATACATATAAGTTGATGTGAAAGGTTTGAATTTTCTAACGGATTTAGTTAAAAAGATATTAAGCCGTTTCCAGACTTTTTTGTCACCCTGTATATTAAATTAATTACCCTGTTCAGAAGCTATTTCCTTTGAGTACTGTCGCCTTTGCATTGGGCACTTACATTTCTTCATATTTTTTTAGTATTAATTGGTCGTAGGATTTTTATAATTCCCTTGTGATCTTCCTATTTAACTCACTCACCCCTTTAGGTCTGTTATTTTTTATTACAGCTTCGGGTAGACCACTTTTACATGCCTGTCTGCTTTCTGTTCTTTTAATTTCCTTCACCCATTTCCCGATAGGCGTTAATTTTGTTCCTCCATCTGTAGGTACTCTAGCCTGCCTCAACTTAGGTTAATGACTCTTGTGCAAACCAACCCTTGCGTCTTTAATCTTTGTTACCCCACCTTGATAGTTCTTTGTAAACTCCTATTTATCCATATTTCAACCCAACTCTTGAACAAGCCTACTTTAAGCTCCTCAAACTTCAGATACCCACTTTTTTTCCATACCTGTTCTATCCCTATAGTTTCTTTTATCCAAATTTCTCTACAAACCTACTCTATGATCTGTCAGTTTTCGTTACTCGATTTTGAACAAGGTGATCTATGTTTCAGTGGACATGTTTCACCCGCCCAACAAGATGTTACCCCCAGCGAAACACCTCCTTAACTACGGCGTCAAATACAAGTTGCTCTGGCACGGATACAACGTGTACGAGGAAAAGGGCCCCATCGTGCACGTCCCTAGCCCCGAGGATAAGATCGAGGATTTGTAGGTTATGAAAATCATACTTGAAGAAAAGTAGTACAGTAATACACTGGTGGTAGTTCAGAAGTAACGCGCTGGCCAAATAGGTCATACGTTGCTGGTTCAATTCTAGCCGAGGGCGACTTTTACATCATGAGTGGTCACCTCTTGCTGAACTACGTGACACACAATGAACTTCACTACGTGAATTGCTGCTATGGTACCTCACTGACTTTAAATCACCGTCAGACTTATTGACACCCCTGGTGACGTTAAGATTTTTAATGAAGAAAAAACTGACTTTAATAGTATAATGTCAGAGAATTTACGGTGATTTGCTTGGTGAGGTATTGCGTCTCCCTGCTCCATTGTTAGGAGTTAAACGCTGGTCTTACTTCTGATAAGACTTGTTAAGAATTTATGACACTTGTACCTTTCTCCTATTTCGTATTTAGAAAAAAAGATTCACACAACAGTTTTTACGAACCAGTTAGGTGGGAGACATGTAATTTTTTCAAACGGAACTAACGAAAGAGGTAAAAGGTCTTTCGTATAAAGTTTTTTTCCCACGCAATTCGATGTTAGTCATAGGGTCTAAATCGTTTAGGTGTAGACCAAATAAAAGCCTCGTGAACGCTAAGAAAATGGAATTGGGATTGGCCTATATGTTTCTTGTTATGACACCAGCACATTAATTCACTTAATGCGCAAGTTTATCACCCTCCGTGCTAGTGAGGCATATTTTAATCCTTTATTGCAGGAAATAGTACTTTTATCTCTATGATACTAGAAAAATCTATAGCGAATACAATGAACTCTCAAGATGAGCTTGACATATTGTTTTTTATGATCAAAATGTTAAAAAAATAATATTTACCAAAATTGTCACGTTGTTATATAACGTTCTTTACGTATTTTGTTACGTTATTATATAACATAAACAAAACTGACATTTAGTTAGTAAAATAGATTTACTAGTAATATTTAAGAGTAAAATAATATTAATTTTTAGTATTATAATATTTTCAGAACTGATTTATAGAGTTATACATTTTCACTCATAGCCTAATGAACATCATTTTACTTAGGACATTGTCTGTTTTGTACATTTATACGTAAATTAAATAAACTATATCTATATTAATTATAAAGGATTTATTTTATTCCTAGAAAAGAAATAATTCTGGTAAATCACTTAGTATTTAGAAATTGCTTGTGTTTCAAAAATGTTTACATTAGTCTTTAGGAAATTCCAAGAGGATTCGTGGTGTAGCATATTTCATATCAACTGACAAATTGTTTGCGTCGCTATAAGTAAAGTCGAATCTTGAGCAAATATTTATTTAAGAATTAAAATCCAAATTAAAGAGAGAAAATCTAACTATTGCTTTCGTAAAATTTGTGAGTCCTATCTACAAATAGTAATATGAAGTAACACTCAAATCGGAGTCATTCAATTGATGAATTTCTGATAACACTAATTATTTTATCTTTCATTATCACCCAACTTAAAGATTAGATATTTTAAAATTGAAATAAACTAGTCACTTTTATACTGAACAAAATACGTGCGTGTATATCCTGTTTAAAGATGTCATTAATTGAGACGTTGACCTTTTATGATACTGAAGGAAAGTGATTTGTTCATAACATCCTTTAAAAAAAAGTAAGTAAATAAAAATATTAAATTTTTCGTTTTAATTAAAGTTTTCATGCAAAAAATAACGTTAGCTGTTATAATGATGTCGTTTATGTGGTACTTTAGAAACCACGTAGGGCGCGCTTTGCCATCTCAATTTTTGAAAGCAGCATTTTTACTTGTGTTTAATTAATGAAATGTTGTTTCTAACAACTTTTTCAGTATATTTTTATTATTCATGTTATGAAAATAGTATTTATTGACATAAAATAAAATATTTTTCTTTAACATCTGAAGTAGTTAATAACTTATAGCCCTTTTGATAAAGTTAAAATTTTCATTAAACTAACAAACATTTCAAGAATTTTCTTGTTTAGATTTTTTTAGTACTGTGACGGAAGCCATCATAAACTTATTAGTAGGTAATAATATCCTTGAAAGCAGTTTTCCAATATATATTTATTTTTCCAAAATTTAACTTCATAAAAATGATCAAGAGGAGGAAGAACATTAGGCGTTATACGGTAATGACTCAACTAAGGATTTATAACCAAAACAATTTACGTACTTTTATTCAAGTAATATTTCGCGAAAAAGTTTAATAAAGCTGAACAAATGTTTGATATTTTGTTTATATTATTTTTTTATAAAGTAAGTTTGTCTGTAGGTACTATATTATAAGCTTATTACTGTTAATTAAATAGTATTTCACCACTAGTCACGAAAATAATAAAATGAAAATTCTTCATTTAACCATGCAAAGTTAGGGCCAAATGGCCCTTTCTTACACTTAACATGGAATGATGATTGATTTCGGGGCAAAATAGCGTTTTACAGTCGAGCCATGACGAGCGTAGAAAGTGCTACCGACCTCTGAAATAGGTCTTTAGTGACGAGTAATAAACGATACTTTTCATCATGATTCAAATTACCACTAAACTTTTAAAAAATATCTAAGGTTACAGCCAAGTAATTTCTCTATAAGTAAAAACTATACGGTGTTACAATCTTTCTAAGTTTTAAAATCGGTTGGAAAGTGGAAAAACTGTGTTTAAGACTGGCAAAACAATACTTTAATAATGAAATTAATGTTAGGCCACGAAGAGTTAGCTGAAAGTTATTAGTTTCGATGTAAGGAAATCGAGGATTTCCGTAGATTTCAGCTGTTCTGCAACCAGCTATTTACGTACATAGTGCAAAACAAAACAATCACTTTTTCCAGGATAACATCGATCCTTTAAGCCATGGATGAGTACGGGTTCAACATCGTGACCAGACCCGAGTGGAGTGCCAAGATGTGCAAGGGGTTCGAGACGCCCGCCCTGCCCGTGCCCTACGTCACGCTCTTCTACAACACCGAGACGGAGAAGTGCACCACACAGGAGGAGTGCGCCAAGATCCTCCACGAGATACAGGGGCACCACCAGAAGCTGGGGCTCTCCGACCTGCACTACAAGTGAGTTTTATAGCGTCCATGTCAATTGATATTGTTTAATCTGTTCATAAGCCAAATTCTAAAATTAAGATTAATCTTGTGGATTGACAGGGGTATGTTATTTTAGTCGGCCTATGAAATAATGTAGGATGTGGTAGGGAAGTTAAATTAATTTTGATCGGATAGTTACAAAATGTGAAAACTATTTACTATATATTTTTTATAATCTAAATATTTTACTCATGTATTTTACATTGGATATATTCCTAACGAGGAAATTAAAATCAGTCTTTTCCTCTGGGTGTTGACTGAGTAACAGTGTAATTAATAGGATACTACTTATCCGGCTGTAAATGTAAAAATGTTTTAATGCTGGAGATTTACATTATTAGAATTTTCAATGATTATACTGTTTCGAATTTTAACTCAATCAATATTTCTATCGTTGATTTATTGACACATAATATTTGTAATAAGTAATTCCAGCACTTTAAGTATTTTTCAAATAAAATTGTTATTTTTGGTTTTAGCATAACCTTACAAGTAATTGTTAAAATTTTCCTTTGTCTTTATGATAATTTGAGGAAATATTAACATACATTTCACTGTCTAGACTAGGCTTATGACCGCTTTAGTAATTATGTAGGAAAAGAACTGCACAGGCGGAAACGTTGTGAAGGTACCTGTGGATAACTTTAGACTGACAACTTTCTTGGTGGTCCGATGTAATTGGAGATTTAATTAGTCTTATTAAAAAAAAAAAAAAATTTGGTGGGTTTAGGTGCAACAGGCACAAACTTTATGGGGGCGCAACCTGCAACAGGCGCAAACCTTATCTTGGGTGCAAACCTTATGTCACATCCACAAAATAATAGCTCACATGTGAATAACCATTCCCACTGTTGAGAGAGTTGTAGGCTTATTGACTGTTACCACGGGTTGTAATTGATAATTGGTGATGGTCTAAAGTAAACATAAATAATAAACGCCGGAATATGTGGCTGCTTTATGATTGATCATTCCTTAGAATTGTAAACCTTAAAAACCGATTTTGATACATTCGTAAGCGTGAAATTCTTCCAAAACATCTTATTGAACTTGTAATAGCTTGAAAAACCTTAAGCCTTAAACCTTAAAATTACTTCATAAAAGCTTTAGTTCCCAAAACCTTCTAACGTTCCTGTGAACTATTGAGGCTTGCAATTTGTCTTAAAGTCATGTCTTAAAGTCATCAGTCATGACATTGATTGTTGTTCTGAACTTAAAATGCAAGGATGTAGCCAATTCGCATATTTATGTTGTCTCTTGCGAATTAAACATGATAAACAATATATCAATTTCCGTGATTTCTTTTAGGCTAATTTAATCAAGCAAAATACTCCTTTACAGCCTCCTAAATGTAAAACGTAAAAACTACTCGTTAGGTTTTCCGCAATCATAACAATGTGAATGATTGTTTTTCGGCCACAGCTTCCTGATCGGAGGAGACGGGATGGTGTACGAAGGCAGGGGATGGTTCCGACGGCCCTCCAAGTGTGTGAGGAACCACGAGTACGACGATAAGAACTACGCCGTGGCCTACATCGGGGATTGGAACAGTAAGTTAAGAAAACAAAACGACTATTCGCTCGTCCAAATGGCGTCACAACCCATTCCGAATCCCTAGTTCCATCTCAATTATTTTATGAAGAAATTGGTATACAAAAAAACTTTCTGCTAACGTTTACCCCGATTCCAATTATTTTTATTATTATTGCCGATGAAGCTGTTAGTTGAAACAGCTGATCGATAAAAATGGGTATAAATGAAAAAAACCTACGAAGTAGACTGGTTTTGTATGTGGTCTATGGGTTACAAAGAAGGTATTGCAGATCCGGGCTCAAATCCCTATATGAGAGATGTTTTTAATTTTTATTTTTTCATGCAAATTTTAGAATCATGTAAATCATAAAGGAAAATCAATTTTCCTCACACATGAAATAAAAACGAAGTATTTTATTAATTTTATTTTTGTACCGTTCGGGTTGTTAAAAAAAATTCGTTTCGTTCGAAATTTTGTTCGAAGTCACGTTAAAGGAGTTTTTTCTACAAAGTAATGAAATACTCAAATAGCACATTGGAAGGTGATTCCACTACACAGTGCTCTGCTTATTCGTGTAAGAGTAATACGCTAGATTTATTTAAAACTTTTAATTGGAAATAATAAATTTATGCAATCGAATGTATCACTATCGGTTGGAAAAAGTTTTGGTTCCTGATAAAAGTTTTCTTTGTTTGCAATGTGTTCCTAGCCATTTTATAAAAAAATAACTAGCGCAGGAATATATTGTGACGTCATTTTGACCTGTGAATAGCCACTTAATTTCAGGAAACTGTCTTACTTGTCAGTATACTCGGGCTAGTATTGATATTAGTGGTATAAATGTATAGGGAGTGACCGTCGAAGACAGGTATGAGGGAAAAATAATAGATATTCCATGAGAGTTATGAACGAAGGGACATCTCAGATCTCTGTAAATTATGTACTCTTTTCAAGTCCATTCTTTCAACCTAAATTTCTGAGCGTTCTCAGTTATAAGACTCAGATAAAATGTTGTTGACAAGAAAGAGTGGTCATTAATAAGAGATAAGAAGGTATGAGGGGTCAATGCCTGAGTCACAAAACAGTACTACACATTTACACATTTGGCAATACTGTCATACTACCATATAGTAGCTGCATCTAGGTACTTTGCATTTTTAACCTACAACTATTTTTTAACTCAATGCGACAGTCTTACATCAACGGTGCTGTGAATTTTCCATCTATTGAATACTAAACGTATTTTTTTTATCTAAAAAACGCCATCCTTCAACTCTCTGAATTATTTTCCTTGATCACTGTTATAGATGATCCAGTCCCACCCGTCATGGAATTGTCATTTCAACGGATAATAGAGATATTGAAGAGGCGGATGTGGATAACCCCTGACTTTAGAGTTGTCGAGTTTAAGGAGCCTCTGCAGCTATTCTCAAATCCTAGATCGACCGCGTGAAGGTGAATACCTACGTATTTTAAGATTAACAAAATGAAAACAAATCGCATTATTTATCAAAACCAGCGATTGGGATTATTATAAATTTTTATGAATAGCATTTAAAATAATTTGTATTGTCTTTACTAAACTATTTACTTATTCATTTCTTCCATTGATATCCTCCATTAACAGCCTCCAATACATAATGCTGCTGAAAAAATTGTGCTTCTGCAGAAGGAAATTGTTGCTGAATGTCTAACAGTTGAATTTAAGGTAATATTAGAAATCTTACTTCAGTGTCATGAATTTTTTCCAGAGATGCCCGTGCCACTGATAATGCAGAACTCCTTTGTCAAGCTGCTTAGGCTCGGGGTGCAAAGGACACTGATATCCGAGCAGAACCAAGTGATAACAGAGATGGACGGCATCCCATTGGTCGGGGGCTTCAAGCGGTCCAAGCAGTTCAGGAGGAAGCACAGGGGGGGATTCGGACTTGGGATTGGGTTGACGGCGAATTTCAAACAAGCCAAGTTTGGGAGAAGATTTAAATGAGATTCCAAAAAAGATGAAATGATGGTTCGTCATAAGTTTATAGCGTTGGTTTTAAAGCTAGGGAAATCAAATACAATTTTTCAGTACGCCGTGTTCTAAAGAAATGAATAACTTTGTTAAACTGTAAATACACATATAAAAAATAAAAAAACGCATTTAAAAAAACGCATAAATAATTAATTGAATTCCATTAAATTTTAATGCACATTCCTAATTGCAGTTTTGATGACTTGCAAAAGGTTCCCGATGTTGGGCAGAAAACAGAAAATTCGGTTATTGAGCTCTGACCTCGCTCTACGTCGCATATCAGTGGTATTAAAAGCGGAGGCGTGTGATCATCGTCTAATTCTTGCATATTAGATTGACTTGTGTTCTTGATTCTCAACAGAGGCCCGATAAAAATTGCATATCAATAAATTTGGGGACCGTGAAGGCTAGCTTGCTTAGACCTCACATGCAATTGCTCATTGTTGATGTTAATTATAAGATTAAAGCGTTGATAAAAACAATAAAACAACCTACATACAAATTACAATAAGAAAGAAACTTTATGATTAAAACTATTAAACAGTATTTTTTTTTAATTTGGTACTATAAATGCTTGAAAAGTGTTGTAAGAATCTTAAGTTTGGTTATTTGGGAACACGGTGCACTATAGGAACACAAATAATAGAAATATATTCGTGTAAAATGACACATTATTAAATTCAGAGTTCTTGAAAATGAATGGATTTAGCTTTAAGCTAGCCCTACTATTCATTAATTAACATATTACACCATTTATTTCGGTTGTGGCTGTTGTCCTTAGCAATGTTTATGATGAAGCTGCTATGGATTTAAAACATGAATTTTGGAAAATAACAAAAATTCCGGGGACTGGGCAAGTGAATTTTGGCAGAAATAAATTTTGACACGATGGAATTTAGTAAAAAAGCCCCTTCCTTACCACTTTTAATTCATTGTCTGCAGTTTGATGAACTGCATTATTTTCTCAACATTAAAACTATCAAACCCTTCGAATGCACAGTTTTTATTTACAAGATTAAAGTAGCTGACATTTAAAAAATAACTTGACCATTGGTGATATAGCCGAGGTTTGGTAGAATTAAGGAATGTAATATCTCCAGCAGCATCATACGATCAAGATATTAGGTCTGAGACGACCAAGGCAATAGAACTGTGTATTCTAAACCCTATATCATATTTCATTTTCCTTCACTTATTCTTATTTGATTTTATAAATTATGTTTAACATTATGAATACCGATTTATTCAATTTTTGAAAATACATTGAAACACATAAAATTTAATTTTTTGATTGGGCAGTACCCACATGCCAGGTTAAATGGCGAAGTCCGATATATGGAAAATGAAAGATCCAATCCGCCTGTCAACTCAAAATGTAACGAAAACACATCTAAATCACATAGTTCATCTCAAAAACGAATTCCCAATAATGAGGATAACCAAACATAACTTTTCCCATTATGAAATATCCTTGAAAATACTCATTTATGTACAACACAGGTCTACTGACCCTACCTCTCTCCAAACCACCGCCCCAGGAATTTCTCCTGTAGGTTCAATCGCTCTCAAATAACAAATATAAGTTTGTATTGGTACACTCATAAAACATGGGCGATCGTATCATCAAAGAAACAAATGTTTTTACTCAATTCCAAAGGTTCATATAATCCTAACGTTATATTAAGGATTGCAACTTTTCTACAACATTAACATTAAAATGAGTTTATGAATTTATTCTAAAATGAATAAAAAAAGGTGTAAATTACCTGGAAATACAGCCAAAGTGATCAGTCTACTGATGAGAACCAATACAACCTACATACAAATTCCGTTCTCACCAGTAGACGGATCACTCTGGCTGTATTTCCAGGTAATTTACGCCTTTTTTGGTAATATACAGTGATTCAGAGGCTATACCATCATGAAACTAAAATGACCTGCTTACAAAAGAACAGTCACCAAAAAATAATAGGATGGAAATTCATAGCATAACAGTTGTTAAGCCAATTTCTCATGTCCAAAAAGTTATTTAAATTTTGAAACAACCAGTAAACCTAAGATAACAGACAAAACATAATAATACAATTATGATTCTAAGGAAAAATTAAATCGGCCAGAGTCTGCAAATAATATTTGTTGAAGACGCGGCATGGCTAAGTTTATTATCTCGTCGTAATAGGGTTAAGTTCCTTTATGAATCAAATGGATTACGTTATGTCATAGCTTCGTGCTTAGTTAGCGTTATTGACACTGTCACAGATTTGTACAATCATATTAGGTCTTCATCGCAACAGGAAATTAAATTATAAAGAATGATACAAAGATTTAAGGTACATGACAACTGTTGTTCCTTTTTTTATAAAATGTTTCTTTCATTTAACAATAAAAAAATATTGTATTTATACATTTTTCATTTTTATATCTACTGGTTACTAATTTATTATCCAGGTCAAATCTAAATCTAAAATCTATATACAATATTATATATTCAGTTTGCTGGGCTAGAGCTACTGAAAGAACGACTAATTATTACATACGATTGGTAAGTGTTTCAAAGTGGTTTTATATGATTTTTTTTAATTTCATAAAAATTAATTAAATTTAAATGTAATAAGAAAAAAGTGAGTTTGGGGATTCCGACCTAGAGAATTCTTTATAAATGAAGAACATTATAGAGATTGCTCGACTGAATCACTCCCACGCCCGACTGTTCATTGCAGAAATGTCTGTACGAAGCCGCCTCCAAGAATTAGGACCATCCTTTAGCAATCACATCTCTTAATCACGAGTCTCAATACAATTATTAATTGTGAAAATTACCATCCGTCCCTCATGAGTTTTACTATGATAATGGCCATAACCAAATAAATTTAAAAGGTAGAATTTGATGGATCATCACTACCTACGCGAGTGTAAAGTTATTGGACTGGGAGCTGAAAGGTAAAAAATTACGTCATAAGGTGAACATGAAAAAACTATGACAT
The DNA here is from genome assembly GCA_035578135.1 of Flexamia atlantica. Lineage (NCBI taxonomy): Eukaryota > Metazoa > Arthropoda > Insecta > Hemiptera > Cicadellidae > Flexamia > Flexamia atlantica. The sequence goes on along the minus strand of JAQJVK010000008.1, from coordinate 25,720,013 downwards.
TTTGAAGAGATGTGCTGGGGCGTTTCTAAAAGGAGTTTGAGAGCCCTCAATATGGGGACTTTAATGCTAAACCTTAATTACATGAGTGTCGTATATTCTATGGAAAATCCAAGCTTTGCCTGGAACAGACTTTTAATTACGGGCACTTCGATATATATTGTTCGTTTTGAAATACCCTTATGGTTTTTGTTTGTTTACTAAGGGAAATAAAGTATTATCTTCGGAAAACTACTGAAAGGCAAATAAAATACTTTTCCTCCACCTGCTATGTTCCGATGCTTTTTACTCATTGTAATGAATGAGTAAAATAATACTTTGTCTCCCAGCGGGAGTAAAGTGATTACTTTGTCACTTGCAAGAGATTCCAGGCACTAACAGCTGATTTAGTGACAAGAACAATCAAATAAGAATAACATTGACAACGATCAGCTGTAAGAACGTCAAATAATTAAGCGATTAAGAATGATGCAACAATCAGCTAATCGCTGATAAAAGAATCAGCTGCATAGATAGTTGTTGGTTTAGCTACTGGGACGCAGTCACTAATTGCGGATCGAAAAATGGCTATTATTATTTATTTCAAAGTTTGTGAAATATATGTATATTGATTGAGTATTTATTATTACAGGTCGGGAAAAACTGTTGTGTGTATTTCGAGAGTAAAGCACATTGTCTCCCTCTTGAAAATTGTCGCCCTCGGCAAGCTCGGGCCCCAACATTTTCACTTGTAGGACAATGTTGTATTTTACTTACTAGACACGCAAATAACTATTTGTGTACATTTTATTTACAAATCAAAACGGTATCTAGTATCTAGTACAGTATCTTTATGGTATCTAGTAAAACAAGTATATCTAATTTCTTCACTATGTTTCTTAAACTTTACAGAATTCGAGGAGACCATTATGATTGAGGAGAAATAAAAGTTAAAAAAAACTCATCATCCCAAGGGACCAACCCCTTCACATCTCTTTGTTTTTTCTGGCTTTACTGCACCACTGCATTTAAAAAAAATGTCCATGGCTACAATAATTATGCATTTCTAACGGAATTGCTTTATTGAAAATTTGGTAAAGAAGAATAGATTATGTTGACAGATACGATCAACAGTTCGAAGAAATCTAGGGATTATTGGAGTAAATATGTTCTAATAGCGCACAAATTTACAAAGATACGTAATTGTGGGGGTGTGTGAAATCTCATCAAAACTTCGTAATCCTGATTGGATGCTTAGTTTACGGAAATGATACGCAGAGCACAGGAAGAATATTAATGAAGCTCTCACAATATACATGTCAAAGGTAGGCCTAGTGATGATGTCATAGGAATAGGAAATACCTCTGATCAAAAGCAATAGAAGTACTTGTGACATAATAATTACGTATGGTGCTCACTAAATATACGTCATTATATTCAATGACCATATGAGAAAGTTAATCATTGCTTACGTTTACATTGAATGATTTATTTTTTTGGAATCTGAGCTTTTCGAGACTCCAGCTTAAATAATTAATCGATAAATTGTTCCATCAGCCAAACACATAACGTTGCGGTGGTTTGCGCTAGTTGTGTTCCAATTTTGTTTATTAATGGGACCTAGTCTTATCGAAATTGAGTTTATTACCTAAGATTCCGATAAGTATATTTCCTTAAAACTAATCAGTTTAACTATTGTTAGGGGTTTGAGAGAACAATTAGGACATTAAAATTTATCTTGGAAAAATAAAAAGAAAGAAATATGGAAAAGAAAATAACTGAGAACTAAGTTTTGCCACCTCTCGAGTAATTTCAACAACCATACTGACGGAAAGGACTAAAATATTAGAAAGGATATCTAATTTATTTATCGGCAACGGCATCCGCCAAAAAATGTTTACTACCGTCTGATGTATTATTTTTTTTCGTGCGATATAAGAGTCTCCACCTTCTATCTTTTAGAGATCAGTACACAGTTTACACAAAATTTCACAATGAGTTCAACGAGGTTATCAAGTGATCTAGCCTATTTGATGATTAATTATTAATAATTGTTTAGTATATATTTATTCTTTCAATGTAGTTTACCTTGACAATCATTTTTTAAGCACCGTTAAGCCTATAAATACTTTATGTTGTTCACCATAGTCTGCTGCGAATCTCTAATAATTTTAAAATTCATTATAACTGCCTTTTGTGTTTGTAATGGAAAATAAAGAATTTAACAAGATATATTAAATTATTTTGTATTTTAAACCGTACAAAGCTTGGAAAATATATCTTGGAGTCATATTGTTATATCAGTGAACCATCATTTCCAATTAAGATAACAACCGTAAAGATCCAGTGAAGGTCTTTATTACCACTTGGCCTGAACAAACCACTTAATTAAGTGCATAAATTGCATACACCCTTCGTTTCTGTGGGCTTGATTCACATTCCAGTGGTATGAGAGCACATTGATCTTGATCACAAGTTTTAGACTCACCTTTTTCCATGTTAAATTTGACAGATAAGAAGATTCTGGGTGGAGTAACAAAGGTGAATGCAAATGAGCTGAGTGTTAGGAGTTTAAACGGTAATGATTATAGATAACACGCCTTTACAATGCATTATTAACGAACAAATAAATGGAAAGATTGCAAGGAATTGGATTTAAATATTACAACTCAAACGATACTGTGAAGTATTTTTTATTTAGTGATAACTTCTTCCTAAAATTAGATTTTGACGACGGATAGCTTGATATACTCCTTTCCTAACACTATGTCAACTTTTCATAAATTTTACATGATAGCTGGAAGCCCCTTCTCAGATACTACAATTTTTTTCCATTGACACATAGCCTCAGTATTCACGTCATACTTTGACTCATAAGGGTTTAGTATGTAACACTTAGAATGGATAGGAGGTCAAGATTAGACTAGACAGTGGAATGGTATTCCAGGAATTTCCAGACAAGTATATGGGATATGTGAACACAGAATGTGAAGAATGTGACTAATCCAGTCCACTTTTAACAAATGTATTTTAATATTTTAATTTTTAATTTGTTCATTAAACATAAATTGTTATGATAGTTTTAACAAGCTGTCATACTTATAATTGTTTTTACTGTGAACGTGGGATTAAAAAATATATTATTTGTAATACATTGTGAATGCTTTTGCGAAAATTGATTTTTGATACACTTTTAGTTTTCGTATGGGTTAACTGGAAACAGTATGTGTTTAAAAAGTTTTCAAAACCATAATTGCAGTGTTATTAACTACCACGTACAGTAGCCTCCGACTTATCCGGACACTTCAGGGCCGAGACTGTCCGGAAAACGATTTTTCCGGTTAAACGGGGGCGATTGTTCCTAAAACACGTTATATTATAACTCTAATGCATACTGTCGAGCCAAAACTCTATCTTAGACACGTGATTCCTGGTTTCGAATCTGGTTTTTTCTGTATTGACAAGAATCGTCAATACAGTACTGTCCATTTCCTGACGATCACGTACAATTAAACCAATGAGTTGATTTAAAATCGTCCGGTTAAAAAGATGTCACTTCCGTAGAGTACGGTCCGTTTAACCCGATGTCTGGTTAAAAAGTGTCCGGATAAGAGAGAGTCTGTAATGTGTTTCAATAGAGTAAAAAAAGTTGTAATTCATCATAACAACTTTTCCAAAATCAAAAATAATCATAATAGCAAAGTGACAAAGCTAGTGTGGTACGTGTATCAACCACGTAGGTAGTAAATTCCACCTTTCACCGACAGGCAATTGAAAGGCATAATACCCCTATAACTCCAGCCCATATGTTACTTGTGAAAGGATATGTGTCCATAACTGAACTTTACTATTCACATCGCTTGCCAAAGGTAATGAGGAGTAATACACATGTTTATTATATAATGTAACCCTAAGCCGAAATTATTTCCCCGCAATTTCTCTCAATTTCAATATTAGTCCGTTACCATTTTAGTAAATAAACTGATGTTGTAGTTGTACGTATATCTGTGAGGAAGTTAAGTGAATATAGTTATCAAGAAATCACATATCTTACAAATGAAATAAATCAAAACTCATATTTTGATGTATTACTAAGTTCACTTATTTCCTTTCGCTAAAGTATTACGAAGTACTTGTAGATAGTGAATAACTTAAATGATAAGTTTTTCCCGAAAACATTCCAAGTAGCAATTCAAACCATGCCTCGGATACGGATATCCGAGAACATAACTTTCCAGATAAGAAACTTTCTGGACATTCAAGGGATCGGTTGAGCAAAAGCTCCAAAGAAAACCACTTCAGTCTGAAAATGATCTAACGATGTCTTGTATTTGCTCTTACCCTGTGCTGTTAAAACACTTAAAGATTTAAAAGTAGGAACATTACTATATTGACCCAGGGCTAATCAATTCTCATATGTTTTACCTAACTGAAGGGCGTCTGGGCTGGTAGTGTAAATTAATAACTGGTGTTCCGGAATAAATAAAAAAATACATGGCCTACGTGTCTTCTGTTCATTCAAGGTTATACTAATGGACCAAAACTACAAGAAGAGGAGGAAAATAGATTTTTGAAAATATTTTAAAAACATGCTGATACATTATTAAAACAATATATTTTCAATTTCGCCACGCCAATGCTGGACAGTATTGTTTGAATGTTTTTGAAAATGTATCCTATTGCTACATTCTCTTCTAGAGCGCTAAATTCAAACGCTATTGCTGATGCAGAGCTCTCCTCTGGCTTATTAACAGGCTCCGATTTTGAAATAAGAGGTCACCGGATTAAGACCCAATAAAATAAAATTGGATTTGTACGTTTCGGATAATAGTATACATGCTGATTAACCTTAGCTGTATTAAATCTTTGGAACTTTGAAGTGATAAATTTTTATTAAATCTAACCTTGATGAAATTTCTATTAAATATTTGTACAAAGTATTGAATCAATATGTTTTAATATTTATAAGGATGCTACATGGGTAGCATTCTTTTTGTATAAATCAGCTTAACCCAACTTACAATGACTTTACAATGAGCTGCGAATCACTCAAGCCAATGAAAGGGATAGAATGTAATCTCATATGAGGAACTTACTTTATCAATCAGCTTATGAAAAGAAAATTAAGAACAAACGATTTCTGTTTCTGGTACGGTTGCAGTTTTCTAGTTACCATAATCGCAACTTTGACCCTAATAATGATGTTATGTTTAACATAAATATCTTGTCATTAACGTTTGCGGCTGGGAGAATACACATGGATGAGCGGGAAGTACTTATTTCTTAATTAACGAATAATTTCAACAATTAAAAAAAAATTAATGTACATTTAACTTTAGAAAGTATAAAATATTCCGAATCTTTATTGTTTGAAATGTAGGTGAAAAATAAATAAATTACAATAGAGGCTCACCTTAATGTTATCCGTCAATTTTTGAGAATTGATAGTTAATTATATTATTTATCTTAAATATTTAATCTAAGGCTGTTTTCCGCTTAAAAAACAATTAATAAAAAAAGGCAATCCTCACATTCATCTTAAATGCATCTTCTTAGAAAAAACAATAGACTAAATTTTACTTTTCCGAAAGAAATTACCAGATTATTCTCAGATGGTAATTTGTCAGAAATCTTAAAACCTTTGACCAGAAAATGATATCTTTGGGAATCAAGCGAGTGAGAAAAGGAATAAAGCAATATAGTAAAAGACACACTTAAATATATTATACGATATATTTAAAGGTTACACAGTAGATTGACTTCTTAATTTATTTTTCATGTTGTTTCAGATGTTCTGGTTTATCTGTATCACACAGACAGATAGCATTAGACAAAGTCTCTCCAGCTCTCAGCTTGAATTTAAGTGATTGGAATTTAATCTAGTTTGTTCTCAATTCAGTGGTCGACTGGAACAAGATATTATGAGACACCGTCTCCTAATCCAGCCAAAATAAAAAAGTTCTATTAGAATTTTTTAACAATATTCATTTTGTTGGATGTTGTTATATATATATTTCTTAATAATACTGTGTACACAAATAAATATGTAACAACTATATTAATTAGATAATAGGAATACGGAGAAACCTTTATATATTTCTGTAAAGACAAACTAAGGTCAATTGGATCACGCTCAGTAGGAAATCAAACTTAATACTCTGGGTAAACATTCCTAGCGGGTTATATGTACTCCCGCGGGCCTACTCACATATGTCGAATATTATTTTTCTGTGTGTATAAATGTTTATGTCACTTTGTTTTAACCAAAATCCTTCATGTTAGAAACAAAATTATAAAAAACATTACTATAATTTTCAAAGAGTACTAATTTTTAACTTTGTAATGTATCGAAGCTAATCAATTGCATTTTGCTACATGCTTCAAGTTTTACATTTTTTCATTGTTGTTGTTTCAAGCTTTCATTGTTTTACATTTTCAATGTAAAACACAAAGAAATCTGATCATTAAACTGTATTTTAAAGTCTGTTTCATTGATATTTTTTCTCGAAATTCAAAGAAAACCTCTTTCCACATCCATTGTTTATATTTTAAACGTTAGACATATATTGTGAGTGTTGTAAGCCGTCTTTTATTTATATACGGTCCAAAGCGTTTACTCAAATAACGAAAAGTTACTGTTGTACTCTCAAATAAGATTTTACATACATAATAAGCCTTGGCGATTAAAATAAAAATAATACCAGAATAGTAATAAAATAACAAATCTTTTTTTGTTAATATCTAATATGAAAAAAGCTTTGAAATAACAAAGACGTGATAAAATACATCGTCATAATGCAAAGAATTGCTTAAAAACACAATAAAACAGATTACTCTATGATTCTATAACGTTTACGTGATGGTAAAAGCTAAGCTTACTAACCATTCCTTAAAAAAATTGGTTATTTTGTTACTATTCTGGTATTATTTTTATTTTAATCGCCAAGGCTTATTAAGCAAGTAAAACCTTCAATTCGGTAAATTTAATCACCTAAATGAGTATAGTTTATTGGAGAGTAGGCCTATATCAGTAAATTTTCGTTGGTTGAGTAATTTGTTTTTGACTGGATATGAATAAAAGACGGCTTACAACACTCAAAACATATAACTGTCTTACGCATTTATGTATAACGCAAAATCTTGATACCAGTTTTATGAGTTATTTTGCAAACACCAGGATGATGAACGTCGTAAAGTTTACACGAGGTCATTTGGAAGATTTACAGTTACAAGTCGCCCCAGGAAATGAGACGATCCCCGCTCAGTCCTTCGGACTGTCTAACTTATCATCCTGAATGAGAATGATGTGCTCAGATTACAAAAAAAGCTTAAACCGCCGATTTTAAAACATTTTATAATCGAGTTTCTTCCTGGAAGTTCGTTTCGTGGATTGGAATTGGTTGGAAACATAATTTAAGAACATTATTTTTGCCATTTTTTAGGATTCAAGGTATCGGCAGTCCATATGATTCACACTGAAGATTGGTTAAGCACAAAGATTTGTCAGTAGTTAGCAGTTAAAAAACATATGCCTATATAATCGAATATGTCAAAGTAACACTCCCATATCAAATTTAGTTCATTTTTTCACTATCTTTCCAAAACAATTTAGTTGAAATAACAGTGAAATATATTCATACATTTATTAGTTAAAAATTAAATGCATCGCGAGCAACAAAATAAAATAAACTGTTATTCCTTCATTAAAAAAGCTAAATATATCATAGTACCAGTTATAATGTTTTCGTTTCATATTAAACTTTTATCATTTATTACTAACGTAATGCAATAAGTGTGGACATTTCCCTTGAAGTTGGATCAATGACTGAACGTAAACGCCAATCAACCTTTTACCATTCATACCCAAGCACACTCTTTGATAATCCAAAGCTATACTACTGAAGAAATCAATGTAGTAGTCTACGATTTCGAAGAAATATATAGTATCAGAATTTTTTTTTTGGGGGGGGGAACTATGTACTAGGTGCGTGCAGTGGTAGAAATGTACACTAAACCAAAATTTGTAATGATTAAGAATAACCGACCAATTATGAGACTATGCTGGGTTTTTATCATTGTGAGAAATTACTTAAGTAAACATGCGCCAACCAGAGGAATAACGTTGGAAATGTAAAGAGGGGATGTTGCGCTGGTTGGGGGGTTGTTCAATCAAATCGAGGGATTCAGAAGAACCCCCCCCCCCTCTGCTAGTGTTGACAAATGTGCTCGTATTCACAGTATTCTTTCAATACCATTAAATTAGTTAAGGATGTTTTGCTTCATCAAACTAATTATCTGCTAATGAATACTAGTTCGTGTTTTTATCCTCTGCCCGAAAGCAAAGCGTAGGAACATCGATTACTTTTCACCAACGACCAGTTACTAGTCAGTTAGTTTGCAATTTGAATAGTCTATCCCATCACTATTAACAGCTGAAAAGTCCACTGCTCAGTTTGATTGTAAAACACAAATTAAACTAGGATTAATTGAAAACATAATTTAAGGGGTTAGAGGTCTCGGCGGGACATATATTTCACATTAAAGATCCATGCAATAAATACGTTTATATTTTGAGTTTTATATTTCAACATGATTGTAAATTTTCTTCAGCAACCAGTTGAGCTAAATTCAACTTGTCTGCTTCTTATTACTTATTAATTTTGTACTCAATTTTTCTTATATGTTGTTGAATGAATCATGGATTTGCTTTAAAGCTTGTAATAAGCCCTTTGTTGCTTGTTACCGTAATGTTAAGTTTACATAAATTGTTGTTACATATTGTTTTTGGTTTGATTATATTGTTGTTTTTTAGTTTATTCAGAGCTATTTCACTGCATGAAAGTACCAAAATGTCAGCATGTCTGTTGTCAGTGTCAGTATAAGCCAGCGAGCACAGAAGTCAGTACTCGCTGGTATTAACATGTTAATTTATTTGGCTCTTAGGGCCTTCTTAAATTATATCATTTATTTTCCTTTAGCATTAAAATCAAAGGTATATATATATATATATATATATATATATATATATATATATATACACACACATATATATATAATATTCTACTTATTGTTCTAAATGGAATCTACCATTAAAATAAATAAATGATCACCTTTTCCGAGTTTCATTTGAAGTATGCAGTATTGTTTTAAAGAGAACAAAATTCTTAAATCCAAGCGCTCTCTAGAAGGTTACCACTATCTTAAATTCTACTCTGTTGTACCTAATAGATTGACATAAGTGTTTCACCCAATCTACGTAAAACTAAAACAAATATTTTACTAATAAAGCTCTAATGGCCATATCAGTTGTATCCGTTAATTTTACAATTTTTTCTATATTTCTATAATAGTTACTATGCTAAATAATTTTCAAAATTATTTTAATACATTATCGTGCAACGTATTAACAATTATTAAACTGCATTTGAAAAACTAAACTAATGTGCTAAGAATAATACGGCTTCTGAAGCACAAGAGCTGAATCCTGTTGAAGACAAAGTCTGAAGATCAAACAACTTAAGCGTTGTTCTAATGTTGGACCAACGCTTGAAAATCTTAATTTCACTTTTGTTTTTGAACCAGCATGTCACTTGAAAGTGTTTATAGTTTACTGATGTATCTTAATAACGTCAAAACCAATTGACACGTTTGGTAAAGAGTAAAAATTCTCTGTGTCCAAATACAACTATTAATAATATCGTGGTACTAAATAATTAAAAATTTTAAGATGAGCATATTGTCAAATAGTTTTTATCATCCTTACGACTTCATGTTTATCGCAAATTCCATGGAAATGGTTATGATGAACGTCCTAATATTCAAGTGACTAACTACATTAAACATATTAAAAATATACATCGGGAAAACTAGTCTGGGGTAGTAGGGTTGAATGAATAAATAAATTAAGTAGATCAACTTCATCAGAAAAAAGGTGATACTTAGGAGATTTGAAATTAATGGTAAGAATTTTTTACCGTTACCCAGTTCATAAGACAGTACTCCGTAAAGTAATACATTTAATACACTTATATTTGTATATAACTTTACTTTTATCACGTAACTTTTGAAAACCCACAATTGCGTTATATTATTTTGAAGAACGTTGAAAGTTGTTGAAGACCCGGTCCTTTTTAGTAATAAATAGAAAATATTGAATTCTTCGGTCTTGTTTGACGACATGTTTCTGAACTGGCATCAGTGAATTATTACTGGTAAGAAAAATGTATCTCATGTTAATAATCCTAAATAGATAGAAACATCCTGAACGAAAATTAAAATGCTTAATATTGCTGTTATGCACATAAGTTTGCTGCTATGCTGTTATGGACAGCTTATGCACATCAGCCAGTCTACCTGAAAATGTGGCATGTTGACATGTTTGCAAAGACGTTCACAAAATTTTGATGGCGTAGCTGGAATATTTAATATTAATACGAAATCATGATTTGTTTAATCCTTTACACTCAGCCGGAAGATGTCGTAGGAAAATCTAAGCACACACCTTTAAAAATCCAAGTAAGTATATATTTTTATAGGTGTGCACAGTTCCAAAACAATTTGCAATGTTCTTAAGGGAACTTGGAAAAGATAATTTGAAATAAAAAAAAATTAAATGGGCCTTATGGGTTACCAAATTGGTAACGGAATAACAACGAGGAGGAAAAATTAATAAATAATAATTTTAAAAAATCCATAAACCTAAGTATTTTGCTGTTGAATTTCGACACAAAATAGATAGATGGTGATTTCTAGTAATTACTGTTTGTATATAATTCAGTATGCATAATGATTGCGTTTACCTATTACAGCGGAGGGTTCTGCCAGCTATGTTTTTAGGTAAGTTAAGCTTTTATGCTATTGATTATTTACGTTCAAGCGAAACAAAACACTGTCAGAAAATATAGTTCGGTTGATTTATTATTGGTGATTATATGTTTGTTTCTTTATATTAAACATTTTTTTTCAAAACTTGTGGACCACGTTTATAACTTAAATATTAATGTCTACACAGTTAGTCGCACATTACTTAAAGATGAGATTTTTAAGCCTATAAATATAAAAGTTATACTTTACTCTTAATAAAAGTATGTATGGGCATACATATATTTACCAATTTTTTAATTATAGCCTATATATTTAAAATATATTTAGTTTTTCTAACTTTTTTCCTTAATATTCCTTACCAATAAAAATTATAATTAAACATTTACATATTTAAGTCAAATTTGGCAAGTGAACAAAGGAAACAAAATATACGCTGTAGAGCGCGTCGAATACAAACAGTCACAGAGAAGATGAAATATGGAGAACAACAGTTGGTGAGCCCACCTTGTGTTTGTGGAATTTGTAACTCCTGTTGCTCTCATTGGGTGTTAAATATAGGCCTGTTCTAAGTTTATGTGTCCTCATAAAAAGAATTATGAAACTGAACAGTATTTTTTTTTTAATTATTAAGGATCCCATACAGTAATTTCCTTAAAAAAGCTATCGTGGCAGAAAATTAAACAAAACGTTTTTGTTCTGTAATTTAGAAGGAATCACTATACGTTTTTCAACTACTTAGCAAACGTTAATTTGAAGGAAAAAACTAACTAATGATTACCACGGTCAATGGTATTTTTATAATATCGTAAAACATATAGAATACTACTAAATGCTTTAAAAATACATCCCTTATACTCTTTCATCCAGCATTTATAGATTCTTCAAAATGCACCGCTTTGTTTTCAATACGTCCTTTGAGTTGTTTATACCTGATGAAACAATTTAGTGAACGCCTGGCATTAAAGTGGTTGAAGGAAATTGGCCTGTAACAGCAACAGAGTTTACGGCCAGCTACCTTTAGCTGCATTGTTTTTAATGACTGAATAGAATCTCTGATTATTTCCTTTTAGAAAAAAGGCTGAGATTTATTTGTTTTATTATTATTTCTGAGAAAGAAATTAGTTGGTTGCTTTCGTCTGAAACTATAGAACGACTGCAACCATTTTTGGTGCGACTATCCTTTTGAGTCTGGGTTCGTTGCGTTGTCTTTTGCTCAAATATACCTTGATCTGATGTTAAATCAATCAATAATGACGTTCACGATTATTTAATCATCTCTAATTAATCAGAAATTTGAATAATAAAAGTACCTATTTGGACTGTAACTTTCGTGATAGCTTTCCCCCAATAAATATAAAAGGCTTGGTTTTACCAATGAAATTATGGATATTAAACATTACACATATATTGCCTTTGTGTGTTGGACATAAAGAGGGATATTGATTATTCTGAAATCAATAAAAGATTTCTTGGTGAGAAGTTTCTTTTCCTAAGACCGCAAATACTTAAAGCTGATGGATTTTAAGTTGGATGGTTTATTTAGAAGAGTTATTAGAATTTTGCCACTTCCCTTAAACTGCTTCACACTCGTCAAAATACTACTAATAAAAATTAATTTTTATTTTTTTACTTTTATTTTTATTTTTTAATCACATTAATCACATCAACCACGACTCCATAAACTCTATAATAAATCAAATCAATCTTACAATCAATCAATAACTACGCACAACTAAAAAGAGTTTTACACTTTAAATCCAAAATCTCGTAGATAATTGATTTTTTTTCATCAATTCATCACAACACAATTCATCTGTAACAGGTCTTAGTCAAACCTGGCCATTGTTAGCTTTACAATATCATACATGCTCATTTTTACATAAACTATGTACTGTTCGCGTAAACAGTCTTGAAGCTCACACAATGTGTAGTAAGTGCATGAGACCTGCAAAAAATGGATTATGATAGGAATCCTTAACGTTCTCTGAATGTGTAATGCAAACGTTATTTCAAAATAAAATCTAAGGACTACAGTTCAACTTTCCTTCCAAAGTATTTTTCGTTGAATTCCAACAGCTATTTTCTTCGGTTGATTTATGACTGTAAATTTTCCAAATTACCGCCATTACCTTTATGCCATTTTCCATTCCCGCGTTAGTATAATGACCCTGGAGCTCTAATTCGTTATCTGACACGGAGCTTTACCACTGAACTACCATAATTGTCTTTGTTGACAATAGGTACGTTTTTTGTTAAGTATTATGAATTGATTTTTTCGTGAAAACTATTGTTGTCATAATAAGTAGGCATTAATAAAAATAATAAAAAATCTGACTGTGTCTTGCTGAAACAGTCTTGTGTATCTTAGATATCATACATCAAAGTTGTCAACGACCTAAATTATCACATGAGCAGTGTAATGTAGTAAACATAATGTTTCTATACAAGATCCTAATACGATTAATTAGAATGATTTGGAAATAATGTTCCATTACATCTGTTATATAGGGTGTTTTTTAAAAACGCAACTCATAACTTTATTTTATCGGTGAGGGATTATTTCCCCCCAAGTTCACCGTATTTGACCCCACTATGTTATTTTCTTTGGAGATCCATAAAAAGTACACCGAAGAAAACAGTTCACAGGATATTCAGCACCTCTAAACAAACATAACAAATGTAATGCAAGAAATTAAAAGAGGTACCTTGCAACACGTGTTCGGGAATTTGATGGAGAGAGCACAACTTCATACAAATGCTAATGGCGAATTGTTTGAACACATAATGTAAACTGTGATCAAACTTCAATAATATGTTATATAAAGTGTATAGATCAACGAAGCAATGCTCATTTCATATTTATAAGTGCATTATTCAATCTTAAAAATGGGTTGAGTTAAAAAAAAAACACCCTGGATAATGTATAAAATATACTACAGTCACTGAAGAATGTAATTTATTAAGGTAAAAAAAGTGGCGAGATTCTGAAAAAATTAACGGAGCGAGTGATAAGGTGTACTCTTAATTACTTTAACATTGATATATAACTATTCTCTTCGTAGGACATGTCAAATGCAATTGTACCTATCGCATTTTATCCTTTTATAGGCTTAGTTAAACGTTATGGCATAATGTTTTGATGTCCTCCTTTTAATCTCAGCTCTGACGAAACACCTTTACAAGGCAATTCTGTATAAAATGAATTATCTTTAATCAATAGTACATCAAAGCCGTTAAATTTCATTATACTGTTGTAACGATCCAGTCTGATTATAATTTATAAAAGCTCTTAGAAAAGAACCCAGTGCCAGTTTCTGGTTCGTAATATTAAGAGACAATGCCATCTATCTTGCACGGCTTGGGTCGTTAGGATCGAGGAATTCCGGAGCACATTGTTTTTGATGCTAAGTTCTTGTAATTAAAATCTAGTTTGTGATGTGATTTTTTAATGTTGGTACTGAAATTAGAGTTAATTTTATTCATTATAATTCTTTGAGAAATATGGAAGATTATAAAAGAGGATGCTGGTTTGTAAATATGCATATATATTTATAACTACTCGACCATTTGAAATGAAACTTGGTACGCGTATGTAACATTTCACGGATAAATATTTTAAGCTATCCATTTCGCCCTATCTCAGTTGGATTCTTCTTTAGAGGCTTAAAATGTGCGCTTTCTTAGGCCTTCCCGTAATCAATTTTTTCCTGCCAATGTTTCTCCAAAGTGTAATCTAAAGTATTTTACTTATATTTTATTATATGGTGTATTATGTAAATTAATTATTTATCTTAATTATGAAAATAGGTCAAAGACCGTGTGAGTAGTATTCATCACAAAAAAGTACCAATATGAAATGAAATGAACATAACATTTATGTTGATGACTATTTCATCAGAATTCAGTTATTGATACGTGATATTACTAAACTGCTCTTATATTTATAGAATGGTGTATTTACCACCTACTACCCCCATACTACCCTGACTACCCAGTCAGTAGTAGTCAGTTGTATACCCTGACTACTTAGTCTGGATATACAAGTAGGCATTCCAAGAATCGATCTTGTGACCAGTTGCCTCGATATCCGACAAGCACGAAGTCAAGCCTATAAACATATGCTCAATATTTTATAATAATTTTCCTTTAGCAGTATTAAGCGTTTTATATCCACATTTTTTTATGATTTCACCTATTTTGAGAAATACTACTGATATTTGAGCTTATTAAAAAACCTCAATATCAGTTTGTTAATTTTTATTTAGTATACAAGGGAAATGAAAGTTTAACGTATACACTAAATAATTGTTCAGTATAAATGATTAATCAGGATTTAATACAGTACGTTTCTATAACGTTTTGGGTAACATGTAAAAAGCTGGGTTGGATAAAAATGTTTTCTTCCCAATTCGATTAATAATGTCATGTGTAATCTGAAAATAAATATGTAAAATCAATTCTGGTTTGATTTGTTAACTATTTCCTGTTCCCGAAAAAAACACATCTTTCGATGAAATCCTTAATTTGATTTTACGAATCGCCTACAGTGTCAATAAAGCTAGGTAAGCTGCAACATAATGCAATCCATTTGTTTCGCAGCAGCAACTTAACTCTATTACGACGAGATAATAAATTTAGCAACGCCGCCGCCTTAGACAAATACTATTATTTACAGTCTTAGCAGATTTGATGTTTCTCCTGAATCAAACAACTGATTTTGTGATCATGTTTATATATTTTTGTTTCCTTTGTAAGTACGTAGACTCAAATTTTAAAGGAGGGTTTATTTTCAAAATGAACACATCGAACATAAGGAACCTTTACAAAAATATGACACGGGTTCCTTTGAGCTGGTCTTGTGGAAGCCAAACACCATAGTTCACCTAGTGCGCTTCCAAGCGTAAATGTTACTCCAAGATTGAAAGTCCGCGACAAATAGTTAATATAAACTTTTTTAGCACTGTTATGAATTACTAATATGAAATGTTCTGCCCAGAACTATGGAACAGAAAGTACATTATGAGCCACAAAAAAGACACTAGCAATAAATTTGCCTGTTACAATAGATAACTCATTAACTCATATATTTGACATTAAATACGCTGCCCGGAACTGTCGCACAGAGAACAACAAGTACAATATGAGCCACAACAAAAAAATACACTCGCAATAAAATCGCCTGTTACATTACTGATCGCCTGATAGATTACTGATTATATAACTTATCTATTAACTCAAGACCCCAATTAAACTGATCAAGTCAAGGTGATGCCAAATTGGGTGAATAATTTATATTTATTGAAAAAACATGTCAATGTATTAAAAACAAAAAAATATTCAACAACTAGTGTAGGGAACGTTACAGAGACGACAAGTTGACAGACTAACCGTAACCTTGAGCGATGACGTCATGTTCAGCAGCCATTACAGAGGTATTGGACCATCCCGCCTTTATGGACTTATAGATAGTCCAATATAGGAAGATAGATTCACCACGCACTTGTTGGCTGACGTATCTCATCTAGTATTAACTATTCATGATGGATAAAACAGATGAAATGCAAAAATTGAAACAAACCATTCAGCCAGATTCACTAGGCAGTAATAGTGAAACTCTCTGTACTTTATATTCCTTCATTTCCAGTTTGCAAATGTGCGGTTACAAAACACTGAATATCATCCAGTAGATACTACGGAACACTATGCTAATATTTGTAAGTTTTTGTTTGCATATTCCTTGTATTTTCATTCCTAGTCACTCATTAATTCAAAGGAATTAAATACGTTAAATAGTAATATACTCTGGAGTTGTGCAGTGCCTGACAATTTTTATAGCTTCACCTAGGATTAGATAATAAAGAATAAGCAATTATCATATTCAATTATATAACTTCGAATCTTCTGAGGTACAATATCAATTTAAATTTCACTGAACATCTATCAAACATGATTTTCCATATTATTTTTAGTAATATCACAACGAACGTAAATAGTTTATGTAAATACCATTTTGTATCCATGCATATGGTAAAATATTCTCTCCAAATTAAATTTATCTGCGACATGTTTTAATCTTAGGCTATTATCAAGCAAAATTCCCGACCAAACTTGCTTGAAAATGACTTAAGGTTGAAACATGTCGCAATTAAAATGAATATAAAGGGAAATCAGTTAATTTGTTATTAAGTATTTTAGCTGCCCTTAATTGTGAAATAATTTAAGAAGCACCATATGGATATTTGTGACCCGCGAAGGGAAAAGCTACCTTAACTTCTATTTTTTTTCGAAATTGAGTTATTATAATATCTTTGATTAAAAACCAAACGAGCTGGTGGAAGAATTTCAAAGATATCTTAAAAAGTGCCTGAGCTATAAATTTTTGAATATTAAAACAAATAATTTTAGGAAATTATGTTTCAAATAAAAAAAAATACTTTTTTTGTTACTACTTGCATTATTGGCTATGTTTCATATATCATTCTGTCAGAAATTTAAAGCTGAATATGAATATACCATTAAACTTGTGACATTTTTTTGGGGTTTTTTGCCGAAAGTTGCTTAAATAGATGGGATTAATGAAAAAAACGCAAAATTTCAAAAACTAAATGTTTTTTTACATGATAAAAGAAAAAGATAATGGTATTACTGGCATTGGTTGTTAAGTTAGGAACCAGAATTTTCGACTTCAAAAATCTTTTTTATCCCCCTCACAGGCCAGGGGGGTAACTTAATTTTTTCAATTAGCAACCCTTGTTGTGTGACCCCTCATTTTGAAGGGTTTGTCAAAATAAATAAAATGTCGCAAACCCGAGGTCGATACCTCAACTCTAACCCAAATGGCAGCCATTTTAAATTTTGAGATGAACACACGAGATTAACCATGGATAACTCAATTTACCTTTTAAGTTGGTTACATTGGGCAATTGAAACTCTTCAAACTGCATACCATTATTATGTGGAAAGGTTGATGTTTTTGCCTTATTCCTGATTTTGCCCCCGACCCCAAATTAGGGGTTTTGGGGGCAGCCCCGAAAATTCAAATGCAAACCCATATTGAGTAACCCCTCATTTTGAAGGGTTTGTTGACGTAAGCAATGGTACAAACCTGAAGTCGATATATCACCCCTAGCCAAACGTCAGGTATTCAAAGATCTGAGTGGGTGAAAAATCACCCATTTCACCATTGAAAATATTTAATGCCTGCCATAGCAGCCGTATTGAGTGATCCCTCATTTTATAGCCCTTGTCACACTAAAAATCATGATTTAAATTAAAATCCGTCGATCCAAAAAATACATTTAAAATTTTGAATAAGAGAAGGAGGTGCTATTTTACCCAATACAATTTTTGAATACCTGCCATATTGCCTAGAGGTAACATATCGACATTAGATTTGTACCATTGCTTGTATTTTTATAAACCCTTCAAAATGAGGGGTCACTCGGTAGGGGTTTGCATTAAAATTTTGGGACTGCCCCCAAAATACTCTATTTTGGGATCTGGGGCAAAATCAGGAATAAGGCAAAAACATCCACTTTTCCATCTAATAATGGTATCCAGAGTTTGAATTGCCCAATGTAACCCACTTAAGCTATATTTTCGGTATCCATAGTTAACCTCGTGTGTTCAACTCAAAATTTAAAATGGCTACCTTTTGGGTTAGGGTTGAGGCATCAACCTCGGATTTGCGCCATTTTATTTATTTTGACAAACCCTTCAAAATGAGGGGTCACACAATAGGTGTTGCTATTAAAAAAATTAAGGTACCCCGTACCCCCCGCTCTGTGGATGGATGGAAAGAAGTTTTGATGTCAAAAATTCCGGAACCTAAGTTAACAACCAACGCCACAAACAGAATATCTCTATCTCCTTTGGTTTAAAAAAAACAGATTTGTTTCCATTCTTAATTTACACACTGTATAGGGTAGGCTAAAACACATTAAAAATCAGGAAGTGTGTTTTTTTACCCTAACCTTTGAAACTTTCTGTCCTGTAAAACTTCGTTTTGGAAGATAAGTTCCTTTTTCCATTGTCGGGTCACGTTTATAAATATAAGTTGATCATTCACTTAAGTCATGAGTGGAAACATAATTACGTACACCAGCATTGATCATTATTTAGGTTATTAAAAATTAACCCCTAAACCCTGATTAAAAAACTAACCATCGGCAATAAAAGGAGCCGTTAGCGGCAGGAAGTGTGGCCATTTCCGTTATCTGACCACAAACAATGGCAGCGTGTCGATGAGAGTAGGCTATACACTGGCTCTTTTTATCAGCTCAGTTTTATTTTTTATTATTAGGGTATAACATATGCATTTTTTGTTTCGATGTTGCATTTGAACTGTTGAAACTACATTTTGAGATCAAGGGGTGGGTGCAAAAAGTTACAAAACAGAATAAATAGAACATAGTTTAAAATAACCTCTTTCGCAAGTAAAGTCGTATTATGAGTAGCGAAAAAATATGAACCCTAAGTGAGGGATGAAGAACTACAACATATGTTTATTATTAACTTCCTGGACTTTGAAAAAATTAAAATTAAAAGAACTTTGAGAAAGAAATCATTCAACTTTGAGAAAGAGCTCCACTTATTAGGTGTGGAAGCATTCAATTACAAATATAAATGTTTCCCTTTGAACTTTTAAATAAAAATACTATCTAAGGTCCTTTTCCTCCAAGAAGTTATAAGGTTTCATAATTTCAAAATTGATATTATATTTATGATGTGGAATTTATTTGTGCATAATTTGTTCTAAGGAGTCGAATTTTCATGCAGCACTAATAAATTTACATTGGTTAAAATCAAAAACATTTATTTTATATTTATTTCGGAAATAAGTATGCTTTACTTTATATTATAATAGAGTGGATATGCTCTATTATAATATACGGACCTCATGGTAGAGCGCAATATATAGAATAAGATTGGATTTAAAAAATTGCATGGCTATTAATTACGAGCCTACAACCACTAGCTGGTAATGACTACTGATTGTTTCAAAGCATGTACGTAAATATACATTAAATTTATTCATAATGACAAAATAATCTATCATAAATGTGTCAATAGGGCACAGATAATTAATTATTTGTGTGTTGAATGAGTAAAGATTGACATTGTTTCACGAGTTAAAATGTTGGCACCCGAGCTTGTCGAGAGCGACAATATTCTCGAGGGAGGCAATGCGCTTTACTCATGAAATACACACAACATTTTTCCCTTAACGGCAATAATAAATACCCAATCCTTAATCATCTGTTTCATAATTAAAAAAAAAACAATACACATTTTGTTTCCATCTCCAATTCTGCCTGCACCCGAGTAGGTGCAACCATTAATGCATTAATATACAACTATTCTTATTGTAATTTCCTGCCACTAAATCAGCTGTTAGCGCCTGCAATTTATTAAACCTCAACATATTTGCGTAGAAATTTGAAAGCGTTCGGCTATAGAATTCTTGATTTCAATATCATTCTTATGGGATCACTTTGTCTCCCAAGGGAGACAAAATAATTCCCTTACTCCCGCCGAGATACAAAAGTTTTTTATCACTGATTACAAGGGGTAAAAAGCGTCTAAACATAGCAGGTATTGGAAAATGATTAAGTTAGTTTTTTTCAGATTATATTAGTATTAATTTACCAGTTACAATGAACAAGCCATTAAGGAATTCCTTTTTCAGTTGTAAATATGAGATTTAAGAATATTCTAACACTATATGAGAAAATTAAATAATAAAACCAGGAAATAAACAGGTGTAAAGCGAGAAGAAAAATGGATCTCTGGTAGAGAATACATATGCAGCAGCGACAGGCTGCGATGTGGCTTGTTATCTGCGACACCGCGACGGAATATGAATGACGAAGGTGTCGACAAGCGGAGGGACTTGAGGTATAGTTTTTGGTACAATTGAATAGGGATATTGTTATTTTTTATATTATGTAATATAATAAGGTATATAATTATAACATATCTTAAATTGTTGTTAAATTAATTATAAGATTTTAGGCATTACAAGAGAAAATTTTCAATATATATAATTATGACCTTAGTTAAAGGCACTATGCGGAACAAAAAACGATCAGAAGTAGAGTTTAGAAAAATGGCTTAATTATATTTCCAGCTAATTCTATTTAGGATGGCGAGGGCGAAACAAGGTAATAATTGAAATTTTAATTGGGTATTTTTGTAAAAGTTTAAATAAACGATGTCTCGTTAAAACTATATCACTCTCGAAGGTTCTAAAATTTCTTTTGTCATAATTTTAAATATCACTCCACAGAGAAGCAGGGTTTTAGACCGGGTTGGATGGATGTTAAGGCGACCATCAAAATTACTCGTATGACTTTGTTTCATTTTTGATTAAACAGCTGATACCTTACAACTTTAAGTTGTAATCGGCACCCTTTTACCAATAAACCCATTTTTATTTATTTATTTTTTAATAGCTTGTTGCATATAATATACAGGTTACACTGTCTTCAGTAGACCTAATAAGTTGTACATATTAAGTACCTATATACTTATAACAATATGATATATACTCATATCTATAGACTTATAAAAATATAAGTATATATAAAAAATAAACATACATTTTAAGGAAAATTCGAAGTTTTGGAAAGATAAGAGTGAAACATAATAATTGAAGGGAGGCACTGCTACCCATCCGACATCTGTTGTTGGTATTTTGAATGGAATTCGGCAATTTCCAATTAAAAGATCATAAAAGAGGGGATGTACAGTTGGTGAAATATTGAGTTGGTACCTTATCAAATGTTGAGTATATGTCGTGCTTAGTATAAAACCAACTAATTGAAGAGAACTTTACTGATAAAAATACAAAAAGTTAATAAAATTACTGGAGAAAATGAATTTTATAGGGGTATTTCATATATAAAATTTTCTTTAAAGTTAAACCTACTTACTGCAATCAACTACATTTTTTATCCAACAATACATGCACATACGCACTTAAGCATTTTTTGTTCACGAAAGCTGGGGTAATGAAATATCTCTGATGGCTAAAAAGCCTGGTTTTGGAGGAACGCAAGTCAGTTCCTTTCTGACATGTCGGAGAGGCACGCTCATGGGAAATCATTTGAACACTTCACTGGCAATAACTGGAAAGCCGAAAGGACGAGTGGAAAAAGTAGAGGAAAATGTCCTGACGGGCGATTTAACCTACTTCTGATGGACTTTAATGTTTTAAATCATAGTTGTTTATGTTTGAACTAACCTTATTATAATTAATAAACAAAAAGTTGTTCTATTCCAAAGGCTATAAAATTAATAATGCACGCTTTTGGTAGGTTTATTTTCAGATTAGCCTTTTTAACTGATAACGAGTATACTTTGCTTTACAGTTTTGCCATATGTGATTTTATGGAGTATTTGATATAAATAACGTAAAAACTATAATAAAAAATATAGTTAAACAGCCTTATACCGTTCTCAATTCAAACACAATGATGTATAGGTAGGTCAATCTGATATTTTTAGGTTTGTTTAACGGTATCAAAGCCCGATTCATATCGCACAAATAAAAATGTTTTAAGAAACAAACATGTCAGCATGACCTGGATATCATTGGATTTTAATTGCAGCCGGGATAAGGTAATTTTAAAATTCATTTGTTTCAAATTTTAGTTCAGGAGCTAACAGTATGATTTTTAACTAACAACTCTGCTGTCCATTTTAATTGAAATCTCTCTTTTTATATCAGATATACCGGGTGTCCCATAATAGTCCCCCCCCTAACCTTTTCCTATGTTTTTTCAAATATCAATTCCACACCACCCCCAAACATTATTGGGTAGTAAATAATTCATTTTGAGGGGGTACCCAATTTTGGCCGCCATCTTGGATCCGCTATATTGGATCCAAAATAATTTTTCAAATTTAAAAGTGGTATTGTGACCCATAATTTCGAAATAGATTTTTTTTTTACTGATTACAATGCCGCAATCCGTTTTTTAATATCTCAATTGGTTCTCAAGATATGGGTACTTTTAATTAATTTATTTTCAACCAATTTAAACATTACAAATTGAAAACTAGGCCCATAACCACAAAACAATGCTAGATAGTGAGAATAACCACCATCAGTCATTGTTGAACGATTTACACTCAACTTTCACCAATGTAAATCTTTTGGCCGCCATCTTGGATCCACCATTTTGAAATGAGGTAAGTTATTTCAAATATGAAGTTGGTATTGTGACCCATCATTTCGAACTAGCTTTTTACGCCAAATTCAATGCCGCACTCCGTTTTTAATTATAGTGTTTAGTTTTCAAAATATTGACATTTATCTAATAAAAATCTCAGAGAATATGAATTTTTCAAAAACCAAGTTTTATAGACAAAACGGGTTGCGGCATTGAATTCGGCGTAAAAAACTAGTTTTAAATGATGGGTCACAATACTAACTTCATATTTGAAATAACTTACCTCATTTCAAAATGGCGGATCCAAGATGGCGGCCAAAAAATTTACATTGGTGAAAGTTGAGTGTAAATCGTTCATCAGTGACTGATGGTAGTTATTCGTCACTATCTAGCATCATTTTGTGGTTATGGGCCTACTTTATCAATTTGTAATGTTTAAATTGGTTGAAAATAAATTAATTAAAAGTACCATATCTTGAGAACCAATTGAGATATTAAAAAACGGATTGCGGCATTGTAATCAGTAAAAAAATCTAATTCAAAAAGATGGATCACAACATCTTTTTTTGGGGATGGTGTGGAATTGATATTTGAAAAAATATAGGAAAAAGTTAGGGGGGGGACTATTATGGGACACCCGGTATATCCAAACAAAAAATCGATTCGTTTTATTAAACTAAAACAATGTAAATTGTTTATTAAATCAAAGTATAATTTTATTGACAGGGTGAAAGAAGCGATAAGAGAAAAAGGATTGTTACGCAATCTCTAAAAAACATTTCATGCTTAGAATAAGTTAAATCTATTATTTTAATCAGGCTTTCAAGAGTCGCAGTAGAAAATACATTTATCTATTTAATATAATAGATACATAAACATTTAGCTTTTATGTTAAATAATTAAGTGTCTTTTTGAATAACTAAAACAAATGACTATTAAATAAACAGTAAGCCATTAAAATAGAAGCAAAGCAAATTATTAGACTCGTGTTGTTATCTTTTAACACATTTACAACGGCAGAGATGTTTGAATATGAAAATTACAAGAATTAGTTTGTTAAAAATTACTCCAATCGGAGCTCTTATGCTGCTCGGAGCTCTGATCTTTACAGACCGTGCAACAAATCAGATGTCCAACAGATGTGCAACACTAAGATCTCCCAGACAATGACCCGCCAGGCCCGCATCATCAACCTACATGTTGGATCAGCTTGATGACCGCTCAACGTGGGCTGGCTCTCCTTTGTTGACCTCAAAGAGGCTTCAAGCGATTAACTGCACATTCTTTTATTCTTAACAACAAAATAAAATAATTTAGTGATAAAAGTATTTTGATAATAATAAATAATGACAATAGTACAGTAATTTTATTCCGTGTATACGTTTATTTTTGTTTTCTTTTTTGTTTTTTCATCGTGTTATTTTTAGTACATTGTAATAAAGGCTTTAAAAAAAGGCAAGATCAATCTATAAATGTCTGACTAAGCTGGGTTTTACTCATTTCCTTATAGGTGCGGCGATATAGAGGTAATGAAATCTGGCCTGAAATCTACGAAAACACGCTGGAGAGAGTTTTCAGTAATAGTTCTTTTAAACTTGACTAAAATTGAAATCTATGATTCATTGCTACCTAATATTTCAACGACGAGTAAACCTTAGTTATTCTTGAAGAATTCCCTAAACAGTTTTACCAAAAACAAATACATTTTCAGATGATAGAGGAAGTATAAGAGTAACGAATAAGACAAATGGAAACCCCCAACTGAAAGCGATACACAAGAGGAAATAAACTCGCCACTGATGTTACTGATGTTTCTCGCATGCAACTCCCCTGATATTACAACGACTCCCCTCAAAGATAATTGGGATGAACTAGAATTCCTTTACTAACAAACGGAAATATTTTTTCCACCTGCGTATACATAATCTCAAAATACATTGCCATAAATAACTAACATATCTATCCATTTTATACATTTTAGTTACAACGAGATTCTGTTATGAATGATTTTAAAATTTACCCATAAACAATTTTTTTTATACATTTGTTAGCGAAAATCTTTTTTCTCTGACGATAGTTTTAACTTTATACTGCAACAAAAATCACCCTTAGCAGGATGATGTAATTCCAGATGTTTCTATTCCAATCCAAATGTTAATGAATCCAAAGTGCATACCAACTTGGTAAAATGTGAATTACAGTTAGGTAATCGTCATTAATATGTATATCCATTTTTCAAAATTTCAACAACATACTCAGAATTATATGCAAAAATTGTTTTGTATGCTCATACCAGTTTGCCATATATCTTATAGACACGCAACTTGGTTAAGCAAAATTATTTATATAATTAACCAGATTTTAAAAATATTTATTCCCTGTCACATGAATCTAAATAGAATAATATTTATTCAATAACAGCAACATTCTGGGTACATTAGTTATTTTTATTGCTAATAATGTAAAGGGATTTTCACAGTTAAAACAATAAATAACGTCCTTTCTTATCCATGCTGGAAAGGAAGTTAAAATAGCTCTTACCCGCACCGAAATGCGGGCCCTCTACGCCGCTCGCTCAAGTCAGCAAAGCGACGAGCAGGGGCTCCAGCCTCTGTGACACCGACAGCACTAATGCCGAGGCCCCGCCTTGAGGCGGCTGTGGGAGGCGTACAGAGTTGTCTGTACGTCTCCCTGAGCATACCTGCTAAAAAAACCCTCGCGTGCTGTCACCACATCATTGCGATCGACCCGAGTGTCTGCTCATTGCGACATCGCAATGCGTGGCCTCTGTCCCTTTCGGAACTCCTCAGTTAGTGATCAACCGTTTTGCTGCCCTCGGTTCTGGGGTCACTCGAGACACCCGTCTGTCCTCTTCTGGTGCAGGACGGACATGACGAAGTCAGTCACTGCGTTCCAGCTGTCGCTGCCCTGAAGCATCTCCCCCACGATATTGTCCGGGGTCAGATGACCGCTGACCAAGTCGGCGAGGGCAGTCAGTTCTTCGTCAAAACGACGGCACACGAAGAAAGTGTGATGCACGTCGTCTCCGTCGTGTCCGCAGTACTACACCAGGGCGAGTCGACCTTGCCCATTCGGTGGAGGTACGGACGGAAGTAGCCATGACCTGTCAGGAACTGGGTGAGGTAAAAGTTCATCTCCCCGTGGTCGCGGCAAACCCACGGCTCCAGGTTCCTGATGAGGCGCCATGTCCACATTCCGGTCATATCCTCGTCCCATCGACGCTGCCAGGCGGCCATTGTTTGGCCACGGGCCAGCTCGGCAGCCTCTTCTCGATCCATCTCGGGAGCACGCCCCCAGATAGTCTTCTCCTCTTGTGCCAGCAGGTCGATTGGGATGACTCCTGCAATGACCAGCACCGCCGCTTGCGAGACCGTGCGGTACGAGGACGCGACCCTGAGCGCGCCGCGTCTCTGCACCGCCAGCATTCGAGTCCGGTATTCCTTCACCTTCGTTGCATCTGCCCAGATCTCCGCTCCATAGAGCATGATGGCCTGTGCGGTCGACAGCAACAGCCTCCGTTTCCCCTGACTAGGTCCTCCGATGTTGGCCATCAGTCTCCCAAGGCAGGACGTAACTTCGGCCGCTTTGTCGCACACGGTTCTGATGTGGTCTCTGTAGGTGAGCTTGTTGTCCAGCACCTCCCTCAGGTACCTGGCCGTCCTCTGCGTCTCGATCACTTCGCTACCCACCCGCATCAGAATTATCGTGGGTATCCACCTCCTCGTCAGCATGACTATCTCCGTTTTGGAGAGAGCCAGCTGAAGGCCGTGATCGCGCATCCAGCCAGCGCCGTAATCAGGCGCATGACGTTGTCGTCGTAACCCATGAGGAACGTTCCGTGTGTCATCTCCATGCGGAGCAAACTGTCATACGAGACATTTCAGAGATCCGGCCCTAGCACCGATCACTGGGCTGCCCCTGAGGTAACGGCCCTGATTACGAAACCCCGGTCCGTCTCGTACATCAGCCGCCAGTCCGTTAGGTAATCTCTCACCATGGCGAGGAGGTACAGAAGATAACCTAAACGTTCTTTCCAGTGCGACCAGAATGTCGCACCACCGTGCCGAGTTGAACGCGCTCTTCACATCAAGCGTGACCAGTAGCACGATCGGACGAGCCGCGTGGAACGCCTGATCCGCTCGTGTCACAGAAGCTACGACCTCCGAGATGGCGCTGAGTGTCGAGTGGCCCTCTCTGAACCCGTGTTGTCGGGCCGAGAGGTCCCCTGCCGCTCGCACAGCCTCTCCGATTCTCGGTTTCAACAGCCTCTCCCTCAGTTTTCCCGCTCTGTCCAGCATGCACATAGAGCGGAACGACGATGGGCGTCCGGTGGGCCCCGTTTTTTGCTCAGAAGGACGAGCTTGGCCAGTTTTCAGCGGGATGCGAACACTCCAAGCAGACGTTGTACATGTCCAGAAGAAGCTGAGGGCGGCATTTCGCCACCAGTTTCAGCACCTCCGACGGTATGTTGTCCGGGCCCGGGGCCTTCTTGTCCTTCATGAGCTGACCGCTCTCTCCAACTCTTGACGCGTGAACAGTGGGACCTCTTCGGCGATCACCCGTAAAGGGGTGTCGTCTCTGACCCGGTGATCCGGTAATAGTCCGTCCACGATGGTCCGCATCTTACAACTAAATAACGTCCTACTTTACAACTAATATAATATGATAGATTCAGAATCTATGTTTTTTTTAACTTTACGAGTTGAATGGAAAGTAGGCTCAGAAACCATTTGATAAGAAGATGGAAATGAAGTAAATTGTTTCCAGTCCCGATTTAAATTCCAATATTCGTGAGGGAAAGAAATACCGGTGTTGAGATTCCGTCACAGCCCCTACATCAGCAAGTCTCCATGGATAATGTTTGTCAACATGGTATCAGCAGCTTGGATCTTATCTTCATATTACTGTCTGAAATTTGTACTTTTTTAAAATAACACCTCAAAGTAACCCAAAGCACAGATAACGGACAGATAATAAGCACAGATAATCCGTACGTTATCTGTGCTCAAAGGCTTATTGAACTAGAAATATCTGGTAATTATTGGCTTTTCGTAACTGCATTGTATATAATTACACTTACATCTCTATCATATTTTTAAGTTCCACTCTCTAAATATGTTTAAAAGCAATTGAAATATTCAATACTGGAATGTTTCTCTATAAATTAAATCTAGAAAAAAGTTCTTCTTCACCCATGCTGCAATGGTCTTTCATTTATGCTGTTGTCACATAATGAATCAAGTAAGTTAAATTTGTCCGACCCCCCCCCCGTTCTCACCCAAATATAACAATATGAATTAAGTAAGTTAAATTTGTCCAACCCCCGCCCCCCCGTTCTTACCCAAATATAACAATATTTACTTTTTTTAATTGAATCTTACAGTAACGATGGAAATATTCTCGATTTTAAAGAGCTCAGATCTGCGTGTCATGATCTTCTAGGGCTGCAGTTCTCACAGGAGGCTGAAGGAAAATCTTGTTCAAATAAACGTCCGTGCGAACACATTTACCTAACAGATAAAGCAGAAGCAAGTACTAGAGGCAACAATTATTAGTAGCGACTATTTTAAAAGTTATTATGAAACTGGATTATAAGTGTAAATTAGATTTTATAAGGACCTCTAGCGGCCAGCAGTGGCTCTAGAGGGTTTCTACTAGACGGAAAATAGCTGTACAGACCAAATAGTTTTTAAGTTGGTGATGTTGAATTTTTTGATTTGTTTGTATATTGATAGTTTTGAAAATGCTTTAATATCAACCGTGATGTATTTTTTATTGCTTTCCTGCAATAGCTTTTTATAATTTTTTTACCTTCCTATAATTTAATATATTTCAAGTTTGAGGTAGGTTTATTTTAGACTAAATGTTGTTAAAATATCATATCAGATTTTGGAAAAACATGATTCATTTAATCATATTTGTAGATTTATTTCAGAAATATTACTTCCTATTAATAATCATATAGACTATTACGGTCACTCTTTTGTGGCATAAACAGAAGCAAAAATGTCACATTTTCCCAGAGGAACATCTAGAAATAGAAACGCTGGACCGGAAGTAAGCAGGTTACATTAATGGAGAGCCAGGGGGACGTTATTATTGTAATTATTTGACCTCAGATGTATCACTTCTCAAATCGCAGTAGTATAAACATAAAATGGTTTATAACTTTTAATTTATTGTTCGTCTCATTTAATATTTAGTAAAGATAAACACCAATGAATAGCTGAACTATCAATAACATTTAAATAAAATAATAATATAGCTTTATCCTAGCCATTATTTACAATAATAATTTTTTTTTGTTAGATTACATTGGGTCAAGTAGAAATAATTTAAATTAAGCTGATTTATAGAAGAAAGACAAACAAGAAAAATTATTACGTCATGCATTCTACTACTTTGTTTTTAGTTTATATTCGTTTGGTAAGATGAATCAAGTAAATAAATGAAATGCTGATATAAGTTATATGAAGATGTTCTTATTCAATTAGACATCACCAACATTCACTCTCTTCCAAATAGGTTAGGAGAAAAACCAAAAGTTAGTTTAATAATAAAGGAACTATTCAAAAATTTGAAATAGTATTGTGATTGCAGTTTTTTTAAATGGACTTGAAGAAGAGTACCACTGAATTAAATCTACAGATTTATAATACATCCAAGCAACTGAACTGTAGTAAAACAGTTCATTTCATAACAAGAGTGGAGAATGGAACTTGGCGTATTTGAGACCACATGTTCCCAAATTTAGTCTGAATTTTTTGCAGAATACGCAAAAAAATTTCATTGGTGTTTCGAATGATGTCTTTTTCATTACACTACACTGAATTCAGCTGTATCCATTTATCTGCTTACTTCTGAGAAAACGAAACGATAGTTAACATTACTTTCACACGGTATACAGTATTTTCCCCAAATTCACGTTGTCATTGTGAAGTTAATAAGTAAGAATATAAAAAATTCAATATTTGGATTTTAGAACTAAAAATAATGAGCAGAATAAAATTAAATGAGTATTTGAAAACAAATTTTTACTAACAAAAGTTGAAAGAGTTGAGACGACATGCCTTAATTTTTCATCGCCTAATTCCCTTGCTACTATTTGTTTTGAGTCATGACAGGTAGTTTATTGTCTGTGACAAGAAATAGTAAACGAATTTTTATTACAAGTTACTTAGATACTTATTTAAAAAGGTTAAGTTAGTTACTATTATAGTTTTGTAAATTTAAGTTTAATAATAAGTTAGGAACCTATGACTTATGAAATAAATTTTTATTAAACCAGTCAATGGAGATCACTCAATGGCTATCCATAATATCGACATACATTAGTAATTACAGTTTAATAATTTCTTTCTCAACTATATGCTCGCAATTATGACTTGAGTAACAATATATTGGCCAAGTTTATCCAAATTCTTATCAGTTTACATAATTACATAAAATAATCGAAAATAACTTAAAAATCTCCTTTTTCAGATAGTAATAGTGAAATCCTTGTCAACAAAACAACCAATTTCCAATTACATCGTGACATTTTCATGTGAATAAGTTTAATAGAATTTCATTTTAACTCCACTCACAAATATTTTCCAGCCTATTATTGTTGATTTATAATTGTTTTAGAAACTGTTTTGGATTTGATGTGAAACCGAATACCAAATTTGATTGTACAGCAATGGGAACTAATAATTATTTGTGTATTTAAAGCCACCGTAGGTAAAAAGTGGGCATATTTTTTTCCCATTGTTTATTTTATTGATGAGAATTCTCAAACTCAGGTTCCAGTCAATACCTGAGTTAAACAGTATATATTTTTTGTCATGATAGCAGTTTAGGATTATCCTGTAGCTGTCTTTTGTATTTTGAATTTGCATACAATTATTGTAATGCTTGTGTTTATTGAATAAATAAATAAATGAATACTTGTCAGGAACCTCATCAGGTATTTCATTACTACTGAAAGTACTGAAAGTAGCATTTTCCGGTGCGCGCTCAAGTTTCATATATGAGCCAAACACTGGAACACCGAGTTTCACGTGCGAGGCGGTCCGATCATGTAAAAGTGATTTTCACATACGAAAAGCCGAGCCTTTCATATTCGAACCAAGTTCAGGAGAGTCACTTTTGGTACCAGTTATAAGGGATAATTTTCATCACGACGTAAAATTATACACTTAACTTACAGAATGAAGACCTCAGTAAAATAAAAAAATATATTTCTCAATAGTTTTTTAAGGAATGTAAGACATATTTAGAGGAATTTGAAACACGCACTATCCTGACAACATGGTAAAACTAACATATCTCTATTTCTATTTACATTTAGATTGTTACACATAAAAACAGCTGATTTAAACTATTAAATTAAATGTTAAAGAAACATTAATGCGCATAGCGGACAGTTGGAAAACTAATTGAAAGAGAGCAAGGGAAAGAAAATTTAGAGCAAAGGAAAATCAGCTGGTCGTTTTTCTCTTGCTCTGAATTATAGATTGGGAAACAATCATTTTCATCAATATCACCTGTCATCGAAAATAGCTACTTTTGTTGCGGAGGAATAAAAAAAAAATTGTACTGTGCAGCTGTATAATTTCAAACGGATCTTAGCATAGTAATGATTTTTCTTTTTCTGGATATTTAAAATCACTATTAGACTTTTTTGGTACTCGGTGTGCTATAAAATGAGCATTTTATCTCCGAGTCATGTACAAATGCTGCAGACGAAGTAAACCAGACACGGAAGTAAAGATATTTCCTCTCCCTGGTCAGAACTTGCCGCCTCTTACGACAACAAACACTGGTTTATCTCTTCCCAGAAGTTTTCTGAAGCTCAGAGAGAACCATTATCTCACCTCCAGTCTCCAGTGTTCTACAGTTTAGTATAAATAATGTTTGGTACTCAAAATTCTTTGGTCAAATGAAACAAGAAAATTATCATTTATAAAGGAAAACGGTATGGAATATTTCGTACTAAAAGGCCACTAGTTTTTTACAAATAGACTGTAACTATGAAACAAATTAATTCCTGTTAAATAATGTGTTTCATGAAACGTATCAACAGTAATAAGTCAACCTTGAAGGTTGGAATTGAGGAGTTATCAAAGGAAAAAGACCTGATTGGGACTAGGAGGTTCACGTTGTACATGTTCGTAACATATCTGCTATAAATGTTTCATGTTTAGACAGATTAAATTGGAGTACGATGGATTAAATTAGATGCAGTGCAGTTTACATACAAAATGGGTTGATTTAATATTTATCTTTAATTTACATTGATTTTGTGTAGACAGCAGACAATAGCTTCACTTGTGATTTTCTTAAGAAATAAATCAGCATCAGAAAATAATGAGTATTATTATGTTCTTGCTATATATGCACATTTTTCCCTTCATATTTTCTCTGCCTCCTTCCGTCTTTTTTCCTCCTCTTATATTATTTTGAGCCAAAGAACTCCTTGATGGAATAGATCAAGGATAGAACAAAGTATGGTCGTTAAACACTTTTTTTTTAATATATCTGGTCACTAATAGCAGCTCACTGCCGGTATTCAGTGCTTGTGTATAGTTTCGTCTGTAATGATAAAATGAGTATTTGACATGTCTGAGTTAAAAAAAATTCATGTTTAAGTGGAGATGATGATTACATACAAGCTTTAGTCAGCTTAGCCCATAAAGTCGTTTATGCACCAAACAGATGACAAAGGTCATTATTCTCCTTTAGGCTAAATGATTATCCTTACATTTTCCCATGAGTTCAATAGTTTTTTTTTTAATATCCATTGGTAATAGATAGTGAGTCGGTGGCGCAGTTGGTAGCGCACTCGGCCTCGGAACTGTGGCCACAAAGCGTCGCAGGTTCGAGACTCGGGCTTGTCGCATACTTTTAGCAGTACTGATCACCCTGGTACTGTACCGGTTCACTAACAGGCCGGTTCAAAGGCCGGTGGCCTTTGCTTGATAACGTCCACGCACAGATCAATAGTCTATGTGGGCGGGTCAAGGGCAAGGTGAAAAAGAGGCCGCCGCCAAAATAAAAAAACATTCTTTAATCCTATTTGGAGCAAAATATTTGCTTTGATTGTAAAAGTACGGTTTTTGTTCAAAAAGTGATAATTTCATGCAGAAAATTAATTTTTGTGTCGTCATATGTGTTTTATTAATTTTTAGGGAGTGGGTGACATTTAGTTTATCATATTAAGAATAACTTCTTGATTAGCATGATACGTGTTGTTTTATATACTGGATATAAATAAAAGACGTCTTACAACACTTAAAATATATTTACACCTATACTGTATTCATGTACAAGACGGTAAATATCCAAACAAGATGGAAAATGGCGATCGATTTTGGTTGGTCACACCAACTATCATCAGGCCCCAAAATGACCCAATGAGAGTCTCTCATTGGGCCATTTTCCATTTTGTGTATAACTATGCGTTATGATTGTTATAATATGAGTGAGATTGACTTTTGTTACACTTATTATTGTTGAAAACACACAAAAGCGACTGACGGTGACACACACTCGAGAAGCTATTAATTATGGGGATTGGATTAGTTATTTTCTATTTGGTACTTGTTTAAGCTTTGAGGGCAAGAGCAAGATGGTCAGAATCCTAACCAGCGATGTATGGAAAATCACATTAATCCCCATTTAAAGTTGTTTTCATTTTAACTTTCTAATTTAACTTCTGAGAGCCCATTTAACAAGCTACGTGATGCAATTTATTCCGCACGTCAGAAAGTAAACAGTCATAAAAATTCATTATTTACTGTTCTTGTAAAAAATAAATAGCTAATTTATTACTTCCGATGTAAATCTACAATTTAATTTTAAGAAATGTAAATGCAATTAAATGCCAAGAACATGCTTGGCTTTAATTTATTAAAACTAATTGTCTGCTGACGAATTTATATAGCTGAGTGTTTAAAATTCGTTTAAATTCACTGAAAAATAAGAATATTCAGTGGACTGAACCCAGCTAGTTAATAAACCATTTTTATTAGCTCGTTAAATTACTATATAAAAGTACAGCATCATAATTTTTACAAACAACACGTCCTTATTACTCTATGCAATATGCATCCCCCACGCTATTAATGACATCCATCCTGTCAAATGGCTGTTGCTAACTAACTGCTATTTTGTTAACGTTCTCGATGTTTATTTTGTCGCTCCAATATTCCCTAATGTTAAATTCGTGTAGCTTTAATTTTATTTTGTCAGTTATTGGTTTTTTTCTGGGTCAGTAATCACAAAATAAGAGTTCACTAGGCAAACGTAACATATTTCCAACATTGGAATTACATCTTTGGAGCCTGTTTGACTGCCGAATAAAAACTTTAAAATTACAAAAAAATTTCTAGATTTTATTTGTTTTAGTTATAATACTAAGTTTAGAGCTTTGGAATAAAACACTCTAAATACATAAAAAAAGGTCTTCCACACCTAAGTATTCCATCTCTTTAAAATAACATGAGTACATCACTAAACAAATTATTATCTAAGTATGCTGAAGGTGAATACTTAGGTGTGTACTGCTTAGATGCTGAGTATACTTAAATGTTTACTGAAGGTGTACACCTCTACTAGTAGTAACAGTAGAAATGGTGAGGCGCCGAAAAGCTCCTGCAAAGAAAATATCAAACAGTGTGGACGGACGGACCACATCTCACCTTCAGTATGTGACGTCGGCGCACCGACCTGACACCATCGTTCGATTCTAATATCTAAGTATTTCATCTTGAGGAACAAACAAAATCAATGAAAATATTTTTAGCCTACATTGCGACAAAAATAAATAAATAAATAAATTTAGCCCACTGAACAAATCAATCAAATGAACAACCAATGAACGAACGCAAGTCAAGGAACGAATCAATCAATTCCTTAATTCTTTACATGTACTAAATATATAATGGCACGTATTATAAAAGAGGTAATAATTATTAACATGACAATAATACAGAAAAAAAGGAGACCACGAAACAAATTAGACCTTCTATCCCATCTTGAGGAAAGAAAGAAATATTATCTTCTATTTACAATAGTCAAGTATGCAATTTTTTGCAAAAAAAGAGTATAAGGAGAACACGGATCTGAACAAAAATCTCAGTGAGAGAAATCATATTTTATGTTCTGAACTACCATTTTAAAGTTAGGAGCTAGGCTATTTCAGGCAGTTCTCATTAGGTTGTTGAGATAGCCGTCACTCAGCCGCAATCTGTACTTATTCCTTGTAAAGTTTATACAGAAAAATGCAGATTCACTGGCAATAACTGTCTGTCAATTACTAGTCGTGGGAACTTTCTTCGGGGTTCCTCCGCAACAAATGAGTATAGCGTTCCAAACAAAAACAAGCAGTCTGGACACGGACCGCAGTCCAGGATTCGGAGACCCATAATATAATGTATAATAATTCATTAAAGCGAAAAATCCAAATCCAATCAGTCCGTTCTTGAGGTCGATACATCTGGCCGTTGTGGCCCTTCTTCCTTGATTGCTGTGCTACTGGCCTCCATTAACCTAAAAGCTTTCCTCATCCAGTTAACTCTGAAGGACTCCGCATTGACTTAGTTTGGCTTGTAAACTATCATCCAAACAGATGGTTTTGTGATATTACAGTACTTACATTTCCAAGGTTTTTTGAATAAAAGAATAATATTATCTAATATAAGTACGTGTTCTCGTACTTTTTATTGGTCAACATTAGGATCAAAGCGTTAAAACAGCATTTCAGACTTGGCTAGTTATAGACATAGAAACATTATTTGGTTTATGAATCTCTAATGAGTGTCAAAAATCTGTATTCTGTTTTAGCGAATAACCTTAAAGGAATAAGCTATTACGGTAGTACTCATGGTAAGACCTAAGTCCGAGACCATGTTAACTTTTCATTTTGGGGTCCCCAGAAGCAAAAAACACCAATCGTTCGAATTTATATATATATATATATATATATATATATATATATATATATATATATATATATATATATCTATGTGTCTGTTAGCACGATAGCGGCCGCAAAAATGGTCCGATCTTTATGAAATTTGGTACGGACATGTAAAGTGGTAATCAATTGGACGAGGTCGTGAACCAGCCCGATCGGACCACCGGAAGGGGGGGGGGTAAAGGGGAATAAACCCCTCCAAAATGGATTTTTTGAGTTTTTTACATAGAAAAATAAAATGTATCGAATTTTGGTATTTTGGTATTTAGTATTTTGAATCACTGCTCTATGTCCATTGGTTACCGAGATATTGAAAGTGGTAAACACAGTACGTTGTCCCAATGTTAACCTTATGTGAAATAAGTAAAATTCTATATCTCGGTTATTTCTCAACATATCTTGTTAAAACTTGGTAAATAGCTTCTTCTAGTTCAGATCTACTAAATATTGAATTAAAACCACCCAGTTTTAATATGCCTGTAGCAGCAAACCTGCATCATTCCCCATGTTATTCTTATGGAGCTTACCAAAACATGTCAAATCTTGCTATGTTTGATTGAAATATGTTGTTTTGCATTTGAAATTCGCTGAGTATGCAGGTCTGCTGCAACGGGGGTATTTAATAATTTGAAACTTTAAAGGATCAACATTGCGTTGATTTGATTCTACCAGTATCATCACTTACTTATAGAATTATATATATATTTCACAGGTCTAGAATCATTTCGGAAGATAGATCATTAATGTACTTCATTATTATTCAATATTGTTAATTTTAATACAGCTGAAAACACAAAAACAGGGTACATTCATTATTTTAAATATTATGG
The DNA here is from genome assembly GCA_035578135.1 of Flexamia atlantica. Classification (NCBI taxonomy): domain Eukaryota; kingdom Metazoa; phylum Arthropoda; class Insecta; order Hemiptera; family Cicadellidae; genus Flexamia; species Flexamia atlantica. Next base: position 25,683,225 of record JAQJVK010000008.1, on the reverse strand, counting down.
CAATTTAATTGCTGCATAATCCTAGATTTTACAATGTGAAAGTTCGTAGAGAGGATCAATAATCCATCTCATTACCAACCTGTTGAGGTTACACCGTAGTAATTGAATAATTTCGAGTACTTGAACATGATAATTGAATGGTTAATGTTTATTAATTGCTTTGGTGCTGAGGCTCTAGCGACAAAAGATTCATTTTGATTTGTAATCAGTGCATTCAATCAATATTAATATCTATTACGTGAAAGGAATATTGTGTGAGGTCCGTAGTAACGATGAATACATTAATTTGTCAGCTGTATGATAATTAGTATTTACTTTGTAGCCTTTATCTTAATAATAAAAAAGAATATTGCAGCACTTTAGTTTGGCCGAAGTAAAAAAAAAAAAAAAAAAACAATTACCACAAAGTAATGTTTGTCTATTTGCTCCTCCTAAATGTCCCATGCCAGTCCCATGAACATACAGTTCACCGAGACAATGGCAGCATACATCCATTGTTTTCGACTGATTAAGGAACATTTGCGTGATCAACGTGAGATCAAAGCAATGGAGTTCGCCGATTATTATGTCCTAGTTTTTACGGTATTTTAAAATGTGTCAAATTAAAATACAAGCTCAATCTAGCACAAGTATAAATGAGTGAAAACCTAAGCAATAATATGATAAAATCTGAATATACTGTTTATCCAACCTTACAGAGGATATATATTGAGAGCCCTATTCACGATTCCAATTCAGCTTCAGATTATCGGCCCCTGTTTAAGCTGAATAAGATTTTTTGCAGGTGGCCGTAGTGGAGGCATGAAGTACTTCGCTGCCTCGGTGAGCAGGCAATATTGCCAGTGTTGTGTGCATTATTTTACCATAAAATATACAGCTACTGTTATAAATAACTTAATTACTTTACACGGCATACTGGTAATTTAGGAGGCATCTGCGGGTAAGATGTCATGGTACTTCTTTATTCCTTATTACTATAAGAGGACCACGCAGCAATTAATTATTTTATAATAATTGTAAAATGCAGCAAAGCAAGCTCAACAACAAAGATAATTTACAATTATGTTAATTTGATTAAATTCGATTTTGAGATATATTTGGTAATTTAAATTTTTACCGGCTATCCTAGTCATTATGTAAGACCAAACTTTATATATTTGTTGCATAGGTTTACTTATAAGTAGTTCTTGCAGATTTGAAAAAAAAATATTCCTACATCAACTTTTTACTGTAACACACATTCACCTCTTGAAACTCAATATTCGTATGTATGATTTATATTGAATTTGCAAACCTTGGGGAAGAATAAAAAATAACAATAAATATTACAAACAATAAGTGGAAATTAGTAAAACTATATTATTGAAACACGTCTAAATTTTCAGATTACAGTAAAAAAATTAAAAAAATATGTAGGTATATATATGAATTTTATTTCTGGTAAGAATTGAGTATTCTTTTGTTCAGTTAATGAGTGAAATCTATACATTCATTAATAGTTGCTTTTAATAAAACAATTAAGTCTGATTTTATCTATAACCTGTTCTTAATATCAATATTTCGTTCTAATGATTTCAGTAACAGAGGAGGGTTAGTTGAGTAAATTATAATTAATCTTCTTAGTTCTGTTATAAAACATTACGCATTATTTATAAATATTAAACTAATAATTTTTGCTCGAGCCCCACCACTGACTCAAACGATATTTCACGTGAGCTACAACAATGAAGTATATTGTATTGAGTCTGTAAACGACACGCTGTATTGTATCCACACCATTGGGTTAACCGAAGAGTGATATTTGTGATATCATCGTATATCTGCCATACACCAGCTGTGGTATTAGTCGACATTGACACAAACCAGCTTAACATTGCATTATTTGTTCTATGAGCGATGTTTGAGAAAACATCGATTGAATGAAATTACAAATTTATCCGCAACATGGATTAATGTCGAACATACAAGTGTAGCTTTAGTGTAAGGTAAACTCTCAACTAATTCCACTCTATCGTCATTACTGTAAAATCTCTTTATATGGGAGGGGGACATTATTATTTATAAATATTAATAAACTAATATATATTGATGCTTACAAGAAAATAATGAAGATGTATTGTTAAAATCTTATGAACAATGATTACTTTGGACTTTAATTTCTGTCAGAACCAGAAGTTCATGTAGAGGCTTATTAACTGTGAACACAGCCAATTTCAAAAGTTTGTTTTTAAGTTTTCTTATGAATTTTCAAGCTAAAAGAGCCGTACGGATTCGCTTTTCTTATTAAAATGAAAAAGTCATAAACTAGCTACTTATGAAGGTGGAAATCTTTTCATTACTACTCTTAAGAGGTAACTCGCCTAGAAATCATAAATTCTGTTACTGCATGTATTGGTAGGATTACCAGGAAGAGTGCATTATTTCAAATATAAGGCAAATGCTAACAATTATTTGCATTTATTTTAATCCTTAAAAATCTGAATTCTTCTTTACTATTTACACTGAACGAAAGTACCAGAGGCTTACAGTCCAGTGTTCGGCTTTGACGTCAAATAAGTTTCTATTTACGTAGATGAAGACACATTGTGAAACACACTGAACCTGATTTTTGGTTTTAACTTTATGTCAGACAAAAGGAAATTTAGTTTCGTCACAAATGTTAAATGTTAGAGCAACATAGTAACACAGTGAATTAAAAAAGAAAGTATCTAAAGGGTGCGATAAAAATATACTGTATATATTTTTAAATATGGTTTCGGGTTCCAATGTAGTAACAAAGCTGTTTGGATTTGAGGAGTTTAAAAATATCAATACGTTATGAAATATATAATTTCAGTATAAAGTCCAATGAAAATTATAAACCAATCCTAAAACTCCAGTGAAGTTTCTGCGCTTATTTCATTGAGAAAACTTGTATCTTCATGCAAATGTATTATTTGAAAACAATGGGATTTGCTATTTAATTTTGGCTGAGTGTTCAAATACTGGCCTTTGGCAATGTTTAACTTTACAAACAAATTATTTTTAAATAACCGTTACAAATTAATTTGTAGAATTTGCATTATTAAAAATGTTGAGTAAATATAGATCAAAAGTGGTTATTGTATCTGTCAAAATTTCCATAAAACCAGATAACATCAAAAGGGTTGTAAAGCAAAGGAAGAAAACCGTTCCTTAGTATGTGTAATATAAAGTAAAACAGGTTATCGAGTATTGTCACATTTTACTAGTTATGCTTAATTTATTATGATTTATATTTAAGTAAAATGTTGGATTATTATAACATCATCTTAATCCTAACTATCAAGTTTTTTGTTTAAAGCCATATTTAACCATTATTAATGGCTATGTTTTAGCCGAAGGTACAGAGATCAGCAAATCTTCTCATTTCCTGGGGAGACTTGTAACTGTAAATCTTTCTAAACGACTTCATGAAACTTTATGACGTTCATTACCTTCGCGTTAGACAAATGACGCATGAAGCTTGTTACTATATTATTATCTTGTTTTTCGTGTGCCTTTTGTATAGTAATAAGTGTTTGCATGGTGTAAAAGTGCCAAAAATATCAGTGATAGTTAATATTTTAATTTTATCATCACGTTAGTACAGTTCTCTTTTTTCTTGTAAGTATGCAATCAAACAGTCCACTATAAAATATGCGTAGTTTTCTTTACGCAATTAATACTTTATACGACCCAATCACAAAAGTTGTTTCCCGAATCCTGTAGATGTTAACATGCGAGAACTATACGATTTTAGAGGATAAAAATCAAATATGCAATACGATACAAATTTTATCTCGTCTCTTTTTTGCATAATTGTTGTCATCACCATATTCACATTTATAACGATTTCACTCATAATGAGTAAATGTGTAAATGAATAATGATAAATACATGGTATATTACGTTACTAGGCCGGAAAGTACTGTTTTGCCGTACGGGCATGATAGTTACCGTGCGAGCGAAAGCGAGTACGGGATTTTTATGCGAGTACGGTAAAACCTTCCGGCCGTGTAACGTACGATACTTTTCATCATACTTCTCAGAAAGATATATACTTTCAATCATAACATAGTACTTGTAAAAATAAATATGTTTCTCAATCCTTGAAACCTAAAACAAACAGAACAAACATTTGCTACTGCTGCCAGTGCTGCCACTACATTCCTCTAAAACGTAACCAATAAACAAGCATTAAATGTCGGTTTGCTGCAAATCAGCTGGTTTTTTACTTCCGTTTTTCCGGCCTGGGACGGCATAAAGTTTTTGACGGCCTAGGACATCAATGGGTAACTTTCGAGCCAACAAAAAGGAACTGAAAACAGATGTTTCTGTGTCAGAATGATAAAAAGACCTTTGCAATAAGAATGATTAGGTTTCCCAAGCTTAATAGTAAAAATCGTTATTTCTCAATGGAACACTCCTAATAAAAAGTAAGTCAACTTCTGGTACATCAAATTTCAAAACCACAGGGAGAAAAGATTAGAAAAAATATGATAGATTGGCTTATAAATTGAGGTTGAATTATTCTTCTATTAAATCCTAAGACTGTTTTGCAATAATTTTATTTTATCAGTAACTTAAGGCCACGTTGCTTTTTCCTTCCATCCCTTTGAAAACTACAATAATTTACAAACTCCACAAACACGAGCCATTCCAACTATTGTGCTCACATTTCTTGTGTTCTAGGAATGTATTCGACACGTTCAAAGCGAGAACTTCCTAAACCCTTTTGACACTTTTGTATTTTTTTATAAAACATTATTTTAATATTACTGACAAATTGCATATCGACTGTGGTTGCGAGGAAATTGAACGAGTGATACAATACAAGTATCTAGGTGTGATAATTGACAACAAGTTAAGCTGGGGGCCCATATCCAAAGTGTCAAACAAAAATTACATAAAATGATTTACGCTTTCTCGCAGCTCGGTTCCATGTCCGTGGATAACTGCAGGGGTACTTTGCCTATGTACAATCGTTGCTGGAGTACGGGGTCTTGGCGTGGGTTGGTGTATCAGCATTGTCTCTGGAGCCCCTCGCAGTTACTCAAAGATCCATCATTTAAAAAATCCTAGAAAAGACCAAATATTCCCAACCCATCAACTTTTTAAAGATTTCTCAGTCTTAACAATGAGAAAGCTTTGTCTAAAAAATGTAATTCTATTCATGATGACAAATAAAAACCAAATATTTTCTGAAATCCGACACTCCTACCAAACAAGGACAAAAATAAATATTGGAATTACAATTCCCAGATTATATAATCACATACAACAATATATTCCTTATAATGTTGCGCATGTTCTATATACCAAACTACCAAATGAAATCAGAGCTGAGGAAATCAGATGAAATCAGAGTTGTCGGGAGGAGTGTCGCCGTTGTCAGGAAGGAGGTTCGGAGGTGGCTGTAGGGCTTGGAGGAGAGGATGCGGCGGATACCCTGATTCAACCATTATACAAAACATAAATTACTGTGTTTTTTTCTCTTTTTGAGTTTTTATTTTTTTCTCTCATAACTTTTTGTATGTGCTTCGAATCTTCTGGTAAAAAATATATATATTTTTACTATCAACTTAGGTTTTTTATATTTTAGGTTAGAATAAGAATTATGTACATTGTTTTGTTTCTCCCACTCAGCATAGTGTGTGTGTGTGTGTGTGTGTGTGTGTGTGTGTGTGTGTGTGTGTGTGTGTGTGTGTGTGTGCATGTGATATAAAAGTAACTCGCCCCACGCACAGACGGACAGTCTTTGTGGGGACATTTCCATAACCAGTATAAGCAAAATGTCCATGTGATTATAATACTGTAATTTTACTGGAAATAAAATATCTGAATCTGATATACCTTAAAATTATCGACTTAAGTCGAAATACCAAATATGGTGCTTATGATAAAGTTTCCGTTTTCGCTTGAACCAAGTGAGCAGTCTCATATTTCATTTAAAAATAGTTATAAAGTTTTTGATACAGGTGTTTTAAAAATTATAAAATGAAAATTTTCTTGTTTGAACAGGCAAGGTTGGGTCACATGACCCTTTCTTACACTGAATGCTGCTTTTGCGCGAATGTTTTCACATTTCACTAAAAAACCTACTAACTAGTTTTGAGTTACGAAAGTAGACTGCATTAAAACTATTATAACAATCAATCGTAATTATTTAGATTTTGCAAATAATGTTTTTCCTTTTATCATGTGTTAAAACAAAAAAAGTATAGGCAAATTGAAATGATTTCTGAAGACCAAACATCAGGCGTAGAATGATTTTTTTAGGATAGTGTGAATCGTATCTCTACACTTAACATGTAAAACTGGCTTGAAAATCAGAACTTGGATTATTTTAGTTAGAGTAACTAAGTAAGCCTCACTTGGCGAGTGGTTCAAGGTACGGAAACAGAACCACACTGGCATTCAGAACTAGAGGAGTATAATTTATATAAATGAAAAATAAGGTACTTAAAATCAATACAAAATACAGGGTTCAAAAGTTGTTACAATAGAAAACAATAAGACTTAAAATGGCAAATGACCAGCAAAGAACAGGGGTTACTTTTTCACTTAATAAATTAAGTCAAACAAATATTTAAGGAGATGGAGTACTAGAATAAAAGATTATTTAGGATTTTAGGGATTAAATTACATTTTGTATTCATGGTACGCCAATGTACTCAACAAGCTCTTCCGAGAAAGGAATTAAAAGGTTAACTGTTTAGAATATCTCAAATTAGGACATTATATTAATTTGGTTCATGGTCAAATAATTAATGTGTGAACGAGTAAGCAAATGAATAACATGAATTTACACTAGTAAAATATTATAAATAAATACATACATTATTAAGGATGACAAACACTTTTAAATATCCAATAATTGTTGTACTTCACTCCCTAATTCTACTATAAAGACAACAGGCCATGGTAATAAAATTTCACAAACACACAGAAACACGTGTGCGCGCGACACTACGGGCGAGACGACCTGGTAAAATCCTTTTTAATTGCCGGTTTCTTGGAGACTGTTGTCTTGTCGATCCGCAGAGATCGAGGGCCGCCAAAATCGCTGGAATCCATCAGCCAATGAGGTGGTGATACGCCACTCCGCAATGCTGTAGTTTCCCCTAATTGGCTTCGGCGAGTCCACATGAGATATCCGCGTGACAGAATATTCTGGAGGGTTAATGACTGTCTTCTGTCTCTCTCGCCAGAAAGCGGATGCGTAATTTGCAATTTGGTTCAAACAAGTGAATTGTTTATTCATTGGGAATTATTGAAAACAGGATATGAATTGGCTATCGGAAATTGTGTATTGAGTTACAAAGTTCAAGGAGTAGAATGAACGAGAATTGATTTTTGTTTTAGAGTTTAGGAAATAAAATAATAAATACACTTTAAATTGAGCTAGTAGTTACGATAGAACAAATGGAACCCCATGAAAATTAAATTATAAGTAGAAAACTTACCGAATACTAATTAAATAATTAACTAAGTTGAATAATTTTGACTGACTAACAATTGTATATTAACAACATTAACAAGGTGCATATTTGAAATAAAAGAAACAAATGTTAAGTCTGTTGACAAATTGAAAGTGATAATTAGTTAGAGAACGGTTTAATCGGTTTGAATACAACACACTGTTTCAATATAACATAAAAAGCTCTACTATTTGAAATAAAAACCAACGTCGGAAGTTCTTCAGTAAATTATTTCCTTTAATTAGATGCTAAATGGAATATAGTAATTTTTATCTCAAGGACAAGTGGTACTTTTTGATGCGCAGACGTGTTTTACAACTGAGATGAATTTGAGCTTGCAAAAACGATTAAGCACCCAAAAAATTACTTTTTCACCTTGTGATGAACCGCACATTTTATCATTTTCAGGAAGTAAGCTTTCATCTTAAAAGTTTTTTGCATGAATCGGTTTTTAGGCTTAACTGGCACAGCGTCATTCGCAATGTATACATTCCTGTTGCTTATACTCAAAACTTTCCCAGCATGAACAAGAAAATGAAACAATCACTGTGTTCGAGATTAATGCACTGAAAAATTCTACTAGTCCAGTAGTTTTAGGCATGAAAAAATTATTCGACCTGACAAATAATGTCCAAGTCGCAACTTCGCAAATGTATGACCAGGTGGATAAGTAACCCCACTAATTACAATGTCTCAAGTCCCAGACTTCCACTGACTCTACGCACACAATCAATGTTTCAAATGTGCCAAATGCTATTTGTAATTGATTCCTAACGTTTTTGCAGCTACAATTAATTGTAATGAGTTTTGTTTTGATAATAGTTGTTCCACAGATATGATGAAAAATAACTTATGTGTGAAAAGTAACTTATGTACATTTTTAATCATAGATTTTACTACAAAACGTAAGGTGCAGAGGGTGAAGTATTTTGTAATAACTAGAACTGCACAAGACATATGACTGTCGTTGAGACACACCGGTGCTCTATATTGGGCACTTGACACTGCGTTGTCACCACTTTTACTGCCATACAGAATGAATTATTGCCTTTGCTACTTCACCTAAGTACGCGAATAATTTTTATTTTATGTACTGTATAAGGAAACTTAATTTGTCGGAATATTTTTTCATCAGGATTTTTGTTTACAGAAAAAATTGGTGGTTCCGATGCTTTCGTTGGTATGTATTTAATAGATTGCGAAATTTTAAACTTACCTTCACTATAAGGCCAAAATGACCACCCAATTGACTATACAGAAAAATTGTGCCAGGCAAGCAAAAGCAAACCAATACAAGTGCACCGAAAATATGAGTCTGAGAAATTCATTTGTGGGAAATGGGGGGGGAGGGAGAGGGGTTAATTTGTAGTATCTGAGTGTTTCCTTCTCTATGTTTCACTATTGAATAAGTACTTTAATAAGCGTTGAGGGAAAAACAATCAATTAAGTAGCACTAAGAAGTCAAATAATGAGTCATTGCCTCTCACAGAATCTCTACAAGTGCGACAAATGTCGAATATGTGGGATTTATTAATATTTTTTATTTTTGTATTTTCACTCTTTACGCAAGCTTATACTAATTATAACTGAATTAAATGATGACATAACAAAATATACATTTTATTCATTAGAAATTATTCTTTTGGCATACCTTAAGTAGAGTCATTTAAACTATTCCTTTATAATAACTTGAAAGGAATCAGTAAAACTCTTAGTAGTTAGGATTTTTAGGACCACGCGTGTTTGTTCAACTACGGAATTTGTTTTGTTTAGGAAGGATATAAGATTTATTCGTCGGTTATACAATATGCGCTACGCTAAGGACGTTCTCATGGTAATATCGTCTTCTCCATTTCAAATGTTTCCCTTTTAGAATTTCTAATCACATTTTGTCATTTCGCTGTGCTATTACTCTTCCCTTACTTTCAATTTATGTTCAGAAAGTTTAAACAGTGTATCTTGAATTTTCACAGTTAATAAAAACAATCTTAAATCTTAAATCTTTTAATAGACGGACAATTTTCATATTTTGTCTAAAGCTGCTCAGTTTTTAAGTTTGCTTAAACATCATACCAAGTATAATTCGAGAGGTGTATTGTAAACACATTAATTAGCATATTTTGGTTATTTAGAATCGGTACTACAAAAGGTTCCATATTTTAAAATAATTATATTCTATTTTTTAATTAAATCGTTTGGATGGCTGGATAATCATAACTTAAAAAGATTATTTTTTATGAAAAAAACAAAATATAAAATTGAAGGGCAACGTTATCTTCTATCGTCCTAACCCTAAAAGTTCACAAGTTTCCTCTGGCGAGTGTAAGCTCGCCATTTCAAGAAAAATATAGAGTATAAAGAAGAGGATGGTTGAAAATAGTGAATTATTACAATGATTTGTCAGTGAAAGGCTTGACTGATTTTGATTATTCAACCTTCATTTAACACATAATCTCATGTCCTTTAAATCCATAGGAAGAAAAGTACATTTTCTATTCATTTTATGAGGAAAAAACTAAAAGAACGTCTCAATGTTTGTTATTTTTATCTCTTAAACCTTTGATATAAAACTAATTTAAACTTGATGCTAAAACTTGATTTCCGGGACTGTTCCTAATGTAGGCTTATGGTTGCTGCAAGTCTATTTTTTAAGCTATATCACGGTTACAGTGATTCTTATCACACCACATCAAAGCGATTTATCCATGAGATGTTTCAGTAATTTGATGATTTACTGAACTTAATTATTACGTGGAACTTCAAAATCATATTCGGGTTACTACAATAAGTACCAAGAATCAGTTTTTAATTCCACGCAAAATTTGATTTTGTTCTCAACTTATCCTTTATGCGATCCTTTAAAAGTACAGGCTTTAAGTAAGGAAAGTAATACAAAATACATCTTCAAACGTAATTTTAAAATGTTCTAATTAAAAATGTCAATGACTAAATACGTTAAAGTATAAATATTAATTAGAATAATCACTAGTTATATTATTTTATATGCTACAGAAACTTTGAAAATATTTCAAAATAAAAAGTATTTTACAAATATACAAAATTAAGTAAAGTTATTCTTTTTTTGTCACATAACTCATAAAACGTTATTCAGTAATAATGGTTTTTAAGTAACAAAGATTATATTGTTTCACCTTTTTATTTAATTTACCTTGAATTCCTCACCGAGTTCAAACTTTTATAAATGAAATCCATTAGTGGGCTGTAAGTTTACATTTGTTCCGCCTTTTTGCGAGCAGAGTTGCGACTTTCCTGAAAAAAAAAATTAGTTATAAATTTAAAGAATTAATGTATTAAAATATTAAATTTAAAGTATTACTTAATGTATTAATTAAGCTTTAATTAATTATTAATGTATTAATAACATGCATTAGATTGTTATGGAAAGTTTCCTTTAAGATTGCCACGAGAGATCGCCTCTTATTTGCGAGGACTTTTGGTATTTTCATCCTTAGGTATTTCTAAATAAGTGTGCAAAGTTTCAAAATTAACAGAATTTTTTACAAGTTGGGTCATTTATTTAAGTTTTTTGACTGAACCATATAAGAGAGTTTTCGCCAACTACATTAAAGCAGCGTAGTAAACGTTAAACGATATTTTCAAAATTGTGTTAAATGTAGAAAACCAGATGATTTGACTGTTTAATGTTTGTCGAGTGGTAATGGCGTAGATTACAGAAACTCCCTATTTATATTACAGTGTTACGTGTTAACGTCAATTTGGTTACATCAGCATATATATTGTCAAACAAACCTCTGCTAGTTGCTCGTTTTGACTTTAAACAAAACAACGAAAAGAGAAACGTAATAAACTCATAAAGCTAGATGTCACAGTAACAATATAAAGGATAGATAGGCGTTGAATTTTGTTATATCTGTGATCTGAAATAAAATTAGATGGACTTCAAAGACGGGAATAGTTCGTAATTTACATCGATCGTAACTTTTAAAAGGAGATTTATCACGTTCACGTGGTTTAAACCCTTTAAATTCCAGTGGGTATTGAATCCACGAACTTTTGAATCTAAGTCTAAGGAGCGAAGCATAAGGCTAGGCAACACAGCTGAATGATTGTAATTAAAATGACGAAATATACAACATTTTCTTTAATAATTAAGTAAACATGATTTTTGAGGATATGCTCTCAACATTTTGTAAAGCAATCATAAATTAAAGAAAAACTTATATTAAGGTATAATAAGTTTTATTGCAGCTTAAAATGTAGCCTTAAACCATTACTTTCGTAAACCACAAACGACTTAACATTTGAAATTATTATGATGTTATTTAAATAGGTAAGCATTATATTCTTATCAAAGAACACGGTAAAATCTCCTCCCTTGTCCTATGATAGATTGCAAACCCAAGTTTAAAACAATAAATCTAGCTAATACGATCTAAGCTCTCTCGTATTAATTCTCAAAGAAGTCATCGCTTTTACGTTTGAACTTGAACTTTTTTTGCAGATCAAGTGATAAAACTTTTAAACCAACACATAATATATATTCGAAAATGAATTAGTTAGGAAAATAATTTTAATTAATAGTGTTTTTTTGGACATTTCAGATTTGAAAACAAAATAGCTTCTAAGTTTTTGGAAAGTGATATAACCCTTAATCAGAACAACAGTTAAACGAATAAACAACTGATTTTCAGTCAAAGTAATTACAAGTAAAATAGCCGAACACACGCTCGGCTTGTATTAACTATTAATTATTAGATTAATAATAAATAATTAATACAAGCCAATAATTAATAATTATTACAAATAATTAATAATGAATTACTAATAATTATTAATTAATAGTTAATACAGCTTGTATTAGTTATTAGAATAATACAAGCTGTGGTTTTATGAAATGTTAGTGGTTGGAAACGTTTAATACTTTATCATAGATCAAAGTTCTTCAACTTTATTGCCAAAATCTTTCCAACATCACACTTGACGTCTGGCTGTTCAAAGATAATTCATTCCCGTTGAGAAACAACCAGGAACGCAAGTGAAAACAAATTTATCCACATTATGAACTGTTTTCATTTTCAACTTCCTAATTCAACTCTGAGAAATTCCATTTAACAAGCTGGCTGGCGTGGGAGAGAGTTTGCACTCTGGGATAGAACAAATAAAAAACATTTTCAAAGTTATAGTTTCCCAAAACACTCTCGATATTTAAATCTTTAAATGGTAATCCACAAATAACTTTAATTACCAACCAATTAACAAAAGAGCGAATTATTAGGTAAATTTATCCCCGGAGATTAAAATACAATAATCTACTTGTATACCTAAATTTACTTCTTGATATTACAATAACAATTTCCAATAAAATATAATTAGTAAAAATGTAACACGGAAAGAGCCCACAAGGGTGGTAAGCCTGTGCGTCGTCTAGTAGATACAAACCAAGGTGGAAAATTATTAATATTTTGATTGGTGATTTAATCTCTACAACCAAGAAAAAAATAATGTCCAGATAAATAATTACAAATTTTATAATATTACGCAACTTTTTTTGCATAAAATGAAAAACATATGCAGTATACATCGTGTCAAAGCCATCTCTTACTATGGTCTTGTATTTCGTTTTGAATCCATAAATTTATTCGCGCCACCCCTGTAGCACTCTCGTACAATTATGTCGCCCGCCACGTGGCGTGACACAGTCCATTACTCGGGATTTATATCCCGCATGTGTCCAGATTGTGCGGCGGCGACCATACATGGCCTATATATAGTACGTGAATTGCAGTTTAGAAAGTACGAGTTCAAAATATTTGATTTTAGTAACGTTAACGTTATCATCCAAGTGTGCTTCTATTTATTAATCATTAGATACAAAATTTTTAGATAAATTATACAAAGACTGTGAAAAAATAACGAAGTCATTACACTTGAACTCACCTTGTCATGAATGAGGATATGATAACCTTTGTATGCAAGTATTGTAATAAAATTATGAAGAGAGATGACAAAATAAAATATCAATAGTTTATGTAAAAAATCATATGAATCAATGCAAACATGAACAGTAAAAATTGATGATTTCACTCAACCATAATCCTATTACAATGAGGTAGCTAAATAAAGGAAACAAATACAACTGTAACTTAAAAACAAGTTGCATGGCAGATGCCGGAAGAACACAGCAAAAGGGACATTATATAATCCTAATAAATAATAATACAGATCGATGACTGAATTATAAGGAAACAACATTAATAAATCAATGCCAATAGTAATATTACAGGAGACATGCTACAATAGTTAAAGAATTTATTACATAAAAAAGAAAAAACTATAATATTGAAATATATTTCCTTAAATCGCTATACTTGCCGCTTAACGCAGTCAATGAAATATAACAAATCTAACAACGGAACAACGTTTTTAAATTTCAAGCCTGTACCATATCAACAAGCAAACAATTACCAAAATCAGTGAGAAAGCAAAATAGCTGGAGTATTATAACACCAAATAATAATTTTGTTAGAAATCATTATAATTGTTACAACTTAAAATCTATAGAACAACATTATTGATTAATTGTATGTTATTGAAAAGTTGCCATTTTTGCAAATTTTTTGTCGTAATGAAAAACGACACATCTAATGAAACAAAAATCTAATGGAGTGTATAAATTTGATTAAGTAGTAATGATATTCACAAGTTGAAAAAAACTAACTAACTTAAACTATTAAACAATCCTGACAGTTTAATATAATAGATATAATTTATGTATAGCTTATATAAAATAGATGATTAGATACATTTTTCTCATTCATGCTGTAACTAATATACGACTAGTTACTCACAAATTAGGAAACGGGGAAATTTTATTTTTTCCTAAGCCTAACAAACATTCAAGAGGGTTTCAATACAAAGAATCCGTCTTCACAACAATTTATTTCCATCACGTCTAAAAGATAAAGGTATCCCCACAGTCGAACGTTCACAGATAAGAACGCCCTCTTGAATTCAAGCCCTAGGCGGCTTAGCGTTATTTGTAAGGGACCTGAATTATGAGTTATTTAGTCTCAGTGTGATTTAATCCAGTGTTTGCTTAGTTTTCTTTACAAGAGATAATTTAAATCATCAAAACTTAAAAGCCTTAAGCTGCTCATTTGTGTAGCAATATGTTCATTTTTTCAGTGAAATAAAATAAATTATTATATTTCACAATTGTAATATTATTATTTATGTAATAATATTATGATAATAAATAATATAATATTATTATAATTACTTTACAAGCATACGAATTATGTATATGTTTATGAAATACTTTGCATTTATAATACTAGATGCTTATAACCACGTGATAAAACGTAGTGAAAATGTTACCACAAAAAATTCTTACCGCCAAATAGTTATTTAGTTAGTGTAAGCCTTTTTATGTGTGGAAATATGGACAAGTGGGATATATTGTCATAACTGTTGCTTAACTCTCAACGATAAATTGTAATACTACAAGTGTTAACCACTATAAAATGAATAAAGGTGTAAACCTCTTATTAGACTATTTTTTTAATAACAGCATAGAAAATTACTACTCCGGATGATTTCTAGCAAGTCTCTTAGAAAACTGTGATAATCTTCTTTTTATTTTCTTGTAGTCATAGTTATAGTCATTTATTCTCTGAATAGATACAAAGCTTACATTTGTTTATCTCAGTCGTAAAATTAAAATATAAATTGAAACAATCAATAAAATAAAGAAATAAAATTACTTCGAAAAAGAATGTCAGTCAGGCAAAGAGAAATTCATCCACATTGTAGGCCTTATTTTCTAAAAGGAGAAGCTTTAGAGAATTTTTAAACGAATTAAAATTGTTGATTTCTTTAACATTGTTTGGCAGTTTGTTATACAATTTAATACTGGCATGCAGTGCCTCCTTTCACTCAAGGATAGATAGAGGGAGAAGGAGGTTTGTGCCACGTCTTGTGGGATATCGGTGGCCTTCCCTCACGGTCGGAAGTGAACCAGCTTTGAGTTTGACCAACAGAACATCTTTGAAAATATATAATGATGAAAGAGTCAGAATCCTAAGGTGTTTAAAAGCTCCTCTACAAGACTTAGAAGAAGCGAAGCCAGACAATATCCGAATTGCTCTTTTCTGTTCTAAAAATGCTTTATTGGCATGAGCGGAACCACTCTAAACTTCTATGCCGTAAGATGGAACAGACTTAAAACAACCATTACATACTTTTAACAGATCCTCTACATTTAATAAAGGAAATAACGTTCTCAGAGCTAAACTCACCCTACTCAACCCTTAGCAAGATCTGAAATATGATGATTCCGCGTCAGTTGAGAATCTAGCGTAACGTCCAAACATTTAACAGAAGGGAGGTCTTTAATGGATAGCTGGGGAATGTTCCTGTCAAAAGGAGTTTTATTTGTAGTTAGAAGTTGGATGTAGTTAGACTTATCATGGTTCAAGATTGTTTTATTTAATAACTAGGCCTCGAATTCGGATATTGAGAGAGACATGTTTTCTTGGACGTCTTAGATGGAGCTCGAAAGAACATTGTGGTATCTTCAGCGTACAGGGTCTTACTAGTAGTTTAAACATTCTAAGGGATTATAATTTTGGCGGTTTGATCAGTAAAGGGTGGTGCACATGAGTTTGTGAATAAACCTCAATGATCAATTTGTTTCAAAATGTATTTTACACTACCAACTTCGTAAAGCATCAAAGCAGCTCATCAACAAAGCTACTATGTACATTGTATCGACTTCCTTTATGATTATAAATTTGACTTTTCAGCAGCAGGCAATAAAGTGACGCATAAGCGCTATACCTACAATCTTTTATTCCTATAGCAAAAACGGTTTAAATGCAATCCAATTCTGCAAATACCAAAAGGAAATATAAGCTTATACGTTTATTTTTCCTTAAACTGAAAAACGTTTCTTCATAAATAATTATGTTTTAAAATGATGGTTGGGATTGTAGCTACAAAGCTACACGTTTCATTTTGGAAGGAGATCTGTTTTAAATTTTAATTTTTTAGTTGCATTGCAAATAGGTTTTGTCGAAACATTCTTGTGAGAACGTAGACAAGTCTTAAGAACCAACATTCAGAGTTGGGAAACACTCGGACAAAGAAATTACTTAGATAATCGTATCTTTGATTCTCCTTCTAATAGGAATTTCAACCTATCAAAAACTAAATGTTACTGTAGTAGAATTATGTATAGTCTATTTTAATTCTATAGTACATTAAGGAATATTTTAATTCGATCTGTGAAGAAGAAGAAACAAAATCTGATAATGGTCCTTGAATTTATATTACAATTGTTTAAATGACAATAAAGTTTGAGTACTTCGTTTCGCAGTATCCTTCACTATGAAAATAATAATATTTTGTTTATTATTTTATTTTTTATATTTTAATTGATAATGCCATGTATTATCATCATTATGTCATGCGATTTCCTAGCATGATACCAAAATAAGTATTTAGCCTAATAACAATTAATTGCTTACCTGCAAAGGAACAGGAAAAAACTAAAGATTAAACTATTAAATAATTTACTATTCTTGAGAACAGATAGAGATAAAGAAAAGGATTAAAGCATTTTATTTTTTCGGGAAAAACAATTTGAAATTATATGTCATCACCCTATATTTAAATTTCAAAAAACCCTATTTTTAAAACTAAGTTATATCCAATACGGCGGATCCAATATGTTGACCGAAAGTATTAAACAATTAAATAATTTACTATTTTTGAATAACGTTATTCTTAGTACTTATTATTCTAAATACTTAATATCAACTCATGTTCTGTATTAGTAATTCAATACATTGAAACAAAGTTATTTTTAATTACTAATTATTAGGCAAAATTATTTGAATTGCATGCAGTTTGAAATGGAATCGATACTCTAAGTAAATATTCCAAGCAGGATTTCGGCGTCATCCCTCGGGGCTACTAACATTGCTTGAATATCTACTTTCGTTAAGAGAAATGGGTTTCTTAACACCTGATTCCAGTTTCAAGGAAAAATAAGGATGTTATTATTATACACTTATTATGTTTTACAAAAGTAGTGAAAACATAATCCATATATCAGTTCGTTAATATTTTAATAGTAACATTTCGAGAAACTCTTTGAGTTTCAAAAATTATTAATGTTGTTATTCTAAGGCAACAACTGAAGCTTTTGATTTCAAGTAAGTTATTTACATTGGTAGCATTCAAGACCGTTTCTTACTAAACACACTATTAAAGTTAAGCTATATTAATCTAACATAAATGTAAGTTAGAACAATCAGAGTATCACATTTACTAGTATAATATTACTAATTTTCAAATGTATTAATTAAAATACATATAATAATAAGGTTCTTGAAAGGGAAAAGTTAATCAGATTAAAAATATTGGAATTAAATGTGTTTCTTAATGATATATATTAGAACCCTAGTGCTTGTTCAAACAAAAAATATATATATCATAAACGACTAATTTCAGTTATGAAGGCTATTTACTTAATTAATAAACATTACCTTTACAGTTAACATACCCCCCCCCCCTTTATCCCTGATCTAATCAGAGTTTATTCACTTGAAAAAGATTGGTAGGGAGTTGATATTGATCACGTACAACCTTAACGTGGTTTAAATGTTGTCTAATTTTATATTATTACTGTGTTTGTCTTACTTTAATCTTAAAAATTTAACAATGTCTTAAGTAAAATTTCTAACGTTAGTTAGTTAGCCGAAATGATTGAAGAATTCTAATAACACATAAACATTTAATGTTGAAAATCTTCTAAAGTTGTGGAAGCCTAAACTAAATATTTTGTAAAATCGCACGTTTCGTATATGATTCGTAGTACTGTACAATAATCCGTAATGTTTCAAGGATTGCAAAGGTTATGTTATTCGAAGAAAATTTGTTTTATAATAATGATTCATGTCTTATTTCATACTCATATGTAAATATTTGTTTAATGAATAAAAATTAAATACCTCTGCTTACAAACTTAGTACCATAAGTTTTTAGATGACAATCCCATGTGACATTTACATTTCTTTCAACTTAATTTAATTCTACATACTCTGAATTTAATCTACGTGACGTCACCTTTATTCGAGGAACTCCTAAAGCATTTTTATGAAGATAACCAGTTCATATATAGTTTTCTTTTATGGCTTGAATTAAATATATTCAAAGATACTGTAACACAGTTTATGAGTTATTAGACCAATGCAAACAGGATGAACGCCTTAAAGCTTACTCGACGTCGCTTTGAAGATTTACAGTTACAAGTCTCCCCAGGAAATGAGGGGATTTACTGCACTGTTCCCTGAACTGCCCAATGTTTATTCTGTAGCGTGTTGTATGAGAATTCTGCTTCCGGTAAATGTCAAGGTTTAGTTACATATATATATATGTAGGAAATCAATTATGTTTTGAAAAATGAATCTCAAAAATAATAAAAACAATTTATTAATAAAATGGCTTTAATATTTTATATGATTTGAAAAACATTCATATAGTGACTTGAGTACACAAGCTGTTATACAATTATATCTAGTTCTTGGAGGTTCTATTCTTCTATTGAGGTTTCTTGGAGGTTTCTTGGTGTTCTATTCTTGGAGGTTCAGGCTCACTGGTGTTTTTATCGGCATTTTTCAAGCATCACAATACCGGCAGTACATGCTTGCCGACGTACCTTGTCCAGCCGTCTCGATTAGGTAGCGACAAGGTTTTGCAGCACATTGTTTATGAAACCTAGGTAGAATGAGGTAGAGCGAGACATTCCGAGACCACCATATACACTCGTCATCATAATGTCCCCAGCTTTTTTGACAAAAATGAACTGTCAAAAAAATATAGCCGTTATGAAAAAATAAATTACCGAGTCATTTTATTGACTTCATAAAAGTTAGATGTTTATATGGTTGGTACACTTGGATGTTTGTCTAATCTAAAGATGATTGCTAGCATGAAGAATGTTTCGCGTTGGTTTTGTCAGCGATGTTGACGTGGGAGACGTTGTGCTTGTTGGGGAATGTTCATCAGAGCAATCGGAACATTTATCAGAGTTTCCCCCTCTGTGAATGATGACGAATGGGTACATATCGCAGGCGTACATGGAACACCGAGTGGCCTGTACAACTTTTAATGTCTGTCCAGTCATAAAATAAAATATTATTGTAGATATTATCAGAACACCTCTAGTTTTGTACCTTAATTCACAAAATGTTAAGTTCATATTATGGATAAATTGGTTGATTCATGCTTTTATTTATATTAAAACCTAGTCATTAACTATAACAATCTTTATTTAACGCACAAATAATAAATAATTTAATTATATCTCTATTTATTTGTGTAGCAACATAAAAAGTCTTAAAATATATTAAGTTAGAGGATTAGTATTAAATTAACGTATGACCAATATTAAGAAAGAAAGAAAGAAAGAAAGAAAGAATTTATTTCTCCAATTACAGTTCATTACATTTTTGCTCATAGATACAAATACAAAAGGTACAAATATCACAATTACAGTTAAATTCATTTTAAGATGCCAAGTCTGACCTTTCTAGATGTAACAGAGAAATAATTATTCCTCCAAGGCGTTTAGCCTGTTCGGAGGCTTTATTGGCACTTAACAACTAATAAAATCTAAAAGGCAGCTGTTTAACAACAACAAAAATTGCTTATCATTAACATAAAAGTATACTAAGTCATAATCACAATTAACTAAATAAATCATAAAATTAAATTACAACTCTTCCAAACTATCTAAATTGTAACAACAGTAAGATAAAAAAGTAAATATTAATGGTCGATCCTAAGCATTCGGTTGAAACTAGTTTAGTTAAAATATGGATTAAGCTGAAATACATAAAATTAAACAATGCTGGATCGAACTAGAAGGGATGTAACTTAAATAAAATAAAGCTTAATTATAAGCACTCCTGCTTCTTAAGTACCTGCTATTCAACTGCTTTTAAATGAAACATTAACCTGCTTGCTTGGTTCACAAGTAGACAAAAAATAATAAGTCATCAAGTAAAATCAATTAAAAATTTTCAATTATGTTAAAAATTGGTTTATACAAAATGGCAAGAATGGTAAAAGAGTTTAGAAAGTACAATGAGTCGCGTTGAACGTTTCGAATACGAACATTCGTAGAGCACATGAAACATGGAGCACAACAGTTGGACTACCCTGTGCCGGGGAAGCAGCATGTACCACCAGCTATTTCTACCAGCTAGTACTCCCAGCTAGTACTACCAGCTAGTACTTCCAGCTCGTACTACCAGCTAGTACACCCAACTGGTACTCCCAGCTAGTACTTACTCCCAGCTAGTACTCCCAGCTGGTTCTACCAGCTAGTACTCCCAGCTAGTACTCCCAGCTCGTACTACCAGCAAGTACTCCCAGCTAGTACTCCCAGCTCGTACTACCAGCTAGTACTACCAGCTAGTACTCCCAGCTAGTACTACCCGCTAGTACTCTCAGCTCGTACTACCAGCTAGTACTCTCAGCTAGTACTACCAGCTAGTACTACCAGCTAGTACTCCCAGCTAGTACTCCCAGCTCGTACTACCAGCTAGTACTCCCAGCTAGTACTACCAGCTAGTATTCCCAGCTCGTACTACCAGCTAGTACTCCCAGCTAGTACTACCCGCTAGTACTCTCAGCTAGTACTACCAGCTAGTACTCCCATCTATTACTCCCAGATCGTACTACCAGCTAGTACTCCCAGCTAGTACTACCAGCTAGTACTCCCAGCTCGTACTACCAGCTAGTACTCCCAGCTCGTACTACTAGCTAGTACTCCTAGCTGGTACTCCCAGCTAGTACTACCAGCTAGTACTCCCAGCTGGTTCTACCAACTAGTACTACCAGCTAGTACTCTCAGCTAAAACTACCAGGTAGTCCCTACTACTACCTGCTCTCCCCGGCCCTGACCCCTTGTTGTGGAATTGTAAACTCCTGTTGCTTTCAATGAGGATAGAAGGAGATGTGGTCTAAAGTTTGATTTTATTTATAATTTAAAACTATCGAAATAGTGAAATTCATGAAATAGAGGCTTAGGATATAATAGAAGAACAATTCAACCTCGATTTGAGTATAATATAATATTCTTGTATGTGTTCAATCTTTTCTACTTGTGGATTTGACATTTGCCATATTGTTACTTTGCTTTTACGTTAATTAATCAATTGACATACAATATTTCATTGTTGAGCTTGGGAAACCTGATATTCCTTTTGCAAAGGCCTTATTTATCATTATTATTTACAAGTAATAGTATCCGATGAGAAGTGTCTCTAAATGTGAAAAAATATTGAAAACGGTTATCTAAAGAACGAGACGACATATAGTACTTTTGACTATTTACGCTCTTTCATATTTCATCCACTAAATAACGCGGTGAATAATATTATAGTTCTTGTAAGTTGACACCTAAACAAAACCCATATTTAAGATTGCGTAAATTTTTAACTACTTGAAGAGAATACACATGTTACACATTTTTATAACTCACTCGGTAAACGCATAATTATATTAAGAGATTAACTGAAACGATAAATTACATTAAAAATTCATTCCATTTATAATTTGGGCACAAAGTTTTTATACCTTGCAAATACCTATTACTATTCGTTAGTCACTCTATAATACAAGATATTAATACAGTAACAAGCCTTATGCGTCATTTTGTCTAACGCGAGGATAATGAACGTCATAAAGTCACATGAAGTCGTTTAGAAAGATTTACAGTTACAAGTCTCCCCAGGAAATGAGAAGATCTGCTGATCTCTGTTCCTTCTGCTAAAACAAAACAGTTAATATTGAATAAACATGATTCTACATTAAAAAAAAACTTAAGAGCATTGAGAATTCGTCGTACTTAATAGTCTAATAAAATATTAGCAGCTCACTATCCTTCCTACATAAAATTAAGAACACTTGCACACTAAAAATAAGAACACTTTGCACTTTGCACTTGCACTTTTGCACTTTGGGCGTGTTGCTAGCCTAACGGTTAGCGTCTTGGACTTAAGTTCATGAGGTCGTGGGTTCGATTCCCGGCATGCCCAAAAAGATTTGAGGGGTTTGGACCGCTATCCCTTAAAAGCGTTTGTGTATAGTGTACAAACTGTCATTGGCGTAGACACAAAAAATAAAACATAATAAAACATAAAAAGCTTAAAGCGTCTTTCAGTAAGAAACTGTGTGTGTATTGGTGTGATTTTCCAAGTTTTCTAGACAATTTTTGCCACTGGAGTAGAATTTTCAGTGGCTGAACTGCTCAAAAGAAAAACCTTTAAAATTGATCGATTACTTTAGACTTTTATTTTCGATATAGAGAATAAATCCAATTCATCTGCTTTAAAAGTGTGAATGTTTATATGTTATACATTTTGCAGCTTTCATAATGCGACCATTTTCATTTTGCATAATTTGGGGGGTAGTTTACATGGATATTCACCGCTTAGTGCATCTTTATAGATACAGGTGTTTTAAAGTTGTTATTTTTTCAAAAGTTATGAATTTGTATGTTGTTTATAGACTACATAGACACGTCAGTGTCTTGTATTCATTTTTATTAGATATTAACAAAACCGTAAAAAGATATTCGAACCTCTGATCGACATAAGTTAATTTGTAAATGACATTGCTAATATTGTCATTCTCCAATTTAAAACTAATAATTCGGCACTCATAACGGCCGATAATATTACATTATCCTAGTGACATATTTTTGTTGTTTCATATCTTATATAAATATTTGAAAAATCAATATCCAAGCAAATATTATAACTTTATGTGAATTAAAAAGGTGCATTGTTAATGGTGTATTTAAAAAACGGAGTAAAAATAGCCAGGCTATATGTAAACACTTGAATATCCTTCTCATCCTCTATAAGTACAAAATCATTTTTTAAAATTAGCTATACGTTTTAAACCTTGAATTTTGTACAATAAATCTACAAGAAATAAATATTTATATTTAAGATTCATAACGTTGAAATATGCATCAATAGCTTGTTGGAAAATCGCACTTCCAAAGGACTTTTATAATTTTCTTTTTCGTTATACTGCTTCAAAAACAGATGTTTTTAATGCATGTTTTCCGGACCTAAATACACTCTTTTTATTCCTAGGAATTAAAAGCTGACGAACTCGATACCAGCTGACTCTTTATAATCCTAGGACTATAAAAGTCAAAAAGTGCCGAGTACGTCGTAATAATCGAACAATATTCATTCGATTACAAATAATCGAAACATTAATCGCTACTATCGAAACATTCATTGTTGTCAGATTCAGTTTAATCAATTTATGAAACTCGCTTATTTCACCAATCGATTATTACATGCGTTCAATACGTCGATAGTTGTTCATTGTTGTCAGTCTACGCTAACACAAATGAAACAGAAGTAGTAGTGGAAGGCCGATTCAAAAACATGAGAGGTGCGAGAGGTGCGACCCGTGACGTCATCAGTTGTGACGTAGCTGTGGAGTGCAAAGTCCAAGGTCATCGCTGACGTATGAGTGCAAAGTCCAAGGTCATCGCTGACGTATGAGTGCAAAGTCCAAGGTCATCGCTGACGTATGAGTGCAAAGTCCAAGGTCATCGCTACGTCATTATTTCTCGCGCGCGCCACGAGTGCAAAGTCCAAGGTCATCGCTACGTCATTATTTCTCGCGCGCGCCACGAGCGCAAAGTCCAAGGTCATCGCTACGTCATTATTTCTCGCGCGCGCCACGAGCGCAAAGTCCAAGGTCATCGCTACTCTATTCCAGGACGGTTGTGTTATCCTATTCCAGGACGTCTTCCATCCCACTCTAGGACGTCTTATTCCGGGACTACTTCTATCCCATACTAGGATTTCACGTTTATAGTTGAAACATAAATATGGTTCTTTTTAAACAGTTAAAATATTGTGAGTTAGTGTAGTTTATAAAACAAGAGAAACGCTGAACGCTCTCTTAATTATTCAAATTTCCTGAGAGTTCTTAAATTATTTATTTATATTATAATTTTTATTTTCTATTGTAGGTTTTATAAAAATGGAATCGTTGAGAGTTAACTGCGAATTCTGCGATAAAGCTATCGCTAAGTCCCATATTTCTCATCATATAAAAATATGCCCGAAGAACCCTAATAAAAATGTTAGCGCACGTTATCCAGTTAAGACGTGTGATAAATGCAACAAGAAAATTAAAAGTCAAAACTTCAGTCGTCATCTGAAAATATGTAGTAGTAGTGGAGAAATGGGGGTTCTGGATCAACCTTCAAAGTCGTTGGAATCTAACGTCAATAAGAGGAGTAGGGACGGAATATTGGTTCAAGATATATCGGAACCTAGTACTAGTAGATGCGAAGTGTCAGTTCGAAACCAAAAATCCCCCATTAAGAAAAAAGCAAGTATTGATTATAAAACTAAATGCCCCCGATGTAGTAAATTGATAAGAAAAAGTAATTTGAGCTACCACTTGAAAACCCACGAAAAGCCTGAATTAATTTCGAACCGTGGAGGTGTTGTTGATGATGATGATGTAAGCCCCCCTCCCGCTAAACGACCGCGGCTTGATACACCTATTTTAAATATTCTTAGTAAAACCGTGAGTAAAATTGCCGGTTATGTAAAAGGTTCTTCTCCCCCTCATGAACCGGAAATTGAACTGTCCCGAACAGCTTTCAACGGACGTTTAAATGTTTATACCGTTAAGAATAAAAATGCTATGAAAGATCCGATACTGTTTTTGAGTAGTTTGAAAGATGTTATCATAAATAAAATTAATGAGCATCGTAATGAGGCGGATCTTAAAACAAGAATGGTGTTGTATATGGATTATTCGAAAGCAGAAGAGATTGCTGAATTTAATTTTAAAACTAAAAACGCAGTTATACTCTCGAGTACAGATGTGTCGGGGTATTTTGATGACGCTAAAGAAAAACTTATTAAAGAAATGGAAGATTTTCAAAACCGCGGTTCGGGCTGGTCATTATATAGCATCGATGAATTAGAGCTTCATATTAACCGTTATAACCCGTTCCGTGGGGGGTCAAGTTATATCCCTCTACCGAAAGAAATTGTGTTAAAGAGAGCAATTTTAAATGTTAAAAATGATGATCAAAAATGTTTCCTCTGGTCAATTCTTTCTGCACTACACCCTGTTGATTCCGCCAATCAACCCCGTAGAATTCACCATTACAAACAATACGAACATGAATTTGATGAGGCTTTAAAAGATATTCCATTTCCCGTCCCACTAAAAGCGAGTATTATATCAAAGTTTGAGAGACGAGCCGGATTATCTGTTAATATTTATACATGCGAGATAATGAAAACGATTAGGGATAGAGATGATTTTGAAGATTTCCCCGTTGAACCGAAGAAAAGAGATGATGACGACACTTATGATATTTATCCCCTGTACGTAACTAAAAATGAAATCCCCAACCGGCATGTTAATCTTTTTTATTTGAAAGACGAGAACAAAAACACCCACTATTGTTGGATAAAAAATATGAGTAGATTGGTTAGCAGACAGTTTTCAAAACACCAACATAAAAAATATATTTGTGACCGTTGCTTAATTTCCTTCAGCAAAAAGAAATTATTAAACGATCACAAGGCGGTCTGTAGAGAGCCAAACACTGTTGAATCGCATATTTGTAATCGCTGTCTGACGGAATTCAAAGAAGAATCCAAGCTAGATAAACATAAAGAATTTTGTGTCGGCCAAGACCCTGTGAAAATTGTGATGCCTGAAGTAGATAAAAACGGGTCCCCTCCTTTTATTAATTTTAAAAATAAATATAGAAAAATGAAAGTTCCTTTTGTCGGCTATGTTGATTTTGAATGTATATTGAAACCGGTCTCAGATGAAACCGATGAAAATGAGCCCACTCCAACCGATGAAAAAGAGTCGTATACGAAAAAGTATCAATCGCACGAAGCCGCCAGTTTTTCTTTATATATAACCACCGCTGACGATGATTATGATATCCCGTTTGATTTATATCATGAGAGCTTCGGTCCCGACACAGCAAAAACTTTTGTAGAAACCATAACTCAGATATCGCGAGACTTGGAAAATTTATATAGTAGAGAGGCCGCAAAACCCATGAATATAACTAAAGAAGATTATGAAACGAAGATTAATGGTGTTAATATTTGCCATATATGTGAAAAAGTGTTTGAAGTAAATAAAAAAGACCCTAAGAAGACTGACAAACGTGTTTTTGACCATGACCATTTGACTGGTAAATTCAGAGGGGTGGCGCACAACTCGTGCAATTTGAATTTTAGAAAACCGCACTTTTTACCCATCTTTGTCCACAACTTGAGTAATTACGATGCTCATCTGTTCGTCAAGTTATTGGGATTCGAACAGAACAAGATAGCGGTCTTAGCCACGACTGAAGAACGATATATATCTTTTGAACTCAAAGTAGAGGGTGGAGTAAACTTGAGATTTTTAGACTCATTTAGATTTATGAACTACAGCTTAGAAAGTCTCGCGAAGAACCTGACCAGAGATAAATTCAAACACGTAGCAAAGTTTTTCGAAAACGACAAGTTAGATTTAGTTTTGAGAAAAGGCATCTTTCCCTACGATTTTATGGATAGTATGGAAAAATTCGACTACCCGTCTCTGCCTTCCCAAAAAAATTTTGATAACGAATTGAATAAGACAACTGTTAAAGATGAAGATTACGAGCACGCGCGTAAAGTGTGGAATGAATTTGAGATTAAAAATATGAAGGAATACACGCTTTTGTACAACAAAACCGACACACTGCTATTGGCCGACATAGTTGAAAACTTCCGTGAAGTGTGCATGGACACTTACAAACTCGATCCCGCTTGGTATTTTACGAGTCCCGGTCTGGCTTGGGACGCCATGTTAAAAAAGAACGGTGTTGCTCTCGAGTTATTGACTGATCCCGACATGGAACTTATGATCACCAAGGGCATTCGCGGCGGAATTTCTCAGTGCTCCCACAGATATACTAGAGCCAATAACAGATATTTACCAGATTACGATCCTGAAAAGCCCGAAGAGTATCTCATTTATTTGGATGTAAATAATTTGTACGGATGGGCCATGTCGAAGTATTTACCTCAGAGCGATTTTAATTGGATGGGTGAAGATGAATTACGAGATATCGAAAGTGATCTGCAAGATGGAAATTGGATCGACAACGAATCTGCATATGGTTTTATATTGGAAGTAGATTTGAAATACCCCAGGAAATTACACGACTCCCACAAGGACCTCCCGTTAGCACCAGAAAACAGATGCCCTCCCGGTTCGAATCAGAGAAAGCTTTTAACGACTTTATACGATAAGGATAAATACGTGGTGCACTACCAAAACCTACAGCTCTACCTGTCATTGGGCATGGAGTTAAAAAAGATCCACAGGGGCATTAAATTCCGCCAATCGGCATGGTTGAAAGAATATATCGATATGAACACCGATATGAGGACAAAAGCGACCAACGAGTTTGAGAAAGATTTTTATAAACTGATGAATAACGCGGTGTTTGGTAAAACGATGGAGAACATACGTAAGCACGTAGACGTACGTCTGGCCACGCACGACAGGCAAATTGACAAACTAGTGGCCAGACCGAACTTTAAATCAGTCACCGTCTTCACAGAGACATTTGCGGCCGTGCATATGGGCAAAACCAGATTATACTTTAATAAACCGATCTACGTAGGCATGTCAATATTAGATATTTCGAAGATAGCCGTTTATGACTTTCATTACAATGTCATGAGAGCGAAATACGGTGATAAAGCCAGAGTTCAGTACACTGACACGGACAGCCTGACTTATAGCGTCAAAACAAAAGATATTTATGAGGATATAAAAAGTATGATCGACCACTTCGATACCAGCGATTACAAAGCAGATAACCCCTATAACATGCCGCGTGTGAATAAAAAAGTAATTGGCAAATGGAAAGACGAACTGGCCGGTGATGTTATGAATGAGTTCGTCGGGTTACGTTCGAAAATGTACGCCTACGACTCTGAGGGGGAGAGGAAGAAGAGGGAGGAGGAGAAGAAGAAGAATAAGAAGAAGGGGGATAAAAAAGAAAAAGGTGAGGGGATTAAAAAAGCTAAGGGGATAAAAAAGAATGTCGTTGACTTTCTGTCGATAAAAGACTATAAAAACTGTTTGTTTGATAAAGAAGTGAGTTATGAGACAATGAACACCATTAGAAGCAAACACCATGATTTATATTCGATCAAACAGCGCAAGATAGCCCTCTCCCCCTCTGATGATAAGAGATATATCTGTGAAGACGGCGTGGAGACTCTTCCCTGGGGCCACTACAATATCCCTATCGAGCATCTGATTAATATCGAAGCGAATGCCGCACTGGACATGGATTAGAAGGTACGAGTTTGTTTATATTTTAAATACTTATACATGACATATTTCGATCATTACTAAAAATATTATTTTTTTTCCTCTTTATAAAGGGGTAACGAATCGTTACCCCCTTTGAATTATCGATTTTATCATGGATAAACTATTTTTTCCTCTTCGAATTGTAAATTTTATAATTGATAAAAAAAATATTTATTAAAAACAAAGATATAAATTCAGTACTAGACTTTGACTAGAAAATATGAGTTTTTTTCTCTAAAAACCATTAAAATGACTCATTTTTGAATAGTTTTTAGTTGGGACCCAATATGGGTCCCAACCCATTTTAGGACCCCTGTCCAACAGAAAGGGTCCTATTTTAGGATTTCCATGTTTCTCTCATAACGTATGACGATAATTATGTTTCGTCATAAAGAAGTTCCCTGTCGAAGGTGGGAACTTTGCCGTAGTGATAGGTCTTTCCACTAATACCCACCGACACTTAAAAAAGAAAAAAAAATTCTAAGGTAAGATATATGTTAATTAAAAAAATATTTAATGATTTTCTAACCCTTTATATCGTAGAGTTTA
This sequence comes from Flexamia atlantica, assembly GCA_035578135.1. Classification (NCBI taxonomy): domain Eukaryota; kingdom Metazoa; phylum Arthropoda; class Insecta; order Hemiptera; family Cicadellidae; genus Flexamia; species Flexamia atlantica. Next base: position 25,653,754 of record JAQJVK010000008.1, on the reverse strand, counting down.
TTTTTTCAAAAATATATATACATCTCAAAACATTCTAATTAAATTCCTTTCCAAATCGTAAGTGAAGCCGATCTCCGATACAACTACCACGTACGCTGTGGTCCCCTGATCCGCCGCCGGACTGGCGACGGCGTTAGTAAAGTCCAATTTTATTTGAATATCTTTTCTTTTATTATCAGTGGAGAACGGGTGGTGATGCGTGTCGACTACCAACAACGGATACTTGTCTACAAGATCGACATCGTTTAAATAAACATCTTCATCTCCGAATAACACCTGCCTGATTGAGCAATAACTCCCGTATAAAATACTATAATGTTTATTATTTATCGCCAAATTTTGCTCCTCCTTCGGATACCGTTGTCCGTTGATTATAACGTGGTAGTTTTTTATGTTTACAGCGTTGAATCGGCTCGGATCCTTCTCTTGATTGTTTTTACGGCTGGTCTGTAAACCTATGATTATAAACAGCGGGTTGGATATATTCCGGTACAAGTTGGATATGTCGAAACTATATGAAGACCCCGACACAAAGTTTTTTTCTATGCACTGCCACTGGTAATACCTGTATGTCAAATCGCCCTTATCACTCAATCGTTTTAGTCCTTGTATGAGTGGTAATTTTTTTATTCCTTCATAATCGACTAAGGGTACTTTTAACACGAAACTCGTGATTTTTATCTTCGCCTCGGCCGCCGTTTTTTCGTTAGCGCCAGTACCCTCCTTCCAACGGTATATCGCGTCATCATCTTCGTTTCTTGTAAAAATTATTTCAAAACCTCCTTTGAATATCGGATATCTCAGAGCGTCGAAAAACCCAAGACCCAGATGTGACAACGGGCCATAAGCTTCGAACCCACCCACCCCTTTTTCGAATTTAGATTTGAATCCCATCGTATAATGAGTGCTCTCACCCGATTTACTATAAGTTGTTAGAGCTTTAATTGTACTTGTGATACCGACTTCATCAACACAGTCTATCAATTGATTGTGTTTTTTTAATTCGATTCTCTTAAACAAAAATGCCGGGAAATTATCGATCAACTTGATAGGATCCGCCGCGTCGTACTTCGTATCATCCGCTTTTTTCACTACTTCCCCCTGTATGTGATAAAATATCTTCCTGTCATAAAACGCGTCTCCATGGTCAAAATAGAATGTCGTAAACTTATTCGGTGAATTTAAATTTAAATCGGTCACCGGTTGGACGGTATTGAATTCGCACCGCTCTATCTTATCAGACGCTTCCTCGTAATACTTTTCCATATCTATATTTAGATTTTAAGTTTTCGGTTTCGAATAAAAAAAATAAAAACACGATTTAAACTTGATAAAAAATATACTTTTAAAATTGTCGGATAAATAAAATATTCATCTCCTACTGAACATGCGCATATATTTCTTCCTATCCGATGCCAAACCTAATTTATTCACATGAACCTTAAAATCCGTACCATTCGACAATTCACCACCTTTAACATTATTTTCCTTTAACGCTGACAAACATCGTCTTATGTGTTTAGCACCTTCCGGTTGGGTTATTAATTTTTCAATCTCGTTATTTATAAATTTAACGATCCCGATTTTTTCGTTATTAAAATTATTATTTCCCGCTTCCTCCTCGGCTTGTATAAACTTTATTCTCTCCGACAACTCGTCGTAATCGTCTATATATTTATATTCCACGGGGTTGTTCGTATCCACGAGTAGACCTTTGCCGGACGAAGACGGCTTTTGTTTGAGTTCTTTCCATATGTCACTTATTAAATTCTTCCATTTCCAACCACCGCTCGCCTTGGGTCTGGGTGAGGTGGGATCGTTGTTATGATGTAGAGCGTGTGTTTTGATTAAAATATCTTTATATTTTTCAAAGTCCTGAGAAGTGAACGCGCCTATACTTATGAGTCTCTCCTTCGGTGTCGTACCGACCGCGGCTGTGGATTGTACACCGTGGATCTCCGCTCTAGTCAAGAGTGACCACAGTCCCTCGGTACCTACGTATCTGTCCATAGTTCTCTCCAGTATGATATCGTTGTTTTCGATGGATATGGTTTGCGATCCGATCGCGAGTTTGCTATTCGCGAAATCGTAATAAACGCCGAAACTCATATCGTTACAGTTCGAGAGGTATTCCTTTGCGATATCACCAATTTCCTCGTTTTCGGTGAATTCGCGGATAGAACGATTCTGTAATTCCTGCGAAGTTTGCGCCGGTGATAAAACTGTAGACGCATCGAATACGTCTGGGTCCTCGATTGGAGTTATCGTTTCGTCCGCTTTATCTACCGGTCTACCAAGTGTTTTGTCCACTTTACCTACAGGTCTACCGGGTGTGCTCGACGTTCTAGGTCTGAACTGTCCGACAGTGGGGATGGGTCTTCTCAAAATGACACGGGGTTTTTTCTCTGTCTTTAAAGTTTCCGTCTGTTCTTTTATAGCTTTAACTATGGGTTCGTGTTGCTTCTCTTGTTCGCGCACCTTTTCCACTTCCGCTCTTCTAGACGTGTCGAATTCACTCTTTAATCGATCTTCCAATTTATCCAACCTCTTAGCCTACGCGACGGTAATCGGTTTGTTTTCACGGTGAGGAGGAGGCGCTAACAATTGTTCTTTCGGTTTGGCATTTACTAACACAGGGTGTGAACTGAAAAGCTTTCTCCTTTCCTCAGCTTCGCGTATCTGATTTTTCTTACTGTCTTCTAGCCATTTTTCTTGTACCTTTTCATATTTTTTAGCCATTCGTACGTCGACATCGTCCGGCCACATCTTATCGGCCACCTTCTGTTTTTTCACCAGCGTGCCGATGATCTCCTTATCATCACTTTTCCTCTTCATCTTATCTATATATATATATAGGTTTAGGGTTTCGAGTTTCACTTTTAAAAAATAAAGAAAAAAATAAATTTAAATAAAAATCTAAAACGATGCATACACGTTGTTTTTATAAAATATAACGTTTACAAATCGATTATTAAAAACGATGCATATACTTTGTTTTTAAAAATAAAACGATTCATATACATTGATCTTAGAAAATAACGTATATGAATCGTTTATTAAAAACGATGCATACACATCGATTATCGTTCGATAACATCGTTTAACTCGTCTTTTAACTTGAACATGTATTTTCCGTTGTGCGCTTTCTTAGCGGTGTTTATTGTCAAAAATCCGAACGGTTCGCTCCAACACTTTTGACACATCTTTTCGAATTCATCAATCGTCATGTCCGATCCTACGAAATCGTCATAAATACGTTTCGTGTAGTGTTTGTTTTGTTTGAAGACGCATAGCAGGTTGACGTTGTTCCGTATCACTTGCATGTCGACTTTACCGTAGCTCTGACTGAGGTAGACGCAGGACAGTTTTTTATGTCTACCTCTGATGAAGTAGTCTTTTATCGCTTCTTGTTTTTCCATCAAACAGTCGTCGAACACCACGAGGGAGTTTTTCTTGCACTCATCCAGTGGAGGTAAATCTTCACAATTGTTAAAAAAGTATGCTATCTTCTTATTCAACTTGTTTTCAGCATCTATGTACTTTTCGCGTAATTCTACATAAGCCGGCTGCTCTATAGACTTACTGAACACATATAAATTTCTAAACACGAGACCGCGCGGATTATAAATAATATTCAACAACAAGTTTGTTTTTCCACAGCCCGAGGAGCCTACTATCAGACAACGTAATGGTCGGGGTAGAAGGTTATCTTCGATCTTCTCTTCGTAATACGGGACGATATCCATCACTCTCTATGAGGAAAAAAATAATGCACCGGTTAAGAAAAGAAATAAAATAAATTACGAGAAATAAGAATTTATTAGGATGGGAAAATGTTTACTATTTATTTTCTCAAATCTTTGAAGAATTCTTCTACTAATTCTATGAAATTATACGGCGTGATTACAACATTATTGCGTGATTTATAGGATATATTGCGGTATCTCATGATATCTTTTACACAGTTCAAAACGTTTATACTGTTCGGCACTTCATCTTTGTAAAACAAAAGTAAATAACCTTCATCGATTTTCTTTTTATAAACCGTAGAAAAATACCGATCTTCAGTTCTTACACAGTAGTATGTATAAATACCGTCTGCATAAGAATATCGTTTAAAGACGGCAAAGACGTGTCTTAGGTTCGATTTTTGAGGCATACAAGCTACTTTAGGTTTCATGTTTTGTATCGTATTGTTTAAACGACGATTTTCATTTTCCATATGATCGATCGATTCCATGAGCGTTACAATTCTATTTTTGAGTTTGTACTCACCGTATTTACGGATGGAAGGCAAAACGTCTTCGAAGACCCAACGTTTAAAGTCATTCGCCGATGGTAACCTCGATGAAAATATTAATTCGTATAATCCGGGCTCGGATATGTATACTTCTAAGCCTTTATGGTGCGAAATAGGTTGGGACCCAAATTGGGGCCCAACTAAATCGGCCAGATTTCTCTTATATCGATCATTAACATGCGTTTGTAAGACCTTCTTCAGATTGGAATATCCTAATATTTCGCCCACATCTTTACCCTTAAACCACGAGTTATCGTCATCATCGAAAATCACTGTAACCTTTTGATTTTTAAAAATGAATTTACTCGCGATATCATCCTCCATCTCGTACTCCATGTCATACTCATCCGTGTTGGTCGCATCGGAGGAACAAGACGATGAAGAACTTTCGTTCTCATCCGCGTTGGACGCATCGGAGGAACAAGACGATGAAGAACTTTCGTCGGAAATCTCATCACGCGTAATTCCCATATTGATCGTAATATTGTTATTCATTTCGTACCTACTATAGAAAAACGACCGATCGAACGTCAATGTTTTATTACGATCGAAAAAATAAAAAAATAAAATCATATAGTTCGCGCGATCGGAAACGTATTTTTTACCACAACATCACTTCCGACATTGTTCTTTTAACCAGGTCGATCAGGTCGAAATCATCATCGCGAATCGTTATACATTTACTCTTTCCGTTATATTCATATTCCACACCCTCTTTATTTATTTTTCTCAAAACCTTTTTTATCATATTCTCGTCGTCGATAATTATATATTCCGTTTCGAAACATAAATCGTATCCGCAGGAATCCTCGACAGCTTTTTTAAAAGAGCGTTTTTGCGTGTCTATGAATTTATATTCCTTATTATTATCCACACTTTTCGATACACCGAAAATTTGTTGTATTTGCGTTCTATCTATCATCTCACGGAATAATCTGTTTTCCGTTTTCAAACGGGCGACATCGTCCGAGGTATCCTCGCTTTCGTCGTCTAACCATTCATAATCCGATTCTGACTCGGTCGATTCGTCATTCTCGATATTTCGGTCGGCGTGTTCCGAATGTATATTTTCGAGTTCTTTGAAAAACCACTCCCGAAACTCATCACTTTCCTTCGCGCATTTATTCAACAGAACCCCGATCGCCGGTTCGTCTATGAAAACCGTATCGGGATGCGTTCGTTTTAGATGTAAATTCGGATTATTGACTTTTAAATCGCGATATGTAGTTTTATATTTTTCGTTCACATGATCGTAAATCGCCTTTTTGGGGTTCTTGTATCCCAGTATATGGGTAATATCGTTCGCTTTAAACCAACATATTTTATCGACACCGCGCACTATCATGATATTACGGTTTTTAAAAGTAAGCTCGGTATGATAAACGTCAATCGTGTCAGTCATGTTATTCTATATAAGCACTTTAGGTATTTCGACTTATTTAAAAAATACAATGTCGAGCTACGAGACTCTAATTAATAATATTAGACGATGAGAAAATCCGATTTAATATTGTCACGATAATTTCGAAATAAATAAGAAATGGTACTGTATCGGTACTTTTGATTTTATTATGGTTCTTTTATTACGATGGTGTATTAGTACTGTAATGGTACTGATACTTTAAAAAATATTAATAGTACTGCGATGGTACCGATACTTTAAAAATATTAATAGTACTGTGATGGTACTGGTACTTTAAAAAATATTAATAGTACTGTGATGGTACTGGTACTTTAAAAAATATTAATAATACTATGATGGTACTGGTACTTTAAAAATATTAATAGTACTATGATGGTGCTTTTAAAAATACTCAAAATTCAGTCTTTTGCAGTTCCCTCTCATAAAAACCACCGATTACTTCTTCACCGTCTAGAGCCTCGATTTTGTACGTGACGGGTTTGGTGTTTAAAACTTGCGCGATTACAAAAATTTCGCTAGTCCAGTTTTGTTTATATTTATTTCTAAATACGACTTTACTCGCTGTTATACGGACTCTGTCTCCGACGTTGAATTTCGGTTTTTTACGTGGCACTTCACTTTCGAGCTCCTGATACATTTTCAACAGATCGGACTCGTTGCTCTTATTGACATCGGCCGGACGCATTTTTCTCGTGCTGTGGTAATCGTGTTTGTTGTATTCGTCGGTGAGCTCTTGTAAGACGTCGTACCATTTGTGCGAGTTTCTCACTTGGAATTTGACTCTGAATTTATCGTTTAACGTCCTGTGGTATCTCTCGATTATCGCCGACTTTTCCTCGCTCTCCGTATGGTACATTTTTATGCCGTGTTTTTTGAGCATGTCGTTAAAAGGTTTATTTTTAAACTCGGTCCCCTTATCCGTGTGCAGCAGTTCGGGCGTAGTGTGACCGTCCTTTTTCGCTCTCTCTATTATCCTCTCAAAAGCGGCCGTCACTACTGCGCCGTCTTTTTTCTTCAACGGTTCGGACCAGACGAATTTGCTAAAACAGTCTATCACGTTTAAGATGTATTTGTACCAGTTGTTCTCTCTGGCGAATTGTTTCATGATGAGCAGATCCGCGGCCCACAGATTATCCAGACCTTTCATGATTATCCTGCGTTTTATAAATTTTTTCACTACCGGTTTGTGCAGTTCTTTCACCTCCACCACTTCGGGTGGCTCTTTGATAAACGAGTTTTTAACGCCGCCGCAGACCGCGCAATCGGAACTCGCCGACCATCTTTTATTTTTCGTTTTCACAATTTTCATGTTCTCTGACGCGGTCTGTGTTTTACACGTGCGACAGTAAGAATTCATCTCTTATATTAATGAAATTAAATTTTCGTTCGATAGAAAAAAATATCAATCATTTGGCAAGTTTTAATTTTTTATATGAATTCAAAATATTAATTTTTATACATAGATAATGGGGAATCACAAGAGGAAAATAAATTTGACCAAAGGTCAACTGAATAAGCTGCGGATAGCTCATAAGAAGCTTAAACGCGCAGTGCTTACTTTAACAAAAGATCAATTAAAAAATGGTAATACCGAAGTGTCACTCGATGGTGATCAAAACAAACAAGTGGAAAAAGCGTTGAAAATCAATAGAGGGACACGGTTGATTTTTGATTATTCACAGTTGAAGGAAATGATCGATGGAGGTCTTCTGAAGGAAGTTTTAGAACTGGCCGAAAACAATATTCCGTATTTTAAGAAATTCGCCTCACCTCTGATAAAGAATAAAGTGGCGCCTGTGTTGAAGAATGATTTCGTGCCGTGGTTGAAAAATTTAATAGACAATGAACTGGACGAATTGATTAATAAAGATAAAACCGGAGCCGGTCTGGAGAAACGTGTAAGCAGAAAATTGCATAAGACTCTTAAAGATATTAGAGAGGATAAAAAAAACTAGTTCCGCTGACCATGTCCGAACTGGAGACATGGGCTAACAAGTTGAAAATCAACAATTTCCGTGGTGTTTTTATGCGAGAGTGTTTACCCGACAAGCCGCGCAAAAACGAGTGTGCTATTATTAATCTAGGTGATCTGGAGTCGGGCGGCACGCATTGGACTTGTTATACGAAAAAAGGTAATTATGTCATATATTTCGATTCGTTCGGTGAGGCGCCTCCACCTTTAAAATTGGAGAAATATCTAAACATGACTAAAGGTATTTTTTATAATCATATGAGATATCAAAATTATGACGATCCACCTATATGCGGTCATTTATGTTTGGAGGTATTGCGACGTTTTTCCAGAGGACAGGATTTCAATACGATAGAACGTGCTTTACAAAACGATAAATACACATTTTTGAGATGGTTCGAATAATTTTATTTTTTTTCTCCCTCGCTCTTAATAAATAATCTTAACCGCAATTTAAAAAAGTATATATAGAGAAATGGTGTATTTCAGATTGACGGGTCAGAGTCCGCATTTGCAATTGAAGCTCGAAAACCCCATACACTTGAAAGATGACGTGCGTTATTATCTAGCGCTCACGGGGTTTTCATTTCATAACTATTTTTATAACTTGAACGAGGAGGCTTCAATTACTTTTTATATGGGGGAGATAAGTCGTCCTACACTAACTTTTAAAGCGGAATTTTGGGATTTGAAAACCATGCAGAGAGAAATCAGGGAATTCATGAGGATTAATAAGTTTACACCGGCGATAGATGTGGAAAAGTTTAAGATTTTTCGAGACCCACAGTCTAAGATATGTATAAAATCTCCAGTCAAGTTCCATATAAACAACGAGCTGCGACGGTTTCTCGGATTCGATGAATTGAAAAAAGATGAAACCTTATTCGAATTACAGTTTACAGCGAACAAGATTTTATCAATATATGAGGAGGAAAGTAAATTACAAATCAGACCGTTCCACATGATCGAAGTGCATTGCGATTTAGTCGAACATTCGTATGTCAATCACGCGGAGCATTGGCACAGACACGATTTCTCCTCGTTGTTGTATCACTCGAGTCCGCGAGAACACAGAGATAAAATTTACGAGAAACCGTCCGTTTTAAATTACATACCGCTCAAACCTAACACGCAGACGATAAGAGAAATCAACATTTATCTGACGGATGAAAACTACGTTCCCCTGCAAAACGCTCTGCCCGATTATATCATTTATTTAAAACTAGTCGATGAGTCGGAATTAAATATGAATTAGTTTTCGTCAAAAGCGATGATTTATTACATCTTTTGAAACGCTCTCAATTTTTTATTCGACTATGAAAATATATTTTTATATATAGACGGAAGAAAGATGGAAATGGAAAAGGATTATTTTAAAGATATCCTCGACGAAGTGAATGGTAATTCTTTCGCGAAGATAAGTGATTTAGAAATCGATAAAAAATATTTGGTCAATAGCATAGAAAGAATTCATTATGCTTATGGTCTTAGAGTTTTGGTTACATGTGATGATGTGCGGTTTCAACTACCCGAGAGTTGGAACGAGAGAATGACTACGAAAAATATAAACGCGCTATTGAAATCGGACCAACCGTTGTATGTGGTGTACCATGGAAAGATCCCATTGTTGAATGATAAGTTTAAACACGATATCAAGTTTGTGAGAGATTGAATATTCGTTATTATTATTTGATTATACTTGTTATTTTATTTATGATTTAATTTTTTTTCTCGTTCCTGAAATGTATTTTTGCACAACAGCTTAATAATTTATGTAGTGCGAATATAAGCGAATGTAATATATAGGTAACAAAAATGGAGTCTGTCACTTTTAAATATTTCAAATTGTCAGAGTTCGCCTCACCACCCGTCAGAGGTTCACCGGACGCGGCCGGTTGCGATTTGAAAAGCGCTTATGACTATGTAGTACCCGGTCGCGGTAAACAGTTGATAAAGACGGACTTGTCTTTTCAATTTCCCCGCGGATGTTACGGTAGAGTAGCACCTCGAAGTGGCTTAGCTGCTAAGCATTTCATCGACGTGGGCGCCGGCGTGATAGACTTTGATTATACAGGCGATTTGCGTGTGTTGTTGTTTAACCATTCGGATGATGATTTCATCGTTAAAAGAGGTGATCGAATCGCTCAGTTAATATTGGAGGTTTATAGAAACGATGTGCCGGTAGACGGTGGAATCGATATGCGGAATACGGAACGCGGAAGTAATGGATTCGGTTCGACCGGTGTGTAATGAATTTTTAATTACATACGATGATTTTAATTATTTAATTTATTTTTTTTATTTTTTTACGTCTGAAATATATTTCTGCAAATCGGTTTAATAAAAAACTCGGTTGGAATTTAATTGATATACTATATAGATGAATAAAATGGAGTCTCATAACATGATTATTACTCTGGAAGGAAATATCGGTGCGGGTAAAACTACTTTTGCCACAGGCTTGTTTGATCGGTTTAAAAACCTAGGGTTTAAAACCGTACACATACAAGAGCCAGTCGGCGCATGGCGGGATTTTCACGGTACGAATTTATTAGACCTCTTGTATAAAGATATCGAGAGATGGGCCTTCACTTTTCAAGCTAACGCGTTAATGTATATGACGGAGTGCGATAAGAGAGCAGTTGAATATGCGAAGAAGGGTTATATCGTGATTAAAGAGCGCTCTGCGTTCACTGTAAGACATGTTTTTAATGAACATTACAAAAAGTTTATGACGCCCGCTGAGGTTCAAATTTTAACGGATCTAAGTAATAAGTATGTCGATCCGCGTAAGACTGCATTTGATGAGGGCGGTGTTAAAGATATTACCTTGTACTTGCGGACGAATCCAACAACATGTTTTGAACGTAAGTTAATAAGAAGGCGTCCGGAAGAAGTGGGTAAAAAGAACCTTGTGGATGAAGAGTATTTAAAAGAATTGCATGCGATTCACGAGGCTGCTATTTCCAAGTCGATCGGGGAGGTTATTACAGCTGATGGAACTAAATTTGACCCTAATGATCCGAAGTCAGTTAGAATTTTAGGGAGTGACGAGTTTGTGTTTGATGCTTTAATGGACATTGGTGAGTTGGATGTTTTGGATAATATCGGTGATACTATAGGAATTAAAGTTAATCTAGAGGATTGTTGGACGTTTGAGGGAGATAAAATTACCCGTAAGAAATGTTAATTATGTTTTAAAGCGTTATAAATTGATTTTATTTTTTTTGTCAAGGTCTGTTAGGATAAATATGCTTGCTAAAGGGCCCTATGTGAGGTTAAATAGGGTGCTTAAAGTTAGGGTTGTTGGGTTTAAATAGGGCGCTTTAAGGTTTGGTCCCACCAAAATCGCTCAGATTTGGTCGAATTATTCCGTTTTTTATTCTTCCGAAGTATCAGGGCGGCAGAATCTAGTAGGAACCGGCGCGCTCGAGCCGAGCGAACGGTGCAACGGTGGTGGCGCGCGCGAGAAATAATGACGTAGCGATGACCTTGGACTTTGCGCTCGTGGCGCGCGCGAGAAATAATGACGTAGCGATGACCTTGGACTTTGCGCTCGTGGCGCGCGCGAGAAATAATGACGTAGCGATGACCTTGGACTTTGCACTCGTGGCGCGCGCGAGAAATAATGACGTAGCGATGACCTTGGACTTTGCACTCATACGTCAGCGATGACCTTGGACTTTGCACTCATACGTCAGCGATGACCTTGGACTTTGCACTCATACGTCAGCGATGACCTTGGACTTTGCACTCCACAGCTACGTCACAACTGATGACGTCACGGGTCGCACCTCTCGCACCTCTCATGTTTTTGAATCGGCCTTCCACTACTACTAACAGACAATCAGCTGATTGCTTCAAATAGCAAGAACAAGACATACTACTTTTGAAGGCATATTCAAAGGTAAACAAGCTGTAACATTTTGGTTTTCTTAAGTAGTTTACGTATTGTATTGAGCAATATAACGAAAAATATAGTTCATCACACGGACCTAAAGCTGCTTTTCGTTACTCGGTAATTTTTCAACCTCGGCTTACAGCCTCGGTTGTAAAACTTTACCTTGTACGAAAAGCGTCACTTTAGGTCCTTGTAATGAAATATAATATTTTGTTTGGTTAAAAATTAAATACAGGGAATTAATTTGACTCGTCTATTGGTCTTGTTTTCAATAAGGTAGATACTCTTCCTTGTGCTGAGAATAGATTGATTTTGTTGTCATATAAAAACATAAAAAATCAAAATCATAATGTCTATGAATATTAAACGACTTTTGCTATCCCTGCATTCTGTAGCATATCCATGTAACTATTTTAAGTCTTGATTATCTGTTTTGTTACAGACAAATTTCAATAGAAAAAAGTTCACAGGTTTTACAACCGACAATAGTACTTTCGGTGTAAAAAAAAGTGTTTAAGGGTTACTTAGCTATTAGGTGTACACTCTTTTACTACTTAAAAGGATTAACTGAAAAACAGCAGCGAGCGATTCCATTGCCATAAAGTTAACATTAGGAAGGTTTATTTCATTAAAAAGGAGAATACAAATAAAGATAATACAAATACAGAAGAAACTGTTAATTCTTCAATTCATTAAAAAAGGTTTTAAAGATATTGCTAGCGGAAAAAACATGGCTAAAAAACAGATGAAACGCTCTCAATGTCTTTTCCTAAATCGTACACGAAAATCCGGCAGAGAGGAGCATCTGAACAATGTTGAACTTTACACTATGTGTTTTTACCATTATTTATAAAAAAGTTACGCCCGAGTTAGCCACCCACACTGTTTACTTTGATGTTTTGAACCTTTTATAGGGCAATGTTCGACTCTGGACATTCTTTTATACTGAAAATCTTTACTGTATTTATGCCGAAAAAAATAAGACATTATGCTGTATTTATGCTGTTGAGGGCATAAGTTAAAAATTTATTTGGTTTCATTTAACTGGAAAATTGAATCATTACTATGACTAACGATCCATCACTGTAGCGAAAATAGTTTCCAATTTCAAATTGTTATCTGGTAAACTGCCCCTTTTAACTTTACTTGACTATTTAGTTTAATGCGAACAAAACTATTCATGGCAGCCGTATTAACTGGTTCAGTAGGCCTATACTTTACACGAATATTTAATGTTTAGATTTAGAAGTCATATTCGAATTTCAACATTTTACGACTGAAAAGTTGACTTTTTGTACCAAGAAAATCCCAAAAATGAATCAAAGGAAACAAATTTCAAAATTAATTTTTCAACACTTGGGTTAATACAATTAACTGCATGTGTATCGCACATGTCACGGCATTTATCTTTGTTTATCAGGGTCAACAGGATCTAAGAATTGAATTGTAATACAAAGTTTAATCTTACATCTGAATCCAAAAAGCAATATTGCTTATTCAAATAAACAACACAGCACAGCATAAGGTCAGCCACGGGCAGTGACCAGATCGAAAGCTTACCTCAGACTAAGTTTTTTCGTTTTACAGTCCTTTTAATACTATTAGTTATTATTAATTTTTTGGCTACAACAATAACCATTTTAACTTCCATTCTGTCAAAATCCCAAAGAATGAAAAGTTTACAAATTAATTTTGAATTTTACAAAACAATGTTTTTTTCAAGTAAAACTTTGCCAAAGATCAGTGTTTTAAACCATAGTTTGAGCCATAGGTTAGTAATTTCTTATTAAAAAAATTATTTTCCATATCTCATTGTTAATTTGAATATCCTCAATTTCAAACAGTTTTCACTATTACATTGCAATTCAAACCCATATTTTCAATAAATATTTGTAACATATCCAATGAATATTTTCATAGATATTTTTTATCTATTGTGTTGTTATGTGATTTTAAGACCTCTATCTTTGGAAAAAACCTAATTTACTTTTATCTGTCATCGAAGTTACAACCATAATTCAGCTAAGGCCTTCATGTTCAACTATGTGTCTTCATTCGTCTACTTAGATACAAACAAATTGACTCAAATGCCAAACACTGAACAATCAGTCTCTGATAATGCCATTCAGGTAAACAGACATATATTGTTGAAAGGATTAAAGGAAAGACAAATAATGGTTAACATCTTTAATGGAATAAATAATTCCCAGGCAAATTAGTTCTTTAAAGTGAATAGTATTGCAATATTTATATGTATTTTATAGCTAGGTTTTCCATGGTTATTCTAATTTGAGAATGCATGAGAAAGTCTTAGAACCAAGTTTTAGGATAACTTATGTTCATAGATGATAAACCTCTACAGCTCATTCTGGTTCTGACAGACAGCAATTTAAGTCCAAATTAAACACTATCAAATGATGTTTATAGGGCTTTTTCGTTTATTTTACAGATATATAATTTTTAACTTTATTTTACAAATATTGTAGATGCATAATAATAGGCCCCACTTATAGGGTTTTTATTATAGTGACAGCAGCAAGGGATCGACTACTGATACTAAAGTGGATTTCATGGAATCCACGTTACCGAAAACTTAAGTCTATTTTAATCTGGCTTTTCCTAAACATAACTCAAAGAACATCGATGGTAATGTTAGAAGTGGATTTTTGACGATATCGGTTAATATCACAGCATGTGTTTGGCAGATATATGACGATATCGACAAATATCACTCTTCGGTTAACCCAATGGTGTGGATACAATACAGCATGTCGTTTACAGGCTCAATAAAATGTACTTCATTGTTGTAGCTCTCATGAAATATCCTTTGAGTCAGTGGTGGGGCTCGAGCAAAAGTTACTGATTCATATAATAACTTATATGTTATATTTTTTAACAGAATTAAAAAAAGACGCAGCATGATTTTCTCAAATTTTAATTCAGATTGCATAGATTTTAAACGCAATATCGTCAGTCAGAGCTAGTCATAGATAAAATAAAAATTAACAATTTATATACAATTTAAAATGAGAAATAAGTCAAGTTCTATATCTTGCTTACTTCTCGACATATCTTGATAAAACATTTTCTGTGTTTTCATCTAGATAGGATCTAATGTATGTTAGTCTAGAATCCCCGATATTTACATTATTTGGCAGCAACATACATACTCAATCCCATGATATTTTTATGGAGCTTACAAAAACACGTTTATTCGCTATTACGGAATGAAGTATGTTATTTTGCATTTGGAATTCGTTGAGTATGCATCTATGCTGCACCGGGAGTATTTTTAGTTTTAGGAATCGTAGATATGTTTCATTACGTTCCTGAAATTTCTCTTACTGATGGTTATTAATTGTCTTTTTCTATTTTTTTCCCAATTTAATACATAAAAATTCATAATTTTGGGTTGTTTTGTTGCACATCATATGCAGCAATAAAATCTTTGTATAGAAACGTTACAAATACAAAAACTATTCAAGTAATACGTAACGGTTTCTTTGGAACAATATTGGACAACCTTTGCCCTTACATAATGACCAGGATAATGAGCGAAAACTATAAATCACAAAAAAAAAACAAGCAAATCTATAAATCAAAGGGATTCTAAAATAATGGCGATTGGTAGTGCTCATAAAAAAATTAAAATACTAATTAACATCTTAATTTTTATTAGCAACATTTCAAACGAAGTGGTTGATACCAAAATGTATTCCTACAGTCCACTTTGAAAAATTATACTACTTACTATCTATTGACGATATTAAACTACAATTGCTCAACGCACAAAACTGTTTACTATTTCATTAAGTCATTTTAATATTTTTAATCACGTACAAAATATTACATGAACAAAAGTCTTAATAGCATCTCTGTACGTTATCAGAAATGTTACTATACTTTTAGAGCTAAATCTGTCTGAGAAAGTGATACAAAGTGTTGGACGTTTGTTGTGAAGACGATTAATTTTCATCGACGTCAATGAAGACATCACATCTACCCACAAGGAGAAAAAAAAACGGTTTCAAAACTATATCATATATCCCCCACCATACCATCGTATTTAAAAATAAATCTACCTTAAGTCAAAATTACGTTTAACATCTCATTACAAGCAAAACTATTATTTTTACAGCTATTAATAATAACATTAGGCTACAATGAATACCTACCTTTTACCTTTTAGGTTCGATACTAATGAATGATTAGTAGAAGTGATTTCACAACATGATATGTCCCTAATTCTTGATTTATGACGTTTTAGAATCCAAAATATGGACGCCAGATTCTCAGTGTATCTTTAGAAAATTAGAATTTAAAAATGTATTCTGTGAAAACAGATCTAACATTCTTAAAAAGTGACTATTTTGGTAAAATGTATTGATATTTACATAAGATGTTTTATGTCGAGAAGCACAAAAGTAATTTGTTAAGTTTAAAATCACACGTGTAATATACGTGTAATCAGAGCTTTAACTGAATTTACAAGATTGTGCAAGGCATGGTTACAAATCAGTTTTTACAATTTTTTTTTTAAGTTTTGTAGCCATTTGCATTGAACGTACATATGCATACTTTTCAGTACAAATTTAAAGGTAATTTTGAATTTTCAAACTGTTGTAACTTTGGTTTTGAACTTCATATTGATTGGAGATTTGCTATATTTTGTTACTATTATTAATAATCCCTTCAAAATGAGTGGCCGTCTGTTGGGAGTTTGTATTTGAAAACCTGTGGCAGCTCTCTAAAATACTAATTGTGCCAATAATTACTGTGCCTAGAATTGTGTTATGTTTAAAATAAAAATACTAGATTCGATTTTTAAACATACCTGTGAAGATATCCAGAGTCATGAGGAGTTTAAGATCTGATTTTATTTCTCTTATGATGCAACTTAATTTGGGAAAACCACGCACTCTGGCGTAATCGTACAACGTTATAACACTATAAGGACGCGTATACAAAATAATTGTATGGATAGTATACTTACATTATTCAAAATTTATTATTTAAATAGAATTTTGGTCTAGCTTACGGTGCTTTATAACATATGTTTTTGCGTGTTAACAGCTTATTCCTCATATATTAAGAATACTTATGCAATTTATCCTTATATTTTAATTTGAAACACTTCAAAATACCATAATACCAAGGACATTACAATCTGCGGACGCCATTGCTTGGATCTCACGTTGATTACACAAACGTTCCCTTAATCAGTCGACAACAATGGATGTATGCTGCCATTGTCTCAGTGTATTGTATGTTTATTGGGACTGGCATGGGACATTTAGGCTGAAGAGCAAATTGTCAAACATTCCTTTGTGGCGAGAAAATAACGATTATTTTCATTACTTCAGAAAACTAAATCTTTTGGGGACTTGTAAAAGATAAAGTTTAAGTGTAAATACTTATTGTGAACCAACTACCAAAAGAAACGTTGTTATCGTTATTACGGACTTTTTACATTATTCTTTTCACGTAATGGATATTTATATTGATTGAATGCATTGATTACAATTTAAATTGAGTCTTTTGTTGCGAGAACCTCAGCCCCAAAGCAATTAATAAACATTAACCTTTCAATTACCTTGTTCAACCACTTGAAGTGATTCAATTACTACCGTGTAACCCCAAGAGGTTGCTAATGAGATAGAGTATTTATGTATTTTTACTAACTTTCACATTGTAAAAATACAGCATTATATGCATTAACTAAATTGCCTTAAGATTGAAAATAATTGTGTACTCAGTTTTAGTGTTTCCAACTTTATTAATAATGTTGAAAAATATGCAAAATATAAGAATGACATAACTTCCGAAATTATTCTAGAACTGTGAAATATATATATATATATACACATGACTTTTAAATATTTATTTAGGTTATTAAAAGGATGAATTTCAAAGTAAAGTTATTATGACATAACTGTGATCATATGATTTTAAACTAGGCGTCAAATAAATTTGTTTTTCAATTAAAAAAGGGTACACTGTTAATAAATTATGTATCATTAAATGTAAATATATATATATATTTATATATATATGTTTACAAGTAAGTAATGTTAGTGGTCAAATACAAGTAAGTAATGTTAGTGGTCAAATCCCATAAACATATCGTTGATTCTTTAAAATTTGAAAATCAAAATAGAAAACTGATTTGACACTCATCAGAGATATAGCCAAATAGTTTTTCAAAGTCTATAACGAACCAGCCAGGCCTGAATTGCTTTACCAGTGCTTTAATCTTAAAGTAGACTATTAAAAAGTACGGAAGAACGTACTTATTTTAGAAAATAGTATTTTTATTTAATTAACTTCAGAAATCAAAATACAGTAATACGATAGAAGATAGTAGGCAAGCCAAACAAAGTCAATGTGGAGTCCTTCAGATGAGGAAGCTTCTAGGTTAATGGAGGGCAGTGGTGCAGCAATCAAGGAACATGAGCCATACGGCCAGATGCATCGATCTCAAGACTGGGCTGATTGGATTTGGACTTTTAACTTTGATGAATCATAAGATATATATCAGCCTCATAGAACTATGCTATCGCTATAAAACTATGACTAAACTACTTAAGTCTCCAGTGTGCGTTTAACGTGCACTGTATACACAGTATAAGAGAAAAGGAAAATTAAAAAAAACCTATATTATTTGAGATATAGGATTATAATTCCATTAGCATAGTGACTTCCTTAGTAAACTGTATTTTAAATAACCAAATGTAAATTTCACATTCTTTTTCTTCTATATAAACAAACTAAAAATGAACACGTAACCCCCACACAGATTCAATCATCAGATACATTTCAGGAGAAACGGCTTTTTAAAAGCAATTAATGCAAAATACATTAGCTTAATTTTCACAACAGAGTTACTTTTGCCATTATTTGGAATAAAAACGCTTACATTAATAAGCGTTTTGTATAGTTTCCCCCTACACACTATTAACAGCTAATTGCAGATTGTTCAAAACGATGAGGTACAGAGAAGAAGAAGACAATTTGACATTGAACAGCTGATCATTGAAACAGGTGAAGAAATACTTAAAAATTACATCATCAGCAATATGGTTTTGTCGGGGCCGTCGGCCTCGGTTTCATAGTCCAGTGTTCATGTCTATGAAATACTATGATGCAGGTTTGAGTTCAATTCTTAGTGGTGACACGTATTTTTAATTTTGAAAAGCCAACTTGTTTTATCTGGATGGAAGTTATATATTTTTTTAAGTTTAGGTCACTGACTTGAGAAAATATATTTAGTTAAGTTTTTTTTGTTACAAAACTCCATTTTAGCTTTTTTGGACAAATTAATTTCATGTAGAGTGTTAGCCTTCAGCAGAACATTTCCTCTAGACAACGCTCTCCGGAGTTAGGTTAGGTTAGGTTAGTATAATTTTTTTATAATTATAAGTTATCAATCAATCACGAATACATATAACTGGCTTCTAACCATGTATACATTGATTTGTAACCAGGTGAATGTGCTATCTGTTGGAAATATGTTCAACTCCAATGTGTCGGTGATGTCAAACTTTCTTCTTCTTCGCTATACCTCATCGTTTTTAACAATCTGCAATCAGCAGTCAGTCTACACACTTGTCCAGGGCGTAGGGGGGGATAGTTTTGACCCTACACCCCTTTGTATGTTTTGTTACACTTAACGTAAAATTCAATTAACTGTGTATAATCAGTGTCTTAAAAATTATAAGAACTATAGTAAATATTCAAATTATTGAAAATCTTCATATGCTTTTATTATATTTGACAAAACATCTTTTAGGCAAAGAACTGCCTAAGGATTGTATGTTTATGGAAAGTCGTTGGAAGTTTTAAAAAGAGACAGCACGCAAAGTCCTCTTAATAAGAGCAGTACGTTATCCTATAAGACTGTAAAAGTGGTGTCAACTTTATGTCAAGTACCTATATAATGAACACCGGTGTGTCTAAACGACAGTCATTGGTCTCATGAAGCTACGGATATCTATTTAAAATACTTAAAATACTGAAACGTTCAATTTATAAAGATGTTTACAAATATTATTGTTCATTATATAAGACGCGTATATTTTCACGTCAACATGTTGAGAAAAGTTTTAGTAATCTTCTATATAGATAAAAAGCAATCCTAATGCCACGTAATTCAGTAATATTTTAACGCGTGCATGAAATTGGATAGTTCTTTTTTGTTTTAATCGAAATTGTTAGGATAAGGGTTGTGTGAAATACAATTTTAAATCCTATAGCTCTGTCCCACAGACCTTCAAAGCTTTTTAAACAATAAGTACGCATTCTGTGGAGTGTCTTGAGAACTATTTAAATTAATAACCATAGGTTGAAATGTAAACAAATGTGAATTAAAAATAGTTGAGAGGGCATTCAACAGAATTCGGCCCCAACTCTGGAATTGGAAAAAAAGTTTAATTTACAAACCTGCAGAGGGAACATTTGAAATAAATTAAAAGAGCTTTATATTTTAAGTCACAGCATGATTATTATTTTTAAATTTTGCTATTACTTTGTTCAAGAAATTTGACACCTATTTAATTTAAGGCTAAAATTAATGTAAATTGCGTGCTGTAAAAAAGGACCAATGTTTATCTTTATATTTGAGCGATATTTGGGAGCACCATCAAAATATGTTCCGGTCTCAAACCTTAAAATGTATAAAACATAGCAGGAATTACTGTAGTGTGTCAGACGTTGTGACAACATACACCTTGCTACTGTATTACTAATTTCAAGCAATTTTTTTTAAAGAAAAGGTTCTCCAATATCTTTTGTTCTGCAACTCTATGTTAATATTTATTTGGAGTGTTTTGATATTCCCTGTTCTCAAGGGAACGTTGAAACCCTGAATAGAGGCCAAAAATATTGATACAATTTGTTGTATTAATACATAACATAAACAAAAACTCATACGACACTTTTGACAATAATAACTGCAGTTGTTATTATAAAAAAAAGTAAATTTCAGCTGACATTGCTAAATAAAACCCTGTACTGCACTAAACAGGAAACAACAAAGTTGTATATAAAAAACATAACAATAATTATTTTTTGGTTTATTAATAATTATTCTTAGTAAGCATTTGGTTCGAAGGCAATGCGTTGTCCGGTCTTAACTATTATATTTCAAATGATAATTACGACAACATCTGTCGGGTCAGCTAGTAAAAAATATGTAGAATATATATGTCTGTTCCACATGAACTTAAAACTACTGAATAGACTTGGCACGGTGGTGGATCATGTACTTTACAAACAGATAGGCCCATTTATAAAAACTCACTTTTGTAACATTTCATTCGCGTTTATAAATCACATTGGGAAAAGCCCATGAATGTCCAACTTCAAGGTTTATATATAAGCAGGATATAAACATTGACATTTCAAGAGCAGAAGGCTCAACAATATATAGACAGCCTATGAAGAAGAAGTAGAAAAAGCTGTTTCAAGCCAATCCAAATTAAAATACTCTTGGCTAAAGATGAATGCTTCCCCAGCTGTTAACGGAAAGTGTCCAGGGACTAGTTAGTTATGCAACATATTTATTACATTACAGTGTATTAATGGACAATGGAAAACTAGACCACAATTAGTTTGTTAAATGATATAACTGAATAAGTGTAGGATTAAACAAATTATTTCACGATTAATTTTATTTGTTTCTCGTAAAATTAATGATTATCAAAGAATCATCTCTTTATGTCAGTAGTATTTATTTGTTTTGTCGATTTCAGATCTTAATGAAATATTTCTATAACGCACTATTAAGTATTAGAAACTAGTTCCAAATCGGCCGAAGCGTTGATGACTTGGTTATACAAAAGTTTATATTAACATTTTCAATGCGAATAGCATATAAAATATTCTGAAATCAATAAACTTTACTTTCTTTAGTAAAAAATTATACTCCCGTTTATATACTTAATTTAAAGTAAAATTGAACCATCTTTCAACATTTGAAAGGTGCCTGAAAGATTAATGGAATTATGCAGCCTTAAAAACGACAGGCGCAAGGTTTAGAGGTATTAGTCACAACGAGAAGGCACGCTAGGCAGCAGAGTGTCGCATCCCGGAATGTCCAACACATTCCGCCATTAGAGCTGAAGGAATACCCTGGACTATCCGCTACCGCATACCGCGCGTGTATGACTACGTAACGTAGAGCAAGCAGCCATAACGACGTGGCAAAGGCACGCTGGACCACGCGGTAGTCACAGCTCAAAATGTCCAACTCATTCCGCCTTCAAAGGAAGACGAATGCACTGCGCGATCCTCTACCGCATAACGCGCGTGTATCATACCGAGTGTATGATTTTTTACATAAGTAATAAGATAGGTGACAGCCAGGACCCATTTTTCAATTATAGGGTAATATTTCACAATGGAATCTCAAATATCCTCAAAAAGCCGTCAAATAACTACAAAATCCTGCCCAAAAGATATTTATGGTTTGATTTGTTGGATTCCTATATCGCGGGCATCCAATTTTAGATTGAAGAGCACTTGTTATCTACACATTAATTTTGACTGTTTTCAAACAAAGCAGGCAATTGAGATATCAATCTTTTTGATAGGCAGATTATTGATAATAATCTTGTGCAAGAAATATTATTGATCTTTTTGTTCATATTTGTGTTTTTGTTTGTAAATCAAATGCCATTAGAGATAAAATTTATGAATTGCCTGTTTTATTTTGCTAGAACATATTTGCTTCGTCAACTTCTAGATTCTAATGCAATCAATAATAGTGTGTGTGTTAGTGAACTTGATTTGTTCAATGTACAATTAATCTTTCAGGCACCTTTCAAATATTGAAAGATAGTTCTATTTTACTTTAAAACTAAGTATATAAATATCAATGTGTTTTATCTCAAACAGGCTCCAAAGATATCATTCCAAAGTTGGAAATATTTTACGTTTAGATAAAAAAACTTCTTCTATCGTAGTCAATTATTAAAAAAACCTAATAACGGACAAAATAAAATAAAATAAAAACGAATTCAACATTGGGCCTTACTAGAGCAACAAAATAAATATCGAAAACGTAATTAAATTCATTAATTTAAACAGCAGGTTGTAAACTGCAGCCATTTGACAGGATGGATGGCATTTAATAGCGTGGGGGATGCATATTGCAATATTGCATGGAGTAAAAAGGAAGTGTATTTGTAAATATGACTGTACGTTTAATAGTAACTGAACGAACTGGTAAACATAATTTAACACTTGTCAGTGTTCATTCCACTTAATACTCATGATTTTTTATAAACGTTAAACAGGCTATAAACTCTGAGCAATTTAATTTGCCCACATTCACTTTAAATTACTTGAAATAATTTAAAGCTCAATGTATGCTTGGCATTTAATCCCATTTACATTTCTGAAACAAAACTTTGATTTTACATCGGAAGTAATAAATTAGTACTATTGTTATTCATAGGAAGAGTGAAAAATAAATTTCTATGACTGTTAACTTGAAATAATAATGAAATAATGATTTATTCCTACAATAAAAAATACAAGATCAACATAATGAAAAGCTTCGAAACTTTCTGATATATGTTAAATTTCTGTCATGGAATCAATCCCATGGGGTAGATTGATTAAAATGAGTTCTCAGAGGTTAAACTAGAAAGTTAAAACAAAATCATCTATAAATGGGGATTAATGTAATATTCTATGCATCACTAGTGAGGATTTTAACCATAGTGTTATTAGCTTAAAGACTTAGACAAGTTACAATTTAAAATAACTAATCCAAGCCCCATGATTATTAAAAGCTTCTCGTGTTTATGTAACCGACGCTTATGTTTTTTTATATCAATAAAAAAATCAGTTACACTCATATTTTAACAATCGTAACACATAATTACATCTCAAAAGGAATAAAAAAAGTCTTCGTCCTTTTCTTGGATACAGTGTGTGATATGAAAATCTCTTATATTGTATAGTTCCATATTGTTTATGTATATACTAAGGGGTGAGTAACGTTTTTAGGGCACCACTTTATATTGTATACTTAGGGGGGTGTTGTACACTTTATATTGTGTTTTAACACCTGCAGAGTGTCTCCATTCCACAACAACATTTTAACCTAGATACATGTTTACGTTTTATGTATTTCAATTTTTTACTTATCTCGTAGAATACAGTATATTTTTATATTTAAAATATTATTCATTTTAACTTAAAAATATACCAACCTACGTACCTTTTCCTGTCGAGATGTTCACATTGTTGTCACTTTATTAATACGTTTTGAAATTATACTTAAAGTATTTATTCTTTAGTGTAGTTTCATATACAGTTTCATTTACTGAAATAAAACCTAAAGTTGTTGTAGGACATATTTAGTAATTTATGTATTTAGATTGATCTATTCAGTAAAATGTAAGCATATAATATATTACCTCCTGAATGGTTGAGACATATTGTTGTCCAATCAGCAGTGTCAAAAAAGGCAAAGCAAAATACCGCTGTTGCAGTAGACCTGCATACTCAGCGAATTTCAAATGCAAACAACATTTTTCAATCCATCATAGCGACATTTGACATGTTTTGGCAAGCTCCGTAAGAATAACATGGGGAATGAGTATGCAGGTTTGCTGCTACAGGTATATCAAAAATGGATGGTTTTAAATAAATATTTAATAGATCTGAACTAGAAGAAGCCATTTACCAAGTTTTATCAAGATATGTTGAGAAATAACCGAGATATAGAATTTTACTTATTTCCCATAAGGTTAACTTTGGGAAAACATACTGTGTTTACCACTTTCAATATCTCGGTAACTAATGGACATAGAGCAGTGATTCAAATTACTAAATTGTTTGTTTTTTTAAGTTGAATTCAATGGTGCAAATAAAAACTCGATAAACTTTATTTTTCTGTGTAAAAAACTCAAAAAACCCCCATTTTTAGGGGGCTTATCCCCCTTTAACCCCCTTTCCGGTGGTCCGATCGGGCTGGTTCACGGACTCGTCCGATTGATTACCACTTTACATGTCCATACCAAATTTCATAAAGATCGAACCATTTTTGCGGCCGCTAACGTGCTAACAGACACACACATATAGGTAAGTATATATAAATTCGAACGAATGGTGTATAATGGTCCCGAGCTTAGGTCTTACCATGACACCTACGGTAATAGCTTCTTCCCTATAGGGGGAAAACGCAAAAAATAACAATGTTGTAACTTATTATTGAAAATGTTTGCTTATTATTTCTATTACTGTTATGTAAGCCAGTATTAATGCCATTGTGTGATTGGCTTTAACATTGTAACAATTCTAAAAATAAATAGATAGTTTTGTAGGGTTTTCCCTACTACCTGGTTCCTTATGTGGACTTGTTTTTGTGTCAAGATTAAACATTTCATTTCCACTCCAATAGAAAAACAATATGATATGCTTGAATAAACAATATCATATGTTTCAATGCGATAATGCAGTCAGCGGTACATAACTCTCTTACCTCGGTAATCACAATAGACATTCAAAGGGGCTTTGTTGACTATGATTCGACTAATATGAGAGAACAGTGATTGTAGGAATGTATATGAACCTTTTCAGTCATTTTAGAGTTTTTTTTAAATAAAATTTAAATATTTCGGTGTCACTATTAATGATATAGATATTTTAGTTACTGGATGTCCTAGCAGAATAAAATTTTAACATTCAGAAATATCTAGTTTTTATATTGAGAAGTTATTAAAATAAAAACATAAAACAGTACCCCTTATAAAGGAGCCTTAAAAAAATAAAAATGTATCCTTTGACCTTAAGATCCGACATTACTCTGAGCTTAAAATTTTCAATTGGAGATCATGCATAAGAAAATAATAAAAAACACTTAAGATGTCATCAAACTATAAATGTTAATTTTAATCTATAAAATTTATATATAAAATGTTTGTCATTTTGAAAAAAATCATATTTTTACAGTAAAATCAAATGTTTTGCTCCCAAAACTGATAAAATGTAAGGTTCACTAGATATTTAAAAAAAAAACTGCCATTGAGCTCATGGGGAAATGTAAGGATAATCATTTAGCCAGGGGGAGAACAACAACCTTTGTCATGTGATCGGTGCAGGAAAGACTGAATGGGCCGAGTTAGCTGGGGCTTGTGTAATCATCACCGCTCAAACATTTGTTTTTTGTCTTTTAACTCAAACATGTCAAACACTCTTTGTATCATCACAGATGAATTGATACACACGCAGTGAATACCGACTGTATGCTGCCATGACGTGACCAGATATATGAAGAAATAGTGTTTAAAAACCACTATATGAAATTACCACTCCTTGATCTATCTTCGATATATTCCAGCAGTCGCTACCCTTAGTCCCCTAGCGTAAGTATTTAAAACGGTAATTAAGCATTCCTCTGCCGAAAAGAGTAATTTGTTTACTCAACAATCACCGTGTCAGAGCAACATGATGGATGACTGCAGTGGACTTAATATATATCTTTTAACTTATATAAAAGATTGGTTTTGCCAAAACTGACTAAAAAAAACTAAAAAAACTATATACAGGTATATTAAACGATATATTGAAGACAGCTTATAATTCAGTGGGCCTTTCAGCTTATAATTGAGTGGGCCTTGATTTGAAATATTTCATTACAACAAAGCGTCTCTCCTCTAAAATACTTAGCTTAACAAGTTACTTTAATCACTATGAAAAGATTTGAAAATGATAAACTAAAAAACGTTTAGGATAATTTAAATCTGAAAACAATCTTAATGTTTTATTATGCTGAATGAATCACAAAAGCTTTTTTGGCATTTCCTGATGATTTTCTCAACCCCTCCCTTTGGCTAGTTAGACGCTTTTTCTCCTGGCTTCACAACTCCCGCCTTAATCTGTGAAGGCGGGAGCAGCACCAGTTGTGGGGGCACCACTTGGGGGGTAACCAGTTGAGGAGGCACCAGTTGGGGGGAAACCAGTTGGGAGGGCACCAGTTTGGAGGTCACCAGTTGGGGGAGCACCAGTAACTGAGGTCAGGTCTATACCTGGGAACCCAAGATTTTTGAGTACATTTTGTGCTATGCCGGATTGTATCAAATATGGGTCAATACCATTACTTTGTTTGTAACTATATAAAGTAGCCGCAGCGAGCGGACTTAGGTTAGCCAGCACAATTTGTTGGAATCTAGGGTCCTTCGCCAGATCCTGAATATTTTTTATATTCGCCACTTTGACCAGATCTGACACAAACTTTTTCACGATCGGGTTCTCCGCTATGCTGTCGTAGCTGTAGTGTACGTATTCACTAACATCAGAGTACACATCGCCCGAGAGTTTCTTCATAAGTACCAGCCCAGTTTTAATATTTGATTCTGCAAGACCTCTCAAGCTACATAGTGCATTCGTACATATCGCTTTAATATTTTTCGGTAAAGACTGTAGATCTTCTGAAGAAGGTATATACTCCTTTGAAAGTGGTACATACGATATGGCCTTGTTTTTTGCTGCAGTACCAACAGCAACTGCTGCGGATTTTACCGTGGATTTCACCGTTTCCCAGATTTTCCCAGCCATTTCATCAGTAGGTTTTAGTTTTTCTTGCAGTGGTGCGTCCTTCCTTCCTGATTCGTTGCTGGTGGGGCTTTCTCCCTCCACGCCGTGAGCTGGAGCGGAGGACAGCGCCAATGAAAACAGAATCGCCTGAAAATCCATCATTTTATGATTTTGCTGAATTTACAAAAAAAGAGATAAGGAGGAGATCTGTGGGTCATATGGTAAGCCCTAGGCCCGGGACCATCATGCCGTTAGTTGTCGCTTTGGAGTCCCCGAAAAATTTCGAATAAACACAAAGTATTCAAATGCGTATACATATTGGCCATATGAATTTTTCTCCGTGGAGTTGAAAAATAGTACTTTTACACCTAGGGCCGAAAATGAGGTTTTGCGAGATTGAAATCGTGTTTCAAATTTGAGATGAAGTCGGGAATTTGTAACGATCGAAAGCTGCAGAATCCTTTTGGCTGATGTGCGAAAACTATTTTTTAGGGCTGATACGGATTGTTCCCTTTTAGAGCACTTGCAAAAGGGACATACGGATTGCTCCCCCTGCCAAACCAGTTTGATTTTGACGATCATCGATGTTCGGATTGCTTCCCCTTGCCGTTTTGCAATCCTTCTAGATGTGACTATAACAATATTAGTACTAATTTTCTGCTTTCACCATTGAAGCCTTTGATACATCTTTATTTACCGAAACATAAAAAAATATTCTTGTATGCTGATTAAGGGAAACAACTATCACTATTAGGGAGATATTTTTCATGATAAAACTTTGGACCCTCTCCAACCCCCTTCTCACTCTCGATCCTCACTTTAAAATTTTAAATACAATAGTTACCTTTGTGACATGTTAATTTAAGAAGAATGAAAATATAAAAATGAATTCTGGTAGAAAATTTAAAACCGCATCACAAATTCTTAATTATAGTAACAAAACGTAATAAAAGTTTTGTTAATATAACAGTGGAATAACTTGATAACAAAATGTTAAAACTTTCACCATGAGTAAAAGTTTTTGCATGATCTTAAATATATAGGGCAAAACGACGTTTTTTCATATACATCCTAACGGCATGAAGTAGATAATGTTTGATATCTTACTATTAATTTGATCGTGGGCGAATCCTTAGATAACATCCAGTTGTTCAAATAATAAGTCAGTTAGGTATACCGATCTAATTAATCGTCGATAACAACTTTCACGGACTAGATAGTTCTAGGATGGACTAGTATTTTATTACATTAGCTTTCAGGCTGCGGTATAAATATATTTGGTTCTTGACATAGTTTTATCTAATGGATCCCGTGTCAAGAGTTACGTCTTGGAAAACAATAATTTTTTATTCATCCAAGCGTTCATTAAATTTTTATTTGAAATACGGAGGAATAAAATCAGTGTGCATTTCAAAAATTCAGAGTCAGCATGAAAAAAGAATTCCTGCACTTTATGCACTTTGTGCACCCTGAGTAGCAGTACATTTAAACAATTTAGAGTAGCACTACATTTAAATAGGATGCTATAGAGAAACTATTTTGCACTTAGAAATTTGCTTTTATATTATATCTTTGAAAGTAATCTATGTTTAACTAAATGAGCATTGAATCAGACAGTTCTCTAAGTTCTAAGTTCTAAGTTCTCAGTTCTAACAGTTCTAAGTTTTCTGTCAGCAACTTTGTAAGTATAATATAAAAATTACTTACAAAAACGTAAAACATCTCAGAGGCCATTGCTTGCAGTGCTCTAAAAAACGTATGAAAACGCACACACAACTGACAGCGTTTTGCATCGAACGATAAAAATTGGTTTATTCAGTTGGGCAATTATAAGGTAATCAATCACAACGCCAGATAAACTGAAAACTTCAGTCTAGTGATTACAAGAGATTTTCGCCAATTTCTGGAGAAAACTATCCCTTCAATTCAATTTGTATGAAAAAATCTGAAATAGATTTTTTTAAATTCCTCTGAGGGTTTTGTGTAGCTTTTTCAAACGGTTTGAAGTAAATGCTCCTGTTATAAGGACACCCATGCGCTGCTTCGTAGCATTACATTTTGGCATCAATAACCAACTTTAATGTGTCAAATACCTATTTGGAAATGGCGGACATTAGCCTACACAACATGCAATCCAACCATCTGATAAAGTGATGACTGAACTTTGAAGTTGTGCATTATTCAAATGTGACTAGACGTCTCTTTGATGGGCTCTAAACCTTCAATACCTTTCATACTGTACCTGTTTGAGATTGGGACGTGGCCGTTGCTATATTTTTACTGGAATATGAGTGAAAGATAAGTATATAAGATAGTTGAATTGCGATCTTACAGACTTCCTATTGACTAAGGCCGACATGTGCATAAATAGGACAGTAATAGCCCAACAGCCAGTGGCAACTAAGAGACCCTGAGTATTTTAAAAGTGGGATCAGAAACACAATTTCACCAATCAGTAACCAACTGGTTAATTATGGATGAAGGTAGTATTCACAAAGTGCGGACGTTAATCCTCGCCAGAGAATACCTGGATCCTATGTTAGTCAGTACAGTATTGAATAGTTTGACAGGTACTGGCAATTCTATTCATCTTGCCGGCATTGGATGTCAGGCGCCCTATTTTTGAAACGGTTGCGAATTGAGTGGTGAGTCACTGATTCAGCCTGAGTTGGAAGTTCAGCATTACCAATTTAACGTATTACTTCGGTGATGATGATGTAGGGTTTTAATAAGTGTTGAGGACAATGGCATTTTGAATTCACTCAGCCCAGTTCTACCTTGCGTGTTCTCCCTTTTTTTTCTAAACCCTTTTAAGGATAATGGTTGCAAACCTGTGAAATTACAGTTTTATTTCATAAATATATTTTACTAATGTAATCTGAGCAAAAAATTAATCGATTTTAAACTAAAATAAAATTATCTGTCATAATATATTTTTGTAATTGGCACGTTTTTCAACTCATATACAACCTATACACGATGAACCTTGCTAATTGTGTAGTAATTAAAAATAACGGACAAATTGCTTAAAAAGAACGGATTCTTTTTGTAGCTCCACTAATTTTGTGATAAACTGTTAATAAATAATACTCCACTTTTTTACTTCAAACAATAAATATTTTAATGAATGGCATATTTTTATTGTTTAATTTCACCTCGGCATTTAAGTGGCATTTAAATTTAAAGACAACAAAAACCCATCTGTTAAATTTAAATTTAACAGATGGGTAAAATTGGACTGAAGGTTTAACCTATAACACTAGAGACTCAATGTATATACAAAGGTTTTATCTGGGCCACACTATGGGAAGAGATAACCCAGTGTTTGTTGTCGTAAGAAACGGTATGTTCTGACCTAAGAGAGGAAATATCTGTACTTCCGTGCCTGATCCACTTCGTCTGCAGCGTTTTTACACTACTCAGAAACCAGATGCTGATTTTCCACCACACCATGTACACCTTGATAAGTCCATTAGTTATTTTAACTTCTAAGCAAAAGGTAAATCTCATCAATAATGCATAATACAGTTTTTAATCTATATATGTGCATAGGGAAACAGTGATATTGGAATTAGGCCTAATTGGAATCTGAGGTTAATTTCTTCATCGACTTTTAAAGATAGGCTTCTGAGCAACTTAACAACTAAGATGCAAGATAAGAATTTCACACTTTAATGCCTTGAAATACAGTCGCAATCATTACTTATAGCAGCAAGGAATTATCAGTCCCGACCTTTTTAATAATCACAACTTTTAAAATTGTTAAATATGATATATGTTGACAAAAATCATAATTGAGTTCCAATAGCAAAAAACAACATTTATTTGTGGAGTTGAATCAAGTTCCATAACAATACGGGAAGTTATACTTATGACAATGTGAGTGAGTAATTTGAACCTGATAGAATTGGTTGGTTAATATGGTTTGCATCATACATATCTAAAAAAAGGTGATGGTTTTTGTTAATTTCAATAATTTAATTTAAGTGTGTAAATTTTAACTATTTTTTATAGCCTTGACTAATAATTTTTCAAAGAAAATTGGGATCACATTCTGTACGATCAAGAATACTGAAGATTAAACTGTAATTACGAGTTTATTCCGGTACTTTGGGTAAGTTTTGTTTGATGTCAATTGGGAAAGTTAAAATACAAACTTCTTTCATAAATTATTTATTCACCACTACTATTAATCAACTTTAAGAAAATAAGAACTTAACTTTAAGAAAATATCGCAGTAATTCATTAGAAGCTTGAATATGGGTCTATAAGAAACTTGAAATAAAAATGCGTTTACTATTTCTTGTCACATTGATTGATAACTGTGCAATATAGTACCTGTCATGGCTGAAAACAAATAGCAGCGAGGGAATTAGGCGATGAAAAATTAAGGCACGTTGTCTCAACTTTTCCAACTTGCATTTAAAAAAATGTTATGATGTTTAGTTTTATATTGTCTATTATTTGTAGTTCTGAAATTATATGAATAATCTCTTTATGATAAATCATAAAGTTTTACCAAACAAGAAATATATTTGAAACCATGTAAATCATGAAGTTAAAATGGAGGTGCTCCCGACCAGTGACTGTTATTTTTTAATTCAGTCAAATCACTGCAATCAATTAAAAGAGCTATATTTTTTTGTAAAGGTCAAGTTATTATCACTAATATTTTTGGTAGTGCGTTTTCACTTTAGTTCAGTTGCTTGGACAAAGCTCTAGATTTATTTTGATAATGCAGTGATACTTCTCTTCTTCAAAAATAATTAACAAACTGCTATCACAAGACCATTCAAATTTTTAGTCAGATTATTCACAAAGCTTTTAGCATCGTGCCCTACCCATTCAGAGGATAATGGATATCGGTGACATTCAATAAAAAAAATACATCAATTATTGTGTATAAAACAAATTGATCCATTTTATCAAACAAATATTAATTAACACCTGTATACATGTAAAATGAG
The DNA here is from genome assembly GCA_035578135.1 of Flexamia atlantica. Classification (NCBI taxonomy): domain Eukaryota; kingdom Metazoa; phylum Arthropoda; class Insecta; order Hemiptera; family Cicadellidae; genus Flexamia; species Flexamia atlantica. The sequence goes on along the minus strand of JAQJVK010000008.1, from coordinate 25,621,645 downwards.
TCTTTATGGCTCCAGCGACCACATATTAGAAATAGACAGAGCATAGCTATCTTAATTGCATTACAGCAAATGAAGCCTGGGCCGCCATATTGTCTAGGTATAGAAACATAAAACGGCGCCTAAAACCGCGTAATCTGACAGTGCTCATGTTTCAAATAATTCGTAGCATTGAGGCTTAAGGTTGAATTTTTGCATGTGAAGAGTCCTTTAGTTTGGAACAGTAATAGTACCGATCATATTTCCAAAATATATTTTTCTATTTTAAAAAATGATATAAAGTCACCAGTTTCTATTCAACTTTAAAACTGACATGAAAAAAGTAGTCGGCTGCTAATTTTTTATTTTTTGGTCAGGTCAAATAAAAACGGTGGAGATTGTTTCTTAAGAGTTGAATTTTTAAATCATATTTTTTAACAATTAGCTGACGTAATTTGGTCGATAACTTAGTTAATGCGGGAGAATTTATCCGTGCGGCGCTTGCATAAAAACTAAGTCAATCTTAAACTGTTGTTTACAAAAATATAGTCGACTAAAAAATACTAATGCGGTATTAAAGTAAAGGTCTGAATCTGACAATTACTATGGTAGCAATTATAAATGGTTTAGAAGCAGTTTACACATCATAGGAACGTTAGGTGTATTCCGTGGCGGCAGCTTCTTTCAATAAATGTCAGGACAAGCTTCTAGGTTACCAGTCTTTACGATGTGTAAACTACCTGTAAGCCATTTGTATTTGGTACTGTAGTGATTCTGAGATTCAGACCTTTAATTTGATATCATATTTGTAATTTTTTACGTACTTCGTTTTTTCTATGTATAGGGACTAGAAGCAAATTTAGGCTTCAAGTCGCGGTTTTTAGTGCTCCGTCTATTGTACTATGTGGTCGATGCATGGCTCAAACTTTATGAATAGTAATTATGCGTTGTGACGTATTTTTCGGGGGTCGAGAAAATAGTTTGAAGGTCGAGACATGCTCTCCCACACAGAAAAATAAGTCATCGATACCAATGCCGCGGAATGCAGAGGAGGAGCTAATTCCATGGTTCGTTATAATTTAAAAAAAGATAATCGTTGGGCAACTACCGAGCTTAATTTACACGGGGATCAGCCCAACGAACGAACAACAAGTGAGTTGCGTCATCCTCGCCCCGGTAAAATAAAATAATTTTGCCTAATTTAATTTAATTTATTTATCGTAATAATGTATATGGCCCGTTCGTGGCCGAGAGAGCTTTAATTGTCACGTCCGGGTGACCTATCGTCTCGTAGCAGCGTCTAGTTTCCACTACTGACATCCACTCTTGTTGCGGGTTACCGGGTGTCTGAATGACAACTCGCCGTTGCGCCTCGAAGAATTCAATTGACGGGTGTTGCCAATAATTAGCAACGACACCCAATTAATATTTCATCAATTGGGTTACTACGTCAAGTGTTTGGACGTTTCGCGACCGGACGTGAAATGCGAGTCTGACAACTTGGAAAAAGGACGAAAAATTAGTCAGTAGTCGATCGTCTCGCACCTACCGAGGCGAACAGAATATATTTTAGATAATTGAAAATATTCAGCCTGAAATAAATCGGCACCTCGAATAACTAGGCCGTAACTGTTGTCGTGCCTGTTCGCGACAACTCGTACAGGTTCGTGAAGTGAGTAAAGACGAATAAAACTACGAAAATTGAATGCCTTGTCAAATTATTCGTCCACCGAAAACGTAAACAGGGTTAATACAACGCACAATTAATCGTAAAGCGAACCCTCGAAACGTTACGGGATCGAAGTCGTGGTCGCAGCACAGCGTCGTGTCGTCGAGTTCCGTACGGGTCGAGAGCTGGCCGTGGAAAATCACCTCGAGGGGCAAGGAGCCCAGTCCTTCCTCCAAGGGGTTTCCCGACGTAGGGGTAATCAGCTGATCACCCCGTGACGTAAGAAACAGCTGACCGCTGGGCAGCCAGTCAGTGGCGGCTCGTGAGTTTATGAACTGGGGGTTCAGAGCTAATAACATAATATACATGATACCAATGTATTATATTAGAGTTATTGTCTTAAGCCAATCAGTATTTAAAAACGTTAAATGCTTACAAGATCGTAGTGCCTGCAATTCTTGACATACCTGCTTTTATACACGAGTGTAATGCTTATAGTCTATAGGATTAAGGCACTATACCATTGATGATAAATTGTATTATGCTATTATGTACATTAAAATGTTAAATCCAAAATTAATTAAATCAATAGCGTTATTACCGTTGCTCAATAGCTTAATTACTGTTCTTACAGAAAGCTATGGTGCGGCCGCTTCGCCAATTGTTTTCTTTCAATAATCAGAGCTAAAAATAAAACGCATAATCGCATAACAGAAATAAACGTAATTATTACTAAAAACAACATAGAAATCACACAATATTTACATAAATAAACTTAAACATCACCCGAACCATTAAAAAAACATTATCACGCTTTACAGCGCGCGTTCCGTAGGGTGCTGCTGAAACAAGTGGTTAGAAAAGGAACTACTATTTCGGAAGAGGTCGGCCAATGCCGTCAGCGCTCGGCTCGCCGCTAGCAGAGAGCATTAGCGATAGGTCCATTGCTTTCAAGCAAGCCCCCCTCCGCTCCCCTCACACCCCTCGCCAGCCAGTTGGGTTCACTCGGCGAACTGAACCTCGCTCTGCCGGCGTTGCGTGAGAGCTTCGCCCGGACGCAAAAATAGTTTTTTGCCATGTTGTTTATAAAAGTATGTTTAACAATGGGTTTTTCTGCTATTTACTTAACAAATGTATTGTTCTTTTATTATTTTAGGGGGTTCACTGAACCATTGAACCTACACACGAGCCGCCACTGCAGCCAGTCGAAGAGAGGAAGAGGAAGCCTCAACATGGCTACCCACAACAAACAAACACTGTGATGCCGGCTTAGGTTATGCTATTGTTGTGAGGACCCATATTAAAGTAATCGGTGGTCTATTTATTGTAGGTGATATCCGTTAGAGTAGGCATAATAAAGTGATTAGGGGTTTACTAGAGAGATGGTGAATGTTTAATTACTAAAAATCAAGTAAAAGCAGTGAACCAGTTATGTGCATTTGGTACCAGTCCTAGGCATTAACCTTTAGGCCTAGGGAGCCTAAGTATGGGGTGAGTTTCACAACGTTTGTTTGCCAGCTTAGTCGTTTACTTTTACCCTCCTCCAAAAAATGCACCTTACACCCCCTACCAAGTTGGACAAAAAACTGTAAAAAAAGGACTTATACTTGGGGGTTATGGCCGTCGGTGGCGCCAGGAGTCAACGACTACACAGACAAGGTCATTAAATACTACAAATTTATTTTTTACTTTGGACCAAGCTAAAAGCGCAAAGCAAACAAAAACAAAGCACCGTGCCATGCAGGGAAACTAAACAAAAAAACAACTCGTCCAAAAAACCAAAGTCCCTCGAAATCAAGCAGCATGCGGGGATTTCACTGGCCGTACACGAGACGAAGCGCCTGGCTCGGCTTCAATCGTACGGCGGTCCCGTCGTCACTCGCCACCTTTTGTTGCGTCGTTCTGCCGCTGTCATCCTGGACATGGCCTGTGTCAGCCTCCGCACTATTTGTGGCGGCACCCGGGGAAGGTCCCCGGGTTGAACGGCTGAGGCAGGGATGACGCGGCGTCCCTGGCGCCGGTTTTGCCGCCCCGGCTGCGAGGAAGGTTGCTAATGCGGAGGCTGGTTTGGGCGTGAGGGCCCAGGGTGCGCAACCACCTCCCTCGTCCACTCCTCTAACAACAGGGACGACCTAACGGAGACGAAATTGTTATCTCGATCCGTCTCCTTTCGTGGGTCGGGTGGATTGGGGCCTGCAGGGTCGTTTCCCCGGCTGGTATGACGGCCGGAGACGCTTCTGGCCTGTCTTCCGGCTCGGAGTCCAACTCGATATCCGAGCAGCACAACGACTGCGCCTCGTCGTCCGACGAGTTGTCGTTTACCGGCTGACTAGGAGCCGTCACTCGTGGGTAGCTGCTTGGTCCTGCAGCACTCAAGCCTGACTCTGACGTAACGGGTCTTGCATGTTCCCGGATTACGACCCTCCTGCATATCGTCCCCGGTCCCACACTAGCAGAGGCGGAGGTCGTGGCCTCGCCCGTCCGCCTCGGAGGCAGGAACACATCACCTCCCGCCGTTGATTCCTCAATAGCCTCGCTCAAAGCGGCCAGGAGTGGATCGTCTTGCTCCCCTAGGGTGTCGAGCGCCTCACCACCGGGTCCAACAACGTTGAACTTGACTCGTCGGGCCACTCGCTCCCTGGGCCCGGCGCGCAGGATACCCGTCACGTCGTCGGTCTCAAGCATGGAAAAATTCTCCTTCTCGAATGGGCCCCTTAGGAGAATCGGAGCCAGCTTCCTCCGGACGATCTTTGACTCTATCTTCCGCCGGGTGAGGTCGGAACCCCTTGACATGTTCGGCATACATGCAGATCAGGAATCCGTATGAGTGCGCCTCGTCGGACCGAGGGAGGTCTCCCGGCGACTCGACTGTCCGCCACTCCCCCGCCGAGAACGGAACGCCCTCCGTCTCGGCCACCAAGCGTAGGAAGTCGAGTACCTCGACCGCCGCGGTTACCCGGGGAGTGTGATCGGGGTCACAGATCTCGATTCTCTCCGACCGCATCCTTGCCATTAGGAGTGTCCATTTCCCGTCCTCGAGGTGGATCGGGAAATAAACCATGTCTTTCCTGAAGATGGCCCGTCCTCGCGCATACATATAGGTGCCAGATATTTGACCTTTTTGCCTCTCAGTAAGGAAGTCCCAACCCACACCCACACTGAAGGTAACCCACACTGAAGGTAACCCGTAGTATAAGCTCCTTCTCTCTATGATCCGAAGGTAGGCCGACACGCATGCCGGTATGATGGGGCCTCGACTCCACACCGGCCACACATCCCACGACGGATGACCAATCCTCGCTCTGAAGCCGCACCAAAGGTCTTAAGTATGCCATGTTTTTGGGGACGAGCGTAAACATGCAAGGGCGGAAGCAGGTTTAGCAAGCAGGGATCATGCAAGGGCAAGCAGCAGGTGCTGAGCCAACTGGGGAACCCAGGAACGTGCAAACAACCTGAAACAAAACCTACGTAGGAAGCTACTGCTTTTATGCATCATGTTACATAAAAGTTAAATTACATTATATTAGTGTTAACATAACGGCTGATTACAACACATTTACGGCATGCTCAAAACAAAAAACCAAAAAGTTAAAAGAAACTAGCTAATTATCCTCTACTACGAACCCTCTATGTCTACTGCTGACCGCTATAGGACCTCTTGTCACCTAATATTGACTTTAACAGTTTCACAATAAGTGATTGACAGCAATGATTGTTTTTTTTTGTACTAATTGCTTCTGATTTATTTTTAGGCAAATGTTTTTTCACGTCTCCTTGGTTTAAAATGGGTTTACTCTCATCCTTCTGTGGGAACTTTAGCCTTGGAAGATCTCCACTCGTAGGTTTGAGATATATTTGTAGTAAAACTATGCCCATCGTTGGTAAAAAGAATAAAAATAAAAAAGGAAAGGTTGGTTTCGTTAGAGGAAGTGGATGGTGGTGGACTTTACTTTCAACCTCCAAATCTAGAAAAATTGGTCCAGCATTTTGTGAAGAGACTTATTCCGGTATTATCAGTTAATATTTCTTAAAAATGTTTATAAAGAGGAACTTACAAAGACTGTTGAAAAGTACAGGGTGACTTACGGGAACCGGACGAATTTGCAGCTGCTGCTACATTGTTGCTACACGTGCTAAGGAGATTGAGGTTAGGTGTCCATTTTTAGTGTAGCCTACCATTTGAGTTAAACTGAATCAGTGGACAATTTATCACGGTATTTTTGCACACTTTTACTTAAAATAATGAGTCTTGCATTTCAACACAGCGGATTTTTCGTCTTCACTTCAATATTGATAGAAATGATTCAGTTCCAAACCGAAATACGTTATAAAGGTGGGTCAAAGTGCTTAGAACAACTGGAAACATAACCAAAAAGAAGCTCCCAGGCCCTGCTAGAACTGCGAGGACGCCCGAAAACATCGGCAGAGTGAGAGCGGCAGTAAACAGGAGTCCAGGCAGATCTGCACGAAGACCTATGGGGATTTTTGAAGGAACGTGTTTACGTTTGCAAATCCCCTACGTTAGTTGGCCTAAAACTTGAAATCACTGATGAGGTACACGCAATCGAGCAAGATCTGCTAACATGAGTTAGTTACACATGAATTCCAGAACATGACTTGACACCTGTATTCAAGTGGACGGCCACATAATCTTTAAAACGTGCAAACTGCAACAACACGTCACCAACAACAACTTAACAATTTTAAGAATATTTGTTATCAAATGGTATGCTATTAAAGTATTTTGGATAGCAATAAAGTAGTTATTTTTCGAAAAATAACATTGTACTCCTCATTTAAAAAACGTCCGGTTCCAGTAAGTCACCCTGTTATTGCAATTTGTTTCATACAGTTGTTTCATACAGTTGTTTTTTCATACAGTTCATGGAATCAAAACAATACAACTGTGGACCTTTTTTAGTTCAATAAATCTTTGACACGCTACATGAACAAGCTAGAGAATAACAGTACATTTTTGAACACCAATAAAAAGATAAGATATTCTGCAAAACGGCCCGACTGCTGATCCCATGTTGACAAACATTATCCGCCAAGATCTGCTGATGTTGGGGCTGTGATGGAATCCCAACGCCGGTATTTAGAAAAGTTTTTCCCCTCTCAAATATCAGAATTTAAATTAATGTTAGAAACCGTGCTTAATTGTTGTGTTTTAATTTCTTTATGTTTAATATATTGAATTATAAATAGAAAGGATAAACTTAACTCCTTTATATTGATTCTCTTCGAGTGTTCTAACATAATTATCAGCAACAAAATATTAACTGTCCAGTTCTTACGTTACTCAGTAAATAATTTTTATTTCGATTAAAGGTTGAAGATAATAAATAAATTTGTAATCTAGATATAATAATAATATAAATTATTTTTTTAACCGTGCTTCATGTCTATAAAAAATCTGGCTGACTAGTTGAGAAAATGAAACATTTTTTTCATGCGGATATAAGTAAGCTGTTGAAGTTTTTTAAAATATTTTCCTATTGAGGAAAGCCTTTCTGTTACACACATTTTTGCAAATCTGTGTAATAGGCTTATTAAAACCAGTTAAGTACATCTTATAAACTTATAAAAACATCTGGGTTTTAAGTACATTTTGTTAATGGTTTTTTTTTTGGCTTCAATATGAAGTTAAAACTATTGTCTGATGTCAAATAAACTTTAAAGAGAAATTTAGGCTATCGCAAACCACGTTATTAATGAATACAATTTATTATTGTGGGTAAACATGAAAAATCATTGATTAATTCATCTCGATGTAACTAAAATGTATACGAGTGGATAAAAAAGCTAGTCATTTATAGCCATGTTTATTGATATATATATTTATGTACTCCCAGTAAAAAAAAAAATATTTCTATATGTAAAAATAGGACTTCCAGCTAATTAACAATTATTTTTGGGATCTGAGGGGAACAACCAAGGAGCTGCATATTTAAAGTGAGGTGTTTCATTCCTCTTGGGTATAGTTCTCAATTGGTCTTATTCGTTTGTTGATTTATCTATATGTCACATTCGTTACTATCATATTTACTTTATCATCATCAGATTTTTATCTCATAGTAAGATCGGATTAGAAAATTTGTAAAACTAAGGTTTTACTCTTTGATGAAAAATGAAATAGCAATGAGTCATATATTAAGGTTTAAATCAAGATTAAAGGAACTATTTAACTTATGAAAGCCTTCTCCACCCTCATCTTTTTTTCTAGGTAGTTAGGGCCATCTTTTAAATTTCACTGTTACAGTAACAATATTAAATAGATCCAACATAAATAGAGCATCATAAATTTGTTAAATAACCCTGCCTTGCCTTTTCTAAAGTCGTTTTTTAAGATCTGTCCATAAAGGAATGTACAATTGCTTGAAGGTTCTTTGAGATCATCAAAGGAGAGCCAACCCGATAGTCTACACTTTGATCTGTCCTCAAGCTGATCTTCTAACATGTAGGCAGAGATGATGCGGGCCATAACAAGTCTTTACCTTAGAGATCCAACCGTCACATCTGGTTTATTACACGTTCAGTGCTGAGGGATTCAATGGGAGTAATTTTATAGCATGATAAAGCTTATTTTTTAAGGTTTTTTGACAATATTGCTAAACTTTCCAAAGCTAGAGAATATGTATAACAGAACAGAACTTTTTAAGAGATAGTTTTCTGAATTTGTTTAATAGAGCATCATTTATTTGTGAACCTAAATGCTTATAAACTTTTAACGATGAAACCCAAAAACCCAAAGACGTTTTGAAACGTTTATGAATATTATATTTTAAAAAAGTAACGTTAAATTTAAATGTGCAGCAGTATAGTTAGTTAAAAATCATTCTACTAGCCCTTGAGCTGCAACTTTTAACAAATAAAGGATAAAACTACGTTATGCCATCCAGCGTCACAATTAAATTATATTAAGGTCAACAATGGATGACATAAATATCACATCATTTTTTGTTTACTAAGCAGTTTTCATTTGTGCAAGATGTATTGAGCTGTGATACTGTTTAAAAAACCTCAATATTTCAGCATATATACTGTATGACCAACATGAACAAGATCTGCAAACAATAACACTGCGTTTGAACCGCGGCCGGTATGAAGTTATTTTTAACATTTTAATATTAATAATCCATAGTTTAAATAACATACTCCATAACTTTAGGTAAAAGTATTATCTCTCAAGATCTTAATAAGCTAATATCAAACCTAATCACATAAGGTACAAATCTTTACATAAGGCTCAACTACTATTAATAAACAGAATAATTATTGAAATGAGTTAAAAAAGGTTAATGTAAAAGTAAATACGAAAATAATGTATCATTGTTAAGCCGTTGGACTGAAACAGTTTTTTATATTAGCTGTAACAAAGTTAGTTCAAAAATAAATAGAATATTTTTACGAGAATTCACAATATAAAAATCTCATTAAAAGTAGATTATATTAAATGATTACCAGTCAAGGCATTTTATCTACTTTTTTCCACTCGTCCTTTCGGCTTTCCCGTTATTGCCAGTGAAGTGTTCAAATGATTTCCCATGAGCGTGCCTCTCCGACATGTCAGAAAGGAACTGACTGCGTTCCTCCGGAACCAGAATTTTTAGCCATCAGAGACATTTCATTAACTCAGCTTTCGTGCACCAAAAATACTGATGTGCATATATGTTTTTCAAAATGTACTTGATAGCAGTAAATAGGTTTAACTTCAAAGGAAAAAGAATATATCAAATGCCCCTATGAACTTTGATTGACCTATGTTGGTCAAATAATTTTATTCACTTTTGATTTTGTTAGCAGTAAAGTTCTAATAAAATAATTTCTTTTACACTAATTAAAATTTTAAAAATTCAACATTTCACTATTTGTATATCCCCTATTTTACACTTTATTATTGAAAAAGTGCCGAATTTCATTCGAAAGGCCAGCAACATTTTTTCGGATGAACAGTGCCTCCCATCAATTATATTATATGTCACTTTCGTATTCTCATCGCTTTAAGTTTTCTTAAGAAAATTTTGCTTCATTTTCAATAGGTACTTATATTACTATAAGTCACTTATCTATATGTGGTCTACTGAAGACAATATACCTAATAAATTGTAATCAACGAGTTGTTCAATAGTAAAAGTAAAAATGGGTGTACTGGTAAATAGCAGGCAAAGAAAACCAGATGATGTCAAGTACAACAAAATAAAGTTGTAACATAACAGCTTAATCAAAAATAAAACAAGGTTATACGAGTAATTTTGTTATCAGCTTAAAAACCTTTCAGCCTGTTCTAAAACCCTGCTTCCCTGTAGTGTGATATTTTAAATGACACAACATAGTTTATATTCTGTAGGAACTTCAATAAATCATAATTTATTTGATTTTTTATTAAAAACAACTACTTTGCATTCCATTAAACACCGTATTTAATCCTCGCCATATAAACACAAATATCTGGAAATGTCATCAAGCTATTTGCTTAAACTCTATTTTTGATCGTACCTTGTTCCGTGGAGAACCTTTAACTAAGGTAATAATTTTTTATAGAACTTTTTCTTTTGTAAACCATAAAATATTGTGTTTAGTTTTTAAAAAGTTTCTAAATACGTTTTAATTATATCTTTTATCACATAATATAAAAAAGTATTTTATTCGATTGCACCAAAAACTTCGTTTGTCGACACCTTCGTCATTCATATTCTGTCGCGGTGTCACAGATAACAAGCCACATCGCAGCCCGTCACTGCTGCATATGTATTCTCTACTCGGGATCCATTTTTCTTCTCGCTTTACACCTGTTTTCCTGATATTTCCTGATATTCTTATTTCACTTTCCTCATACTGTGTGAACAACTTCTTAAATCTCTTATGTAGTTGAAAAATGAATTCCTTAACAGCTTGTTAATTGTAGTAGTATATTTATCAATACTACAAACTACTTAATAAAACAAACTAAAACAATATTGCCCTATTGGCTCTATTTTTCAAGGATGTCTTGTAACTATGAGTTAATTTATTGTAGATAGACAATAAATCATTATTATTGTAAATTTATTGTAGATCTTTTTGAATCATCACTAGTCATTATCAGAGGTTTGTAGGCTCGTAATTATTATTTATGTGATTGATTTTTAGTTAAATCTTATTCTATACATCGCGATTTACATGAGTTCTTTTACAATATCCTCTTTATTATGGGGTATAATAAAGTATAATTATTCTTGAAATATATTTATTTTTTATTTCAGCTAGTGTAGATTTATTAGTGATACACGAAAACTCAACTCTGTGGAACAATTAATCTACAGAGAAATCCAAACCAGAAAAGTAATCCCAATTTTACAAATATGAAACTTCTTAGTGGATAAATTTTAAACTGTATTTTTATTTAAAAGTTTAACAGCTTACAACACTTACATGGGTGATTAAATGTTTCCACACCCAATGTGTGCAGTGTAATGACTTCTTTTTTAAGGTTCTCTTCTTTTTTTCAAAGTCAAGAAAGTTAATGATACAAAAATGTCGCAATTCTCCATCGCTCGCTTAGGGCTTAAATCTTTTTTTGGTTACATATGACTTTACTCGTGAAAGGGTTTATTTTATGATTTTCTATTTATTCAGCTTAGATATTTTATGTACCCACCCCTTACTTTCAAAATGTAGTTTCAGCCGTTTAAATCTAATATCGAAATAAAAATAAATAGTTTAATCCCTAATATAAGAAAAATCTAACTGAGCTGATGAAAAACAATGCCAGTATATAGCCCACCCTTATCACCACGATGCCATTGTTTGTGGTCAGATAACGGAAATGGTCACACTTCCTGCCAGTAACGGCTCTCTGTTTTGCCAATGGTTAGTTTTTTAATCGGGGCTCTGGGGTTTAAATGTTTTACATATCCTAAACAATGAACAATTCTTGCGTAAATAATTACACACCGATACGACCAAAACGTCGTCCATATTTTATACAAAATAAAAAAAATATGTTTCAGTATAGATAAATTATTTTTTATCTATGGTCAGTAATAAATCATAATTCTAAAAATTAATAGAGGCTTTGGAGGTCAAATAGTTTTCTCTATGGGGTTGGACGAAATTTGAATTTTAGGTTAATTTTTTGCCCTCAAAACTTTTGAAGCTCTCATAATTTCATTTAGCAAAACTATGAGAATTTCATTTAACAAAATTTATTAATTTAAAAAAATCTCTGGCACTGTCTCAAAATTTTTAAGACAATATTGAAAAATTGGAATGATAGATTTGACCAAACTCCTTTAGTTAGTTAAATAATTTAGTTTCTTCCATAAAACGCTGTTTTAAATTTTATCCCAGGCCTGATGTGAATATCGATATCAGGCCTACTTTCACACTTCCACTAATATAAACAAAACAGCTAGTAAATAGTATATATCATTACTAGTGCCGAAAGTAAAATTATTTAGGCGTGCACCCAAGTTTCATGAAATCAGAAATCAGAATTTTATTTCCAACAAGCAAGTATAAATTACATGCACTAGGAAAAGGTCTATGTACATAAATCAAGCATTTTTTGCAAGCAAACAATACAAACCATAAAACAGTGTTTTTCCAGGCTGAAACAAGCCATGCAAAGAAATAAACCAAAAACAGCACTCAGGTCACACGTTTTCAAAAAATATACTTACAGCACTCTTTGGAATTTCAAAGAACTCATGGACGGAATAGATTGGATGTGCCAATAACAGTTTTTCCACCCCCTTTTTGAATTTTGCTTCCGGCAGGTTCCGAGCTGTACAGGGAAGATAATTAAACATTCTTATACGGTGTACAGTATTACTTAGTTGTACTTTACTTAGCCTAACATAAGGCAAGTTAACATCTGTTCTTCCTCTAGTATTGTGATGGTGAACATCACCCCTGAGCTCGAGAGTGCCCTGCTCCTTCTTCGCGCACATGAGAGATTGGAAAATGTACAAACTGTACACTGTCATAAGGGATTCAGCAATGAAAATCGGCTTGCAGTGATCTAAATACCCTGCGCCAGCAACAATACGCACAGCTTTCTTCTGGAGGAGCAGGACCCTCTCGACCCCAGTGGCATCTTTCCCAGTGGTTAGTCTTAGCCCGTACGATACAATACTCTGGAAAAAAGCCAGATAAGCAGTCTTCAGACAGTCCTTTGGTACATGTAGTTTGAGAGTCCTCAGAAGATATATAACTCTTGCCAATCTGCTACAAACATGTGTTATGTGGCTATGCCAACTGAACCTAAGAAAAATCTAAGAAGAATCTAAGAAAAAGCCTAACAGTTTTAAATTCGTCACTTCGTGCTCAATTTTTCTAAGACTAAAGATAATAGATTGTGTCTTATTTTCATTCAAGAAAAGAAAGTTAGCCCGGAACCAAGCTGAGGCCCCACTAAGTGACTGAGATAGGTCATTCTCGAGATCATGAATATGGTCCCGAACACCATAGAGAGTGGTATCATCGGCATAGCAGATGACACCCCCATCCAAGCGCGGGGCCAGATCATTGATCATAACATTAAACAACAAAGGCCCGAGGACAGACCTCTGTGGAATTCCATGAGTTAATTGTTGTACATCGGGTTTTGACCATTTACACTGACTAGCTGCCCTCGCCCGGTCAGATATGATCGCAGTAAGTCAAGGCTCCTGCCCTTAACCCCTTAAAAGGAAAGCTTTTCAACTAAAATGCCGTGATCAACAGTGTCGAAGGCCTTGCTGAGGTCACATAATATGGCCCCAGCAAAGCCCCCCCGTTCGAAAGAATTGTAAACCACCCCGGTTAGATCCTCAACTGCATCAACTGTGCAGCGTCCAGACCTGAAACCATACTGTGCAGGCGAGAGCAAACCATTATTTTCAAAGTAAGGATAAAGTTGACATTTGATTACACATTCAAAGATCTTTGAAAAAGCCGGCAATATCGAGATAGATCTGAAGTTCTCAGGGAGTTCCTTATTCCCTTTCTTATGTATAGGAACAACTTTTGCCGTTTTTAATACAGTTGGGAAAATACCCTCAATGATACATGTATTTATACAATAGGTAATTGGAACAACAATATGGTCAATAATAATGGTCTTAACAAAGCTAGTTGAGACATCATATACATCCTTACTTGTAGAATTGCTCAGCCTGCGGACGATGTTCACTACTTGATCACAGGAGACAGGAGTGAAGTCAATTGTGCAGGGAGGCCTAGGCTGTTCCCTCAGCAGATCCACCGCAGATTTGGGGGGCGGCTCAATGGAATCTCGTGTCCCTTGGACGGACGTAATGAAGAAGTTGTTTAGCTCCTCAGCAGTGAGCTTGGTGGCAGAGCTGTATTTTGGCGGAGCGCCCTCTCTGCGAATCACTGTCCAAGCCGCAGCACAAGAGTTGGGAGCTGATTCAATGAATCTTGCGTTGACATTTTTCTTGGATAATTTCAAGTTTGCTTGGTATTCCTTTTTGATTGAAATGTACCTATTCTTTGCCTTAACAGTTTTTGTCGATCTGTATAGGTCATAAGCAAGAAGAGTCCACTTTCTAAGGGTTTCTAAAGTGTCATTTTTCCATTTTGGGGGATTCAAATGTTTAGGCTTGCCCGGCTTAGGCCTAACTATTTTTCTAGGAAAAAAGTCCTCGTACATCAGGAGAAAAGTTCTTAAAAATAGCCTAAAACAGTCCTCACCACACCTCTCCTCCAGTAATGGACTCCAATCTACATTTTTCAAGGCCTCAATAAAACTATTTACTCTAGTTTCAGGTATAGGCCTACACATTCTTGATTCAAAATTACTTTTGGCTAATTTATTAGAGACACGGTTCTTTAACAAAAATTTGATCCCGTCATGGTCACCTATAGCATACTTAACAACTTCGGCCTTGTAAGATTCATGTGAGAGGTCTGTAGCGACATTATCAAGGCACGCCTTGCCACGCGTGGGTTGTTGGACAGTACAATAAAGATCTAATGATTTAAGTAGATCAGTAAAGGTATTGGTCAATCTATTATTTAGCAAAATATCTATGTTTACATCACCACCTAAAATTACATTGTATGACTTCCGTCTAGTCCCTAAGGACAACACGAGTTTCTCAAGGCTTTCAAAAAACAGATCAGGATCTCCATCAGGGGACCTGTACATTGCAATGAGGATAATATTCAAAACTTGCAACTGAATACAGACATACTCATGGTGCATCTCTGAACAAAACGTACTTACGTCAATTTCAACAACTGAGTCCATCAAGTCAGACGAGACAAAAACTACAACCCCACCGTGCTTTAAATCACTGCGACAAAAGGCCGAGACGGGGTAATAACCACTCAAATTGACAAGTTTAATTTGTTCATCATTTAACCAATGCTCCGAGAAGCACAAGATCTTGTAATCGCTAACAGCAAGAGTCATTTCCAGCTCCAATATTCTGGTGCTACAAAGGCTCTGCACATTTAAAAACAACATACAAAAGTGAAGTAGGCCTAGGCCTACTCCATTTACAGGGATCGAGTCACTAGTAGTACTTAGGCCTAGGTCACTCAAATTTGGCCTATGTAGGTTAAAAGGTTCAAGTAGTCCAGTTTGCAAACAAGTATCACCAACACTTTCCATATCTATTCCTTTGCTGTTCTCTGAAGGTGCCGGTTCCCTAAAAAAGTTCGGGAAGAGACAAAATTGGTCTGATATCTAGGTTTGGTTATAAATTCCCTTACTATGGAGTTTACTGGCCAAAAGGAGTCTGTTAAAACTTTTGAGGTTAGTTTCTCTGGTATGCCCACTTTAAAGGATGTATAGGAGTGGTGCCTAGGTTTAAGTGCCACACATTCTGCATTACTAATACCAGATTGAGTGAGGTAGTCAATTATATCGTCAATTATATATTTGCACGATTTTTGCGACCTTTATTAGTCCATGTTTGCCACTGACTTCCTGAGGTTTCCTTAGTTTCGTTATCACCCGTAATTAAGGACGGGAAATTACTATCATAATCATTGTTAACAATCACTGGAACTGTTTTGTTTGTATTGTCACTTTCAATGTCAACACTGTCCAAATCGCTGTTTCCGTCTGCTTCGGTTACGATCGATTCTTCGATCGATTGATTCAATGGTTGATTTCGGTTTTTGATCACCACCGGGGTCATATGCTGGTTTGATTGGAAGTTGTTTCGTCTGCCTCTTCCGTGTTGCTGTTGTTCTGGCACACTATTAAGCTCAACCACCTGCCTATCACTTGCCTGAAAAATGTTAGATTTGTCATAAATATTACACAATTGGTCCATTCGCTTATTTAGCAGCACGTTATCATCCACCACTCCTTTGACAACGCCTACCAGCTTACTCACTACATCACGTAAATTAATGAAGTCCTCAATATCACTCACTTTCTGAGCAAGCTTTTCTAGGTTATTCGAACAGGTAGGGCAGAACCATTTCACATGTCTTGCTATTTCGTTAATCTGTTCGTATTCCTCACTGGTAATGTCTACACACTTAGGGTGATACCAACTATTACAAAATCCATCACAGTAGAGCCCCTCTCCCTTAGAAGGGATGATAATTTCACATATTTTGCAGGGAGAATCTTCACTTTCCAAACCGTCCACCATGCTAGCCGGAAGCCAAAACCATGTGAGAGGCAGAGCCGAACACAGGAACATCGATCGGGTTTCACATGCGAGGCATGCCGATCATGTAAAAGTGAGCTTCACGTGCGAGACTTTTCCATATACGGGAATAATTGGGGCAAGTTCAAAAAAATCACTTTCGGTACAATTTACGAACGATAATTTTCATCATGATGCTAAAATTCACAGGTTCAGAACTAAAACTAAAAAAAAAATCAAAAATCAACTAAATATAGTAAATCAACTAAACTAACTAATAACCAACTCTAACTGACTATTATATTTCTAAATAACCTTTTTATATAAAATAAAAGCAAATGGATCAAAGCAAACCTACATAACAAAGTAAACACTAGCTAATTCATATTTCTGTTAACACTGAATTTGATATACGGTAAACACAGCTGATTCGAATGGTAAAAGTCAGTGGTAAAGAACCCTAAGTACGGATGGAAAATGAATTGAGAGCAAAGAGAAGTAGATTTAGAGCAAGGGAATAATCAGCTGATCGTTTTTCCTTTGCTCTAAATGAGAGCTAGGGAAACAATAATTTTCGTTGATATCAGCTGACATCTAAGATAGCTATTTTTCGGTTCGGAGTGAAGAAAATAATATTTAAACGTTTTAAATTATGGTACAAAGCATACACAATAATTTGTATAAGAACCACCACTGTCATTTTAGCCCAAACCCCCCCCCCAAGCTCAAATGATATTTCACGAGAGAGTAAAATGATGAAAGTAGGGGTGTAAATTCCTAGAATTATTGCACAATAGGCTTAAGAAATTACTGGAAATGGACTTAAATTTAGCTTAGAAGCCTTGTAGCGTTAATGGACCTGTCAATCAAGATTAAAGTCACCCACCTGTGTATATTCCTAGAATTAATGCACAATAAGCTTAAGAAATTCCTGGAAATGGTCTTTTATTTAGCTTAGAAGCCTTGTACTGCTAATGGACCTGTCAATCAAGATTAAAGATAGATATGACCTTTGACGTCAACAGCCACCTAATTACCAGCCACCTACCGGCTCCCGGAGGAACCAAAAGACACTACTGATGAAGTATATTGTATTGAGTCTATAAACGAGACGCTGTATTGCATCCACGCCATTAGGTTAACCGAAGTGTGATATTTGCCAATATCGTAATATGTCTGCTATACACCAGCTGTAATATTAACCGATATGACACAAAAAAGCCTATTTCTAAATTTACTATAGATTTTCATTGATATATGTTTAAGAAAACCCTAATAAAATTAAACTAAACAAATAATTGTCGTGCATTGTGGATTAAATACATTAAATACATTATGTTTCAGTGGTTGGAGCTATTACAATGCATCTATAATATTCATAAAATAAGGTAAAAATTATTTACCTATAAAAATAAACAAAAAATTCTATAAAAACTTCAAAGAACTGTTTACTTTAGACTTTGACTGCTAGCTGTCAGAAGATTTAGCTGTACAGGTTTATCATAAGTAAACTAAAATTATTCTAAACTTTTGTTCTAAAACTTTCTTATGATTTCTCAAACTAAAAGAACCGTATATATTTACTTTTCCTATTAACACAAAAAGAACCAGTCATAAAATACTTATAAATATTATAAGACTACCCTCATTTTTACTTTAAAGAATGAATTTGCATACAAACTATTTATTATATTTCAATAAATATTAGCAACGATTTAAATATTTATTTTGTTGGTTATGGGTAGATTGCTTTCATCGCACTCATATGGCGAATGATAAATTTATTTGTATTTCATTTAATGCCATAAAACTGAATCCCGCTTTAGCTTAATGACAGTTCCAGAGATTGATTGTTCAGTGTTTGGTATTGACGTCAATTTGTTTCTATCTTCGTATTAGATGAAGACACATTGTGAAACAGGCTTTAACCGAATTCTGCTTTTGACTTCGATGTCAGACAAACGCAAATTGAGTTTCCTTTAAGATAAAGGACTTAGAATAACATAATAACCCAAAGATAAAAAATATGTTTGGAAATGTCTTTGGAATGAGTTGAAAGTATGAGTACCAACAACCATCAAAACCAAAAGCTACCATCATCGTTCGTGATGGTGGGTGTCTTGGGTATGAGTTTTTTTTATAATTAAAATCGCACCCGTTCTCAAGAATGATAACTTTTATCAGGATTTCTTGCTATATAATGAATATCTTGAGAACGGGTAACGCGATTTTTTTTCTTTTTCGTCCCTTATAATGTAATATTGAAACGAAATGAAAACTATTAAACGTGGTATAAATGGAAATTGAATTATTCTCCTTTGAAATCTGATGACTGTTTTGATTAATTTTACTATTTATATCTTTTTATATTTTTTATTATATTATTCAAACCTAAGAAAGCGATTTTTCCTTCCATCGTTATAGAGAGCAACGAGAGTTTACAAATTCCATAAACATGAGGTAGTCCAACTGCTGCGCTCATATTTCATTTGCTCTGCGACTGTTTGTATTCGACACGTTCAAAGCAACACATTGTACTTCCTCAAATCTTTTGCCATTTGTTATAAACCAAATTTGAATATTGTGACAAATTGTTTATACCTAGCAATAATCGTCAAAAGTAACCGAGCATCATGCATAAGAATAATGTTTCTTGGTTTCGTGTAAGCCAATCAAGCAGTTTAATGTTTGATTTAAAAATATTTTAAAAGAAATTAGTGCATAGAACAACACTCTAATCTACCTAAATCTACTCTAATCCATTACAAATGCTATACATTGGGCTTATCTTTTTAATGTATGACCCAGCTTTATTTAACTTTATGTACGTGAGCTTAATCCATATTTTAACTAAATCAGTGGAAACCAAATACTTAGGATCCCACGGTTAATCTCGGTCAAACGTTCATTTAATGCTGATCTTGTTTGATATACTTTAAGACTTATTATGTTGCTCTACAAATGAATTGAATTATAAGTAAATTATTTATATTTTGTCCTTAAAATGATAATAGTTCTTCGTAATTGTCAACCTTTCATTTAAATAAAAAGCTTGGATAAACTGATTTACCTATAGTATAAACATAACATTTGGTGAATTGAGATACAAAACGAAAATTTGTTCAGATAAAAACCGCAATGAGATTTTGCAACGATAAGTCAGACATTAAAAATTGTACAGGCCACTCGGTGTTCCATGTACGTCTGCGATATGTACCCATTCGTCATCATACACAGAGGGGGAAACTCTGATAAATGTTCCGATTGCTGTGATGAACATCCCCCAACAAGCACAACGTCTCCCACGTCAACATCGCTGATAAAACCAACGGGAAATAGTCTCCATGTTGGACATATTGACCCTTATGTACAAACATAGCAAACCAACTATTAGATTAGCCAAACATAATGCAACACGTGTAGCTTACAATGAAAATAATGTAAGTAGAACTATCGTAGTATGCACTCAGTGACGCAATAATTCTTTTGTTTATGGCGATTCTACTATTGCGGCAGTTCAGTTTTGCCGAAACTGTCAAGGCATAGTGAGGGTAATTGTGCATGGTGCACTCGACGTGTCTCGCTCCATCTCGCGGTTATGTGAAACGTACTTCAAAACCTCGTGCGTGCCTAGCCGACTGGTCTTCACGAGGTACCTGGGCGAGTGTCCTGTGTCCCTATATGTCTTTCAACAGTCGTTCTATTTATGTAAACTATTTAAACTATTTATATTTCAGTCGACTTTTTAAAATTTTTGAAACCAATAATATTTTACTAATACACTTTTCATACATGCATTGTTTCCCTATAAAACATAGGATATACAAGTTGAGGCAGACCACCGGTGCACATAGTTTTACGGGAGTACGGTTTAACTTAGAAACGCCAAATATATTATTCCTCCCTAAATCACATATGAAGAACTCATTTAATAGTATATTACGCAACTAGTGCGGGAAGTAGGTGTTTACGTGCGAGCATGATAATTCACGCGCGACGCTTGCGGAGCGCGGGAATTTCATGCGAGCAACGTAAACACCTTCCCGGATGAGTTGCGTACGATAGTTTTCGCAACACTACTAGCAACAAGATACAGGGTAAGTAAAAAACAACACTTCTATGAAAGTTAAAAGATTTAAAATATATTAATTAAACTGTAGAGAGAAAATAGAACAAAACTATATTTATCTGTGCGGGGGAGATAACAAAAAGCTTTATCTCTGCTGTTCAGCGACCGAGTATGGTCCTGGACCGAGTAGGCCTTTCTAGGAATACGTCTTATCGTCACACAGACGGCAACAATTGATTAAATAACACTGCTCTTTATTAACTTATCGCTATTAACTTTGCGTAGTCGCAACCTGGGAAACCAGTTTAGTTACAACTAAGATATGGTCGTCACAGTTAAAATGTGTATGTTGTGAATATGTATAATGTATGTAAATTGTATGATATAATTTTTTTTCTTGAGTTGGCAACATTGAGCATTTACCGCACTCGTGCGGTAAATGCTCAATTCAAACTCTTTACCGCACTCCAGCTGATTTGTTACCTCACTACAGCTGATATTTGCCGTACTCTTTTGTAAACGGCGACTTCCCACACTGAAACGGAAGCGGAAATCGGCTACTTACTAGTGTAGTGTTGCGAAAAATATTTTACAACATGATATGATGACAGGGTGTTCCAGAAATGAAGGTCACGGGTTCCAACCTCAAAATTTTGATATGTAAACCTATGACATATTGTACATTTTTAAAAAGGTCTTGTTTTCTGGTGAAACATTTTGGCGAAAACAGAACCTAATTGCCTATTGACGGAATACACTGTATTTTCGAAACCACTAAACATTTTTCAGTTCTGATTGAAAATTCGCAATCCTGGTAAACTCAGCTTTACAATGATGTGTTACTTGTCATACTTTTCAAAATTATCAATTTTTACCAGAATTTTATTCAGTTTTTAATGTTGGTAGCCCTGTAAATCGAAATAGTCAAATGACACCATATGGCAAATAGCATATCATTTTAAGCGTCTTTTAAAGACGAACAACTTTTCATTTAACACCTACTGTCTATTTTTTGTAGTATTGTAGTAATAAGCCAACAACTCAATTTTTCCCTATAATGCATGTTAATTCCATTATGGAACAGCAGAAGATTTTTCCTCAGCTTATTATCGCGCTTTTTTTTTAAGGGATTATGTAATAGGGGTATTTATCATTAGATTTTTTTAATTCGTAAACATTCTTAGATCTGAAGATTATAAAAAAATTCTAAAAGCATGAATTATTGTTATTGGAATCATTGATAAAGATAAACATTGATAACTACTACAAAAGTATAAAGCCACATTGATAAAATGCAGCATTTTGTAATTTTTTTCTTTTTTCATTACAAGGACTGTTAATTTAATCTTAAAAACCAGTTTGTTGAAATTAAAAAAGATAGTGTTAAATTTCGTAAACTGGCATAATAAGGATTTCCGTCAGACGTAAGAGATAGAAAAAATTGAAATAAAATAAATGTTTGCTTTAAAAACACATTCGATTTTATATAAAATTTATTATACCTTGCTATTTAAGAATTTTGAGTTTTAGGCTTTTTTACAATCTTCGGATCTGAGAATGTTTAGAAATTAAAAAAATCTAACGAAAAATATCACTATTACACATTTCCTTAAAAAATAACTCGATAATAAGCTGGGGTAAAAATCTTATGCTGTTCCGTAATGCAATTAACATGCATTTTATATGGAAAAATTGAATTTTGTTTATTACTACAATACTACAAAAATTAGACAGTAGGTGTAAATTTAAAAGTTTTTCGTCTTTTAAAAACGCTTAAAATGATATGCTATTTGCCATGTGGTGCCATTTGACTTTTTTGATTTAAACATTAAAAAACATTAAACATTACAAACATTAAACATTAAAAAATAAAACAAACATTAAAAAATAAAATAAAATGTTGGTAAAAAATGATAATTTTGCAAATTATGACATGTAACACATCATTGTAAAGCAGAAATTACCAGGATTACGAATTTTCAATCAGAACTGAAAAATGTTTAGCGGTTTCGAAAATACAGGGTATTTCGTCAATAGGCAAAAAATCAAGGAAGTGGCCGCCATCTTAAGACAGATTGAGATAATTGGGGTCTGTTTTCACCAAAATGTTTCACCAAAAATAATATCTTTTTAAAAATGTACAATGTGTCATAGGTTTACATAAGAAAACTTCGAGATTGGAACCCGTAACCTTCATTTCTTGAACACCCTGTGCTAAGATCATGCTGTAAATATTTTGAATGAATTCTTCATATATGATTTAAGGGGGAATAATTTTATTTGGCGTCTCTAGGTTAAACCGTACTCCCGTAAAACTATGTGCACGGGTGGTCTGCCTCACCCTGTATATGGTTACACCTTTATATTTACCTGAACTAAAAATTCTCAAATAGCATTCTAATTTGGAAGATATATTAGACAGTTCGGGGAACAGAGCAGCGAATCCCTCCATTTCCTCCAGCGACTTGTAACTGTAAATCTTCAAAGCGACCTCGTTTAAACTTTATGGCGTTCATCATATTCTCGATAGTCAACTAACTCATGAATACTGTAAAAGTGTCAGTCAAGGTACTTGATTCTCATCATGAACAAAAATAATAAAAGAACTGTTTATTTTTCTTTATAGCAATACCTAGTAAATTAAGAGCTCTTTGAAGAGAGGTGATTTCACCTGGACGTTATCAAATAAGTCAAAGAAATATGTGAGGGGAACGAAATTATACGTATAATAATTATACGGTCATTTTAAATAAGTTTGGTCCAAAAATGTTTTGAATAGGTGTAAATAGTTATCTTTTAAATCTATCAAATAATTAGGTTCGAGCTTTAAATGAGACTAGATCGAAATTAAGAACATGCTCTTTAGATAACAGTACATAACCCTCGCGACATTCAAAACCTTACGGAACATTGTACAGAACTTTGAAAAATGTTCATAACAATACCCCATCGGTTGAGTAACTGATATTAAAAACCCTTTCTAAGATTTAATTAAATACATCTTATGTCTTAATTAGGTAATTACGTATTATATAGCTTAAGACAGTGACAAAAATATCAAATAACGAAAATTTAGACTACAACTAAACCATTTTAAGGTTTTACGCGGTCGTTATTAACTCCTTGCCAATCTTCTTCAACTGAGTAAACTCAGATTGGATCAGGGATAAAGGGGGAGTGTCGGAGTGTGTTAATTGAACGGTAATGTTAATTATTCAAGTAATTCGTTTGTAGAATCGATAGCTGGAAGTACTATTTGTTGCACTTTATGATTTGTAATTTTATTTGCAAAACACGCACATGGCTACCTATATATAAATAGGATTAATTTAAAAAACACTTTGATAATATCCTAAATAAGTTAACATCTTCCCTCTCTAGATCTTAATAAGATAAAAAGTAAGATAGAATATTGTTTGAGGAGTTAAAATAATCAAGTAAATGTACGACTTCGATTGTCTTATCATGATACATTTAAAAAGTGAAATTTAGTTATATAGTGCTTAACTCAGTTATGTTTAGCATTTATAGTTTTCACCAACTAAATAGTTTGATAAGAAACTATTTTTTACATCTAATAAAGTTCATTAAGTTCGTTTGTTGTTATTAAGAAATTTTACGTATTCGCCTTAGAATTAACACGGTTAAAATGAAGTTTAAAATTACATGATATTAACAAGTGATATTAAATATATCGATTTCAACCTGTTTTAAAGAAATGAATAGACATATGGACGTAAGGATATAGCATGTGAAATCCATATAGCATGACAATTTGGTATGTGTTATCTTTCACCAAGAAAACCAAATCAATAACGAATAAATAAAATGAGGTTTTGAAATATCCTCTTTCTTAATGATTAACAACACACAGATTTTCCTAAAAAAATTTAATCAGGTGTTAAAAACCCATTTCTCTTGACTAAAGTAGATATTCAGGCAATGTTAGTAGCCCCGAGGGGTAGCGGCGAAAACCTGTTTGGAATATTTACTTAGATTACCTATTCCATTTCAAACTACATGTAATGCAAATCATTTTATTTAATATTTAGTAATTAGAGTATTTAAATAATAGTTGTGTTTCAATATATTAAGTTACTAATATTTGACATGAGTTAATTGAAATGCTTAAATTGATAATACGCTTGGAATTATATGACATAAATGGCATGATGAGTAACATAATCAGTAATGTGAAAATACGAAGAAAAATATAATGATAAAATATAAATTATTCAAACTATTACTCACTCAAATTACTATTATCAAGTTTTATCAAGTTAATATTAATTATATATTATTTTAATAGTGTAGAATACTGCGAAACTACTACATAAGTACTCTAACTTTTCATGCGATTAAACCATTTGAAATATTAATTCAAAGAAAATTATTAGGTAACGTTAAGGGACAATATTCCTCTTCTTCACGGAATCAAGATTATAAAATGCCGCCATTCAAAGTTAAATTTAAGTAAATGTGATATATTCCTGTTCACGTAACATTTGGTTTTTGATGGTTTTAGATTTATATTAGAGGATTAAAAGGTAAGATTACATACGCAATTCCCTTGTCCGAGATATAAAGTGTTCCACAACTCAGAAAGTAGGTTTTAGCGAATTTCCTATATTAGGGAAAGCTGTTACCGTAGGTCTCATGGTAAGACCTAAGCCTAAAACCATCATAACTTTTCTTTTTGAGGTCCTCAGATGCCAAAAATACCATTCGGTCACTTCCATAAATAAATAAATATATATATATATATATATATATATATATATATGTGTGTGTGTGTGTGTCTTTAAGCACGACAACGTGCGCAAAAATAGTCGAATCGGAATGAAATTTGGCATAGACGTGTAAAGTAGTAATTATTCGGAGGAGTTCGTAAACTAGCCCGATCGGACTACTGGAAGGGGGGTAAAGGGGGGAAACCCCCCCCAAAAATGGGTTTTTTGAGATTTTTACATAGAAAAATAAAATTTTATTGGCACCATTGAATTCAGCCCAAAAAACAAACAATTTAGTACTTTGAATCATAGCTCAATGTCCATTGGTTACCGAGATATTGAAAGTGGTAAACACAGTACGTTGTCCCAATGTTAACCTTATGGGAAATTAGTAAAATTCTATATCTCGCTTATTTCTCAACATATCTTGATAAAAATTGGTGAATGGCTTCTTCTAGTTCAGATCTACTAAATATTGAATTAAAACCACCCAGTTTTAATATACCTGTAGCAGCAAACCTCCATACTCATTCCCCATGTTATTCTTATGGAGCTTACAAAAACATGTCAAATCTCGCTATGTTGGATCGAAATATGTTGTTTTGCACTTGAAATTCGCTGAGTATGCAGGTCTGCTGCAACGGGGGTGTTTAAGACTATCAACTCTCGAAAAAGTGTTTGGGCAAAATTAGGGGTGTGTGAGTAGTGATTTTGGAAGTCGAGTCGAGTTTTGAAAAATACACGCAAGATTCGAGCTTTTTTCGAGTCGAGTTTTTAAGATTTATAATATAATAGTCATCATGTTTCTACATAATCGGCAAAAGTTATCGTCATTACTCAAACACAAACTACACTTTTTAGGTGATTAAACTTAAAAACATTACTGAACTAAGAGCATATTATATACCAAAAGATTATACCAAAAAAGAAAGAAAACCTTTTATTTAAACTCACAATAATTCTTAATTTGATGTATTTTTCAAGCCTCACATGTGTTAGGCTTACCTGGGTTTTGAAATAAAATGAAAACACTGACTATAAGCCATGACCAATTACCTGTCTCAATACCTGACTCAATTCATGATTAAAATATTTCATTTGAGTTTTTCACACAGGTACATTTTTTTATTCGTGTAACTGTCAACAAAAAACTAAGTTTTTATTTATTTGCAATGGTTTCTAAAATATAACAAAAATCATTTTTTAAGATGTATTATTAAATAATCTCAAACTATGGACAAAATAGAGTGATCAAAAAATTAATTTGTCTTTAATAACTCAAAAGAAATTTTGACTTCAAGTGTAACGAGGCTTCAGTTATGTTCGTTAAAGATGGATTGACATTGTGAAAAATGGCCGTAATATTCTTTCGCACGTACCGACACGAACTTCGAAAGTATTTTGCGATAAGTCGAGTCGAGTCGAGTCGAGTAGTGCATACTCGGCTCGAAAAAAGCTCGATTCTCGAGTACTTGCACACCCCTAGACAAAATATAATCAAATGCAACTAAGTAATAAAAGTTTTTTAATAACATCTACTTACAAAATGAAAATAATAATTTAAAGTAAATATTTTTATAATATAAACCATCAATTTAAAACATTATTACTTAAGAAGACAAATTTTGCAGATAAGGAAAAAATAAACATATAATCTTATATTTTCTTTCGTATATGCTGAATGGGATTACATTTGAAACTGAATCTGCTGTAGGAATAACAGATGGGAGGTATAGAGCTATTTGTCTCTTCATCACTTGCTGTTTAATTAATTGTTAAATTTATCACCATAAAGGAAGTCGATATTGTTGATAAGCTGCTTTGATGATTTACAAAAGGTGACTGTGTAAAATTTAACTGGAAACATATTGATCTTTGAGCTTTGACTCATGTGCATAGTTCTTTTTTGTTAAAAATTTTTCATCTCGGACAGTTAGAATTGTTGTGGTATTTTTTGGAGTTTTTAGTTTTACAGGTTACTCATATTGCCATTTGGTATTTCCTGAAATCAGCGCTTTATTATATACGAATATGTTATTTAAAGCCATTTTTCCCTACAAGAAATTCGTAGAGCATCGAGATAAATGGCGATAATGATCCCCCTCTTACGTTGCTTAGTGGGGAAAATTTACATTTAAACTGTTCGTGCCTCAATTACCGTTGGTTTAGGAAAGCTCGTATCTATGTATTAACTTAGAATAAACTGTAGAATGTATGAAAGAAATATAATACATATATAACGTATTTATTGTGGATTGATTTTAATACAGGGTTTTCTAATAGTAAAAGCAAATGTTTCCGACATATGAGTTTCACATTTTAAATTTAGAGTGTTTCCCAAAAAAAATTTTGCTGTGGGATTTATAGCTAAATATCTGGCTATTGGTTCAATTTTGGAGAGAAACCCGGTAAATTTTGCTTCACGACCTGGAAAATAGCGAATATATCTGTATCTGGTAGCACAAAATTAGGCGAGAGATAAAAACTGTAGTTCACCAAAACGTCTGCTGAAACGCAGCTGAAAAGAGTAAAGTTAACGTTTTTGTCGAGCTTTGTTGAGTTTTGTTTTACACTTACATTACTTACACTTTGAATAGTTAAAACATTCTTAAGCATGTCTAAAGAATTATGACATAAAATTTCAAGAATCAAAACATATGCAGATCTACTTTATTGAAACTCAGATTTATAAAATTGAACAAAGTTTTGAATTGATCAAAAGTTAAGTATAACCAGCGCTATTCAATCCGAAATAAAATATTTTTAAAAAACTTTTTGGTAGTCAAAATTTGTTGTGGTAACGTTATTGCTAAGTTTTATCACGTGGTTATAAGTGTCTAGTATTACAAATGCCAAGTATTTCCTAAACATATATGCATAAAATCATACAATGATATAATAATTGTTATATATTATTTATTGTTATCATTAGATTATTTGTTATCATATTTATCATTATAATTTTTTAATGTAATAATTTATTTTATTTCACTGAAAAAATGACAAATTAATGCACTAAATGAGCAGTTTAAGGTTTTTCAATTTTGATGACTTAAAACTATCTCGTATAAAGAAAGTTAAGCAAACATTGGTGTTCCATCACATTGAATCTCAATACCTCACACTTCAGCTCCCTTACAAATAACACTAAGCTGCCTAGAGGTTGAATTCAAGAGGGCGTTCTTATCTGTGAACGTTCGACTGTGGGAATACCTTTATATTTTAGACGTGATGGAAATAAATTGTTTGGAAGACGGGTTCTTTGTATTGAGAGCCTCTTGAAAAATAATGATTTCTCTTTTTTAATCGTTATTTGTAAATTTAAATATCGCTAAATAGTCCCACGTTAAGTTACAGCATTAAATAGCCATATTAATCCAAACCAATTATTTTGTTACTGAGAGAATAATTGTTGGATAGTAATCCAAATTTAGCTAGTTAAATTTATTGTTATTTTTCAGTAATCTCTAGATGTAAATTACCTTTTCAACATGCAAAAATTATTACAAGAATTAAATTTAAAATCCTTGGAACAAATATTTGTATTTTTATACAACTTTTTAAGGTTCGTCCTCGAGCAACAAAAAGTAGAACTAATCAATGTTTTATATGTTCATGGAAACACATGCTTTTTTAGGATCATGGGTAATTCAAATAACGCTGCATGATGACATTAATGAAAACTGACAAACTTCCATCATGAAATACATATTTTACCATAAACACCTACCCCATATATTATTTTCAAATTTATTGTCCATGTTAAAGTGATTAATATTAATATTGTATTACTTTAAAATAAACTTGGCAAAGTACACAATACCCCCGTTGCAGCAGACCTGCATGCTCAGCGAATTCCTAATGCAAAACAACATATTTCAATCCAACATAGCGAGATTTGACATGTTTTGGTAAGCTCCATAAGAATAACATGGGGAATGAGTATGCAGGTTTGCTGCTACAGGTATATTAAAACTGGGTGGTTTTAATTCAATATTTAGTAGATCTGAACTAGAAGAAGCTATTTACCAAGTTTTAGCGAATTTCCCCCTATAGGGAAGTAGCTGTTACCGTAGGCGGCATGGTAAGACTTAAGCACGGGACCACATTTCATTTTGATGCCCCCAGACCCCAAAAACACCGTTCGTTCATTTATATATATATACCTGTCCGTAGGCACGACAACTTTTGTAAAAAAGGTCCGATCGCGATGAAACTTGGTACATACGTCTAGAATGACATTTATTATTTCGAGTTCGAAAACCAGCGCAATAAGTTAACTCTAAGGAGGGTCTTTTGACAAAATAGAATTCATTTTTAGGATTTAATATATTTATATTAACTTTTTGTAAATTTAAGTGTCAAAATTGAACTCAGCTTAAAAAAATAAACAATATAGCATTTTGAATGATTGCTCTACATCAATCGGTTACTGAGATATTGGATCTGCTAAATGCAGTACATTGTCCCCTGAAGGGACATGAACTATCCGAATTCTGGTATAAATACCTAAGTTATTCATTGAATTCGCCAAAAATGGGATTAAAAAAAAAATTATATTACAAACCATATGATTGAATTTAATTTGTTCATGTGATGATTGATTTGTTTTTTATTCCTTGGATCTGAATAAATTGATAACATGTTTGCTGACTTTTATGTACTATAAAAAGTATACATTTATTAAAAATTATTAGAATATAAATAATTATTGAGAAATAAGAACATGAATGATAAAATTTACTTTATTTAAATTAATATTGAAACAAAATTAAATATTCAAAACAACAACTTCCCTAATGTAGAATATGCCCACATATAAAAAATAAATACTTTAGAAATTAACTGAGTATGCAAGTTTGCTGCAACAAGCTTTTTCAAATTTTAAGATGAATCATATGTTTTGGTTTAATTTTTTCATATGATTATTTTATTTGTTTTGATTTTGACTGATTTTAGATCATTGATTGTATGTTTGCTTACATTTTTATACTATAACAAGAATAAACTTACAAAAAATATTAGACTAATAATTATAAGAATAACAAAAAGCATATTACTGGAATGGATACTGAAGTGATTCCCATAATCATTTCCTTTACATCGCAAGCTCTTCAATTATTATTTAAGATACTTTTTGCAATAATTATATAAGGTGTTTAAAAATTTTTTTCTGACATAAATTAAATAAGCTCCCATATAAAAAATAATTCTTTAGAAATTAGCCGAGTACGCAGGTTTTCTGCGACGGGGGTGTTATCAAGATATGTTGAGAAATAAGCGAGTAATTTTACTTATTTCCCATAAGGTTAACATTGGGACAACGTACTGTGTTTACCACTTTCAATATCTCGGCAACCAATGGACATAGAGCAGTGATTCAAAATACTAAATTGTTTGTGTTTTGAGCTGAATTCAATGGTACCAACAAAAATTCCATAAATTTCATTTTCCTATGTAAAAAACTCAAAAAACCAATTTTTGGGGTGGTTTATCCTCCTTTACCCCCCTTCCGGTCGTCTGATCGGGCTGGTTTACGAACTCGTCCGAGGGATTACCACTTTACATGTCTGTAACAAATTTCATTAAGATCGAACCATATATATATATATATATATATATATATATATATATATTTATATTTATATATTCGAACGAATGTTTTTTTCTGCTTCAGGTGGCCCCAAAACGAAAAGTCTCGGGCTTAGGTCTTACCATGAGACCTACGGTAATAGCTTCTTCCCTATAGGGGAAACTCGCTAAAATAAGTTAGTATTTATGATTTTTATTACTTGATTAGTTACTGGGATAAAATATAACTATTGAAACTAATATGATAACATTTTCTTCTTTTTCCTTATTTTTGTAAACATACCTTACCTAATTAAATACCATATACCACATATGTCACCGATGAAACTGTAAAAACTCACATCAGTGGCAAGTATGCTGCGTCCGGGGTGTTTATTTCTCAATACATGCACACATGTGAGCATAGTCATTAAACAGTCTACCTTTGACATGCATATAACACAGGCCTCGTTAAAATTCTTCCCGTTTTCAGCGTATCACTTCCGCCATCCACACATCCAATCGATGTTAACAAAGTCATGACGAGGTTTTACACGCCTCCAAATATAAATCGCTCAGAATTTATTATTTCAAATGATAGTAAATTATCCTTTTTCAAGGTAGTAAGACGATGTTTATTTAAACTTATAACACGGTAATATATTCTGACGGATGGAAAATATCTCAGTTCAAAATATTTGCCACCCGCCTTCAATCGACTTTTTTCAACTTGTCAATGTACTACTTGAAAAATATATATTTACATTACATTACCATACACTACATAACATGTTTCCTTAGATATGTCTAATTTTTCATTACGATCAGCAAATTGACAAAAATGAAACATTTCAATAAATATTTTAATTTGATGATAAAGTTGTTTTTATTCATTTCAAGCAAAAAAATAATGTTGGTTTCCATAAAATTATTATTTTGCTATGGAGTGCTACAGTTATTTTGCTTTTACATTTTTCGATCATTGTTTACTTTTTACTTGCAGCTTAAATAAAATTCTTGTGATTTAAATTGAAAATTTCGTTGTTAGACTATTCATATTTTATTGTCTGAGGTTTAATTTATGTATGTGTAGGTTATGTATGTGAATAGTTCCCAATATTGTAATTTTTACCTTTTTCTTGAAATTGTTAAAATATTGTTGAGTTAAATATTAACTCATATGATATTTTACCTATACTGTTTTTATTTGCTTTTGTGTCATAATTCACAATTGCTTTAGAAATTGTATTGCACATAGGTACACGTAGGTACACACACGTAGGTAGGTAGGTACAAGTAGGTGTATGTTTGTACACGTAGGTTAACATTATATCCTCAATCATTATATGATTAGTTCAGATTTGTAACTTTCCGCTAAACCGTCACAGTCTCTATAATGTTACCTGTAGAAATGGCGTATCCTATGGTAAATAAATAAATGAATAAATGTATTAGTATTGTAAAATAACTTGATATCAACGTTGCTAAAACAAAATATTTTTGAACTCGCTCTTTTTAAAGTGCAAATCACGTACTATGCATATCCCCTGTATGGTTCCCGCCGCGCAATCTGGACACATGCCGGATATAAATTCCGAGTAATGGACTGTGCGTCATGCCTCGTGGCGGGCGACATAATTGTACGAGAGTGCTACAAGGGTGGGGGATATATATTCATGGATTGATAAAGAAATGCACGACCACAGTATGATATGGCTGTGACACGTTATATTTTGGTTTTTGTAGAAAGTACATGCACTGCATACGTATTTCAGCTTATAATAATCAAAAGGTTCGTAATGCTGTTTAAAGCATTTTTCTACCTAAATATCTTTATTAGTAAATATGTTGCCAAAAACGAAGGTGCAAACACGTATACTTCCCAGCTAAACATATTTTACAGCTTAAATACAGCATATATAAACATAAGTTAAGCTTATGCAAAAAATCAAATTTACTATTAAAATACAAACTATTTAAAATATATTACTACAAAATAGACATATAACAGATAGGGAAACCATCACTGCGTCATTTTATACGATATTGATAGGGAACAAGTCTGCTTAAAAACAAGCTATTTTGAGAAATAACATGAGGAAAATAAATAGGATCCCGCTGGATGACCTGATTTGAAGTAGGCATCACGGGAATGTAAATTAAAATACCCCCGTTGCAGCAGACCTGCATACTCAGAGAATTTCAAATGCAAAACAACATATTTCAATCAAACATAGCAAGATTTGACATGTTTTGGTAAGCTCCATAAGAATAACATTGAGAATGAGTATGCAGGTTTGCTGCTACAGGTATATTGAAACTGGGTAGTTTTAATTCAATATTTAGTAGATCTGAACTAGAAGAAGCTATTTACCAATTTTTATCATGATATGTTGAGAAATAACCGAGATATAGAATTTTACTTATTTCCCATAAGGTTAACATTGGGACAACGTACTTTGTTTACCACTTTCAATATCTCTGTAAACAATGGACATAGAGCAGTGATTCAAGATACTAAATTGTTTGTTTTTTTTGCTGAATTCAATGGTGCCCACAAAAATTGGGTAATTTTTATTTTTCTATGTAAGAAACTCAAAAAACCCATTTTTGGGGGGGTTTATTCCCCTTTACCCCCCTTCCAGTGGTCCGATCGGGCTAGTTCACGAACTCGTTCAATTAATACCACTTTACATGTCCGCACCAAATTTCATAAAGATCGGACCATTTTTGCGGCCGCTATCGTGCTAACAGACACATGTATATATATAAAAAGATATATAGATATATATATATATCTAAAAATTCGAACGAACAGTGTTTTTTGCTTCTGGGGGCCCCAAAACGAAAAGTTATAGTGGTCCCGAGCTTAGGTCTTACCATGAGACCTACGGTAATAGCTTCTTCCCTATAGGGGAAATTCGCTAATAAAAGAAATAAGCTAGCAGCGACTAGCAACGCACTATTGAAAAATAACACTTACCTGTAAGATTATTAATAATGCTTTGTAGACCACAAAATTTAAAACAGATATTCTAAGGTACCCACCGAAATCCAACTGTAATATAAGACACCAATAATAATCATTCTCTAAGCAATGCAAAAATATAAGACAATACGTTATAAAAATGTATAACAAAGGCAATTTTCAACATTTTCCAGTACCATTTCTATACTATTATCTCCAAATAGTATATTACGCAACTAATGCGGGAAGTAGGTATTTGCGTGCAAGCATGATAGTTCACGTTCACGGGAATGTCATGCGAGCAACGTAAACAAACACCTTCCCGGTTGAGTTACGTACGATAGTTTCCGCGTCACTACCAGCAACAAATATACAGGCTGTAAAATTATACCAGCAACGCTGTAAAAATGCTGTTTTTTACAGCGTTGTAAGTAAAAAACAACGCTTACACACTGGCACAACGTTTTTTAATGGAGACTAATTTGTAACATCATATAAAAATATTAAATAAACTGTAGAGAGAAAATACGTACAAAACGGGGGAGATAACAAGAAGATCTCATGTACTAGATCACTGATCAAAACGTTATTAATTTACCACCCTCTACTTACTTACTACTTACTTTGTATACGTTGAGTAATTATCAGTCCTTATACTTGAAGTAGTGTACAACAGTTTTTAATTGTCGTGTTAAGTTTTCAAGATATTGACAAATTTCTAATAAAATCTAAAAATATGAATTTTTCAAAAACTTAATTTTATAGCTAAAAACAGGTTGTGACGTTGAATTTGGCGTAAAAATTTAGTTTGAAATGATGTGTCAGAATACCATATCCATATTTGAAATAACTTTCCTCATTTCAAAATGGCGGATCCAAGATGGCGGCAAAAAATGTACATTAGTGAAAGTTAAGTGGAAGTAGCTCAACAATGACTGGTGGTGGTTATCCGTCTCTATCTAGCATTATTTTGTGGTTATGGGCCTATTTTATCAATTTGTAATGTTTAAATTGGTTGAAAATAAATAAATTAAAAGTACTCATATCTTGAGAAAAAATCAAGATATTAAAAAACGGATTGCGGCATTGTAATCAGTGAAAAAATCTAGCTTGAAATGATGGGTCACAACACCACTTTTACACTTGGAAACATTATTTTGGATCCAATATGGCGGATCCAAGATGGCGGCCGAAAATGAGTACCCTCTCATAATAATGGTTGGGTGGGGTCTGGGTTAGTTAATTTTAGAAATAAAAAAAGTAAGGGGGGGCAATCAAAACTCACCCTGTATAACCAAGCTTCTACACGACTTTGTAACATTTGATCAGCTTAGATAAGAATTAGGTACATGATCGTCTTAATACCTAATTAATCCTCGATCACATAGACTAAATCACAGATCAAAATCTTATTAATTTACCTCCCTCTACTTACGAGCCCACGCACAGGCTTTAACACCCATATAGAATCTTTACTCTAATACCAAGAAGTTTATACGTTGTTTTCATTTCCTTAGGAACAGTCTTATCTATTCACTCATTCGTTTATTAATTCCATTATATGATAATAACGGTTATTTTGTAGATTACCATCCACAGTTTTTAAAATCGCAAGATTTTCGGGAAACGAAGACTCTGTTTTATAACTGTTCAAGCCCAGCGTGGAAACCCCCTCCCACGCCAGCCAGCTTGTCAAATTGGATTTCTCGAAGTTTAATTAGGAAGTTGAAATGAAAACAGTTTATAATGTGGATTAATGTGTTTACACTTGCGTTCCTGGTTGATTCTCGACGGAGATTAATTATCATTGAGTACCCAGACGTCAAGTGCGGCGTTGGAGAACATTTAAGCAATGAACTCAAAAAGCTTTAATCTATAAAAACAATTATACGTCTGTAACCACAATCATGTAATATAACCACATCGTTGATAGCATTTTGACTCTTCTACTTCTAACTTCTTGAACTTTAATACATTTTAATTTTTTTACAATTCTGATTACAGGTTATGTTACT
Organism: Flexamia atlantica; assembly: GCA_035578135.1. Taxonomy (NCBI): domain Eukaryota; kingdom Metazoa; phylum Arthropoda; class Insecta; order Hemiptera; family Cicadellidae; genus Flexamia; species Flexamia atlantica. Next base: position 25,586,050 of record JAQJVK010000008.1, on the reverse strand, counting down.
TACATAAAACTAAGAAGTGATTTTATTTCTAGATCTTAAGTGCTTAAAGAGCAGTATTAAACTAGATCATTTCCAGAAGTAAGCTTTTCCGAACAGTTGTCGCAGCAACCCTATAATAAATCCTACATAAGCAAATTTATCGCACAGGTGGAGATTCCGAGAACAGCGATGAGCCATTATTTCACTTCTTATAGCTTCTTAATCTATAAATTTTCTTCCTTGACGGGTACAGTTCGTATTTAGTAAAGAAACTGACTCTAGGAAACAAACAGACGAAGACCCTTGGGTCCTAAAAAACTAATCCCGTCTCTCCCCGCACATTAATTTATTGGATTATTTTTATCCTTTCGGTGTACTTGTATTTGTTTGCTTTTGCTTGTCTTACACATCTTTTCTAAATGGTCAATAGGGAGGTAATTTTGGCTTTTAACTGAAGTTATGTTTAAAAGCTTTTAGTACACACTAACTACGGCAACCAAAGTTCGTAAATTAAGCAAAAACCTAAAAAAATGTTTGAGAAATGAAGTCTCCTCACATATACAATAGAAATAGTTCGCGTGGTAAGGTGAAATAGTAAAGGCAATAATGCATTCTGGATGGCAGTAAAAGTGGTGACAACGCAGTGTCAAGTGCTCAATATAGAGCACCGGTGTGTCTCGACGACAGTCATATGTCTTGTGCAGTTCTAGTTATTACAAAACACTTCGCCTTGTGCACCATATATTTTGCAGTAAAATATATGATTATAAGATTAAAATACTTAAATTTCTGTGCGCTCAGCGTAGTTTTAGAGCAACTATTACCATTATAAAACTCATTGTGATTATAAATACAAGAACTGGGCCCAACTCGAAGAGAGATTATTTTGCTGTATAAAGTAATTTGTATTATGTTTAAGTAATTTTTCTAATTTCTTGTGTACAGTAAAAATTTAAAAATGTTTCTTAAAATAATATATAATGCCGTGAAACTATACTGGTACTTTTGTAGATCTATCTTAATATTTTAATTTTAATTTTAATTTCGATACACGAGAAAAAAAATATTTAAGAAATAGTTGATTTTCCTCAATTAAATCTATTTATTTCCTGACTGCTAGTTTTTTTTAAATTTGTATTAGAATATGTTAATTTTAAATTGTTATTTATGAGACAGTACAATTTTTAAACTTTGCCAAGGAAAAGAATAGTTTTTTTTAAAGAAAATATGACTAAAGCTGTTTGGTTTATTTAAGAAAAGGTTTTCCCCCTTTATATGTTAATATTATTATAAAAAAATCTGTTTTAGCGAATTTTCTTAAAGGAATAAGCTATTACGGTAGTACTCATGGTAAGACCTAAGTCCGAGACCATGTTAATTTTTCATTTTGGGGTCCCCAGAATTAAAAAACACCATTCGTGCGAATTTTTATACATATACATATATATATGTATATATATGTATATGGCTGTTAACACGATAGCGGCCGTAAATATGGTCCGATCTTAATGAAATTTGGTACAGACTGTAAAATGGTAATCACTCGGATGAGTTCGTGAACCAGCCCGATCGGACCACCGGAAGGGGGGGGGGGTAAAGGGGGATAAACCCCCCCAAAAATGGGGTTTTCAAGTTTTTCACATAGAAAAATAAAATTTATCAAGTTTTTGTTAGCACCATTGAATTTAGCTAAAAGAAACAAACAATTAAGTATTTTGAATCACTGCTCTATGTCCATTGGTTACCGAGATATTGAAATTGGTAAACACAGTACGTTGTCTCAATGTTAACCTTATGGGAAGTGAGTAAAATTCTATATCTCGCTTATTTCTCAACATATCTTGATAACACTTGGTAAGTGGCTTCTTCTAGTTTAGATCTACTAAGTATTTAATTAAAACCAACCAGTTTAAACATACCTGTAGCAGCAAACCTGCACACTAATTCCCCATGTTGTTCTTATGGAGCTTACAAAAACATGTCAAGTCTTGCTATATTGGATTAAAATATGTTGTTTTGCATTTGAAATTCGCTGAGTATGCAGGTCTGCTGCAACGGGGGTATTTAGATATTGTAATCGTAGTCAAAACACTTTTCAGGTGTATTAAAAAAACTATAAACCTAAAACAAATTCTGAAAATTTGTATGTAAGGTATTGGGCCAAGCATGTCAAGCTACATTACAAAAAAATAGATTACGACAAGCCAAATACATCGAGAGGGTTCAACCATTGCCTTACGAATTATATTCTTGGTCTTAATAATGAGGCTATTAAAAATTAATACTGCTTGAGAGAGGAACTAATCGTAAAATAAAACCTCGTATCTAATTACTTAAAGCTCCAAGAAAAGGGGTTGTAAAATTAATATTCAATTAGATTGGTTTATTTTTCCTCGAAGTGAAATTTCTTTACAGTTCTTTTTCGATGTAGGTCGAATCAACGATATGTTTATTACGAGTATTAAAGTCCAGTTTTAATAGTTATGTTCAGGATTTCAAATAGTCTCGATGGACTAAAATATGTTTGAGTCTTATAAATTAATTTTTATTGATTACAATAATTACACTTTACGCTTATATGACTGTCAAACAACCTCTTATTTTAATTCATTCATAAAATACTTTCGGAGAAAACGACTAGATTTCTTGGTTTTGGGCAAAAAAAGGAAACTCTATACTATCGTCTTAGCTTTAAAAATTTATTTTCAAAATTCATTAAAATAAAACATTTGTATTATTATATTTTATATATTATAAAAATATCCTGGGGAATATTCCCTTAAGGCTAAACATCCCAGAAAAAGTTGTGTTTCTGGCCCGATAGATAGCAGCACCTCTGTGGCAAATTTGTATTAAAGATAATATGCAAAGTTATTGACCGATTTTTGTTTTGTAAGTTTTGTTGTATATAACATGAACAAGAAATATACGCTATATGGGTAAACAATTTTTTAGTTATTTAATAAAAATATTTTAGAGAAGAATACGATTACTATCATCATTTTTCTAAATCGCAGGTAGTCATTTTGTAAACAAAATTTTTTAAATAATTTTGGCGTTTTCAGATATGAAATCGGTCTAATGGTCGCATCGGAATCGTTTTTTAAAGATATTACCATTATTTCTCTCACGCCCGCGCCGCCCGCGCCGCCCCCCCCCGCGCACCGCCATACTGCCCGGCCGCTCTGACGCGCGTCGCTGCTATTTAGTATCGTTCGTCTGTTCGTCAACTCAGTAGTCGCATTCGCACTCTGGCCGGGCACACTAGACCAGACTCTTGTAATTAATCCTCTGATTACAAGGAAGATGATTTATGAAATTATCTAGGGGTTCATTGTTCAATATTAATATTACCACAAACAAAATTACCATTATTTTTGTTGCTTTATAACACCATGTTAAATTAAATTATTAATTAGTTAAGTCACTTGTTTAAAACAAAAGTTACCTTTCAGTACATGAAAATGATAAATAAATAAACAATAATTAGTGCAAAAGACCTTCATTTACTTAATGCACAAAATGAAAAATATACAGGAAACATGTTTACAAATGTTACATGACTTAGGCTATTTGCCCCTTGATGTTTTCGGCTCGAATTCGAAAAGTCGACAGGTGGGGGGAGAGCCCAATGAGTCACCCGGCCCTCCATCCGTTTCGTGTTTCCCGCGCGCTCATATCCCATTTATTAAAAAAATATATAAAACATAATACCGATTGAACCAATAGACCGATATTTAATGTGTAAAATTAATTATAAATTATTGTCTACAAAATGACTACCTGCAAATGTTTACAAGGATATATGTTACGTGGCTTAGGCTATTTGCCCATTGATGTTTCGCCATTGAAAGTCAATTCTGCAAGTGGAATTTGTGGAATTGGAAAATGCAAAGTTATTGACCGATTTTTGTTTTGTAAGTTTTGTTGTATATAACATGAACAAGAAATATACGCTATATGGGTAAACAATTTTTTAGTTATTTAATAAAAATATTTTAGAGAAGAATACGATTACTATTTAATACGAGAATACGAGAAGGTGGTACTATTTCTCTCCATACACAACTATTTCTAGGTAATGCATTTATAAATCTGCCCTATTATTTTACCGGTTACAATTGCAACAGTTTATTTTCCCTATTTTTAAGTATAACTCAGGTATGCAACACTGTTTTGGTTACAAAGTATTAGGTTTAGGAATTATCGTAGAATTAACAACCGTAGAATCAATCGTAGAATTAGATGAGTTGCGTAAGCTGTTGATGCTTAGCTAAAAAAAGAAACAACAGCAGACGTGTTGAAATCCCAGTGTTTTTAAATGGCAGATATTTTTCATTATTTATCATTTTCTAGTGGATTTTGACATAATCTGCTGTTTTTACCGACCCCTGAAGCTAAGTCCTTTAATTTGAACCCTCTCCCATCATCCTACGACCTGCCAAACTTTCAAAATTTTTATTAAAAAATTGCTTATAGAATTATTAATATAGATAGATAGTTTGTCCAAGCATAAGCATACAAGCAAACATTGGTCGTACACAAGAGTATAAGATTATAGGTTAACTTTCAATCTAATCTACACGTAATAAGTTTATTCCAAATTGAAACTAGCAACTGTAACGTATTTGAAAGCTTAATTCGTAGTCAATGGAATTTGTATTTCAATTAGCTTGAAACAGCTGTTATTGCTTCTGCTCTTTAAAACTGCGTGAACCAACTATCATTCAGTGAAGCTAACTAATCTGCTAATTGAAGCAGAACATCGTCCATTTGATTTTAAAGAACTCCGTTGTCTTTATTCCGAAATGGTTGTATATGTATAAATACAGGTAGGTTTTCTAACTGTTGTTTTTGACAGAGATTATTTGGTTTTGTTGGTGAATCAGTCGGACTAGAAGCACACAAAATCATGACGTGTTTGTTATTTTCTATTATTGTTATAATTTTAGAGGCAATTTAACAATTTATATGAAATACGAACTTGAAATATAGAACATAGTCAAATAAAACTACCCTATAGCCTTTTAAAGAGCAACACAGTTCTTCCGTATTTTTAAAAGTAGTTTTTAACACATTTATTTATACATTTAAGCAAAGATAAACATATATTTTTCATATTTAGCATAAGAAATTTCAGAAAAAATACTCTGAATGTGTTAACATCGATCACTTTAATTACTGCAGTACCCAATCTTAATAGTATATTACGCAACTAGTGCGGGAAGTAGGTGTTTACGTGCGAGCATGATAGTTCACGCGCGACGCTTGCGGAGTGCGGGAATTTCATGCGAGCAACGTAAACACCTTCCCGGATGAGTTGCGTACGATAGTTTTCACGACACTACCAGCAACAAATATACAGGGTAAGTAAAAAACAACATACTTCTATGAAAGTTAAAAGATTTAAAAAATATTAAATAAACTGAAGAGAGAAAATGCGAACAAAACTATATTTATCTGTGCGGGGGAGATAACAAAAAGCGTTATCTCTGCTATTCAGCGACCGAGTAAGCCTTTTTAGAAATACGTCTTATCGTCCCACAGACGGCAACAATTAATTGATTAAATAATATTGCACTTTATTAACTTATCGCTATTAACTGTACGTAGTCGCAACCTGGGAAACCAATTAAGTTACAATTGAGATATGGTCGTCATAGTTAAAATGTGTTTGTTGTGTTTATGTATATGTATAATGTATGTAAATTGTGTGATATACTTTTTTTTATTGAGTTGGCAACATTGAGCATTTACCGTACTCGTGCGGTAAATGCTCAATGAAAACTCTTTACCGCACTCCAGCTGATTTGTTACCTCACTACAGCTGATATTTGCCGTACTCTTTTGTAAACGGCGACTTCCCACACTGAAACGGAAGCGGAAATCGGCTACTTACTAGTGTAGTGTTGCGAAAATCTATTTTCGTGTAAAGTTTAAGACTTGGCAGTTAGAACCCTAATGTTCCAAGCCCTCGAATTATCATTATAGCTTAATAATAATAGATGTAACATATTTTAACAAGAAATTCAAATTTGTCATCATTATTTTTTGAAACACGTGGGCCATGGAGAACATAAAAGTTTAACAAAATAACGTGAGCAATAACAAATTAACAGGCGAAGAAACAAACTCGTTAGAAGAATCATGGTAACTAATAACTGAGAGCACATGGATGGAAGGGCGGGAAGTCATCATCCACCACAAGGAGTGTTTGTACGACGAGCAACGGCTGAGTCGCGTGGTGGGGGGAGAGCTACAGTGAGTCACCTCCGGCCGGCCCTGCACTGCATCATTTTTTTGTCTCCCGCGCGCTATCTCCTTAAATTTATAAAAATTGATACCGATTGAACCACTCGGGCGATTTTAAATATTAAAATTTTAAAATTAATTAAAAGTTATTGCCTACAAAATGACTACCTGCGATTTGCATATTTCTTTTTGTAACATGAATATCTTGTTATTATTTTTTTAACCAGCAACTTAATAAAAAATATGCCTGAATAGCGTGAATCATAATCTTATTCTGTTTACAAATCAGTTTATCAAATTAACATCGGACGAAAATTCCACCAATAAACTTTAATACAAAATGACTTCATTTTGGTGCTGCGACGTGGTGGCAGAATTTATAACTAACCCTGGGATGTTTAGCCTTAACATGGTCCTCTTAATATAGTGATAAATACAGTTCGGTATCATGCGGCTGGCTGGTAGCATGTCCAAACAATTTATTTTGCGCAAACCGTGTATTTTTTGTAAAACATATTTTTTTAAAGTTTTAAATGAATAACTGTTTGTGTTGTAATGTGTCAAAACGTGTCAATACAATGACGACCTACTCACCACTGAAGTAAATGGAGCGTGGCATTTCTTTATTGATTTGATAATGGCCTAATGGGGCCGAAACAATAGTCATCACTAATTATAATTGGAATCGATGACAGTATCTGGGGTAAGTAACCATAACTATTTGCGTTACTTCACATCGATTCTGGAAGCAAAATCATGAATAAATATAGTGGATTTTAATTGTAATTGAATTGTAATTGTAACTGCCTAGTTACAAATAATAGTCAATACCTCGCATATCGCAGGTGCATAACTACGTTACGACCAGAGGTACAGCCATAACAAAGGCCAGAGCAGCAGAGTGTCGCTGCCCGGGAATGGCCAACACATTCCGCCATCAGAGCTAGGCGAATACCCTGGACAACCCGCTACCGCATACCACGTCCCTAAGTATGACTATAAATAACAGAGGCAAAAGATACAAATTAATGAAGCTGTAAAGCAATGATTAAAGGAATGAACTTCATTATTAAGGGGGATTAACAAACCTAACCAAAAGCAATTATTTTCAAGCTTTCAAAACTTTTCGTAAAATTGTTTCAATTTTACTAAAATTATATATAATCTTCTAGGATGCAACACTACAAGATGGAAAAATGGCAAACTAAATACTATTTTACTATAGATAAATTGTTGGATTATAATTTTTAAGATTAAATCTATAACATTAAAAAAGATCTTAAGCGATTTTTTTATTATCTGTGAAATAGTACATACAATTGGTAGAATATTTGGTTTTATTACCAATAGTTGAAAATGAATGCACCTTTTTGAAGTTTGAAACATTTCTGCTTTATCAATAATAAGTTTATAGGAAAAAGATTTTCGTCACGATATAAAAAAACCTTGCCTGTTCCTAAACGAACAGGTGAGTTCATAATCATGCTTAATTTTGTATGATGACAATCCTGGATTTATTAAGAAATGTTTTAATCCCTTGCCTATTTGTATCTTTTAAATAGAACATACAATTTGTAGAATATTTAGTTTTATTACCAATAGTTGAAAATGAATGCACCTTTTTGAAGTTTGAACCATTTCTGCTTTATCAATAATAAATTTAATAGAAAAAAGATTTTCGTCACGATATAAAAAAACCTTGCCTGTTCCTAAACGAACAGGTGAGTTCATAATCATGCTTAATTTTGTATGATGACAATCCTGGATTTATTAAGAAATGTTTTAATCCCTTACCAGATATCTTTAAAGTAAACTTACATCAATAAAGTAAGTGTTGACAACTTCAGAAAGGTCACTAAAACATATGGTAAAATGCATTATTCATTTTATTAGACATAATATTCTTAGCATTGGCCTTATAACTTAACATTTTATAAGGCTACTTATATCATAAGAAGAAACGGACATAAACAAATATTTTTAGCACAATATGCATATTGAATTATTTTGAAAATGTGTGTATTTGAGTCTAAACCTAGAAAAAGTCATTTGAAACGTCGCTTAGCGAATCGAAACTGTTCAATTAAAAAATTGTTATTGCAATCCAAATAGAAAAGAAAAATATGTGTTAACGTACTATTGATTGAACTGTTCGCTTCACTGAACAATGTTTTTTAATGATCGTGAATTTTTACTTATTTTGTTAGAAAATATATTTGACTCTTATCACTTTTTATGTAGTGTATATTCTTTTACTTTAAACGCTTCAAAATTGAAATAATGAAATTAATTCCCGTTAAAAACTTAAATATATTTTAATTTCATCTTTTAGAGATATTATGAAGCATTAAGCATATAAAATATCACAGACATACCTCGACCCCAGAAGGAAAGTAAATTAATTTTGAAACTATTTCCTTTTTGACTGAGGATGAGTTACATCACGTAGCTTGTTAAATGGGCTTCCAGAAGTTAAATTAGAAAGTTAAAACGAAAACAACTTTAAATGGGGATTAATGTTATTTTCTACGCGTCGCTGGTAAGGCTTTCAACAATCTTGTTTCTGCCTTTATGGTTCAACAAGATTGTGGTTGTATTTTATTTGTTAATTTCTCATTTTGTGTGTTGAAACGCCCAGAAACGCCCAGGACATTTAACTTTTTGATCGGTCGGTTAGTAAGAGAGTGTTGGTTTAATGTAATACTCACTCAACAGCCAAAAGGCAAAAAAATTACTAGTTTGACTATTATAGATAAATTGTTGGTTTAGAATTTTTAAAATTAAAATTAAATATTTTTTAGTCTTATGCGTGAAATATGTTGCTATTCAACGACGAAAATATCCGGGATACAAAATCTCTTGAAATTAAATATAATATATACATACATACATACATCCCGCGTCGTCCCGTAGACCGCATAAGACGGCATGAGACCAGTCCATGAAAACTCCATCCCAACCTTGTGAGATTGCCGCAATAGGAAGGGAATAGGTCAAAAGGGCTTATATACATATATGTTAAGTTGAGTAGCCCTCCCAATTCGAGTCGCGATATTCCTCCAGGGAGTAAAAACAACCCTGGATTAAAAAGTCTTTGAGTTTGGAGCAGAAGTTATTAATATTCTGTATGTCTTTCAGGGATTGTTGAAGTTTTGAGTACAGCTTAATTCCCTGGTAGCTAGGTTTAGATTCAAACGCCTTAAGGTTGTGGCGCATTGAGGTTCTTACATCTCTAAATCTGGTATTGTAACTGTGCTCAACTGGAAAGCTTAACTGATTAGAAACTTTAACATATTTGATCGATTCAAAAATAAACAGGGATGGAACAGTAAGTATTTTCAACTGTCTGAAGGATTCTCCGCAATGATCTCTGAACCTTAGCCCAGAGATATAGCGAATCGCTCTTTTTTGAAGTTTGAACATTGTATCAAGAAGAAGTTTTGTTGAAGAGCCCCACAGAACAATTGAATACTGAAGATGGGATTCAATCAGCCCATAATAAACAAGTTTTGACAGCTTTGTGTTACCAAATGAGACAATATTGCGTAGGACAAACAGTCCCACAGCAAGGCGAGTTTTCAAGTATTCAATGTGGTCCCCCCAATCAAGGTTACAATCAAGCATGACGCCAAGGAACTTAACAGAATCTAAACAACCCAGAATAGTGTCTCCTATTGCAAGCTGTGGGAAGTGGGTCAAGTGAGAATGTTGTCTTTGTCTTGTCTGTATGTAAAGAAAGGTAGTTTTGTCTGTGTTCAATGATAAGTTTTGATCAGAAAAGTATTGTGCGAGTTGGTTGACTTCCAAGTTGGCGTTGATTTCTAGTCTGAATTGGTCAGTATCTCTAGTGATCAAATTTGTGTCGTCGGCGTAAGTTATGAGATTGTCAGGAGGGAGGTGGAAGTGGATGTCATTTACGTAGATTAAGAAGAGTAGGGGCCCCAAGATCGAGCCTTGAGGAACCCCTAGGTACACCTGTGTCAAGTCAGATTGAAAAGAAAGTTTATGTCTTTGGTCAGTGAAAAAGTCGATTTCGGTGATTTGAGTTCTTTTGGTCATGTAGGACTCTATCCAGTTCAGGGCAACACCGGACAACCCCAGGGCCGCCGCCTTCTCCACCAGGACGGCCGGGACGACACAGTCGAATGCTTTCGACAAATCAGCGAAGCACCCGACAACGCCGCCCCCACCGTCCATAGCATCAAGGCAATCTTCGATGAATTGGATCAAAGCTGACTTTGTGGACTTCTTACGTCTAAATCCAAATTGCCTACCAAAAAAATAATGAGTTTGATTCAAGAAAATCCGCAATTTGATTGGACACAACTTTCTCTAACACTTTTGAAACAGCAGGTAAGAGAACTATTGGACGATAATTAGAAGCTAAGACATCAGAATTTTTCTTGAAAATTGGTTTAATTTTAGCGGTTTTAAAAATTTGAGGAAAACAACCAGAAGAAAGGGAACTATTGATTATATGAGACAAGGGAGAAGCTATTTCAGAGCGGCAATATTTTAGAGTTTTCATTGAAATGCCATCTATTCCACATGAAGTTTTATTTTTGAACTTAGAAAGAATATCAAGTATGGCTGCGGGATCACAGGGTTTAAAATCTGATAAAAGCTTATTTGCTTCAAGAATGAAACCTGAAAATTGTTTGCTAGTTTGCTCTGATGAGACATTCTCAGAAGCATGAGCGAAGAAGTTATTAAAGATATTGCTGACGTCGCCAGGGTCAGTCACGGGCCGCCCATCGTGGAGGAGCTGAATGTTTTTGGGAACTGAATTGATTTTACCTCTTGATTCATTTACAATTCTCCAAGCCTCAGCTGAGAAATTGTCAGAATTAGTAAGTCGTTCAGAAAGTGAGTTAGCTTTCGATGTTTTGATCATAGTTCGGTACTGTCTTTTGTGATTGTTGTAGTTTAGTTTTGATTCATCCGTTTTGAGTTGTTTCCAGTCTAAATAAGCATCAGTCAGAACTTGTTTTTTTGTCCTTAATTTCATCAGTAATCCAAGAACGAGAGTCAGTTCTAATTTTGGAAGTTTTCAGTGGGCAGGAAGACTCAAAATGGAATAGCAATGTTTCCATGAAATGTTTAGCTTTATCCTCAGTCGAGGAAGCATCATAAACACTTTGCCAGTTTTCAAGTCGAAGTCGAGTTTTAAGTTCGTCCAGGTTTTTGAGAGCTGTGGACCTATACAAATTCGTACCACCCTTGGGTGGCCGAAGATTGCCAGAGGAAAGATGTGGGAACGGCAAGATCATTACTTGTGCAGTGTGGTCAGAAACAAAAGGTTCCACAACCGAAACGTCAGAAAAAGGGAAATTCAGCAAAAAGTTATCAATGCAATTCTGAGAGTGCTCAGAAATTCTGGTTGGTTCGTTAATTGAAATTTCTAAGCCTAGACTGGTAAGCAGATTTGACATTTGAATAGCTTGAGGATGGTTTGTATGAAAAGGGATGTTGAAATCTCCTCAAATACAGAGGCGATCACAAAAAAGCGATAGATCGTCAACATATGAGCAAAAACTATCAAAAAAGGTTTCAAGGCTACCGTCAGGGCTACGATATACTACAGAGATAACAGTTTTAACACCATTCAGAATGAGGGCAACTTCAACTGCCTCAAAATCTACATCCAATGTATGTTTGCACCCAAAATTGAGAACCTTAATATTTTGTAGCTTACTATCTAGTCTTTTGAATATTCCCACACCACCATTCCTTCGGTTTAGTCTACCATGAAAGACAACTAATTCATATCCTTTAAGAGAGAAGTTTTCAGCCTGGGCTGGTTTCAGACCCAGTTCACTTACCAAGAACAGGTCAGGTTGCTCATCATCCAAAAACACTTCTACAACCGACCTCTTCTTAGACCACCTTAAGATGTGCGGTGACACTTGAACTAGGCCTAGACCCCCGCCCACCTAGCCTAACTCTCTCCTCAGTACGCCTACGCCTAAAAAATTACTCAATGAGGATCTATCATCATTACAAACTTTCTTAGTACTAAATCTTACATAGATTTCTATTAGTGAACATAATACTTCCTTACCGTGATGATTAAGATGTAGGCCGTGTCTGGTAAAGTCCGATCTTTTCAGCAAACTATTAATAGCTAGGAAACCCCACTTATTGTCTTCACAAAATTCATTAATTCGATGATTCAATGCTTTGATTCTACTGTTCAAATATGGAGCATCAAAGCGACATGGGATTTCAACTACAACTACTTTTACCTTTTGCAATGCTTCCTTAGCATTAGAGAGCAAAGTTAAAATATTAGAAATGTCTTCGTTAGGAAAGTCATTTGTTCCGCCCATGATTATGAGCCAATCATTTTCATTTAACCTAGGCTCCCTGTCCCTAATATCAACCAATAGCTTTGTAAGTGGAGCACCAGGTTGTATATCTGCACTTACATTACAATCCTTCAAGTTACCTTGAATAGTATTTCTAAGCCTATGTCCATGGCTGTCGGTAAGCAGATGGAGCCTTACCTTGTTTTTATCCAATGACCTAGAATCTACCACTGGCCCAAGGACTTGGTCGACCTCAGGGACTACACTTACACCACAAGCGGGTGCATGATTTTCCAAGACGTAAGTTGATTTACTACATTGAGTAGCGACTGTCACATCAGGGGCATTTTTAGCTCAACCATATCAGCTGGATCATGGTTTTCCGAGACAAAAGTTGGTTTACTACATTGAATAGCGATCGACACATCTGGGATATTTTTTAGCTCAATTGTTTCAGGCAAAGCCAAATTTTCCATTAGCTTAACATTTTCAGAAGGCCTAAGAGTTTGATCAGCCACAAGAATTACACTTATACCACTTGCAGCGGGATCTTGATTTTCCAAGTCATAAGTTAATTTACTACTATGAGAATCAATTGAAACATCAGGGGTTAAGTTCATTTTTGTATCTACCTTCATTTTCTTACCTTCAATTTTATCTAACGAACTCACATTTTCTTCGTTCTTATTTTCTAAATTAATGTCTAGACTAGTATTCAAACTAGGCCTAGGCCTACTAGGCCCTAGTAGATTACCTTTGTTCTTCTTACCTTCATTGTGTACCAAAGGATTACCAGTCTTGACATTTTTGTTACTGCTAAGAATGCCTAAGTTGGGACTAGGCTTAGGTTTACCCTTGGTCAAGAGCGGGGTGATCTTTGGCGAGTCCTTGCATGGGGTATTTTTTGCAGTTTTATTTTTTATTTCCTCGAGCTGGCTTACCAGGTCATTATTTTTCTTTTCTAGGACACTAATTTTTTCCCTAAGCCTATCAACACTGGCTCTCAGATCTTTGGCAGCTCGCACGCAAGCTACAAAGACCCAAGGGTCCTTATCAGAAATCAAATTAAATAAATCTTTTTTCAAAGCACTATACCTAACGGTAGCATGAAACCACTTCTCGCAGACATCGCAAGCAATTGATGCAGCTCGTACGTGAACATACACCACACTTGGGATCAGACATTTTCTTACAATACAAACTGTTCAAATCAAGGGATAATTACAAGTTTACAACAGTGAATGATACTAAATTCTGAAATTAATTATTCGGACACATACCAAATTTACAAGGGACATTTAAAATTAGCAAAATAAATTGCACAAACCTCAATGTGACACAGGACAAGAAACATTCAATGCAAGAGTAGACAATAATAATCAATCAGTGGTCTACGTGAAATTTAGTGACTAGAAAATGGCGGATCTCATTCGAAACAATTGGCTAAAATTTAGTCGTAAATTGGGTGGGCTGTACAAACATGGTCAGCGGGAGCAGGACAGGAATAAAGTATGAAATTAGGGTTTTATTATAGGAAGATAAATGGTTTGGATAAGTGAAAGGAACGGCAATACTTATCGATCTTCAAAGTTGCAGCTGAAGTTCATTGGCGACACGAAATGGCGGCTGTGTCTGTAGCAGCCATAGTTGGTTGAGTTATAAGTTCAATGAACGATTATATCACTTTTAACGGACGGAAAATAAAAATTTATGGCTCAAAATTCTTCTATTGCAATGTAGTTTAAAATTATGAAGGTCTGAAGTTATGACTGATTCTAATAATTAATTTTAAGAAAGTTAAAACCGGGTACTGAAATGGAGCTGTCCTGCTCCCACCAAGCAGCGTTGCCAAGCCTAATAAAAGTTATAACCTACTTAAAGATAGTTAAATTTGGGTGTCAGGTGTTGTTGAATGCTAAACAATTCGTACATTAAACCCGATTAAAGAGCCTATTTATTCCTAATAAATATCTTGAAATGTTGAAAATAAAATACGTTTTCCTACAACCGTGCGTAAACTGCCGGTTCATGCATTGAAAACCAATCGTAAATCAGCTGTTTACCATATCGCTTGCCAGTTGATTTAATTATTTCTCTACGCGCTCTAGTCAATCACAGCCGTTGGTTCCAGCACTTGCGATTCCGTTTTGATTTGGCTGAGCTCGACTTTGTTTTAAACTTGAAATTATAATTGTGCTTCAGCCACGATGGACTTGAGTAACTGTGATTGTTTTTATAGTTTGGGAAACTTAAAATGCTGTTGGGAAAAATGTAGTGTGTATTTTTTCCTTTCACTAAAATTACCTCTGCTACTTGTCGAGTGTAATTAAGTGTTTAGCTCAAGCGATATAGATCCACTGCTTATGCTGTTAATACGTAAATAAATATTTTTTGACTTTTCGATAGAATTACGAAACAACAACCGAAGGCTGTGTATTAAATTGATGAACTGTGTATAAAACCAGTTGATGAAGCCATAATAGCATGACATAGTTCGAGCTACATTCTTATTTAATTTTATTTTTAAGTTTTCCAATGTAATTGAATCCTATCATGAATTTCATTCCGTTCTTTTAATTAAGCTCACCTTAGGTTTTTCCAGACCAGCTAATAACACATGAATGTCTATCTCGCCTCCGTCCAAGCAATAGGCATGTAACTGTGTATTAGCTGGGTTGGTTTATACTGTATTTAAAAGTTTTTCCTCAAAGTTAGTGCAGACCTTTTTTTTCATTACTATACTAAACTTCATGCGATAAGGTAACATCAAAGGCATGGCTCGAACTCTTATGTGAAACTGTTCTAGACTAGTGTCCCCGATCATGTGGGGGATGGGAAATAAATCGTCCGCAGGATATTCAGCACGCGGGACTCGTGGGAATCCGACACTATGGTGAGGACAGCGAGCTTCTTAATGTGCGTAAGCGCATTTTACCTTCTTCTCCTACCAAAAGGAATATTATTAATAGTTATATTTTTTTTATGTTGACCATAGACATGACTTGGTTGAAGCCAAGTTGGACTATTTCGTATTCCGAGCCGTGATGACAGCATCAACATTTTCTTATCACATGAGAAGGACACTGTCGTAGGTGGCATCTTGAAGCAAAACCAATCGAATGTTATCTTCCGAAGGTCAGGGTCGAGGCTCGAAGCTTGGACTACGGCGCCGGCGGTGACCGCTTTGGAAGGGTCGCTTGTGGTTTTCCATCTTTCAGATGGCACAGCACTACTGGAAAGGTAGCTGGGTACCGAAAAGTGTCGCTGAAAATCCTCAATCATGTCCATCCAATGGGTAGAGAACATGTTTTTAACATCCAGGGTGACCAAAGCACGATCGAACTGGCCTGATGGCAGGTTGTATCAGCCTGCCATTGAACATCGATCCTCGTCTAGACTTTTCAGGATATATTGATAAAGTTTCACGCAAGATCAATAGGTGTATTTTCATTCTTCGAAGACTCTCTAATTTAGTTAGTAAACACTAAGGTATTACTTACAGCATATTATGGATGTCTATATCCCCACATTAGTTACGGGGTCGCAATTTGGGGAGCCGAGTCTTCAAGAACAAAGGCTCTATTTGTTTTGCAGAAAAAGACGGTTAGATTGGTTTTCGGAATGCATAGGGATGATTCATGTAGAGGTGTTTTTTCAACAAATAATTTGCTTACCTTCAGTTGTTTGTATATCTACGAATGTCTCTAATTTTTCTTCAAAAACAAGCATTTTTTCAACTTTCGCAATAGTAACTACTACAGTCTCCGACATTCCACTTCCTTAACTATTCCACAACACAACACCACATTTTTTGAGAAGCAGTCATTTTTCAGCATAATTAAACATTTCAATTCCCTCCCCCTTTCATTAAAATCTGAATTAAATGAGATCAGGTTCAGAAGGAGGCTGCGACATTTGTTAGTGACTAAGGAGTACTACAGTGTCCAGGATTACTTGAATGATGAAAATAAATAATTATTTTAGAAAACATAAGAATCAAATGTATAAAAGTGCCCTGTATTTTTAGTTTATTTTATGTAAATATGTTTGACGATTGTCCATGCTTTGTACAAGTTGACGACAATAAATACTCTTGATTCTTGATTCTTGATTCCTGATCGACGGCGTCAAAGACTTCTCTTATGGCATCAGTGGCACTTCCGAATAACAAGACCGTTTCAAGGAAGTTATTGAGAGGATATATTTCTTAAAAAATCTAATTAGTAGATATATGTTTTTAAACTTGATTTTCATTTATATGGAAAACATATAAATTTTGAAATGAACGATGTACGATGTGACGGGTGACGATTGATTACCTAATTGGACACCTGTATAAACT
Source organism: Flexamia atlantica (assembly GCA_035578135.1). Taxonomy (NCBI): domain Eukaryota; kingdom Metazoa; phylum Arthropoda; class Insecta; order Hemiptera; family Cicadellidae; genus Flexamia; species Flexamia atlantica. The sequence continues at coordinate 25,569,169 of JAQJVK010000008.1, read as the reverse complement.
CACCTCTTCGTTCGGCGAGACGAGTTTACTTGCTTTCTGTGTTTTGCTGCACACAAGTCTGTGTTTTGCTTGGTTGTGTTTTCCTACAACCAAAATGCGCAATAACCCAGCCTACGTCACTGTAAGTATTATTTGTGGATCGGTATTATATGTATTAAAATGTACAACCACCTCCCTTCTGGAGTGCGGGATCTGGACTTAAAATCTTTCAAGCGGGAGTTGCGTAAATGCCTTGTCGATAGGCCACTGTATGGGCTCGAGGAGCTAACTGAAGTGCCACTCTTTTCCTCTTGAGTCATGTCCGCCAAAAAGTGCCAAAGTGTAGTAAGTGTGTTTTGTAAATATTGGTTTTATTGTTAGTAGTATTTTGACGCAATCTATCTGGCAGATGCCGGTCAACGATGGAGATTACAAGTATTACAAGTAAGTATGGTATTGGGTATTATTTGGGTTTAAGTATTATTAAAAGTGTTTACGGTAGTGTTTTCCAATTTTGTTCCCTTTTACATGGAATAAATGTGATTTATACAAGATGTATGCATAAATTCAATTTGTGGAAGTAAATTGTTGATAGAGTTAAAAAGTAATAGAATAGCACTAAGTGGGACGATCTAACCGGAAGTCTCTCCTGGTTCCTGTTTTCACGATGTTAATTATGGTGAGTTGTTATTAGTTTTAAGTATTCGGCCGAAAGATAAATTCAGTTTTCAGTTTGACTATTTTAATGACCATTGCCCATTGTGACACGTTACACGATTAGTAATTTATAAGTATTTTATTTATTTGATTTAAGTAATTAATAAGTAAGTAATTAATTCATAAGTAAATAAATAAGTAATTTATTCAACAGTTAGGCCTGTGTAAATGAAAATTACTTAAACAACCCCTTTTTAACCATTCAGTCAGAATTTTATGCTCCTGATGAAGCAATACTAGTAGTCATAAGTTGATGATTTTGTCCAACTTCCTACAAAAAAAATATACCCCCGTTGCAGCAGACCTGCATACTCAGCGAATTTCAAGTGCAAAACAACATATTTCGATCCAACATAGCGAGATTTGACATGTTTTTGTAAGCTCCATAAGAATAGCATGGGGAATGAGTATGGAGGTTTGCTGCTACAGGTATATCAAAACTGGGTGGTTTTAATTCAGTATTTAGTAGATCTGAACTAGAAGAAGCCATTTACCAAGTTTTATCAAGATATGTTGAGAAATAAGCGAGATATAGAATTTTAATTATTTCCCATAAGGTTAACATTGGGACAACGTACTGTGTTTACCACTTTCAATATCTCGGCAACCAACGGACATAGAGCCATGATTCAAAATACCAAATTGTTAGTTTTTTTGAGCTAAATTCAGTGGTGCTAACAAAAATTTGATAGTTTTTATTTTTCTATGTAAAAATCTCAAAAAACCCATTTTTGGGGGGGTTTACCCCCCTTTACCCCCCCCTTCCGGTGGTTCGATCAGGCTGGTTTACGAACTCGTCCGAATAATTACTACTTTACACGTCTATGCCAAATTTCATTCCGATCGGACCATTTTTGCGCAAGTTATCGTGCTTAAAGACTTCTGTAAGATCATGTGCGAGACAGACCAATTTCGCAGTAACGTCACTGACAAAGTTAACCCGATCGTTGGTCACATGGATTGTTCATCAAACCATGCGATTTACCAGCTATCATGTAAACGTTGCCCAAAACAATACATTGGTCAAACCTCAAATTCTTTAAGAGTGCGCATGACAGGACATCGGTTCTCAGTTAACCATAAAAAGACGAAAAAGCCTGTGGCCTTACACGCTGTCCAGCATGATGCTGAGTTTGAAGATTGTTTTGATCTTAAAGCTGTCCACAAAATTAATAGTACTGAGAACAAAGATCTCAATGAATTGAATTTAAGAACATATGAATTGGCTCATCAGCTAGTTTTAAGGTCAAAACAACCTCATGGACTCAACATCCGCTGAATTGTAAATAATTATCACTTCTTTATGTGTAATACTTAAATAAATAGTTTGATTCCTCATCAACTGTCCAAAACCAACTTGACCAGCAAACCAAATTGTCCTCAGCTGTTAATTTATGATTATGTTTATTATTTAGCTTGAAAAAGGTAAAACCGAAATATTGCTAAGTAAAAATGTTTTAATTATTTCGAAGTATATATATATATAGATATATATATAGATATATAGATATATATATATATATATATATATATATATATAGATATATATATATATTTATGAAAGTGAACGAATGGTGTTTTTGGCATCTGAGGACCTCAAAAAGAAAAGTTATGATGGTTTTAGACTTAGGTCTTACCATGAGACCTACGGTAACAGCTTCTTCCCTATAGGGGAAATTCGCTAAAACAACTTCGAAAAATGGTGATCGATTTCGATTAATCACATCAGGCCCAATGAGAGACTGGCGCATCCATCATGGCGTCCGTCCTTTTATCTTTTTGGCTACCGGAAGTTCCGCTAGAAACAGGTTTTTGAACGTACCACCAGAGTCAATGTTCACTTGCTCGTTAATCAGTATGTCTCTATCTTTACATTTTTCTTTAAATATATATATATATATATATATATATATATATATATATATATATATATATATATATATATATATAATTCTTCCAATTCGTTCATTATATTTCTCTTTTTACAACATTTCATTATTTTGAGGTTTTCTTTTATATTTCCTATGTTGTGTCCATCTTCTAACAGGTGTTGGCGACATTAGATCTTTCGATCTGGTGTCTTGTTTTCCCAGGCTGATTTATGGTTATTGTATCTTTTTACGAAATTGACTGTATCAAATGTCTTGCATTTTTCAATTCTTGAAAAAACAAACGGAAAAATTCTACACCCAAGAATTGAAAAACAACAAATTTTATACTACTGGATTATACAAAATTATTTGAAATGATTGTGATAAATTTTATATAGGCCAAACAGTCAATTTTGTTAGCATGGGAAGAATTATATGTATTTAAAAAAATGTAAAGATAGAGCCAAACTCATTAACGAGTAAGTGAACTTTGACTCTTGCGGTACGATCAAAAACCTGTTTCCAGCGGAACTTCCGGTAGCTAATAGGATAAAAGGACGGACGCCATGATGGATCTGCCAGTCTCTCATTGGGCCTGATGATGATTGGTGTGACCAATCGAAATCGATCGCCATTTTCCACCATTTTTGTATATTTACCATCTTGTATGTAAATACAGTATAAGTGTAAATATATTTTTAAGTGTTGTAAGACGTTTTTTATTTACATCCAGCGACTAATATTATTCATCTATTATCAAATCCCTTAAAAATCCATTTACTGAAGAACTAACGACTTTTTTCATGTCTCATAGCATAAATTTTTGTGTATATTCAAATCTTCGGAAAATCGGTTTATGTAACAATCACTTTCAATCTGTCAATATACTTTATTACTTCATTACTACCTCCTATATTAATTTATTTTTTCTTCACTTTTAACATCATCTTATTCAATCTAGGTAATTCTGTTAGTAATAGGTAAGTTTAAATTTTTTAATATGTGTATTTAATTTGCAGGTGTTTCTTCTTGTTCTATCTTCGCACTGCGCTCACGCTTGGTTTGGATTTACATTACCAGAGGGTTTTTGGTCGATGGTGTTTTCCGGTGCAACTGCAATTAAAGAGAAGGCTGCGTCGGTGGCTCCTGAAAGAAAAAACGTCTTTGGATCAATGTTGCTGAAAATACTGACTTTGCCACAATTCCTTTCGCCATTGAAACTAGCGAGCCCGGATACCGATGATACCCTGATAACGGAGACCAGAGGATCACTTGACAAAATTAATGACCATCCAAAGCCTGTGCATCCAAAGCCTGTGCATCCAAAGCCTGTTCATCCAAAACCTGTGCATCCAAAGCCTGTGCCAGTCATTCTCCCTACAATTGGAAACCCGGATACCGATGATACCCCGATAACGGTGTCCAGAGGACCACTTGCCAAAGTTGACGATCGTCGAGAGCCTGAGCCAGTCAATCTCCCTGCAAATGGAAACCCGGATACCGATGATACCCCGACAACGGTGACCAGAGGACCACTTGACACAGTTGATAACCGTCGAGAGCCTGAGCCAGTCATTCTCCCTGCAGTTGGAAACCCGGCTACCAATGATACCCCGACAACGGTGACCAGAGCACCACTTGACACAGTTGATAACCGTCGAGAGCCTGAGCCAGTCATTCTCCCTGCAGTTGGAAACCCGGATACCGATGATACCCCGACAACGGTGACCAGAGGACCACTTGACACAGTCGATGACCGTCGAGAGCCTGAGCCAGTCATTCGCACTGCAGTTGGAAATTCGGATACCGATGATACCCCAACAACGGTGACCAGAGGACCACTTGACACAGTTGATAACCGTCGAGAGCATGAGCCAGTCATTCTCCCTGCAGTTCGAAACCCGGATACCAATGATACCCCGACAACGGTGACCAGAGGACCACTTGACACAGTTGATAACCGTCGAGAGCCTGAGCCAGTCATTCTCCCTGCAGTTGGAAACCCGGATACCGATGATACCCCGCCAACGGTGACCAGAGGACCACTTGACACAGTTGATAACCGTCGAGAGCTTGAGCCAGTAATTCTCCCTGCAGTTGGAAACCCGGATACCAATGATACCTCGACAACGGTGACCAGAGGACCACTTGACACAGCTGATGACCGTGGAAACCCGGATACCGATGATACCCCGATAGCGGTGACCAGAGGACCACCTGACACAGTTGATAACCGTCAAGAGCCTGAGCCAGTCATTCTCCCTGCAGTTGGAAACACGGATACCGATGATACCCCGACATCAGTGACCAGAGGACCACTTGACACAGTCGATGACCGTCGAGAGCCTGAGCCAGTCATTCTCCCTGCAGTTGGAAACCCGGATACCGATGATCCCCCGACAACGGTGACCAGAGGACCACTTGACAGATTTGATAACCGTCGAGAGCCTGAGCCAGTCATTCTCCCTGCACTTGGAAACCCGGATACCGATGATACCCCGATAACGGTGACCAGAGGACCACTTGACACAGTTGATGACCGTCGAGAGCCTGAGCCCGTCATTCTCCCTGCAGTTGGAAACCCAGATACCGATGATACTCCGATAACGGTGGCCAGAGGACCACTTGACACAGTTGATGACCGTCGAGAGCCTGAGCCAGTCATTCTCCCTGCAGATGGAAACCCGGATACCGATGATACCCCGATAACGGTAACCAGAGGACCACTTGACACAGTTGATGACCGTCGAGAGCCTGAGCCAGTCATTCTCCCTGCAGATGGAAACCTGGATACCGATGATACCCCGATAACGGTGGCCAGAGGACCACTTGACACAGTTGATAACAATTCAAAGCCTATGCCAGTCATTCTCCCTGCAGTTGGAAACCCGGATACCGATGACACCCCTATAACGGTGGTCAGAGGACCACTTGACACAGTTGATAACCGTCAAGAGCCTGAGCCAGTCATTCTCCCTGCAGATGGAAACCCGGATACCGATGATACCCCGATAACGGTGACCAGAGGACCACTTGAAACAGTTGATGACCGTCGAGAGCCTGAGCCAGTCATTCTGCCTGCAGTCGGAAACCCGGATACCGATGATACCCCAATACTGGTGACCAGAGGACAGCTTGACACAGTTGATGACAATTCAAAGCCTGTGCCAGTCATTCTCCCTGCAGTTGGAAACCCGGATACCGATGATACCCCGACAACGGTGACCAGACCACTTGACACAGCTGATGACTATTCAAAGCCTGTGCCAGTCATTCTCCCTGCAGTTGGAAACCCGGATACCGATGACACCCCGATAACGGTGACCACAGGACCACTTGACACAGTTGATGACCGTCGAGAGCCTGAGCCAGTCATTCTCCCTGCAGGTGGAAACCCAGATACCGATGACACCCCGATAACGGTGACCACAGGACCACTTGACACAGTTGATGACCGTCGAGAGCCTGAGCCAGTCATTCTCCCTGCAGGTGGAAACCCGGATACCGATGACACCCCGATAACGGTGACCAGAGGACCACTTGTCACAGTTGAAGACCGTCGAGAGCCTGAGCCAGTCATTCTCCCTGCAGGTGGAAACCCGGATACCAATGATACCCCGATAACGGTTACCAGAGGACCATTTGACACAGTTGATGACCGTCGAGAGCCTGAGCCAGTCATTCTCCCTGCAGGTGGAAACCCAGATACCGATGACACCCCAATAACGATGACCACAGGACCACTTGACACAGTTGATAACCGTCGAGAGCCTGAGCCAGTCATTCTCCCTGTAGGTGGAAACCCGGATACCGATGATACCCCGATAACGGTGGCCAGAGGACCACTTGACACAGTTGATGACCGTCGAGAGCCTGAGCCAGTCATTCTCCCTACAAGTGGAACCCCGGATACCGATGACACTCCGATAACGGTGACCAGAGGACCACTTGTCACAGTTGATGACCGTCGAGAGCCTGAGCCAGTCATTCTCCCTGCAGGTGGAAACCCGGATACCGATGATACCCCGATAACGGTGACCAGAGGACCACTTAACACAGTTGATGACCGTCGAGAGCCTGAGCCAGTCATTCTCCCTGCAGGTGGAAACCCGGATACCGATGACACCCCGATAACGATGACCAGAGGACCACTTGACACAGTTGATGACCGTCGAGAGCCTGAGCCAGTCATTCTCCCTGCAGGTGGAAACCCGGATACCGATGACACCCCGATAACGGTGACCAGAGGACCACTTGTCACAGTTGAAGACCGTCGAGAGCCTGAGCCAGTCATTCTCCCTGCAGGTGGAAACCCGGATACCGATGATACCCCGATAACGGTGACCAGAGGACCACTTGACACAGTTGATGACCTTGCAAAGCCATATTTTATGCTAGATTTAGCCTGACATTTGAAATAAATAGCATATTTTTAGATGTTTCTACTGGACATTTTTCACTCACGAGTAAGTACTCCACAATGATAATGTTGATTTTGTTTTCTTGAATATAGTGTTTTGACGAAATCCAATGAGGTTAATAAACTTTTGGGGGAGTGACCCACTTCACCTAAATTATATAGGTTTGTTTGATGAATCCACATTTATTAAAATTTAAGAGTAAACTATAAAACCCATTAATATTTAACTTTTTCCTATGTAATATTAATGAGATTGTAGATAAGTTTTAAATTATAATAAATAATAAGTAATATACATGCCCTCCTCAGTAGCTATTATTTATTTATTCCAGTTGTAGAGCAACATAACCCTATTTTAAAATATACAGAATAAAGGGCTCCGCATTGAACAAAGGTTCGATCGCTATTGAAAATTTGATTCTAAGCCTTTGGTTGACACTTGTTTAGCTAGGATTTATGCGTCAAGTTGAAAATATATCAGTATTTTTGGTTAACGATTGGTAATTTATAGAAAATGAAAGAAAAATCCTTAGGTTATTATGTACAAACACTGTATTATGTTTTGTAACAGAACTAAAACTTCCCAATTATAATTATAATTTTAATTGTAATTATAATTTTCCCAATTTATCTTTTTCTATTACTGAGAGCATGAAATTGAAATTCTAATATTCAGAAAATGTTATAGATCAAATCAGACTTAATTGTGTTATGAAAGGAAACATCTATTACTGTTTTAACTCATTAGCTGAAAGTATACTTTTTTACCGGAGGAAAGTTGCGTAATATATCGGAATTATTCCATACTTTTTTACTTAATTGGGTTTGGAGACTTGTTTGGTTTTTTCAAATCTTCACTTATTTTTGTTACATTAAATGTTATTTTTTATCCTTCCAAAGGTTTTAAAATTGTAATTTAAATTTAAAATACGAATAAATACTTAGAGTACCGGCCAAATCATTAGGCCGGTGAGTGAGTGCGCTGCTGGCGTTCATAATATGTTTTTGCCCAATCATTTACCCATCTGAAGTTATAGACAGTTATGCTCCTTGTTTATGTTCTCCAAATCAGCTGAGTAATTTCTCCAAACATACCCAAGTAAAGTGCTTTATCTGTTGGAAATCTGTTCAACTATATTTAACTGTGTAGAAGAGCGGAGGTGTCTTTAACATCAAGTCATTTATAGAGCTGGAGTTCCCATTTTTCGCCACCCGCTTAATGATTTGGCCGGAACTTTAAAATAAGAAATTGTCAATTTTCAAGCGTTGCATATATGTTAAAACTACATTTTGTAGCAGAAATAATTCCAAATTAGCAAGGACCACTTTAAAATAAATATGAGCAAGAAATATGTTAAGTTTGATCTTATATGACGATTAAGATGGCGAGCATAAATGAAAAATTACCTAAAATATTCCTGAAAACGTTTATCAATTCTATCATACTAAAGAGGCTCTTGGTGAATCTTAATGTTAAATAAAATAATCAATTAATCTTACTTTGATTACAAATATTAATATACAAAAAGAAAAACTACAAAAAATTTAAAAGAATAACATTAAAAAATTAAATTTACTTCATTATAATGAAAAGTAGTTCAGTAAATAAAGGGAAATAGGTAGTAATACAAACGAAACGGGGGCCATGATACAAAGGTAACCAACCGTTCCATCTGACAGTATACTCGTATATAAACTACATTTTTTACTACTTTCTATCTACAGACAGTAAAAAAAAAACAATTGTTGAACATAGAAAATGTTTTACTACTTCATTAATAAATTAAAATAATTCCAATCCCAATTAAATTTAATGTCTTAACAGCATTTCTCAATATTATCAGAAATTTTACCAGACTTTTAGAACATCTCTGTCTGAGAAAGTGAGACAAAGAGTTGGACTTTGTTTAGAAGACGATTAATTTTCATCGACGTCAATGAAGACACCTCAACGGCCTTTGAGTAGAAAAAAAATTGTTTCTTGTTTCCTCCTACGACACCATAGCAGTCTAAAATAAATCTATTTACTCGGAAAATACCATTTTAATTTTGTTGTAAACAAACGCTTATTTTTATACTATTAATCGTACAATTAGATAAGATTAGATTGTCATGTCACACGCCAACCACTAGAGTATACTAAGGCAAATATGAGTAAGGATGAATGTAATTTGATGTGTCTTTACTTTGATAGGCTCAATAATAATGATTAATAGAAATCATTTCACCACATTATACGTTCGTAATTTTGGATTTGTGTTTGAAGATTTAACTAGATAATCATATCACGCCTTGTATAAAGGATACCGTGAGTCTCCTGATTTGTCCGAAACAGATTGTAGACTATAGATTATAGATTGATATACACGGATGAAACAAAACTCGGAATTTGAAAAAAAAGTTATTACATGTCACATTGCGCAAGGTTTTGAAGCTCTTTACGAGACAAACTAATTAATGAAATCAGATCTCACTTGTCTTTATTTTTTGCGTGAATGTTTAAACGTTATCATGGAAAAATTAAAGAAAACTAATTTTAAACTGAAAAAGTGGACTGTATTGAAAAACAAAAATTACAACAACAATAAGTAAATATTTATATTTTACAAATGTTTTGATTTTTTCATATGTTGAATAAAATAAGTGGAGACGAATTGAAATTATCTGCATTAAGACCAAACATGGTTTTAAAAAGCGGCCGTTCTTGTGAAAATAAGTAAATTTACTTAATACCCTCTATCTTGAGAACCACCAACATTATTTTTAAGCTAAAATATCCTTCATAACTCTATACACAGCTTTACCACATTCAAAAATATTCTTGTAGCATACCACATTCAAAAATATTCTTTCCTGGCATGGAGTGAAAGTAGATGCTAATTTTCTTTTAATTTTAGAAGCTATTTTCATGACATAATGAGTACATGCTGATTCACGGGTACTTTTCAAAATGAACCTTAAAGAAATTCAGAATTTTCAAACTGCTGTAACTTTAGTTAGAGACTCGATATTGACCTCGGATTTTGCTGTATTAGGTTTTTTTCATAAACCATTTAACAGCTCATTTGAAAGGGGTTTGTATTTGAATATCTGTGGTTACCTCCCCAAAATTTCTTTTCAGGGTCAGGGGCAGATATTATATGCACAGGAAAAAGAACTATTTACTTTCCAGAATTCTTATTAAGTATAAGTATATAGGTTAAATATATTTAACCTATTTAAATGAACTCTCCTGCCATCGATGTGCTATTTCGAGTTAACAACATTTATGAAATAATTTGATTTTAAGATTTCATCATTTTTCCTGGCCAAGACTGGATTTTAAAACATATCTGTGTAGCCAGCCATAATCATAAGCAGTCAATTACAGTTGAAAGTTCTGATTCTATGTATGTTATGATGTCACATGACTTGTGAAAACTTCGTAGACTCAGGTGTAAATAATGTCACAACTCTGTAAGGATGCGTGTATAATATAGTTAGATAAATAGTATGTTTACATTTTATTATAATATTACTTAGATTTACACTCATAAATATACTCATGCAAGTTTATCCTTACATTTTAATTTGATACACTCCAGAACACCATTAAACCAAAGATATTATAATCTTCGGACGCCATTGCTTGAAATCTCACGGTGATTACGCAAACGTTCCCTTAATCAGTCGATTACAATGGATGTATGCGACTATTGTCTCGGAGTATTGTGTGTCCTTTGGGACTGGCATGGGATATTTGGGAGGAACAAACAGACATACAATACTTTGCGGCGAGTAAATAATAAATACTTTTTTTACTTCGGCCAAGCTAAAATGGTTCAATATTCTTATGAATTATTTAGATGAAGGTTGAATTATAAAAATTAACCGTTGACCAACTGACAAAATAATAAACCTGTCTTTGCTATGAATTATACACAACTTTCATTTATGTAATGGATATTTAGGCTGATTGAATTCATTGATTACAATTTAAAGTGGATCTTTTGTTGCTAGAGCCAGAGCTCCAAAGCAATTAATAAATATTGATCTTTCAATTGCCTTGTTCAAGCACTGAAAATGATTCAGTCACTACCGTGTAACCCCAATAGGTTGGTAATGAGATGTATTATTTTCATCACTTTACTTGATTACTTATTGTTAAAACCTAGCATTACTGATTGATTACATTGCTTTAAGATTAAAAATATATACATTATATCAATACATTTTATGTTGCATTATTTTAGTAATTTTTAAACTTTAATCATAATTTAAAATGTTCAAAAAATATACGAAAGTTTATTACAACCTACAAAATTGCTGCGTTTTTCAAAGTACTTACTTCTAGAAGTGTATAATATATGTAGGTAATATTTCTGGTCAAACCAATGAACGTACTATTTGATATTAAAATATTTAAGATTGAATAGGTAATGATTTTATACTCTTTAGGAATTTAAATAAATTGGACGAATTGTGAATAATTAACTCTCTATCGTACAAGTCAAGTCTACTGCGACTGGGAACGAACAAGCCAAGTCTGACAAACCAGCGTTTTAATCCTTCAGTTGTCCGATTTATCATATGGTCTAAACAATCTTTGAATAATAAATTTCATAATAAATTAACCTACGCTGACTTTAATATCGGCTAAGCCTTCGCACAGGCAACCTGCCCATGAAGGCTTATTTCCCTGATTATATACCATGTTTCATGGACAATGTTTAGTAATTTTAAATGAGCCTAATTGGCCTTAACTATTTAGTTTATATTTTTCTTGGTAATTACCAGCAATTATAATGTAAATTCATGGAAGATTTGCTTTTTTGTTGATCTTATTGGAAATAAACTATTTTTCATTTCAATACCTTGAATATCTTCTTTTTTCTCTATGACTAGCTCTGCGAAATAGACTGCATTAAATACTCACCTAATGAAATCAATTGGCGAACAGTTTTTAGTACGTTCTTTTTATATAATAATATCTGAAACATGTCTGGGTTACCATAACCAAGGCTTACCGTGAAACTTTAAAATAAAATGTTGCTTTTTCTAAGTTGAGGTTTGAAGGAAACAAAAAAAAACATAGGTCAATCAACAATTGAGGTTTATTATTGTAAATATTATTTCATGAATACATTACCATCAGCCTTAATAATAGGCCTGTTTATATAATAATAAGAAGTAAGATCGGATAAATTTATAGGCTAATTAAAGAATTTCCTTTGTGCCCAAATTATAATAAAAAAAACTATTAAAATAGACTTAAAACCAGCCCACTTAATCATTAATAAATTATCAACGGGGGCATGGGACAAATATTTACATAAACATCTGACAAACAAAATAAATTCACAATAAAATAACAATAAATATTCAACAACAATAGGACATTTATTTAACTTGATTTTGCAAAGGCAGTATTAAACTAAAATAAAACATTTAATAATTGTGGCAATCTATATGACCTATAAGACAGAATTTAGCTCTGGTGCGGAACGAAATAGAATTTTGAACAAATTGCCGAAATATGTCTATAGACCAAAGATCTTTATTTAACCCTAACCTTAACCTACCATATCACAGATAAATACAAATATCAGTTACATACTCTACACAAAATAAAATCACAATTAATACTCCAACGCATACTATGTATGCATGGAAATAGCATTAAAATAATTACTTCCATAGTAGGCCGTAGTTTCTGACATAATTTTATGGCTCGTAGCGGTAGAAAATTATTTAATGTTCGACAAAAAAACTATTGATTTTATACTGTACTTTAGCTCAGTATATTGACAAAATTTAAAGGACAGTGGTAAAAATGGAAATTTAAAATAATTTAGAAAAAAGGCTCAGTCTTGCTAATTAATCTTCCCGGCTGGTATTTCTTGCTGCATAATAATGTAAAAAGTGGATAGCACCTGAGTAACCCGAAGCAGGAGGAGGCCTCAACGGAGCAGCCATGGGACACAGCAGTCAGAAGCATCAACCATAGCTGGTGGTGAGGTTAGGTCGGTTCGGTCCGGGTAGCTACGAGCCTTCGGTGAAAGTCCCGTAAGTGTCAGCCACTGAAGTTGGACGAGGCTTCACATCTTAAATCGGTCAGTCAGGAAGACAGGAACCCTTTGAACAATGCACAGAACTTCTAAAAATATGTCCCAACAAATTTATGATATAACCAAGCTTGTTTTTGAAGACACCTAACCTCTCGGATTATTTCATTTTCTATTAAAGGCTGGGGAATTCAGTTACTGCTCACTTCTCAAAATAACATTTTACTAGCCTACTGAACAACTAGCCAACAAACTACTAAACAGTGAATAAATACTCAGTGAATAACTCTTAAAACTTAACCTAAAATACTTAGAGCACATGTGTTCCTGGCGGCGACAGAACATGAAAAATTCATGTCCCGACACAAAACTAGCAAGCATGATTTTACACTTACGTACATCAAAATAAATAATTAGAAAGATACAAAATTAACACTTAACACACTCGAGAAATTTCAAATTTACTTTTAATCTACATTCAAACGAAAGACGCGAGAAATATAGATTTATCGATATAAATCTGGTCTGTTGCCGGCGGACTCCAGGCAACCGCTTGTGCAACGAGCTACAGCAAAATAAAATTATCGTATTTTTCCCTACATCGAAAAAATTACCTGGCATTTGGTGTCTTAATAATTAAAACTCCATGACGCTGGTGTTGTCTTCTCTCTTCATAATTCACAAACTCGAAACATCATTTCTGCTTGGACGACAAAACGAAAAGGCACAGTGAAAGGAGACAGAGGCTTCGGCGGCAGCCGTTTAAATACCCGCCGGAAAGTTCTGGACGGTTCCACAAACGTGACAGTAGTACAGTGCAACTATACAGGCGGCCAACTGTCGTCTGAGCCGTGAGCAAAAATACTCACACGGCTCATATCACTGTTTCAAATAACATAAACTTCAGAAATTAAAGTATAGGAATATAATAGATAATAATAGACAAGCCAAACAAGGTCAATGTTAAGTCATTCAGAGTTATAAGGATGAATAAAGCTTCTAGGTTAATGGAGTAATCGAGGAGAATGACCCACAACGGCCAGATGCATCAACCTCAAGACCGAGCTGATTGGATTTGGATTTTTCGCTTTGTTGAATTGGTAATATATGTTTATTAGATCTGTCATAAAAACCTAAGACTGTATAAAACTAAAACTCACCTAACATGTGATTGAAACATGCAATGTATATACAGTGTGACAGAAGATTTAAACCAAAAAAAGGAATGAATTATCACGATTTTCTATATTTTAGAACATGATGGATGCTATCGCTTTTGAATTCCTTGGTAGACCTTAGATTAGCCCAAATATAACAAGCTTAAGAAAATTAAATAAACTTTTTATACCCACAGTTATCTAACTCACAAATGAAATTCAAAGGAAAATAATTTCCTTTCTACAATTTTTACGAAAAATACATGGACTTTTTGTAAGAAAATGTTAATTGTAGTATCAAAAAGCTGTATAGGTAACTTATGTATTTTAAAGTTTAGAAAAAAAACTTTTGTTTAGTTAATTTATTAATCAGAACTTTTATCTCTTCAGAGCATTAAAAACTATAGTTTTTTAGCGACTATCGACTATATTTTCCGTTTTTTATACTTTCTTGGTTATTTTTTCCGTGGTCAAGCTAACTTAATCATCCGTGGTGACTTTATAAAAAAACAGCTAAATTTAAAAATATTCTTGTAACTTTTTAAATAATATTTTAAATAAAAAACATAATTTGCTGGTAAAGTCAGTTATACAGGTTTCCTAATTATGAAAAGGCAATATATAATTTATAAACGGATACATGCATTTTCCTATATGGCCGTAAAAGAGGTGATAACTACCAATATGGAGCACCGGTGTCTAAACGACAATCGTTCGCCTCGTGAAGCTACACTGAGAAAAATATCCTAGCGGAAAAGCAGAGTTTTTGCCCCAAGTCTAGAATCTGTACTCGCAATACGTAAATAAGGACATGGCTCACGTACAGGAGTGTTGTGTCTGGACCCAGCTCAATGACTCGGCAGAGTTTTGGGCATTAGTACAGACGCAGGACTCGCAGTCCTTCTTTAAGAACTATTTTTCTGCAATTACGCTCGAACTGCCGTATTTGCAAATAATCATGGAATTTACCGTGATTTTAAGGAAAAAACATTAGAGTGACGTCATGGATGGTTTGTATACGTCACAAAACACGTCATAAGTTTATCCATGATTACTTTCTGCATGCAGCCCACTGCATTTACGGTAGGTGTATGGATGAGAACTTCAAATTATTTCCATGTGATTTGGTAAAAGCAGTTAGTCTTTACCTTGTTTTAGTTCGCACTCTCATCAAATATTTTATTTGAATCGAATAAATTTTTTTACCAAATCTGGATCGATTTTAGGTCCGTTGTGTTGTTAGTTTTATATTTGGGATTGAAAATTTACTAATGTGATGCAAGTTTGAATAATAACATTTGGTTTCAATAATACATATTTTATTAATGTTTTTTTTGTAGATTTACTTACTGTAGTACCATTGATAGTAAATACATATAAAGTAAATGGTAGTGAAACGACAAAAAGAATATCAAATTTCCAATTTTTCAGAGAAAAAGCTTAGATTATTGAAGAAAATCAAATCGTTTTATTTGTCAGCAGTTACTTTTGTTAAATATTGTTTTATTTTTAAATAGTTGCAAGGACACATTGATCAGTTTTAGACCTAAGATTAATTTTACCTGCCCATAGTTTACACGAAGAAATTACCAAAAAAAGTAATTGCACTGTTTAAGATTTTAATAACTCAGGTATTTTTTAGCAAAGTCTTAAATAAGATGAATTGTAAGAAATAGAATGCAGGTCGAGTATAACCTTGCATTGATTTGCTGCCACTTTTAAATGTATCAAATAAATATGTCAGGGTAATAAATTGTAACTATTAATGGTGTAAATACCTTGTACTGTCAAAGTGATCCTTTGTAGTCTCATATTATGGGCTACGACAGTTTCAATCTCAGAGAGATCTTCCTCAGGCGATGGAAATCAAATTTCATTCCAGTGGAAGTCGTCAAGAAGCATTAAAAACCATCATGGCACATACCCACGTAACACAAACGGACAGATGCACACAACGAACAAACATTACTTTTTATAAAAATTCCGATACCAGGAAACACGTACGATACCGTGTACTCTAGACTCTATCACGCAATAAATTGCCACTGTAGAGAAGTACCATTAGGCGTAAAACTACACTTATCAATTCTTCAGATGCTATTCAACAACTACACTCGTCAACAGGCAGCCGTAACGCAGTGGATATAGCAGTCTTCACCTGAACATACGAGTCAAGAAACATCGGGCGTGGTTAGAACTTGGATGGGTGACCGCTAGAAGAACCCAGACATCTTTTACTGATTTTAAATAAAAAATACCGGTAAATGCAAAGACTAGGCAAGTCAGTGCATAGAAATCGGTTGTATTTTACGAGAATAGGAATGTACATTCTGTGATAAACTGTGGTAAAGGCAAAATGAATCGCAGGATATTCTGAGAAAAGTCTCTGCAATTACGAGAGCCAACTCTGATCGGCAGGACTTACAACCGACAGTAATGACGTCATAGCCAGTGACGTCATAACTATGTAGACAAACTAAGTCCTGATTTTCCGTGTGGCGGCCTCACTGCCGGAGCATTGAGCCGGGTCCAGATTGCAGTGGGTAACCCGCACACCCTTATTTACGTGTATTTTCCACGTATTTCAGGACAACATTTTTCTCAGTGTACGGTTATTGCGAAATGCTGCAACTACAAAAACGCAGGATTAATAACGATATTAAGAACATTATTGTTATTTTATTCATGATGAGTAAATTAATTCGTCAACGTGTAGAGAAAATGTAATAATTAAAAAATTATGTGGATTATGTATGCTTGTTGCGGGTGGACGTTAAACCACAGAGAGAGAATGCTGAACGGCAGGAAAAGCTATTTCAAAATTATTAAAATGGAAATGCTACAGGCAATACTTAAATGGCCATTAGCCGTTAAAGATAAATGACCAAGGCTAGTATTACAGTGTATTTAATGTTGAATGCATTAATTAATTGTGTAAAACAAAACCACTATTTATTTGTTTAGTATATCTCCTAACTTAATAAATGTCATCCTAAAAAATATTTTTTTATTACTCTTTCGTAGACTAGACCTTGTAATCGGATCAGGAATATCCATATATACCTGATACACACACATATAAATACATTGATACACATACATACAATGCATATGCTGATACATACGCGCACGTACGTACGTGCGCGTGTTCGTATGTATGCGTATGTACATATGCACATTTGGTGCATATGTAGGTACATATGTTGATCACTTTATATCAGCATTTAAGGTGCATTAAAAGATCTCATTAATAGATTAATTCATTTAAACTTATCTATCAAATGGTATATAAAATTAGTAGATTGATTGATTTTACTATCAAAAGTTCAAAATTAATATACGAAACATTTCGAAGTTAAAAACACCTCTGCCTTTTCTATAGCAAATAAAATGAAAAAATGTGATTTTTTGTCACTGAATGTGCTCGAACGAACAAGTGATATAATAATAATAACGCTTAATTTAGTAAAGTGACTATCATGAATTTATTTAGAAAATTTTACACCCCCAATCAAATAAAAAAATGAATGCGTGTTGAGTTGCCAAAAGGGTCACATTGTAACAGATAGTAACAAGCAATTTTTTCGCTTTGACAGAATTTTCCTAGTATATTTTAACCTCATAACATATGTAGTGGTGTTTTGAATAATGCACTTATATGAAGAACGGACAAGCGAAAAAAATTAATAGTTAGTATAACATGTGTGATGAACACTTTTGAAAATGAGGGTATTTAAGACAAATGCTAAATTAAAAATATATTTATCGTGTGTAACGTTTCTTGGGGTCGTAAAAAATTTCAGTTAAAAAAACTTTCTTAAAACCAGAATTTGGTGGAGAAACATTTTTCAACGTATTATTTGTAAATTATGAATTTTTATTTCCGTAGAAAAAAATTATTTTTCACCTAATTTCAACTTGACACACTTACTTTTACTTAATTTCAACTTGAACCCCCCAAAGGTTCATTATGAGTTTATGTATCCTTGTAATTATTACATTATATTTTTATTCCACCCCTGATTTTTTTCTATATTTTTAAGGTTAAAAGATATTATAATGTAATATGCTTTAGATGCACAATAACTGTTAAAACACTTAAATCCCATAAGGAAAGTAAATTAATTTTGAAACTATTTGCTTTTTGACTGAGGATGAATTACATCACGTAGCTTGTTAAATGGGTTTCTAGAAGTTAAATTAGAAAGTTAAAACGAAAACAACTTTGAATGAGGATTAACGTTATTTTCTACGTGTCGCTGATGCCCGTAAGGCTTTTAAAAATTTGTTTCTGCCTCTACGGTACTGCAATATTACAGTAGTGTTTTATTTATTAATTGCTATTTTTGTGTGTTTAACACTGGGGAAATTTACATTTTTGATCAGTCCATGTACAGCGTAGTGATAGTTTAGTATAACACAGGCTCAACAACAAGTAGCAAACGAAATAAAAATGTTACTGTTGTAGATAAATAAATATAAATAAATTTTTGGTTTTAAGTTTTGCTTATTTGAGATAACGAACAGATAATGATATCTTAAATGAAAACTGAAATATGAAATACTTTGCTAACACACGGTAGACCAATCCCCAGGATGCAGAATGATCAGAATTCATAACCTAATTAATAATAAAATTCAGGTTTTAGGCGCTATTAACTGCTAAGAACAATTAGTACCGTTATCCCATTACAAAACTATTTTACCCTAATAAGTGTCTTGAGAAACGTATAAAAGAATACTTTTAATTTATATTTTAGACATCATCAAAAAACAATAACCAAAGGCTGTGTATTAAATAGTGTCATTGTTGCTTTTCAACGAAAGAGTTAACCCTAAAGGAATGGTGCCCTCCTATGCATTCTTCTATTCAAATGAAATGACAATAGGCAGCTGAAACAATAGTCATTGTCTCAGATTACAAAGCCAGTTAATGAAGCCATAATAGTTCGTGCAAAGTTTAAGCTGAATTATAATTATTTTCTAATTTTTATGTTTTTAAATTCAATTGAATAAAATTATCAAATTCATTGGGATTTTTAAATTAAGTGAACCTTAGGAATTCTTTCAGGGCAGTTGATAATACTTTTATGGTTACCTACCCAGACTCCATCCAGGAATTGGACAAGACATGTTACAGCATTTTATATTTAGACTGGTTTATATTTTGAAACTTTTTCCTCAAAGTAGCTAGACCTTTTCCACCTTTGCTATCCGTACATACTTTTCTTTTCAGTAATTGTGCCAAACTCCAAAATGATGGAATCAGTGCACATGGATATTTATTACCATAATCAGACCAAAGCACGATTTCCAAGACTGTTATTTGTTGGCCTGGCTGAAGTTATCAATTATTTTACCTCTTTATGTATGTTATTTCCATCAATGTGCCTACCCATTCGCTGAATTATCTATTTGAGTAACCAACAAAGATTTGTATTTAATTTGCCTGTTTGTCTTCAGGTAACTTAATTTCTCAGAATAGTTAAGCCCAATCAAACCCTAAAATTCTACAATTTCAAAATTATGTTAGAGTAAATTACACAGAAAATTACCCTAGCATAAATGAATTTAAAATATTTTGAGCAAGGTTGAGAACCTTGAATACAATACAATTGAACGAGCCAACAATTTACAAGTATGAGAAATCGTTTTATTTTAAAACTATACTATAGGTTAATTTATAAATTCTAAGCAAAATCTGTCATTCGAATAGTGGAATAAATCATTTGACTCCAAGATATTACATTTAAACGTATCAATCCTGTGTAAAGTGAAGTGATGTTACTTTAATTTGATAAAGCCCTTTGATCTTTTAAGGGGTTTTATGACTTCGACATGAATAAGGCGTTGAGAGAAAATCGTCATTTGTGAGCCATGAAAAAAGTTAATAAATAGGTTTTTGTGGGCGTTCGCCAATCAGTACTCAACTTCAAAGTTTGAGACAATAGCTTGTTTTAAAACAAAACTATTTATGTCAGATAAGCAACTTTAAACGAAAATAAAAAAGTTAACAGAATTGAAATCATCATTTATTGAAGTAACCATTTATATATAAAGTAAATTAAAAAAATATGTTATAAATGATTTTAACTTTTTTAAATATGTAAATATTTTAATTACCACGTGCATGAAGAAAACTAGTACCTTTCGCATTAATATTTAATTGTGTATTGAGACAGAAACTTACAAAATTGTCTTGGTTAGGGTGGGGCTCAAGCTTACCGAGAGCAACAATTTTCAAGAGGGGGAAAAAGGCATTTTTTCCCGAAAAACACTCAATATGCAAGTAATAAATACACTAAAAAACAACATTTATTGTATTGACATGAAAAAAAACAATTGTAGGCCTAAGCACAAATTGATTAACGTGACCACAAAACCATATTAATTGTCACAAGCTAGGCGTTCTCTTCCGTTTCCGCTCTAGCCGGTACCTCTGTTATTTAGCTGTCATCGCCTGCCTGCATCGTCGGGCTGCAACATATTCGCACGTCTGCGTGGAAATTCGTAGGTGCGTAATTTTCGAATTGATTACAATATTAGTCTTACAGATTAAAGTATTAATTATTTAACTCACTCATTACAAGGGGTAATAAGTGTCTATACATAGCAGGTGGGGAAAAGTATGAAAATAAATAAGAATTAAATCGAACTTCAATAAAAATGACTTATCTCTGTATGGTTCATAATGATATCATTCTTCCAGAGCTTTGTCTCATCTTTGGCCCCCCATACATAGAGTAATAATGAACTTCGTAAAGAGATGGCACTCCCATGTTAACTCGGTGGTAAGGGAACAGCAGCGCTATCTGAATAAAGTGCTACGAACTAAAAAGATCGATGCGATATATCAATGGTCGTCGATGCGACATATCGATCGTCGTCGATGCGACATATCGATCGTCGTCGTCTGCTTTGTTTATATTTTCGTTTTCTTGTTTTGGTTGCTGGACTTTCTATTTTAATGACTTTACCGATTTGTTTAGATTAAGTGCGTTTGCCGCTAGTGCAAGTTGTTTCGCGAAATACTGTACTGAGTGATTCTTATTGTGCTTAAAGCGATTGATAGAAAATAAATATGTAGATGTTTACATAAAAGCACTTAATAAAAATTAACTTAGTTAATTTTTATTAAGTGCTTTATGTAAACATCTACGTATTTATTTTCCATCAATAGCTTTAAGCACAACATGAATCACGCAGTACAGTATTTTGCGAAACAACTTACAGTAGAACAACTTTCTGCAAACGTACTTTAGGTATTTTCCCACACTCAAATTAATTCCAACTCGTTATGGTTGTGTACACATCGCGTCGTAACAGAAAATCAGGGGAAACGGAACGGGAAGTTAGCAGATCGTTATCGTCGTTCTGATTGGCTGAATCAGTGAAGAAGAAGAAAGTCATGTTTTTACAACGCCATCGAATAAAGTGCATCGAACTAACCCGCTCCAATAAGCTTACCACTTGGCTCCATTTAAGTGTCAGACCGGTGCCCCATACACGGTCGGTTTGGTCCGAACGATCCGCACGAGCGCGCCGACCGGTCGGACCAAACTGATCGCGTATGGGCGTCATCCGATCCGTCCGAGGACCAAACTGGCCGGATCTGGACTGACGACTGTGAATATATGTGAATACCATCAGTCGTCGTTCGACCAACTTCGGCCATGAGGCCGCCTTGAAACCAAACTGAGCGTGAATGGGATGCATCAGGCCGGTCGAAAACGGTGCGTGCACTCACCATTGTAATGATTTTAGTTCTGTAGTTCATTTTGAATTATTTTTAAAAATATTTTATGAATTTTCTCATATTTTTGTCTTGTTAAGCTAAGTAAGGTGTTACTAAACTCAGGAGTTTTAAATAGGTCTATCCGAGGATGGTTTTTTCAATCCTGCGGGAAAACCGTAACACTTCTAATAAACGCTCCTCCATTTCGGATGACATTACGACGCACCACAACAGAACAATTGATTTAACAATTGGCACGCGTGGGGCAGGATAGCGCGAAGCTAAATGTTGCAAATTGAGCGCGTGGGGTAGGAAGACCAATCGTGTGTGTGTGTGTGTGTGTGTGTAACATGCTTCACGACGAAACAGACGGACCAAACTGATGGCTTGGTCCGTCTGTTTCGTCTTGAGACCAAAATCTACGTGTATGGTCTAGGTGTATGGCCTAGAGCAGAGTATTTGATGTGAAAAATAGTAAAATAGTAACACCACCAAAAAAGCCTGTTTATGTTGTCAGACATTGTTTCCATGACAAGATCTGACTTAGACTCCATAGAGGCATAACATAACTAGAGTTAAAATTATTGTTTTTCCACACCTTATACAAATTCTATATTTTTTCTTCAATGAACTCATTAATACAATACATTTATAAACGTAGAATGTAGTTCATGCCCATATTTTATATTGTCTATTATGTAGAATATTTTATTTTTACTCTTCATACTTCTTCAAAGTGTAGTTAGCAGTCAGCGATTCGTTCATTTACGGACCGTGTGTCACTATTATTTTACTTAACTCTATTTTTACGTATGAAGTGAAATCTCACATTTATATGCTTGATTCGCTTATTTTCGCTCATGTTCAAATTTCCTTTAACTAGATTCAGTGTCAACTCATCAACTAAAGGTTTTAAATTTTATGGACGACACTTTTTTTCAAAATAGTCTGCTTTAACATTATATATTGCCTCTTGTAGCTAGATAATAGCAATATCGTAATCAGATCTCTCAAATAATTAAATGATACGTACTTATTCTGGTTTCATATCTTTAGGATATTTGGGATCACAATATTCTTATTGTTTAATAATTTGTATTTTTTATGACACATAATACCACAGTAGTTTAAACAAAATTGCTCTCTTAACATTATCCACATATATTGGTAAGAATCACTAGGAAGGATATGTCAGACGTTGTTTTTGATTTTACAAATTATCGATTGTTTCTCAGTAAGGAGAATTTGACCTTGCATTTGACCTCCTTCCAGCAATTATTTTACAGGATGTATTTACTGGTTTTGCATTTTTTATGTTTAACTTGTTAAGAAAACTCTTATTGTGTGTAGCTTGAGACGGTCTCACCAATATTTGTTAATTTGCTACTGTCATTCTCTGGGAAATTCAAGGGCTTCTATCTTCTGTGATTTTAAATTAATTTTTAAGTTCATGCAAAAACCTCCAGCTTTTCTTTGCTGTCATTTTTGAAAGTTTGATCATTAATGAGTAACGCATGATAGGTGCAACATCTTCATTTTTGAATACACAATTGTAAGACACTCTTGGTGGCATCTCAAAAGATCGGGGCCGAGGATCGACCCTTGCGCCACACTGGCTGTGATCGCTTTGGAACGGACCCCTGCTTCTTTGCTGCATATCAGCTTTATATCCTTCAGGTAGTCCTGTGCCATAACCAAGAGATGGTCGGGTAACCTAAAGTCAAGCAGGACAGTCTCGAGAACTTCCAGCCAACGGGTGTAGCATAGTATTTTTCATTACAAGGGACTAAAGTGACGCTTTTTGTACGAGGTCAAGTATTTCGACCAAGGCTCACGAGCCGATGTTTACTTACAAAACAAACATCTTACGACTTGTTCACCGATTTCTTCCAAAGGGTCTTTCAGCTTGTTATTGCTATTTAAAAACAATCAGCTGATTGGCTTTCACTGGTGTTAATGTTAGGTTAGATTGACAATAACCAACTATTGTATCAAACCCATTGATCTATGGATTGGAAAAATATAGCGAGTTTTAGATCGACAGCAATACGAAAATGAATGGCAGTCAAGTAGTAATCAAATAAAATCGATTCGTCACCATCGTTGCCAACTTAACTCGATTTTGTTTGAAGTTTTTTTTAGAGAAAAAACGAACAGATGACGCCTGGGCTTCAACTTCATGAGGCTTGGAACACAAAAACTGCCGTTTTCAGTGCGGTATAATTAAAAAGGTTCCTAACGTCCAGGGTGACCAACAGTACGGTTGGTCTGGCCTGATGGCAGGTCACCCTGATTGACAGCACCCAGGTCTTCATTTACGGCATTAATGGCACTTACTTATAACGAGAAATTGTTAGATGGATTTTTAGATTTCAGATGGATTAGTAATTTAAACTTTATTTTTCGTTGAAAATGAAAACATATTATAGATTTTGCTATGAACGTTGGGATATGCGATGTGACAGGTGACGATTGATGACCTTTAATTGCACACCTGAATAAACTGAACTCTTCGTTCAGCGAGACGAGTTTACTTGCTTTCTGTGTTCTGCTGCTCAACTACCTGCAACCAAAATGCGCACTAAGTCAGTCTATGTCATTGTAAGTATTTTATGGGTTGTTTTATCTTGGTTTTTACTGAAAAATACTAAACCAGGAAATTTGAACTTTTCAAAGTAAAATTTTATAAACTTTTCCTAAATTATAAACTTGTCCCAAGAGACCTAATTCATAATTCGAGTTAAATAGAAATTTAGTTCTTGAAAGCAAATGTTGATCGAGTCGAAAAGTAATTGAATAATTTTAAAAAGGCAGGGAAAAGGCGTTGTTTTACCCTATTTGATAATTAACTAAAGACTGAAGGTTCACCTGGCTTAGGCCCCTTTCACGCAATGCGGTTTGATACGCCTGCAGTCGTGTGTGTGCACTGCCTTCTCAGTTTAGTTTGTGGATCATATGAATTGGCTGTGATAGGCTGTCGCTTCTTTTAAAAGCGCCCATAAGGTTACATATAAACACGAATCACAAGGTTCTTTGTGCAAGGCAGCAGTTGCGTGAAAATTGCATCATGTTAAAATGGCTTTAGGCTTTCTCAATATTAAAAGTGAGTTGTTTTTGGTTTTAAGGATTCGTGGGGGTTATATTACATTTTCTAATCCGATTACTTTGACGGATGTTGGTTTTTTAGACCAACACACAATATGATACGTTATACAACTCAATTAATAATTTCCTCAACTAGCCCCGATTTTTAGACTTAATCTTGTGAATCTGGCTGTGGGCTAACCTCGTACATAAAAAAACACACAAACATTCTATTAGAACAAACAATTAAGGAGAAAGAACGGTACGGGCTCTGAGAAAGATTTGGAAGGAAATAGAAAAATTTCCTTAGGATATACAATACATACAAGTAGAACCATAGCTAAAATAAGGACATAGACAGAAACCGAAATAAAATATCTGCGTTTCAGCACTCCTGCACTCTCAGTGAATTTCAAATTATTGAATTCATAATTTAGAAGGAGCTCCCGAACAGAGCCGTTACCCCCAAATAGTAAATTAGTTTTCTAAATTCTCGATTAAATATTAGGATTTTACTCGGAACCATAACCGTTATGGGTGCGAAACTCGATGCAAATAAATTAATTCGAAGTATCCTCACTCCTCAGATTCTTTTAATAATGTATTCACTGAAAATTTACCAACAGATATGTACAGATATATATGTTTATTTCAGATAGAAAAACTACGGTGTTATAGTGTGTGTCCCAAAAGTCCCGGACCGGTTTAATATCTTTTAAAGTAATCCAGATATCAAAACAATATTTCGCATACCTTTTAGGACTAAAAAAAATTACTTTTTGATGTATGTGTCATTTCTGCCCCTGCCCCCAAAATTGGATTTTAGGGGGGTAGCTCCAAAATTTTAAATGTAAACCCCCATCATGCGACTGCTTATTTTAAAGGGCTTGTTAAAAGAAACACAATGCCGCAAACCGGAGGTCGATATCATGCTCCAGTCCAAAATGGCGGTCATTCAAAAATTTAAAAATGCCGTGCGTCAATTAAAATTAAGTATTTTCTGTGTTCAGCAATCCACACTTAAATCGAATAACAATCACCAGAACACATTTTAACTACTTAAAAGATACAAAAATAATAATTTCTTGTTGTCATTATCAAGGTTCAACCCTCACAAATGGTTTTGGGGGCGGGGGTTTGTCCAACCAATTCCAATATCAACTCACATCGTATGAACACTCGTTTTAATATGCTGAATGAGTAAACAAATAAGCCAAAGCTTGTTTTGATAAAATTTCTAAAAATTTGTTATTTTTCTGGGGAATATTTGGTACTTCATGTATGGGGGGTTTACTTAAAAGATAACGCATAAACGACCCTCCGCAAGTATCGACCTTTGCCGCTGAGCCAAAGGTCGCATCAAGGCGGATATTTATTAGTAACTTTTTTTACTAAATTGAGTATTTTCTGTGTTCGGCAATTCACATTTAAATCGAATAATAATAGCCATAACACATTTTAACTAAAAGATACAAAAATTATAATTTCTTGTTGTCATCATCAAGGCTTAACCCTCCAAATGGTTTTGGGGGGTGGGGAGACTCTACAAAATTTATAAGTATTAGGTCACTTTTTGAAGTTTTGTTAAAACATGCTTTGGCTTATTTTTTACTCAGCAAATTAAAATGGTGGTCAAACGATGTGAGTTGATATTGGAGTTAGTTGGACAAACCTCCAGCCCCCCCAGAACCATTTTGGAGGGTTGAGCCTTGATGATGACAACAAGAAATTATTATTTTTGTATCTTTTAAGTAGTTAAAATGTGTCCTGGTGGTTCTTTTTCGATTTAAATGTTAATTGCCGATCACAGAAAATACTCAATTTAATTGACGGACGGTATTTTTAAATTTTTGAATGGCCGCCATTTTGGACTGGAGCATGATATCAACCTCCGGTTTGCGGCATTGTGTTTCTTTCAACAAGCCCTTTAAAATAAGCAGTCGCACGATGGGGGTTTACATTTAAAGTTTTGGGGCTACCCCCCCAAAATCCAATTTTGGGGGCTGGGGCAAAAATGACACATACATCAAAAAGTAGTTTTTTTAGTACTAAAAGGTATGCGACATATTGTATTGATATCTGGCTTACTTTAAAATATGTTAAACCGGTCCGGGACTTTTGGGACACACAGTATATTCAATTCTACAACAATCATATTCAATTAATTTCTCCAAAAATTTTATTTTTATATCATTACTTATATTTTTCCCGAGTAGAATTATTTCTGATTATAAATGTCTACTGTCAATCGCAATATTTTAATTCAGATAACTCTGTTAGTAAATAGGTAAGATTAGATTTTTTTATTCATTTTCAGGTGGTTCTACTTGCTCTATCCTCACACAGCGCTTACGGTTGGAGTCTATCTTTATCGAAGAAGGACGCCGCCTCGCCCGCAGGAGGATTGTGGTCGACGGTGACTTCCAATGCAGCCGCAATGAGAGACAAGGCTGTATCGGTGGTAACAGAAGGAAAAGAAGCAGTGATAAACAAGGTTGGATCGATGTTGCCAGCTGGAGTACCATCAACCAAAGATGTATTGCAGGGTGCCAGCTCAATCAAAGACAAGGTTGGATCCGTCTGGACAACGGTAATACCGTCGACCAACGACGTCTGGCTGACAGCTGTCGGACTGAAAGAAAAAGGTTTGACGATGTTGCCTAAAGGAATATCAACATTACCGGTAGTAACTGAGGGCGCCTGGGAGGCAATTATTTCGAGGGGGGAGGAAGCACACGCGGCTGCAACGGATGCGGCTTTGACAATGGTGCAGAACGCTGAAAGAAAGAGGGCCGAGGCTATTGCCGAGCTCTACTCAAAGGTGGGCAGCGCATCGAATACGATATGGAAACATTATGGTGAGTTGCAAAAAATCACGGAGTCCAACATCGAAGCTGGGAAGCAGATGGGAATAAAAAACATGGAAAACGCCAAAAAATATATACAGGAGAACCATGAAGCCCTAAAATCCATGCTAAAAGGGATATTAAAAAATCCAAATGTAATAGCAGCGATTCGTGCGCTCAACATTATGGACCCTGACTCACTTATAAGGGACCCAAGGGTTCTGGATGCATTGCTGTTGTTTACTCCTCCACTGGTAGCCGCATCGGTGAAACTCGCCAACCCCGATGCCACCAAGACATTGGAGGCTAATGGAGTAACGCCGGAACTTCTTAACCAAATGATTATCGCAAACGGTAAATCTACTCAGGGAATAGCGAAAGCTGCTAAATTCTTAGCTTTTACTGGAGCAGCCTTCAAGGCAACGGAAGCAATAAAGGAAGAAGTTGAGAAAGGAAAGGGAAAATCAGTTAAAAACCAATAATATCTTGCCTCAAAGGGTAAATATTTCTTGCTACCTGTAGCCAGGCAGTTTGAATAAAAAACTTATTTTGGGATGTTTCTCTTTGTCGATCTTACTTCATTCATGCGCAGTTCCTTTCCAATAATAATTTTGATTCTGTTCTGCCTAATATATTGTATTATAATAAATAAATTCAGTGGCCACAAAACTTTAGAGGGGCTGGCCCACTTCATCTAACATGTGCAGGTCGCTTAGATAGTCCGCATTAACTAGCATTTAATAGTAGTTTACAAAGACTTTTAATACATAAATTCCTTACTAAACACAACAAAATTACATTTCAGTAGCAACGCAACTGTCAGGACTATAAGACGTGTGGTGGTCTTCAAGCAAAAAATCTTGTACTTTTTGATACAGTTAAGTGATTTGATGTGTATATAGATCATACTAGTGTAAGTATTTTGTTCAAAAACCCAACCGTAAATTCATGTAGACCAAACAAAATTAAATAAATAACTAATAAACCGAAAAAAATTATCATAATGGTATCAATTCATGTTTTCAACCATTCTAAAGGGCCAAAAAGGTAATTTTTATCGACCCATCTCAAGCGTAGTGCAAAAGGATACAACTACTCCGAAAAGGTGGCACTCTTATTCTGACTTTGCCCTAATAACAACGTTATCCGTCGGTATAGATTAATAAAAATGCAGTAAGCTTAAATTCAAAAGGTATTCTCTCCAAAAAGCAGTAGTATTTATTATATTGCTATCAAATTCATAATTTTTCATCCTGTAACTGCCCACGAAATTGAGCTACAGTTGTGTTAAGAGGAAGAGATTATTTGCGATTGAGTAATTAATAGAGGCTGATGGAATTAGCCCAGGCTGAATTACTGAGTAAACCAAGTATGTAGTTTGAGGATACCACCTTTCTCCCAATGTAATACCCTGCAGTATATAAAAATATATTTTTGAAACGTTTCAATAAAGGTTGTTAACGTGATACGAGTTTTTTCTCAGAGAAATTTAATATCATTGTAGTTTCTCAATCCGTCTTTACTACTGTCGTTTGTAACTTAATCAACCAATGAGAAAGCAGAGAATACTTCCATATTATATTTGAAGATAGAGTGTAATGAACTGATCATACAGTTCAATATATACTCTATGCACGGTCGGAGAGATATGCAGCACTGTCATACGTTACAAAGCTTTGAGAGATGTCAAGAGAGGATGTTCCGTCAGTAACAGTTGAAGTGCTAGTTATAATACGGCTGGCTTAAACAGTTATGTATAATTCCCTCAGAAACTTTGGATCCAAAGGCCGTATTACTATTACTCAATATTAATTTCATATATGTTTCATAGTAAAACCTATATACAATTTAATGCTGAAAATTTCCCAATATAATTTTAGATGGCTTAGGAGAACATTTTACTGATCATGAAGTGCATTTTACTGTAGAATTTCCTCTTGAGTTTATGTAAATTATCTTTGATTGTATTTCTAGCCTTCCGAAAAAAAATTGAGTTTACATGAGTCCCTATGGAGTATAAATGTTATTTTCATTTGACATTAAAATTTCATGTCAATTTTTTAAGAAATCACATAGTCTATATAGCTTATTTGTTGAGTTCCTTAATAATCAATGAACAAACATACGACATAACTTTAAGTGCCCCAAATATTTACAACACTCTACAAACCCTTACAGGTTCTCAGGCATAAAAAAAGTAATAGTCAACAATTCCCTTATGAAAGAAGTAAAAATTTTTACTTTTTACGTACACCGTCAATACAATGTCATCAATACGATGTTTGTTACAGGCTGATAACGGAAATGACCAAACATCGGGCCACTAACGATATGACTTCCGGTGCTACGTGATCAGAAAATAGTGCTTTTAGCGAATTTCCTTAAAGGAATAAGCAATTACGGTAGTACTCATGGTAAAACCTAAGTCCGGGACCATGATGACTTTTCGTTTTGGGGCCCCCAGAAGCAAAAGACACTGGTCGTTCGAATTTATATAGCTGTACCTTTTATTATTATTTATACGTCTGTACCAAATTTCATTAAGATCGGACCATATTTACGGCCGCTATCGTGTTAACAGACATATATATATATATATATATATATATATATATATATATATATATATATATATATATCCTAATATATAATGAGAAAGCAGAGAAGTCTTCGTTAAGATCGGACCATATTTACGGTCGCTGTCGTGTTAACAGACATATATGGTCCGATCTTAATGAAATTTGGTACAGACGTGTAAAGACTCGGGTGAGTTCGTGAACCAGCCCGATCGCACCACCGGAAGGGGGGGATAAAAGGGGATAAACCTCCCCAAATTGGGGTTTTCGAGTTTTTTACATAGAAAATTTAAATATATAAATTTTTTGTTGGCACCATTGAATTCAGCTCAAAAAACAAACATTATTTTGAATCAATGCTCTATGTCCGTTGGTTACCGAGATATTGAAAATGGTAAACGCAGTACGTTGTCTCAATGTTAACCTTATGGAAAATGAGTAAAATTCTATATCTCGCTTATTTCTCAACATATCTTGATAAAAATTGGTAAATAGCTTCTTCTAGTTCAGATCTACTAAATATTGAATTCAAACCAACCAGTTTAAACATACCTGTAGCAGCAAACTTGCATACTCATTCCCCATGTTATTCTTATGGAGCTTACAAAAAACATCTCAAATCTCGTTATGGTGGATAGAAATATGTTGTTTTGCATTTGAAATTCGCTGAGTATGCAGGTCTGAAGCAACGGGGGTATCATACCAGTATTTCAATGCAGTTAGTTTTTTTCATTAACTAAAGAGAGCGTCTTTTACGAATTCGAATGCAATATACAAACTTTAACAGCATATGTGTGTACAATTTAGTACTAAAAATTCAGTTAATGTAATGTAACTTTCTTCCCACCTTTGGGATGGGATTTTTTGAAATTGCACAGGAAATCTCTTCTGTTTAAACTCTTATCTTCACTAAATCATTTTCCGTAGGTTTTCAGGCGACGATGAAAATCAGGTCACATAGAAGTGTTTATAGCCTTTTTATATATTTTTTTTATTTTCAGGATACATTTTTTAATTTTATTTGACAATTTGTGTAAAAATAAATGCAGAGTTGAGCATAAAGTAGTGTTTCTTGTAGTAAGGGGAAGAGTATGTTCTGGCCAGACAGAGGAAATAGCTTTACTTCCGGTCCTTATCTTGCTCACTTCCGCTGCTGCTTGTGTCAGTTAAGGTCAGATAAACCATAAATTAATATAAAATATGTTTGAATATTATTATAGGGAGTTTTTATAATCCACGGTAAAACAAAACGATGAACGTCAAACAGTTAAATCAACTGATATTTGGAATTAGCACAATTTAAAAATTACCGTTTAACTTTATCGTATTTGTTTACAGTGGATGGCAAAAATGTAGTTATTAACTTGAAGAAAAAACTGGAAAATGAATATTTTAATAAGTTAAAAAAGTGAAAGGTTAAATTTAATTAAGTATTGCTAGAAGTAAAAATAATTATTTATTGATCGTCTGTTTAGTTTTACAGTAAAATGGTGACATAAATAAATGTTTTAACTCGAATACTCAGGATTGTTGTCAAGCATGGACTATAATTATTCATCCTCTAAAATACCCTGAAAAAATTAGATCAAAAGGCACAAATATTAAATAGAAAACGTTAGGTAGAAATATTTAAAGAGATGCCTATATGTTTGTTTATTGCAGAATACATTTATAACAAGGTAATTCATGAGAGAAAATAATAGCAGAGCAAGTAGCACAGGAAAATTCACATTGGCATCAAGGAACATTGCGTAACAGATTTAGACAGAAAGATAGAAAGTGATAAAACAAAACAGAATAATGAAAGAAACAATCAGAACGGAGAAAGAATGGACAACCTTCGAAAAAGGGATAAAAAAGGGTTGATTTAGATTAAAAAAAACAACTGTACAAGCTAGTTTCAGGATGAGGACAGGGAACTATGGTTTGGTTCATGAAGGATAAAAATGCTATCAAAATTTATGTTATAATGAACAACCGAATGTCATAATTGGTAATATTATGGATAAAATATACAGTTACTGCATATCAAAGGATATAAAACAAAATATTGCTGGTTGAAAGGACAAATACGGTTGCTACCTGCCACTCCCGATTTTCTCAATTACATGATGAAGAAACAATAATATTGAATAAAATACCCCCGTTGCAGCAGACCTGCACACTCAGCGAATTTAAAATGCAAAAAAACACATTTCAATCCAACATAGCGAGATTTGACATGTTTTGGTAAGCTCCATAAGAATAACATGGGGAATGAGTATGCAGGTTTGCTGCCACAGGTATATTAAAACTGGCTTTAAATTCAATATCTAATAGATCTGAACTAGAAGACGCCATTTACCAAGTTTTATCAAGATATGTTGAGAAATAAGCAAAATTTATAATTTTACATATTTCCCATAAGGATAACATTAGGACAACGTACTGTGTTTACCACCTTCAATATCTCGGTAACCAATGGACATAGAGCAGTAATTCAAAATACGAAATTGTTTGTTTTTTTGAGCTGAATTCAATGGTGATACAAAAAATTGGATTATTTTAGTTTTTATATGTAAAAAGCTCTAAAACCCAATTTAGGGAGGTTTACCCCCCATTTACCCCCCTTACAGTGGGCCAATCGGACTGGCTTACGAACTTTTCCAAAGGGATTACCACTTTACATGTATGTACCAAACTTCATTAAAATCGGAATATTTTTACTGCCGCTATCACGCTTACAGACACATGTAATTCGAACGAATGGTGTTTTTTGCTTCTGGGGACCCCAAAACGAAAAGTTATCATGGTTTCAGGGTAGGTCTTACAATGAGACCTACGGTAATAGTAGCTTCTTCCCTATAGGGGAAATTCGCTGAAACAAGTGATTGGCAAGATGTATGAACGTTAACGTTGTTGTTATCGCATATCAATGAAAAACGCAAAACATGTGCCGGATAAAAGGGAAAATAATAATGCTACTACCAAATATGCCAACCGCGATTTTTTCAAATATACGTATATGTCTTGAGTATTACGTCTTGAGGATCTTCGATTTAGACCTTCATAAAAATGCGAACCGGATTCCTACCAGCTAGTGTTCAAAAAATTCCGTTTCATAAATAACAATAAACCTGATAGATTGGGGATCCACTATTTCGGATGTGTAAATATTAAATAAAAAAATGAAAACCAATTTAATCTTACAGGACTTTCATATTTATATGTTTTTATTACCTTTTTATCAGTTCAAAGTAGCACACCTTGATTTTAGGTTCCAATTCAATTTAAAGCTTAGGGAGTAGACACTGAACTTAAAAAGACCTACTATACCGTACATTAAACCATTTATTTATTTATTTTACGCATTTCAATATACTAGATGCTAATTATGAAAAATCTAGTTAATTCAATGAAACAGGTTTTCTGCGCTCCCTAAAGTCTGTGAGCTTAAAGTAAATCACAAGGGTCTTTTTATTGCAGAGAAAGGTTTCAGTCGGGTTTTCTTCGTTTCAATTTTTCGTTGAAAATTTATGTTATTCGTTCTTCATCGATTATTACACTAACCCTCAAGATATATATATTTTCTGTTTGACTTTTGGCAGAAGTATACCCAAGTTATAAAGTATAACGATTTTACCGACGTTTTATTGAGCAAAAATCTCAAGCAAAATGTAATATATGTATATATTATATATATATATATATATATATAATATAGGAACGGAATCTTGAAATTATTAATGGGACCTTGATTTTAAACTAACTTCCGAAAAATCAAGTTAAATAACCAAGCTGATTATCCTAGCCCTTTTAAATTGCTACTACGAAATAATGATACATAGTATTTTATGGAATGAACTTAAAAGGTCGACAAATTAATATGGTTGATGGGGGAATTTTAGTCTAGAGTACGTTAAAATGTAACTGTGATAATCTAACATCGCTTGATGAAAGCTGGAGCACGACTAGCCGAATAGTGAACCTTTCAATGAATGTAGTATTTGCCTTAGTCATTAATAATAGTCTTCATCGTCTTAGCGTAATATTTTTTAGTCTTTGTTATGAAAAGAAACATGTTCTCGACCACGTGAAGTGCTCGATAAATCTGGCACTTTAAACATTGGTCTCGAATATGCATTGACCACACTCTTGTTATGAAATATACTATTTTTATAAAGTGTAGTAAAGAATGTATGCAATGTTTAGACGCTCGACCATTAAAATTAATCGAAAATAATGGTTTTATCGTTAACCCTAATTTTGGTTTAACATCGCGCTAATCAGTCTTTCTTACTATGAGCTGTATACAATTTTAAATCAAACGAAAATATATTATTAACTGACTCGATTTATATAAATAAATGTATATATATATTTATATATCAATTTCTAAATTGATATACAAGAAAGTGTAAGAATCCCGAACGTATACCTCTCTAGGATTTCACGCTACTTAAGCAATACTGATGTTATTGAAAATACGAAGCTAAAATGAACTGAAAGAAATATGTATAGCTGTTATAAGACTTGATGGGCCTTTATGGGACCTCTCGTACACCTAAGCCGCTGACCTAAGCACATATTCCGAACAAAAATTGGGTTTGTAAGAAATAGTTTATATCTGACTTGTAAAATTTCTCTGCGACCATCTCTAAAGTACATTAGAGCTAGGATATACATACGATTTAATATTGCAAAACAACACTAACAATACATTCCTTCCGAAGAAATACTAAGCTAATAGACATGCTTAATCTTATGTTGTTATCAACTATAAACAATTTTGTTTAAGTAAAAATAAAACTGTTCTTGAAAGACATGATAATTTTTGGTGAGGGGATTTTCAATTTGGTTTTTTTTGTTGTTGTTGAGCTTCACTCACCTAAGTTGATTGGAGAGCGGGCTGCTGGTCTTGTCAATTTTTATTACACTCAGTTTACACTTTCACCCAAACGCGAAACACACACAAACACATACATTTTTGGACGGATCGCTCTTAAATACGAACTTAAACCCGAATCCAAATAAAAAATCCGGATTCCGGTTCGCTATTAAATACAGATTAAAGAGCGAGTATGCGTTTGTGTATGTTTCACGTTTGTGTGAAAATGCGAACTGAGTGTTATAAAAATTGACGAGCTCTCCAATCAACTTAGGTGAGTGAAGCCCAAAAACGACAAAAAACAAACAAATTAAAAATAAAACATTAACAAAACACCACAAATTGATTAAAATTAAATTCTCAAGCAAGTGGAGGCATTTCTCCCGAGTTTTGCTAAAGTCACATAGGCTTTTCAGTTATTGCCCGTGATGTGTTCAAATGATTTCCCATGAGAGTGTCCTTCCGGAATGTTAGAAAGGATGTGACTCATGTTATTTTTTGAACATGCCCTTTTTCGCTAACGCATTAAGCATAAAAAACTTCACTTAAAAACACCTTACTAATTTTAGAGTTAGCTGTCTAATAGAACTCTTTAGCTGGATGGAGAGATGGTTACGTTTATATTTTAGTCGCACTATGAAATTTAAACAAATTCAGCCTTTAACATAGTATCTAATCGTTATGGTATCTACACTTAAATCTGATTCGATTTATCTATCTAAAGAGAATCTCAGAAATTGCTATCTTCAATTCTATGATTTCCGCGAAACAAATGTTGTCTGAAATGCACCAGAAAAAGTAATTAAGTAAGCGTGGTATATTTTGTAGCAGACCCCAGATCTTTTAAAAAATATTTTGGTTGATTTGTACTTATATGTTTTAGTTTAAATTTTTCTTACATTAAACTAAAAATAAGTTCACTAGAAATTCTTTCTACAGGTAAAAAATATTTGTTAAAAGAAAAAACAAATCACATTATATTTTACAACGTATTAAATTAAAAGGTATAAAAATAATACAAGAAAAGTCCTCAGAAGGAGGAAAGGAAGAAGTTCTTATTTTGTTTTTCAAGAAAAATGATCCTATAATTAGTGTTACAGTTTACTAAGATCCTCCGTTATTTTAATTAACTCTCCACCCAAGGAGCTAATTAAAAGTAAATCTTAAAGTTACAAGCCCAAACGTTTACTTTTAAATGTTTAAAGTTTTGGTGTTGTTTACAATAATTAAAAAAACTCAACTATTCAGTAATTTACATTTATTCAAAATAATCTCTCTAAAATAAAAATGAAACAATAAAAACATAAAAAAACTGACCGAATAATACAGCAAATAATATTGTAATGGATGGAAAAGAAGGAAAACTCTACTTTGACAAAAACTAAGACCTTGCATTTCTTGAGTGCTATTTAACAGACAAAACATAACAATATCACTTAGTTTACATTGATTATATAGTTGATGAGGCAGTAATAGCAAATATACGTTAGCATTATTCAACTATTTATTAACCTGTCAATCCAGTAATAATTTAGGATATATACATAGTTTAGACGCTTTTTAAGTGTTATAATGTAGTCAAGTTATATTTTTGCCAAGTGATATATTAATCATGATTTCTAGGATCAAGTATTAGCCCCTTATAGTTGAAACGTCTTGAGATATAGTGTTCATGAATTTTATTTTTTATTTTTACTAAAAATTATATATAGAACTAGAGTAATTATTTTCTAACCAACAATTAAATTTTGACATTGGGTTAAAAATGACTATCATTACAAACTAAATAATGTCTTATGTTTCCCATATTTTTATAAATAACTTTACTAATTTATAATGTGTATTTCAAGCATCTCATATATTATAATAACGTTATATTGATAAAATAACAACATTTTTGGCTATAACTCTTTTACACTTACGGTAACAGCATTTAAAACAAATAGAGTTTATGTTTTTTACATATGGCTGGAATAGGAATTGTGAACTAAAACTAAATATTAATAATTATTAGAATTATCGTATTAAAACGAATTATTAGTTTAGCTTTTGACACCAATTAAATATTAATTTCAAAAGCATGAAAATAATGAAGGAATTTGTATGCTATGAAGGAAATCAACGCATGTTGAAGCAATGGAGTTGTTACGATCTCATCACTAAACAACAAAATGATTTCACTAAAACAATATCAGTGGACGTCAATCAATCAATAACACAAAGCTCTTGCCCTTGGTGTAATGTACAGTCCTTGCTTGTCGATACAGTCCTTGCTTGTCGACACCTTCGTCATTCATATTCCGTCGCGGTGTCGCAGATAACAAGCCACATCGCAGCCCGTCACTGCTGCATATGTATTCTATACTCGGGATCCCATTTTTCTTCTCACTTTACACCTGTTTTTTATTTGCTATCTATATTTCTCTTTACTTAAACTGCCAAAAATATCCTAATTCACGTTTTATATTACATTCCCAAATACATTTATTGTCCTCAAACCGACAAGGGGTAAGATGAAGCTAAGAGAAAAGTGAGAAGATGTCAGATTTGGTTATTTTTATTTCGAAACAAAAAGGTTCTATTGATAATTTGTTTCTATTAGATTTCACACGCAAAATCATTTTTTATGATTTCAAATGTAAGCGGAGAAAAACATACACATTTTTAAGATATCATCCAACTCATTTGTCATATTTAGATGCGAAAACACTTAGAAAAGTTGTATTTGTCAAAGAGAAAACCTTACACATACAGAAAAATACCTTCTTTTGTATTACGACTTTTATGTCTGATTTATGGTTTATTTTATTTGAAATGTCAAGCAAACACATATATATAAACATTTTTTATTTTTCTCTGAGGAAACGCCACTTTGGAAAGCCAATAACATAGTAGTAACTTAATTACCCAAAAAACTTTCCAGGTTTTAAAATATGTGTATAACTTGAAGTATTACTCTGTATTTGGGGTGTTAAATAGATAATATAGTATATATGGGAGGTTAACAACTCAAAGCCTTTTTATTGCTAGCAATATCGTTTCATCCCATAATAACCATTACACTTCCTCACATGCCCTTTCAGGATTTGCATTTCAATTTTTTTACATACAAAAAATATTTTCCGTTAATATATAGCAAAAATACTTTTTATCAACGCTAGACTAATGATTTATACACAAATTAAATAATTTTGTACGATTTATGCTAAACAAACAATCCTATGACAAATCAATATTTTTTTGTGGAAACGAGACAAATATTTCGTACTTGTGCAGCAAAACTCTAAGATTTTAAGATAAATTAAAACCTTAATTGTGCACTAAAGTCAAATTTGTTTAAGCTTAAAAGGCTCAAAAGGTAAAAGGAAGTGATGGGTAACCCGATGGTCAGTTGAACCGGGGTCAGTTAATTTAGGGTGTAATGTAATACAGTACAATCTAGTCCAAATACATTTTACTATACAAAACAGAATTGCGTTGTCTCGTGGTTTTAATTGACTGAAAAATAGCTGATAGATATTGAAAAAATTATTAGTTGAACCAATTATTTTTATGTAAGTCTATCAAAGGCAAGTGTAAAAGACACCATAAAGTTTGTAATAAGTATATACAGTATATATAAATATAAACATTGCTTGTATTACAGCAGTAAAATTAATACATTTAACAAATAATTCTTATATTTTACATATAGCTCTTTGTTTTGAAACTTTTGGTAAGTGTAGAAGTTAGCAAAAATGTAGCATGCAGTTAAGCCTATACTTTAAACACACCCCATACACACACTATCGACACGCTGCCATTGTTTGCGG
This sequence comes from Flexamia atlantica, assembly GCA_035578135.1. Lineage (NCBI taxonomy): Eukaryota > Metazoa > Arthropoda > Insecta > Hemiptera > Cicadellidae > Flexamia > Flexamia atlantica. The sequence goes on along the minus strand of JAQJVK010000008.1, from coordinate 25,530,061 downwards.
TCAGATAACGGAAATGACCAAACTTCCGCCCACAAACTTCTCTACAACCGGTCGGTAGTTGTTTTATAACGGGATGTCGGGTTGATATTTTAATAGTTATTATGCGGTTATATATTTTCCACATTTGAACCGAAGCGGATTTTTTCGTTCGAAAATAAACAAACTGGTAAATAAATTATTACTCCGTTTATCATGAGGAATAGTTTGAGTTATGTTTCACTACTTGCAATTAGTAGTTACAGGATAGTGAGGAAGTATATTTAAATAAGGGAATCGTAGTGTTGCTATCAATCCATCACGTTTCTCATATCGCATTTTTTAAGTTTTTCAATTACATTTTTACTCTACGTTTAACCGGTGTAGTAAATTTTATTCAAGTTCTCCCCCATTGCAATTCTTCCCCTTCAATTTAAAATAAGGTAGTTTTATTAAGGACGCATCTCGAAGCTGACGCACAGGCATTTGTGCTCATGTCGGCTTATTCCATGGGCCTTCTTACAGTTTATAATTTTTTACCTTTATACTTAATATGGTACTTATATTCATAGCATGTAACTTTATTTATTTACTTTTAATAATACATCAAGGTGCATCAAGGATTTTTGTTTCTGCTGTTTAAATGCAAGTAGAGATAATTTATTTTTGCAGTATAATATTTGTATTTCTCTGGAGTAAATCTCTTTATTCATTCAATCATTCATTCACTCATTCATTCATTCATTCATTCATTTAATCAAATTATTGTACATTAGTAGAACATAGCCCTTTGTTACCCATCAGTTCGACGGATAACAAGCGTATTATGAAGTTATAGACGTGGAGTAACGAGATTCAATGTGTACAAAAATAAACTGTTGATACGTGCTAAATAAGTGTAAGTTTGCTGTTTTTACTATCCTTAGTGAATTAAATATGTATACCAAAGTTTTAACAAATATTTCAAAATAACACTTGGAAACGCATTATAACGAAAACTGGTACAAAAAGAAAGGAGTGATATACATGTTATATTATTGCTAAATAGCAAAAATGATTGGCAAAACTGTTTTGTCACATTAGCTGTTAAGAAGGGGTGATCTATCTTTCTATATTGGACTATTGTGGGGTCCATAAAGGCGTAATGGCCCAATACCTCTGTAATGGTCTCTGTACATGACGCCGTCGCTCAATGTTATGGTCAGTCTGTCAACACGTCGTCGCTAAACTATCAACCCTTGTTGCGTGTTGTTTTCCGCTGGCGAAGTTTACCGGCTGAGAACACAAATTTTCTATCTCTGTATTGAACTGCTTAACTCTTTACACTGCTTACTCTACGTTAGATTGTTGATTTTAAGGATTAAAAGTCCTAGCATTGCCAGCAAAGCGCGCCTTCCATCATGGTTATCACGAAAAAATTGGGCTTATAGCTTCAGTTTGAGCAACTTCAAAATCAACACATAAACACATTTCCTTTTCTCGCAAGATTATTAAATTTTGTGATTGCTAGTCGAGCCCGCAAAACAAACTAATCCAATAAAAATTAACCTTATAAACACGTTCTTTTTACAGCTGCAATCATGAACCAATTTTATCAATGCAATTATAAATAATATATCTTCAGTTTGCTACGTTAATTTAGTTGAAAACCCCAGTATAGTGAATGTAGGACTATTTTCTATAACGGTGCACATCATGTAATGTTGTTGGTTTTCAAATCCCGCAGCGTGCAGCTGCGGCAGTCTTTAATTAACAGTACACAATTGAAGTTTTTTGCTGCAGGCAACCAAAGGAATTTCAATTAAATTTTCCATTACCTGAGCATTGCATTCAGTATAATTTGAAAATAATATTACATGTTAGTTTCAAGTGTTTATAGCGTTCGATTCTTTATTTAGGCATATATGTAAAATAGATTTTGAACCAATAATTTTTGTATGAGAGTTTTAGTATAGGTAATCGGTTCAGTTCTAAGCAACTTATAATTATCAAAGTTTTTTCATTGAAATAAAGCTATTCATCTGTGACTACTGTCAATGCTTGCGTTTAATATGATAAACGAAAGAGTTATTGGTGTATTAAGTGAGTAAAGTACAACGTTGTTTTCGCGAAAATTTTCTAAGTTTAATAAGTAATAAACATTTCCATTTTGTTTCGTTCTGCCAATGGCACCTGCATCCGGGTAGATGCAACCATGCGCGGTGGTCAGCTGATTAGTGCAACGCTTACAGGCTTAATTCTCAGACGTTCTCACAGCTGATTGTTGTTAATGTTTATCTTAGTTGATTATTCTTGCCAATAAATCAGCTGTTAACACCTGCATTCGTTGGGCTGCAAGATATTTGTATATGTGCGTGAATATTAGAAGGCACTCTGATTTTTGAATTATTTATTTTATTATTATTCTTATGAGTTTACTTTTTCCGCCTGGAGAAAAATAATCTCTTTACTCCCGCTGCGAAACAAATTATTATTTCAACCACCCATTACAGGGAGCAAAAAGTGTTTAAACATATCAGTTGCGGGAAAAATATATATGTACATATATATGTAGACGGAACCATGGAAGGGCAAATTTAAAATTATCACAAAACATTGATAAACTATTAAAGATCACACATCATGTATTTAAAAAGACGAGTTCATAATTGTGTGTCGCGGCGGAAAAAATTTGATTTTTATTTTCTTTTATGTAGATGAGCATTAAAAATCCCATCGTTCTGTACAAGGACGTATTAAATATGATAAAAATTCACTAATTTACATTCATACTTGCAATATTACAGTTTTAACACAAATTTTACAATCAAGAAATACTGGCTTTATGTGAAAAGCATCACTTTACTTGTTGACCGCCCTTGTAGATACATCAGCCTGAAGTGTGTGTTACACGTTCCATATAACTTGATAGTCTTCCTTTATTTCTTTCCATTATACAGAGTCCCCTCTTCTCCATTTCACCTCTCTTTCATATCTTGTCATGCATGCTTTAAATGACATTAAAGCATTATGTCATTTAAACATATCATTATCATACATACATAGCATTATCGAGTTATTTTAACAACTCTATAAGCTCTGAACATTATTATTTTACTTTAAAAATATATTTAGAGCTATAGTCAATAAAAGTTCTTATTTAGCTTTACAGGAATATACATATTTTCTTTGTAATTTTTGTTTGATTATGTTTTATAGTTCAATTGCAAAATATGAACAGATTAATTAAAGCATTCATATCTTCTACGCACTTTCACGTTTACTTAAAACGTGCGATTTTTAAATTTTCAAACTACGAGTGACATTAATATTGAAACATATATAATAAGAATTTTTCTAAAGTCTTATTAACTTTTAAAATGAATTCGCCATACCATGACTCATGAAGCCACAAATATTAGGCGACAAAAAAATGATTTATTTCCATAGACAAAATTAGGGCCACATAACAATTTCTTACGATTAACATGCTTTAAAAATAGTACAAAATAATAGCTTTAAAATGTATTGAATTTATACATAAAACAGTCGCGCCATACAGTTATGAAAATTCTTTTTATCGTATTATATTGCTATGTTTGACGGAGAAATATGATATTTTATTGGTTAAATTTAAGAAAAGGACGTAAAATGACCATCCCCCTTTTTAATTGTGACCCATGAAGACATTTGGTACGTTAATTGGGGGTAAATAACATTGACGTGACGCTGCCTGTTTAGTTTACATGAGAGTGTCCTTCTTTGTATCTCTCATTTTTATTAAGTTTAGTTGAAGCACGTTGAAGATGACTATAGTTGTTTAACCATTTCAGGAAAGTCATTTCCTGTCTCATATCTAAAACTTCAAACCAAAACAATTAAACAAAATAAATCAAATATAAAACTTACGTTCTGTTCCTATCCTCACTTCCTGTTAGGCCTAGTTTAAACTTACTTACTGCTATACTTACAGTAAGTGCAAACTGTTACTTACTTCCTGTTTCACGAACTTGTTTAATTGCGTTTCAATATGTGTACGTTTAAGACAATTTTATTTTAAGGAGACACAATATCAAAAATTTAAGGGTAAATGGTTAAAAAAATAAATGGTAAAAGTAAAAAATTAAAATTTTCTTTTAAATTGTAGATGATTAAAAGCAAAACTTTCCCCCCAGATTTAAGTACATCAAATTAATTTGAAGAACAGACGGTGTCAGGTAGCTTTGAGCACTTAACACACTTAAACACTTTGAACACTTCAAGTTTACCAAAATCATTCGCCGACTCGCCGTTAATTACGGGTTCGTGCGTTTAATGACGTTGGTTTACACGGGGGAAACAAGCGCTGAAATCCACCAACGCCTGACAACGTTTGCGTTACGAATTTAATGTAAATTACCTCGATTCGTTAAATAAATGGGAGAGTTTTTATTTATTTAAAAGCCTTTAAAAGCTCTTAGATTTAAAATGAAATTCGTTATTCGTGATTTGTTTTAAATTTGTTAACGTTTACGAAAATTACATTACGTTTTGTTATTTGAATGTATAAAATGTTACCGTGAAGTCTTTAAATTGTTTACAGTTTTGCTGAGATTGAACATTGTAGCAGCTTTATGGTTATTTATTAAATATATATTATACTTTGAAAATAATACTATGCTAACGAGAATAATTTTTTATCTTAAGATTTGAAGTAGTGTTTTTCACCTCAGTATCAGATTTATCTATTGATGTTTTTTTTAGGTTTGCCTGACCTCATTAGCATGTGTTTGTAAGTATATTCCCTTATAGCACACAATGTCATATTGACGTCAAAAAGCGATAAAAAATATCATATTTACATATAACGAATATTTGCGCAGTTAATTGATGTTAAAATTATGTAATTATTTTCACTTGTGTCCTCTTTTTATCAAGTAAAATACAGCTCATCAAAATTATTGATTCAAAATTATTTTATGGAACATTCTTAGATTTTTTATGGTTTAACTGTTAGAATAAAATTATAAATATTAATAACATTTGTAAACTTATTTTCCATATAAAAATTATTTAGAATTGATGTAATAACTATGTAGGTTCAATGAAACTAAGTAAATTAGTTTAAAAATAAAATTGTACTGTGATTTTCATTTTTTAGACTAAACCTTATAATTTCCAGTTCAGGTAATGTGTTCTAATTGTTTTTTATTTTTTGACTGTTGATTCATGCATTTCTTTGAAGATTAATTTTTTTCAAAGAAGTTAATTGTAAAAATTTAAGTATGTATGATTTAGTTGGATTCAATTGTCCAAACGAGGTAATACTAACTTATAATTCATGAATGAGTTTCAGTGGTAGTTTTAAAAAGAAAGGGTATCAAAACTCACATATAAAGATTTTGATAGTTCTAAATTATTTTAATTTGAAAGGTAACATGCCACATGATCAGAAATTATTGACAAAATATTAAATTTAGAAAATAATTTTAAACTAACTATAAAAACGTTTACCATGATTGACATGAGGTGAAACGGTCGAGAGGTCTAACGGTACGTCCTGAGTGCACGCCGGTTCCGATTCTGATTCCGTTTCAGATTATCGGCGCCTGTTTGGTCAAATTCAAATTTTTTGTAGGTGGTCATAGTGGAGGCATGAAAGGCTTCGCTGACTCGGCGAGGAGGCAATAGAGTTGCCAATGTTGTGTATATTATTTCTCCAGTACAGCTAATGTAATAAATGCCTAATTTAATAAGTCAGTGTTATTAATTAATTTACACGGAAAATTGGTAATTTAGGAGGCCTCTGCGGAAAAGATGTTGGGGAGTGAAACAAAAACACGAAGCAATTAATTATTTTATAATGGTAGCCTAAACGGCAGCAAAGCAAGCTTAACAACAAAGATAATGTATGCTCGCAACTTTGACATAGTCAGGGTTTAATTTGTGTACCTTATCTTAAGTCTTTCTAGTTCGTGAAAATCAAAAAAAATATATTGAGATAGTGCGACGAGCAGATAAGGAAACAACAATGGACTTACAAAAAATTGGAGGCGCATAAGGAATATTTTAACGCTACAAACCATTTTAGCTGACTGATAAAATAACCTATCATTTCAAATTTTACATTTTGTTCCTGTGACTTGAATCAGACCATTATTCTTTTAAGTTTGAATAAGCTGCTTTATTTTTAAAAAATCCTTCTTTTGTCTTATGCACTAGACCTACAGTCATTGAACATCAATTTAGAAGTATTGATCTTGCACAAATAGGTTGTTTCACTAACATTCAACGCCGAGATCCAACGAAATTTCTTTCCAACATTTATCTACTATATCTCTGTTTGAATATGCTATGAGTATTTAATCCCAGATTGGTGGGTTTCTTACAATATGAGAGATTAAAGCTGGTAAATCCATTAAAATGCAGAAATTAGGTTTCAAAATTAAATGTTGCTACTTATTTAAAATGGCGGCTGGAGCAATCGGAAACTGAAATCCGCAACCAGAATGAATAATACATTCCGGTGACCAGGCACCTGCGCGCAAGCTCTGCTTCCGGCTGCCACAATGGCCACTTCCGTTAAAATACAAGTGTCATTCCTGTCGCCGAAAATCTGAATCTGAGTCGGAATCGGAACCAGCGTGCACTCAGGACGTACCGTAAGCCTTGAGGACATTCAATGTCACGGTCACGGGTCCTAATTCGACACGATGCACGTTAAATTTTTTACAGGAATTCTGTCATAAAGTCATTCATTTATTCCAAATAAAAGCGTGTTTAAATTATAATTCATACTTTTTTAGTTTAAAATACATTTATTTAAAAAATGGAAGTTTAACATTGACATAAAATTGATTTGACATTGGCATGAAATAGTGTGTTTTTTACTTACATTTTATGCAAAAAAAGAAAGCCCTTGTCTTTCCTAGTCCATGTCAAAATGACGTGATTTCGATAAATTATTACATCAATTTGACATTAACGGTTTGATTGATATTGGAATTTTGTACATCAATTGTATATGAAATTGAGAGAAGGAAATAGATCAAAGGCAGTGGTTTTTTATGGTTTTCATCTGTTTATTCACGATATAATGACAATACATTGTATATATGTATATTGTACTTCACTGTTTTTGGTAAAAAATATAACAGTATATTTATCATAATATAATATCACATTTTAACAAAATATTTTATTTTTGTATTAAATACATATACTACTCAATTAACTATGATACAACAACACATCACTAGCGTGATAAAATATACATATTACCAATTTGCGTCTAACTGTACACAATGTACAAAAATATAATCAAAGGAATAACGGGAGAATCGTTTCAATTTTCATCGTATATTTGTAAAATATTTGGATCTTTTCCGTTATACGTATACCACCATTCCAAATTTACCCTTTAAGCTTGGTATTTGACAGAGCACCATAAACTAGGTCAAATAATTGTTATTAATCCTTTTAAAGTGGAAATTCCTTGAAATAATATTTTACCAGTGGTTTCGTTATCTTATCTACCGTTATCTCTGTCTAGGCTCGAGAAGCCAGCGTCTGCCCGTCTAGCGGTCCCACTTCCAGTTTCTTAGGTTAGGTTAAGTTACGTTAGGTTAGGTTAGGTTACATACCTAACCTAACCTAACCTATCCTAACCAAACTTACCATCTACCTTGTACCCTGTACCTATTGATGCCTCCGTCTGGCCGCCGCGGCGGCTGCGTTGGAGTTGTCAAGTACCCGGTGCAACCGGGACACTATATTTATGATTTGATGATAGATGGTTGATGGTAGAATTGATGGAATCCGGTTGTTAATGATGGTTGAAATGTTACCAAAATCAAGCTTGAAAAACAAACCTGAAACAGTGGTATCCGTATAACGGAAAATATCCAAATATTTTATAGCTTCTAGCAGTTTTACCAAGACCTTGTATATATTTACAAAATGAAAAATATCACTATGCAAAATTCATTTTTAAACTTACAGCGTCAGCACTTTTATTGTTGCTAAACCATATAAATTAATAAAATTCAAAACTTTTAAAGTTATGCTCTTAAAGTTATAGTTTTTAAGACAAATTTTATCTTCATAATAAATACCAGATTTTAAAGTTCTAAATAAAATAGAATTTTAGCATTGTTTAGTAGTAGCTTTCAGTATCAAAGCTTATAATTTATCCCCATATTTCTACAAAAAATTAGCCTATGATTCACAGAAAAACTTTTTTTGTTTCAAAGTCTTTTTTTATGTATGTGCTTTTCTTATGGCAAACATTAGACACTGTTAATTGTTTTCTGAATGATATTGCATGCAGAAAAGTAATCTAAATTATCATTTTTTCTGGGTCCGCTTAAAAAAAGTGAATTATGTTGAATCAACCAAAATAAAAGTGTTCCACTATGTTGATGAGTGAAACATTCCACAAAATGTATTTAAATTTAATAGGATAGTTATGAAACCTTAAGCATCGAAACTAATATAGCATAAAAACCTGATCTATATAATTAGTTTACAATTCCACTAAATTATTTCGGCAGTTAGATCTAGTACCAATAGTCCACGTCGGACCAGTGCAGGGTTGTCGAGTTGACTGATATGCTTGAGAGAGTCGAAGACTCGGGTCGATAAGTCGAACTAGTTTGCCCCTCAGTTAGTTCGGTTGGGGAAACATCCCCAACTTCTGTTACGGTTGACACAGCATCCGTCACAAGTGGTGAATGCGAAGTCAAACTCCAGTCTGTTGACGATTGTGTAACTTCTTCGTTTGTGCGAGTTTGTTCAGATTTTGCAGTTTCTTCTCCGATTGTCGTCTCGGTTACCGTAAAGTCTTCGGTGTCAGGGGACAAGTTTGTGTCTGAAGTTAAATCATCGACTGGTGGGTTTGTTGATTCAAGATCTAGTTCAGTCAGAGTTGCCTCAGTTTCAAGCGTCTCCTGGGTCTCCAGCGTACTCCTGAGGGTAGACTCCTCCTCCGCGACTCCACGGGTGCCCTCGGACGAGTTGGCCTCTAGTCACACGTCCCGGTAGTTGGTGCACTCCGGCACGGGCTGGGACCAGGTGCCGTCGGGCTGGCACTGCGGCCGCGCGTCCAGTCGCGACACGTACCCCGCGTGGCACGTCACCTTCAGGTGGTCCCCTGGGTCGTAGGCGAACTTGAGAGGGACTATCCGCCCGTTGGCCGGCTCGCCCGGGTAGTCGCACTTTGGCTTACCTGGAAACGATAAGTTTTTAAGTGCTCTAAATTTTTACAACGTTTGATAATAGAAAGTTAAATTGGATGATCTTTTGGTATCTGCATGAGCTACTGGATGTTAGCTAATTTTTTCTATCAGTATCAGCTTTATATCAGCTTTAATATTTTGATTGATTAACTTATACCCTGATATTCTTAATTTCTTATTATGTTTTAGAAATGTGGTTCAAGGTGAAAATGGTCCACGTAATCTACGTAACTGTCAGAACATGTTTAACAATGCTTAGATTAAAATCAAACCTGGTTTAGTGTGAACAGCAACAAATTTTATAATAGAATGCTTCTGTATCATGAACAATTTCAAAGTACCTTAAAACAACAGCATTCAAAAACATTTTGGTTAAATATATTGAAGCATAAAATTATTGGATTTTCATTGTCCTAATTCTGCTCACTGCACAGGTTTCTATATTAAAATATTATTTCTAGGAAAAGGTACATTATGACTTTAATATATTTTTCTAACGGAACTAAAATTGTAATGAGAAAGCTACACATTAAATCGTTCCGTCACTGCCCATATATTGACTATTAAAATACCACATTGCACAATAACTTTGTCACAAATTGTATGTCGTCATGACTAAACCGCTATTTAGTCAAAAGTAAATCAGAAAAGAAACATTCCATTTATTTATTCAAGTGCTGTATCATACCTTAAGAAGTATGACATAGATGTGAGATACAGACAAATGAGCATTTCCACAAACATACTTATCCAAAACATTACGAAGTATGACTCACAGAAGGGCGGGGGGTGAGACCAGACGCCGGTCTCGATGCAGACGATGCTGGCCTCGCCCACCAGCTGGTGGCGCTCGTTGCAGGAGAACTGAATCACCGCCCCCACGCCGTAGATGCCGGGGGTGGCGTCCTCCACCAGGCGGCCATTCAGCGGCACCACCGGCGCCGGGCACCGGATCGCTGCCAAGTAGAGAAGCAAAAACATAAATACAGAATACAATATAAAATGTACAGAAACGTTGGTCTAACGACGTAAAACATTCAACACACCTTAGTTTTTCTGAATATTATCGTACAAATCAGATGCTGTCTCCTCTACTTTCATAATTTTTATAATGTTACCACCTTATCTCACCCTTTGTTCAATCGTGATCATTGTATGTTCAGCAAATAATGAGCTGGAATATTTCTTTCTTTTATACTAACCAAGCTATTAATAAGTCTACAACCGGGCTTTTGGGTACAAGAAAGATTAACTTTTCGATTGTATGTTTTTCCATATATATATATATATATATATATATATATATATATATATATATATATATATCAGCATTCCCATAAATTTGTCTGAAAATATAAGCCTGATAACGTAATAATTATATACCTAAGGTATAAAGGGAATTCTTCACATCCAAACTGAAATAATATATGTTTGAAATAGCCAAAGTGTTGCATGCATTACACCAAAACGTGTACATTATTGTATAAATTATTTGAAACAAACAACATATTTCTGTATTTGTTTCTATTTTTAGAAGCCATATCCCATTCCAGCATTTACAGAAGATATTCAAGTTCTGATTTTTCAGAGCCTAGTGATATGTACTTCATATAGAAAAGACATATAATACTCTGAATCAAATGACGTGGCCCAAACATTTTGTAACACGAATCAACAACAACAAAATCAACAATGACAAAATCAACTTTTACCGACAGAATCCACGTCATTCAACCCATACTGTACACTACCTTTGCAGGAAGGCATGGGCGCCGACCACAGCCCGTTGAGCTCACACTCCAAGCCCGGCTGGCCGACCAGCTTGAAGCCCCAGGGGCAGGTGAACACAGCGCGGCCGCCGTAGCTGGTGTTGTACTCGGACAGCCGCAGGTAGGGGTCGTGGGTGGCGAGCTGGGGGCAGACGATGGGCTCACACCGGGGCAGCGGCGCCGACCACCGTCCTGGAGCAGACACAGGGTACATGTCAGTGAGGGTGAGGTAGGGGTCGTGGGTGGCGAGCTGGGGGCAGACGATGGGCTCGCACCGGGGCAGCGGCGCCGACCACCGTCCTGGGGCAGACACAGGGTATATGACAGTGAGGGTGAGGTAGGGATCGTGGTTGGCGAGCTGGGGGCAGACGATGGGCTCGCACCGGGGCAGCGGCGCCGACCACCGTCCTGGGGCAGACACAGGGTATATGACAGTGAGGGTGAGGTAGGGATCGTGGTTGGCGAGCTGGGGGCAGACGATGGGCTCGCACCGGGGCAGCGGCGCCGACCACCGTCCTGGGGCAGACACAGGGTACATGTCAGTGAGGGTGAGGTAGGGGTCGTGGGTGGCGAGCTGGGGGCAGACGATGGGCTCGCACCGGAGCAGCGGCGCCGACCACCGTCCTGGGGCAGACACAGGGTACATGTCAGTGAGGGTGAGGTAGGGGTCGTGGGTGGCGAGCTGGGGGCAGACGATGGGCTCGCACCGGGGCAGCGGCGCTGACCACCGTCCTGGGGCTGACACAGGGTATATGACAGTGAGGGTGAGGTAGGGGTCGTGGGTGGCGAGCTGGGGGCAGACGATGGGCTCGCACCGGGGCAGCGGCGCCGACCACCGTCCTGGAGCAGACACAGGGTACATGTCAGTGAGGGTGAGGTAGGGGTCGTGGGTGGCGAGCTGGGGGCAGACGATGGGCTCGCACCGGGGCAGCGGCGCCGACCACCGTCCTGGGGCAGACACAGGGTACATGACAGTGAGGGTGAGGTAGGGGTCGTGGGTGGCGAGCTGGGGGCAGACGATGGGCTCGCACCGGGGCAGCGGCGCCGACCACCGTCCTGGGGCAGACACAGGGTACATGTCAGTGAGGGTGAGGTAGGGGTCGTGGGTGGCGAGCTGGGGGCAGACGATGGGCTCTCACCGGGGCAGCGGCGCCGACCACCGTCCTGGGGCAGACACAGGGTACATGACAGTGAGGGTGAGGTAGGGGTCGTGGGTGGCGAGCTGTGGGCAGACGATGGGCTCGCACCGGGGCAGCGGCGCCGACCACCGTCCTGGGGCAGACACAGGGTTCATGACAGTGAGGGTGAGGTAGGGGTCGTGGGTGGCGAGCTGGGGGCAGACGATGGGCTCTCACCGGGGCAGCGGCGCCGACCACCGTCCTGGGGCAGATACAGGGTACATGACAGTGAGGGTGAGGTAGGGGTTGTGGGTGGCGAGCTGGGGGCAGACGATGGTCTCTCACCGGGGCAGCGGCGCCGACCACCGTCCTGGGGCAGACACAGGGTACATGTCAGTGAGGGTGAGGTAGGGGTCGTGGGTGGCGAGCTGGGGGCAGACGATGGGCTCGCACCGGGGCAGCGGCGCCGACCACCGTCCTGGGGCAGACACAGGGTACATGTCAGTGAGGGTGAGGTAGGGGTCGTGGGTGGCGAGCTGGGGGCAGACGATGGGCTCGCACCGGAGCAGCGGCGCCGACCACCGTCCTGGGGCAGACCAGGGGCAGAGTGGCAAGTAGGATACCTAGGTGCGCCACTGCCTGGCGCCCTCGTCATACTTGTCCCCCGCCCTGTCGACGTACCCAGCACGGGCCTGGCAGACACAGGGTACATGTCAGTGAGGGTGAGGTAGGGGTCGTGGGTGGCGAGCTGGGGGCAGACGATGGGCTCGCACCGGAGCAGCGGCGCCGACCACCGTCCTGGGGCAGACCAGGGGCAGAGTGGCAAGTAGGATACCTAGGTGCGCCACTGCCTGGCGCCCTCGTCATACTTGTCCCCCGCCCTGTCGACGTACCCAGCACGGGCCTGGCAGACACAGGGTACATGTCAGTGAGGGTGAGGTAGGGGTCGTGGGTGGCGAGCTGGGGGCAGACGATGGGCTCGCACCGGAGCAGCGGCGCCGACCACCGTCCTGGGGCAGACCAGGGGCAGAGTGGCAAGTAGGATACCTAGGTGCGCCACTGCCTGGCGCCCTCGTCATACTTGTCCCCCGCCCTGTCGACGTACCCAGCACGGGCCTGGCAGACACAGGGTACATGTCAGTGAGGGTGAGGTAGGGGTCGTGGGTGGCGAGCTGGGGGCAGTCGATGGGCTCGCACCGGAGCAGCGGCGCCGACCACCGTCCTGGGGCAGGTACACAGGGTACATGACAGTGAGGGTGAGGTAGGGGTCGTGGGTGGCGAGCTGGGGGCAGACGATGGGCTCGCACCGGGGCAGCGGCGCCGACCACCGTCCTGGGGCAGACACGGGTACATGACAGTGAGGGTGAGGTAGGGGTCGTGGGTGGCGAGCTGGGGGCAGACGATGGGCTCGCACCGGGGCAGCGGCGCCGACCACCGTCCTGGGGCAGACACAGGGTACATGACAGTGGGGGTGAGGTAGGGGTCGTGAGTGGCGAGCTGGGGGCAGACGATGGGCTCGCACCGGGGCAGCGGCGCCGATCACCGCCCTGGGGCAGACACAGGGTACATGACAGTGAGGGTGAGGTAGGGGTCGTGGGTGGCGAGCTGGGGGCAGACGATGGGCTCGCACCGGGGCAGCGGCGCCGATCACCGCCCTGGGGCAGACACAGGGTACATGACAGTGAGGGTGAGGTAGGGGTCGTGGGTGGCGAGCTGGGGGCAGACGATGGGCTCGCACCGGGGCAGCGGCGCCGACCACCGCCCTTGGGCAGACACAGGGTACATGACAGTGAGGGTGAGGTAGGGGTCGTGGGTGGCGAGCTGGAGGCAGACGATGGGCTCGCACCGGGGCAGCGGCGCCGACCACCGTCCTGGGGCAGACACAGGGTACATGACAGTGAGGGTGAGGTAGGGGTCGTGGGTGGCGAGCTGGGGGCAGACGATGGGCTCGCACCGGGGCAGCGGCGCCGAGGGCAGGTACACAGGGTACATGACAGTGAGGGTGAGGTAGGGGTCGTGGGTGGCGAGCTGGGGGCAGACGATGGGCTCGCACCGGGGCAGCGGCGCCGACCACCGTCCTGGGGCAGGTACACAGGGTACATGACAGTGAGGGTGAGGTAGGGGTCGTGGGTGGCGAGCTGGGGGCAGACGATGGGCTCGCACCGGGGCAGCGGCGCCGATCACCGTCCTGGGGCAGACACAGGGTACATGACAGTGAGGGTGAGGTAGGGGTCGTGGGTGGCGAGCTGGGGGCAGACGATGGGCTCGCACCGGGGCAGCGGCGCCGACCACCGCCCTGGGGCAGACAGAGGGTACATGACAGTGAGGGTGAGGTAGGGGTCGTGGGTGGCGAGCTGGGGGCAGACGATGGGCTCGCACCGGGGCAGCGGCGCCGACCACCGTCCTGGGGCAGACACAGGGTACATGACAGTGAGGGTGAGGTAGGGGACGTGGGTGGCGAGCTGGGGGCAGACGATGGGCTCGCACCAGGGCAGCGGCGCCGACCACCGCCCTGGGGCAGACACAGGGTACATGACAGTGAGGGTGAGGTAGGGGTCGTGGGTGGCGAGCTGGGGGCAGACGATGGGCTCGCACCGGGGCAGCAACGCCGACCACCGTCCTGGGGCAGACACAGGGTACATGACAGTGAGGGTGAGGTAGGGGTCGTGGGTGGCGAGCTGGGGGCAGACGATGAGCTCCCACCGGGGCAGCGGCGCCGAACACCGTCCTGGGGCAGACACCACGCCCGTGCTGGCCTGGGGGGATAGGGGGACGTGGCCCCCTGCGCCCACCCCTTAATGGTATAGCCGGATATTTTTTTATTTACATTGCCGGCTGACTCAAATAGGTATCAATTAGTCATTTTTATAAAAGAAACCGTGTTTCCACCCTTGCTACTAAACAAATTGTTTGACGAGTTAAGGTTGAGACACTCGTCAGTAACGGGTATTTACCCGGTTTTCGCTGTTACTTTGTTGACTGTTTGGGGATTTTTCAGGGATTAAGAAAAACCGGGAAAACCGGAGATTTTAGACTTGTGATGGGGGTTTAAAAAAAGACATAATCCTCCCCTGGGGAGGGTACGTGACATATAAAAAAATAGGTAAAGCCGGGGATTTTGGACTATCAACAAACACATACCAAAAGTTTCGTCTATTTTATTTTCTTTAATTAAAGTTGTGGTTGGTAAGGTCTTATTGTTATTTTGGATAGTTTGGGGCATTTTCCTAAAAAATAACCTGGGAAATACGAATAATTTCGGGAATGCAACCAGGAGTCAGCCTAGCTTTGTTTGAATTTCTGGAGTTGCACAGTTCGTTTTTAAGACTCTGAATTGCCTAAAAAAGCTAGTTTATAGGGCTTATTTTCTAAGATTTCCGGGGGGGATACCAGACTCCCCGGGTGTTGGAGCCCCCCAAATAAAATACCAAAGTGCGCTACTGCCTGGCGCCCTCGTCATACTTGTCCCCCGCCCTGTCGACGTACCCAGCACGGGCCTGCAGGGGCAGAGTGGCAAGTAGGATACCTAGGTGCGCCACTGCCTGGCGCCCTCGTCATACTTGTCCCCCGCCCTGTCGACGTACCCAGCACGGGCCTGGCAGACACAGGGTACATGACAGTGAGGGTGAGGTAGGGGTCGTGGGTGGCGAGCTGGGGGCAGACGATGGGCTCGCACCGGGGCAGCGGCGCCGACCACCGTCCTGGGGCAGGTACACAGGGTACATGACAGTGAGGGTGAGGTAGGGGTCGTGGGTGGCGAGCTGGGGGCAGACGATGGGCTCGCACCGGGGCAGCGACGCCGATCACCGTCCTGGGGCAGACACAGGGTACATGACAGTGAGGGTGAGGTAGGGGTCGTGGGTGGCGAGCTGGGGGCAGACGATGGGCTCGCACCGGGGCAGCGGCGCCGACCACCGTCCTGGGGCAGGTACACAGGGTACATGACAGTGAGGGTGAGGTAGGGGTCGTGGGTGGCGAGCTGGGGGCAGACGATGGGCTCGCACCGGGGCAGCGGCGCCGACCACCGTCCTGGGGCAGGTACACAGGGTACATGACAGTGAGGGTGAGGTAGGGGTCGTGGGTGGCGAGCTGGGGGCAGACGATGGGCTCGCACCGGGGCAGCGGCGCCGACCACCGTCCTGGGGCAGGTACACAGGGTACATGACAGTGAGGGTGAGGTAGGGGTCGTGGGTGGCGAGCTGGGGGCAGACGATGGGCTCGCACCGGGGCAGCGGCGCCGATCACCGCCCTGGGGCAGACACAGGGTACATGTCAGTGAGGGTGAGGTAGGGGTCGTGGGTGGCTAGCTGGGGGCAGACGATGGGCTCGCACCGGGGCAGCGGCGCCGATCACCGCCCTGGGGCAGACACAGGGTACATGTCAGTGAGGGTGAGGTAGGGGTCGTGGGTGGCGAGCTGGGGGCAGACGATGGGTTCGCACCGGGGCAGCGGCGCCGATCACCGCCCTGGGGCAGACACAGGGTACATGTCAGTGAGGGTGAGGTAGGGGTCGTGGGTGGCGAGCTGGGGGCAGACGATGGACTCGCACCGGGGCAGCGGCGCCGACCACCGTCCTGGGGCAGGTACACAGGGCACATGACAGTGAGGGTGAGGTAGGGGTCGTGGGTGGCGAGCTGGGGGCAGACGATGGGCTCGCACCGGGGCAGCGGCGCCGATCACCGCCCTGGGGCAGGTACACAGGGTACATGACAGTGAGGGTGAGGTAGGGGTCGTGGGTGGCGAGCTGGAGGCAGACGATGGGCTCGCACCGGGGCAGCGGCGCCGATCACCGCCCTGGGGCAGACACAGGGTACATGTCAGTGAGGGTGAGGTAGGGGTCGTGGGTGGCGAGCTGGGGGCAGACGATGGGCTCGCACCGGGGCAGCGGCGCCGACCACCGTCCTGGGGCAGACACAGGGTACATGTCAGTGAGGGTGAGGTAGGGGTCGTGGGTGGCGAGCTGGGGGCAGACGATGGGCTCGCACCGGGGCAGCGGCGCCGATCACCGCCCTGGGGGTGAAGATTGATGGGTGAGAAAGTCAAAGTGAAGGGAAAGACGAAAACGTCTTTTGGTTTTTTTTCATTCGAATACGTAATTAGTTTGGTTTGTCATTAGTTTAAACTCTAGGCAAAACTACTAAATTCAATTAAAACATTTTATGTTTCATATATATATATATATATATATATATATATATATATATATATATATATATTTGTATAAAATATAATGTTTAATGCCTAATAGGAATAACTGATTCGTATACGGTAGTAGAGAAATAATAAAAGTATTAGTATAGATTACAATACTATATTATGTTGTATGAATATTTTTCATTGAAAACTGTATTTTTAGTCTATACCTTTGAATGTTTTTGTGGTTGTGGACGACTTTTAAAAGGAATAAGGGATAATCAAAACGAGAACAATGCAAGAGTTTGTTCAATGGAAGCCCTTACAACTTTACATTTGAAATCGTTTTTCTCCATCGACCCATCTTAAATTACAATAACCATACAGTATTAGACGATGTTTGACAATTTGTTGAACCACTGAAAAATGCAACGTTATCTCATAGCAGTTTTTTTATAATTTTACATCGATCACAGGTCAGGTTTTGTGATGGAAAATATGAAATTAAATTCTTTGTCAAAGTCACCATGATAAAAGTACATTTAGTTAATAATGGTGTTGTCATAATCCAACAAGTCATCTGTGATAATTGATACATTGCATAGGATTGAGTATGCTGCTTAGCAAATTTTTGCATAAGGAATATAAAGGCTACATTTTCTATCAACATTTCAAGAGCTTAATAAAATTTAATTCTTGGTAAAAGCACATCGTTGTCTTCCCCCTTCTTACCCGACGCCTGACAGGTGAGGTTGGAGGTGCCATTGAGCCTGAAGCCCAGTGGGCACTGGAAGTATGCCCTCTGGCCCAGTTTGTTGCCCTCGATCCTCGACTTGAGGTGGCGGTCCGGCGACGTCACGTCTCTCAGGTCGCACTCGACCGCTGTAAAAAAACAGAATCCTCAGAAAAGGGCCAAAACAATCATGAATCTAGTTACATCACATAGCCAAAATCAATAACCAACAATCAAACCCAAAACAAAGAAAGTAAACAAATTTTCTAGGTGTAAGACGATAGATTGGAGAAAGTGCAAAGTAGAAGGAAGAACGATATGATGAAAGAGGCTGATATACGAGATAGTAGGAGTGAGAGAAAAGTAGCATGAGCTAGGCTAAGGCAAAACATGACTTTAGAGAAGAGAAAGACAGTGAAAGAGAAGAATAAGGAAAATAAATCTGAGAGAAACTGTCCATAATGTAATATAGTTACAGGGGAAGTATTCATGAAAAGGAGAAACAATCTGGCTATGGATTTATCAAACTTCCGGCACCAGGGCAATCAATATTTTTTAATCTAAAATATTTATTTAGTTATCTGTTCAACTCTCTTACCTACTTATTTATTTTCCGCAGTAATGTCATGTTAAATTTCAAGATGTCTTACGAAAAGAAAAATAGAGTAGGTACAGACTTAATTCAATAAAAGTTGAAGCCAATCAACAGCAAGAAAAAAATCTTCTAAAACTTAAATGTATAACGATTTAAGGAAGAGACATTGCATGTAATATTGTTATATGCTACGGTCAATTTATTTGAAAAAATCACCCAGGAGGAAAATATGAATATTTATAACTCACCTATTGAGGTACATATTTTTTATCCAAGCGATAAAAAAATATGTACTTCAATAGCAAATAAGTATTTATTTCACATTTATTGCATGCATAATATTATTGTTATTTTTAAAATGATAGTTTTCCACAATCGACCTGAATAATTACTTTTGTATCTTTCAGATTTTTTTCTTACACTGATCCGTATAGTTATTTGTGCTAGGCTTAACACTTTTGTAAGTTGTTTATTTATGTTGACTTAAGAAAGAACTGTTTAAATCAGACATTTACCGAGGACTTGGACGTTAAGGCTGTTTGTCAGACCTCTCGGCGTCTGGCAGGTGAACACCCCGGTGTCCTGGGGCTTGGTGTAGTAGATGGACAGTCGGTACTTCCACTCTCTCTCTTCCGCCGCGATCGCCCAACCTACGAACATCAACGATCATTAAGAATGTATGACAGATTATGGAGAGATAATAAAAGACAGAAAAGTACTACTAAAAGTTGTGAGTTACTGTAAAAGCAGAGAAAGAAAGGTTTCAGGTCTTGTAGTGTTGAGGAAAGTCCAAAAAGTACCCAATCTTCAGTCAATAAGATTTTTGCATAATTTTCTTAAATACATATATTTGTAGGGAACGATAACAAACAAATTCTAAGTAATTAAATAAGTAAATTACTTTCGCTTGTCAGTATAATTAGGGCGCAATTGACGATTTTCATCTTGTGAACATTCCTTAGAATAAGCAATCCCATTGGATATGTAAAAGGCATGACCGCACTCAGGGTTTACGAGGAAATACAAAAAGCCGTAAAACTATCTGGGTTACAAGATACGGCGAGATTGGTGTCTAACAACATCAGAGACGGCGAGCCGTCGAGGGACTTTGTGGGGAATAAATTGTTTTATGCGAGGATTTTTTATCATGTAACACTTTTAATCGTAGAATTAATTAAGATAAACCGTAAGTAAATAAATTGGTTATTTTATAAATACTCGGTAAAGAACTTCTTTATTAAAAGTAAAAAGCGCATTTTATGTAAGGTATGTATCGAAATGACGGAAGTATTTTTGAACGACTAAATAATACTAAAATTAGATTTTTGTAACAGAGTTTTACTTAAAAACCGCCATTTTCCATTGTTGACGTATTACATATCAATAACAAAACAAACATTTTTTACGTATAAGTTTTGAAAAGTTTCTATATCCCTTATGAATATTTTAAAGAGGTGGTCGAAAATTTTAGATAAAATATAATTTAATGAATAATTTTGTGATTATCATGAAGTGTGTTGTTCCATATACTATTTATAAATAAAAGATGTCTTTCAACACTGATTATATATTTACTCTTCTAATGCACTCACATACAAGACGGTATAAATATAACACATAAAAAAAGATGGAAAATGGCAATCGATTTCGATTGGTGACACCAATCATCTTCAGGTTTAAATGAGAGACTGACAGGATCTAGATGGCGGCCTTTCTTATAGCCTAATGGTCACCGGAAATTCTAGTGGAAGCAGGATTCTGTAAGTTTTGCTCAAGGAAACTTTTTACTTGCGCGTCTATTAATTTATCACTTTATTTACTGTTTATTTTTTCCTTTTAAAGATATGTCAAATTAAAGGAGATAGATAGTTTAAATTTACCAAATTTCTTTAGAAAATTAGCTACGTTTTTATTTAGGGTTTTGTTTTAAAGCCCTTCAAATATAAAAGCAATAAAATTCTTACTCCATAATACAATTTGTAACACCTTTTTCTGCAAGCGTAGCTGCAACTGTAATAATAACATCATAAATGTAAATTTTATCTTTAAAACCTCTTCCATTTCCCGCTGTCGTCTCACCTGTCAGGTACTGTCTGAAGGAGGAAGTCCAGGTCCACTCGGGGTTGCCGATCTTTCTGGAGAAGAGGCAGTCCAGGTGGAGGATGGTCTCCGGGAACACGGCCAGCACGCCGGACGGCTCCACGGAGGCGGAGCCCGAGGGTATCCTGACCAGGATGGTGGGTGGGGAGTCCTCTGTGGGGAGAGAAGAGGTTAGAAAATGAAGACTGTCTAGGGGGGAGTTCTGAAGTCCTGAGTGTATCCTAATCAGGATTGTGGACGAGAATCCTCTATGGGGGAAAAAGGTTATAATACTAATACAGTTCAGGTGGAGGTCTTGAGGTCCTGAAGTTATCCTGACCACGAAAGTTAGTTGGAAGTCCTCTGTGGAGACGTTTAAGGGATACAAAATTCACTAAAATACAATCTTATTGTGACCATCTTAAGATGGTAGTATCGTCTACTAAAAAATTAGCCTTAAAAAGATAATCTGAAGTCATGAAATCTATTTTTTTTTATTAGCTAAATTGGACATTCCCCTAAAAATTATTAATAATAAAAACTAAAGCAGATAAGAAAATTAGTTCCTTATGATTATTGTAAAATACAGTTCCTGAAGCTATATTTAAGCATTTTATTTCCGATTAGTAAGAACAGTTTTACCATAGATTTAGGCCCATTTTGGCAACTTGTAATTTTAAAAGGGCAATCTTAAATAAATTCTTCTAGACATACTAACTATCACTGTACCTTACTTAACCAAGAATGTTTTCAGAAGTTATTTTGAGACATTTACCTGTGTAGTTGGTGAGCAGAATGGTCGGTATACAGGACGGCAGGCGGGGGTTCCACACGCCGTTGTTACACTGCAGCTCAGACTGTGTAGTTACCTGTGTAGTTGGTGAGCAGGGTGGTCGGTATACAGGACGGCAGGCGGTGGTTCCCCACGCCGTTGTTGCACTGCAGCTCAGACTGTGTAGTTACCTGAGTAGTTGGTGAGCAGGGTGGTCGGTATGCAGGACGGCAGGCGGTGGTTCCACACGCCGTTGTTGCACTGCAGCTCAGACTGTGTAGTTACCTGTGTAGTTGGTGAGCAGGGTGGTCGGTATACAGGACGGCAGGCGGTGGATCCCCACGCCGTTCTTGCATTGCAGCTCAGACTGTGTAGTTACCTGAGTAGTTGGTGAGCAGGGTGGTCGGTATACAGGACGGCAGGCGGGGGTTCCACACGCCGTTGTTACACTGGAGCTCCGACTGTGTAGTTACCTGTGTAGTTGGTGAGCAGGGTGGTCGGTATGCATGACGGCAGGCGGTGGTTCCACACGCCGTTGTTGCACTGCAGCTCAGACTGTGTAGTTACCTGTGTAGTTGGTGAGCAGGGTGGTCGGTATGCATGACGGCAGGCGGTGGTTCCACACGCCGTTGTTGCACTGGAGCTCCGACTGTGTAGTTACCTGTGTAGTTGGTGAGCAGGGTGGTCGGTATACAGGACGACAGGCGGTGGTTCCACACGCCGTTGTTGCACTGGAGCTCCTACTGTGTAGTTACCTGTGTAGTTGGTGAGCAGGGTGGTCGGTATGCATGACGGCAGGCGGTGGTTCCACACGCCGTTGTTGCACTGGAGCTCCGACTCCCCCAGCAGCTTGTACATCCCCAGCGGCTCCTTGCAGCGGAACTGCGCTACGCTGTTGTGCGGAAACACCTCGTTCTTAGGCTGCACATGGTGGACAGAGATTAGCCAAATTCAAACTCAAAATTATGCATTCAAAACTAAATTTACAGCCAGAGGAGGAGAAGTAATTTATTTTACTTTTAGAAAGTTGATATTTTTTCGTGGTATGACGGCTTTGCTCTGTCAACTGTGAACTCATAAGCCTGATAAATGACGAAACACAAAACAATAATGTTAATTATAGCGTCATGCCTACGAAAAGGTCATGTAATTTCCAACTGATTGTAAATGAATGAATAAGAAAGTGAATAAATGTTTTAAATGAATACTGTAAAAACAATCTCATATAAAGATATATTTAATAAATCGCAACAAAGTTATTTCTATGTCATTTAAGCTTTGTATATTATCTGACATTTTACGGTAATACATAGCTTGAAAACTACTTGCTTTATGAAAAAGGCTTGAAAATATAAAAACAATTTAATTTTTAATGAGTATATACAGGGTGAGTTTTAATTGCCCCCCCCCCCTCACTTTTTTTACATTTCTAAAAATAACTATCCCAGACCCCGCCCAAACATTATTGCGTAGTAAGTACCTCGTTTTAAGGGGGTACCCATTTTCGGCCGCCATCTTGGATCCGCCATATTGGATCCAAAATAATTTTTTCAAAAATTAAAGTGGTGTTGTGACCCATCATTTCAAGTTAGAATTTTTCACTGATTACAATGGCGCAATCCGTTTTTTAATATCTTGATTCGTTCTCAATATATGAGTACTTTTAATTTATTTATTTTCAACCAATTTTAACATTACAAATTGATAAAATAGGCCCATAACCACAAAATAATGCTAGATAGTGACGAATAACCACCAAGAGTCATTGTTGAGCGATTTACACTTAATTTTCACCAATGTAAATTTTTTGGCCGCCATCTTGGATCCGCCATTTTTTAATGAGGTAAGTTATTTCAAATATGAAGTTGGTGTTGTGACCCATAGTTTCAAACTAGTTTTTGGCGCCGAATTTAATGCCGCAACCCGTTTTTAGCAATAAAATTTAGTTTTTGAAAAATTCATATTTTTTGAGGTTTTTATTAGAAATTTGTCAATGTCTTGAAAACTAAATACGATAATTAAAAACGGGTTGCGGCATTTTATTCGGCGCAAAAAACTAGTTTGAAGTGATGGGTCACAACACCAACTTCATATTTGAAATAACTTACCACATTTAGTCAGTGAAAAATTCTAACTTGAAATGATGGGTCACAACACCACCTTTACATTTGAAAAAAATATTTTTGATCCAATATGGCGGATCCAAGATGGCGGCCCGAAAATGAGTACACCCTCAAAACGGCCTTGTTACAATAGAGATTTTAACCATGTAGCAAGAAATAATGTTTGGGCGGGGTCTGGGATACATTATTGGATAGTAAATACCTACTTACTTCCCAATAATGTTTGGGCGAGGTCTGGGATGGTTATTTTTAGAAATGTAAAAAAGTAAGGGGGGGACAATTAAAACTCACCCTCTATATTTGTGGCAATGAGTACAAGATGGCACATTTATATAGTCCCTTTGGATATATTTAATATTCTTGCTACATGGTTAAAATCTCTATTGTAAAATTGTATGTTTATTTTTGTTTACCTTATGGATATAAATGACTTTTTATCAGATTTTTAGAAGTTTTAAATGAGTTTTCTAACTTGTAAGTTTATAAATTAGTGGCCACAATACAAGCAATAACCTTGCAACGTAACTCGTCGTTAACCAATTCTTAGGCTAAATTTAATTTCGGCATTGCATCTTGGCTGACCAGTGTTTAAAAAAAACATCAAGGCAAAGAAATTTATATTTATTCCAAAAATCTAAACTTACATAGAATCGGTCTTGACGTGCAACATTATTTAAAAACTTAAAACAACACGTGACTGAAACAATAAACCAACTGCAATTGCGTTATTTTAAACGAGCAATAGAGATGACATTACCGTCCGCAGATTACGCGAGCCCCCGGCGCGGCGCAGGGACCCGCTGTATTGTGTGCTAATGGGAGACGAGACAAAAGGCTTCGCGATGATCCTGTTGTAGCAGCCCCATCAGCACAGCATTATCCACTCGGCTTTTAAGCTCTTTTGGATGAAGTGTAAATTTAATTTATCATGTCGCCTTTTTGTATGTGAGCACTTTCTTTGTTCTCCGTATTTTCGTAAGATAAAAGATTTAATCGAATTTCTCGTCGTTGAAAATATGTTTGTCAGCTGAAATTGCTCAATTGTTTTGATTATGTCTGTGATGGGGGTTTAACTAGCATTTATAAACTATCTTTTAATTCCTTTAGTAGTGCTTTGTACATGAAAGATACTTACAGTGATTGTTATGTTTCTGTAGGATATGATGGTGTGAGGAGGACTAGTGACTATGGTACAACTCCGCAGTAGAGGCTGGAACCTAGCTCCTCCAACTGCGTCTATGACATGACAATACGGTTTTTTTAAAAATAAATGGTTGATTTTAGAAAAAAAATATATATATATTATTTAGTATTGATATCAAACACGCATTGATGACAAATGTTTCTCAATAATTAAGTCTGGAATCTCTTCTTTAACTTCCAAACAACATGAGAGAAATACCAAAGTCCCCACATCAGTAACAGTAACCTACATATTGGGCGCTTTTATCGACTAGATGACCCCTTTGAGACCCGGCCCACATGTAGTCTGAGGAAAGTTATAGTAAGCATAAGATGATTGTGCATAAAATTGAATAAATATGTATTTAATCTAAAAACAATACTAGAAATTATAACGCATACAACGATAACAAAAAATGGAAATCGAAAAGATTTTCTAAAAATAACACATTAAACTACATATATAAATGTTGATTATGGTCGTTATAATAACTCTTTTAAGATGCTCTTTTCGCTATTTCCTTTTTTATACCCTCCTTGAAGTTACAGGCTACAGTTACATTTCAGTACAGGCCTTATGAGAGATTAATATTCAATTACCTTTGCTTGTCACAATTGTTTACATTTGCTGATGATAACATGATTTGGCTAGTGAAACTAAAATTTCCATTTGAAATTCATGGCTTCAGTAAATTCCATTTTGAATCTATGAGTAAGAAGGTAAATGCGTAATGGCTGGCATGATTCAAACTGTAGAGGCTACCATTCTAATTATATTTTAACACAATGCCAAGAACCGCTTATTCAAAAACGATTGTAGCACCAATAATCACTACTCAAAGTTTAATAAAATGGGAATATTATGTGAGCGGCTAACAATCTAAATTTAAACAATATTAGATGTCAACCCACGTTTACATTAAAATTTTTTCTGTATCCTAGTCCTCTTGAGGAAAATTGCAGAAAGTTACGAAGATCACAGAAAGTTGTCATGAATAGTATTTCATGATAAATTAAATTAAGAATTTATGAGGAAAAATATAAATCTATGCTAACATTTAATATTTTCCCTTGACTCATTACAATCTATCCTCCAGAAAACCATCCGTTTGGTAACTGCGGAGATTGGGTTACGGAATCGAGGTTTGCAAACATTTATAACAATCATCTGTTTAAATTTAAGAGTAAAAAATCCAGGTTTTATTTACCATCGTGCATAGTTAAGATTCTTTGACTATTCCCTTGTTATTACAATGATTATGTAATTTTTGTTCTTAATATTGCATCAGTAAAAAAAACAACAATGACGCAATACAAACTTCAATTTAACATAATAGAGTATTTAAAGTCTAGAGAGTTTTTTCTCAATCATAAAAAATTGATAGGGTGTTCGATTTTTTCTAGTGCTCAGCTAGAGCATTTAATTTTGGATTTATAATTGTAAAATAAGATTAAGTAAAAAATATCGTCTTTAAGGAAAAGAATATTTTTAACCTGTTTGTTGTAACACATTTCTGAAATGCATAATTTCAGTATAAACAGTAAATTAAGAGTTCGCTGTTCTAGATATTATTAAAACAAGACAATTATCGTGGTAGGTACTCCAAACCCTAAGTATCCTTATTAGATCTCCAGAATAAATAAGAAATAGCACACCTATATTTTTTAACGTCATACCTGTGTCCTGCTGACACAGGGGGCCGACCCACTCCCCTCCGATGCACTTGATCTTGCACACCCTCTTCAGCGGGCCGAACTGCACGGGGGCGGGGAACTCCGCGGAGAACCTGACCTCGCCCACGGAGGAGTAGTCGGGGGCGGCGCTGGCTCGGGCGGTGACCCGGCGGCCGTGCAGCGACAGACCCGGGGGCGGACAGCCGCTGCCCCGCCACTCCGCCGGCACTGCGGGGACAGGGACACACGTACAGGCGGGTTCCCAGCAGGGTTGACAACATATTGTAGAAAACTAAAACTTGTCAATAAAACGTTGCTGTTTTGATGTTCATTTTTGTGGACATTTGTCATAACACATTAGTAAAAACAAGTTCCACAACGTTTCGGGATATGGAATTTGGTCCCGTGTTTAGGTAGAAAAGAACAAAGAACTTAACAAGAGTAACACAAAGCCAGGAGAACCTAAACAAAAAACATAGCTAAAACAGAGAATTATAAAAGGAGTCAAAAACACTAATGCTGGAATCAGTACACTATTGTATTTTTGGTTTATTTTTGACATTATTGTTTGTTTGTTCGACTGAATTTATAGTTCTATGTTTTTTTTTTAAATAGATTTTCCTGGCTATACAAAAAAATAGCCAGAAAATATTTGTACTTTCTTTGACCATTTCTACTTAAAGTCAAGTAAAATTCCAATTTCCGAAACGTGTTTTCCGAAAATAATCAAAAGAGCAAATGTCCGTGAAAATCAAAATCAAAACATAAACAAAACATCACCAACAAAGGATTTTAAAGAAACAAAATAGTTCTTCTTCTCAAATTAGAACAAAAATTGCAAGATTTTTTGTAGAAAATAAAAATTGCTCTCCTAAAATTTAGAGAAACAATCGGACAGATAATCGCAAAAATAATTGGTGCAAAAGGCTAAGGCAGTAGTAAAATAGAAACATATATACTAGATGCTTACATAAAGTGCGTAGGAATAAATATTTTACTTTAATTTGTCAACCACCTTTGATCTTTACTGACAAGCCACGGGAAATCAAAATTAGAGGGAGATTCGTCTCTCCTCAAGTGGAAGCCAGAAAACGTGTTTTGTGGAAAAATCAACCAATTGCCGCAACTTGTGGACGATTTAGTTGAAACCTTTGGTGTAAACGAGGCTTTAAATGAGTGTTCGATATAAAAATATAATAGCCTAACTGACATTCTAAATCGTATTTTTATGGTTGAAGTCTGAGTCAAATGGCAAGGTGCAGGCTGCCAGTAAGCCCAATGCTAAATTATCAATATTCTTTTGGGCAGACTAGCCCACTTCATTTCTGACGATACTAACTTTAGCTTTTTCATTCCCAATTTATTAAGGTGATTCCCGTTGGATGCTGACACCACGTAACTGGCGTTTTTGCATGCGACTCATCGTGTTTTACTTTTTGTGTAAGACATTACAATGATGAAGGTCGTAACGTATCGTAAAACGTATTAAGGTAATCGTATATTGTAAAAAAATTCTATACAAGACCTGTGTTCCTCAAACCAATTAGAGAGGATTGATTAGAAAACAATAAATGATGGTGATAATGATAAGATAATATATGCGGTTTTATTTCTGACCAATACTAATAGATTCTTTGGACAAGGACTCGTTTTTAAGGAAAAAACCGATTATAGGTGTCTAAATAAATTTTCGTCTTTTGAATCGTGTTCTGGCCTCCGATAAAGAATATCTGGATTAGCCGTTCATACGCTGATATTATGGTTAACATTTTATTAATAGAAAGAAAAATGCTCTAAAAACCTAGCAATGTAAATGCAATGACTAAAATAATAATTTAGAGTATATTAAAACCAAAATAATCTATTACAGATTAGTAACTCACGACCCAAGTGTTATCAAGAGTCATGTCAGGTAGGTGAAGGATTTACAGTTAAAAAGTTGGAAAGGTGCAGATCCTATGTTAATCCTTAAGCGTCCGATCTGATAAGCTCTCTGTAACAATTGAAAGGCTTTTACGTGAAAGCTGTATGATACTGTTTTGTATACTAAGAGTTTAAAAACAATCATAATATCATGTATAAAAATGTTTTTGCGCAAAAACTTTGAATCACAAACAATTCATGAGCTATCCAAAAGATCATCCTAATTGAACAATGGATGATAACTTGACAATTCCACTCATTTTAGGTCTCAAACGATGGCATTACATAGAAGGATAATTTCGTGCATTTAAATCGTAAAAAAACTTCAAAACTATGAAACTCAAAAATAAATACATACAAGAGGTTTGAAAAGTTTAAAATGTGTGAAGATAAATAGTTGCTGAAGTTCTACAAACAAATAGCAAACCACATAGATAAATAAAGTAGCTTTTTGTGATAGAGAAATTTACAAAACTAATAAACCAATCAAGTTAAAAAAATTCCATTTGTAATCACGGATTATTTACAACAGATATTTTATTAAAGTAGATTTTACTAATTGACCAAACAGAAAAAAACATAAGGTAACATTCAATAAAAACAAAAACACGGACACATTGTTGGCTGCACGGATATGACTGACTGCAAAAGCATTGACGTATGTTTTATTTGCTAATAAACGTTCCATCGGCATTTCAAATTCACATAGTGATAGGCCTAATGTAAAAACACTGGTTTCAACGTTTTTAGTAATATTTTCTGTGTTTTTTATTTCCTAATTGTATAAATATAATATTATATCTGTACCTGAAAAATGCTATAAAATATCCTAAATGTTCATGTATTTATAGTAAATAAATACATGATCACAAAGAGTAATGATAATAGTTTGTACACGTGTTACTTTATATTTCAATAATTTTTTTACAACTTAAGTTTGAAATCACTCCTTAATCTGTCCACGGGTAGGCTGCAGTAATTCCGTTAATTTGTTTGTTCCTACATGACCGTTGGCATTGTGCAGCTAATGTAGTTGTTTTATTATTATTATTAGCATGCAGTTTAAAAAACTGGAAAGCTTCTCAAGTTAAGTGAGCTAATATTCAGAATCTGACATAAATTTTGATAATTATCTAGTAGACTTAAGACTAAACTAACTATTGTTATACACAATAAATAACCAAAGAATTAACCGCTGCCAAGATACCCTAAATACTACTTGGTTAACTTCATACATATGTTTAAGATTTTGCCATTCAAATTAGGACTATTAGTCATGAGATTATTGAATTTTTTCCCAGTACAATATTAAAAAATAATATCGTATTTTATTCAAAAAGCACTCACTAAACAGTATATAATAAAATTTTCACTATTAAGGGAAATATTCGCTATTCAAATTAAGATTTTGCAGAATCATAGTTACAATAAAGCAACGAAATTTTTATTTAAAATGGAGTAAAACAACCATTAGCTTTGAATCCCGCTCCATTAGAGCGTAACGATAATACATGGATGAATCTTATTTCTTTGATTGTTCAGATCTAGAACGGATCTCACAGGACAATGGTAACTAGCCACTGAAGCGGGGAACTTCTCCAAACTTTACTTTCATCCCAATAGTTTCTTAGCCGTGTCTGATCATTGTCTATTCTGCTCCACAAAGTTCCAATTCATCGATATTCATTTAAGTTGAAAAGTTTACATTGCATTCCAGTTGAACAGTAGTTAAATATGCTGTCTTGTCTTTCGGCTCTTCTTTCGACGTGATTATTTTCATGAGGAGAAGCTTCGCTGAATTACACGGTAAATGACGAAATGGCGCTTTGCTCGTTTGGAGACTCGTTAAGGTTGATTTGATTTAGTTTTTAAACCTATTTTAAATGGATTAGTTATTTTGTTACTAAAGTAAAAATATTTGTTCCAGCTTTTTTGCTGTTGTTAATAATTAACTAAAATATTTATCTAGAGGGAGAGCTAAATTGATATATTACATCATTTACACTTGGTAATAGGAAATCTAGATACAGTGAGTATATTTGATTCCCACAACATTTCCTTTTAATAGTTCTAGGAACCCTTTTCACCACAAATACCAAAGACGCAGTTCGAGGAATAGATTGATGTAAGTTTGAATACATACTGGGTTACTTATGATCGCACCCCCTTTAGATGATGTGATATGTAATGATCCAGCTAGAAGAAGGTTTAACATATCATAACTAGATCAGACCTAATTTAAGTTTAATATTTTTCAGATTGATTGTAATCTAAACATAATCTTTATTCGATGGCTTGTTGGTTTTTTTTATCAGTTGGATCAAATCTAATTATCCCTAGACAATAGCCAATTGCAAATAGTAAAATTCAATGTCATAATCACGTGATACTAACAATATGGTAAAAATTACTAAAATACGGCTTCCCGTCATATTTTTACTAATACTATAACACGAATACTATAGTATATTCGAGTAAATTCACTCCATGCTATTGCAAGTTCATTGCACTGCCTTGAAAATCTAAATGAATCGAGTTGATTCCGCAAGTAATACGACAGAAAAGGAAGCCAGAGGCAGAAAGAATTAGTTCTTCTCATTCCTTTGTTAAGAAATATGATGTTCCAATCCACTCCAACTCCAGGTTTCCTCTAAGCTACCTACGTGCCTTCCTCATTACTTTTAAGATGTCAGATATGCCCTTTAGATAAGAACTTATACCTCCCTTACGCATTTATTTAAATAAAATATTTATAAATTTTTTCGCCTTTAATACTTTTCTTATACAGAAAAAAACAAACAAACAAAATAAAAAACGCATATATTTATTTGCGCTTGTCATATTAAAATCTAATTTTGACCAGCTATGAAATTACAGCCATATAATACGAATACGATACAAACTTAAACACGCATGAACGATAAAGATTATTTGTGATTCAGTAATTTTTACGACCTATGTAACACAACAGTAAAATAAAACATTAAAAGAACTTTTGTATTTAGATATGATAGCGCATGAACGGTAGTTTAACAAATACTATAGTCAGTTTTTTTTTTTTTGAGTAATGACTATATCTTAGGAAATCTTAAAACTTAAGTCGTTCCCAATGTGCTTTCTACCATGTGGCTTTTCCTAGCTGGTTGGGAGGGAGCCGCAAGTGCGGGGATCCGTGCAAAAACTTTAAAAGTTTCACAGTTTTATTTTTGTGAAGAGTATTTCGAATGATTCTCTTCCAAGAATGCTTTATTAATGTCTAAAAGTAAAAGGTTTTTATTACATTGACTTCATAAGTTCAGATGATGGCTTCTTGATAGGGATGTATAGGGTTTACTTGAATAAAACGTAAAAGTAAAAATGTAATAGATAAATTGTCAAAATGAATAAAAATAACGGCTCTTAAAACCTAGTCAAACATTTGGTAGTTTACAAAACTTGCGCACCTAATTAAGTGGCGCCACTTAATGAGGGTCAAAGTTAGGTTCAAAATTACAAGTCATGCATTTAAATTGTGGTAAAAGTGAGTAGGTATCAGATTTGTAGTACCGTTTATTTTCTATAAATAATGCCTAGAATGTAACATCTTTACTTAATTCCACATTTAACTTTCAGTATGTAATATCCATAAGCCATGTGTTTCAAATGGTAATTTATGTTGTACGAGCCATATGAAATAACAGTCAGCTGATGAGTTTACCATCGCATAATACGAATTTAATAAACAAAAACATTCAGCAAAGGTAATAGAATAGCGATCTCCCATAAGGCCTGTGCTGAAAGGTGAACGTGGAACAGAGCATAGAAATAACAGAGTAAGAAATACAGGTAAACAATAATACAAGTTTTTGTTTCGAGCACAGAGAAAATGTAAACTGTAAAAAAAAAATATTATTTGCGATCCTACAAATAAGGACGAAAGTTTGGAATGCATAATCTTGCTCCCTTCCAGTGAATGGACGGATCGTTACAGCGTTGCGAAACTTTGGGGAAAGTTCTGTTTTCTAATAACTTTTCTTTTAACATATTAAATAATATGCTCTTGGGGTAAGCATGCTTACTATAAACTTTTCTTATGATAAAAAATCGGATTTGTATTCAAAATCGGAATCATTTTTTATTTATAGGTTACAAATCGGTGTTTAAAGACCATGATGCCATTACCTTCCAGAAGTTTTAACTTCCTTGCCTTTTATATGCTGATTAAAAGTTTTGAAAATTTTAATAATGGGAATTTTCAAAAACATTAACTTGCCAATTTAGTTACTGTAGAAAATTATGTCTGAATAGCGTTCACCGTTTTGGCGCCCAATAATGGAGTAATTGCACTAATTATACAGCAGTGAACAGGAAACTAATTAAACTCTAGCCATTTCCACGAACCTAATCACATTTAATATGGGTTGCACTATCAAAGAGTACGTTGGAATATTACTCTGCAAAATAATTGGTATATTAAACTATGCCTTTAACTTAAATTGCGTTCTCTATCCTATGTTACTGAAATTAATACACAATATTGTGATTTAAGGTAATGTAAAGAGTGAATAGGTGGGTGTTACAAATACAGGATTATTAGTCCATTCCAGTTTTTCTCGCTATAAACTAACGAACAAACTTACATTAAGAATAGTTTAATATGATTCTAAGAGTGTACTTGCTTGACGCAAACCTGCTGGACTGTCCAATCAACTTGTTAGTTTTAAGATATAGTTTAAAGTTTCACACTTAAGATAATTATTAGGATATGCATTCTTCGGCCATAATTTAGGATATAATATATTTAATATTCCCTAGAGGATGAGTGCATTTGTTATAAAAAGAACTAATTTGCAGTATGTCTATCTTACTTGTATTAATACCAATGCACATTATTTTTATAGCAAATATTTTTCAATAGGCTTTGTTTTACTAAGGGTCTTATATTAAAGTCATGCAATTTCTATTCCACTATTATTCTTAATACAAACAGTTGATCGAAACCGAGAAAAAATTACCAAAACCAGTGTTTTCCCAAAAGGTTTTAGGGTTCTATTCCAAAAGAAATGTTAAAGGCAAAATCTAATGTTTGTGAAAATACGTGGTAAATAGTTAAAATTCATTCAATTCCAGCTACAAACATCAAATTAGCATAATAATTATATTCCTTGATCAGATCATCTTGAGTTATTAGTTATTTGTACAATGTTCTTGCCGACCTACATTACTAAAATTTTACAATTACTAATTTGTCGCCAACTCAGAATTTATTAATCAGATGAAATTTGGTTTCAGTCTATAAAGAATTTTACTTGATATACTTTAAATGCCTTAAACAAAAAGTGAAAGAACATTGAAGAAGCCCATTAATCTTTTGGAGGTTCACAATTATGCCAAAGCTCTCCCGCATGTAAGGCGGTGGCGACGACGCTATTCACAGAACATGATAAACGACGGCATTATTCATACTTTCGAGAGGAAAAAATTACCTTTCCTGTGGATCCTTGCCAGAAGAGTCCCAGATAGAAGACAGCTGAGCGACAAAAAGGTGATGTATGCGGTAGCCATGCTTACACAGAGAGAGAGGGAGTCATGACGCCAGGGTTACATCCGCTCGTGATATTAGTTCCCACGTCAACAAGGCAAGACAAGTGTTCCTTTACAATTGTTTGTGTTCTGTCACCAGAATACGTAGGGATTAATTGTGTTTGTGAACGAGTGGTTCGACAAAGGTAAATACGCTGTTGTACGCTCTCCAAATTAGTTTTAGAACTGATTTGCAACCAAGATCATAGCATTATTTTTATACAAAAACTTTCAATTTTATAATTTTATCAGTACATTCGGAAATCGCAACTACACTTATATTAAGTACATATTTTTAATAAATGGAAATATTTTGATTACGCCTAAATTTAATGGGCATTATTTTTTATTGTACTATTAATTAATTGGCATATATAATCACAAATATTTATGATTCATACTGATAAAATTCTTGAAATATCCAACACTGAACTCATTCCCAAGCACAGCTAACACCATTTGTAAAATCCCGTATCTTCTAATTTGGACTATGAACTGAACCCTATAAACGTTAAATACCCTGCAAGAATGGATCAACTCGAAATCCTCGACTCACAGTGATAAATTTGACAACACCCTCGCCTCGCGAAGTACGGAGGAGCACTGATCGGACCACACGGGTCGGGGCGACACGGTGAACGAGACTGGCTGTGGGACCTGCGCTCTGGACCCCAACCAGCCCAACCCCCAGCAACCCCCTGCAACCCCCCACAACCCCCAGGCAACCCCGCCGGTGATCCATAGCACTTCACACCTGCCGGCAACGCTGCTACAGCTTCCGATTGGAGATCCGCCAGAGACGTCACGAAATTGATGGGAACGTCGGGGCGATATTGTCAAGAATCGAGTTCTGGAGTAATATCGCGGATGGATATTTGCAATCTCATCTCCATTCCAGGTTACTCGCTCTGCTTTATTGGATGGATCGGTCGGCAGATTTTATCGTTCGGGTTGTTTATGTTGATTTTATTGAGTTGCAGCCGTTCTCAATGACGTAAAACCTAAGACCTATTGAAAACTGAGGGACTGTTGGGATATTACTTAGACGTGTTTTACTAAATAAAAGCAAGATGCTTCAAAATAATATTTATATACATCTTGAAGCTAGAAAAGTCTTTTTCAAGTAAAAGTGACATATTAAATTTATGTAGTTTTTAAAATACCTACGAGGTAGTGCTATGTTCAGTAATTACTTCCAAATAATATAATCTAATCTCTAGGTGCAAATTTCGTCCCCTGGGGACCTTGGTTTTCCATTATTAAAAATCAATTCGAAACTAGACGAAGACCGTTAAAATAACATGTTTAGGATATATCACTAATTACGGGAAAATATTTAAATACCCCCGTTGCAGCAGACCTGCATACTCAGCGAATTACAATTGCAAAGTACATATTTCAATCCAAAATAGCAAGATTTGACATGTTTTTTAAGCTCCATAAGAATAACATGGGGAATGAGTATGCAGGTTTGCTTTGACAGGTATGTTAAAACCGGGTGATTTGATTTCAATAAGTAGATCTGAAATAGAAGAAGTCATATACCAGGTTTTATCAAGATATGTTGAGAAATAAGGAAGATATAGCATTTTTTATTTCCCATAAGGATAAAATGGGGAATGAGTATGCAGGTTTGCTGCCATATATATATATATATATATAATTTCAAACGAATATAAATTCAAACGAATAGTGTTTTTTTTCTTCTGGGGGCCCCAAAATGAAAAGTTAACATAGTCTCGGGCTTAGGTCTTACCATGAGACCTACGGTAATAGCTTATTCCTTTAAGGAAATTCGCTAAAATAATGGAGTGAAGTTTGAAGTTTTTCTTCCTAATTTGAAATTAGAATTCCTAGTTCCTCCCAAGATAGGTCAATTTGCAAAAAGAAGTGAGATCAAGATTAGTAGCAATAAGGTTTATCCATAGCGTATTAAAATGATTTTATATTAAAATACTAACAATTAATTGTATACTGTTTTGTTAGAAGCACAGAATTGGAATTCCCCTTCACCGAAATAGGTAATAAGACAAATATATCAAAATTGGGCACAAGTAAACTATATAGTAAAAACTTTATTTTCTCCTCAAAAAAATTTTACTGCAAATGTTATTCATAAATTTCAACGTTATGCAAATAAATAACGCATAACACGGTTGTTTACATGTTAGAACTTGACTAAATGGACCTTTTTTCCTGAAGCATCAAAACAGTCATTTAAAAAGGTATTATTAAAGTAAAACAAATAATTAGGTAAAGTTAAGTAAAACAATATACATATAACGGAGTGTTTGCGTCGAGATTGGTTATGATTGTGGCGATTTAAAGCAGGAGATCAGTCGAGTTAGGGTAAAATGATTAAATGATTACATCTTCAATAAGCCATAAATACAGCGACACTCCATTACGCCGGTCAATCCATTCATTAAAACTTGATATCGGATAAACTTTAAATGAGTTATGAATCGAGTGAACTCCATTTCAATTATCTGCTGTAATTGTTTTGTTCTACAGTATTTTTGTTAAAACAAACAATTGATATTAAGATGAATTCTTATATTTTATATTACATATCATATATTCTAAGTTACAGCTGAAGCAAGGAATGAGGAATTAGACTGTAAGATTTGAAAGGAATGAAGCCCAAGCATTGACTGCTGCAGTGATATTGTGTGATGATGGAATAGTGTGCAGTTTACAGAAGGAAGGTATGGGAAATGTATAATGTAGTTAACCTCGTCCGAAGGAAGAGAGCATGCAAAACATATCCTTCGTCCGACTCACTCTGTAACCTGTCGTCCACCAAGGGCCTCCAGGCGAGAGCCGCCACCCACGGGTCCTCTAAGTCCCAGGGCAGTGTCTCACCCTCGACGGTCCGCCCTCCAGACCGGCAGCCCCATTAGCTTGTCAGGTAAGGGCCCCATGTTCCTTCCTATATGGACAAGCCAGGATGATCCATTACCCCGCCCAGTGCTTAGACCTGGCTGGGCATATTGACCCCGCTGGAATAAATTCCCAAAGGGACATGGAGGATACAAGGTATGTAGGAGGCTAGCCATTCTGGATAACTACTCAAACTTACCAATATAATGACGGCTTTTATTTACTTTAAGCCAGAAAATAGTCATTTGGGCCAGTTGATTGATTGTGCGTTATCAACATTTATTTCTTTGTCTGTTTTTGTTGTTTTTAATAAAAAGGTTTTTTGTATAATATATGTTACATACAAAATCTTCCGTCTCAGTTCTCGCTCGACCTCTGACAGAATGACCCGGGTATTAGCCTTTAATAGGCCAAATTCATATCCAAATTCAGGTGGATAAAATGATCCATCAGTCGATAAAATCAACATAGCATAAATACATAGAGTGACACATAAAAAAAACACATAATTCACATGTTTGACACAACTAGGCCTTGTATTTAATAAACGGGACTGAACTGGTTGACCGGTGATGTTTAAAAGAAAAAAAATCTAATCGTGGGGTAAGCAAAAATAAAACAAAGATTCATTTCAAAATAAAGTAAGCCATTAAAATGGGATTTGGTGGGAAGTAAAGTTGTGCTCAACAACTGTGGAGACACGTTATCAAGTACTTTTTAACTAACACGTTCTAACTACTGACAAGCATTTAAATTAAAAAGACATTTTATCATTATTTACTTTGGTTCAACTATAGCATACCTTAGACGTCAAACAAAAAGGCCAAATCTGAAAGAACAAAATGGCGAACAGGCATTCGAAAGCTACTGAGTGTGACATGAAAAGAATAATAGCGCCTTTGTCAATAACAACAATAATGTCTCAGGCAGTGGTACTGACAGATAATTTCTAAGTGTTACTTTGAAACTCCTTGTTTACCGTGTGACATCTCCTTGTTTATTTCTTTTTTTCAATTTACTAGCTGCAGCTAATTTATCCTGAAAGTATTCCCATTGTAAAATTTATTTCCTCAACGGTCATCGGTTGACATCAAAATCAATACCTGTTACGTATAAATAGTCCTAACGCAGAAAGCTAACAGTGATAAACAAGCATCAAACAAATTTAATAGTATATTTGTTTAGCTTTACTTCTATCAGCAGTAACTCCCGACAAACTTTTATGAGCTAAGCAAAAGATGGGGTGAGTCCTGTTGTACAATAAGAGCTAAATGTCTCAATTGGATACAAAACTTTGAACTTTAAATTGTTCTAATTAAATCGAACTAACTGTTGATGGAATACGTTAGGGATAACCCTCAATTCGCTGTTTTTTACCTTACTTTTTTATTGAATTTTGTAGAAGGAATACATAAAAGATCATTGAGACTTTTAAAACTCACAAAGAAAAAAAATTGTTAAATTTTTAGTAAGAAACTATTTTTCCTTGATACCCTGCAGTTATGAGGGCCAATAATAAACAAATTAACGTTAAATACCACTACATATTTCGTCATGAAGATACTTTTTGAATATATATTAATATATTATTTGTGATAAACATAAATTTTACTTTCATAAGGAAGGAAATATATGTGCAAGAGTAAACTGCGATCTGGTGATGTATCCACGGTAAACGTATGGAAATAAGTCTATTAACATTCTGTCTGTGTCTGTGTCTTATATGTTTCAGCGGAAGATGCAACACGATTTTTTTGCAATTCAAAGTAAAATTTACAAAATACTTAGTATGATTCCTTATGAAATCTACAAAAATAGACACGATGCATGATTTAAAAA
This sequence comes from Flexamia atlantica, assembly GCA_035578135.1. NCBI lineage: Eukaryota > Metazoa > Arthropoda > Insecta > Hemiptera > Cicadellidae > Flexamia > Flexamia atlantica. Next base: position 25,491,507 of record JAQJVK010000008.1, on the reverse strand, counting down.
AAAAAGCCAGATTTAGTAGCCATGAAGAATTTACTGTTTTAGATTGAAAAATTACAAAAATTTAAAGTGGATTCAATTATCTAGGTTTTGTATAGTAAAATTATTTTCGTTTCATTATTCTATAAACACTATATTTTATACATTTGCATTTATTGAAAGTTAGGGGATAACGTTAGTTTTTTTCCTGTAAATATATATATATATATATTTCAATTTACTAATGACGCTTCTCTAACTGTAATCCGTCGGAATTTGTGTTTTTAAATTTTGTATTGTTTGTGTTTTCTTGTATTACAGTAAACACTGCAAACATGTTTTAAATTTCTGTTTCATAAAATCAGAATCATTTCATAAATTATTTAACCTTCTAGGTTTTTAGAGATCATCTTTCTTCTGCATTGTGTGGATATAAGTTATAATCTTAATAATTACCTACTCTAAATATATATACTTTATAGTATAGATCCATCACAATCTTCCAGAGTTTGAACCAATTGTAGCTAAAAGTAATTTTAAGGTAAAAAAAACCATTCGTTCGTTATTCGTTTTTAACTACCAAAAAATATGTCAATCCCAACTGTCATTCAATCTTTAAAATTCCTTTTTAATATTTATTTAATGTATCATTTTGGTGTGTACAGTGGTGAAACTTAAAAAGAAAATTATGACAAGTGTATAAAATATTTCTTTGTAATAGGGCTAAGTAACGATCATTTCTCACAAACCACAAATTAATATTAATCTACTATTACAACATAAACCTATATAAATTACCTCTTTAACATAGTCAAGAAAAACAATCAGACTTAAATTAGTATTAAATGTAGGATAATGCAAAAAACAACTTGACGTGGTTGCACGATTTGGAAGTTTAATTAACAAGTCTGCAACTGCATAGTTTTAAAGTCGCTCGCAGTGCAGCTGTGGAACTTCAAGCATAACATAGCAACATAGTTCCTTTGAACCAACTTTCTTTGAAGTATTTAATATGCAAGCAGTGTTTTAGTTCACTGTATATCAGCCTCTCACTTTATATTTCTTTATATTGAAATTTCTCTATGAAAAATACTCATCGATGCATTAAAAATGCCTTTATAATTTAGTTTTTGAAAATATAAACTGTTTTAAAATTAAAACGTTTATTAAACTTATAGACCGGTTGTCACATAAAACTTATACACACACATTTCACGTAACCATCCAGAATATTAGAGACTATGTTAGTAACGAAGGCATAAAAACTAATTAATTATAGAATTGATTATGTTGTAAAGACCAATACGTTACAAATTTAAACGATCAATCAATCTAAATCGAATGACCATTGCCATTTATTCGTTTTTTGGAAACTTTGATTACATTTTATTACAATATTACTTAAAAAATGCTCAATTGATACGTAGCTTTAAAAAAGGATACCTTGTATGAAAGATATTTTTGTTTAATGAAGTCATCAACAAACATAACAAAATTATTTGCAATTATTAGTGAAACTAAATAATAACCATCATATGAATAAATATGGCACTTGAATTACTAAGTTATTACCTCTTGCTGTAAACCCCCTGAAATAAATGCATTCACCAGTTCTAAGCTCAACTCCGAACCACAATAGAAAGCAATGTTTCAAGATGAGAGCCACAATATTGTCTGGCTAATTGTGGCTCTGGGCAGAATCGTCGTTGAATAAATATGAGCCGAGATGAGTGGTAGTTGTCGACCGGGGAACACGTCTCTCGGCTGCAACAGATAGCAGTGGCGATGATGCTGCATTGTTGTCTATGATTGAAACTCAACCGCTGAACATTTTCTGACCACCTTATATTCTTCGGTTGACATTCAATGTATGTTGTGGTGAGTTTATGATATTTAGATTTAATTGGAAATGTGTCAATAATTAGTAAAATCAATTTTACAATTAAAATTACGAGATTGTTCAGTAATTTTCTCAAAATTGTTTGCTTAGATTAACTTACCTGGTATAAATCGATATACCCCCGTAATTTAGATGATGGCAATAGCTATAACGAAAAATGCATGAATAACTCTACTTCAGAGAAGTAAATATACTCTAACTAAGTATGTCAACGTCGTCACCTAAATAGGCAAAATTTACTTTTTATTCAAATACGTTTTACAAGGCTATTTATGCTGCAAAGAATATCAAAGGAATGTATTCCTTAATGTTGTAACTGCTTCATGCAGCAGTGGAGAACTATGTTTCTCTTACATATTTCTCTTGAAACTAAATTTTCAAATATTAAACTATTTGATATAAAATTTAAGGACCATTCATTCGACATTTTCCTTGTACTTGTAAGAACCTGAGTGTGATGAATGAATTCTTTTTTAGTTTTCAACAAATTGAATTTACCATAGAGTAGTTGAAATAATATTTCTTATAAATAATTTCAAGCTTCATTTTTTTATTCAGTTATCCAGAACATATCTAATAAATATTATACTTGAGGTACTTCACTATACCCTAAATGATTCAAGCTAAATAAATGTTAGTAATATAGAAATGTTACAAAAATATCATAGAAATACATTTAAATAATTTAAGTTTATAAATGTTTCTTTATAATTATGATTTATTCTGTATTTTTTAGTTTCTTCCAAAAGTTAGTGAAATGCGTGAACGTAGTAAAGTGTTAGATGAATGAGGTTTCATCTGGGATCTTGTTATCGGGATGGAGATTAAGCGGGCTCGACTCCCTCAGGGATTTAGCACTGCACGTGGAAGACGTAGCATGTAGGCTCTAAGTAAGGTTTAAAAATATTATTGTAAATATATATATATATATATATATAAAGACGTAGAAAACATACATCAGAAACTAGTCCAAATTAAAACGTCAGGTCTGTATATGTTCTTATTACAGAATAAATAAATGATACGATTAGAGTAACAAACTGGATTAATAAAGAACACTTAGTAGTTTATTAATTAAAGTATTAAATAATTTTTAATAATATATTAGTCAAACGAATGATTCTAGCATAATTTAACCGTTTAGCGTGTTGGGATGTGAGTAATAGGATGTGAAAAATAAATAGTGTTTTCTAAGTTACAGGTGTGTCATCATACCACTTTTCCATATGGAATATTGGTATTTTTTGTTTACTAACATTTGATTAAAAATAAGAGTAAAAAATGATTGCTTTTCGTAAATCTATCTTATTCATTCTGTAAGCGTTTTTTTTTTCAATCAAAATTGTGAGAGTTTGACAGCTCGCAGGATGATGGGAGAGGGCTCAAATTGAAGGTCTTGGTCCCAGGGGGTCGGCAAAAATAGCAGATTATGTTCAATTCTATCAGAAAATGAGAAATAACGAAAAATATCTTCAATTTAAAATGCATTGGGATTGAAAAACGTCTGCTTTGTTTACATTAAACATGTGGTGCTAATGCTTGATTCAAAGCCATATGCTAGATGTTGATATGTGGGTTTTTTTTAAATGCCGCTAACTATGCACGTTAAATGTATTATAACAAATAAATATTTTGAATTTAAGATTTTCCGATTTTATAATAACTAAGGGTTTAAGTTTTTCATAATTTATAAAAAGTTAAGTAAGTTTGTTTAGTTTATGTTATAACGATACAGATTTTATACCTAATAATCTATATATATATAATTACGTAAGGGAAATGTTTGCGCCAAAACTGTGGGCGTTTGGAAGGTCGCAGGATGATGGGAGGGGACTTATCCCAGGGAGAATAATGAAATTGTTTTAAGCTTATCAGAAAATGAGAAATAACGTAAAATAGCTTGCATTTAAAACCACTGATATGTAAAAAGGTCTGCTTTGTGTACTTAAAACATGTGGTGCGGATACTTGATTGAAAACCATATGCTAGATATAATCGTAATTTTGTGGATCAAAAAGCCTATTTCCTATGAAGGTATTTTGTACTATAATAAAGAATGATTATGCTTCATGGCTATTAGCCCCTTCAAGCCTCTAGTTATATTGTTAATCATGTTAAAGACAATTAACTATGGGTACAAGACTTGAATCCATATCTTTCGTATAAGTTTGACTGTAACTGATCCATAGTCCAAACACAATTACTAATGCTTGAATTATATCAATTTTTAGTTATTATCCGATTTTCGAGCCAATCGCATGAAATATTTCAAACAGGATCATTTGATTGGCCATAATGTAAATCTAGAGAAACTGAAGGCAATAAACCCTAGGTGCAAGGGTTGAATTATGTGTCCCCAACGGTAAACAAAGTCGGGCTTACCGAGGTCCACTTTATACGTCCCCAGACGGGCCCCATGTAAAGAAAGGCTTATAATGTACTGTATTGTGCTTTTAATTTAGCGACGGTATATATTTTTTAAGGGCTGACTGTCTAATTTATTGATAAGTACCGGGGACCGAGCTTTGCTCGGATTAAATAAAAAACCGGCTGATTCAGCTATTTTAGTAAACAAATCCACAACTATAACATTGTTTGAGCATGGTATCAACGCCTTTATAGAGCTGTGCCTTCAGCTTTTTCTGTTCCAGCAAAAATGAGTTGATTCAGTCTCGTTCAACACTGATAAAAAATATCGACAACGTCCCCGTTGAAGTTGGTCGTTGTATTTTCTGTCATTCCTTGGAGTGCAGCAGTCTTGCGATTGCCGGTCGAAACCACGGTAACTGGGTCGGAACACTAAGTGGCTTATTCACGAATTGAAGTTTTGATATCTTAGACCGACGATTGGAAGCAGTTGACACTATGTTGGTCGGAAACGCCAAGTCTCCTTGTGGGTAAAAGAGAGGATATGGGAATGGCTTGAGCGGCGGCTCGAGCGTTTCCTTCTTCAATGATCTTGCGCATCATCGTGAACGCTTTTGGGCGAAAGGGTTATTTTTGTTTCGCAGGATCCTCTCTAGTAACTGGATCAATTCAAGGTCCATGTTGGCGTTCGCAGCAATTCGTTCGTCGACGGCGTCGTTTGGGTCGAGAAAAAACATCTGCCCATTGCGCGGTCTTTCGGATTCTCCTTGTACATCTTGCGTTGGACGAGCAGCGATATTCCGATATTCATACGATGATACACTTGGCCCCCGGCGATGAAACAGTAGATGCCTTGGGTGTTCCTCGTTCGGTCATCTTTTACATTGAATGACAAAAAGCGAAGATGGCGTCGAGCCTACGTATGCCAGCCGCAAAATATTTCGAAAGTCTATGTTGGCGGGCGAACGGCAGCGCAAGTTCGTTTGGGAATTGTAAAGCCTTGTAGGGGTATTTTCCGTGGAGACAACAATCGTCAAATGAATCTCTGCCTGTTCTGTTCTGCACTCGTCCCTCAGGGAAAATATGGCTCCACAATGGCCCCATTCTTGAATACTCAACATCCGCTGACTTGGCGACCTTAAAGCTTTGAGGAACTGTAGTGCGCTGACGTTAAAATTGCTGACGAACTTGGTCAGTTCGGTGAATCGTTTCATTTTCGATTTCTCCAAAACGTCGGGCAGCGATTCGTTGCCGATCTTGCTCATGGTGATCGGCCCGTTCTTCATAATTGAGCTGGGCCGTAATATCGGATATAATTTCTTTACTTTTATTCTTTGACGCGCGTATTAGCCGTGATTCGGAGATACTTTGTGAGACGAAGGAGCTTGTTGAATCCGGCTCGATTACAGATGAAGATGTAGAGGCTCGTTGAAGGTCCTGAGGATTGTTTGTAGCTCCTCTCCCTTGCAATTATGAACACAGATTCGTTTTAGAGGTCTTCCGCGTTTCATTTTCATTCCTAAAATTTCTATAATCTAAAACATGTCCTTAAAAATATTTAACACTGATCAAAAATAAGGCAAACTAAAATTTTTAATTCAATATAACCTGTAAAAAATAAAATTTGTTGTTTACAATTCAAATGAAAATAAAAACAATCTGAATCAGCTGTTCTGGTTTTAATTGCAGCTACGAAAAATGCCCATGACGATGGGCACTTTGAATGGGCACTTAGATGTGCTGCAAGGCGGAAACCATATTTTTCCCAGACTTGAGACCAGTTCCAATCTATTTCTGGTGGTCTAAAACCCCAAATTACACGAAAAAATCTAAAATCCTAGGACGGAATAAAAATTTTGCCCGTACAAACTTTGCTTGTTTTAGAGTATAGCATCCGCACCGTGTTTAAGATAAGTGAATATTTGTAATGTTATTAGCTTCTCTAAGCATTCTGATTTTCAAATTATTTTATTCTTGTAATTGGCTGCTTCTTAAACTGAAACTTATTTAAGTAAATTTGATGTGATGACATTAAAACTTATTTCAGGCGAGCAGAAAAAATACGGGGTACATCGCACACAAGTACCGGTTTTCGGGAACCTTCGTACTAACAGTTAAGTTTATACTTTTATTACAAAAAAAATATTCACACAATCATGTTATAAGGAGCAGAATCTTATAAAAAAGAATTACTAGCGTTCAAAAATTATTTTTTTGGTTGTTAATATCAATTTTAAAACTTTTTTTATCACACTATTTACTGACCAATAATACCGTTAAAAAGATCAACGTCCTTGTCATTCAAAAGGTACTATTAACATCGTTGAAATCAAAATAGATTTTCCTTTAAATTTTTTTTTATTTGTTAAATGTTTTTCTCCTTTACCTGGTAAGTGTTAACCTTGGTGATGTTCCGCAATTCCCTGGTGAGAGAGAAGCTTGGAATCCGACGTTGCCGTTTGAGCCTTTTGCCAGAACGAGCAATGAATCCATACCCCGGTCAGGGATGTGTAGGCAAAAACGGCAACTTTGAAAACCCTTACTTTTATAAATTGTTTAATATCATTAAAGCACACATTCAATCTAAATTAAAATCACTCATGAATTTTTCAATTAATCTGTTTTTTATCATACTAAATCAAACTCAGGAGTTACTTAGCATAGACAGACCGCGGGACAGAAGGTCCAGTTTATGCGTCCCTAGACTGTACTTTGTTGTGCGCTTCGTTAACTGAGCCTGGCTTTAAACCACAGCCATAATGTTTAGGTTTCCCTAAGCTCTAAAACTATATAAATTCTAATTTATTATGTTTTACTACTTAATTTTGTACACTTTAAACGAAGTGGGCTTTTTACACTTTTATCTTTACATATACCAGAGTTGTATGAACGTTTTTGTAAATAAATATTAACGTGTTATTCTTTTTTTGAGGTGGTTTATCTTTATGCTGAAATATTTATGGACTATGTATGGACATAATATTATTGATTTGGCCTAGATTTTTTTTAATGTTTCATTTTTTCATGCCTTTATTTGATGCAGTTACGTAATAGACGGATGTTTGTAATTAGGCTAACATTTTTGTATGGATAAAACCAAGTTAGCTAAGGCAGGATTTCAGTTTTAAGGAATGCCCTCCCGAATGGAGTTAAATGACTCTTTGTGTTTGTATAAGGGATAAACGTAATTTTTAATTTAATTTATGATACTTTTTAGTCAAATAAAAAAGAAAAAATAGCCAACCCTCTGAACAAATAAAATGATGCATTCCAACTGTATCTTTTACAGGTTTTATCAAATAAATAAATAATATATTTACGTAGGTCTAAAGATAACTGACTAGTGACTTCTGTGAATTTTTCTCTATAAACTAGTTTTGATTCACGATTGAGATTAAAAATAAAACCTGCAAATGGTGTTGATTCTAGTCAACAATTACGGCCGGCTTTACGTTTTCTATTTCAATACATATTTTTTTACTCATGGCTTTTTAATTATAGCATCCACAACATTATTCTTGAAAATGTTATACCATCTAACGGTTAATTGTACGATTTTAAAAATTTTTTCTGCTCTAAACATCAGCAACAACGAAAAACGGCATAATCAGAGAGTAATCGAAATTTAAAAGACATTGGCATGAAAAGCAATAATGCAAGATGAGGGCGTCTTATTGGCTGACTAATTGTGGCTCGGGGTGGAATTGTAGTGAATAAACATGAGCGGGATGTGGACCTAAGTTGTAGAAAGGGAGTTAGCAGCTGAGCACAACTTGAGCTCTTGCACTCATAGTGTTTATTTAATTTGCCTTCGGTTATTTATAACGGCTTTCGTAAAAGAAAAGAATTTCATCAACATGAATGTGAAACAATTATTGAAACAGGGTTTACAAATATATCACCTTAAAATCTAAAGCCGCTTAATGCAAGGATCGGTGTTACGAATGAAAAGCAGAAATTCATCTATTGTCATATACCACCATCTAAAAGTACGAGATACAACTATCATTGGTTTTGGCAACAAGATTGCACATTAACGCAAATGAAGGACATTTTAGGTACACTATAAATGTGTTCAAGGAATATTGTAAACATTGTCTAATCAAAATCAGACTAATAGCTGAGAGAGCTTTGAAATAATTGCTCTAAATCTAAAACAAAGAAATCATATAAAACATTTTAATTGGCCTGAACAATGGATAACTGAAGCAATATAACAATCTATATAAGATATTTTCAAAGAAAGATATGGATCCAGATTTATTAAATTAATCCATGACGAACTCTAAGCCTTTAAATTCACAATCAATCTTTCAAAAATTTTTAAACTCTTACAAAACGAAGATTGCTTAGCCTACCCCCTAGGTAAGCTTGATATTTAGAATTTTGTTTACATATATAATAATACATTTATTTTACTTTTATTTATGAATAAAAACTAAAAATTATGTTTATCCATTTTTATTTATATTAAACCACTAACATAAGTAAAGCATTTAAGACTGCTGTTGCTGTTTATTGGTCACAACTCAAATATTCAACATGTAAATGCAACGTAACAGTGTAACTTATAACGTTTATTGTATGCGGTTATTGTTCATGAATAAACATGAGCATAGTCATAAGCTTTTAAGAGCAACCCTACAACTCTTGAGCAACTTTCATTGCCATCGCTGTTGTCGTTTGTTGCTTTACTATGTCTGGTTAATATTGCTACTTAATATCTGGTTAATATCCATTGCTTAATATTGTGCTGAACTAGTTTGTTTACTACAATTCATAACCAATACATGATTTGACTGTATCATTTTTGGAAGTGTATTGCTTATATTCTTCGATTAATCATTAATGCTAATAAATCAACACAAAAAGAAAAGTCTTGAATCTTAATTTATTTTTTTATCAAAACTTAATATAAATAAAAATCGTCGTATTTTGTGCTTCCATATAACTTAAAAATATACATTAATAAGTTCTCCAAAAATATGCAATAAAATAGAGATGGTAAACTTAACGTATTTTAAATTTAAATTGAAGATAAAAAAATATTCCTTGCCAATTACGGTTGCTGTATCTGAATAATAACACTTCTGCTTTGCTGCATTACCGACGAACTTCGAATGTGTAAATACGTTTAAAAACATCAAGTGAATATTAAATTCATTTGTATTTTTCTTATGAATAACATGAAAAATTAATATTCAGAGTTGCTACCACACTCATGTTAAATTTGGGTGTTGTGAGCAATGTCCAAAAGACCTCATCTAGAAGAACCCACGTACAAAAGTTCTAAATTTCAACTTTTAGAAAAATTTAAAATGTTTTTCGGAAATTAGATGAGTTTTGAGGTAAGTAATTAATTATAGAATTGTATTCATTGGGCTTAAGGATTATATAGAGCCAACGACTCTAATTATAAAAGATACTTAATACTGGACTACTTAAATGATTTAACAACGATTACCATCTACATTGTCTGAAAACCCGAAGTGGGATTATACATTAAAACATTTAGTGTTTGAATTTTACTTGAAACATTTATGTTTTAAAATTATGTAGAAGTAACCAATAGTTAAAAAAAGTTTATGTTGAAAAGTACAAAACACCGGAAAGGAAAATTTTAAAATTGTATTAATAAAGTTAGGAATGCAGTAGAGAATTTCGACATCCAAGGCCCATAGCAAAGCATGTTTATACATCGACAATCAGTCAAAATTGCGGCTCTAATATCTAAATACTCTTTTTTTTTAATTGACTGTAATTATGTCATCCAAACGTTCAAATTTAATATTTAGTCTTTTTACATTTCTCGGAAATCTAACAATGTATTTGCAATCCAACGCAAAATTCACTTTTTGTAAAAATGATAGAGTAGTTAGTGGTCACATTTAGATTACCTACCTTATAGAAAGAACATGTGAAAATAGTGAAACAATATGCGTGTTTGCACCGGCAATATCACTAAAAGCTTCATTGCAAGTTGAATCAATCTAAACAGGATCCAACTTGGCCAATTTCAACTTATCACTATCTCTTACTCAAACACTCCTCAAATATCGTATTGTTCCATTGTTTTACAGTATTTATCGTGCTTGCTGTAAGCTCTGTAAAACTGTATCGTTTGTTAAAACTCAAAATTATTTTTAATAGCTTATTTTTTACTGTTATCGTTGAGGTGAGAAAAGTGGGTTTTTGCATCTGTAAAACGCCTTTAAAGCATAGCAGAAAAGAATGACAATGATGTTATGCTATTTATTGTATTTATATTTAATAATCTATTATACTAATTCCCTAAGGGATTTCTTGTGTACAGCAAAACTCTTTTATTTGTGAACCGATTTTGATGATCAAGGTGTCAAATGAAAGGGAATTTCCCGCAGAAGTTATTGAATCATTTTCATCATCCTCGGTTCAATATGCTTTGCCCCACTGGAATTAGATGTTTCCATATATTTTAAATGGAAGATTTGATATCGAACATATGGGATGTCTAAATTTTTTTAAATTGACTAAACAGCTGTCTTGAGAAAAAACATAATATCTGCCTCCTGTCACTTTGATATTTATTAATATTTTTTTAAATTATTGTTTCCAGTTTGGAACAAGTGCCTTATGAAGATATTAATAACGTATCTTGGTCTTGGTTGATTTTTATATTCAAATACAACAAAATTTTAAATCTGTTTTAAATTAGTTACATAAAATCATTTTAATAAGTGGTATAGAAAACGTAATAAAATAAACCAATAGATTTGATTTTACTGACACCAAACAAATAAGTAGTAGAGAAACAGGAATTCACCAACATGAGAGGTGCGAGGAGGTGCGAGGCGTACGAGACGTATGAGTGCAAAGTCCAAGGTCATCGCTACGTCATTATTTCTCGCGCGCGCCACGAGCGCAAAGTCCAAGGTCATCGCTACGTCATTATTTCTCGCGCGCGCCACGAGCGCAAAGTCCAAGGTCATCGCTACGTCATTATTTCTCGCGCGCGCCACGAGCGCAAAGTCCAAGGTCATCGCTACGTCATTATTTCTCGCGCGCGCCACCACCGTTGCGCCGTTCGCTCGGCTCGAGCGCGCCGGTTCCTACTAGATTCTGCCGCCCTGATACTTCGGAAGAATAAAAAACGGAATAATTCGATATTCGATTGTCGATTTCGATGACCAGTTCCATCCCAAATCAGAACATTTGACCCAACACCGTAACAAGTCCACACTTATAAAAAATAAAATAATTAAATAAATTGCATTTTTTATACCCTAAGCCTCTTAGCCTCTTTAACATATATATCCTAACAGACCTTGACAAAAAAAAATCAATTTATAACGCTTTAAAACATAATTAACATTTCTTACGGGTAATTTTATCTCCCTCAAACGTCCAACAATCCTCTAGATTAACTTTAATTCCTATAGTATCACCGATATTATCCAAAACATCCAACTCACCAATGTCCATTAAAGCATCAAACACAAACTCGTCACTCCCTAAAATTCTAACTGACTTCGGATCATTGGGGTCAAATTTAGTTCCATAAACTGTAATAACCTCCCCGATCGACTTGGAAATAGCAGCCTCGTGAATCGCATGCAATTCTTTTAAATACTCTCCATCCACAAGGTTCATTTTACCTATTTAAGCGCCCTATTTAACCTCACATAGCGTCCTTTAGCGGGCATATTCAACCCAATTTCCCGTCATTTCTCGATTTTCAAACTTAAAAAATAAATACAATTAATTTGAACAGTTTGATGTTTTTAATTTACAGATGCATGTTAATGATCGTTACAAGAAAAATCTGGCCTATATAGTTGGGACACGATTTGTGTCCCAACCAAATCTGAGCGATTTTGGTGGGACCAAACCTTAAAGCGCCCTATTTAAACCCAACAACCCTAACTTTAAGCACCCTATTTAACCTCACATAGCGTCCTTTAGCGGGCATATTCAACCTAATATAACCCAATTTCCCGTCATTTCTCAATTTTCAAACCTAACCTAAGGCCCCCTATTTAAACCCAACTGGGGTCCTAAAATGGGGTGGGACCCATATTGGGTCCCACCTAAAAACTGTTCAAAAATGAGTCATCTTTAGCGGGCATATTCAACCCAATTTCCCGTCATTTCTCAATTTTCAAACCTAACCTAAGGCCCCCTATTTAAACCCAACTTTAAGCGCCCTAACCCAACTTTAAGCGCCCTATTTAACCTCACATAGCGTCCTTTAGCGGGCATATTCAACCTAATATAACCCAATTTCCCGTCATTTCTCAATTTTCAAACCTAAACTAAGGCCCCCTATTTAAACCCAACTTTAAGCGCCCTAACCCAACTTTAAGCGCCCTATTTAACCTCACATAGCGTCCTTTAGCGGGCATATTCAACCCAATTTCCCGTCATTTCTCGATTTTCAAACTTAAAAAATAAATACAATTAATTTGAACAGTTTCCCTATTTAAACCTAACTTTAAGCGCCCTATTCAAACCCAACTTTAAGCGCCCTATTTAACCTCACATAGCGTCCTTTAGCGGGCATATTCAACCTAATATAACCCAATTTCCCGTCATTTCTCGATTTTCAAACTTAAAAAATAAATACAATTAATTTGAACAGTTTGATGTTTTTAATTTACAAATGCATGTTAATGATTGTTACAAGAAAAATCTGGCCTATATAGTTGGGCCCCGATTTGGGTCCCAACCAAATCTCGCACTTTTTACCCATCTTTGTCCACAACTTGAGTAATTATGATGCTAATCTGTTCGTCAAGTTATTGGGATTCGAACAGAACAAGATAGCGGTCTTAGCCACGACTGAAGAACGATATATATCTTTTGAACTCAAAGTAGAGGGTGGAGTAAACTTGAGATTTTTAGACTCATTTAGATTTATGAACTACAGCTTAGAAAGTCTCGCGAATAACCTGACCAGAGATAAATTCAAACACGTAGCAAAGTTTTTCGAAAACGACAAGTTAGATTTAGTTTTGAGAAAAGGCATCTTTCCCTACGATTTTATGGATAGTATGGAAAAATTCGACTACCCGTCTCTGCCTTCCCAAAAAATTTTGATAACAAATTGAATAAGACAACTGTTGAAGATGAAGATTACGAGCACGCGCGTAAAGTGTGGAATGAATTTGAGATTAAGAATATGAAGGAATACACGCTTTTGTACAACACTGCTATTGGCCGACATAGTTGAAAACTTCCGTGAAGTGTGCATGGACACTTACAAACTCGATCCCGCTTGGTATTTTACGAGTCCCGGTCTGGCTTGGGACGCTATGTTAAAAAAGACCGGTGTTGCTCTCGAGTTATTGACTGATCCCGACATGGAACTTATGATCACCAAGGGCATTCGCGGCGGAATTTCTCAGTGCTCCCACAGATATATTAGAGCCAATAACAGATATTTACCAGATTACGATCCTGAAAAGCCCGAAGAGTATCTCATTTATTTGGATGTAAATAATTTGTACGGATGGGCCATGTCGAAGTATTTACCTCAGAGCGATTTTAATTGGGTGGGTGAAGATGAATTACGAGATATCGAAAGTGATTTGCAAGATGGAAATTGGATCGACAACGAATCTGCATATGGTTTTATATTGGAAGTAGATTTGAAATACCCCAGGAAATTACACGACTCCCACAAAGACCTCCCGTTAGCACCAGAAAACAGATGCCCTCCCGGTTTTAATCAGAGAAAGCTTTTAACGACTTTATACGATAAGGATAAATACGTGGTGCACTACCAAAACCTACAGCTCTACCTGTCATTGGGCATGGAGTTAAAAAAGATCCACAGGGGCATTAAATTCCGCCAATCGCCAGGTTATAACCCCCCCAGGTTATAAGTTGTGGACAAAGATGGGTAAAAAGTGCGAGATTTGGTTGGGACCCAAATCGGGGCCCAACTATATAGGCCAGATTTTTCTTGTAACAATCATTAAGTCGCCAGGTTGAAAGAATATATCGATATGAACACCGATATGAGGACAAAAGCGACCAACGAGTTTGAGAAAGATTTTTATAAACTGATGAATAACGCGGTGTTTGGTAAAACGATGGAGAACATACGTAAGCACGTAGACGTACGTCTGGCCACGCACGACAGGCAAATCGACAAATTAGTGGCCAGACCGAACTTTAAATCAGTCACCGTCTTCGCAGAGACATTGGCGGCCGTGCATATGGGTAAAACCAGATTATACTTTAATAAACCGATCTTCGTAGGCATGTCAATATTAGATATTTCGAAGATAGCCGTTTATGACTTTTATTACAATGTCATGAGACCGAAATACGGTGATAAAGCCAGAGTTCAGTACACTGACACGGACAGCCTGACTTATAGCGTCAAAACAAAAGATATTTATGAGGATATAAAAAGTATGATCGACCACTTCGATACCAGCGATTACAAAGCGGATAACCCCTATAACATGCCGCGTGTGAATAAAAAAGTAATTGGTAAATGGAAAGACGAACTGGCCGGTGATGTTATGAATGAGTTCGTCGGGTTACGTTCGAAAATGTACGCCTACGACTCTGAGGGGGAGAGGAAGAAGAGGGAGGAGGAGAAGAAGAAGAATAAGAAGAAGGGGGATAAAAAAGAAAAAGGTGGGGGGATTAAAAAAGCTAAGGGGATAAAAAAGAATGTCGTTGACTTTCTGTCGATAAAAGACTATAAAAACTGTTTGTTTGATAAAGAAGTGAGTTATAAGACCATGAACACCATTAGAAGCAAACACCATGATTTATATTCGATCAAACAGCGCAAGATAGCCCTCTCCCCCTCTGATGATAAGAGATTTATCTGTGAAGACGGCGTGGAGACTCTTCCCTGGGGCCACTACAATATCCCTATCGAGCATCTGATTAATATCGAAGCGAATGCCGCACTGGACATGGATTAGAAGGTACGAGTTTGTTTATATTTTAAATACTTATACATGACATATTTCGATCATTACTAAAAATATTATTTTATTTTTTTCCTCCTTATAAAGGGGTAACGAATCGTTACCCCCTTTGAATTATCGATTTTATCATGGATAAACTATTTTTTCCTCTTCGAATTGCAAATTTTATAATTGATAAAAAAAATATTTATTAAAAACAAAGATATAAATTCAGTACTAGACTTTGACTAGAAAATATGAGTTTTTTCTCTAAAAACCTTTAAAATGACTCATTTTTGAACAGTTTTTATGTGGGACCCAATATGGGTCCCACCCCATTTTAGGACCCCTGTCCAACAGAAAGGGTCCTATTTTAGGATTTCCATGTTTCTCTCATAACGTATGATGATAATTATGTTTCGTCATAAAGAAGTTCCCTGTCGAAGGTGGGAACTTTGCCGTAGTGATAGGGCTTTCCACTAATACCCACCGACACTTAAAAAAGAAAAAAATTCATCTTCAAATTCTAAGGTAAGATATATGTTAATAAAAAAAAAATATTTAATGATTTTCTAACCCTTTATATCGTAGAGTTTATTTTTTCAAAAATATATATACATCTCAAAACATTCTAATTAAATTCCTTTCCAAATCGTAAGTGAAGCCGATCTCCGATACAACTACCACGTACGCTGTGGTCCCCTGATCCGCCACCGGACTGGCGACGGCGTTAGTAAAGTCCAATTTTATTTGAATATCTTTTCTTTTATTATCAGTGGAGAACGGGTGGTGATGCGTGTCGACTACCAACAACGGATACTTGTCTACAAAATCGACATCGTTTAAATAAACATCTTCATCTCCGAATAACACCTGCCTGATTGAGCAATAACTCCCGTATAAAATACTATAATGTTTATTATTTATCGCCAAATTTTGCTCCTCCTTCGGATACCGTTGTCCGTTGATTATAACGTGGTAGTTTTTTATGTTTACAGCGTTGAATCGGCTCGGATCCTTCTCTTGATTGTTTTTACGGCTGGTCTGTAAACCTATGATTATAAACAGCGGGTTGGATATATTCCGGTACATGTTGGATATGTCGAAACTATATGAAGACCCCGACACAAAGTTTTTTTCTATGCACTGCCACTGGTAATACCTGTATGTTAAATCGCCCTTATCACTCAATCGTTTTAGTCCTTGTATGAGTGGTAATTTTTTTATTCCTTCATAATCGACTAAGGGTACTTTTAACACGAAACTCGTGATTTTTATCTTCGCCTCGGCCGCCGTTTTTTCGTTAGCGCCAGTACCCTCCTTCCAACGGTATATCGCGTCATCATCTTCGTTTCTTGTAAAAATTATTTCAAAACCTCCTTTGAATATCGGATATCTCAGAGCGTCGAAAAACCCAAGACCCAGATGTGACAACGGGCCATAAGCTTCGAACCCACCCACCCCTTTTTCGAATTTAGATTTGAATCCCATCGTATAATGAGTGCTCTCACCCGATTTACTATAAGTTGTTAGAGCTTTAATTGTACTTGTGATACCGACTTCATCAACACAGTCTATCAATTGATTGTGTTTTTTTAATTCGATTCTCTTAAACAAAAATGCCGGGAAATTATCGATCAACTTGATAGGATCCGCCGCGTCGTACTTCGCATCATCCGCTTTTTTCACTACTTCCCCCTGTATGTGATAAAATATCTTCCTGTCATAAAACGCGTCTCCATGGTCAAAATAGAATGTCGTAAACTTATTCGGTGAATTGAAATTTAAATCGGTCACCGGTTGGATGGTATTGAATTCGTACCGCTCTATCTTATCAGACGCTTCCTCGTAATACTTTTCCATATCTATATTTAGATTTTAAGTTTTTAGTTTCGAATAAAAAAAATAAAAACACGATTTAAACTTAATAAAAAATATACTTTTAAAATTGTCGGATAAATAAAATATTCATCTCCTACTGAACATGCGCATATATTTCTTCCTATCCGATGCCAAACCTAATTTATTCACATGAACCTTAAAATCCGCACCATTCGACAATTCACCACCATTAACATTATTTTCCTTTAACGCTGACAAACATCGTCTTATGTGTTTAGCACCTTCCGGCCGAGTGATCAGTTTTTCGATCTCGTTATTTATAAACTTGACGATCCCGATTTTTTCGTTATAAAATTATTATTTCCCGCTTCCTCCTCGGCTTGTATAAACTTTATTCTCTCCGACAACTCGTCATAATCGTCTATATATTTATATTCCACGGGGTTGTTCGTATCCACGAGTAGACCTTTGCCGGACGAAGACGGCTTTTGTTTGAGTTCTTTCCATATGTCACTTATTAAATTCTTCCATTTCCAACCACCGCTCGCCTTGGGTCTGGGTGAGGTGGGATCGTTGTTATGATGTAGAGCGTGTGTTTTGATTAAAATATCTTTATATTTTTCAAAGTCCTGAGAAGTGAACGCGCCTATACTTATGAGTCTCTCCTTCGGTGTCGTACCGACCGCGGCTGTGGATTGTACACCGTGGATCTCCGCTCTAGTCAAGAGTGACCACAGTCCCTCGGTACTTACGTATCTGTCCATAGTTCTCTCCAGTATGATATCGTTGTTTTCGATGGATATGGTTTGCGATCCGATCGCGAGTTTGCTATTCGCGAAATCGTAATAAACGCCGAAACTCATATCGTTACAGTTCGAGAGGTATTGCTTTGCGATATCACCAATTTCCTCGTTTTCAGTGAATTCGCGGATAGAACGATTCTGTAATTCCTGCGAAGTTTGCGCCGGTGATAAAACTGTAGACGCATCGAATACGTCTGGGTCCTCGATTGGAGTTATCGTTTCGTCCGCTTTATCTACCGGTCTACCAAGTGTTTTGTCCACTTTACCTACAGGTCTACCGGGTGTGCTCGACGTTCTAGGTCTGAACTGTCCGACAGTGGGGATGGGTCTTCTCAAAATGACACGGGGTTTTTTCTCTGTCTTTAAAGTTTCCGTCTGTTCTTTTATAGCTTTAACTACGGGTTCGTGTTGCTTCTCTTGTTCGCGCACCTTTTCGACTTCCGCTCTTCTAGACGTGTCGAATTCACTCTTTAATCGATCTTCCAATTTATCCAACCTCTTAGCCTCCGCGACGGTAATCGGTTTGTTTTCACGGTGAGGAGGAGGCGCTAACAATTGTTCTTTCGGTTTGGCATTTACTAACACAGGGTGTGAACTGAAAAGCTTTCTCCTTTCCTCAGCTTCGCGTATCTGATTTTTCTTACTGTCTTCTAACCATTTTTCTTGTAACTTTTCATATTTTTTAGCCATTCGTACGTCGGCATCGTCCGGCCACATCTTATCGGCCATCTTCTGTTTTTTCACCAGCGTGCCGATGATCTCCTTATCATCGCTTTTCCTCTTCATTATATTATCTATATATATAGGTTTCGGGTTCAGAGTTTCGCTTTTCAAAAATAAAGAAAAAAATAAATTTAAATAAAAATCTAAAACGATGCATACACGTTGTTTTTATAAAATATAACGTTTACAAATCGATTATTAAAAACGATGCATATACTTTGTTTTTAAAAATAAAACGATTCATATACATTGATCTTAGAAAATAACGTTTACGAATCGATTATTAAAAACGATGCATATACTTTGTTTTTAAAAATAAAACGATTCATATACATTGATCTTAGAAAATAACGTATATGAATCGTTTATTAAAAACGATGCATACACATCGATTATCGTTCGATAACATCGTTTAACTCGTCTTTTAACTTGAACATGTATTTTCCGTTGTGCGCTTTCTTAGCGGTGTTTATTGTCAAAAATCCGAACGGTTCGCTCCAACACTTTTGACACATCTTTTCGAATTCATCAATCGTCATGTCCGATCCTACGAAATCGTCATAAATACGTTTCGTGTAGTGTTTGTTTTGTTTGAAGACGCATAGCAGGTTGACGTTGTTCCGTATCACTTGCATGTCGACTTTACCGTAGCTCTGACTGAGGTAGACGCAGGACAGTTTTTTATGTCTACCTCTGATGAAGTAGTCTTTTATCGCTTCTTGTTTTTCCATCAAACAGTCGTCGAACACCACGAGGGAGTTTTTCTCGCACTCGTCCAGTGGGGGTAAATCTTCGCAATTGTTAAAAAAGTATGCTATCTTCTTATTCAACTTGTTTTCAGCATCTATGTACTTTTCGCGTAATTCTACATAAGCCGGCTGTTCTATAGACTTACTGAAAACATATAAATTTCTAAACACGAGACCGCGCGGATTATAAATAAAATTCAACAACAAGTTTGTTTTTCCACAGCCCGAGGAGCCTACTATCAGACAACGTAATGGTTGGGGTAGAAGGTTATCTTCGATCTTCTCTTCGTAATACGGGACGATATCCATCACTCTCTATGAGGAAAAAAATAATGCACCGGTTAAGAAAAGAAATAAAATAAATTACGAGAAATAAGAATTTATTAGGATGGGAAAATGTTTACTATTTATTTTCTCAAATCTTTGAAGAATTCTTCTACTAATTCTATGAAATTATACGGCGTGATTACAACATTATTGCGTGATTTATAGGATATATTGCGGTATCTCATGATATCTTTTACACAGTTCAAAACGTTTATACTGTTCGGCACTTCATCTTTGTAAAACAAAAGTAAATAACCTTCATCGATTTTCTTTTTATAAACCGTAGAAAAATACCGATCTTCAGTTCTTGTATGTAGTATGTATAAATACCGTCTGCATAAGAATATCGTTTAAATACGGCAAAGATGTGTCTTAGGTCCGATTTTTGAGGCATACAAGCTACTTTTGGTTTCATGTTTTGTATCGTATTGTTTAAACGACGATTTTCATTTTCTATCAGACGATTTTCATTTTCTAACCGACTTATCGTTTCCATCAGCTCTACGTTTTTATTTCTCAGTTTGTACTCACCATGTTTACGGATGGAAGGTAAAACGTCTTCGAAGACCCAACGTTTGAAGTCATTCGCTGAGGGTAACTTTGATGAAAATATCAATTCATATAATCCGGGCTCAGATATGTAAATTTCTAAGCCTTTATGATGCGAAATAGGTTGGGACCCAAATTGGGGCCCAACTAAATCGCTCAGATTTGGTTGGGACACAAATCGTGTCCCAACTATATAGGCCAGATTTTTCTTGTAACGATCATTAACACGCATTTGTAAGGCCCTTTTTAAATTTGAATATCCTAATATTTCGGCTACATCTTTACCCTTGAACCAAGAGTTATTATCATCATCAAACAACACTGTAACCTCTCGATTATTAAAAACGAATTTACTCGCGATATCGTCCATGTAATCCTCATCTGTGTTGGACACATCGGAATTATAAGACGATGAAGAACTTTCGTCGGAAATCTCATCACTCGCAATATCCATATTATTATTGTTATTCATTTCGTACCTACTATAGAAAAACGATCGATCGAACGTCAATGTTTTATTACGATCGAAAAAATAAAAAAATAAAATCATATAGTTCGCGCGATCGGAAACGTATTTATTTCACCACAACATCACTTCCGACATCGTTCTTTTAACCAGGCCGATCAGGTCGAAATCGTCATCGCGAATCGTTATACATTTGCTCTTTCCGTTATATTCGTATTCCACACCCTCTTTATTTATTTTTCTCAAAACCTTTTTTATCATATTCTCGTCGTCGATAATTATGTATTCCGTTTCGAAACATAAATCGTATCCGCAGGAATCCTCGACGGCTTTTTTAAAAGAGCGTTTTTGCGTGTCTATGAATTTATATTCCTTATTATTATCCGCACTCTTCGATACAGCGAAAATTTGTTGTATTTGCGTTCTATCTATCATCTCGCGGAATAATCCGTTTTCCGTTTTCAAACGGGCGACATCGTCCGAGGTATCCTCGCTTTCTAACCATTCATAATCCGATTCCGACTCGGTCGATTCGTCATTCTCGATATTTCGGTCGGCGTGTTCCGAATGTATATTTTCGAGTTCTTTGAAAAACCACTCCCGAAACTCATCACTTTCCTTCGCGCATTTATTCAACAGAACCCCGATCGCCGGTTCGTCTATGAAAACCGTATCGGGATGCGTTCGTTTTAGATGTAAATTCGGATTATCGACTTTTAAATCGCGATATGTAGTTTTATATTTTTCGTTCACATGATCGTAAATCGCCTTTTTGGGGTTCTTGTATCCCAGTATATGGGTGATATCGTTCGCTTTAAACCAACATATTTTATCGACACCGCGCACTATCGTGATATTACGGTTTTTAAAAGTAAGCTCGGTATGATAAACGTCAATCGTGTCAGTCATGTTGTTCTATATAAGCGCTTTAGGTATTTCGACTTGTTTAAAAAATACAATGTCGAGCTACGAGACTCTAATTAATAATATCAGACGATGAGAAAATCCGATTTAATATTGTCACGATAATTTCGAAATAAATAAGAAATGGTACTGTATCGGTACTTTTGATTTTATTATGGTTCTTTTATTACGACGGCGCATTAGTACCGCGATGGTACCGATACTTTAAAAATATTAATAGTACTGCGATGGTACCGGTACTTTAAAAAATATTAATAGTACTGCGGTGGTACTGGTACTTTAAAAAATATTAATAGTACTGTGATGGTACTGGTAATGGTACTGTGATGGTACTTTTAAAAATACTCAAAATTCGGTCTTTTGCAGTTCCCTCTCGTAAAAACCACCGATCACTTCTTCATTGTCTAGAGCCTCGATTTTGTACGTGACGGGTTTGGTGTTTAAAACTTGCGCGATCACAAAAATTTCGCTAGTCCAGTTTTGTTTATATTTATTTCTAAATACGACTTTACTCGCTGTTATACGGACTCCGACGTTGAATTTCGGTTTTTTACGCGGCACTTCACTTTCGAGCTCCTGATACATTTTCAACAGATCGGACTCGTTGCTCTTATTGACATCGGCCGGACGCATTTTTATCGTGCTGTGGTAATCGTGTTTGTTGTATTCGTCGGTGAGCTCTTGTAAGACGTCGTACCATTTGTGCGAGTTTCTCACTTGGAATTTGACTCTGAATTTATCGTTTAACGTCCTGTGGTATCTCTCGATTATCGCCGACTTTTCCTCGCTCTCCGTATGGTACATTTTTATGCCATGTTTTTTGAGCATGTCGTTAAAAGGTTTATTTTTAAACTCTGTCCCCTTATCCGTGTGCAGCAGTTCGGGCGTAGTGTGACCGTCCTTTTTCGCTCTCTCTATTATCCTCTCAAAAGCGGCCGTCACTACCGCGCCGTCTTTTTTCTTCAACGGTTCGGACCAGACGAATTTGCTAAAACAGTCTATCACGTTTAAGATGTATTTGTACCAGTTGTTCTCTCTGGCGAATTGTTTCATGATGAGCAGATCCGCGGCCCACAGATTATCCAGACCTTTCATGATTATCCTGCGTTTTATAAATTTTTTCACTACCGGTTTGTGCAGTTCTTTCGCCTCCACCACTTCGGGTGGCTCTTTGATAAACGAGTTTTTAACGCCGCCGCAGACCGCGCAATCGGAACTCGCCAACCATCTTTTATTTTTCGTTTTCACAATTTTCATGTTCTCTGACGCGGTCTGCGTTTTACACGTGCGACAGTAAGAATTCATCTCTTATATTAATGAAATTAAATTTTCGTTCGATAGAAAAAAATATCTATCATTTGGCAAGTTTTAATTTTTTATATGAATTCAAAATATTAATTTTTATACATAGATAATGGGGAATCATAAGAGGAAAATAAATTTGACCAAAGGTCAACTGAATAAGCTGCGGATAGCTCATAAGAAGCTTAAACGCACAGTGCTTACTTTAACAAAAGATCAATTAAAAAATGGTAATACCGAAGTGTCACTCGATGGTGATCAAAACAAACAAGTGGAAAAAGCGTTGAAAAACAATAGAGGGACACGGTTGATTTTTGATTATTCACAGTTGAAGGAAATGATCGATGGAGGTCTTCTGAAGGAAGTTTTAGAACTGGCCGAAAACAATATTCCGTATTTTAAGAAATTCGCCTCATCTCTGATAAAGAATAAAGTGGCGCCTGTGTTGAAGAATGATTTCGTGCCGTGGTTGAAAAATTTAATAGACAATGAACTGGACGAATTGATTAATAAAGATAAAACCGGAGCCGGTCTGGAGAAACGTGTAAGCAGAAAATTGCATAAGACTCTTAAAGATATTAGAGAGGATAAAAAAAACTAGTTCCGCTGACCATGTCCGAACTGGAGACATGGGCC
This sequence comes from Flexamia atlantica, assembly GCA_035578135.1. Classification (NCBI taxonomy): domain Eukaryota; kingdom Metazoa; phylum Arthropoda; class Insecta; order Hemiptera; family Cicadellidae; genus Flexamia; species Flexamia atlantica. The sequence goes on along the minus strand of JAQJVK010000008.1, from coordinate 25,468,033 downwards.
AAAAAGTTGAAAATCAACAATTTCCGTGGTGTTTTTATGCGAGAGTGTTTACCCGACAAGCCGCGCAAAAACGAGTGTGCTATTATTAATCTAGGTGATCTGGAGTCGGGCGGCACGCATTGGACTTGTTATACGAAAAAAGGTAATTATGTCATATATTTCGATTCGTTCGGTGAGGCGCCTCCACCTTTAGAATTGGAGAAATATCTAAACATGACTAAAGGTATTTTTTATAATCATATGAGATATCAAAATTATGACGATCCACCTATATGCGGTCATTTATGTTTGGAGGTATTGCGACGTTTTTCCAGAGGACAGGATTTCAATACGATAGAACGCGCTTTACAAAACGATAAATACACATTTTTGAGATGGTTCGAATAATTTTATTTTTTTTCTCCCTCGCTCTTAATAAATAATCTTAACCGCAATTTAAAAAAGTATATATAGAGAAATGGTGTATTTCAGATTGACGGGTCAGAGTCCGCATTTGCAATTGAAGCTCGAAAACCCCATACACTTGAAAGAGGACGTGCGTTATTATCTAGCGCTCACGGGGTTTTCATTTCATAACTATTTTTATAACTTGAACGAGGAGGCTTCAATTACTTTTGCTGTGGGGGAGGGTCATCCTACACTAACTTTTGATGTGGAGTTTTGGGATTTGAAAACTATGCAGAGAGAAATCAGGGAATTCATGAGGATTAATAAGTTTACACCGGCGATAGATGTGGAAAAGTTTAAGATTTTTCGAGACCCACAGTCTAAGATATGTATCAAATCTCCAGTCAAGTTCCATATAAACAACGAGCTGCGACGGTTTCTCGGATTTGATGAATTGAAAAAAGATGAAACCTTATTCGAATTACAGTTTACAGCGAACAAGATTTTATCAATATATGAGGAGGAAAGTAAATTACAAATCAGACCGTTCCACATGATCGAAGTGCATTGCGATTTAGTCGAACATTCGTATGTCAATCACGCGGAGCATCGGCACAGACACGATTTCTCCTCGTTGTTGTATCACTCGAGTCCGCGAGAACACAGAGATAAAATTTACGAGAAACCGTCCGTTTTAAATTACATACCGCTCAAACCTAACACGCAGACGATAAGAGAAATCAACATTTATCTGACGGATGAAAACTACGTTCCCCTGCAAAACGCTCTGCCCGATTATATCATTTATTTAAAACTAGTCGATGAGTCGGAATTAAATATGAATTAGTTTTCGTCAAAAGCGATGATTTATTACATCTTTTGAAACGCTCTCAATTTTTTATTCGACTATGAAAATATATTTTTATATATAGACGGAAGAAAGATGGAAATGGAAAAGGATTATTATAAAGATATCCTCGACGAAGTGAATGGTAATTCTTTCGCGAAGATAAGTGATTTAGAAATCGATAAAAAATATTTGGTCAATAGCATAGAAAGAATTCATTATGCTTATGGTCTTAGAGTTTTGGTTACATGTGATGATGTGCGGTTTCAACTACCCGAGAGTTGGAACGAGAGAATGACTACGAAAAATATAAACGCGCTATTGAAATCGGACCAACCGTTGTATGTGGTGTACCATGGAAAGATACCATTGTTGAATGATAAGTTTAAACACGATATCAAGTTTGTGAGAGATTGAATATTCGTTATTATTATTTGATTATACTTGTTATTTTATTTATGATTTAATTTTTTTTCTCGTTCCTGAAATATATTTTTGCACAACAGCTTAATAATTTATGTAGTGCGAATATAAGCGAATGTAATATATAGGTAACAAAAATGGAGTCTGTCACTTTTAAATATTTCAAATTGTCAGAGTTCGCCTCACCACCCGTCAGAGGTTCACCGGACGCGGCCGGTTGCGATTTGAAAAGCGCTTATGACTATGTAGTACCCGGTCGCGGTAAACAGTTGATAAAGACGGACTTGTCTTTTCAATTTCCCCGCGTATGTTACGGTAGAGTAGCACCTCGAAGTGGCTTAGCTGCTAAGCATTTCATCGACGTGGGCTAAATAACGGTCCTAAATTAGGATGTGTTAAGTCCTAAACTAGGATAAGTTGATATTATGAATAACAGCCCCAAATTAGGACGTGCAGGTGGGGTTAGGTGGTAATGAAAAATTAAACCATCTACAGCAGACGGGTTTGAAAGCTAATGAAAAAATCAACATTTTTGGACTGATTTAGGTGGGACCCGATTTGGGTCCCACCCCGTTGTGATAGACTTTGATTATACAGGCGATTTGCGTGTGTTGTTGTTTAACCATTCGGATGATGATTTCATCGTTAAAAGAGGTGATCGAATCGCTCAGTTAATATTGGAGGTTTATAGAAACGATGTGCCGGTAGACGGTGGAATCGATATGCGGAATACGGAACGCGGAAGTAATGGATTCGGTTCGACCGGTGTGTAATGAATTTTTAATTACATACGATGATTTTAATTATTTAATTTATTTTTTATTTTTTTATTTTTTTTACGTCTGAAATATATTTCTGCAAATCGGTTTAATAAAAAACTCGGTTGGAATTTAAATGATATACTATATAGATGAATAAAATGGAGTCTCATAACATGATTATTACTCTGGAAGGAAATATCGGTGCGGGTATAACTACTTTAGCCACAGGCTTGTTTGATCGGTTTAAAAACCTAGGGTTTAAAACCGTCCACATACAAGAGCCAGTCGGCGCATGGCGGGATTTTCACGGTACGAATTTATTAGACCTCTTGTATAAAGATATCGAGAGATGGGCCTTCACTTTTCAAGCTAACGCGTTAATGTATATGACGGAGTGCGATAAGAGAGCCGTTGAATATGCGAAGAAGGGTTATATTGTGATTAAAGAGCGCTCTGCGTTCACTGTAAGACATGTTTTTAATGAACATTACAAAAAGTTTATGACGCCCGCTGAGGTTCAAATTTTAACGGATCTAAGTAATAAGTATGTCGATCCGCGTAAGACTGCATTTGATGAGGGCGGTGTTAAAGATATTACCTTGTACTTGCGGACGAATCCAACAACATGTTTTGAACGTAAGTTAATAAGAAGGCGTCCGGAAGAAGTGGGTAAAAAGAACCTTGTGGATGAAAAGTATTTAAAAGAATTGCATGCGATTCACGAGGCTGCTATTTCCAAGTCGATCGGGGAGGTTATTACAGCTGATGGAACTAGATTTGACCCTAATGATCCGAAGTCAGTTAGAATTTTAGGGAGTGACGAGTTTGTGTTTGATGCTTTAATGGACATTGGTGAGTTGGATGTTTTGGATAATATCGGTGATACTATAGGAATTAAAGTTAATCTAGAGGATTGTTGGACGTTTGAGGGAGATAAAATTACCCGTAAGAAATGTTAATTATGTTTTAAAGCGTTATAAATTGATTTTTTTTGTCAAGGTCTGTCAGGATATATATGTTAAAGAGGCTAAGAGGCTTAGGGTATAAAAAATGCAATTTATTTAATTATTTTATTTTTTATAAGTGTGGACTTGTTATGGTGTTGGGTCAAATGTTCTGATTTGGGATGGAACTGGTCATCGAAATCGACAATCGAATATCGAATTATTCCGTTTTTTATTCTTCCGAAGTATCAGGGCGGCAGAATCTAGTAGGAACCGGCGCGCTCGAGCCGAGCGAACGGCGCAACGGTGGTGGCGCGCGCGAGAAATAATGACGTAGCGATGACCTTGGACTTTGCGCTCGTGGCGCGCGCGAGAAATAATGACGTAGCGATGACCTTGGACTTTGCGCTCGTGGCGCGCGCGAGAAATAATGACGTAGCGATGACCTTGGACTTTGCACTCATACGTCTCGTACGCCTCGCACCTCCTCGCACCTCTCATGTTGGTGAATTCCTGTTTCTCTACTACTCAAATATATTCACTTAAAACTGCCTGTCTAAAAGAAATATCAGATACATTCTTTGAAAACGGAGAAAAAATAATAAGCAGATCTATTTAAAAAGTGTTACGAAACAAGGATATTCCAACAAGGGTTTTACATTCCAACAAGAAATATGTAGGATTATGATTAAGGAGCATGGCATGGGAGTTATGATTACTGGTTCACACAAGAAAGGAAAAATACCTTATGAAAGAAGTAATTAGTTATCCATGACCAATTATTCAAGTTTTGACGGACCTCCCAGCCACTAAGAGAGAAAACAATACGTTTATGTACAATCAAGCCCAAAATTCCAAGTGTTGAAGAAGTATGGACTATATCCAAGGAGTGCCTGAAGATGACCAATAACGCTGAAGGTTGGCAGAGGTCCTAGTAAAAAATGTTGTAGACATTATAATAAGGACGTGGATGAATTAAAGAAATGTAACTGGGAACCAGATGAAGAGGAGAACTATGCATTTCGGATGCTGGGAGTTCAAGGAACAATTGATGATAAAGCCATAATCAAAAGAAAGGTTTTATAGTTAACCTCGCATTCAAGTTTGAGACCACTTACACATCCCGATGAAAATTTACAGGAAATAAAACCAATCAACTCAATGCTGCACCTCAAGGGAGAGCAAACATCGATTATTAGACCTCATTTTAGCCCAAAACAAATCTTAAACCTGTCATAAATATATTCACTTTAGAAAAAAATACAAAATTCGTAAGACAGCAGGCAAAACTTAAAAAAACCCTACAAATTCTTAGAAATCAACTGAAAAACCAATCTAAAATAGAGATAACGCCAACAGAACATAAACTTATAAGATTTAAATTAATGATAATATCTAATTTGTCAAGCCATATAATATATGCCTGCTCAAAGTTGACATTTCCTCTCATCATTTAAATAGTTAATATTATTAACTGGAAACAACTAATGAAATATATGTTTACAATACACATCCGATATGTTTTATTATTTAATTTTTACTAATAATGGATATGTTCCACTCCATTAATTCACTAAGCTCTCCTTGATAATATGGATGTCTTATACGTCAAACTTCATATTTTCCCCATCACACGCTATCTATCCCCCATGGAAGAGCATTTCCTTTATTTCTTAATAAACTTGTTCTCTTACTTGAATATTATGGTACTTGAAATTATTTATTTCATAGCAACTGAGCAATAATTTGAATTGTACATCTATCTGTTATAGGCCAACGTGCAAAGAGTCTGGTTATTATATTTAGATTTATTTATAATCGTCCGCTTGAATGGAATTCTTCCATTTAAATATTGTAACCCGATATTGAGGTAGAAGCTGTCAGAATACACACAATTGAACTGTTGTATAAGAATATAGATGTTTGTGCTGTTTGTATTTGTTGCAGATATAGATACAGAAATGACTCTTTAATATTGAATACAATACACTGAAACCCCCCTCCCCCCTCTTAATAATGCCACAGAGAAGAATCTAACAGAGGTCGCTTTTAAATGGTCTTTTGTTGCGCCCAAGTGCTTGCTAGTTACAGTTAAATCCTGTTACAGTTAAGTTGCTAGTTACTAGTTACATCCAGTTACTAACTATAGTTAACTTAAATTAGGAGAGGGCAACGACGGTGCTGCTCTCTCGCGGCGTTAATGGTGAACTAATTTTTTATAAGTCCTCGACACCAGCGCTCGACACCAGTTGAGCGCAACATTAGAAGATACCTCTGTTTGATTCTTCTCTGTGTAATGCTCTTTTTTAGAAATTTTCTTTCACTGCCCTTCCTTTATGTCTCAGGACGAAACATCTAGACTGAAACCGAATGGCATATTACTTTGATTCTTTTGGATTATTTAGGTATCACATAGCAAAATAGCAATTAGTGATTGAATAAATTTGATCCCGGGTTCTTTTGCATAATATTCTACTGTTTCGGGAGTGCAAGCAACTCTGATACAGCTCACTGTCGGCGGTAACGGTTGATTAAAGGCCTAACATGTTAAAAAATCAACCTTTCATTTTATAATAGAATTTAAAAGAAGTCGTGAACCCCCCCCCACCCTATTTTCAGTCTCCTTTGTATGGAATGTGTCTCATTATATAAACTATCCGTTAAGATATTTAACTAACTTAAAAGACCTTTTAATCACTCTGTACACGAAAATTACCCGTTACCGTACAGCTGAGCTCTCAGAAAACCCTCAATTTATTTACATCAAAACCAATAGTGATCGCTGATTTTTCGGTACCCAAACATTGCATTTCCGTACCCAAACAAACTTTTCCCGTACCAAAACAAAATTTTACCGTATCCAAACAAACGAAATTCCTATTTTGACAGTTCAACCAGCTGAGTTAAATCTAAAATAGACAGTTCAGCCGTATTGTGTTTGCTTATAGAAAAATGACTAAATTATGAAATGTTGGAAGATTTTTTTCAAAGTTTGGTTATTTATTTGCATCGTGATGAAAAGTATTGTTCTCAACTCGTCACAATAGTCCCACTTTGGGGCTCGATAGTGTTTTACATGCTCAGCTGACGCCTCGCAAGCAAAACACTATCTTGCCCCGATATGGGCTTCTTTCGTGACTAGTAGTGAAATATACTATTTCTTCTACATATATCTAACCACATAACCAGACATGCGGCGACAAAATGCCACATGGATAAAACGACAACTTAGTGTTAACTCCCAGCTCAACTGTAGTTTCTCTAATCCCTCCCCGAAATATTTATATCTTAGAGATGATGAGTTTTACGTAAAACAATAAAAAAAAACATGTATCTTGTGATAACGAAGACAGAAATAAGTAACTTAACGCCTGTTTTTTGCTCTAAATGGTTTCCTATGTACAACGGATAAGTACCTCTTCTAATTTATAATATAAGCAATTTTAAAGTTTTTGCGGGAAAATACTTGTTTATTGCACAGGAATTAAAAAAATGATAATTTGATCCGGATCAAAATTTATTTGAAAACTTACTCCTTTTATATAAACAGATTTAATTAGCTTCAAGTGTTTTCCTGAGGATAACTTGAATCCAGCAAACCATGAGACCCTCTAAAGCATACCTGCTTTGAAACAAGATTTCAAAGCTCTCACCAGATATTCGGTTTGACTAACGATACATATTTTTAACGTCAACCGACCTTTTGTCATATTTACTCCAAGACGATAGAAATTTAAATATTAAAACTACACTTTTAACTAATTATTTATTTCATTTTAAAATTAACTATCCGATTGACGAATCATTTATAAAATTTATAGATGAGGAAACTTACATAAAAAAGGTACTGGTAGCAAGGGTTGAGTCATAACTCTGTCAAAAAGACCTCTTTTTATTTTATCGTAGTGTAGTTTTGTTGTCTACTACACAACAAAGGTTAGATGGGATATTCAACCAGATTGCACATTTCAAATTTTGAAACGGCTGCCATTTTTTGTCTGAGGAGTAATATTCATATCGTGTTTGCATTATTATAACTTTTTACCAAATATAAATAAAAAGCCCAAAAATAAGTACCACCTCAGTTTTCCTTAAATAATTTTTTTGTCGGTAATTCAAACAATTACTTATTCGCTTATCACCTGCAATTTGTTGTTAAAGGAATATTTTACTCAGAACGTATTAATAAGAAGACATAAACGTAAAATAAATGTCATAAACACAATATTATGGCGTTAAATTAGGTTAAATTATGTTAGGTTTGGTTAGGTTATGTTTATTTACATTAACATTAAATAATTGCAGTATCCTAAACAAACCTACTCTAACCAAACTTAACCTAACCTACCATAATTTAACCTAGCCTAACCTAATCTAGCGCCTTAAAATAGTGTTTCCGACATTTATTTTATGTTCATTTTTTCTTATTAACACATTCTAAGTAGCATATTGTAATCCTAAAAAATGTGCAGATGACAAGCAAATAGTAACCAATTAACAATCATTCAAAAAGGGGATTTCCTAGACAGGAGTTCGCCTTGAAAAATTGCCAACAAATATTAAATTTTGGTGTTGGGGTAAATTTGTTACTCTGATATAAAGTGCAGTTTTGATTGCACTTAAGGTGTGCCAAGTTTACTTTGATTTTTTTTTAAGCGTTAAAAATTTAAGAGAGACTATCCATGTTTTTGCTTAACCCACATACAATATATACAAGTAAATTTTATTTATTGTTGACGATAGCGTAGTTTAAACTTTTTACCAGCATTTAACGTATGATTATTTGCCACGAGTTATCAGAAAATACTGTTGTAAGGAGTAAATAAACGTTAGTTTGTACCTAACGAGGAAAAAAGTAAATAAATGAGCATAATATATATTTTCAAAAAAAGGAATATATATCTTCTACAAACCTCTTATACAACACTAGAAAACGTATTACACAGCAAAGGTATTTTTTCATACAAAACGTTTTACATTCTACCAGAAATTGCTATTAATTTTAATGGGAGTGAAAGAACTAATATAAATTTGAAAAAGATGTACATACGATGATAACTATACAATGTATATTTAAGGAAAATAAAGGTGGTTATTTTGATTTTGATTTTTGCGGACATTTACCATTAATGATTAGTAAAAAGATATATGGATTGTAAAATGGATAGTAACAACGAATTTCAAACAAAAAACGGTATATATTTTAATTATATTGTTGTAATATTCATGAAGCACAATACATTGCATGTTTGCATACATAAGAAATTTTAATTAGGGGAATACATATTTCTTATGAAAATATTCTTATAAATTCATATTGCACTTTATGTTTAAAGAAAGTATTAAATGTAATTACCAACTGTCTTAAGCAGAGAAACAAAGTTATCGGTAGCTGTCAGAACTTGTTTTGAAACGAAGCAACATGAATAAATTAACTTAAATAATGTTTCTATTTTCTAATGAGTATAGTTTCTTATCTGCCTTTTATGCTAGTTACTTTTCCTGCTTAAAGGAAAAGTGTTATAATGCATTTTACGTATAGTATTCTATTAAAAATACATATTTTGTTTTATTAAGAGGGTAGAGGCCTCTTTTCACCTTGCATTTGACCCCCTCCTCACTCGCTAATTGGCCTTCGTCCTGAGCGTGGACGTTATTAAGCAAAATAGTTCTACTAAAGTATGCGACAACATCAAGACCCGATCTTGTGACAGCACTGCCACAATTTCGAAGCCGAGTGTGCTTCTAAATGCGCCACTAGCTCACTCGGTCGATATTAATTGGAATTCTCCTTTATTTCTATACAATTATAAATGTTTTGTTTTAATTATGAATAATTATTAAAGGGTTATGTGCACAGATATTTTATGTTCATTATGTTTAATTATTCAAGGTTTTTTATTAATGCCTGTATTGTTACTTTCATATTTCATGATAAGAAACCCAAAGGGAATTGTTATTCTTTAACTCCCCAGAGACCGCTTTTAACAGGAAACGCTTTTGAGTCGCATAACCAGGTCAACAAACATCACTTAAAAACCATGCGAGCAGAATATTTTTTTTACATTCTGTATATAAACTGGACAATAATTATATAAATTAAAATTGTTATTCTAGTAAAGGTTTACTGCCCACAGACATTAAACTATTAAAACTATAAATTAAATTTAAAAATTAATTATATTATTATATAAACTGGCTATCCATAATCTTATATGTAATAATGTTCATTGTGTTGATATTAGAGGTTTGTTAACTCAAACATTTAAGCAAAATGTATATTCCAAAAATTTTTACAGCAACCGGTACAGTGTACAAAGTACAATAAATTAAACCATTTTATTACCTTTAGATTGTGATAAATATTTTTATGGGGGCAAAATGTGTGTTTCTATTCTACCTATAACTAAAAATATACAATAAATACTTACTTGTAGATTAATGATGTTATGGTGAATCTTAACATAAAATTAATATTAACAATAACCTATATATATATATATATATATATATATATATATATATATATATATATATATATATAATTTTTGCAAAAAATCTATTTCCGATCATTTATTAATTTGTTATAATAACACTCGATGTGTAAATTTATTTTAAAATAATAAGTATAACGAAAACTGTGTCGTATAAATAAAAAAGCAAACGTAAATTATGCTGGAAAGGGTGGCGTCCTCCACCAGACATGGTAAACAGAGAAACAGTTGTTGCTTTGATGAATATTTACATTCAGGGTATATTTATTTATCTCTTTACCCTTGCCGCGGAATCATTATCCATATATTCTTTTTGATATTCTGCGTAATTCTGGTATTCTCTTTACAGTTACAAGGTACAAATAAAAAAACAAGTTAATCAGACGCCATATTGCTTATTCACGCTATAAATTAGCCTATATGTGAAACCATTAACAAGACATTTTAGGACACAAACAATTACAAACAAACACACAGCAACAAACTAGCTGTTCATGTAAAAAATTAAACTGTCAAAAACATTATTAACACAACTTTTCAGTATAATTGGAAAACATTGCTGGGGGCAATTTTCCATTGATTTTTTAAAAACTTTTTTTGTAGACACAACACAATGTTATTCGTCATCGTTTTAATTGACATGAAAATTCGTGTTTTTCTGGGATACAACAATTTGGTTCTCATTTTAACTTTCATATTTTTTAATGATGTATGAAGACCTATTGAATTTCATCTTGTAGCCGACCAGTACTTTCTTTAGAAAATAAGGGCTGTTCAAAACAGCTGGGATTGAAAATAAATCATTTGGGATTTTCTTTTCCTTGCACAGAAAAATATTAATATCTGAAATTAAAATAATTATTTTTACGAGAAACAAACTAGCGCGTATTGGTATTTTTAAGACCGGAGAAATCTGATAATTCGAAATGTTATTTTTATCATTATAATTATCTTTATAGTAATAATAATAATAATAATTATTATTATTATTTATTACGATTTAGGGTTAAGAAGTAAAATATTACGATCCATAAATTAAATGTCCTAAATCTGCTGGAATCTTACTAATTGATTACAGGTTAACGATAAAAATCTAACTAACATACAGGCAACCTGATAAAATTATACAGAAATGTAACGCTATTGTACCTGATCCACTGCGGCCTTTCAGTCGCAGACGGTTTGTGTTGAATACGTTACATTCGTGGTTTTTACAGAGCTCTTCAACAATCAAATGGTTTTGTTTTCATTGCCATTCCCCTTTCGCAGTGATGATCCAGACTGTGGCAGCGTCCAATTATTGTCTGGTCGTCAAAAGTACTAGAGCAGGAATTTAATTGTTTGTAATTTATATTTGACTTGTGAAGATAAAACCTAATAGAGTTTTGCTATTTAAAATGAGATAAATAAATATACCCTATTTAAAAAAAGATCACAAATTAACTGTTCATAACGTATCTATTGGTATTCTATTACATCTCAATTAGCTTAACATGCCCTTTTTTCTAGTGACACGAAGTATAATAACGAAGTATTCAGGGGACTGAATCGATATTACACGAATATACAACAACTACAATTTTTGTGTTGTCGAATTTTAGAAATCCTTATAAATATTCAAGCTATACAATGTGTGTAATTTATTGTGGAATTTAGCGTCGATCGAAACCATGCTTAGCAGAATATGTGAGATTCTAACAAGTTTATTTTTATTTATGATAAAACATAATTTTTCACTTTTACTCAAAATTAATATTGTCCTGCGCAAAGGAAAACATGACTTGTTTTCTCTGCAATATAATTAGTGAAGTTTAAAAACAGCTAATAAGTACAAGCGATTGACTTAGATTTAATAGCTATTTGATACATAATTGTTGTTATTAAAAATGAGTAAATGTATTTGTTTATATAATTATTTTTAAATGTATTCTCTCATAAGGAAAAATAATTAAGGAAGACAATTTATTTTCTCTAATTTACTTTTGATTGTTATCAAGCACACTTTGCTCTTCCTTTATAAAATATACACCAAAGTAGGGATTAATCAAGAGGGTTTAACCTGTGCAGTGCCTCGTGGCTAATTACCAAGACAAACAACACTCCAGGGACTTGTAAACACCAGACTACCTTGCGGTGTGATCAGCTTAGAAACTTATATCTTAATTAATCACTGTAATTTTATTCTAATGTCATAGCTGTGAATCATGTTCCTAAAGTAAGCTCCAGAGAGCACACTCAAATTAACCAGAGCGTATAACAGACTGATACAATTACCGAAAAACTTGTATGCTATTTAAAAAAATCATATAGTGTCCTATAGTTGTTTTTTCTTCAAATAAACTTTTATTTTAGGTGTTTTTGGAGGTAAACAGTAGTTTTCACTAACTTAATAAATTAGTCCATAATGACTAATCGCAGCGGTGATTTGGTTGAAGTCCGTCTTAAATTCTTAATGTGAAACACACCCCATATCAAAGCCCCAGAGAGCACAATTTAAATTAACCTGAGCATACAATATAAAAAATAAATATTTATACAGTTTAAAATGTCCAATATTAGTTTTATGTTCATGTAATCTGTTATTTAAGGTGTTGTGTTCAGGTAATACAGTAGTTTTTACTGTCGGGTATTTCAGCAACGACAATGCGGATGAGAACCGTGCAACATGAGGCAATCCGCTTAACCCAACTCACTGAGTCGAAACATGATAATATTCTAAACAGTATTGTTCGCAGACATTAGGATTACACAACGTTGTGTTTGAAAAGTGAAGAGTGTTTTACAGGCCGTTTTAATCTTAAATGGCAAAAAGGTAGGATATTGTGTTAACTGCTCTGTATTCTTCACACAGGAAATGTAAATGCACATCAATTTGGTTAGGATCACGATAAAATAATTTATTTGTGATTACTAAAATTATGTAAAACCCAACCCGATTTTAATTAAAACAAAAAAAGAAGAAAATAACATCATCGTCCTGGGAAAAGCTATGTCATAATTTAAAAAATTGCTTTAAAACGTCAATAATCTAACAAAAAATAATCTGGCAACAGTCTGGCAACAAAACCTTTTCCAATCAACCCTAAGTGGCTGTAATTTACCTCTATGTTCTCTGACTCAAGATTGAGCTTTGGAGTTTAAACTAAATTTTAGTTTTGAATCTTTTCCAAGAAATAAAAATATTAGGAAAAGCACTGAATACGAAAAACGTTGAGTAATCACTGTTTGACGGTTAGAGTTAAATATTTGTAACGTTTAAAAACTGTATGGTACACCAATGACAATATTTTTGGAGATGTGGGGAAAGAAGACCTTAAAGTTGATCCGTTCGAATCAGGTAAAAGTTTTATGTTTGGTGCAAAATACAGGTGAGGCTGTGTCGTATTCGTTTATGTAAATTTGCTCCCTCTCTTTGATGTCTACAAACAGCTTTGTTGTTCCCAAGGAAAATATAACAAACATTTTAAGCAAACTTTGCATGTAAAAATTTCTTTCAAAAACAATTGTTCCGAATTGTTTCAGTTGCATTGTGATCATTTGTATAATTGCAATTTTCTTTGCAATTGATCTTATGCATTGTTATATTGAAATATATTATTTTAACTAAATTATTTAAATTTTACTTCAATCCAGCCTAATTTCAATAAACATTTAATGAAATATTTCTCTTTAAAGCAAATATATCGTTTATCAAATATAAATTAATCAGATAGTTAATTAATTATCTAACTATGCAAAACAGAAGCTATTTTCTTAAAGCATAAAACTTTTGTATAGCCAGGATGATGCAATTAACATCTCAAAAGCAACCTACACAACAAGGGATGCAGGCGTCTCGTCTAATTCATCTTTTGAAAATCATCAGAGTGTTGGATATGAAAAAGCACTTTAAAAGAAGTATTCATTAAAAATATTTTGTATTGTGAATATTTACTATGCGTAAGTAAGCGCAGGCGTAATAGTTTTAAAGTTAATATTTACTCTTTTAATGGGATTTTTGGAGAACGATAAATAACTGGTTTTTTTTTATTAAAATGGCATATGATTTTGTCCGGTCACACTGATTTCCTATGTGTTCCTAATGAATGGGACACATTTGTTGATAATTTAGGGAGGGAGTTGTCCCACATTCAAAACTTAAACCCTTATCGATTGTTACTTTAAGGTCTTCTGCGCATTTATGAAGCTAAAATCATCTATTACCATTTTCAGTTTAGCTTATGGTAAAATTTATGTTTGTTAATAACATGAATTGCTATGGCTTAAAGGCTAAGCTCGTATTTGGGCTGCAGTATATGACTCAAATTGCATTAATCGACCATTTTTAGATATCAAAAACCGTTTATACGTTTTTACCATAAAACCTTTTCTTTCGACAAATATAATTTAGTTGATCTTTATTTTTACGTTTTGAGATTCTTTTCACAACAGATTGGGCCAGCCAAGGAAGTAGAGTGAAAGCTACAAAAAGTCGTAATCTCAAGAGCCATCTAACTCAACGTCGATTTCACTGGGCAAAGTCCGTCTAAGAACCTGAGTAAAGAAACACTGGCTTCACCTTCCCCCTGACTTGCTCTTTTAATTTCGCTTCATTTGTTTATCTTGTGCCTATTTCAAATTCTGTTCATTTATCGCTGCTAAGGATTAATTACTGTTTATCACCTTTTCACTTCATTACTTCTATTTCATCTGAATTCGTCGTGAAATACGTTCGAACACTTTATCTTCTTGAGTACTGATAAGCTTGTTGAAATCGTTTTTACTTGAGTTACAAATATGTATGCCGATAATGTTCGCATAACCTTTTGAAAACATTATGAAGAATTTTTTGGAGTTGTCCGTGCGCTGGTAACCGTTCAACACTGCTGGTATCCGTTGACAACGTCACTGACTCTTTTATGAACATGAACCTAGGATTCGGCGATTTGCCATCTTCAGCACTACTCACTTCAGAGAAGTGCTGAAGATGGCAAACCGCCGAAACCTAGGTTCATGTTAAAAAAAAAAAGTGACGCCGCGGCGCCGTCGAGGATACCAGCAGTGTTGAACTTTTGAGAACAGACTTTAATAAGTGCTTATAGTCGCTTAGTCGCTTATAGTTCCTTCGACATGGCCCAAAACTACTACTGTACCCGGCCGTTTCGAAAGCTAATTAAGCCTTCCATAGCCAAGTGGCAGGCCATGAATAACATGTACCTTTACCAGCTTTAGACATGGCTTTTTTAATTGAAGATTTATCAACCCGATTGTGGTTTGTATTTCATCATACTTTTGAATTTTTATGGCAATTATAAGTTATATCTTTGTTCAAAAATTAATTTATCTATATACAGGGTGTCACAAAGATGCGTAGCGTGCTATGCAGAACCAGATTCTACATACAAAAATAAGTCGAAAATATAGAGTAACATTTTTTTGATTTCGCCTTAGTTTAGCCGTAATCCGCCATTTTGTATGTTTTTGAAAATAATTAATAATTCATCAACCCCTGGAGTTATTTTCATGAAACCTTGTAGAAACCTTAAGTATTTTAACATTAACATTTTCCAAAAATATCTTTTATCAAACTTATCAAATTTCAAAATGGTGGCCATTTAAAAAATTCAAAGTCAAACTTCATGAAAACTAGCGGGTAAAACAAAATTTTACTAAACATAAAATTTGAAGCACTTTTTAAGCCAAATCCTATGACACTAAGATTGTTAAAATCGGTTAATAAATAACGAAGTTATTTAGAATTTTCCAATTAACCTCAAATTGACGCTAAATGTGCTAATAAAGAACAAAAGCAAGAAAAGTAATTCGATAATGGAATAGTTATCCAAATTCAAATTAAAAGTATTAAAAATGTTAAAAGTAATTTTATGAAATTTATTGGTGATTTTAAAGGGCTCAAATATTTTTATTTCATGACTATTCAATCCACCTTACTTGCGTTAACAGCTGGTATTAGATGTAATCAGCTGTGTACAAAATTCATTCTTGTAGCTTTAATTAACCTCAAGATGACGTTAAATGTGCTAATGAAGAACAAAACCTAAAAAAGTAATTTTATAATGGAATAATCATCCAAGTTAAAATTAAAAGCATCCAAAAAGGTTAAAAATGTTGACAATAACAAGTCAACAACAATGAATTTTGTAAACAGCTGATTACATTTAATACCAGCTGTTAACGCAAGTAAGATGGATTGAAAAGTCATAAAATAAAAATATTTTAGCCCTTTAAAATCACCAATAAAGTTCATAAAATTACTTTTAAAATTTTTAATACTTTTAATTTGAATTTGGATAACTATTCCACTATCGAATCACTTTTTTTGCTTTTGTTCTTTTTTAGCACATTTAGCGTCAATTTGAGGTTAATTGAAAAATGTTAAATAACTTCGTTATCTATTAACCGATTTTAACAATCTTAGTGACATTGGATTTGGCTTAATAAGTGCTTCAAATTTTATGTTTAGTAAAATTTTGTTTTGCCTGCTAGTTTTCATGAAATTTGACTTTGAATTTTTTAAATGGCCGCCATTTTGAAATTTGATAAGTTTGATAAAAGATATTTTTGGAAAGTGTTAATGTTAAAATACTTAAGGTTTATACAAAGTTTCATGAAAATATGTCCAGGGGTTGATGAATTATTAATTATTTTCAAAAAAATACAAAATGGCGGATTACGGCTAAACCAAGGTGAAATAAAAAAAATGTTACTCTACATTTACGACTTATTTTTGTATGTAGAATCTGGTTCTGCATAGCACGCTACGCATTTTTGTGACACCCTGTATATAAAAGCCAAAACCCATTGACTGACTGACTGATCACAGTTTCTCAAAAACTATATGGCTTAGAGCAATGAAACTTGGCACAAGTATTCTTTACAGGCTCTAGATGCGTACTAAGAAAGGATTTTGCAATATTTTATCTCAAAAGGCTTGAATATGTTATAATATAAAATTCAAAATGGCGGTCATTTTTGGCTTTCATAGCTTATTTTCTCATAAACTACAAAAATTTGGGCCATGAAACTTGACACTAATGTTTTTTGTAGGCAATACATGGGAATAAAGAAAGATTTTTAAAGTATTCTCTCTCAGATGGCTAAAAATGAGTTTATTATAAAATTGAAAATAGCGGCTATTTCAGTTTTTAAAATAATGGATGGAAGGCCTATTCAACATTTTCAGGGGATAGAAAAGGCACGATATCCAATCTACTAAGAATAAAATGTACAAATTTATTACAGCCACCTACTATATTTTTGTCAAATGCCACTTAAGCTACTTGCGTTGTACAAACCGCCCGAAGTAAAATATAGTGTTCTCCTAAAATGGTTTATCTGTCTGATAAATAAATAAGACCTTTCTCAAACTAAAATCTCAAAACTCATTATAGACATTTAAATTCGAGTACATGTATATCCACTAGAAACAGAGTTTCAAAATTATAATTAATTAGGTAGTGAAGATTTCAATTACAAAAATATACCAATACAAAAATAATTTTGCCTTATCGATAGGTTAGAGACCCGATCTTTAATGTGATTGATAAAGGTTTGGGAAATATGTTTTTGGTCAAGGCACTTAGGCCCACCGTCTACTTTTTCTTATAGTTTTCGGTATATTTTCAAAAACGCACTGAATTCATATTGATGTTAAGTCGAAAAGCCGCCCTTAGCGTTTTTTTTTGTTTTATATCACGGTTTATGTCTCATTCTCTGTATTTGGAAATGGATGAAAGCTAATTCATAACATTTGCTAATCACAAGGGAAATAGGAAATGTTACACCTTCTCACTACAATCTAGGGTCGAATTACTAGCTGCACCTTAAGGGTGTAACAACCCAAATCAGTCCATTTGATAACTATTCCTAAAAATTGCACATAGCAAAATATGAATGAATTAAAATTAGTAATTTTTTCAGCAGGCGAAGCTACGGGTACATCTGCTAGTAATATTCTAAAAATTAAAATATAAAATAAGGTTGAGGCTTTAATTAAATTTACAGCCTTTGTTTCTCCGTGCAACTCGAGCTTTGGTTTAATTCGAGAAAATCAGGCCGCTATGCAATGGAACTGACACGTGGGCCCGGTTAAACTTTTGAAATCAGATATTCAGTTACCAAACGTGCGATTAGTGGGGATTATCAATGAGTTTCCGTCTGTCATATTCATGCAGGTAATACGTCATTCGGTTGAAAACAGGATTAATGTTCTTTAAACTCACGTAGAAATAATTTAGTTTCAATTTACGTAGATTAAACAACATAAATTCCTCTTAAATTTGTGTTTGTTTTGTTGTAGTTTTGTAATAAAAAGATCAATGACTTAGATTTAATCTGCACACGCAATTTTCACTTTTTATTTTACATTCTCTTAATATTTCTGTTGGCATAATTGAACAAAAACAGCTTTTAACATTTTATTTATTTATATTTTTTAATTTCCATAAGAAAGTTTTTAATTCAAGAAGTATTACATTTATGCTAATCTGTATAAACTAATACAAACACTGTTTATCCATGAAAATTAATTGTCTATACTAAGCCTATTAAGCTCTTTAAATAGGGTTTTCAGCCTTTAGAAATCATTAAAAGTTTAAGTAGAAAGTGAAACCATAGCTATACATATTTAATTATTTATAGTCAAAAAACTAAATCAATTATGGCCTGCTATTGTTATCACAGCTGTTTCATTCAGCACATTCGTCGACCTTTGATACTAATATCAGTGAAGGTACGACTCCTGTCAGATCATATTCAAAAACTATTCCTACCAGCTTAAACAGAATAATTATTCATAAAGATAAACGGGACTGAAAATATCTTTTAAAGCACTGTAATTAATTATTGTAAATAAATATTCCCTTAGTTAACTTTAAAAAATATAAATAAAAAGTTCCCGATCGGTGTTAGTTTTTGTTTTATATTTCATAATTAATATAACATGCTATATTAAAACTGTATTAGCTGCATACTTCTTATTTTATAAAGCTAAGATTCTATAACAGTGATGCCAGATCCTACAGAAGCATGCAGCGTTGAGAGCATAATTCGTTCTAATTATTTCCTGTGGTTATAATTATTACTGTACCACATTGTTCTTTCCAGGGTATGCAACATTCAAGACGAACTTTTTAAATGAATGCCTAAATGTTAAAACTGTAAAATGAACCGAAGTTGTTACGATTAATATGATTATCTAATACATTTTGGTGCTTGTTACATGGCATTGGCCATTGATATTCAATGCACTTTTTCAGTTGTATTTATTATCGAAAAAATATTCAAAATCTATGACGATGTTGTAAGCTCAAGCCTTCGAATTAAAATAATATTTTATTTAGCAGCACTTAATGTTTCTTTACTTAAATATTTGGCTTGATTAATTAGACCCGTGGCATCAAAAAGAATATGAAAGTTAGGTCACTGTAACATCAAAGTGAGAATAAATGTAATTTTGACGCCACCACGTCTCCAGCGCCAGCGGTCCTTTGTAGGCAAAAATTCAGTCTGAGAGCCTATGTCAAAGAAAGTAAAGTATACATCGTTCTGGGCCTAATCAGACACGAATAAGTGCACTTAAGTAAAGCTAGTAATTTTAATGGATGTTCTAATCTTAAATCTATTTATTTTATATTACAAGTTAGTTTAAATAAGTTTATTTGTACATTTTTTTAACGGAGAAGTTTTAAAGTGGAAAGTATAACATTTTATTTATAATTGAAATGAAGAAAGTCATGAATAACAACCATTTAGACTACTCATCATTGTACTGGATCAAGTGGGTCCTGCAAAACAACTTGTTATATTATATTTATAAAATACTATTACCCTATTATAATTTACATGTTTTTAATAATTTAAGCAACAGGCATATTAAAGATTAGAAGTATTGAATTTCATACTTGTGTTTCAAAAATTTACACAGTTGATAAGTATTGAAAAAATGTATTTAATTACATATTTGTTATTTCTTTAGTTTTTGTTTGGATATTATTTTATAAGATGAATGCAGATAAAATGCATTATTTAATAACTTATGATTTTTTTCGAATGCCTCAGAGAAGATTCATAAAACAGTTTAAAAGTGTGCTTGTTTTGATTTTACGGGGACGCACATTCCAAATGCCAGTTAGAAATGTCTTTTAGCTTTGAATAGTCTATACCCATAAGAAAAACATGTCTCCTTTACATGTGAAAGTCAAAGTTGTAGATAAATTAACACAACTCACTTATAGTAATCCTTCTCGACTGCTTTAGCCTAAATTCACGGAAGTTCATCAAAGTTATCACCTGCCCAAGGAAATGATATATGTATTTAAATACCAGGATATGAGTACAAACAAGTTGTTTTATATGAGTCCACCATTATAATTGGAATAGTTTGTGTTTTTTTATGTGTTTCGTTTTTTACATTTTGACATTTTTATGGTTTGTTTGGGAACGGTCTAAAACCGGGTCTTGTTACAACCTATCGGCGACCTTTGTTAGATAGCATCATCAACTCATAGCCCAAAGACAAATGGCAACTTGACCCAGTTTCGATACTGGCCAGGATTCGATCCGGCGTCGCTCAGGTTATGAGGCAAGCTCTTTACCCACTCTGCTATCCAGTCCAATTTAATGGATCCAAGATCGAGTATAATGTTTAGGGTGTTGCTGCTGAATAATGTTTTGGGTGTTCTTATAGTTATTTTTAGACAAAATATAAAAATTGAATCAGTGAAGTACTTATACGCAGTGAGGTTCATATTTCTAACGTACTTGAAGATAAAACTGTTAAACAACGCCATGTAATCAAGATACAAGTTTGGATGAGCGTTTGTAGTGTTGCTTTAGTCTAGAAAACCTTGAAATTAACTTTAAATTAATATAGGTGTAATTTATTGGATTATTTTTCCTCCATCACACTACCACCCCTATGGTGAAATGTGGCGGTTGAATTCACCCCCAGGTTGAGTATAGTCGAGGGAGTTTTAAAACAAAAATTCACATTTCATAAACAGATTTATTAAAAGATATTATGTGTGACACAATAGATTAAATACTTAGTACAGAGTTTTTGAGTGAGAGGTTAAAATATATAAATTAAATCGTAATTTCACTACAGGAGTGTAATTGGAAATACTACGTAGAATACGTAGATGTTTTAAGAAATCAGTATGAAAAACACTATTTTTTATGAAACCAGTGCTAATGTTATTGATATTATGGTTGGTGCCCAGGTTAAACTGTATATCCAAACTTTATATCCAGCCTTTATATCATACATTCGTCGAATAATGAAAACGGTGATAGTATGCATTAAGCCTGGGCGTTGGCATACAAATTGATTATTTAGTCGGTAAATAACCTAATTCCAGAAAACATTTAGGGTCTCTGAAGTTGAACAAGATAAAAATCTTGCCGCAAAAACAATAAACAAAAAGATAAATTCATATTCCATACAATATTACTATTATAAAATTTAAATTTGAAATAATTTTCCCACTATAGCATAACATCTTATTAACTACGTCTGTTTGAGAGTCACCTCCAAAGCATGTTTATTTAATTATTTAACCTCAGCTCCAGATAATGTGAAATACTGAGCAAAGCAGTTTATTGCTTACTATGTATTGTCATAAAAAATGTTTCGAAACTTTGTTATCTCAATTTGATAAAGTCACATATTTATATATTATACACCCAACAGATTATGACACATATCTCAATTTCTTCGTGTATTTCATTGATTTAAAATGCGCATTTGCTTATAAACGGGAGAAAATTATTGGGAAAGCAATGAGGCTTCAGCTGTTCGCTCGCAATTTACTGTGACATTTAGTGCCGATCCAATCTATGTTGAGGTAAGTATATCGAGTTTAACGGGAGCGAAACATTACCAATTCAAATCTAAAGTGTAAACATTGGGCCCAAATTTATTTACCCTTTTTAGAAAAATGTTATATATTCTAATATTTTTTATAAAGGTATATCGATAGTAAAATTGACCCTTTTTATGGATTTTTATTGTGGTATGAAAGACCTGTAATTGTAATTGTGAAACCGTTAATATTTCGCGTATCTTTCAGTAAAAAACCTAAACTAATACAAGCTCATTGTTATTGCAGTATGATTACTTGACTCATTAAATAAATTTAGTAAATTCTGTTTGAGATTAGTTCATCTGCTTTTTTATAACATATCTGATTTTGTAGTCCCTATCAATCCCGTCAGCTTGTTTTATGCCATTCCTATTAATTGGTTTTACAAATTCTACCAACAATCAAGCGATTTTGTTTTCATTTAGTGTCCCCTCCATCATTTTACATTGATGATCCTGTCTTTGACAGGACCAATTAATATAATTGGAAATGCCTAAGGCCGAGATTTTATTGTTTAATCCTTTATCTCTCACTTGTGTGTATTGAAATTGGTAAACTAATAATCCCCCTAACCAGACAGATATAGAGTAATAAAAGAGTATCAAGTAATTAGCGGGAGTGAACTTTTTAGTTGTCATAGACAGCAATGATTTTTAAAACTATAAACTAGTGATAACATCATTATTCGTTAATATTTCATGTTATAGACAGAAATGTTGAGGACCACACATATGATTTATGCAAGTATATGGTAAGAATAGAACCAGTACCATTCAAAGTAATGTTTACATTAAAATTCAGTTTATCGCCCTAAAATTCCAAATATTTTCTTGCGCGAATTAAAAATAAATTTAAGATAACCTAAATCTGAACATTATTAATGTCTGGGCCAAGTAACTAATATAAAATGTGCTTAACCCGTATTCTTCAATTTGTTTAGATCTCTCCTTGACTTCACGTTTATGTTTCAAATTTCTTTTTATTTATTAAATAATTTGGTAATTTATTTTGTAGTACAATACAAAATAAAGTATATTTTGTATTGTATACAATAGTTTTTCTTGTGTTATGTTATGTGCTGTCATGTTTTGCACTATGGATAAATATATATTTTTATAAATAGAATTGAGTAAACCAATCAAACAAAGGCCGTGCACAGTTAAAATATTTGATTATCTTAAATATTTATAGCACGGTTCTTCAGGTACTGTATTAAACTTTTAATTCTTCTTACTGCCCTTAATTGTAATTGGACGATTTTAATTTTGTTTTTCAATGAAGTTTCAAAACAAATTGGAATTGCAATGATTTGTTTTTAAAATCAGAATAATATGCTTTACTAAGTCTGGATTTATCCATGCATTTGGCCAAAACTCGTCATTAAATAGTTCAAGAATTCAGTTTTTTCGTCACATTCTCAATGTGTTGGTTCCAAAATGATCTGTTGACCATAATTAATCCTAATGCTTTGACACTATTCGTTTTTGTAATTTGGTTTGGAAATTATGTGTTTTGTGTTTATGTCTTCTGCGTTTGCGAACTTATAGACCAGACCTGGCTGTACACTCGTCAACCAATCAGCTGCTGATGACTTATGATTGGAGCATGAAGTTTGGCAAACGTACTCTTTAAAGTCTCTAGATGTATACTAAGAAATAATTTTAAAACATTATTTCTCAAAAGGCTAAATTAGGGTTCTACATCGAATTCAAAACGGTGGCTATCATCTTTTTTTAAGGCTTATGAAGGCTTTGTTCATGAAACCTATTAAAAATATTCAATAAAGGCTCTATATGCGTACTATGAAAGGATTTAAAAAAATCTCTCTATATGCTAAATAGGTTTTCTTGATAAAATAAAATTCAAAATGATGGTCAAATTCTGTTTCCAAAATTAAGGCTGGAAGGCCTATAAAATAAATCGATTGAAAATACAAGTATAAAAAATCTAATGTACTAAATAATAAAATTAACAAATCCGTACGGGCATCTAATATATATTCAGGTGTCAAACACTGCTTAGGATAGGCTACTACTCACATTTTACGAACCGCCCGATGTATGTATTATGTTACACTTTTGGAAAATGCGTTATATGTCTAATAAATTATAAAATAAATACTCAAACTAAAATCTCTAAGCTCTGCACAAGACATCCCATTTATATTATCAGCCTCCACTAGAATCGGAGGTTTAAAAGTTAAACATTGTAGGAGGGTTTGTGTATTTGATGGGGATGTTAGTTCAAAAAGTTCACTGTTTCTACAATAAATTTCACCTTTATCAACTAATTGAGTGATCAGATCTTAAGTGATTGAGACACTTTTTGGGGAATCAGGTTTTTGGCCGATACGTTCTCCTTGTACTTTGTTTTCTTAGCTGTCAGTGTTTTAACGTGCTACATTTATATGTCAAATCGAGAATCCCACCTTAGCGTCGTTTTATGTCTCGATTATGTTTCATTTCCAATGAGTCCTAAATTGGCTGGTAGGCTTGAGGTGAATGCTTGGTACTTTGAAATTTCTGATTTCAATCCCCTGAAGAAACAGTTTACTTTCTATTCAACCACTACTAGAACCCTAACTTTATAGATTCAATATTTATTTACTTTACTTATTTTCATAGATTTTATATCTATCAGCTGTTTTATTTGCAATGTTTATTTGTTTTGTTTTTACAATCTTACATTATGTGCTTTGTTCTGCTCAATAAAACCTTGGTTAAAGGTATAAGTCTTTTTACTTCTATTTCAATTTATTGAACAAACAAAAAGAACTCACGGAAAGATTTTTAATGCCTGAGAGGTTAGACATAGATTCTGAGTCCAGTTCAGCAGTTCAAGATTATCAACACTGGTTTTGTACCTTTCAGAACTTTATCACTACAGCCTAGGCTAATGAACAAGAAAAGTTACACTTGCTTATCAATCATATATCATCATCTATACGACCACATTAGTGAAGCGGTCATGGTTTCCTAACTCATTTTATTTTACTGGTATTACTAAATTTTATTTTCATTTATTGTTTTTGCAAATCTCGTGGAGGCTACTAATTTTATTTTTGGTCAAGAGTGTCTTCATTTATTTCTTTAACCTCAACTGCCCGTCCCCATGGGCCAATAATCCTGTGCGGCGATCTAAAGACAGCAAGGTCATAGTGGCAAGTCACATAGGCCAGCCAGAGGTGAACGTTCATGACAAATCAAGAGTCGCCCGCCGCTGGGATCGAACCAGCGACGTTTGAAACGTGAAGCTATCTCTGAGCTACTTTACGCTTTACTTCTGAGCTATCTCCTCGGCGCCGGGTACGCTTACAAGTATTTATCTCTTAATCCCCCAACGTTTTTAAAAGTCGCCTATTAGTTTTTTAATATCTTGTAATTTATTCTGTGTACCGCACAAAACTGTATGATAAAGTCGAGTGGGATACAATTTTACTCAACTGGCTTACATCAAACATAGGCACTTTGAGTTAACACCTAATCGTTAGAAACTGTAACACCAAAATATCTCGTAATATTTTCAAAACATACTTGTATGTAAAACAAGTTAATTTTTTCCGAAGGCTAAGGCAATATCCGTAGGCTGGAAAAACAAGCATCCGACAAGGAAAATCGTTCAAACTTCGATTGGCCCATGGTTACCCTATGATTTTACATTTTCTTTTTACTTTGCGCACAATTATTAAACTGATTCCACTTAATCTAGGTACTCCCAATATATACGTTGTAATAACAAAATATTGTTAATATTTAAAACTAAAAAAATAGGAAAAATTGTTAAGTAAACGAAAAATAAGTAATGTCTTTAAGTATTTAAAATGTACAACCACAGAGGATGAATTACTCAGTGACTGACTACCAGTTCAAATATTTAAAATATAATCAAATGCTGGCAGTGCACTCACCGAGATAGGCCGAGACCAAGCGATGGTAAGTGCTTGCCTGTTAGGCATTTCTCGTGCAAGTCTTATGCCACCTAGCTTTTACAAGTGTACGTGCTTTAAAAAATTCCTAAAAGAGTCGATGAGGTCCCTCGGCAGGAATTTTTGCTAGCATATAAGTATTTTCCACTTCTTGTTCTGTTAATATAAATATTTCCACAAAACACCTGATTCGCCTAGATCAAGTTATTCCAGATTAACAATGTATTAATTGTTGTTAGCCATACAAACACACTATTTTATGTTTATTTCAAAATTCTAAAAAATAAAAAAAAATCAATGAAAATTCAACCCACTTTAAATCTTGAGTGAAACTTTCAGAACATATCAGGTACATAATTCAGATCATTTCGGTGTATTGCAGCATTATTACACTTGTAAGTATATAATCAATGATTGTAGATACTAAAAAAGCAAAGTGTTGTATAAAATATGTAAACTGCCAGGAAAAAGTATTCAGAGAGAATTCTTGTTACCTTGTTATTTACAGTGACATTCAGTGCCCATCCAATATATATTGAAGTACGTATACCGAGTTAAAATGGAAAGGAGGTTAACATATTTGCTATTCCAACTTACAATGTATTCTAAGTAAAAAAAATCATTTACTATTTTTGGAAAATTTTGCATTCGTTGTTTTGGCAGTAGGTTTATATAGTCTACAAAAATAATTGATGGTTTTTCTATTTTAATACTTGTTTTGGTTCACTAAATTGTTTTATGACACTATGATGGAAAGGAGGTTAACATATTTGCTATTCCAACTTACAATGTATTCAAAGTAAAAACAATCATTTACTATTTTTGGAAAATATTGCATTCGTTGTTTTGGCAGTAGGTTTATATAGTCTACAAAAATAATTGATGGTATTTCTATTTTAATACTTGTTTTGGTTCACTTAATTGTTTTATGAAACTGTGTTTCTTTAGAAATTAAGGATATCCACGTATTCAGTAATATTTGTTAATATTTATTAATTTTTTTTGATGGTTACAATACACATCGCCGATTCAAAGGTTGGATTTTTTTCTAAAAAAAGCAGCATAAAATTTTATTTTCGTATAACTTTACTCGGCTGTTAGACGTTGTATATTTCTTTTTATTTTACTGCTGTAAATTTACTCTCACCTAACTAGAAGTGGATAGCCTTGCTGCAGAAACGTGAAAACAACCCCTTTTCTCTGGTTGACATTAACAGGAAGCGCCGTTGTTTCGGTAACACATTAGTCTTGATACACTGAGACTTTAATGTGTTTATCAAACCTTGTCTATAGTATAACGTTGTCTTAGACTTTATTCTTGATTAGAAAGCAGCTATTAATATGCCATTTTTCATTTTATTAGCACCCCAGTTAGTATAAACCATTCAACCTAACTACAAATCTGACGAAACTATTCTCTATTATTAATGTCAGAATATTGAATCTCATTTTCAACTTATCTTATCTCAACTAATCTCATTTTTCAATATTGAATCTCACATCAAATCAGTTTCAGATTCACTCAACCACTGACCTAATAAAGAGATAATGACACGAGTACCCTTGATGCGCCATGTTGTGTTGTGTGCTTCATATTCGACAACAACCAAGCTTGTAAACAATCAAGTGGGTTTACTTTCATTTCCGTTTCCACTCCATCGCGTCACAATCATGATGATGACTGCGGAGTGCCCAATCATCTGGATGTCATCGGGTTTGAGAGAGATTTTTTATTTTGTTTTTCAAAGTTAAAATTGTTGTAGTTTAGTTGTTATAAAAGGTGAGGTAATAATAGGAAATAATCAGGACTTGTGAAGCATTGTACATTGACCTTGTTTGTTGAAACATTGTCTCCCGCTTTTTGAGCTAAATAACGTAGACCCACAATGCACACAAAACAGATGATGGATTAACTAAAATACGTGACACCAAAGTTTGACCACCGGAAGTGCCTCATTTTCAAGATGGCATCCAAGAAGGTGACACTAGAATTAAAAATATAGGAAATAAATGCCAAAAGTGGTGTATAAATGAATCTGGTGTCATAATAACACTACCGAAAATTGAGGGGAGATATGAACTTCAGTTTTCGTAGGTAAAAAAATCGGCCGCCATCTTGGATCCGCCATATTGGACGTTTCGAGCTTGGAATATTATTTGGGATTTTTTGGACTATTTCCTTGTAGCTCCGGATGTAATCAAAGTACGTTGTTCGTTCAAGTCTTAAAATATTCTGTAGTATTTTGGCTTCCATATAAGCAGCTTATCAAATTCAGATTCATTATAGATGAGTTATGATACCTTTATTAACCATAAAATGTGATTATTATAAATTCAATATTCAGTAAAAATTGTATGTCTCAAATTATAAATAAAATATAAACGTCTTTCTGGTCTCGAACCGATCAGTAAAATATTAGCTTTCATTTGAGCTATTGATCATGAAAATAGGACAATTTTAAGTCGAGGTATGTTATTTTATTTAACATAAAGTTTAACGTTTTTAGCATTTAATCTTTAGTAGAAGACATATATCTCAAGCTCTAAGTGAGACATATTCCTCATTAAAGTCTTAAATTAAATGGTAAACTTTGGGCTTTCTTTTGAGTTATTGATCATGAACAATCAGTCAATTCTAAGAAGAGTAATAATCCTTTATTCCAATTAAAATGAATTATTTTAGAGTTTTGTCCCAAAATAAGGTAAGGGCTCATATCTCAAGTTCTTAAAGAGATACAATCCTTTTTAAGGTAACTAATTGGCTTTCTTTTGAACTATTGATCATTAAAATTGGACAGGTCTAACCTGAGTTATAATCCTTTATTTGATAATATCATTTTAGAAAATATCTCATTTTATGGTCATTAAGGGTATCATAGCTCATCCCTAATTAATCTGAATCAATTGATAAGTTGCTTATATGGAAGCCAAAATACTAGCGAATATTTTAAGACTAGAACGAACAACGTACTTTGATTACATCCGGAGCTATAAGGAAAATAGTCTAAAAAATCCTAAAACATATTCCAAGCTCGAAACGTCCATAAGGATTATACAGGGGATAATCTTTGTTTGGGTATATCCTGAAAACGGGTAAGATTTTCAAAAACGGATTTCGGCATTGTAAATAGCGTGAAAATCTAGTTTAAAATGATGTGTCACAACACTATATTTAGGCCTACATTTGAAAATAATTACTTCTTCCAATATAGCGAATCCAAGATAGCGGCCGATTTTTTTTCTGCGAAAACTGAAGTTCATACCTCCCTTCAACTATATGCAGTTTTATTATGACACCAGATTCCTTTATAACATATAGCATTTGTTTCCTATATCTTTAATGCTATTGTCACCTTCTTGGACGCCTTCTTGAAAATGAGGCACTTCCGTAGGTCAAACTTTGGTACACTTTTAGTGTGTTGGTATGTTAGTACGTTTTATGTCACATAAAATATGACATAAAACGCAAAAGTCTCCCTTCTAGGAATTTTTCAGGGTTAGGTGGTTTTTTTCATACCTTTCCTCGACTATAGATATATTTATAATTTAAGATAAAGTGTAAATAAATTTATATTTTTACTGAAATATTTTCTGAAAAAAGTGTAAAGCTAGAACTCATCGTTTAATGTATAGTTCACCCCCTGTCGTTATTTTGGCAAAAGAAAAAAATACAACGATAACTAATGGATGGGTTTTCCTTTGTCTCTCACAGGCACTTTCATTTCCTTTTTTGAGGTCAAGCACTCAAGTGATAAAAAGGTTTAAATACATAGTTATGTTGATTTTGTGATATTATTTACTAGTATTTTTACTTTTAGTTCATTCGTCACCAGCAAATGTACAAGGAATATTAAACACTAGACTAAGATAAATTATATCTATCCACAATCCTCCCTACTTTCTCTTTACAAAATCGTTTATATTTTGATAACTAAAACAATATTGAAAACATAACCTTAAAAATGAATGTAGTAAAGATTTAAATAATCACAATCAAAAGCTTTATAAGCATAATCGAAGACACACGTATTCATTTAATTTTCATTAAAATGTCTGGTTTTGTACACAAAAAAACTACTATACAATTAAGTATCTTGCATCTTAGAAAATACATTCATTTTAATGTAAGATTATTCTAGGCTCAACAAAAGTGCGCCAGTAAAAAATACATGGTACACTAATCTTATTCTACAAACATTATAACATCGTTACATTACATCATTTACTTTTAAAGTCAAGATCATATTTAAATAATAAATGAAAAAAGAGTTTGTAATTAAAAAGTAGTAGTTCACACCCCCTTTCACTGCAATTCTTAATCCATACATGTTCATTTCCTAATGCTTCTGGCGTTGCTGTGGTGGATCATTAATAAAGAATACGCTTCAAGCAAAAGACACGTTGTACCCTTTTCCCCGTATTTTAATTAAAACGAAGCTGTTGCTGCTAATTGCACTCACAATAAAATCTGAAAATGTCAAATGATTTTATAGCGAAAAGAAATTATAATTGTTAATGATAAACTTTAAATGAACCGTACATCCTGCCATAATGCTGTTTGTATCATCGTTAATAATAAATGCAGCACACTCGTCCTTTTAAAATATTCCGAGGCTTTTGACTCATCATAAGCTCATCATCCTGAAACTTAGATATTTTGGATTTGATGACAATTCTATTGGTTGGATTGGATTTTGTGATCTCAGAAATAATCAGAACAGAAACCGATCTCAGGTGACTAAAATTGGCAATGACGTCTCTAATATCCTTCAAAAGAGGAGAGGAGTTCCACAAGGAAGCTGCCTCGGACCTATACCTATATTATTTAACATAATACACTACTGACATCACAAGTGCTGTAAATTACTGTACTATGCACCTTTATGCTGATGATTGCCAACTGCTATTCTCATATGATAAACATTCAGTAGAAAGGGCAATACAGTTAATAAATAAAGATCTGGAATCAGTGGCAAAGTGGTCTGAGGGTCATGGGTTGAAACTGAACATAAAAAATGTTCCTTCTTCTATTTCTCGTCTCCTGAAATTTTGAATTTATTAAAGATGGGTGGTTTTGGCAGTGTGACGGTTTGTGGTCAGGCTCTTCAGATTTGTGATAGAGTTTAAACGCTTGGCGTCATTCTAGATGAGGGTCTTACTCTTTCAGGCCACGTGTTCCATGTCTGCCAACGAGCCTTGGTAGACTGAAGGGGTTATATAAGTTTAAATACCTGTTGCCTGAAAATACAAGGATCCAATTGTTAAAATCGTTGGTTTTTTCTGCGTTCAATTATTGTTTCCCAGTGTATGGCAATAGTATATTGCAAGGAGACGCTGATAAAATTCAAAGATTGCAAAACACTGCGGCAAGGTTTATTTATGGGACCAAAAAAGCAGCATATAACACCATAGAGAGTGACAGCAAGTTTGACGCCAATGGCTAATTCCTGTAAAGTCCAGACTCTCTCTCTGATTCTTGGAGCTCCAACCCTGGGAAGGCTCTGCACTTTTGTAAAAGGTGCCGACTCGGCGGGATATCTCCGAGCGCAGCACTTGGCATGATGACCAATTGCATGTACCAAGAGTCAAACGTGAGGTAGGTATTTTGCACCCGCTTTATACAATTCTGTTCCCCTTGAAACTCGCCAAAAAAATTGACAACTTTCAAAAAGAATGTTTTAGACGATGGTTTTGTAATTCAGTTTTAATTTGGTTGCCTGGCAAATTCTGCATTGTATCATACTATTTTATAAGCACGAGACTTAGTTTTAGTTTGACAAAAGTTGTACCTGAAAACCAGTATTGTGATACTAAGATAACGCTTGCACCAATAAAGGCATTTTTCTTTCTTTCTTTCTTTCTTTCTTTCTTTCCTAAACACTATGTTATAAAAGTAGATTTAATACATAAGATCAATATTTAGTAAACATAATATAATTTGACATATGAGTAGTATTTAACGACAATATCTTTTTGTTTTCTAAAGAAAAGGCAGAGAAAAGACTGCAAGGGGCCTTTAGCTCCAAGCGTACTCTTTATTAATGATCCTCCACAGCGACCATTAGGAAATGAACTTTTGTAAATCAAGGTGTGAGGTGTGAACTCCTACTTACGTAATTACAATCACAAGACCATACTTTCCGTGACTAGTTATTATATAAAATGTTTTATATACAATTTTTAAAACTCACATTTGTGTAGTACATAGTATAGTTATTTAAAAATACGTAAGCATATGTAGCATTCTGATGTGAAGGAGCAAACTCAATGGACATAAATTGCCCGCTTTAGGCCAAAGATCCCCTTTGGGCCTTACGTTAAAAAAATGCGTTTTGATTTATCCAATTTTGTAGACTACCTTTACTTTTCCCATTGCCTTAATTCTTTTTGTTTAACAAGGTATGTATAAGAAAATAACTGTTTCTTATAAACATATGGAATAGCAAACGTGCTTTTATGTTACATTCGTTTGTAAATTGTGAGTGAGTATTTTTTTCAATATATAAAAGCTTGAAACATCTCTGATTAAACTGTTGACCAAAGACAGTAGTGTGAATAGCAATGACTCGAAGGCAAGAATATTAGTATTGTTAAGGTAAAAGTAATAGTTCCGTTACAATAAAACTATACATTTATACTGTGTAAACTGAAATAAGCAATGTATAAACATGAGCACAGTGCCTTTAGATGCAATACAAGTCCCCAACTTCTGTTACGGTTACTGTTGTCTACATTGTCGTTTTGATACAGTTTAACTGTTGCAGTTGGTCTCGTTGTTTGCAATGGTACTATTTTATAAGCGTTCATGACAAAATACCCTTTTATAAATTAGCATATATATTTTTTTTTATTTACTTAATAAGTGACTGACACGTTCGGGTCAAAGTCTACTATCGAATTTGATTCAACCTCACGATATGTAATACAGGGTATTTTTTAAAACGCAACCCATTTTTAAGATTTAATAATGAATATATAAATATGAAAATGAGCATTACTTTGGTAATCTTGACATTTTATATAATTTATTATTTAAGTTTGATCACGTAAGTTTGATCATTATGTGTTCAAACAATCCGCCATTGGCATTTGTGTTAAGTTGTGCTCTCTCCATCAAATTCCCGAACACGTGTTGCAAGGCGCCACTTTGAATTTCTTGCATTAAATTTGTTATGTTTGTTTTGAGGTGCTGAATATCCTGTGAATTGTTTCCGCAGGCCTTACTTTTTTTATATCCCCAAAGAAAATAATGTAGTGGCATCAAATCCGGGGATCTTAGGGATTAATAATCCTTCACTGATAAAGTAAAGTTTTGGGTTGCGTTAGAAAAAACACCCTATATAAAGTCAGTTACATATTGTAAGCGAAATATACTAATTTGTTAAAGGTGTTATTTTACAATGCTAGTGGTACCGTGGTTTCGAAAGTCTGCGCCACCGCAAACCTTTCGCAGTACTGTTCGCCATAGCAGTACTCACTCATTAACGCGACAAGACCTCCGTGCACATATCAGAGGCCGATGTAGAGGCCTCTTAAAAAAAACAACAGTATTATGAAATAAGTCATATTGTTTTGGTAAACTGAACCTGCCAGAAATAGCCTTCAATTAGTAAGCTTAAACAGTGCAAACATAAAGATGTTTAGAGTCACAGTGTAAAATAAATATACCTCTATATAATTACCACAAACAAAAAAATATGTATATATTGTTAGTTGACTAAACAGAAAAATGTGACTAAATTGCTCTTAATTATGTTTTTAGTATGGGTACTATTGGACTATGCTAAAAAAAATAAAGCGATAAAAACAAAACCAAGGTTGAGGCCGTTCCCTACAACATAGCGATAGCGATAAAAGAACAACGAAAATAATTATATGTAGAAGGTTTTATTTTGAATATTGGTGGAGTTGGTATACGTGATAAATGTATGCGTAAAAGACATAAATTTACCATTTCATTTTGCTCCATTGTTACAAGTAACAGCAATTTTGTGAAGTTAAAGCTTAAAGTACAGCTATTAATCCATCTGATATTGCTGGTTGTTTTGTGTGTGAGCGAAGCATAACGATATTTCTTTTCAAATGAAAAGGTGGAGAATATATACAAAGTGTCTTTCGCTCGATGCATATTTTTTAATTATCCACCACAGCAACAACGGAAGCATTAGGAAATGACATTTTGTGAATTAAGAAGTGCAGCAAGAGGAGGCTGCTTTGTTGTTCTTAAAATAACGTAATGCCAAAATTAATTTATTGTTAGCTGAAACTGAATAGTCTAGTCAATCTGTTCCTAAAAAGAGGAGATAGGGGGGAAAATTAGGAGAAGGCTTAATATTTGTTCACCATCGACTACTACCGTATAGACAAGCTTCTAGCCAAAAGTCACCACCCCTAACCCTCTTGCTTCCCCCCTTCAGCCCCTTCTTCTATTTCTACTGTAACTTTAAAAACAACAAACCAAAATGATTTTTACTTTGATCAACAAAATAAAACATCACCACTCTCAAACCCGTTGACATACGGGTGATGAGCACTCCGCATTCATGATCATGACTGTGACGCGATGGAGTGGAAACGGATATGAAAACAAACCCCTGATTGTTGACGAGCTTCGTAAAACCAATTAATGCAATGAATGTGAAGCATACAACACAAGTTCGCAGCATCGAGGGTACTTCTGTGTCATTATCTTTGCGTT
Source organism: Flexamia atlantica (assembly GCA_035578135.1). NCBI lineage: Eukaryota > Metazoa > Arthropoda > Insecta > Hemiptera > Cicadellidae > Flexamia > Flexamia atlantica. The sequence goes on along the minus strand of JAQJVK010000008.1, from coordinate 25,433,690 downwards.
GGCTCAGCGGTTGAGGGAATCTAAAGCTGGTTTGATATGAGGTTTGAAAAATATGATTCAATATTCTGTTAACTCATTAACGAAACAAATGATGTTTTCAAGTTGTATAGGATGTTTTATATTCATTAAAGTCGTAAGGAAATAAAAATTAATCTATCAATAGCTGTTTCCAGTAACAAAATTACTTAAAAGGCAAGGATACGCTGTTTCCAGTAAAAAAAAAGAAATCTGCTTTAAAAGGCAAGAATACATTATAGGCAGGGTATAAACACGTTAAAGCCTCAGTGTAACCAGACTATGTGTTATCAAAACAACGGCCCTAAGTGTTAATGTCTATAAGGGAAAGGGAGTTTTTTACGTTTCTACAGTCATACTATTAATTAACTTCTAGTTAGATATAATTAGTTTTACAATAGTACAAAAATGAAAGATAAAGCTATAATATTTACTCGGATAAAATATATGACATATAAATGCCTAGAGTGATCAATTAAAACTTACTAGGACTTCAATTTCAGATTATAATTATATGATGATTTATTTGTAAAAATAATTTTTGTGCCATTCACATTGTAACTCTCTGAAAAATTATTAGAACGAAGTAATACTTAAAAGGTCTTATATCCAAAATACCCAACAAAACAGAGTGTCATATATAGATTAATTGGACAAAACAATTAATTAAATATAAACTGTGCTAAATTATCTCTTTAAACAAAATAAATTACTGCTAAATTAGCAGGTAAAACATTTTCCCAAAGAGTAAGTAATTTTTTTGCTTGATGTTATAAATGGTACTTTAAATAGCAAACATGTATATCTCTTCTTCTATTCCAACTAGATATAGGTACCTCAATATAGATTGGATGGACGCTGAGTGTTACTGTAAATAGCAAAGCTACAGCAGTGACTTTGAATACTTTTTTACTGGTAGTTTTCCTCTTTCAATTAACACTTATTATTGGAATCTACAATCATTGATTATCTACTCAAAAGTGTAATGTAAATGATAATAATTAATTAACCTGTTTAATATGCTCTGAAAATTTCACTCATGAGTTTTTTTTTCAAATTAAGTTTCATTAATTTTGGTTGATTTTTATTAAAGTTTTGTAAAAAATTTAATTGTGCGTGGAATAGGAGAAACCATATAGTCAATCTGGGGTGACCTAGCTTAATCAGGTTGTTCTGGAAATGTTTATATTATCAGGTCAAGAAGCTGATTACTCTTACATCGGGAGACACTCGAACCGAGGGACATCACTAGCATGTTTGAGGAGTATTTCAGAGCACATGCACCTTTGAGAGCAAGGTATCATAAGACAAATCGGCATAATTTGTATTCTTTTGCCTTCGCTTGATTTCGGCTTGGCTCGGCAAGTGTAGACTGCCAGCATGAGCTTAAAATTGAAAATAATTTGATCGAATTTTAAGTATAAATGGTGTTTGTACTAGTACTTACGCTGGTTGGAGTCGGTATAATACTGGTATTGTACACAAAGTGAACTGTAAAAGTATACAGTTACGGGGTGATTACGAGCCAATAAAAATTTGAGAAATTTGAACATTTTTCCTTTTTAGGCGCTTTTTTATCCTACTGATATGGCAAATGACATTCGAAAAAGAAAATGTTTTGAATACACGTGTATTACGATAATTTAACTTTATGATTATGACATACGTTTTTAAAAGTGTAAATATTAGTATTTTTTAATCGAGTTAAGTTAAATCACTCTCAACTTTATCTCTTTGTTTTATTCAGTGCACAGAATAAATGACAAGGTATAAAACTGAAAACTCTAAAACGCGCGGGCTAAAATATTTTAAACATACATACCAACTCGATCTGAAATAAAATTGGTAGACTCGTGCAAGATTTGCAAAGGCAATAAACGAAAATACAATTTCGATGAAATGGGTTAGGAAACCATTATCAGGCTTTACGGAGGAAGAGAATCGTCAGTGACATGTTCCTCCCACTTTGCCTTATGACAAAACGTAAGCAATAGCATCAAATAAATGATTCTGGATAAACGGATTCATTCAAAAGAGCAGGAATTTATTTATAAACCTATTCTTAGAGATGCAATATAAATGTATATTTTATATGTGTTATAACCTGTGGTAAGATACAGACTATTTTCACGCGATACTTAGATAAGTGTGAAATTTCATAAATATTATTTGAAAATTAGAATTTCGTCCAACGAAAATTTTATCTTGAAATAGCATACCGAACGGTTAAATGGCATACTTTACAAATGCTAGTAAAAAAATGAAGTAGAATAATTACACTACGCTCTTAAAATTAATAACTTTATCTTTTGACCGCAAGGAGTAAGAATAATAATTTTTACGAATGTAATTGTGGCATTTGAAAGTTACTCTTCTGACACGTTAGAAAGAAGTGAATTTTAAGTGTTTACTCACAAATATATTCATACAGATCATTTATCATGATTATTTATACCCGTTTTAATAAGGTTCTCGTTCTTGACCAACATCTTTGGTCCCCTAAATTGGAAAACAATTTTTTCAAATATTAGTGTGGAGTTGGGATCCATCATATAAACCTATATTTTTGAACCGATTACAACGCTTCAATGCATTTTATAAAATCATCATTCGTTCTCAAGATATAAGAACTGTACAACGAAGTGTAATAATTACAATATAAGACAAACAGTAAATAACATTCTAAGGTTGCCTAAGCCCAAACGCACTTTGTTTTAAATAAAGTTTTGTTTATTTATCAGGAAAATTTTATAATGAGCTTCAAGAATCTATAAAAAAACATTACAAGAATAGGAATTTTCAAAAAAAATTTTAAAGAGATGGTTATTTTCTAAAAGTTTTGATGAGATTGAGTTGCTTTATATTTGATGGCCTTTTATAATTTTAAAATTTTAAACATGCAATCGAATTTGGATATGCAATGTGAATTTTTGTTATTTAATAATATTATATTCTAGGAGTGCTTTTTTAGCTAATTAAATTCATAGGTTAAATTTTTAAGTTTTAATAATAGCATCCTTTTAAGTGTTGACTGTTGGACATTTTTTCTTTCGTCATGGGACTCCCGCCCAATTCAGAAGCTAGTTCTTCTAACGGGTGTGTATATTTCTCTCTGCTCAGACTTTTTTTCTGGTCAAATGGAAACTTAAATTATGTTTTATTTGTAAATCTTATGTGGACCGTGTATTTTACCTTGTATTGTACTGAACAAGAGAAATAAATTAATTATTTATTTATTTATTTAAGTATTATGTACTATACCGATTTGCGACAACACCACCAATATGTTGAGGAATTGAAAACGCTGCCATTTCAGCCATGATATTATGAATGTATATGTATATTTTAAATATGAATGTGGTTTCTAGATCTTTAGGATACCTGGTATTTAAATACAAAAATCAGATGCTTGAGCAGGTGATAACTATTTTGAACTTTTGCAAATGTAAGTTAGTTGAGAAGGATTTATATAAGTAAAAGTAACTCTCTCGTATAGTAACTCTTTTTCACGTCTTAATGTAAACCTTAATCGGTGAGTCTTCTATCTTATCAATTTAGAAATTTCTTTATGCGTTACGCGGTTAATGATTTTCGTTAGCTATTTGATATTAATGATTTTATTGATTTAATTTCGATCACGTTCATTATATTAAATAAAAATATTTTCTCAGAACTAATGAGACGATAGACATTTTTTTATATGCTATTCATTACATGCTAAAATTTAATTTTGATCTGCAAATGGAATATAATTAAATGGTTGTTTTGCCAAAACCACTTGCTAAAATTACTTTCATTTTTATAATATCTCCATTTTAAATAACTGTTAAGAAATCAAAACTAGAATCAAGATTACGATGTCCAATGTGTTCGAAACTTAATTATATGTTTGAAAACAATGATGGTAATGAAATAAATATTGTATGGAGTATTAATTTTTTTTAAATTAAGACCACTAACTCGTATCTGGTTTAGACTGGAAACGATGTTTACTTTACTCTCTTTGACATAGGCTTTCAGAATGCTTATTGCCTACTAAGGACCACTTGAGACGTAGAGTTGTCGAAATTTTACTTTGCCATAATGGAGATCCATGTTTCACATTCCTCTTTATGACACAGTAACAATTATTGGAGTAACGCTTTTTAAGTTAGGAAGTTATAAGTGTTGCTAAATTACAAATTATTTTCCTGTTTAGGTTTGAACTTGCAACAGAAACTGATTCAGAGCAGATTGTATGATTGTAATAATGATAAATATATCAATAAAAATATATTTAATAACAATTTAACATACTCTTTAAGCCTATTTCATGTCAAAAAGGACACAAAGTTAGCCACTATTTTTGTAGTTAACATTTCTTTTATAGAATTTATTTTTTCTTTACAATGTTACAATTTAGACACTCACTTAAAGTACTTCGTTTCAAACGTACTATACCCTAGACTGAACAATGTGTATAATCGCAGGAAATAATTACTCAGAATTACACTCTTAACGCTGCGTGGCTCTGTTAATTTCAGACTTTACTGTTAAAGAATCTTAAATTTATATAATAAGTATGAAGCAAACAGAATTTTTCAAATAATTTTTTATTGATTACAAAAATTAAAATCAAACAATCACCGATTTAAATCTTTATTTTTTCAAGGTTACCGGTGCGGATATTTATACAAAAAAATCAACTAATGTGCTTTTTAATGTATTTTCAGTAACAACCTGTCTTATTAATCTTCTTCAGGAGGAATTTGGAATATTATTTGTTAGGAGGGGTCGTGAAACCTTCACGAACATCAGTATCAAAAGTCGACGAACAATTTATTAACAGACTATATTCAATGTAGTGATTATCTTTTTACTTAAATTGTTAAGACAATACTGGGCTAAAAAAATGATAGCCCTTTGAATAAATGCATTATTTAGACTTGTACTGAACTAAACCGTTGTATTAAACCGTTGTAGGTTTAACTTGTGAATGGTGTTATGCGTAAGAATTGTCCTTCTTTAAAATATATAAAATATAAAAACCATAGGTTTTTTGTTCCATCATGTTAACAGAAATATTTAAAAACTAAAATATAAAATAAATTGCAATTTATATAAACATTTTCGTCCTATCATATTAACAGAAATATTTAAAAACTAAAATATAAAATAAATTACAAAAGTTTTGTCGCACACTAACACTAAGGTTCAATATTTTAATTATAAAACTATAAAAAGAAACAAAAATTGATTACGGCTTTGTGCACTTCAATCAAACTACAGAAATTGAACCAAATAATTTCTACGTGAGTTTCAAAGAGCATTAATCCGCTTTCAATTGAATGACATAATTCCTGCATGAACATGACAAACGGAAACTCACTGACAATCCCCAGTAATCGCATGTTTGGTTACTGAATATCTGATTGGAAAAGTTTAACCGTAGCCACGTGTCAGTTCCATAGCATAGCGGTCTGATTTCCTCAAATTAAGTCAAAGCTTGAGTTGCAGAGAGAAACGATAGTATGAAAGATTATATAATATATCCTTATAGCCCTGTTTTATATTTGCAAGATTTAGACTATTAATTAAATTTAACAGCAAAATTTATTTTCAACAACAATATAACTAATTAATTAGTAAAACGAAAAAATGTATTACGCCTCACAATATAAACTTTGGCAGTCTTAGCAAAATAGGTTTATTAATCTACAGCCAAAATATTCTAGTTTAATCCCTGGTAAGGCCACACCAGCGACCACATAGTACAAATAGACGGAGTATGCCTATGTTACTAGTATTACAGCAAATTAAGTCTGGGCCGCCATATTGTTAAGGTATAGAAACATAAAACGACATTTAAAACCTCGTAATATGACAGTGCTCACTTTTCAAAATAATAACTCGTATTTTATACCATTTAGCATTGAGGCTTAAGGTTGACATTTTACATGCAAATAGTCCTTTAGTTTTAAACGGTAATAGTATCAATCATATTAAAACAATATTTTCTATTTAAAAAATCGAAAAAGTCATACGTTTTTATTCAAATTTAAAACTTGACATGAAAAAATCAGTCGGCTACTACTTTTTTATTTTTGGTCAGGTAAAATCAAAAATGGTAGAAATTGTTGCTAAAGAGTTAATTTTTTTAAATAATTTTTTTTTTTTAAATTGCTGCTGGTAGTTTGGTTGATAACATAGTTATTTTGAGAGAGTTTATCCGTGCGGCGACTGCATGGAACCAAAGTCAATTCTAAACTGTCTTTACACAATTAGTCAACTACGAAAATGCAAATGTGGTATCAAATTAATGGTCTGAATCTCACAATAACTATGGTACCAATTATAAATGTTTTAGAGACAGTTTATACATCATAGGAACGTTACAATTGCATTCCGGGGTGGCAGCTTTTCTAAAAAAATGTTGGGACAAGCTTCTAGGTTAACATTATTTACGATGTGTAGACTGCCTGAAAACAATTTATATTTGGTATATGGTAATTCTGAGATTCAGACCTTTACTTTGACTTCATATTTATAATTTTTTACGTAGTTTGTTTTTCCATGCATAGGGACTAGAAGCAAACTTAGGCTTCACGTCGCACCTCGTGTGCTCCTTCTATTTGTACTATGTGGTCGCTGGGCCGCTGGGCCACACGCTATTTTAATTAATTCTGCCCCCGAGCTTCGGAGGGCTCGATAAGCTGTCGTCCCGGCTGCGGGCTATGTCGAAGGGACTAGCACTATATTAATTCTAAGCTCGTATTAGGCCTACTCTCTGTTACCAAAATACAAATAGCAGATCACTGTAATGAATACCGATGTGATTCCCATGATAACTTTCCATACATGTAAAACTCTTAATTATTTTGAAATATGGTCTACTTTTTGTATTGTTTACATAAAATGTTTGAAATATAATTTTCCCTTACATCAATGATACCCTGATTATCAAAAGAAGATGACCGGCGGAGCGAGCGAGCGAGACAGCAAAAACATTCTTATTCATAACGCTGTAGAAACTTAAAAACCCCTGTTAAAAATTTGCAGCCCACTTTTTTCCACTGACTAGATAATTACCTTATCAGCACTGTTTTCAAATAATTTTTAACGTATTTCGTTTAGTTTCTACTGTGAGTTATATTACTAAAACACGATGTACGAATTTAAAAAAGTAAATTCTTTGTGTTTGATTTATCATAACTCTGCTTAGAAGAATCGGGAAAAAATTCCTGTATAAAACTTTTCCTGTATAAAGTTTTTGACCTCACGGTACCCCGGCGCTCCACGGGGCGAACCACATTCTGGTACTTATTTTTAATCTTCACATATATATTAAAAACAATGCATCCTTGCCAACATAAATTAGACTAATTACAACTTTAAATATGACTAAATTCCTTACAATTTCAGTGCTTTTGCAACTCTCTAGCTTCACATCACCTTTAAACACTATGCTGTGTAACCCTACTGTCTACGAACTCTACAGTTTAGAATATTATCATGTTTCGACTCTCAATGATTTGGGCTGAGCGGATTGCCTCATGTTGCACGGTTCTCATCCGCATTGTCGTTGCTGAAATATCCGACACTGAAATCTACTAAACCTGTTCAAATCACCTTAATTAACAGTTTACATGAAAATTAAAAAATATATGTACAGTATACATAACATAATATGATGTTTATACAAAAATATTTACACATTTAATTGGTATTTTTATTTATGCTCAAGTTAATTTTAATCATGCTTTTCAGGGCTTGATTTAGACGCGTGATCCAGATACAGAATTCATGGAGAGACTTCAATCTAAACGACATCATTATGTCATTCTTAACTAAATGGCAAAAGTTTATTTCGACGAATTAGATTTAGTGTTAGAACAAAATTATAGCAATTAATTAAGATATAAGTTTCTAAACTGATCACACCGCAAGGTAGTCTGGTGTTTACAAGTCCCTGGAGTGTTGTTTGTCTTGGTAATTAGCCACGAGGCACTGCACAGGTTAAACCCTCTTGATTAATCCCTACTTTGGAATATATACTTTATTGAGGAAAAGTTAGGTGTACTGGTTATTGATTAATCCACTATACTGTAATCCAATAAAAACAAGTATTTTAATGTTAAAATAATTTGGATCGACCAAATTCTTCTTGTCTTAATAACACTTAAGTCATATTTATAAGATGTGTTCATGGTTATATTTATTGTTTTGGACCTGTGATATTGGTTTTGTATAACATAAACAGCAGTTTCCGGCTGATGTCATTCCGGATAATGAGTTGATAAGTTCCATGTTATTTATTAAACTGGTTTTAAAATCATTCGTTAACTAAAAAGGTACACGGAATGCTAACAGAATTACGCAGAAATTTAAAAAGAAAAAGGATAATGCCTCTATGACAGGGGTGAAAATATAAATATACCCTGAATATAAATATTCATCAAAGCACCACCTGTTTTCCTGTATACTATGTTTGTTGGAGGACACCACACTAACTAGCATAATTTGAGTTTTAATTTTTATTTATAGGACACATTTTCCTCTATATTATAATAAACTAAGTTCTTTTTTATTATAATATTTTAATAATAGAAGTAAATATTTAATATTTACCTGTTTAGTATGATATAATATTTTATTAATAAAACTTATTATAATAAACACACAGTTGTTGTCCTTTAAAATGAATTTAAAAGACATTTAAAAAAACATTGTTTTGTGTTAAGTCTTTCACTTAACACAAAAACAATTACTCAAGGGAAATTGAGTTTTGGCTACAATATTATTTTCAGGTTATGTTTCCTCGTATCAAAATTAATCTACAGGTAATTCTTGACTGTGTATTTTTAATTCAGGCCAGAATTACGGTAACAATTACACACGTCGTCCACATTAAACATTTTTATCACGATCTAAACTCAATAGAAATTGGTTTAATTATTGCACTTTAACCCTTGCTCCTGTTGTTTTAAAATTAACAAATTTTTGGTGTATACATTTTTAAACAAAAGTTGATTATCATAAACCACTAACACCACAAACGTAAAAGTTATTACTAATCAGTTTATGGATGGCTATCTCATATTACAAATATGTAAACAAATCTATGGTGCTCTCATGGTTATTAAGTAGTATTTGTGATCCTAGTTCTGCGATTCGATAGCGATTTCTGTTAATACATAAGCTGGCCACAGGATAATAATCTCCTTTTTTGTTCTTGTTAATAAATATAAAAGTTACAATACAGGAATAATTGTATAAAAAGTACTAATGAGGAATCTTTAAACACAAATTAATATGAAATGTCTATAGATTTATCCTTTTTAATGAATATTCACTATAAAAGTACAAAATATAAAATTGTTGGGACATGCAGGTCACTCTCAGTTTAATATGTACTATCATATTGAATTGCACTAATCATTTAGCTATTGTGCAATGGATCAGTTTTCCTTTAAAACGGAAAAATGATTTGCATAACACTGTGATAAGACACTATACTCATAAGAAAATACATACAATTGCTTAAGTTAATTTAATTTATTCATGTTGCTTCGCACTTTGTGTCATTCACCAATAACTATGTTTCTTTGCTTTGACAGTTGGTAATTACATTTAAGACTTTCTTTAAAAATAAAGTACAATACAAATTAAAAAAAGAATTAAGTGTTCGCTCAAAAGTAAAAGAATGATGATTCGCTAATAATTTTTGTATGTGAACGGTATTGTGATTCATTGAACGAATGCTAACTTTATTGTTATACCAATATTATTTAAATATCTTAAGTTTCCAAAATAAAATCAGAATATTTTACTCCTACAAATAAATTGACAATAAATACAAAGATAAAAAACAATGGAAATCAGACATCGCAAGGGCCTGCAGGCTTGTGCGCGATGCCGCGTTGTTAAAATTATAAATTGGAAATTAGACGTGTTGTCCAAATAAATTAATATAACTACCTTAGTTAGAAACACAAAACTCTCAAGGTCGCAACTACGAATATTAAGTTAAGGCATTCTTTCACCACGCTGCTATTCAAGATTGATTAATTAATTAGTTGTAAAAATATAATATATTTGAAAAATTTAATTAAAATTTGAAAATTAAAACAAAAAAATTCTTTAAATAACAAGCTCTAGGGAGAGCACAAAATGGCATTAAGTGGAAGTAACAGGAAGTAAGAGGATGGTCCCAAGTAAAAAAAGTCAATGTCAAAGTCAGTCAACTTTGTAGTATAAATGGATGACATGAGGGCCTCAGCAGAGCCTGGGCCGGCCTCCAACAGCCAGGCAGTCACACGCCGCTTGAACACGGCATCCGAACACCGCATGTCCCTTATATCACCAGATAAATTACTAGGGATAAAGTTTGCTAAATGAAACGGATTTGTACGAATAAATGATTTTACAATAACAGGAACATGAATTCCAACATTTTCACTATACCTAGCGAGTTTGGTACAAATGTAAAACAGGAGAAATTATAACTATGTTTATATTTTTTTATTTTATTTTAACTATATGGATATTATAGAATTAAAATCGTATGTATACACTTATCATATTTATAATTGTTCTTTTACTTCCATTAATGCTGTTGGAAATCTATGATAAGAGGTATAAACGTTTTTTGTATGGAAACGAGACCTGTGCTTTGCAACACGTTTTTAAGTGTTATGTAAAAGTTTGATGTACAATAATGTTCGCTCTCATAAAAAAATCTTCTTATCCCATTTTTTGACTCGATGACAGCTTTAAGTGAAAACTAACTTTTATTAATTTACAATAACAGCGTTTTCATATTAATTCGGAGCACTAAAGTAATACAAAAATATACATTTTTATTTATTGATGAAACTTCTGTTAAAATCCAACGATATATAAGAAAATAAATAAATATTTTCCATCATACGTTAGAAATTTTATAGAGTTTAATCTAAATTAATACTGACTGCTCAGACCATTCACAACTACACTATTTTCATCAATAAAATTGAATACACCAGTAAAGATTGTATGTGGGTTGGGCAAACGTGTGGATATCCTCATTTAATGTTTAATCGAATAACAGTGAGAAAAACAAAGTCTTCCCATCTTAATTGCATACAAGGCTGCACTTTTAATATGAGTACAGCTTTACCCCCACCCCCTAAATGGGAAAAAATCCTTTAAAGTAAACTCCTTGAACGAATTGTCAAAAAAATAAAATGGCAGAAACCCGATATTCATGTCACACCCCAAACCAAAATGGTAGTCGTTTCAAAATTTAAGCAAGGCAAACTGGCTCAATATTCCATCTTACTTTTTCAGACAGGTTACAACAGGAAAAACTTTAGATGCCATTATAAAATTTAAAAATAGTTATTTGTGCATCTAGGGACTAAAGTGCAACTTTTTCTCCGCGAGGGAGAAAAAATACTTTCTCGCCTCGGCTTTGCCAACGGGCCACAATTTTCCCGAGGGAGAAAAAATACTTTAGACCCATGATGCACACAAAATATTTCCTCCACCTATACCATTAACAATAAATGTGACAGTAACGTCGCCTTCATATGATCTTTTTATCATTTAAACTAGGCTAGATTAGAATCGCATATAAATATATAACATAAGCAATTAAAAGCAATTATAATTAGGCAATTTAAACAAACATTTATTCAAACTATCACACTATTTTAAACACTATTTTTTCTAAAGTATTAATTTTTTAAAATACCTCCCAAATCTGTAGGTAAGAAACGATCATGTTTGTAAAACGTTCGGCCGTTCGGCATATTGGTAACAACTAGCTCTAAATCAGGTGTTTTTATATTCTGTGTTGCCAACTTAATTCATACAAAATAATTATTACCTGGCTATTAAAATGCAAACGGTTTTGTTTTCTTAAGTTGAAACTCTGAAGTTCTTGAATTAAATTTAGAGTAAGTATATGAAAATCTACAGTGTTGCCACATTTGCTCACTATCCATTGCGGCGTTGCCGGATTCCTCCCCATGTATTTCTTATGAGATTACTTTTAGTCCTATGGAAGAAAAAGTAGATTACTTTTAGTTCCGCGGGAGAAAAACGGGTCGAAATTCCCAACGGGTTGAAACGGGTCAAACTTTCTAGAGACTAAAAGACGACTTTAGATAGTAGGTGGAGGAAAAGGATTTTTGACAGAGTCATGACTAAAGCCGCACCCTTAGTACCTTTTGTGATGTAGCTTTCGTGCTCCAACTATCATTAATTATCGTACTGATTTAATTATGGAACTAAAATACCAAATATATAATTAGTATAATATATATGTAGTTTTAAATTATACCATTTCGCCGCCTTGGAGTAAAAAATAACACAATGATTGTTGACGTTAAATTCGTCTTTTTAATAAAAACAAATATCCAGTAAGAGCTTTGAAATCTTGTTTCAAAGCAGCTATGCTGGAGAAGGGTGAAATATTTGAAGCTAATTACCAGGAGTGATTTATTTTAAAGGAGTGTTTTTTAATTGGTAAGTTTTATACAGACCAAATGATCATTCAAACCATTCTTGTACAACATTTAATTCATTTTTCAAAAAACACAAATTATTTAGTTAAAAACTGTTTTTATTTTTAAAACACATTATAAATTTTTAGCAGAAATTAAATGGCGTACTTATTGTTTATACGCAGGTTATCTTGTTTCTGCACAAAACAGGAGGTAAGTTACGTTTTTCTCCCTTTGATATCATATGTCACGTTGATTTTAATAGTTTTACACACATCTCCTTATCTCTAAGGATAATAATATCTAGGGGAGGGATAGGAGAAACTACAATTGCGCCGCGCAGTAACAAAGACCTATTTTGTTTTTTCCATGTGACATTTTGTCGCCGCTTATCTGGTAAGGTGGTTATAAGTATATGTAGAACTCAAGTATTTCTTTGATATAAAAAAATGCCTTTCTCATTTTACGAAGTCTTTTATATAATATGACACAGTCAATACAACGAGAACAGAAAGAGGGGAGGGGTATGCGGAATAGCTTGGTTTCAAATTTTTTCAAACGTTTATTGTTGTTTCGCTACGTGATAATGCTTGAACCTGCAAGGCTCGAAGTAATGTGCAAAACGGTACCGGGCAAGAATAATTTTCTTGACTGTAAAAAAATCGCAAGAAAAGCAGCATCATTAAAGACGTGAGTTAAATTTCTTCCACAGTGAATTTTACTCATTACCAAAAAGCAATTATCGAAAGTATCTCTGTCTGGAAAAAATACAGAGCGCAGCTTCTAATCACAATATCCGGCTGTCTTAAGAGATTTATTATTTAAGAAAGATTATTTACGATTAAGAAAATAATAATAAAAGTGTAGATTTATAATTTAGTTATAAATGTTTCTCACTTTATTTAAATACACAAAAGAAATTGTCAAAATTCCATATTCGGCCAAGAAGGCCCTTTATTACGCAATAAAGGAATACTGTACCTCTCAATGGGGAATTGCGTTAGAGGAAGGGGCAGGGCTGTTTTTATTGGGTTATAAAAACAATATGGTTTAATACAGCTTCACAACAAGCGAGCTAAATGATATACAACAATAGAACAACGTGATATTTGAGGATAGAGTGTTTAAGTAAGAGGTAGTGAGAAGTTTAAATTAGCCAAGTTGGATCCTGTTTGGATGGGTTCAACTTGTAATGAAGCTTTTAGTGATATTGCTGCTGCAAACAGGCATAATGTTTCACTATTCTCAAATGTTACTTCTGAAAGGTGGGTACCCCAATGATGATTGGTTAAAACTTTATTACTATCATCCATTTTACAATCTGAGCATTCTACGTTTGATAATAAGGACATTGGAGATAATAAAGACACACTTTAATGAGTAGTAAATATATATAAAGAATATTTAAGAAATACAAGTACCAACTATTTATTTTCATAACACAACTGTAAACTAAACATGCTTTAGGTTATATTTATTTTAAATCAACTAGATCAGCTGATTGTATAATCCTACATTTCTCCCCAACCAATTTACGATGAGTTACCATCTTCATCAGGTTCCAACTATAATTTCCATTGCGGTGGATCAGTTGCACCTTCTCTTGCTCTAAGTTGATCTGCATGTTTCCTCTTTACCTCTCCCCCAATTAAAACTGTGTATGATAGCTCTCCTGTTCTTTCCAGTATTTTTCCTGGTCTCCAACCTTTTTTTGTTTCATTTTAAACCCATACTTCTTGTTTGGACGCAAACTTTTTCAGTTTTGATTTTAAATAATTGTAGTACTTTTGTCGCCAAACTTGATTTTCAATTTTTTCTCTACTGTCAGACCTCCATCTATCCAAAGCTGTAGGTAGTCTCCTACCATAGAACATGACCGAAGGTGGTTGTCCTGTGGTTTTTTGTGGAGTGTTCCTATAAGCAAATAACACTTGTAATAGTGCAAAAGTTGAACATAGACCTTCTTGCTTGCAAGCATTATATCTACTTTTAAAGGTTCTAATGATTCTTTCTACTAAACCATTGGTTTTTGGATGATAAGGTGCTGATGTGACATGACATATATTATTGTTCTTACAAAATGTCTTGAACTCCTGGGACGTAAATGCAGCACCATTATCAGAGACAATTTTCTTAGGAACTCCATACCTAAAAAACCATGTCTTCAATCTATTGGTTAACGCAACAGTTGTAATACGTTCCATTACTTCTATCTCGACCCATTTCGGGTATGCATCAATTCCTATTAGCCAGAACCGGTTGTCGAATGGGCCCGCAAAGTCGAGGTGAATTCTCTCCCAAGGACCATTTGGTATATTCCAAGGATATAAAGGTACTTCTGTGTCACATGCTCTGTTTCTCTGGCAAGGGTGACATCTACGTACATACAACTCTACATCTTTATCTATATTGGACCACCAAACATAGTATCTTGCCAGAGATCGCATATCCTCAATTCCTGGATGTCCTTTGTGGAGTTCTTTCAACACGTTTTCTCTTAGTACTGGTGGTACTAAAATTCTTCCTAATCTCAGTATTATGTCATTTTCCAGAGTCAGTTCTTCTCTCTTGCTTCAATATGGTTTCAGGGATGGTGGAAAGTTATCCGTATTTTTTGGCCTACCGTGTTCTAAGTAATCGAGAAGTTTCTTCATATCTGTGTCTTTCTTATACTCCAGTATAAGTTCCTGACTTGGAGAAACTACATCAATCTTCTCTTGAACCAGTGCTCGAATTTCTACTTCGTCTAAATCCAGTGTGTCTCTCCTTTTCACTTAAAACCGCGACAAAAAATCCGCCAAACGATTTTCATTACCTTTTATGTATTGGATCTCAAAATCATACTCCATCAAATACAATGCCCGTCGAACTAAACGGTTATTCACTACTTTGGTAAAGTCCCGATCACTTCCAAATATCCTTTCAAGTGGCTTGTGGTTCGTCCTTACTTTAAATTGTCTTCTAAGTAATCGAGAAGTTTCTTCATATCTGTGTCTTTCTTATACTCCAGTATAAGTTCCTGACGTGGAGAAACTACATCAATCTTCTCTTGAACCAGTGCTCGAATTTCTACTTCGTCTAAATCCAGTGTGTCTCTCCTTTTTAGTGAAAACCGCGACAAAAAATCCGCCAAACGATTTTCATTACCTTTTATGTATTGGATCTCAAAATCATACTCCATCAAATACAATGCCCGTCGAACTAAACGGTTATTCACTACTTTGGTAAGGTCCCGATCACTTCCAAATATCCTTTCAAGTGGCTTGTGGTCCGTCCTTACTTTAAATTGTCTTCCACTGAGGTATTGTCGGAACTTCCTCACTGCAAAGACCAAAGCCATTGCTTCTTTGTCAATTGTAGCACATCTTTTCTCCGGCTCAGTTAGCGTCCTCGAAGCATATATCACTGGCCTTTCTGTTCCATCTGGCATTACATGTAACAGTACTGCTCCAACCCCTTGCTCACAGGCATCACATTCAATAATAACAGGTTTAGAGATGACGTAAGGAACTAATGTTTTATCGGACGACAGAATGTTCTTCAGTTTGTTGAAGGTAGCTTGTTCTGTTTCAGTCCACTTCCATTTAGTTTTTGTGCCAGTTAGCTTATGTAAGTTTGCAGCGATCGAATGTAAGTTAGGTACATACCTTTCAAAAAAGTTTAGTGCTCCTAGAAAAGCTCTGAGTTATTTCACATTTTTCGGCCTTGGAGCACATCTTATGGTTTCAACTTTGTCTTCTGAAGGATGAATACCAGTCGTATCTATTGTGTGTCCCAAATACTTTACAGATTTCTGAAAAAAACTACATTTCGATAGTTTGGCTCTTATTCCACTAGATTCAAGTCGCCTCAAAACCTCTCTGGGAGTTGTAACATGGGTAGCCACATCCTTACTAGAAATGATTATATCATCAAGTAAAACTCCAACATTAAGACCTTTTCATAAACTCTCCATGTACCTTTGAAATTTTGCCGGACTTGAGGAAAGTCCAAAGGGTAACCTTTTGTACCGAAAATAGCCAATATGTGTTGCTATTGTAAGATACTTCTGGGACTCTGGATTCACTTTCATTTGCAAATAAGCATCTCGGAGATCAATGACTGAAAATATCTTACCATCGGTAAGTTTGGAAGTTAAGTCATCGAAGGTTGGCAAAAGGTGTTCTTCTGGAATAATATTTGGATTCAAAGCTGTTCGAAACTCTCCACATATCCTTACTCTACCTCCACCTTTGTCCACATTGACTGTTGGGGTACTCCATTCTATTGGTGTTTTAGAAGGGTTTACTTCCTCCAAAACGCCTTCCTTTACCAAACGCCGTAATTCTCGCTTCACTGCTTCTCTTAAAGGAAATCGAACTCGTCGTGCACCAAAAGACACTGGTTTGGCTCCATCTTTAAGATGAATAACTTCATTTGAGTCAGATATAGTTCCTAACTCATCGCGAAAGAGTTGAGAAAACTGTTAGAGCCTCAACTTCTTTTTGTGCCTCTTTATTACATACTACATCACTCTTACCTTTATCGTTTTTGTCCACCTGTTCATTTTCAATACGTCTCACATTTTACTTCTTTTGGTAAACTGAGATTGAAGACTATGCTCCAGGGTAAACCAAATAACGGATCATCATCTTCTAACAATACAATTACCGGCAACCGCTTAGTACGATTGCGTAATGTAACATCTACAAAAGTCTTGCCCATGACTTCCAACTTGTTTTTCCCATAGCCAGTAATAATATCAGAGGTCTTTTTAAAAGTTTCATTATTTGATTTTATTTGATCCCATAAAGATAAACATATAGCACTTACCCTAGCATCTGAGACAAACTCCATTCTCACATTATACCCGTTCAAGTCTACATCTATTGTAGCTCTCGGAAGCTTACTTTTAACTGATCTAATTTGTTCTACGTTAACTTCAATATCAGAACTACATTCATAATCGCTATTTTTATCATGACAATCGTCCATTCTTTTTAGATTTCTGTCATTTCTTTTGACAAAGGTGTCTTTACTTTTGCACATTCGTGCAAAGTGACCTTTCTTTGAACATTTACTGCATACAGCAGAAACAGCAGGACACCTGCCTTCATTTTCATGGGAAAATCCACATCTACCACACTTATTCAAATTAGATTTAGGTGTATCTGCGTTCCTGTTTTTGTAACTGTTACTTACTTTAAAAATCTCCTCCTTACATGCCAGTTTGGAAACTTCTCCTCTCACGCGTTCCATAGATTGGGCTCAATCTAAAACTACTATTGACTTAACATATTCACCTTGGTTACCAACTCCATTGGGCCATCTTTGTCTGACTTCGACTTCAAATTCAGGACAGTTGCTTCCTACTGCAAACCTATCTCGCACGCGTTCATCTAAGCTATCTCTATAGTTACAACTTCTAGCTAACGATTTTAATCTATTATAAAACAACATAAACGTCTCACCATCCTTTCTGACAGCTCTTTCGAACTCAAACCTTGCTGCAAAAAGGGTCTTTGTAGGCTTGAACAACCGGTTGGCTTCCTCTTTGATGTCGTCATAGGTGCATTCCTCCCAGGCCCTTGGATACATCTGGTCCGCCAATGCCCTGAGGTGCTCCTCCCCGATACTCGCCAACAGAAGATCTCGCCGCGCAGCTTGTTCCTCTGGTCCATCTCCGCCTAATCCCTTAACTCTGCAGGTCAGTTCAAAACGAGCTACGTAATCTTCCCACGAAGTTTCACTATTAAATTCTTTAAATGAAAATCTACTCATTCTTTCTTGAACATAAGACCTATCTTTGTGATTACTTACACTCTCATATTGAGACTGATTTGTTTTCCTTGGCATCTTTTTTTATATCGTCGCCAATAAAGAATATTTAAGAAATACACGTAATTGAAAGTAACAATTTATTTTCATAACACAAACTGTAAACTAAACATGCTTTAGGTTTTATTTATTTTAAATCAACTAGATCAGCTGATTGTATAATCCTACATACCTAAGTTTATTAACACTAAAATTACGTCTCGCTGGTCAAACAGAATATACCGTAAGAGCTTTCAATTCTTGTTGAAACAATCGCAAGGAAAATAAAAAAAAATATTTTGAGATATGTGCCGCAATATTGACTGACCCATCATGAGTAATAACTGGATTTCCGCTAAACAAACAACCCTTAAGATAAGTCTTGTTGTCGAATTTTCACTTCTGCAACTGTCATTTTACTCGTTCAATTGGAAAATAATCTTATCCCCACCTGCTATGTTTAAGCGCTTTTTTCTCATTGTAGTAAGTGAGTATAATAATATTTTGTGTCCCAGTGGGAGTAAAGTTATTACTTGTTTGCATAGAGTATCCAGCAAAGCTGGAGTTTAATTATTCACATACAGCCACCACCATTGATAAGAAACGTTTTCTAATCATTAATATGCATAAAATGCGCTATGTTAAATATACTAACTCTGTTCATTGCATATCTTAGAATTTTTTTACGTTATATGAAAGCCCAAAACACGACGGTTTTGATTTAAATTATGTTTTGATGAAAAGAAAATAACAGGCAAGAATTTATTTTACAATTGGTTTATAACGTTTAAATACTATTCAGCATTGATGATTAATGGAAGAATATTAATATAATATTTCCAATAGTGAAATAATATGATATAATATACCGGGTGTCCATAAAACAATCATCGGGTTTTTAAATAATTTATTTAACTTACAGATACATGAATGCTATTCAGAATTGCATGGATTGAAAGAGAAAGCTCTCAAGTTTTGTTTGATATCACTGAAGTTGCTTTATATGCTGCCAGTTTGCAGCAAAACATGCTTCAAGTCTATGTTGCAACTCTGCCCCCCAAACGTTGGTAAGCATTTCCTGCCTTACTGTTGTCACCACAACGCGAATCCTTTCTCGAAGCCCTGGCAGGGTTTGAGCTAATGGCGAGATGTTTCACAGGTCCTTCACACAGCCCCTGAGAAAGAAATCGCACACAGTAATGTCCGGGGAATGGGGTGGCCACCTTAGAAGAGCTAAGTCATCCTCACCACAGTGATGGCCAATCTAACCATCAGGGAGTCTCTATTTAATGTATCGACAGATATACTTGGTCGACCAGGATTCACGTTTCAGCAGGCCTCCTGTGTTAATGAACTGCTGATACCATCGCAAAATTCTCTGTTGAATTGGAGTAGATCTTCCGAAGTGTCTGAAGAACACACGCTGGACAGTTATTAAGGAAAAACTTGCACCATATCGTAAAACACTGAAGGTTTTTTATTTTTTTTTTTGGGTATGGATTACAGTATATAAAATAATTAGGTCGATTTCGAAGTGATGAATTGCCTTAGATACTATATTAAATATAATGTGTAAATGCAATATTAGTTTTTACCAAAACAAATTATAGTTGAACTCTAATTTTTAGATGCTAAACCATCTTTAAAATTTCGCCTTCCATTTGCTACCCAATTCCATAAATGAAGAGAATTATAATTTTTAGGTATATTTATTGGCTCTGTTCTAATAATTGTTTGTCGCTTTTAAGTTATTGTATTTTTATTTTTTACCAACCACTTGTCATTCAAAACAAGCAAAATATTCAATTGTAGTTTTGTATTCAATTTGTTTGTGGCGAAATCCGTTATAAATAATCGAAGTCGCATTAAATAAACTCTGAGTAGTGTAAGAGCTCAAGTTGTGCTCAGCTGCTAACTCCCTTTCTACAACTTAGGCCCACATCCCGCTCATGTTTATTCACTACAATTCCACCCCGAGCCACAATTAGTCAGACAATATGACGCCCTCATCTTGCGTTATTGCTTTTCATGCCACTGTCTTGTGGATTTCGATTACTATCTGATCATGCGTTTAGCTTCGTAATGCTGTTGGCATTTGTAACAGAAAACAAAACAGTTACATTCGTAAAATTAACCGTTAGATGGTACCACATTTTAGTAAAAATGACGTGCATTTTATAATCAAATATTAATGGGAGATTAAACTAAATATGTCGAAAAACCAACAACCGCCCGAGTCGGTAGCTATTGTTGTCTAGAACCTATCTCACTTGTATAATTTATTTTAACCTTAAATTTTACTTAAGTAATTTACTTAAATAATTTTGAAGTCGTTAGGGAGGTGTTCTTCCCACGTACGTAAAATATTATATATTAGTTTATTTTATAAAAGCTAGAAAAAAGCCGTTTAGGATAAATTCTCGTATATGCTCATAGTTGTGGGTATTTGTATATTGTTGATTTGACCAGAAAGTATCATTAATTAAAAGAAATATTGAAATTAAGCTCCCAGACAAATAAAAAGAGTCCTTTCTCATCATTTGTATTAAAACCCTAAAAACTTAACCTTGCCTTAGCTATAACGGTTTTAGCAGTATAAACATTTTAGCCTAAATACACACATTACGTCTATTATACAACTACATAAAGCATGATAAATAGATCATTTGTTAATACAAATGACTGAAGTTCATGTTTATGCGTTGCCATCTAATAAATTAATGACAACATAAAATTATTTTTAAAACACTAATACAACTTAAGCTTGTATTAAAATAACGTTAAAAGTTTAAAAAATCGTTTAACAAAAAATATACAAAATTGGTTTGAATATAGTTTTAGAGCTTGAAGCAGCAGAAGCACTATGGCTGTGGTTTAAAGCCAAGGTACAGTTAACGAAGCGCACAACAAAGTACAGTCAGGGGACGCATAAACTGGACCTTTCTGCCCCGCGGTTTTCCTATGCTAAGTAACTTCAGAGTTTGCTGTAGTATGATAAATACATCAGATTACAATTATTACTTACTCGCATACTTGAAGATTCAAACCGTGTCATGTGTAGCGAGAGGTACACAGGTCTAAGTGCTCAATTGCTAGTCACTATTTAGCACCTTAGTGCTATACAAAGAAACATTTTATTCTATAATAATTTTTTCATAAGACTTAAGAGAGACATGGGAGTTTACACAGTACCTTATTTTTAAAACTTCCTGATGACCTGCGTCATACTAGTACGGTATTTCCGTGACCAAGATCTTTTTTTAGTCTCAATTGCTACTGAGCCTAACTTCCGCACCACCTCTCTAGAATTCTCCTCTGAAACCTTATTTGTACCTCCCAATCCCAAAACAATAAAGATATAGTCCTTCCGCCATTGCTTACTCTTTTTTTACTCTCTTCATCTGCATAAACCTGGCCTAGACTAGCACCCGGGAGCACCTCTCCAACAACTGCGGCCCTTGGAAGATATTTATGTGACAGTCTCGCATAATCAAAAGCGTGTGTCTATAGCCAAGGAATTTATTTCCAAATATTTACTCTTATGTTCTGTAACCCGTTTTTCCTCTCTACGCCCCGTCACATCATCGGACACCTGCCTCAACCCTGTTTGAGGTCCGCAGCGTCGAGTCACCAGTCACACCATCGCTCGCACCACCCTCGCTCGTACGTCCTCTAGCCCTTGCGGGCCCGTGCCTACCTTATCCAACAACCTTACTCCAACTTTTCTCAGGAGAAGTTTTACATTTCTGTTCTAATTTGTAAGGAAAACGCTTAGAAATTAAAACAGATAACATTCATCGGTATGGTTAGTCTTAAGTCCTTGTCATATTGTTTCTTGCTGATTCCATTTGGCTGATTGACCGTACTGGTGCTCATTTCGCAATTCTAATTAACTCCCCGCTAAATTATAAATTTTAATTTAAAGACTAGCATACAATGAGAGAACAGTAAAACGGTAAATATTTTGCAGGAAATATTTCTTTCTTTCAAAGGAAGAAGATCTTGGAAAGCATGTTGCTGAAATAAGTGCAAAGTGATATGTAGGTCCCTTGAAACTATTTTCTAGAGGTCAAACCAAAACAGTGACTTATAAAATTTAATTAATTAATATATTACATGATTCTTAGCCTATTTAATAATTTTTGAAGATTCTCAGTAGAACTTGGTGCTTTGTGTGCTTCATTCTATTAGTTTTGAGCAGGTCTTGCAATCGCATGCAATATGTCCATAATTCTACTTTCTTGAAAAGATTGCCGATAAGATTATTGATAATAATACGACTTCACTAAGTTAGCTCCTATTCGCCATGAGTGAAGAAGCACAGGTGATTTTAATATAAATCAAATTTTTAATTTTATGATATGTATAAATTAATATTAAGATAAGAATTTAATAAAGTTTCAAGTCATATATTCAACATACAATTTGTTTGATTTTTATTTTTTGTTTAGAAAGCCACTTAATTTGAAATGCCAATACATATACAGAGTTCATAGATATCGATAAAAGGAAAATAGTCAGATTTCGGTTTTAAGAAATAAATGTTGTAAACGTACTGAAAGTCCCATTTCTAAATAAATATCACCATAATGAACTATTCAGACATGTATTATAAACTAGGGCCTACATTTTAAATTTATTTTGCAGTTTATAGAAAATGTAAAAATTCAAATGCTCAAATTTTATGAGTGAGCATATGCTTAGGAAAACAATATAACTTTTTTGAATAACAAAACCTCTGAGTCAACATCAAATTCCAGATCAAAATAAACTTTATCTTGGGGATCTTGGTCTTGGGGGGTTAATAGCTTATTTATATTATGCTAGGATTTTTATTGAAATATAAAATATTTATTGTCACGTTTTAGTTAGAGACACTACTTGTTTGATTCTTGTCAATATGTGTTTTCCATGTTCTTTGCTTCAGTTTATAAGTTATATTCGCAAAACACAATGTTTATTATTAAAAAACAATAAACCGTTTTAAATTATAGATTCCGCCTTACAGATTGAAGCCATTGTATCATTTATAATATCTATTTATAACAATTTGACAATCGTGTGAAAGAAGAATCATGATTATTTTAAACGTTTAATTACTATAACTAATTAAAATTATAAAAATATAAATAATTGTTGTTGCTGAATTTTGGTAGAAGTAATCTATTGGGTTTCGATTCGTTCTGACCCAAGTGCAGCTCTTCGTAGGAATGTTTTAAGAAGCTTAAACTGTAACCCACAATCATTTTAGATTGAGGTTTGAGTTAATATAAATTTAAAACCTAGGCGAAAATGTAATGAAGAATATTCAGTAAAAAGGAAATAGTTTAATAACTATTACATCATTTTAAATTCAACAAAAATATTTCTATTAATCAATAAATTTCACAGTCAGCCTTAAACAAATCATTCCATAGCTAAATTAAAACTGTAATTCACATTATAAACCTTTCTTTGCATATGGCTATCTGGGGACGTATAAAGTGGACCTCGGTAAGCCCGACTTTGTTTACCGTTGGGGACACATAATTCAACCCTCCTTGCACCTAGGGTTTATTGCCTTTAGTTTCTCTAGATTTGCAATATGGCCAAATATATTCTCCTATAAAAATTTTCCATAGGCCTACGACTTATTTGAAAATAAGATAATAATTATAAAGTAAAATAATTTAAGTGTAATTGTATGGACTATCTACGAATCCTAAAATAAGATCTACGAAAATAAGAGTTGAAAATACGTCTTAAAGTTTGTGTTCCAACTGAACCAAAAATATATTAAACCAGTTTTTTTTTGTCTCCAGATGCCAAAAGCCCTGGAGCCCTGGAGTACGTTATAAGCCCTTTTTATCAATAAAACTCTACAAAATTCCACAAAAATAGTTAAAAGCTGCTCTCAACCATTCACTCTTCAAGTCACTTTTCTGAGGTAATGGATTCTGCCTCGTTAAAATTTTGAAGGTGAAACTTCAGTCGGTTATTTCATCTTGTATTTCATTGGGTGGAATGGATACTAAATAACATGGAAAATACAATATTTTTAATTTTCCCATGATATGAAAATGTTTGTATGTAAACCAGTATAGCTGTAGTGGAATTGGATATATTATGATTTAATTGAAAAAGACTTTTTTATTTTTATGCTGGTTAAAATTATAAAAATGCCTTAAACAAATGCAAAACTAAGACCTGCCTACAAAACTAAGATGCCTGTACCTACAACACTACAGGAACTATAAACTGTCTTCATATAAAAAGAAGGTGTCAGCTTGGCTAGTGGAAATTGGCAGGGATGCTACCAAAGAACTATACTACTGGAACGCGCGCTGCCCATAAGCCGCGTGTTGTAGTTTCCGGGCGCATGCAGCGGTGTGTTTCGATTGCATCCAGGGACGCGCGGGCACTGACACGGGGCAGGAAGATGGTGCGTCCATCGCGAATATTATGCTGGTTTGACTTCCCGCCTTTTCGCCCAACTCGAAGTTTGTACCACTTAGCACTGAGATAAATGGTTGAAATTTTGCATGTGAGGAGTCCTTTAGTTTTGAACGGTAATAGTATCAATTATATTTCAAAAATAATTTTTGTCTAATTTAAAAAATGAAAAAAGTCAAAAGTTTCTATTCAACTTTAAAACTTGACACGAAAAAAGTAGTCGGCTGCTACTTTTTGTATTTTTTGGTCAGGTAAAATAAAAAACGGTGGATATTGTTGCTAAAGAATTGAATTTTTAAAATAATATTTTTTTTAATACTAGTAGCCGTAGTTTGGTTATTAACTTAGTTTTTGTGAGAGAATGTATCCGTGCTGCACCAGGATAAAAACAAAGTCAAATCTAAACTGATGTTTACAAAAACAATGTAAACTAAAAAAACACAATTATAGTATCAAATTAAAGGTATGAATCTCACAATTACAATGGTACCAAATGTAAATATGTTTTAGAGACAGTTTGCACATTGTAGGAACGTTACAAGTTTATTCCGTGGTTGCAGTAACTAAGGAATGTTAGGACAAGCTTCTAGGTTATCGATTGTTACGATGTGTAAACTGCCTCTAAACCATTTATGATTGGTACCATAGTAACTGTGAGATTCAGACCTTTAATTTAATGCCTTATTTGGAATTTTTTACGTGATTTGTACCCGGGCGGGCGCTAAAACGGAGCAAGAAGATGGTGCGTCCGCAAATGTAGTTCATTACTCCATACAAGTGATGATGGCCTTAGATCACACACGAGGTTACAGATTTTAAATCAAAAGGCAAAGTCTAATTAGGGCACATTATGGTGCTTTCAAAATCGTTAATATGCATATTTACTCTAGCTAACTGAAAAAAGGCTACCACCAACGATTTAACCTTGAGAATATGTAACTATTTCACAGGCGTTATTTTTAAAAATCATTTAAGCAATGACGAATTCCATGGAAGCCACAAATTATTGTTGATCAAATCCGTAGTTGACAGTGTTAATTTTTTTTCTAACTTGTAGATTAAGCTGATGCTTGTGAAATAAGCTGTAAAACTTGTCTTAAAATAAAGTACATTTTATATTTAAAAATTGTTTTATCTTACCTAATATATATTTATACATTTTAGTCCTAATTTTCAAGAAAATGTAAAATTTACCAGTAACTTCTTATAATAAGTCATAATATTCTGCATTAAAATAATCAATATGAAATATAATTGGTTAAAACAATTATCAAACGTTAACAACACTTTCATTTTGAAATATGACAATACAGTATTTCAGAGTTTACAAGGCGTTTAAAGTGCTGCAATAGGCTGCAACAGCATTATCGTAATGCCTGAGCCTTGGCGCGGCCTGTGTTCCTGCCCCGCCCTGGCGCGGCGCCTGCAGGCCCCCGACGCAACCGCGGATTCCGGTTCGCTCTGTAGGCCCAGCGCGCGTTCCAGTAGTATAGTTCTTTGGATGCTACTGAGGCGGTTGTCACATCCGGTTACAGATAAGACATTGAGACTGAAACCTTACTGATAAACACTAACTTCCCACGGTGGCTTTCTCCGTCAGTGCTATCGGGTCGGCAATATCTGCTATCATCTCATCGATTTTAGATTCTTCTACGGGTTTTTTCTCTTTTTTTTGTTGTTGCTGTCTTGAGTACTTTGCCAAGCTTTTATTTTTTTTTTGTAAAGTTAAAATTGTAAACTACTAATTTACTTAACGACTCGTGCCTACGCACAGGTTTTTACCTATGTAGGCACATTCCACACCATGTATTAGTTGTAGTTTATTTTATCGTATTACTTCTTACAACTTTTTGTAATTATGTAACTTCATTGTGGAATAAACGAATTTGAGTTGAGTTGAGTTGATATATATTGGGCGTTCGAAAAATGTGGGGCAGTAATTTACGTATTGATTCCGTGGGTCAAAATGAGAAAAAAGTTTATATAGACATCTTATGTCCTACCTCGTTAATTTAAGCGTCTGTCTGTCTGCACGTGTTTTTACAAAATAATTCATAACTCCATAACGATTTAAGTTACAGCGTTTAGATTGAACACAAATGTTTATCTTATGAGTCGCTATCTTTGAGCAAAATATTAATAACAAATCTTTAACTGTTTCTAAATGGCGGTTATATTAAATATTAGTTTTTCGTAAAATATACCACCAAATACTTAAATAGCCGCCATTTTGAAACGGATAAAGATATTTTATTAGTATTTTGAACAAAGATACCACTCACAATGTGTTGATGACCACTCATTATGTTTTAATGTTATATGGGTTTGATTTATTTGTGATTAGTAAGACAAACATTTCTGCACAATCTCAACGCTGTAGCTGAAACTGTTGAGGAGTTAAGAATTATTTTGTAAAAAACACATACAGACAGATACGCTAAACTAAATGAGATAGGACATATGTCTTTGACCAATTTAGCTATGTTTTTTGTCCAAAGGGATCGCTACGTAAATTATTGCCCCATATTTTTTGAACACCCTGTATATACTTGAAAGCTTAATAAACATATGCTTTTTTGACAACATACACTAAAAAAGTATTTTTCAATGTATATCTGTATGTTGTTTTCATATTATGTTTTTATAATAATAATTAGACGTTCTGATAATGTATCCAAGCGAGTTATTGCTAAGTTTAAATGAAATCAGTTTTCAAATCAAAAACCTAATTTTTTAAATCTTTTGATCATCTCTTAAAGTTAAAGATTTTTACTTACGGTTAGTTCAGAAACATAAAAAAAAATTACTGCTGTTTTAGCAGTCATTTAGCTCTGCATGGACTAAGTTAAGTAATATGAATTTTTTATCTGAAAATAGATAAACAAGCTCCAGATGATAGGAGAATGTCAAAAGACGCATAAGAAATCAGAAACTTTAGGAGGAGTAATGAAGGATTTCTTTAAATCAATAAAATAAATTAAGTGTCCAGTTCACAGCAAAACAGGCATTGAATATTTTAATTGACTCTTACAAAATATTACTGTCCGTAAAAAAGTTGGTACATGACGATAAACATCATAGATTTTGCTAGTTTCAGTAAGGAATGTCAATAAAATGATGGATTTCATTCGACAATTGACTAATTTACTTTGAAATATGAGAGTCAGGTGTCGCGAAAACATGTGTAATTAGCAATTTCGGTTATCACATGCATGGTAACCAGCGTTCCAACCCGATTTTCGCTTCACTTGTCCCAGCGTTAAAATGCTACCTCAAGATTGTAAGTAAAAATTAATTAATTTCTTTAGCAACTATTACAATACTCTACTTCACATAGGTACAGGAAATAACCTTACGTACTTTAGATTATGAATCAGAAAAGCTATAGTTGATTTCTATATGAACCAATTAAAAATATAATTGGGAATAAAGTAAAAGTTATTTAAAATAAAATGTGATTCAAATCATTGTTTTACATATTTCCTTGGTATTTAAATATGTAATTGCGTAAATGTATATTTTTCAAGCTTAATACCATAAACCTTTTAACTGGTGTCAACATATTATAAAACTTTTTACAAATACATTTTCATTGTTTTATATCCGGTAAAGTCTTAACAAATTTAGTATACGTATTTTTTAATATTGTAATACATAATATCAGCACATACATAATTGCTTGTTAAAAATCAGCAGACTAAAATCACAGCAAATTCATTGTACGATGATATTGAAAAAGTGAGCCTTTGAACTAAATGTTATTACTTACAACTTAACTTCGATGTCCTAGTACAGTTTTATGGATATGATTAAGTAAATTTTGTTAAAAGTTAATGTTGTAAATTGACTGTTTTCAATTTATCAATACTCTCTTTGACGCCATTTAAAAGATTGGATTATGTCTAGTATTTTAAAAATTTAAAAATACATCAAAATTTTTTTGAAAGAGAATATCACAATGAGTATTAAAATAGGGGAGTTTCTCACATCGCTTGGATTTATCTAATTTAATTTATCTGTGCTATTCTACTTTTTTTGCCGTGAAGACGTGATAAAAGGTTGTTCCCTTAAATTTGTAACAGTAAATAAAAAAATCAATATATAATACAAAATCTAAATAAATGTTTATTTTAAATATTTTACGCAAGTCTGCTTGATCTCAAATCAGGAGTTACTTCTGATTATTTAGGTTTTTGATTACAGGCCGAGAACCTAGTAGGGACTTTATTACTTTTCCATACTAAATCAATCAAAATCTTTAAAATTAATTGAGAAAATATATGAGTCAATCATGAATGTAAAGAAACAGAACATAAAAGCCCCAGAAATCAACACAATCACAACACTCGAAATAAAGGCGCATATGCAGAACAGCACAGGCTCACCAAATTTGAACATAAACCTGTGTATGCAGGTTTAAAAATGTTCCAAAGACTACCTAAAAAAATCAAATAAATAAGCAAAATAAGTAAATTCAAACATGAACTGAAGCTTTTCCTGGTGCAGGGCTGTTTTTATGATCTGAACGAATTTTTCGAAGGTTAAGCTAGGTTAGGCCAGTTATGACCAATGTTTGCACTTTGAAAATTGGTGAAAATAAATTACTCTTTGTCTCTTGACCACCTTGGTGGCACCCTCTTGACCTGTTCAGCGACCTGAGAGTCCACGGACGGCACAGAAGAAGTAAGAAGTAAGTAAGTAAGAGAAAAGGTTTGCCATGCCACTTTCAATAACTATTCTAATGAAATATATTAATTGTTCTTGATACCATTCTATAGATGCTAAATGATAAAATGGTATTTAAAAATTGTTATTATATGATAAAACATGCTATTGATATGTGAAATGAATAGTTATTTGTGTGTTAAATGGGCAAAGCAAATCATTGTCTCGCGAGTGAAAATGTTGGCGCCTATGAGCTTGCGAGGGCAACAGTTTCCTCGAGGGAGACATATGCCTTACTCTCTAAATAACAGTTTTCCCCAACTGCAAAATTAAATATCCTATCCTAAAAAATCTATTTTATTAACTTAGTAACTAACAAACAATATCCATTTTGTTTAGATCATCAATTAGTGTCTGTATACGAGCAGCTGAAACCATTCATGCACCGGCGATCAGCTGATTGTTACAACATTCTTGTACGTTTAATTCGTTGACGTTCTTACAGCTGATTGTTGTCAATGCTATTTTTATGTGATTATTCCATCGATGTAAATAAATACAACTGGATAGCGCGCTCCCCATAAGGCTCGTGTAGTGATTTCCGAGCCAACACAGCTGTGCGTTGGGGTTGCAGCCGGGCCGAATTGAAGGGGCGTTGGGGGAAATGCGCGAAACTGTATTGAAACCGTACGGATTTGGGAGCAGTTTTACGGGTAAAGCTAGCTATAATAGATGTATTGCTATAACTATTAAGTAATTACAATTAATATTTAACTATAGACGGTCAGTACAAGTTGGTCGGCAAAAGATGCGTTCCCCCAACGCCCCTGCAAAATCTTAAATGCAACCACTGTCGACGGCTCGCGATGCGGGGCCTGAGTTACCAATCCAGTGTACTTATTTACATCGATGGATTATTCCTGCCACTAATTCAGCTGTTAGCGCCCGCGATCTAGCTGTTGAACCTCAACATATTTGCATGTCTGCGTAAAAATTATAAGGCGCTAGATTTTTGAATTATTGATTTCAATGTTATTCGTATGGGTTTACTTTGTCCCCCGGCGGGAGACAAAGTAATCTCTTTACTCCCTCTGGGTGAAAAAATATTATTTTACTCATTTACCAGGAGTAAAAAGCGGCTTAAGATAGCAGGTGGAGGAAAATGTTATTTTTTATAGGCTTAAAACAACCTTACATTTTTTAATTATTAGTTACTGATGATGATTTTACTTAACGACAACTATGATCTTCTTGGGGTTTTTGTCGTTCGACGTTGAGGTCTCTGCAAGCCATCTAGTGCTCATTTTCTAAGTATTTCAACTAAAAATAATATTTTTAATTTTCAGCATTGAGGAGGCTGATTCTGGTGATATGTCTTGCCAGTGCAGTTCTTTCCTATGGCCCCTGTCCCAAAAAACTGAAAACATATGATGTCAAACCTCAAGGCAAACGACAGGTATGAAGTATATAAAATGAGTCTGATACATCTAGGGTAAAATCAAAATTTTATATACTACAGTTTTATTCAGGATCAACATGTACACCTCTGTGTGATATTTGTGTCATTATCTTTTTTTAACGATTACCATGCAACCCCAAGCTCGTCAATTTTGAGAGGGGTTAAGAGTTTAAATTCATAAAAAAGAGAAAAATAGTCAGAAATGGGTGTGACTCTTTGTGATGAATGATGTAAGACAATATTTGCTATGAAAATAAATTATCTCAATTCTTCCTATTATTTAATTATCGTTGCAATTTACTGCGATAAAATTTTAAAGTAAAGGCAATGTGATATTACGTTTTATTTAAGATTTATTTTTATACTTTTTGTGAATGTGTTTTCATTTATGGTACTAATAGTTTATTAAGTGAATATGCTTGTCATAAAAATTAGATTACGACCAAAAGGATTACGAATTAGATACGACCAAGAAATTTCATAATAATTACCAACTTAATTAAATTATAAATGTTAAGTTATATTTAAAAAATGCGTATGTTATTTTTGTTTTTAAAATCGTTTAATGTTTCATAAATGACAGTGGGCTGGCGATTTCTATGTCAACATAAAAAACAAGATCGGGGACCGTTGTCAGTGGGTCTCGAATCGTCTAGGCTTCGAGAATAAAAAAATTACCTTCATAGAAAATCTCAGGTCCTCGGAGTGAGTATGACTATTGAATCTACCAAATAATAATTTTTCTGATTTTTTAATTGTAAATTGAATATTTTTAGCGAATTTCCCCTATAGGGAAGAAGCTGTTACCGTAGTACTCATGGTAAGACCTAAGCCCGAGACCATGATAACTTTTCGTTTTGGGGGCCCCAGAGGTAAAAAACACTATTCGTTCATTTTCATAAATATATATATATATATCTATATATATATCTATATATATATCTTTATATATATCTATATATCTATGTGTCTTTAAGCACGATAACTCGCGTAAAAATGGCCCAATCTTAATGAAATTTGGCATGGATGTGTAAAGTAGTAATTATTCGGACGAGTTCGTGAACCAGCCCGATCGGACCACCGGAAGGGGGGGTAAAGGGGGTTAAACCCCCCCAAAAATGGGTTTTTTGGGTTTTTTTACATAGAAAAATAAAATTTTACGAATTCACCATTGAATTCAGCTCAAAAAAACAAACAATTTAATATATTGAATCACTGCTCTATGTCTATTAGTTACCGAGATATTGAAAGTGGTAAACACGTACGTTGTCCCAATGTTAACCTTATGGGAAATAAGTAAAATTATATATCTCGCTTATTTCTCAACATATCTTGATAAAACTTGGTAAATGGCTTCTTCTAGTTCAGACCTACAAAATATTGAATTAAAACTACCCAGTTTTAACGTACCTGTAGCAGCAAACCTGCATACTCATTCCCCATGTTATTCTTATGAAGCTTACCGAAACATGTCAAATCTCGCTATGTTGGATTGAAATATGTTGTTTTGCATTTGAAATTCGCTGAGTATGCAGGTCTGCTGCAACGGGGGTATTTATTGGATCAAATCATAAAACGTAAGCTAATTTGAGTTGACAAGTTTCTAGTATGAATTAAAAAAAGATTTTTTGTCCACTTTAGTTTTCATTGAATTTTATAATTCATTGAATTCGAAGCCATTTCCGTTGTTGCCTTATGTTAAATTCATTGTTTCATTTCTTTGAAACTTAGGCTTGGGTTTACCTTGTATTATTAATCTGTGATTAAAGCACACGATGATAAAGTAGAACGCTGAGTCTAAAAATTCAAGTTATGACATAATATATCTACTATACCACAAAAAACTCCATTAAACTTTGTATTATTGTGCATTCTAGACCCATTTCTACAGGATGCTTGGAGATTATAAATACAATTATACAATAAAACAATGCTATGGATAGCTTGTCATTCATATAGGTATATTTATAAAAACTCTACTACATTTTTAATGACTGGATATAAATAAATGACGTCTTACAACACTTAAAATATATTAACACTTATACTGTACTCATATACAAGACGGTAAATACACATAAAACACATTTTTACATTGGGTCTGATGATGATTGGTGTGACCATTCGAAATCGATCGCCATTTTACATATTTTATGTGTATTTACCCAGTGAATACAGTATAGGTGGCGCATATTCTTGGTGCCCAGTCCGCGCATGGGGCGGGGAGTGGGTAGGCTGGGAGGAGAGGGGAATAGTAGCGGCAGTGGCGGCCAACCATGTACTAGCCTGGCTGCGTACATTCGGCAGCTCGCACATAGTTACTGCTTCTCTGTCAATCGTTGTTCAGAGTAACAAGACGCTTCAATAAATACTAATGAAATATTTTATATTATTGAATAGAATTAAAACAGATCACTAATCGACAGTAAGAGTCAATGATCCGTCGGTCAATGTTTTTAGGACGACATGTAGTGACACGCTATTGTTGACGGCTGAGAGCAGAATGACAGTGCTGCGCTCTAGCGAGGCGTTGTCGCGCATGCGCACTAGCCGTTTTTGCTACCGCGCATCCACCGCACTGGGCCCCAAGAATTGGCGTCAGTTATATAAGTGTAAATATATTTTAATTTCTGCAAGACATTTATTTATATATAATGTATATATATATATATATATATATATATATATATATATATATATATATATATATTTATTTATTTATATTTATTTATTTATTTATATATATATATTTATTTATTTATTTATATAAAACAACACTATCATGCTAATCAAGAGGTTGTTTTTAATGACAAAGAAATTTTAGTGCGAGTTTCATAATGCGTAAAAAAATCAACACCCTTAAATTATCCCCCCCCATGGGGCCCTCCCTTCCCACTCATAGCGAGACAACGGTAGAATATTGATTTTAATATAACAATTGTCAATTTATAATGTACCTTATTTTGTTAACAACATCCTCAACAATCAATCTGGTGGTCGGCGTGTGTGGTTGAAAAATAAGCCATCTTTAGCTCCACAAACCCAATCTTGGTTAGGCCACTAAACTTGCCCTCTTTTGTGTATTGTGTAAATGTGTATATATGAAGTATTTTAGTGTATTAGTTCAATAATTACGCGGCATCAATGCCACGAGGACAAGTTTACGATGGTCATACCAAAATGAGTATGAGGCCCTGAAGATGGATTATTTCCAAAACACGAACGCCAAGCACGAGGATTGACTGCTAAATAAAAAAAAAACGAGGGTACATTTTTTACTTCTGATGTAACGTGTAAAATATAGGTTTAACATGTGAATGGTGTATAGAATATGGAAATTGAAAAAAATTTAAATTCATAACCTCATATTCAGTGTTTATGAGCAACAACTCCTAAAGAAATTAGTATAAGTTATTCTAATAAACAATTTTTAGGCTGACAGTTCAGTTTATTCAATCACCTAACAAAATGAATCAATTTTTAATGAACGTATTTAATCAGATTCTCACATGCTCCTTATTTCATATAAACCATTCACATATTTAATTTTAATATACAACCAAAAATACCGAGGAATATCGGATTATTAAAGTAAAGGTACTGTGTATATTTGGATCTCATGATTTTGTTTTGACTTCCAAGGATGAAAAAATAATCACAAAACATATATTTCTTGTCTTTTTTAATTGAATCATTATTGAATTACTTTTAAAAAGTCAGTGAAACTATTCGTCTGGTTTATTACTAAGGAATAAGGTAAAACATATATAAATTAATTCTTTTTTAAGGAATGGAGAATCCTCAAAATTTGAATGGATTCGAGAACGCAAAGGCATTTATAAAGCCACCAAGGAATTGATGCGTAAGTTTTATAAATGTCAAATAAAATAATACGTTAAGTAACACCACAATTAAAGACTAATACAAGTTAACGATCCAAAGCATTTTTGGGGCCGTTTTTTTTGTGGGCAGTTTCAAGAATTTTGGGCTGTTTTGTGTTGTTATCAAAGAAATCTTGTCAATATGAAATATTAAAATTTGTAAAGAACAGATGAAGCTGATGACTTTGCTTTTATACAATATGCAAGGAAAAACAGGCAAACAAACTTGTATCCGCCTGATAAAATGGACAAGAAAAATTCATAAGATCGTTATTTTGTATTATTTCTTCATCTGGAGTGTTAAATTTAAATACTTTAATAAGTGTAATATAAACTGAAGTTTACATAAGTTTAATATAGGTCAAGTTTAATTTAAACCAAAAAAAGTGTTTCTTACTAATTGTTGTGTGATTGACTTAATTAAAAAGGTTAAATACCTGTCAGCCTCGTGATTCAGCAAAACAACATTATAAAGTTGTGTGATTTCTGTTACAAAATATTAATTAAGACTATTAAAATACATCAGGTAAGTTTTTAATGCCTCTAATCGCCTTATTTTATGACAGAAATAAAAAGGATTCTGACTTAGACCTTATTTAGCATTTCTTGGTGATTAGTATTTAATTATGACCCGAATGATATTTTCGGCAGCCAAATTCAACCCTCTTCTTTGATTTGTTGCACAAGTGTAAGTTTGTAAGAGTAAAAATATCACTTTAAGTTTTGTCCAACTTTATTTTACATAGCTTTAGATTGTTCCAGTGAATAAAAACCCGAGTTTTCAACATGTGCATGGTGTATAGAATATGGGAACTAAAAAAAAATTAAATTCATAAAAACATTCAAGACGAATATCCATTTTCCTTTTATCACGATGGTTAATAATCACCACTGACTAGTTTTCACTCACGTTAACCTATTTTGACTGACTTCACGTTACCAGCCTATAAAAGCCTTGGAAGACCTCGATTCAGTCGTTCAAGCAAAGTCCGGTACCCCTCCCTTCAAACTCTTAGCAAGACAACGGTAGAATATTTATTTTAATATAATAATTGTCCGTACCTTATTTTGTTACCTTCATCCACAACAATCAATCTGGTATTCGGCGTGTATGGTTGAAAAATAAGCCATCTTTAGCCCCACAAACCCAATCTTGGTTAGGCCACTAAACTTTCCCTCTTTTGTGTATTGTGTAAATGTGTATATATGAAATATTTTAGTGTATTAGTTCAATAATTACGCGGCATCAGTGCCACGAGGACAAGTTTACGATGGTCATACCAAAATGGGTATGAGGCCCTGAAGATGGATTATTTCCAAAACACGAATGCCAAGCACGAGGATTGACTGCTAAGGAAAAAACGAAGGTACATTTTTTACTTCTGATGTAACGTGTTCAGAGTGAGCAAGAGACTGATGAGACACCCAGGCGTTACTTGGTCCAACCTAGTTGGCACGCTCAACGCTAAAACGATGCCTCACTTAAAAGCATAAAGCGCTTAGAAAGAGCCTCTGCTTCAGTGAATCTGCACAAGCGTATTCCTCAGCGGAGCTTTTTTATAAATAAAAATAATAAAAAATATTCAACTTAGGTGCTTTAATCCGCCAACACTGAATTCACGGGCGGAGTAGGGCGGAAGGGGGGGATTGGGCGTTTCTATTTCCCTGCTTTATGTATGACATTTTGTATTTTTTTTATTTACAGCTGGAAAGAAAACCACATTCCTGATGTATGTTTTGTATTACGACCCTCCCAAATTGGTCTGTGAACTCATATGTTCAAATGATCCTGAGTTCAGTAAGTATTACAGTACTATAAAATTTCAAGATGCTGTTTAAAAGAAAACTCTATAAAAATAGTTTCAGGAACAACAGTTTTATTACATTCATCGAAAAACACATATTAGTATTTTATATATAAATAGATTCCTCAGTTTTAGGCATTAATAATAATTCTTATTCTTATTCTTATTTTTATTATTCATTACATCCTTATATCGTTTATGTAGTCTTATGCAGTCCGAATGACAATGTACAGTACTTACAAAAATGTTTACAGCTATGAGACACGAGCTGCTTGGTAACTTTGGTTTGTTATAATCAGATGTTCCTTGAAATTTTGTTAGCCATATTAAATCTCATAACCTAATTCCCTTTCTTCATTTTGTATTTTTGTCCTCAGGGGACATTTTATCAAGGCTCATATTTTTCCTCCAATTTGCTCACCGAGACCTTTTATGCAATTGTGGGGTTTGATGGTTATCAGACTTTGGTTTACTCATGCAACACTATTAAATGCGTAGAAAATTTATATTTGATAAGAGAGCAGGGAAATACATTATTATTCTTAATAGAGGCCTAATTTTGTATAGATATAATACACCCATCACGTTTACAAAATAATTATTTACGCAACAAGTACACTCGAGGGAAATGCTTTTTCCAGAGGCGAGTGCGGAATAATATCTCGGGCGCAGCAAATTCGCTTTGCTCACAAGCAGCCCATTAATATTTTCTAGTTTTAGAATAATATTGATAAATTGACTCCTGAAATTCCACTACCAATATCCTATCAATATTAAAGGTTGAAAAGGTTGTGATATCGATGTTTTACAAAGATTTACTTTGTATTATAAACTTAATTCTTGTAATCTTTTGTTGACTTTCAACAAAATGTACGTTTCTAATTCGTTAACAAGTATTCCTATTTTCCCAAGACTGTTTGCTTTTACTTAGCAATCAAAAAATATGTATCATGAAAAACTAAACGCAAGAAAGACATTCGTTATGCTAAATATCCGATTCCAATTTTCATTGCACTATAATACGTTAAAGAGCTCACAGTTGATGCGAGTTGAGCGCCACAACGCAATATCAGTGACCTTGACAAACAAATACTGGGATCATCTGTTTTATGTGTCACATCGAGTGGGCAAACAGACGCCTTATGAAAGAGACTAGAAAAAATTTATGATTTAAGTTTTTGCACATAATTATATTTATATTACTAATTATAACCTTGCATTCAAAAACATTTTACTAAACCGTAAAAACAAGGTCCTAATTTAATCTATGGGTATTCGTCCTACACTTGTTTGCTGATAAAACTGTCAGCTTCAAGATGGTCTTTTCACGATTTTGACGAATTTAAGTTTTTAAATTAATTGTAAAAACTTAAAAACGTCAGCAACGTTAACAATTTTAATTATCAATTCAAACGGCGGTAATGATTATGAAATGGTAAAAATAGAAACCCTTTTAAGAGGAGGCTAAAGGCAATTCGGTGTCACCCTCGCGGTCGAGATACGTACTAAAATTACTCCGCGATGATAATCGGAAAAAGTAGTGTGACGTAGTAAATAACCAGTTATTCTAAAATTATGGTCTCAACTAGCATATAAAGTACTATTTTCCACTTTTATGTCCAAAATATAGCTTCAGAGGCTGATATAATGTCGTCGCTCATTTATATTAGTGTTCAAACAGTAATGAATGTAGTAAATATTCCTCCGCGGGGTAGGCGATCTGCGCGTGTAAACGTTCACGCGGTCGCATTTTCCGGCAATATATTTTAATTTAGAGATAATAATTTTATTGCACCTTGAAGACAAATAAATTCAACCCTAGGTTCGTGAAGTACATTTTTAATTTTCTTTTTACATTCCGAGTTATTTCAGCTCAAAATATCAACTAGCTAAAACCCATTATTTGAACTTTAACGCAAATTACTCTTGTATTTGTTAATATATCGGAAAAATAAAAAATACATATTAAAAGCATTTTTTTTCATTTTGATACGTAGCTTACTGTCGTACGTTGAAAAATAACGTCATTATATGGTTTCGCGCGATGTTGTAACCCACGAAAATCATGAAAACACCCTTGTGTTTGGGAACGCTTTTCGTCCATAATTTTCGATCGAAAATCAAAACGAAATCAATCAGATTGAAGAAGAGAACAAATTCTACAAAACAATACCACTTTAATTACGATTATACGAAAAATATAGGAGTAATCAGCCTCTGAATTTGTATAGTCAAATTTACCTAATTAACAGTCACTTAAAAATCATCGGTTCAACTTTAGGTGTAATTACTAATTTACCTTTCTTAGAAACGTGGAACTAAATCGTAATATTTTTAGAGTTTTTTCTTCTCTTTAATTCAATATATAATGTTTTCATTTTCGATAGAAAGCTTTAGTCGGAACGCATCCCCGCACACAAGGGGATGCATGATTTTTCATGATTTTCACGGGTTACAACATCGCGCAAAACCATATCATGACGTTATTCTTCAACCTACGACAATAAGCTACGTATCAAAATAAAAAAAAATTCCTTTCAATATGCATTTTTACTTTTCCGATATATTAACAAATACAGGAGTAATTTGCGTTAGAGTTCAAGTAATGAGTTTTAGCTAGTTGATATTTTGAGCTGAAATAACTCGGAATGTAAAAAGAAAATGAAAAATGTACTTCATAAACCTAGTGTTGAATTTTTTTGTCTTCACGGTGCAATAAAATTATTTTCTCTAAATTAAAATATATCGCCAGAAAATGCGACCGCGTGAACGTTTACACGCGCTGATCGTCGACCCCGCGGAGGAATATTTACTACATTCATTACTGTTTGAACACTTATATAAATGAGCGACGACATTATATCAGCCTCTGTAGCTATATTTTGGACTTAAAAGTGGAAAAAGTTATTTATATGCTAGTAATACCATAATTTTAGACTAACTGGATATTTACTACGTCACACTACTTTTTCCGATTACTATCGCGGAGTTATTTTAGTACGTATCTCGACCTCGAGGGCGACACCGAATCGCCTTTAGCCTCCTCTTAAGGATCAATACCAAAATGAAATGTGTACAATATCTTTTAACAAAATATTTATTTCTTTATCTTTTTCAGTTTGGTCAGAAAGAGTAATAATATATTTAAATTTGTAAGGCGATTCTTTGCGTCAAAATTGTGGGCGTCTGGCAAGTTGTAGAAAGATGGGAGAGGGTTCAAATTAAAGGTCTCTGTTCCGTGATGGCGGGAAAAATACTGAAATTGCTTGAAATTCATCAGAAAACGAGAAATAACGTTAAAAATCTGCCATTTAAATAACATTGGGATCTAAAAACGTCTGCTTTGTTTACATAGGACATGTGATGCTGATATTTTATTAAAAACCATGTGCTAGAAATGAACATATGGTAGATCCGAAAGCAAGATTGCTATATTAAGGAATTTTTTACTGGAATAAACGAGGATCATTAAAATTTTCCTTTAACAGGGGCTTTTAGCCCCTTCAAGCAACTGGTTTCATTTTAAAAATCGTCATGTAAAAACGATACAAAACAATCGTTAGAGGTAAGGGTGATAAGGAGGTTAATAGGGGTATAAAATGTTTGTGAGAAAAAAACTCTCACCATTGGTGGTAGACGTTTTGGCGAAACAGAATTAAAATTTAATGTTTTCAGATTTTCAATAAGGATCAAAGATCAAACAAAGGTAAAAGCCTTCAAGTATATATTATTGTATGGGAAATTGAAGTTACAATTTTCAATTTTAAAATGTTGACTGTGATCTAAAATCAAAGTAGTTAGATGTGGATTTTTAAAAATATTGTAATAATCATTCATAACAATTTTACATCGATTGTTTTCAGATTATAGACAATCTTGTACTTTACTAGAGTATCTAAGAATAAACATCATTCACCAAAACATGTTTCGTATTGACCAGAGGACACATTTTAATGTCCTCCAAAATCAATTCAATATCACTTCCAATATGGTTTATTTGGTGAATTTAATGTTGATAGCCTTTTTTTCTCTATGCAAATTACAGTCAAATATCTACTGCACTTGATAGATTTCTCGATATACTGAAACTTTTAAAGCCTCAGTACTACATGTCGATTCATTAATATGGAGTCCAAAAGGTCAATTCAATATAGGATTAACATCAATTTTATATTTTAAAACTAATAATTTTAAAAGCTTTTGTATCGGATCCGAGGCAATTTAGTTTGTTACTTTAATCAACCCGTACTACGAATTGTCGCATATTATTACTACTCTCCTGTAAAAAAATGTCCCCGTTGCAGCAGACCTCATACTCAGCGAATTTCAAATGCAAAACAACGTATTTCAATCCAACATAGCGAGATTTGACATGTTTTGTTAAGCTCCTTAAGAATATATGGGGAATTAGTATGTAGGTTTGCTGCTACAATTAAATTAAAACTGGGTGGTTTCAACTCAATATTTATTAGATCTGAACTAGAAGAAGCCTTACACCAAGTTTTATCAAGATATGTTGAGAAATAACCGAGATATATAATTTTACTTATTTCCCATAAGGTTAACATTGGGACATGGGACAACGTACTGCGTTTACCACTTTCAATACCTCGGTAACCAATGCACATAGAGCAGTGATTCAAAATACTACATTGTTTGTTTTTGTGAGCTGAATTCAATAGTGCCAACAAAAATTCGATACATTTGATTTTTCTATGTAAATAACTCAAAAACCCGATTTTCAGGGGTTTTTCCCGCTGTTTCGTCCCTTCCAATGGTAGGATCGGGCTGGTTTTTGAACTCGTCCGAATAATGATTACTTTTATTTACACGACTGTGCTAAATGTCATTCCAATCGGTCCAGTTTTGCGAGCGCTATCGTGCTCACAGACACATATATGTATATAAATTCCAACGAATATTGTTTTTTGTTTCTGGTGGCCCCAAAACGAAAAGTTATCATGGTACCGGGCTTAGGTCTTACCATGAGACCTACGGTAATAGCTTCTTCCCTATAGTGGAAATTCGCTAAAAACACAATGTAATCGCGTTTTGATAAGATACATAGTATCTCGCCTATAACAGGTTTGAAAACCTGAGACGCACTTACCCTCAGGTTCCGAAACTACAGTACCCAGTTTCTTTTCTTTGACTACCAGGAAATCGCGATACCAAATTGAGCACTCTACGATTATTTTGACATTTATTTATTTGTTAACATTTACTAAAATGAATTATTGTAACAGCATAGCAATAAATCTGCAATCTTACGATATATGAATTTAACTCAATTGTTTTGTAGTCAATGGCGAGTATGAGTTCTACTGTAGAGGCAATTATCCTGATGCTCAGAAAAATAAATCCAAAACTATCAAGAGATTGGCAAGAAAAAACAAAATAGATCTAAACAAGTTGGGATTTGTGGATAACTGCAAATGCACGACGATCCCGTACCTTCGAGGGAAGAGCAGCTGTAAAAAAAAATTTACTATCCAGAAATACTTCGGCTTGAAGCCAACAGACCAAAACGCCCAACCCCAACCCCCGACCCAAAACCCCCAACCACAACCAAAAAAGAAAAGATTTTTCTTTTTCTGAGATGTCAACAACCTAAACAAATAAACCTGTTTTTTCAATTTATCAATGTGTTTTTACATTTATTTCCATAATTAACACCGATACACACACATATATATGTCGTAGCCACATGCTGTAATTGGGCACTTCATGAAGTGTCCAGCGCTAACCGGGCACTTCATGAAGTGCCCAGCTCGCCTGGGCACATAGTGTAATTGAACGGTTTCGTTAAAAATTACAGCATGTGACCAAGGTAAAATAAATTTACAGAAAGTGTCATAAGAGTCTTAAAAAAATAGAACAATTCTTTAGTTTCTTCTTTGGTATCAAAATTGAAAACACTTAATTTATATAAAATCTTACTAGTTATTTTGCTCTTTTTACAATCTTATTAGAATTAATGTCAGTTCAGGTTTACTTTTTTCATTTATGTCAGTATGAATGAATTTACATAACATCATTACATAAAGCCTTTTAATTGTAATTTTTATTTGTTTATAGAATAATAAAAAAATATATATGGAGTGTCCTGTTTACTTAACAGCTTTTCAGTAATATACTTTAAATCTTTTATTTTATTTCTGCTTACACCAGTTACTTAAAAATCTAAGTTTATATTATTAAGTCAAATATTTGTAAATCCATATAATGAATTTGTTTAAAGAGATATCCTAAGAATATTAAACGTTTCAAAAGTAAGGAATTACTAGAAAACGTTCAATTTGTATTTTTCTTTTCTAAATAGTGCATTACCTATCAAATACAACAATACATTATTAACATTGCTACAATTCATTAGTTTTATTGTTTAATTTTAAAACAATTTGAAAACCAAAATATATTTTTTTAACTTAAAAACTATTGAAAGTATTTATGTTTAATTCTAGATTAAGTGGTTACTATTTTATAGTGAAAAATAACTACGTCATGGTTAATTGTTTAGTTGAGGAGAACTTATAAACCAAAAAAATCACTAACCAAATATAACATACACTATTTGTATCTTTAACAGGCGTATGCAACTGAAACTAATATTAACATTTTAGATTAAAGGCTTAACGACAAACAGTAACATAGGCTACTTTAACACAGACATTGGGATTTAATGAAAAAAAGATTTTAAATCGACTGCGCAACATGCCTCGATTGTTACAGCATGTGTCCAGTGAGCGTTGGGCACTTCATGAAGTGTCCGGGCTGCATCGGGCACTTCATGAAGTGCCCAATTACAGCCAGTGGCTACGACATATATACATATATATATATATATATGTATGGGTGTCCGGATATAACAGTAAAATATTTTTGTATATGATAGTAGAGGTAAAAATAGGAAAAAACGTTCATATAAACATGGTGATTCGTTTCCCGTCTGTGTGTCTGTTTGTGACTTTTACATATTTAATCATATCTCACGAACCTCTCAACGTACACACTTCAAACTTGTGTAACAACTATTAAGAACTATTTTTGTAAGAAATATCAAATTTCTACTTTGTACCATTTCAAAATGGTGACTATTTTTTTGTTTTCAAAGCTAAATATCTTAAAAACCGTAAATTTTAGGAAAATTAAACTGGAGGCAAAAAGCAGCAAATTTTAATCTTATTAACGCCGATATTAAGATTATGATGATCGGACTGCGTATAACGGAGAAATTTTAACTTTTCTGATTAAAAACATGGCTATTTAGAACATACTTTCTTAAATTCGCATGTTTTTTATATGTAAAAATCACAAACAGACACTCAGACGGAAAACTAAGCACTTTGGGACCCATGTTTATATGAACTTTTTTCTTATTTTTACCTCTACTATCATATACTAAAATATTTTCCCATAATTTCTGGACACCCTGTTTATGTTCAACCTTACAACGAGATATATATATTTGTATATCTGATATATATATATGTGTCTTTTTAGTTTAACGATCTTAGTTACTGTCTGGTTTAATAATTATGTATTAAAAACAGTGTTTCCTTGTATTGAAATACTGGATTGAAAATTTTTGGATAGAATCACTTGAGCTATACGAACAGTTGGTGAATGTGTAAGGCTATCCTAATGTAATCTTCACGTATAAGATTAGCAGAGTTATAAAGTATAATATATATATATCTAAGTACTAAATATAATGAAATTAAATTTTGCCGTTGGGTGTGTTACACTAAGACAAACCAACAGATGTAATTTTTCACTTCCTTCAATGACAGACTATGTTTAGAATTTTAGGGTTGGATTGCAGACCTTTTTCTCATAAATAAACAATAATAGGAATTTATATTTGTGTTATTGACTATCAAAATTCTACAGACATCATCGATTAACATGGTATAAAATTCCTGATCTAAGTAGTTGTTATTTTATGAAAGAGACTATGTTCCAGAAACGAATGGTTAGTTTAAATTCATTCATTAAAAATCACAGTTAATATAAAACAGAGTTAGCTAATATTGAAGATGGAGCACCTTATCTTATGTATTATAAAGGTATAAAGCTTTTTGAATAGCACGATATTTGTAGTTTTTTATTTACTTGATATCAATTTACATCCAGGATAAAAAGTTATTACGAAACACGTTTAATTATTCTTCCAATTATGAGATACGCATTTGAGATC
Source organism: Flexamia atlantica (assembly GCA_035578135.1). NCBI lineage: Eukaryota > Metazoa > Arthropoda > Insecta > Hemiptera > Cicadellidae > Flexamia > Flexamia atlantica. The sequence goes on along the minus strand of JAQJVK010000008.1, from coordinate 25,388,970 downwards.
TTCAGACGTAGTACAAGAGAACCTCTAAGAACAATCGCTTCAATTTTTGTTTGAATAGAAACAATTCAGTTACTAGTTTTGTGAACAAAACGAATTCCAACAACATTTAACATTGCACTTTTACAATAGGGCAATTAGCTCTATGGTTGTTTGCTTAAAGACATATGTAAAAACAGTAACAGCTGCTTCGGTAACAGTTGAGTACTTAGTGAATGTTAGTTAGAAAAGGTGAAGTTGATCAAATGCAAGGTGAAGACAAGTTTTAAACTTTTCTACTACCTATAAAGAAACATTACAAAACTACCTCTTTTCGAAATTCGCAACAATGACACTTCAGAATTATTGCAAGTACTTATAGATACTATTAAAACTTTAATACAAAAGTTACACAGCTTAGGTTTTTCTAATTTAATTTCAAATAATTTTAATTTAAAATAGAAGGCCATATTTAATTTCTTTCAAAAGTAACCTAAATTATGTATTGGGAAAATTCTAAAATTTAATAAACAATTTTAATAAATGTTTGCTCAGGATTGGCGAAATATTTTTTTTATATTTAATTATTAGTTTTTTTGTTATGATTTTACTAAACTATATAATTACCGTTTATCACCGTATAATTTTATCCAGTAAAACTGAATAAAATTATATATTCTTTTTTTACTGGAAATCCTTTACTGGCTTAATATTCTTTTTTGCTGGAAATCAGAAAAATATAACCATGAAATATGCAAAGCCTACATATTTTAGTTTTTGAAGATTTTTTTAAAGAATATTTCTAGATAGTCTTGAAATATTATACAGGGTGTCCAATTTAACTGTGCCTCCATCGGTTTCTCAGAAACTACTCAATTTAGAGAGCATTTTAAATAGGGGATTTCACCTCCTTTTTTTGACGTTAAAAAAAATTTCCATTTTCTTGTAAATGCCCGCCATTTTTAAATATGGCGGACAACTTTGATTTTTCTTATGGAAAACCCTATATTTTTCTTTGTACGCTTGATTTTAAGAACTTTTTTTTCTTCCTAAACCCAATAGTTTGGATGTAATTGTCAGTTAAATTGTGAATTTTTCCTATTTGAAATGCATTGTGTTTATTTTAACTGTGCCATCCTTGCATTCATTATGGAGTACCTGAATATTCTAAACTATACATTTTCATGAGTGGATCTCGACTAAAACATGTCTCTATGATTGAATCTTAACCACTTTTTACTATTTGATATGTTTTACTTCACTCACTCACTACTTTTCGTTGTACTGCCTACCGAACGCAGTGCATTTATAAAGGGGAAAATCGAATTTTAACTCCCCGTATCTCCATTTTATTGGGTTTAGGACAACATTTTTAAGAACAAAAAGTTCTTAAAATGAAGCGTAAAATCTAAAAACCTAATAAAATACGGGGATTTCTGAAAAAAAAATCAAAGTTGCCAGCCACATTGTTAAATAGCGGTTATTTACAAGAAAATTGAATTCATATTTTTGATTGTTATAACAAAGTAGGGTGAAATATCCCAATGGCAGCACAGTTAAGCTAGCCACGCTGTATATATAATAAATTGTTCACACAATACTCATTATAAACCAAATTTTGACTATATAGCTTTTTCCCCAAGAGTTTCATTTAAATATTTTGGCCTTCATCTGGGCTTTTCAATATTAAAATCACAAACTAACTGCTGGTTCTCTGACATATATGGTGCTGTGTGTAAATAAATCATGAAAAACTATGATTTTCTCACCAACAACCGGTTGGCTCAGACATTTCTAAATTGAAGACCTTGTTGTACAAAGCTTACATGCATCATAACAACACACCGAAAAACTGGATCAGCCCTTAGTTTACAATTTTAGCCATTTATAATGTACTATTTGACTTTCCTTTTAGATGTATGTAATAATGACAGTCATAAGGCCTTGGAGTAATGCATAACTTCAAAATACCAATACAATATAAATTGTTTAAAAATTGCGCTTGATTGACTACATGTTTAACCGCTAGTGTGTACAAATGCCTTTCTCTCTCGCACGCTACAAACTTGGTCGCACTTGATTACATTGGTGCATCGATTTACTTTGCTGAAAATAAGTGTTAAAAACATTCGAGTGATTTTATTATACTGCCTTTAAAGTTTCAAGTGTCAATGAGTTTATTCGGTCGATCTCGAAAATGCAACACCTTTTGCTTTGATTTACAAAAATGGGGAATAGTGAATACACCTATTAATATATGTAGGCAATGTATTAATTAATTTCGCACTCGGGAATATAACTCAAAATTATTTTAATCTAAACAAGTTAAATTTTTAGTTTTCAGATCCATAGTGGTGACTATCGCCACTTTGCTGGGCCCCTGCAGAGCGCTGCCGCAGGGCCCTTGCCCTACGCATCAGCTATACCCGGTGCATGTTGACGTTAATAAGGTAACGTTTATTTATATTTATTAATAATACTTTTTACAAGCAAATACTTTTATTTTAGCCATAATAGAACAAATATATTACTTTAAGCTGAACAACAATATCGTTTTATATTTTGTTAATTCTTACTATGACTGAAATTTTACTTCAAGAAATTCAAAATTAATTGAAGTAAGATATTATAGCCTGGCTGAAAATAGGTAACCAACCGTACCGGAGGGTTTAAAGAGGGTGGCGGCCTATTTTTTCATTGCATTTGCCCCCCCCCCCCATCATATGGGCCTCAGGCCTATGCTTGGAAGTTATTGACTAAACACGCCTTGAAGGTCAGGAGAATTTCTAAGATTACTAACAATGGGTTGGCCGTCGAGTTCGATGACCAGGCCCAAGCCGAAAAGGCCAAGGGCGTTCTTGAGCCACTGGTGGAGGTACGAAGACCAAAGAAGAAAAGGCCTCTAGTCCTCATCTACGACTTGCCGGCGATTTACGCAGAACAGGATCTGTCTAAGCATCTGTATGAACAGAACTTTAAGGAAGTCATGACCCAGGAGGACTTCGTCAAGCAACACAACTGGCGTTTTAAGACAGGGCCGAAACGCACAGACCTGGTTAATTGGGTCCTGGAAACGGCAGGGCCGTTATACAAAATAATGACCCAAAATTCCAGAGTATACCTGAACTGGTCTTCTTCCAAAGTAGTACCATTCGCTCCGGTGACTAGGTGCTACAAGTGCCAAAACTTTGGGCACCTGGCCAAAGACTGCAAAGCGGAGCAAGCCGTGAGTGGCCATTGTGCCAAGCAGGGGCATAGCCAAAACGACTGCCCCGACAAGGGTAGACCACCACAATGCGCTAACTGTCTAAAAGCAAGGAAACAGGCAAACCATTCTATCTTGGATCAGAACTGCAAATCATACATACAGGAAAAGGCTAGAATTGCTCGTTCTTTTGATTATGATGATGAATAGGACAACGAGATCGAGAGCAAGAGAAACCGGACAAGATTTGACAGACAATGCAGGAAGCAGTAGGACGATGCAGGAGAGTGCATACAGTAACCTGCCGCCCACAAGGCGCAACACCAGAAGTATGAGACAGGAGATCGCAGGTGATGACACTCAACAGGACCAGGCAGGTCCAAGCATGTTATTGCGAAGGCTCAACCCCATCACAAAGACACAGTCCTACGAAAGAAAGAGGCGACTAAGGGAAATCAAAGCAGCAGAAGAGGCTGAGGAAAGCGCAAGTTCCGGACGGCTCGGAAGTGCAGCCAGATGGTCGGAAAAATATACCGGAAAACCATTTGGGAAATCAGCTCGAGAACCAGTCAGAGAACCCGGAAAATCATGTTCAACACAGTATGCTGGGACAGGAGACGCATGAGCATGCTGCTGGTACAGGCCCTCCCGAGCAATATCATGTTGAAGCAGGAACTTCCGAATCCGAGCAGAGACATGTTATCTTCAGAATTGGGCAGCTCAACTTGCAGAATTCAAGGGAGGCTACTTATGAGGCCAGAACCCTCTTTGATAAGTTCAAGCTACACTTTCTGTTAGTGCAGGAACCCTACACCGTGGGAAACAGAGTGCGAGGGTTTGGCCTTCAAAAACAGGTAGCAGGCAATCTGACCAATGAACGACCCATGGCGGCCATCATTTCCGACCCAAATACCACACAGCCACTGGAAATGCTTCAGTTTAGAGATCCCTATTTTACTACAGTTCAGTTCCGCACGTCACTTGGTGATGTTCACTTAATTTCGTCATATTTTCAGTATGCACAGGACATAGGCTGGTTCATTGATAGGCTTGACACCATTCTCACAAGAATGAGGGGCAAGCATCTTATATTCGCAGAGGATGTGAACGCCAAATCGATTGTTTGGAATAATGAGTATACAGATGAACGGGGCGAGGAGCTAGAAAGATTAATTGAAAGGCACAATTTGGTAATACTGAACAAAGACGACCAACCCCCGACCCATGAGGTGGGAAACAATATTGATGTGACGCTGGCGTCATGCGTCAAGGGTAATCTCTAGATATGTCAGAAACTGGATGGTACGACCGAATCAGAGCGTAAGCGACCACAGGTTTATCACGTTTGAAATCCATAAAGTACCGTATATGCCCATTAACGAGAGAGTTAGATTAAATATTAGATCAACGGATTTTGCTTAACTCAATAGCACGCTTGAACGCAAAATAGAAACAGTAAGGGGAGGCATGCAAACGCAAGATGTCATGCATAGAGTAAACAGCATGCAAGCATGCATTGAAGAAACCTGTAGATTTGGTATCCCCAGAAGACTAATTAGAAATAAGCCGGTCCCTTGGTGGAATCACAATTTGGAAAATCTTAAGAAAAGAATGAATAGAGCAAGACGAAGATCTCAAAGATGCTGCATGTGCCGGGCAAGGGAAAGAAGGAGGCAAGAGTACCTAGAGTTAAGGAGGGAGTGCAAGGAAGAGATTAAAAGGGCCAGAACCCAGAGTTGGGCCAGCTTCGTCAGGGAGAACTCTGAGAAGGATCCTTACGGGCTTATTTACAAACTGGCAGCATTAAAGGTCCAATGTCCGGTCATTCCAACAACTCTGATACAGGCAGATGGACAGTACACTAAGTCCTCAGAGGAGACAGCAACACTTTTGCTTTCCAAGTTGGTTCCCCAGGATGATAATCAATTGTCCGAAGGACAAGAGGCAGTAATGCAAGAGTTGGCGACCGAATACAGAAGCTGGGAGGAACCGGAGTTTACTATGGCAGAGATGGCGAGTGTCCTGAGAAAAATCAAGGAGAGGAAGGCCGCTGGGCTTGATGAGGCGCCGCCTGAAGCTATAAAGCGTCTAAACCTAAGCAATCAAGAATCTCTCTTGAAAGCGTTCAATCTCTGCTGGAAGTGGGGTATATTCCTTGACACTTGGAAATCTGCCAGGCTCCATATCTTGCGCAAGGCAGGGGATAGGAACTGGGAGGACCCCAATTCATATCGCCCTATTAGTCTCCTCTCAGTTGTAGGCAAGACATTTGAACGGCTCATCGAAATGAGACTTAGAAGTTTCCTGCAGGAGAGGAATCCACTTCACCACGCTCAGCATGGTTTCATGCCGGGTCGGGACACGGTTGACGCCATAACAGAGTTGACGACCTATGTGAATCAGGCGACCCTAAGCATGTAATGGGCTTATTTATAGACATAGAGGGCGCATTCAACAACCTATGGTGGGCCTACGTCCTGCATAAGCTAAGACGGATGGGAGTGGGCGAGGAGACGTATCGAGTCCTACAGGCGTATCTGAGTAATAGGCGGGTCCAGCTGGAGATTGGAGGAACGACCATTAGAAGAGTTGTCGATAGAGGATGCCCGCAGGTCAGCGTGTTGGGGCCCCTCCTCTGGAACTTGGCGATGGATGACCTTCTTAGATCGGAGCTTTTGGAGAACGCTAAAGTCATTGCCTTCGCCGATGATGCGGTCATCTTGGTGCAGGGGGAGTCTAGACGGCAACTACAAGAACGAATGCGACCAGTCTGCCAAGCGCTGGAGGAATGGAGCGGAATGGCCAAGCTCAGAATCTCGCTGTCCAAGACCAAGCTAATGCTCTTCAGGGGTGGCTTGGACCCCAGAAGACCACTGACGGTGCGATTGTACGGAAAGCAAATACCAGCAGTCACCGAAATTGGATATTTGGGCATCAAGTTAGACTCTAAGCTGCTTTTCCACCAGCATGCGAAAAAGGTAGCGGCTAAAGCTAGGAATCTCTTTGCCAGACTGGCAAGACTTGCCAGACACAATTTTGGGGTTGACCCGGCAGCGCTTAAGACGCTCTACAACACCGTCGCAGTTTCAGTAATGGCCTACGCCAGCTCGGTGTGGAACCATCGTCTTGACAACGTCAATATCAAGAGGACATTGAGAGCGGCACAGCGAAGTGTCCTACTCCATTTGACGGGAGGATACCGTACGACATCATTCCACGCATTGGTGGTTGCCCCAGGAACTCCACCCATTGACCTTAAAATGAGGGAACTTGCACATCGCAGAGAAATTCGTAAGGGACTCCGTCCTACTACGAAGGCGGAAGAAAGACAAGAGATGGTGCAGCGGTGGCAGGAAGAGTGGCAACATGCTGAGCAGGGTAGGTTCACGTTCCAACTGTTGGAAAGCGTAGAGGACAGATTGGAGTTGAGACTTCCTGTGGACTTTTGGAACATCCAATTATTAACAGGGCATGGAGCTTTCATGGCTTACCTGCACAAGCGTGGAAAAGTGGAAGTCCCAGACTGTATTAGATGCGGAGAGTTTGACGACCCGGAACATGCCTTCCTCAGATGTCCGGCCTGGCAGGAAGAACGTGAACATCTCTACGAAAAGGCAGTTGAAGAACGGATCATCCTTCCCCTAACACTTCGAGACTGTATCACCAACCAAGTCTTGTGGAATGCTGCAACAAAGATATGGAGGACAATTCATGACAGTCGACAAGTCTGACCTGAATGAACTCGCCCGAAAATGAACGCGCAGGACAGCGAAGCATGGGGCTGGAGAAGCATGAGGAGACAGACTGCAACTTACCTGGATGTGACACTCACCTGAAAGTGACGACCGAGGAGAACACCGATGAAGACTATCCCGAATAAGACGACCACAGCTACAACTTACCTGGATGGGACACTCACCTGGATTAGACAACAACAGACAAGAACGTGTGAAGCTGCCGCACAACCTCAGGAAGACAAAGTTAGTAAGTAAGAGAAGATGCAGTAAGTAGTAAGGTCCAGCAGTACCTCACAATAAACTGTACCGCGGGGCCAGGGGAGGAAGCCCAAGGCCGGAGTCCTCCGACCGGCCTCCCCCTGGCAAATGAGGTTGGATTCGCGGGGCAGTGGTTTCGGACCTCGGGTTCATGGGTCCCCGGATTTTGTATTTCCGGTAGCAAAAGAAACGGCCATGATGAACATGGAAAGGCTAGATATAAGTAGTTAGGGACGCAAAATTGGAAAATTGAAAAAGACATATGAATTGAACGAATGAATGTGACTGAATGTGACTAAGTAGGGGAGTGGAAAAGTGAGAAGGCAACAAAATGAAATGGAACGGAATGGAAAAGGAAGATGGTAAACAATATATAGGAGGAGAGAAAGGAACAAAGTTAGATTAAGATAGGATAGATAAAAGACTGAAAGTAAGGAAATGCAAAGGATGGAAGAAAGAGGACAGGAAGGTGGATAGATAAATCCTGGTATAAAATAGGAACAGGATTGAGTAAAGATAAATGACAAAAAAAAGTGAGCTGGTACAGTACAAGGGTGAACAGTACAGCTAAATGTTAGTGACTTCGTCGAAACTCGAACCTGCGACGCCACTGCCACAGTTCCGAGGCCGATCAAGTTACTGACTTAGTCGTTGTTATCTAAACATCGTTAATGTTTTAATGTTTATCGTTAACGTTATCGTTAATATCGTTAATGTTTATCGTTAACGTTAATGTTGGTTTTTACTGTTTCTATGCTTAAAGTAGTATCAATGTTTCTCATTGTGCTCAGAATATAAATAGCTCTTTCCCTTTTAAGTTCTTGCTCTATATACACACTCCATCGTAATAATCGCTGAAGACATCTATTTCTAAGGCCTGTATCCTAGAAATATTTAAATGCCAAGATATTTATATATGAAATTTAGGTTATGTTTTAAACTTACTCTACCTTACTTTGAAAACGTTTGAATAAATAAAAATCCTTTGATATTCAAAACCACTTTTTATGTTTTTTTTACAAAAACAGTTCAATAAATAAGCGTTTAAAGTTTATTCATATTTAATTACTCATTGAAATCATATTAATTTAACAGTGGGCTGGTGACCTGTACGTGAACATTGAGACCAACAACGAAGATGCCCGTTGCCAGTGGGTGTCAAGAAGAATAGGCTTTGAGAATGGAACTGTAACTATAAAAGATTTCTTCAGATTACTCGAGTAAGCATCAGTTCTGAATTGGTAGAATATTATGATAAGCAGTGTTTATTTATTTATCAACGGCAATGCCAATACATGTAAGTGATGTGATTATATGACACGTAAGTATTGTTCCTGAGACATTAAGGATGCTACTGAATTCATCAATATTTTAAAGTATGAAAAGCAGTGTTACCCTATATTAAAATATTTTCCATAAAATTACATTTTAGATTACCATTAAATAACATTTATTTAGTAGTACTGTTGAGAAATAATGTTTCCTGAAATGTGAAAAGCAGTGAAGCCTCCTTAAAGTAATCAATTAAACTATCTAAATACAACATTGCTCTGATTGAAGTATAGTTTGTTCATAACATTTTCATTTGACAAGTGAACCTAATTGACCTTTAAAATACGAGAATTGATTTTTACAATAACTATTACTATCTGATTCGTCTATTTTCGTTCGTAACACTGGTACGATTAAGTGTAATCTCAACTGAGAAAATATTCATAACCAAATATTGTTTTGATTGGTTTTTCAGTTACTGAAACATATAGTTTTCTGTATCACAACATGACAAACATCAGACAGGCATTACGGACGAAGGAATCCATACGTGCTTTGGGAAAAGGGATTTAAAGGTTATATTTCTTTTATTGTAACGAATTCCCGACTAATCACTTCTATCGAAATATCGTATTAAACAAACATATTGTTTATCAAAGGACACATTGTTTATATATATTTTATATAATAAATATAAAATTTTACGTTCAATAAAATGCCTAAATTGCTATTTTTCCTTACGCTCATTATTTATTTATTTTCTTTTTGTTTGACAGAAAAGGAAAACTAGTTAGCACTGAAGTAGAAGGAATTTTTGTCAGTGAAGGTCATTATGTGTTCAAAAAGGAAATGACACGTAAGTATTATCAAATTCTTAATTTTGTAATGGTTAAAAGTTACCTTGATTCCGTCTATGATCCAGTAATGTCAACTGTAAAGTGCTATTGGTTTCAAGGCCTTATAAACCTCTTCTTTATGTCACCTTGATGCCGGTAGAACTTTACAGTCTACATTACTGGATCATAGAATGAGTTAAGGTAACTTTATACCAATAATTAAGTAAACCTGGGCAAAATATAGCAATATAAAATCTTAATATTTATTGAAATTGAAATTTTTATTTACAGGCATATTGATTGAAGCTGGTAGCACCGTAGCTCAGTTGAGTATTAGGTTTCTACCTAGTGGGCCCGGGTTCAGTTCTTCGGACCTCGGCTTAAAGGTCAAAGGACACTCCACGTTTGGCCACATACACAAAACAATAAAACGAACTGAAGAATTTTAGGCTCAGAGACAAAAAACCTCCATTGGAAACTTTGCAACATTTATTTTCATTAATTTAACAATAATGAAAGAAGAATATCTTAAAAACTATAATTCTTTGTTTGCCAACTTTTACTCAAAATGTCTCTCAATTAAAAGAAATAGTTTTGACTTTGTGAACGATTGGCAAAAGTGACTTGGCAAACACAGAAATATTTTCTTGGCGTCCTTTTATAGCTTCGCCAATTTCTAACATGCATAGAAATAGTACAATACACAGAGAAAAATTATTCATTTGGAAATACTTATAATAGCATTCCTATTTGTATGGAGGTTTACTTGTCTTTGGACATTACACACGAGTTACAATCGATTTACCCAAGAGTCTTGACGAAATTCTCTTATAAACTTCGTATTGCAAATTCCTCTTGATAAAGGACTATGGTGTTCCCCTACAGCCTAATCGAGTTAAGCAAGCTTCACTAACTGCAGATGTGTAGGTTTAGTTTAGTGTGTGAGGGCTGATCACATTAATTATGTTAAGTGATTGCTTTTCTTATTAGGAATAAAGGATTTTTGGCGTCTAATGAACATAGAGATAAACAAGACTGCTAGGATAAAACTTTGACTGGGGATAGGTGTAGAGTGTAGATAGTTTGGAGTGTAATTTGTGATGTATTAGTTGTAAATTTAATTTTTTACGATAAGAAAATATTTTGAATTTAATAAAAGATTATTTGAATTAATTTTATTTATTGTATCTTGTTTCTTCAAGCTGGGAAGATTACAACATTTAAAGCATATTTTTTGCATCATGACTCACCGAATTTGGATTGCCATCTTGTCTGCACAGATGACCCCGAGTTTGGTAAGCAAAATTTTACTATTTTATTTTAGGTTTACTCATAACTTAACCATTTATTTCAGTACGATCTGAAGTCTAGTACAATAAATAAATATTAACCAGCAGTTTCTTATGAAATAAGATGTTAAGTTAATAATGAAGAAAGTATTATTTTTGTCTAAAAGTTTTTAATATTCTCGAATGAATTAACAATTTTTAATGACTTTTTTACTGATGTTGTAGATAAGGAGATACTACTTAATATCTGTCAAAATGATACGTCATCAAAGGAGTGTAGGATAGAACTTGATCCATCATCCATTCAATATTTCCATTTCAAACCAGTTTCTAGTTAAGATAATAGCCTCATTTAAAAATAAACTGTCATCTGGAGTGATGAAATCCCCATAACATTAATTAAAAAAGTTAAAGACCTTATCCTAAAACCTTTAGTTCATCTTATCAACTCATCTCTTGTAAGTGGTATTTTCCCCGACCAACTTAAAATTGCAAAGGTCAAGCCGATTTTTAAGAAAGGGGACAGGAAAAAGGTAGAATGTTACAGACCTAATTCTGTTCTACCAACTTTTTCTAAATTATATAAAAGGGTAGTTTATAATCAACTTTTAAAATTTTTTGAATCACAAAATTTATTTGATTCTCAACAGCATGGCTTCAGACCCGGCAGGTCAGTTACAACAGCTGGCATTGAATTTGTTGAAAATATCATTGAAAATAAAATTGATAGGGGGGAAAAAGTTGTAGGTGTTTTTTTAGATTTAACCAAGGCTTTCGACAGTTTTTCTCACAAAATTTTAATTGATTCATTAAAATCTCACCATCTGCGTGGAGTAGAGCTTAATTGGTTCAAATCGTATCTCCATGAATGGAAACAGTGTGTTGAAACGACATAAGTAGTAGAGGCAAAATATAATTATATAAACAATGTTTTATTACAATTGAGAACAATAAGATATGGGGTGCCCCAAGGATCCATTCTGGGTCCCCTACTATTTCTCTGTTACCTGAAAGGGCTACCTAGAACAGTATGTGGAGCAAATACCTCTGTTTTCCTATATGCTGATGACACAAATTTGGTCATTTAATTTGGCCATCAAATTTTTTATCTGGAAAAAGCATGCAATCAGTTGAAATTTCGTCATTCATTAATTTATCATTGGTTAAGCAGTTTTTTGAAAGTAAAAACCTTTTAATAAATTCAAATAAATCAACCTTCCTACCATTCTCCACTAAACAATCAAGAACAAAATTTGATCCAATTATTAAAATAGATAACAGTGAAATATCGCAAGAGAACAGTACAAAATGTTTGGGTATGGTAATAGACAACCGTTTGAGTTGGGATAGCCACATTGAGAACATTTTGAATAAACTCTCATCTGGAATATATACATGCACTTCGTAGAATGTCAAAAGTTTGTAATTTGGAAACCATGAAAATTCTGTATTTTGCATTTATAAACTCACATGATTCTTATGGAGTTAGTATTTATGGGGCTGTTTCAACAAAAAATTTAAAATCCATTTTAAAAATGCAAAAAAAAGCTATCAGAATCATTCTTGGATTGAGACTAAAAGACTCTGTCAAAGCTAAATTTAAAGAATTAGGATTTTTGACAGTTTTTTCTCATCACTGTAAAGTATGTAAAACAAAATAACATTCCTCTCATGGAGATTAGTAACCCTACAATACAAGAGATTGGTTAAACGTTGAACCCCGCCGACTGGAGTTGTTTAAAAAGAAAGTAGCTTATAGGGGAATAACATTTTTCAAACAAATTCCTGATGAACTAAAGAAAATTCAAAATTTGCCACAGTTCTCCAAAAAGTTAAAACTTTTTCTGGTGGAACATCCCCTAACTCCTTTGAAGATTTATCTCAAAGGGCTACATACTAGTAGTTTTAGAATAGAATCATTTTTTTAATGTAAAATGTGTGACACTATTCATCTGTAACAATTGTACAGTTTTATGAATAAAGATATTTTTTATTTGATTGATCTTAACATAATAAACTGCAAATGAAATAAATCATATGTAATGATTGTTAAATAACTAATAATGTCATGTTGCTACCCCAATGAGGGCATTAGGGTGGGGAGACAATTAAATATGATTCTTTTTCTAAACATGGCTTTTAATCAGTTAAGATGTCTGTGAACTCCCCATTTTGCTTTAGTAAATTTCTTAATTATTATAATATGTGATTCTCTCATTAAATGGCTATATTAAACAATGATGAACCGAAGGGTACCTGTTATTTGGTCATAGCGTATTTGTTCGTTGCGATTCTTTGTTGTATTTTAAAAGTATGAATTATGAGAGTAAATAAATATCGAAACCACTTTTAAAAATTTAGTTGATCGTCATTATGACGAATGTTGTTTGACTGAAACATACATTAATTTATCAGCAAATATGTTAGATTGTGCAGAATAATTAACTAATAAAAACAATGAAGCGCACAACTATTTGTACATACACCATTTTCCGGTTTTACCGAAAATGTACCTCAATGTTTACGAATTTAAAATTAAATCACCAGCGAAACTCAAATAAACAGCAAGTTTTGTTTAATTTTACATGGAAATCTTAATTTAAAATTAATATACTGACTGCATAAATTAGCGATTGTTATAGCCAACGGCCATTACCAATTCTACTGCGAAGGTCAATACCCAGATGCGGTTGAGAGAAATGCCAAGGTCATCAAAGAAGTTGCCGAAAAGAACGGAATTGATTTGAAAAGTTTAATGATGGTGGACAACTGCAATTGTGAACACATCCCATACCTTCGTGGACCCAGCAAATGTAAAAAGGTCACCATCGAAGAGTACTTCGCGAAGGCCCGGCCAAGCAGGGGTGGCTTGTCGTCGTTTTGTAGGTTTTGATAACAGGAATTCAAAAACTCATTATTGTAATCAAGATTGTGAGATTATAAATGTCTTGTGAAATTTCTCATTGTGTGATTTGTGTATTTGAAGTACAAACAAACAAGTGCCCAACGAAAACTATTAGATGTTTTTTTCATTAGAAAACTTTTACCAACGAGAATTCCTTTAAATTTATTTTATAAACTTCTCAACCGAGATCAGCCACCTGGAGTCGTTTGACCGATATTTTGTGATTGCTTGATGCCTCAAGGGAGGTTTTTGTGATCCAAAAAACCGGCCTTAAGCCTATGAGGGTAAATGCTTAAAACCAACAATACTTAGTCTGCTGAGTAAAATGGTCCTGCCTCTTTTATCATATTGGAGGATCTGACTGTCCTGAGCACGTGAGCATTATTTGTTAGAAAGATTTTCTTTGATGTGAAAAAGAATTACTCACTTTTACCCAATAACATTTTTGAAAAGAACTCGGCGTTTTGTTTTGCTTTATTCAAACATTTCATTAGACCTCATTGATATTTCATATTGTTCCTTAAGATTCGACATTAAAGTAGAAGTTGCCAGTAAAACCGCTGAACGGAGTAAACGTTTTAACACTATGTCAACTGGCCAGCAGCCAGGCCCAGGCACAGCCTACACTCGGGGCGAGGGTTTTGTGTGTTAACAAAATATGGCGATGAAACAAGTTAATACACACACTGACGACTATGTTACCTATTAAAAATTAATATAGAACTCATATTTTACATTCGGGGGTTTAGCCTTTCATTTTCAATAATCTAGCCTTTATTTTTCCATAACAAGTACAGTACGTTTTATAGAGAACAACAATTTAGAAATCACAAAAAGAAATCTCTCATAGGATTTTCATCAAATAAATGTCAGAGCGATCTCTCTTCGAGTCGACAAAATTCATTATCAGACTTTATGGATGAAGGTGAATCGTCAAAGAGACATATTGCTCAACCTTTAATACGTTAAGATAGTGTGAACGACGTTTCAGTACAATTATTTAACATCCACAAACGCGAATCATTCTGAAAATTGACAATCATATGACTTTTATAAGTCTGGAAATACATTCCAATTAATTTTCTATTACCCATGACACCACCCGCGATTGGAATTATATAATATTAGATTGTATAGTCATCGTATGAGTTATTGTATACATCATCCTAGTAAGGGAGAAACTCATAAAAAAACTAAGTAAACAGTCCCGATTCCAATTACAGTGTTATTAATTATTGCCTGCATTTTAAACGCAAAGCAATTTTATTTGAGATTGTCAGTACTGTAAATTTAAATTACTCTAGTCCGATTTGTAGCGTCTTTGAAAAAATTCAGGGCTCTAGATCCTATAGTTTTGGCCGTGTGGTTATTTTATTCGTGAGGGATAGCTCTATCCCTGTTTTACCTCACGTGTAATACTCTTCCCTCTCCCAAATTATATTACCTTTATTTCTACTGTAAAGTACTTAAAACTATGGGCTTGAATTCGCCACACATCCAGGTCATCGGCCCATAAGAGGTTTCATATAATTATGATATTTTAATAATAATTGGTACTGAATTAATTGATATTGGTATTGAATTGTATTGGTATTGGTATTGGTAATGAATTAATTATTGTATTGGTAATGAATTAATTGATGCGATTTAAGCTCATTAATTATTGGTAATTTGTAATATTTTTCTATACTAAAAATGTTTCTTTAAGAGCCTATATAATATTTTGTTATATTTCTCTTAAGGCTAATAAATGGATTAGTTAATTAAAAGTAACATTATGCTTGATATTGTCCTACCATCAACCAGGTCATTTTGCATTAAAACCACAATGCGATGTTGGCAACTATCTGTTGAGAAGGGAAGCAAAATTGGTTTAATTGTAACAAAGCGGATAATTACCGTTAACTGGCTATCAGAGTGGGTCTGGCTCGTCCTTTGCATTTCAGCTCTGTAATTGGCAATGAGACAGGTAGAGGGATGGGCAAATTTATAATTGAAAACTGTAACTGAATGTTTTGTTTGATGTTCTTTGTTGAATGGTGTATCATCAAGTCTGATGACAATCTGGATATACCACAGAAATTGATGTCGTAGTTTGATAGAAATCAGATTCCAGACCTCAAAACGTCGTGAAACTTATCCTTAGTGATGGAAAACGTCCGCAAAAAATCAAAATCAAATTAAAAATTTGCCACTGAAAGTTAAAGTCAAAGAACATACTTCATTTCTGATATATATTTTCTGTAAACATGAAAATTTAAATAAAGAACAACAAATACCAGAATAAAGATACTACAAACAATAATATAGTTGGCTACCACTACATAACATTGTACGCTAATGTTACTTACTCTTGACGAAACTACACTTTATGAGCAATGTCTCGTCTTTGTTTAAAACCAGACGAGTGAGTTTGTGTGTTCCAAGTCTACTTTGCCCTCTTTGATATAGGCTCTCAAGGTATCACTTTCTCCCCTACAAAGGCAGCTCAAGACGGCGACTTTTCATTTCTTCTTACATTAAGATAATGGATGGCGTATGTCAAAGGCCTAAACCATCTTTGAGGCATATTTTAAATTTCAACGTAGTTCTTTTTTATTCCTTGAAAGGTTATTCGTAAATATAATTTCATAAAAAATATTTACATATACATTGTATGCATTAATGTTCTCACAAATGATTCAAGGTTTAAAAAATCTAATCAGTAATTGAAACCGAAACATCTTACCATTTGAACGTGTAATCACTCAAAACGACGAGGAACTTGCTTTAACTAAACAAACGAAGACCATGGAACGAGTCTATATTTTTGAAATGGTAAAATTTTTCGACTCGTTATAAGTTTAGTTTTAAGCTATTACACGTTTACATACAACGGTTTATACAAAAATTCTAAGTTTGATTTGAGCATTTCTCTTTTGTTTTATTTATTAGTTTTAAACGTATTAATGCACTTTAAAAGGTAATTGATGACAATAGTTTTCACTGCTTTGTATTTAGTCATTCTTTCGAAATTATTACAAAATCTATAAATACTCAGCACTCAGTTTAAAACAGCTGGCATTAATTTAAGCAGAATTGTACACTTCAAACTTTATGGATAAGCTCCATATTAATTTACTTGGTTATTAAGGTGTGATTGGAAAAGTTTTGGGTAGTCCTACATGTCCACTGCAGGACTCACTTCAGACGATGCTGCATTAATTAATCTATTCTGTTGGCAGCACTAAGTAAAGATGTAAAGGAGGATGGATGAGAGCTTTTTCTCATACTGCGTCAAAACTGTTATTTTGGACTATAAATTTATTTATTACCCTAAGCTCGTATCACAAACCCCTTTTGATTCTTGTATTAAACACTGATTGCGAATTTGTATTATATTCTTATTGATTTTTTAACTTGTTTGATAGCATAACTCTTTATTTACATTTAATAAATCTCAATAAACTTGAGTATATATATATTTGAATATATATATTTGTATATTTATCCATGTCTTTAGATGTTGTATTAGCCATTATGAACAGTAAACAGCACGATATAACGACATTTTAAATCTCCAAAGTTATGAAGGCATTGTTCGGAAATAATAAATAAAATACACGAAAGGTCGCAAATTCATCAAATAATTTATTGTCACTGGGTTTATTCAATAAAATGTTCATTGAACAACACTGGTTATACACCGCTTGGATGGATTTTCTGGATTGCTTGAATTGATATTAAAGCTTTAACGACTGGTTCATTGAACTTTCAGTTAAAATTCCTTTTATAATTTATTATTTACAAAGATTTTAAAACTAAGAAAAAAGTTAAGATTAGTGTTGGAGGTTTCACTAATGAAGAGTTAATGTACGTAGTAGATCGTTATTTGTTTCACATAAAGCGGTTGTTATAACTGTGGATTGTAAAACTCGTCATTTACCTCTTTATGTAAAACAGTTTTGATAACCTTGTTTTAGTTCATTAATTCTTATCAAAAAGAGGCTGGTCATCACCTTTTAACGTGGCATTTTTCTCATCCACATAAACTACTGATCTGTGCTTGGACTTTACAAGGCAAAGCGAGGAGGAAGCCAGGCCGATGCAAAAAAAACAAAAAAAACAGAACCATTAAAAGATATTGGCGACACAACTCACCCACGGTACTCAAATCAAAGATATCACCAGATTTTATACACATCATCTTTGATCAAACCGTTAAGTTTAAAATATAGAAAATCCGTCAAAAATGCGCGAGGTACATAGGAGGATTATTTGGCCAGAAGTTTGTATGTGTATTTACTTATGTTTGTGGTTAGTCTATACATTAGATACATTAGATACATTAGTTGAAATGGCGACCTACCCAGGTAGGTATTTTAAGCCACGTATGAATGACAGATGAGTGAAGGATGATTGTGGCGCGATCTTGTAGTCTTGTTACTGACTAAGGCCGACATATTCCTTAGACAGGACTGTTAATTAATAGCCCAACAGCCAATGGCAACTAAGGGACCTACATTTTACGTGGGATCCGAACCACGATTTCGCCTCGGTTAACAATTTACGAACTGGTCTAATTATGAGGATGGTCCCATGAACGAGTACTCAATAGTGCGGACGTTAATCCCCACTAAGGAACACCGCGTCCACAAGCCATCGCTCATAACTATCCACAATTCGTGACCTCCAAGTAGCTGGATTACAGGACACGCCACCGTCCCAGTCATAATTATAGTACTCGACCTTGAATTTTGAAGACTAATAACAGTTCGAATTTTACGACTTTCCTGAAGGGGAGATTGAAAACACGATAGGGTTTTTGTATTCCGCTATCCCATAGTGACTTAAATTACGTCTGCAAATTTATCGCGTATTTTTTATAAAGTAGAATGATTTATGCTTTCGATAAAGTCCCTGTAAAATCATAATCATAAAGTCAATGCTGGCACAAAAGTGATCATTGTTGGGTATATTTTAGGTAACCAAATTGAAACCAAACATCTTAAGTAATTCAAAACCAGAAGATATCTCTCAAGATAAGACAATAAGAGATTTATCTAATCTTAAGTAGACCTTAAGATAAGATTACTTAAGTAAACTTATAGATATAATATGTTGTGTTTTCTTAAAAACCTCTTGTGAATGATAAGTTTTCTTCTGCTCTTATTAGTACCCGCTATTATATGATAAAAGAGACACTATCGTATTACGTGGAAATTATGATAAAAATTAAGCTAAATTTTATAATGGTTCTAAGTACGTAATTTTGCGATTAATATTTGACGGTAAAAGTAGGAATGCATTGACCTTCTCTCTAAATCGTTCTCACAGCACTTTTGTTTATCTTACTAGTTTCTCGTCTTTACAAAGTTTGTGTTCTACTTTGATTCGTAGAGTCTGATTTGTATACACTGGTTACCAGACTACATCGACCAGAGAGAGTTTCGACGTTTGAGTTACTGAAGTTGTTTTAGTTTCAATTGCACAGATAAATATAAGTGGTTGCGTTAAATTCCACTCAAAATACTTCCACTTACAGTATTCTTAATAGACTGTCAGTAGGAGTACTGGACAAATAATACGGCTTCCCGGATTTTTTTATAAAGGGAACATGGTTCATTGGTTGGATAAAAATATTTATATCACTGGATGAATAAACGAGGGGTAAGATGATTACTTTGAATAATATAAAGTAGATCTGTTTAAAACTCATTAGACTCTGAATTAAAGTCTATTAATTATTATTTTTTTTATTAAATCTTCTAACTCAATGTCGATTTCAACTGTTTTTAAATTACCTGAGGAGGGACTGTGGATCACTGCAGAATGTACAAATGTTATTTTTTGTTTTTAGAGCAAGTGTTTGGTTGGATGCTCTTTGGCGTAAACCCATCATGATTGATTATGTAGAAGCTACTGCTTGGAATTTTTAGTAAAATATTATATTAAAGACGTGGTAAAATATTCTGGTATGTTTACAAAAGGCCTTTACCAAAACGTTATTTGACGGGTTTCTTTTTTTCATTTATTAATGTATTTTAAAGTTAACTGATATTCCACAAATGTGCATAACTGCATAGCTGGTGAATTAACTTTATTCATGTGGGATAAATTGAGGGGTAATTCGCATTGTTACAAAAGAACTACTTAACGCACTTTTTAAATAAAATAATAAGATAAAAAAACAATCTCTTGAAACGAAATTCTTTCCCGGAGTAACAATTTTTTTGTGATGGTAAACGATTTATTTATTTTTGGTCGGAAGGATTTTTTTCTCTTCCTTCTCGCTTACAATAAAGAAAAGGCTAATATCAGTATCAAACCAAATTTAGCGATGACTAGTGCTATCCTCATAATTTGAGGCTCTGTGTAGAGTCTTTATTACTTACTTTGGTTATGGTGAAATGGAGTGTAATTTAAAATCACAATTTAAAATGTGTGCATTGCATACAATGTAAAAATGTCAAAATTATGCCCATTTCATTAAAAACATTGCAATAAACTTTTTTTTTAATCCTATAAGTCTTAAAAATTTTATTTTTTGTTAAATGACGTACAGCAAATCCTAAATAAACCATACAACATGGGTCCATGTAATGCTAATGAGTTGTCCACCCAACCCATGTCTTTCGTGTTGTGCAGGCTGCAACATGTTTAAGCAATGTAGATTTATTTTAGAATGTAACCCCGATTCTAAATTACTCTTTTCTAAAAAGGTTTTTTAATATTAGGCCTACAATATGAAAAGTCTATGTTTTCGATAGTTTAACGATATTATGTAGAAGCTACTGCTTGGAATTTTTAGTAAAATATTATATCAAAGACGTGGTAAAATGTTCTGGTATGTTTACAAAATGCCTTTGCCAAAAGGTTTTTTGACGAGTTTCTTAGTTTTTTCATTTATTCATGTATTTTAAAGTTGACTTTTTATGTGTTGCTAACTATTGTAAAACATCTTACCGTTATACATGTGACAAATCACATCGTTTAACTTTTGATGTTATCTGAAATCAAATGTTAAAAGTTGGGGACGCAGCGCCGTTACAAATTACAATGCGTTTGTCGTCATTTATTTTATGTAACTTCTTAAATATTTTCAACTTTTCCTCCTTTGTGAAAAGGAACCATTATTTATTCAACAGGTGATAGTTGTATTTAAAAACGCTAAGTATTTTGAGATACTAACACTTGAGATATGTACACCACTATTGTTATTCTATAACTTATGTGCAAGAAGGTGTATGTCATTTCTGCAATCATGTTTTCTAACTTCGTTTAGTTTATTACATAGAATAAAAGTCACATAACCAAACCAAATACAGTCTTGAGTGGTTTATGATGAATGCATTTAAAATATAAGAATTTCTGGATGTCTTTTTTGATTAATGTAGCCCATGGAAATAAAACTATTTCCCGTTACTTTTTCCGCGCTTCAAGACGAAAAAAAATTAATATTGTTAAGTGTTCATCGTATACCGAAAAACCGAAACTCGGACGAAAACTACACTCAATGGTGTTTAGACGTGATACCAAACGCTTTTAGGAAAAATGAGCCAAACCATTACCACCAACCTGGCCATGTGAACCTTATGGTGGACATATGTATAGATTGAAAAAATACCGGGAAAAGGCGCGGCCCGTGGCATGCCATGGTATCTCGAGATAGACAAATTATTATTATCGAAACACTAAAAATAATACAAAAAAACACAACTAACAGCCATTTAACACGGCAACTCCGTATTATCCGTCATATTAACCGGTGACATTACATGATGTCAAGTGAGATTATATATAATGCCACTTGACTAATTCTCAAATTACTAACTCAAGTAAGTAATTTAAAAAATGAATTACCGATCTCAATATTATAATAAATAGCGTGGTCAATGTATATTCTTTGGCTCAATTAGAAAAAAATATGCTGACTTTAGCGTAGCCTAATTATTAAATTTTATTTTAATTACAATTTAAATTACGAAGGGTCTCAGTTTTGTGGACCCTGACTTGCTCTGTTACAAATGTTTATACGCGTTAGTACTGAAGGAAAAGAACACTCCGTATTCTTTTCATACCGACCGAGCAATATTTTATGTATATACTGCATAATAAGATAATAAGTACTTTTAATCATTAAAAACCATTTGCTTGGATTACAAATAATACACTAGTGTAACGAAATAATTATTCAAGGACAGAAAATTAGAAAACTGAAATATTTTTAAATTGGCACAAGAGATAGAAGAAAAAACAAAAAATAATTCTTCAAACAAGACGGAAAGCTTTAACGCGTCAATTGCGTCAGAAGATCAACATTTGTATTTCCTCCGACATAAAAAGAAGTCTTCTTTGAGTGTTAGACTGGAAAAATGCTTTTACTTTTCAATATTGCAATTTTGTAAATTACCCACTATATTACGATGCTCTTATTCCAGTATTGATTGGTTAGATTAAACTTGTTTTTTTAAAGAGTTCTTGTTTTTAATAAAAAAAATACAATGTTGTGTTTTGAGGTATACGAAGGAATATACAAACTATTGCATTAAATAATTATTCTATGTCATATAACTAAGCAAACACTGTTTCTACATGTGAAACGGAAATGGAAGGAGAAGAAGAAGAAGAAGAGGAGGAGGAGGAGGAGAAGGAGAATCCGTTGTGTAACCTATTAATCCGCATGGTTCGTTATTATAACAATTTTCAAATAAAAGTGATGCCATGTAAAACATCATTATACGTACTTTCAATAAAGTTAAGCTGTGAAAATGTTTTCGACGGAATATATATATATATATATATATATATATATATATATATATATAAACGACTTTTCCGAAGGAAATTTTGAACCAATAGATATTCAAAGTAATCAGACATTCGACAGCAGTAGAATTCAGGACCGACTGGGCCCCGGTCTCCGGGGATTCATAAACGGAATTGTTAAGCGTTCCTTTCGTAAAGTAACGTTTTCTGTGTACGTTTCAGGAAGATTTGCATTGCCATCCTTGAAAGTGAATTCAAAAAGTCAAAAACCGAGAAGCTTCCCTCTACACACACTTTAGAAAATCAAATACTAAATCCCTTTCTAATCTTTCAGTGTAAGAGCACAGTAATATTTTTTACGGATAATAATTGGCTATTAACATCTAAATTCTTTTACCGTGAAAGATAAGCTTAAGTAAATCGAAAAATAAAATATTGCAAAGTTCTTTGGTATCACCCACATTACATTCTTTAGTAACTTCACTTATTCTACGCACAATATATTTAAATTTAAAATTGAATACTCCATCCAAATATATCTGGTTGGTAAACAGTCTGTTAATCTACAAGAAAAATCATAAACTACTTAGTTCGTATTATTCTTTTTTTTATAATAAGTATGCAATATTGTTCAGAATGTACCTATTTCATTTTAGGCATAAGAGGGTTATTATTTTACCACAATGAGGGTTAATATTGCAACCGCATGTGGCCAGTTTAACAGAGGCTTGATAGACAAACCTGATATTACTAAATACGTCGACAGGTTGATATATATCGTATCAAGATTGTCATCATCCCGTAAATTAATATATTACCATACAAGTCTTTGATAGTCTTCCGCATTAGCTTTTGTTGAATTGTAAATTGGAATATTTTAACAGGGTTTAAAAATTGTATACCGTAGTATAAGGGGGTGGCATGGTGTCGTGGACTTTAATATGGAATGAAAATGTGTCATTAGGAATATGATGGGAACAATTATTTTTTAGCTTAACTACAAGTTTCAGGACTTCGGTATGTGATTCTTTACATTTAAACTAAGAAAAACATTTAAATGGTGCTATGTTCTAAAATGCATATTTACCGTTATATGCGCCGTTTAGAATTTTTTAATCTAATATTTTTATCTTCGGAGATTACAACCAATTTTTTGAAACTCAACATTATCGAATAGTAAATTTTCAAATGCCAGCCTTTTAAAATTTATAAATTGGAATATCAAATAAAACTATACCTTACTAAAATTATAAAAATAACAAATTTTTAAAATGTAAATTTCAATCTTATGACATTTAAGTTATGAAACCTTGTCCATAAATAACTGAGTTATGGTCGAATTTAGTTAACGAGGCAGCATAATTTGGAGCAAAATAGCTCAATTGTTGCGCTGAGCCATGCGCTGAAACAGGCCAATTATTATGCTTCCTCGTTACATACATTCGACCATAACTCATATATTTATTTATGAATTAACTTTCATATCCAAAGTGTCATTAGATTAGGTGTATTGGATTAGGATTTATTTAATATAAATTATTACCCTTCATAACTTTTAGTAAAACTTACCATTTTTTTCAAATATTTAAATTTAAAGATTTTAATCGCCCTCATTTTCAAATTTATCATTCGATATTGTTGATTTTTTTATCTGACCTTGCCTAGTTATAAATATATATCGAGTTTAAAAATCAAGCTATTCCGTTAGTCACACAGTTCTAAAATTATTTGGGAAATAATTTGTAAATTCGTTTCAAGAACATCATATTTGTATTGTTTTTGCAAGATAATCAAATGAACAAGAATACAAATTAAATATATAGTTTTAAATCGTTAGTCATTAATACTTTTTGTTTACGGCCCTATAACTGTATGAATTTATGAAGAAGAACCTACGTAATTTTTTCAATTTATTATTTATTTATTATATAATATTCATTATTTCCACATTTACCAAACAAATTACAAAATAATTAAGCTACGAAACCATAACCGTAGTTTTCCATAGTAAACCATAACCATAAGCTATTCTAAAGGGTCATAAACGTACAATGTTAATAACCTCACCCGGAGGATAAACGTGGATACTTCTTGACTGTTTATGGTTCTTGCGGCTCAATTAAATCTGCATTAAACGGCCTCATAAACTTTGAACAATAAGCTGCCCGACCTTTAGTGGGATCCGACTAGCCTGAGAAATACAGATTTATAATCGCAATTAGTGAGTAAATTATATAAGATAAATAGAATCGAAGAAGTATTATGTCAATTACATTAAATTAAAAGAAATTTCCTACTGTGCTTTGAAGAAAATAAGAGTCCGGGTGAATCAGTAGTATCCAGAAAGTGACAGTGACAAGAGCTAGCCGATATCATGTCTTAAGTTTTAGCTCGTTTTTTTTTCAAAATGAAATTTTTAAGTATTCGACTTTCAAGGCATTTAATTAGATCATTTGACATACCACTTTCTATTAATATAAATACTGCAAGTAATTAATATCGTTGCATATCATAAGTCATCTGAAGATTTTCTGAGAACGAAACATGTCATCTTTGTTAAAGTAAATTTATATAATTACTAGCAGTTGCCCGTGGCTTCGCTCACGATAAAAATTACAGCTGATCTTACTTCTGCTCTTTGAACTGTCAAATTGTAGTATTCACAGCTGTTTACATTTCGGTATTTGAATGTTTACACCCTTATAAAATGTAAACATTGAAGCTAAGGACGTTCAAGGGGCGTAGCCTGAGGGGATTTCAAGGAAGTGAATAGGCCTATATGTTTCACAGGTTCAAGATCTACCTCTGTGTGAAATTTCAACCCAGTCGAATAAGTATTTTTCGAGTTCACTTGTCCCATACTTACATACATAAATACATACATACAGAAACCACCTCTTCTTTAAAATAATATAGATAGATAATTGTATATAATCCAAATAAGAGTCGAAATGCCAGTATACGGCCCACTATTAAATAAGAAGTTATGATGTTTTCTTATAGCTTCAACAATTTAAACAAAAGTTAAGTAAGTCGATAAGCTACTCCGTAAGATTGAAATAAATTTTTAGTAAATTTTAACATCAAAGGTGGCAATTAGACTTTATGTAAGCTTAGTTCAAACCAGGCATGCGAAAACCTAATATTGCTATGTTCGCAATAGATGAGGATTAGAATGATTCGTACATTTTCTGCCAAAGAACGTTTTGGACTTTATGCTTGAAGCTTTATGCTATTCACTTTTTACAAAAATCAATTTTGGAAGATAGATTTTTGCGTAAGAAAAACCTGTTTTTGCCCTGCTTCACCGGTGTAGGCTTTTTATCCTTTCATTTATTTTCCCTCTCCAAGTTCCAATTTTTTGATGACCCCAGATTATTGATCTTGGCTTTCTACTTCTACTTTCTTCCTATTTTTCTGGGTTGATTTTCCTAATTTATCGTTTTTTGTAATGTTGGATGCAAGATTAAATTGGCCAATACTACGTTTAGTAATAAAATGTTAACTAGGCTTAATTTTAATTAATAGCCCATTCATTCACAGCAAAAGTTTCAAATAGGTTTACGAATTAAGGATAACTTAATGAGTCTGGATAGTTATGCAAAGTATGCCTTATTAACCACGTAAAAGATTACATTTTCAAAAAAATAAAAGAGCCATTAATGACAATCAATGGGATATAAACTTCTTATGCGTTTGATTCAATTTCTCCAAACTAGTTCTTTTTATGCTGCCTCTAAGTTATTTTATATCAAAAATAACAAATATAGTTTTATGATTTTATTACTCCTAAAGAAATATTACTCCTTATATTGACAAGTGGTGCCTGTACACTGTATCTATTAAAATTTTTTAGAAGAGGGCCGTCACTATTTAAAATTTCCCTGCACGAATAAACAGTTTTTAAAAAAGTTCCTAGTATCGGAGAGTCAAAGATGAATGAAAAACATCCACATTTTACATATTAAAAGGAAGGATCAGTTGTCATGATCTTAACAGCCGTTATCTTCCTCGTGTTGCCGCCGCCGGTAACAGCGGGAACTCACCCACCACAAATACCTAAAGCCTAAGGTCACCTAACCTAGCCTAACGTTATCTTAGCTAACAGATTTTCCCATATTTAAATAGTGGATTAAGCGAGCAGAAAAATTCTCCTTTATAATCACATTGGAAGTGAGTATGCTTTCCTGCCACATAAATTAAAAAATGGTGGATTTCAGGCTATAATCCAGTTAATAATGCAGGCTATAATCTAATCTAGATGTAGACATATACCAAGGTTTATCAAGATATGTTGAGAAATAAGCGCGCCAAAAAATTTAAAATAGTGGCGGCCCTCTTCTAAAAAATATCAGTATCTGTAAATTTAAATTGGGTTTATTCTCATAAATTCGCCTTCCAAGTTAAGTTAGATACGTTAGAACCTCACAGGATTATTTTAAAGTATTTTCAGGGATTAAAATATGCTTAGATGTTGTTTGAGCGAATATGCTATCTTCTTATCCAGTATTAGATAAGTTAATTCAGTAGTTTATGTGTGGCGGATTTTCAAAGAAGCAAATAAATAAAGTCAAAAACCTTCACACTTGTAATATTATAGTATTTATTTATTAACGGATACACCATTTTTACAGGAGTGACATGGAAATTGTGATAATAATAAATATTAGTAAGATATTAAGTATTGTAATTGTAACTAAGCATTTTAAAATATTAGTATGAAAAGTATTGTAATATTAATAAGATTACTATTGGAGTTGTTAAAGGGGTTTAAAAGGGTTTTGTTAATGATACTAACCCGTCATACTTTTGTAGCTATACGTTATAGAAATAAGTAAATTGATACTTGAAAATAAATTATAAACATTAAATGTTATTTTGTGCCAAACTTTGTAATGACGAGTTTTTGAAAAGTGATGGGCTATGCATTTTATGAGTATGCTTTAATATACTTTAAATTTTACATATTAGGTTATATATCCTCAATCGTGGCTCTGCGGGTAAAGCTAATTGACCTCAAACGTTTCGTAAAAAATATAGTAGTTAATTACTATAAAAAGAACTAGTAAACAAATTAATAAACATAATTATAGTGATTATAATTTTGCTTTTGTTAAATAAACCATCTGCATGCTATTGATTCATGAAATATGTTGATGAGTTGTATAAATATTCTTATATTTCTCAAAAAGCAAGTGTATTAAGAAATGTCCTCCTAAGATATTGCAAAAGTTTCTGTGCTTCTTCCATCTGAAATTTTATTTGTTGTCTCAAGACCTCGGCATTCTTGAAGCGTCAAACAATTCCACAGGTTTACATTTAAAATTTAATATAATTATTTTTAGTTGTTTTTTTGTTCAGCGATGTTGTTTACAGTTTATTCATTGTATTAATGCAGTAATATAACAGTATTTTCCCTTCGATTTTGAAGAGAAACGATAAATTATTAATTTATCAGTACCTTTTTTTGAATGTGAGAAAGAGGATTCTATCTTTATAGCCGTTTTATCTTATACAATCAAAGTCACATTCATTGGCAAGTGTAAAAGAAAACCGTTAATCGTGTGGCGTTTGGATGGAAATGAATTTCGTATATGTACACGGGTATTGAAATGTAAATAAATTAATTAATAAAAAATAAAAATACTATAAAAATATTGGCAAAAAAGTAATAGTGTCACAATTTCAAAATAGTAGGCTATTAATTGAACTTAATAGTTGGTAAAGGCGAGTCACATTACTGTAAAGTTGGGGAAAATCGTCTCATTTTCACTTATATGAGTTCTAGGACTAGGCAAATTATGCTATACTACGTATATTTAATATTCATTAAATGCTACATTAATATCAACAACAAAACTCTAAAAGCAGCATTCTTAAAAATTAAAAATGGTTAAAGGGTATACGGTGTACCGGAGTAAACCTTTTAGGCGTAAAGATAGATTTTTTCTTTGAATGAAAGTGGAAAAAACCTAAAGCTTTAGGAAAGCGAGATATCCATCAAGTAAGAGGGGTTCGGAGAAGGATCAGGGCCCTCGTCAGCTGCCTTGTGGGATTAAGGGAATGCTTACTGTGCTACAGAAATGTTTATATGGTAAAACGTTTGAAGCTTGGAAAACATTTTTAAACATCTCTACAGTTAGTTTTTTATGTTACGTTAAGCAAATAAACGGTAATTTATTGCATGTTGAAAAACTACTACAGTAAATGTTAATTTCACATTTGGAATTGATAAATATAATTTCCTTTGGTGAATACTGGTTGGCCTAAGTTCAGTTTAACGAGATCTGGGAGGATTATTCTGTGGTATTTAATATGGCTTGCAGTAATTGATTTAGGTGTTATAAAAGTAAATATAAAAAATGTGTTATTAAAAAATTTGATTGTCTGGGGGTAAAAACTTACCCCTTAATTATATCATTGTAAGAAATATTACTGTTGTACATCATAAACATGATACGTAAACGAATATCTGTGATTTCTAAACCGTAGTGAAATTTAACAAATACAGATATTTGCTGTTACTATAACTGATGTTTGATGCTAATCAACTCATCCTAATATTTATTTTGAATTGGTTTATTTTACCCCTTGAACGCAAGTGGGATGAAATAAGATCTTAAATGTTAAGAATTTCCAAACACAAAACTCATCTGAGAAGCACCAAACTTATCTTGAGGTACTTCACGCTGGCTTATCATTTCGCGTAATCATGTAAAATGAATTTATCGCAACCTTAAAAGTTATTTAAACTGCTTAGAAAATGTATAGTAACTTACGTTCTATGTTTCTATTCTTAATTATGTATTTTAATAAGAAACACGTGATGCAAATCAGCCATTAAAGATAAAAAACCTAAATTCATTGCGATATTTTAATTAGCTTGAATACTACCCAAAGAAGCCACAAAATTACTTTGAAAACCAAACGAATATTAAAAGTTTCTTGCTTAAGGATTCGCCGCCTAAGACTACCCTTGCTTATTCATATTTTATTTGATCAAACTTTGGCTAAAAAGGTTTTCAAGGCTTTAAAAGTATAGTTATAAAGTCTCCTAAGGTCAAAAAAGGTGTGAACTTTGGAGATTTCCTGTAACTTATCGTAAAATGTCTTATTGAGTATTGTTTTTAAATATTACGAATTCTAAATATTTGGAAGGTTTGGTAATTAATTATTTTAGTTATAACTATTCCTTATGTTAGTCTTCTCTTGAGAAGCTCCTGAATGGTTTCAGTTTTAACTCAGTAATTTAGTAGGAAGTATGAAGAAGATAGGAAAACTTAAACAATTCACGATACTAATACCAATGCTTCAATACAACTTTCAGTCCTATTTATGTGTCTCCAAAAACTATCCCTTAGAGAAATTTGTCAATTTCCTATAAGAGAAATTTCACTGAAATAGGGTTGTTTTCAACCAATACTCAGTATAATTCAGATAGAAAAAAGCACATACTGTATCAAGTTTCATTAAAATCTGTAAAACATTAGACAGATATATATATATATATATATATATATATATATACAGGGTTGGGCAAAAGTCTGGAATATATAAAATAACTCTTATATTATTTTGCAGAAAGTAATGAAACTTTATAGTTTTGTATCTAATACAAATAGGAATATTTTGGCGTATTTTCTCAGTTTTTCGCACGATGGGGGACGGCCCACGCTGGAAGTCTTGAAATTCTTAAGAGTAAGCATACCTCGAGTTATACCTAATTTTAAAGGTCTTAATTAATAGATCACAACAGCGCAAACCGCGCCTCAAAAGGTTGATCCAGTCAGAAATTACAGCTCCTCAAAAATTTTAATTTTAGCCATTAAACTCAAGGCTCAAGTCAGGGAAAACAGTCTAATTACTAATAAAGCACTCGGAACAATGTAGTTTGGATTTAGATACATGTATTTCTCATTGATAAGGGTAATTTGACGTTTAAAAAATTAACCCATGACTAAGGGACGACCCATGATGGAAGTCCAAAAAGTCCTAAGGGTAAGCATACCTTGAGTTATACTTATTTTAAAGGTCCTAATAAGTAGATCATAACAGTGCAAACCGCGCCTCAAAAGGTTGATCCAATCAGAATTTACAGCTCCTCAAAGATTTTAATTTTAGATTTGATTTAGTCTTGAGTTTAATGGCCAACATTAAAATCTTTGAGGAGCTGTAACTTCTGATTGGATCAACCTTTTGTGGCGCGGTTTGCACTGTTGTGATCTACTAATTAAGGCCTTTAAAATGAGGTATAACTCCATGTATGCTTACTCTTAAGAATTTCAAGACTTCCAGCGTGGGCCGTCCCCTCATCTTGCGAAAAACTGAGAAAATACGCCAATATATTCCTATTTGTACTAGATACACAAATGTAAAGTTTCATCACTTTCTGCAAAATAATATAAAAGATATTTTATATATTCCAGACTTTTGCCCAACCCTGATGATTATTTTATTTGTTTACTTTAAATATCCGTATTAAATTCAAGTAGATCGGGCCATTTCACAAACGTTATCTCATTTCCTGACACATATAAATAGATATATTGATGTATATACATTGGCATCATGGAGCTTAAAAACGAAACTTTTCATGGTCCTGGGCTTCCACGGTACTATGAAACCTACAGCTATAGGTTTTATTTTCAATATAGACTTCCCTAATTGAAAATTCGCTAAAAATAAACTGTAAGACTTACAGTGTAAGAAACATTAGCAGTTTTGGTAATGATAATTTTTATTTTTATTTAGTATTTAAGGCTTTAATTATAGGTTTGACCATTCATCAAAAAGGTCTTCGTAAACAATAGGTGATATCGGAACAAAGGATTTCACTCTCACAGCATATATATGTTTGGGCCAATTTACAGTGATATTTCTCACCTCTCAAGGGACATCATATGCCCATACTTAGAATAAGGTTAGGCCTACATGATGGTTCCTGTCTTACGGCTGGAAAGTCATTAAGACGACCTTCGTAGCTAGCAGAAGAGGGGACGAAAACTTTGATAAATCAGATGCAGCTGGCTTATTAAACAAGGGGGCGCCGACAATAGTATATTAAGTTACCAAACCGGTAAGTACTGGTTTACAGGACGACCATGATAGTTCCCGCACGTACCAGAGGCGAGTCCGGAATTTTCAAGCGAGTACGCTAACACTTACCGGGCGTGTTATGTACAATACTTTACATCATACTGCTTAGAAAAAAACATATTTTTTAAATCATAACGTATTCTTTGCATAAATCAATACGCTTCTCAATTCTTCAAACCCAACCTACAATAAACAAACATTTGCTACTGCTACCAGTGCCATTGCTGCCACTTCATTCCTCTGAAGTAACCTATAAACATGCACTAAATGACAATATTCTGCAATTAGCTGATTTTTCTGATTGTTGACTTCCGTTTTCCAATTCCTAGTGCACGGTAAACTAACTGTGCAGTTATCGGCAAAGAGTAACTTTCCAGCCATGATTAAGACACTAAAAGCAAATTTCTCTGTGTAGTATAGTGTAAAGGGTGATAAATGTTGGTGGATCGGAGTTACAAATCACCTCTTAGATAGTCATAAAACTTTTTTCGTAGGGGGGTCACAATTCACCTTTCAAGATGGATTCCATAAATTACCTTTACATCATACTACACAGAAACATCTGTTTTCCGAGCCTTACTCTTGGCTAGAAAGATACTCTTTGCCAATTACTGCACGGAAAATTTACCGTGCACTAAGAATTGTAAATAACGGAAGTAAACAATCCAAACAATCAGCTGATTGCAGCAAACTGACGTTTAAATTATGTTTGAATAGGTGACTTTAGAGGAATCTAGTGGCAGCACTGGTAACAGAAGCAAATGTTTGTTTATATGTTTAAGTATGTTTTTTTGAGTAGCATCATGCTGCATACCGGCAGAGAGAATATTGCAGTTGATTGAATGGTTTTAATTTGTGGTTTAGATTTTTTATATTGGTTGTAAAATAGTGTATATTTTTAAAGATCTATCAACGTACCAGCTATACGATCGTGAATTATAAGTTTAAAATATTTCTTTATATAAATACATATGTCAACTAGTATGAGCTTTTGTATCTTACGTCACACATCCTGCAGTTTGTCCGAACTCCGCACTCGCCTCTGGCTCGCGCAGGAACTATCATGCTTGTCCGTTAAAAGAGTACTTACCCGTCTAGTAACGTAATATACTATTTGGGATGGAGGTCGAAAATCCCCCCCCCCTGGTTAAACAGGTTAAAAACACCTGTGGGGGAAATAGATCATCTGTCATGATGTCATCTACTCACCCATTTTCTATAAAACCGGCTAATACCAACTATGGTCTGGCTATAGTCCTCTTCAACTATAGTCTGGCTCGATCTAATCTGGTAAGGGTGAATGAAGTTAAAGATTTGGGTGTGACCATGACTTCCTCCCTGACATGGGAACGTCATATTACCTCTTGCAGTAGAAAAGCCCTTCAAGCCTTGGGTTTCATCCTTCGCAGCTCCAAATGTTTCCAAGACATTACTTTGCTTAAAACCCTGTTCATAGCATTTGTACTTCCTCACCTGGAGTTTGGCTGCTGTGTCTGGTCGCCTCACCAGGACTTTCTCAAGTCCGTGCTTAAAGCTATATCAAATCGCTTTTTGAGAGTAGTTGGTGTGAGGTTGGGCTTCAACTACAGGGAGGTCCCTCTCCAAGACATTTCCACGTTCCTCCACATCCTCCCCTTGGAATCCAGACGAGAGATCCAGGACGTCATGCTCATATACAAACTAGTCAATGGGTTCATCGTCTGCCCTGGTCTTCTCGAACTACTAAACTTTCGAGCCAGCAGATCATCTAGATCCAGGGACCTCTTCGCTCGAGAACATCTCGGTACAAACTACCATCTCTACAGCCCATTGCCTAGACCTCAACGCCTCGTCAATGCTCTATCTGATGGCATCGATCTTTTCAGCATGTCGCAGGCTTCCTTCAAGAAGAGTGTGGTGAATGCAAAGTGGTGAAGTGCCTGCTCCTGGTTCTAGTGATGTGCCTTTACCCCTGTGCGTTGGTTGCTTGCCCTGCATGTGCCTGCTTTGTTTTTTTAATTCATCATTGTATTTTCAGGTTAACCCATTACTGCCTGGGTTTGCTTGATTGCTTGGCTCTGATATGATTATTGCACTAGTCCTTTACTTTTTTAACGCTTGTTAGTCATTTTCATTTATGCAATTTTGTTCCTCTCTATTGTAAGAATTCTTATCTCTTAGCCTTGTAGTTAATGAATCTTAGAGTTATGTTTGTTCATGTTTTACCCACTCTGCCTTTGCTTACTTGTTTGCTTGGTTCTGGTTTGTTGTTGCACTGTATTTACATTGTTATTTGCAATGTAGTCCTATTCCCTGTTATTAAATTTAAGAATTATTTAATCAACTATTTATTTATATATTGTAAAATATCAACTGCATCTTGGAATTTTGTTCTGCATTGTTTTTATGCATGTTTTCACTTACTGTATCTATTTATGTATTGGCGTCAGCCGTTGAAAATGAAATAAATAAATAAATAAATACCCCCTATTATATAAAGTTAGTTATTTGTAAACAATATATACCAGTCACTCGTCACACTCATCAGTCCCTAATTTTTATACCCTTATGACTTTTTATTTTAATTTTGTTAAAGGAAAACCAATATAACAGGTTTTTTATAGATTGAGAAGTTACAAGAAGTTTGTGGTATAAAGTTGTATTGAGGCCATGAGTGTGATTCAAACGCCAACATATGTTTGAAGCACATGCTGCAAAATTGGTTTTGAACAGCAATTGGGATTAGAAACTTAGTCTAATCTAGTAAAGCATGACAACTAATGTATTACTGGAACGACAATGTCGCAGGTGTAACGTGTTTTAAGCTTTAAACGTTATTTGTAATCTAAAAATCTATATTTATATGCTATGAAATATTCATTTTGAGAGATAGTTTAAACTAAGAAATGGGGCTTTTATAATATACCGTATTTATATAACTGTTTATACTATAAGTGCCAAAGGAGGGGATTTAATTCATAATAACGACCTAAAATAGTGTATATTTTTAAGGATGCATCAACGTACCAGCTATACGATCGTGAATTATAAGTTTAAATATTTCTTTATATAAATACATATGTTAATATATTCTACATATATCTTATAAAATAAAATGTATACGCTCACAAATTTTAATTAATATGCTAATAATATGCTTTTGGAAACAACCTGAAAAAAGCACACCGTATTGGAATGAATAAAGCTTCACTGAAACAATAAAGAACTATTAAAATTTTGATACCTTTTCTGATATCTCAGTCAAAGACATAAATTAAATTGTTCAAAGGAAAATGAAAAAGAGACGCGATGGGTGGATTTCAATTTCAATCACCGCAAAAGCAACCAAGTTTCACCAACACTATCTTTTTAGCTTATGACACATTAAATCTCATTTATCCTTTCAAAGGATTGATTAAGTCGATTGTGCATTGACATCACAGATCTAAGTGATATTTTAAAAGTAAATTTATAGAATATATATTTATTTATAATACTTTCACATGACACAATGACGTTATATATTACAAGACTATTTTTACTTTCTCCCCCTGAAAATAGTATATGGAGAAAGTATTGTTTTCATCAGAATTTTAGAATTTGAGTTGTTAGTGGATATACTTGTTTTAGTTCTCCCTGCATAAAAAAAGTGGTTTTCGGAATGTTGTTAGTCTGTCCGTCTGTATGTGTGGATGTAAACAAAGGTAGAGAAGACATCAGTGGTACGATTTTCATAAAATTGGGCATATGCGCATAAAAACAAGATATCTTCAGGATTTTTTTATTTTTTTGAATTTTTTTCAAAGAGTAATCACCCCGTAAAACAAAAAAAACTACAAAAATACAAATTTCTAAAAACTGCTCTAACGATTTTGATACAAATTTTATAGTTTTTAGGCTTAAGATGACAAACAAAATTACACCACCCGCATGTAAGAAAAATTCAGGTTGAAAAGTTAGGGGGGGTCTAAGTGTTCAAAAATTCATATCTTTCCAATTTCACAAAATCTGTAACTTTTTAGGAAACTATACTTGCAACCATTAAATTTGGCTTAAAAAAATAAAAAATCTAGTATTTTGAATTATTAGTCTACGTCAATTAGTTGCGGAGGTAATTGATATTCTGGTTTGGCGGTAAACGCAGTACGTTGTCCAATGTTTTTCTTATACAAAATGTTTAAAACCCGATATCTCCGTTGATTAATAAACGATTTCGATAAAATTTGGCTTATATCTGTCAGATAATTAATTGTTAATTTGTTTTATTTCATTATATAAGTTTTCTGGTTTTAAAAGACTTTAAGGGAGAAAGTATATGTGTCAGTTTCCTGATATCGTTTATTTTAAGTTTAGGAACATGGATTTTTAACTCTCAAAAGTTCAAATTTACTTCAATTTTGATATTAACAAATCTAAAAAAGTTTAATACAAACAACGATTGTGTAGTCCTATTTTACGCGCTATGATTGCAATTACAAAAATGTAAGCGTCCTGATGGACGTTGAAGTACTATCGAGTTGGTGTACAGTCGAGTCGGAGTGGCTAATCAAGTTGACCGTGTCAGACAAATGACCGCCTGTAGCGGTTGGGTTACATCTCAACGACATCAGTCATCCCACAATTCCACCCTTGTGTCTCAACTCCTTGCGTCGCCTGTACAGTATTCAAAGCCATCTATTTCTGAGATACCTATTAATTTTTTTTAATGAGAATCTTAATTTATTAAATTATTTTACGTTGGTATGATGAAGAAACAGAACTATGAAAATTAACAATTTTGAAACAGGACTGAATATTGAATTAATACTGAATTACTTTAGTTCGTTATTTACAAATAATAGAACTTAGAATATTTCTTTTTCAAAAGACTGTCCTGTGCAATATATTAAAAATGTATAGTTAGTATTGTTTCAGTATAAGGTGAATTTTTAAAGTCTTCAGGTTAAGAACAAAAACATATTAAGTTTTTCAATAATTAGAAGGCTTTTGATAAAACCTAAGGGGTTGATATGGTATAATTAATTGTGAATTAATAATTTTATCTAAGGAGAGACTAGCTATCTTCTTATGTAAAAGCCAACTATTAATTGGTAGCTGACAAGAAGGTCTAAGTCCTTCCCATCTTATTCTCTTTAAGTCCAAAAACATTCCACTCAACAACACAAGACTTTTTCTCAGTTTTTTAGGTTACAGCCTTATATTTTCCTTTGTTTGTAGCTTGTAAATCACGAAATATATATTTTTCTAATGCTGACTGAATTTAAATTCCATTAAGAAGATATTTTCATTCTGCATCCCTAATAACTTATTTTTTACAATGAAAGACTGAACCCTCAAGCTGATTATTTTGACACAGATAGCCATGGTTCGTAATTATAGCTATTAAGTAAAGAAGTCTAAAGTCATATGTGTTAAATACATGGTAATTGACCAAAGTTTGAATTATAAAAATAAATTTCTGCAGGTTTTAATAAGCCTCGTGAAGTTTTAAACCATTATTTTCGGGTAGTTTTCATTCAACCCGATTACTAATTGATGCTTTCGGTTCCTTGAACAGATACGCATTCATAAAATTGGAAAATTAATAAATAGGAGCACATTAGTAAAATGGACATACTTAACTTTACTTTAATGTATTCAGACTATTCGGACTTCTCGGTGGTTGTGTTTATTTCTGTCAGTAGATAGATTTTAAATTTCTTTTTATTTATAAACAGTTAATTCGTACCCAAGCTAAATCTTTGAAGACCCGTTAGTGAATATTCATTAAACTATTTTAAGCTAATCGTGTGGATATATTTTAAGCTTTATCACAACTTGTAATTTTTTTCTAATGTGTTAATGGTTTTTCCTAAGGTGTTTTGTTGTTTTACTCGTTACACATTTATATTGTTATGCGATGCTTTGAAAACATAAATCGAGTTAGAGCCGAATTTCTACAAAGTAAAAACTCCAGCCAGGTACAAGTTAGTTTACAGTTTTAAAATGTCGCTGTTATTTTTTATACGAATGTATTGCGAATATTATGAAAAAGGAGATGTGACTCGCTTGCTCTGAAGTGCTCAGCCGGGACTCCAGGACACAGAGAGGGTAGACCGGCACTTTTATCACCACTCAACAAACTCTCCCCACTTTATCACTGAGATAAGCGAGTTGACGGGACGATCCTTCTCTCGTTTACAGCGTTTTGTCTATGGGTGAATCTATACTGTATCTATATGCTATCAATCTTTAACAAACACCTACCGATGCAGCTTACCTATACTGTGTACCCGTATGCTTTGCATCTCGTCCAAAGCTAGAGCTTACCCGAGCTACATTTCTATATGCTAAGCACCGTGTACATAATTAGATCTTACCTGTATTCTCATATATTATGCATTTCGTACAACACTTCCTTACATATACGTATTTACAAATGCTTTGCAAGTAACTTAGCATTTCTTTACGCCTGTGCGCTGTGCACTTTGTTTAGCACATACAGTATAAGCCACAAATGCAAAGAAGCTTTTTTCTCACATTCTCAATCTCGAAATAAAGATAACATGGGCTGAATTCTTAGTCCTCAATCAATCGAACCCTCACTCAAACAACGCAATCATATTCATTCAATGTTAAGTGTTGTTAGGGGAATGATGATATCACAGTTGATTTCAAATTGTATCCCATATTTATGAGAATCAGCATAAATAAATTAATATTAAATATTCGCATTTATATATACCTCCTCCTTCATTGTACACAAGCGTTGATTAGAAGCACTGGCCCTTGCCTGATTTCGCTTAAGTAATTGATTTTATGAATTCTATCTAAAGATTCATTGCATCGATACGCAATTCCCTTCTCTGGCAATTATCCTAGTGATCGCAGAAGCTGGTTTATTTCAGTAAAATCTACCTTATCATATAGTTGCCTGAATAAAAAAATAAACTGTCATTTTATCCAATTATCTACATCATTAGAACAGTTATCCTATAACCGAAGAATTTATAGGAATCTACCTGTTAAGTCCTCGTCCATAAC
Source organism: Flexamia atlantica (assembly GCA_035578135.1). Taxonomy (NCBI): domain Eukaryota; kingdom Metazoa; phylum Arthropoda; class Insecta; order Hemiptera; family Cicadellidae; genus Flexamia; species Flexamia atlantica. Next base: position 25,350,646 of record JAQJVK010000008.1, on the reverse strand, counting down.
AATAACCTCAAGTTGATCCATTCCTGGTTCACAAAACAAATATACTTATTGTAACATATATAACTCCCATAAATAACTCCGCTTTTCTGAGTTTATCTAAAAACCTTGATTTGTTAAACGGCTCCCCATGAACTTGATGTATTAAGTCCTAAGTTGGCCTACTCAATGTGGAAAAAATATCCCCGTTGCAGCAGACCTGCATACTCAGCGAATTTCAAATGCAAAACAATATATTTCAATCCAACATACGAGATTCATCATGTTTTGTGTAAGCTCCATAAGAATAACATGGGGAATGAGTATGCAGGTCTGCTGCTACGGGTATGTTAAAACTGGGTGGTTTTAATTAAATATTCAGTTGATCTGAACTAGAAGAAGCCATTTACCAAGTTTTAGCGAATTTCCCCTATAGGGAAGAAGCTGTTACCGTAGTACTCATGGTAACACCTAAGCCCAAGACCATGATAACTTTCCGTTTTGGGGCCCCAGAAGCAAAATACACTATTCGTTCATTTTCATAAATATATATATATATATCTATATATATATGTGTGTCTTTAAGCACGATAACTCGCGTAAAAATGATCCAATCTTAATGACATTTGGCATGGATGTGTAAAGTAGTAATTATTCGGACGAGTTCGTAATCCAGCCCAATCGGACTATCGGAAGGGGGGGTAAAGGGGGTAAACCCCCCCCAAAAATGGGTTTTTTGAGTTTTTTACATAAAAAATAAAAATAATCCAATTTTTGTTGGCACCATTGAATTCAGTTCAAAAAAAAAAAACAAACAATTTAGTATTTTGAATCACTACTCTATGTCCATTAGTTACTGAGATATTGAAAGTGGTAAACACAGTACGTTGTCCCAATGTTAACTTTATGGGAAATAAGTAAAATTCTTTATCTCGCTTATTTCTCAACATATCCTGATAAAACTTGGTAAATGGCTTCTCCTAGTTCAGACCTACTAAATATTGAATTAAAACCACCCAGTTTTAATATACCCGTAGCAGCAAACCTGCATACTCATTCCCCATGTTATTCTTATGGAGCTTACAAAAACATGTCAAATCTCGCTATGTTGGATTGAAATACGTTGTTTTGCACTGGAAATTCGCTGAGTATGCAGGTTTGCTGCAACGGGGGTATTATCAAGATATTTTGAGAAATAAGCGAGATATAGAATTTTACTTATTTCCCATAAGGTTAACATTGGGACAACGTACTGTGTTTACCACTTTCAATATCTCGGAAACCAATGGACATAGAGCAGCGATTCAAGATACCAAATTGTTTTTTTTTTTTTGAGCTGAATTCAATAATGCTAGCAAAAATTGGATAATTTTTAATTTTCTATGCAAAAAACTCAAAAAACCCATTTTTAGGGGGGTTTACCCCCCTTTACCCCCCCCTTCCGGTGGTCCGATCGGGCTGGTTCACGAACTCGTCCGAGTGATTACCACTTTACACGTCTGTACCAAATTTCATTACGATCGGACCATATTTACGGCCGCTATCGTGTTAACAGACATATATATATATATATATATATATATATATATATATATATATATAAATTCGAACGAATTGTGTTTTTTGCTTCTGGGGGCCCCAAAATGAAAAGTTAACATGGTCTCAGGCTTAGGTCTTACCATGAGACCTACGGTAATAGCTTATTCCTTTAAGGAAATTCGCTAAAAATTTACTTACAAACAAGGATTTTTAAATCTATTAACTTTATTTTCCAATATGCAAGTATTACTTTTCTTTTGAAACATTGAATTGCATTTTATGGGATCCTTTCTCTCGTATCCACATTAATTATTGAAAGTTCAGGCCAAAAAATGTTTATTAGGGGATCCAGGATAAAACTCCTTTTGAGTTTACGATCAGGTATTTTTTTAATTAGCTTTTAAATTAAATTGCGTCTTGAACTAGGTATAGTTTCCTCCCAAAAGTTTCAGTTACTTCGAACTAAAGTTTTTGGATTAAAATATATCTCATTGGGATTGTAAAGCAATTAGTAATCCAGTTCTCTTATTTCACTTCCTGCCATTTTCAAAATGCACAAGCTAAGTATTTTCGAAGTGGACTTTACAGAACGTCAAAATGTCCATGTAAATAAATATTTTTGATATAAAATGTATTTCTTAGAATTTATTGTAATGAAGACGAATTAGTACTTTTTTAGCATATGCTCTTTAAGTAGCTGTCATGGAAAATGCAGACCTCATATTAAATAACTGTAAATTCCGCGTTTTAAACTTTATATTGTTAAACAAACCCATAATAGAAAAACTTATCCATCATAATCATTGCTGTCGGACTGCTTTATGGACACATGAAGACATCATATGAACTTTCATCAGGGAATAACAGTGACTATAAAACCTTAACGACCGCTGCCATCACGTCAACCGACTAACGGTCTTCAATATAACCGTGGGAGTTTACTTTATAGGATAAAAAAAATGTTTCGTTAAATACTAAATATTCAATTATTTAAAGAAAAAAAAACTTTGAACCTGCATTGTTTATTTGTGACAGAAGATTTAGCTAATAAATTTATTTATGAAATTGTCATAAGATTTCATTAATAAATGTTTGTACTTATCAGAACTCATTTACAATTATCCTAATTTTAGCTTTTAACATCCAGGGAGAATCTTTTGTGAAATAATACAAAAGTGTTTACATAAAATGTAAGCGTGGCGGTCTGAGATGTCACAGCTGCAACATAAAATTAGTCAAACTTGGTCCACAACTGCGAACTCTCGTTGGTTCTTTTTAGGATGAAAATATACCAAAATTTTTGAACTGTCGTTAGTGTCTACAGAAACTAATTTTGTATGGATATATGCCATAAAGTATTGCAGAAGATCGCAAGCTACTTTCAAAGACTATTTTTTGGAAAGTGTTTGTGCCACAATGCACCTATTTGAGGTCGAGCTTTGTAAATTATAATAGACTACATAACATCATCGCAAGTTATTAACCAGCTCAAAAGATGTGTATAGGTATTTAATATATTATGATAAAAATGTTTACCCTTTTTGTCATTTTCAGATTTTAAGTAAGTATAGTCTTGATGATTTCATGTAACGGTATTTCTTTAGTGCAATATGTGGATGTTTGTAAATTTAACAAATATATATTGAAACTTGAAATGGAAAGGGAAATGCAGAAAGGATGTAAAAATAAAAATTCTTTTAAACATCTACTTTATAAGCTGTTTACTAAGGTAAAATAGAGGTATGGGTATATTTAATACATTATGATAAAAATGTTTACCCTTTTTGTCATGTTCAGGCAAATAAATAAACATAAAATAACAGGTATAATCAACAGGAAATAAACATTGGAAAAGAAAACGGGCGATTAAATGCTGGCGTTGAAGAAAGGAGTCATGAATCATTTACGAGAAGACTTACTTGTTGAAGGCAGCAAAACGTTTTCCTCTTTGTTATATAAAGCTCCAGTGTAATATTTTTTATTCTGTCCACTAAGTAATAATAAGTCATGGTCCTTTACTAAATATTATTTTATCATAAAAAATCTCTTATTTAAATTTCATAATTTCAGCTTCTTTTAATTGGTCAGTAGAATTAAAATTAAAATCGAAAATAATCGCAATAACAAAATTTTATTTAATTGAATGCTTTATTTGTGACCCAATGCTAATTCTAGGTTTTCTAGGTAATTCTAGGTTTTCCCACTCAGTTGACTTGTGTGTTAAAGTGGTAGAGGGTAAAAGAGCGTCATTTTCTGGAGTTTTTTTTTTCAATTATAAACATATTATATATAAAGCTATGCATCCTCCACAGGAAATTATCAAATTTATCAAATTTAAAGAAGACTAAATTTCCTACAATTTGAATGTTTTGTAGCTGTGTAACTGATGGTTCTGTAGATATGGTCCTTCAAAAACAAACAAAATTCATTCATTTGATGAACATATGTCCATTTGATTAACCCAGGAAATTTTTATCATTTCCCAGGCCACTGGAGTAGAACCCTAAATAATTAGGACAAAATGGATAGTTTTAGAAGATTTTTTTTTACAAATCTACATATGTATATCAAATTTAATTTCGATCGGTCAAACTAACTTCTAACTGAAATAAAACAAATTATGTCACCCTATATAACTACATGCAAACATTTAGAAATCTATAGTATATTTTATGTCGATTGGTTCAAGGACAGCTTGGCGGATTGTGATGTGACGTGACGTGATCGTGAGATTTCAGTGGCTGAGCTCGCACACTGAGGCTTTTTAGGGATTTTCCCTCTTCAGCCTTGGACAGGTGGGTTAGGTTTGCGCACGACTTTTTAGTTTAATACGAAAAGAGTTTAATACGAATGCCTGCAGCTGTGCTGGTGGTTGGTTTTTGGAGATTGGGTGTGGATTTTGGCGGGGTTAGTGTGTGTTGGGCAGTGGTGTGTTGTGGTTTTTTGTGTCCGATGATGTCGGGTGGTTTGGTTTGAGTAAGGATGGTACGTTGCAGCAGGACTTTGTAGTTTAATACGAGATCGAGTTTAATACGAAAGCCTGCTGCTACGCTGATGGTGTGATTCGGAAGTTGTGTGTGGTTTTCGTTTGAGAAGCAGTGATGTGGTGTGGGTCGGGGACTGGCGACTTACAAAGAGTGGGTGATGGTGGGTGGGTTGGTTAGGGTAGGGTCGCTTCCAAAAAATCTCGGTACTGTCCCTACGGCCTGTACCGTACTCTGGTGGTGTTGGTCTGGAGGGTTATGGTGGAGGTTGAGGCAGTTGGGGTGGTTGGGTCGGGGGTGGGTTTTCGAGGGCTATGAGGTGGTGAAGTGTCAGGCTAGGTCGGTCGGTGAAGTAGGGTTGGAAGAAAGGCTGCAGGATATCTGAGGAGCAGGCTCGGTCCAGGTATTTGGAGTTGAATTGGGTGATGACGTCACGGAGGGGAGGAACAGTGTGGGCGTCTTAGGTCGTTTGGTTTCGGGTCCAGGGAAGGAGATGTGCTGCCAGGCGAAGGTCACGCCTTTCGGTGGCTTCAAAACTAGAAATTATGTGATCTGGGGTGGAGAGCAGGAGAGGATGGGCGAAGGTGAGCACAGGGTGGATGACGGAGGTGTAAATCCGGGATAGGATCGTTTGGGATTGTCATTAAATTTGGTATGATATATGTAAATTTGTAAGGAAAAGTTTACTAAGCTGTCTATTTTGTCCTACCCACTTAGGTCTCTGCCCCGGTGGCCTCAGAAATTTTCAAAATTTCCCATGTCAATCAAATGAACCTATCTCAATCAAAAGGATGAATTTTGTTTATCTTTGGAGGACCTTGTCTCTAGATCCATCAAAGCTACTGGGCTGCAAGAGCACTCAAATTGTAGGGAGTTTAGTCTTTTTTTTTAATTTGTAATTTGGTAATTTTATGTAGGATGCATAGCTTTTATGTTGTTCTCTTGTTGCTTTTTTTAATTGAAATTCGTAAAATCCTAACAGAAAGTGGCGCTTTTTCCCTCACCACTCCCCGCCACTCGGCAGCACAAGGCCGCCGAGGAGGAAAACCTGGGATATTAATATTGAGTCCCAGATAAAGCCCTTAAAAAATCCTTTGTAGCAATTATTTCCGATTCGTCTTAATTTTTTTTTTCCCACTGGCCTATGGTATGGATCAGCTCCGAATTTATTTAAGCACTCTAAGAGTTTAAAGTAAACGTGTATTTAACGGATTATAAAGTAAAATTTACAATCCCTTGGGAAATGAACTTGTAGAAAATACGGGTTCTCCTGGGAGAAAATCTAACCTGCTTACGATACATGTAGATATATTGTCAAACTTTCTGTGGTTATAAAAAAAAATAAATCAAGTCTCTGTTTGGCAGCTTTATTAGTATCAACATACAGTCCAGTATTAATTAATTATCAAGTGATTGAGTAGCAAAACAAACTAATGGGAAAACGGTAGAGCACAATAACTCAAACTTGGTAGTTTCAGACAGTAATTAATTCAGTTTATGCCATATTCCAAACCTAAACAAAATAAAACTAACCTTCCTCAAATACGTTTACCTTTCAAACAAATATAACGACATTGAGGGCATTATATCCACTGAGAAGCAATATTTATCCCCAACACCTTGAAATAAATATATTCCTGGTAACAATTTCCACCTCAAAAACAATATTATTTGCATTTCGGGAGTAAGTAGGAGCCAAAATCAAATGCAGCATAATGTTCAGAAATCAGATGATCTTTCATAACTAACTTACAACGTTCATGCCATAAACATTCAATGATAAATATAGGTTAAGTCCCCTCATGTAAATAAAATCATAAAAAATAAAAGGTGCACTATATTAATCAAAATACATCTAGTATAAAAGGTACTGTTATTTTTTGTGAATTTTAAGTAAAATAAAATTAATTTTCCTGTACAGTAAAGTTTTTAGTATCACCAATTGCGAATGAAGTTCCCAGGACCGCTGTAAGCGATAATTTAAATCGACTGTCTGGTGTTTCATTGATTTTGTAAACAAACAAAATCGCGGATGGATTAAAAGTTATATATCATTCTATGATGAAACGATAAAACATACCAACACCGTATTTACAGAAAAAGAATATTCACATACCACAACTCAACTATTTGTAACTGGATGAAAATATTTATTTCTGGGTATCATTGGGTTTTCGGGTTTTTAGAATTCGTTGCAAAATCAAGCTATTTAAAGGTTTGCTTGAAATTCTTTCCTACATACAAACAATATTTCTTTCAATAACCAACCACTTATGAAGTAATCAAAAAATCTTTCATCACGGAATAATAAATTATGTAATTTTCTTTTTATTATCCCAGCAAATGATAGTTACGTATAGGCGTCATCGAAAAAAACATGACACAAAGTAAATAAAATTATCTCAGAGACGGATACCAAAGTATTTTATTTACTGAAAAATGCGACAAAAATCCCAGCTAACAATTTACACTGTTTAATCGCGTAAAACGCGAAGATTATGAAACAATCAGCTTCGCCTTTGTGAAGCTAAACTGAACATTTCTCATTACAAAGAAACCGGAAATTACCTCAGATGGGGGTTATCCCTTTGTCTGAGTAATTACGCTTTTTATTTTTGCTGAACCCACCTTCTCATCACTGTATCAGGTAACACGAGTTTTGTTTTCAGAGAATGGTTTTAAACATCGACATTTAACTCCCTTTATTTTTAGAATTATATGACTACAAGTTTTTATACGTAAGATATTGGTTAACAACTGATCATTACGTATTATGTCATGTAAAATTTAAAATAAAATAATGATTTAAAAATAAGTAGGCCTACCCTTTCTCTAAAACACGTTTTTAAGCACCCATCCGATGACTTAAATCATTCATGATGTGTTTTTGGACTTTTATTTATTGTTCTTGAATTGTACTAGAAAATGTTGGATTCAATACATTAGAAAAGGATATTTCCTTTTAATTTTAGGTTTTTTTTATTATTGAACCATATCTTACTGCAGCTTCCATCTGTCTATTGGACAGTTTTGTAGTTGTAATACTATTAAGTATTTCATTAATTTTATACCTTTCGTGTTCTACGTGCAAAAATTAAATTACATTGGTCCTATTAAAATACCAAATAAGACCACAATTACGTTGTTTTAAATATTAACATTTTACTATATAAAGAATAACTGATGTATGTAAATGTTAATAAACTTTAATCCAAAGACATAATCTTTGATTACTTAATCTGCTGAAATGTTTTATTTCAATAATAAATTCGATAGGAAATAGCAATAAAAATAATTGTTACTGTTTCCTGTATTATCTTTATATGTTTAAAAATTCTTCAAAAATTATTATATTGAGTTGGTCATTTATTAAACGGAAAATCATTAATTTATTTATCTCATAAAGTAAAAAGTTGGTTATCCTAAGTTAGTTAAAGTTATGTCCTATCCTTAGTGAAATGGGCGTTAGTTACTCGTATGTTGATAATTTTTTGCAGAGGGTTTACAAGTCTACATTATGCTATTACGCAGTCAGATTACATTCTTTTATGACCGGTTTTATAGGTCACTCAGGGAATGTAAAGTTGTTTACCGCAAGACGGCATGGACCCGTTGCGTAAGTGTACTTGAGACTGCTTTCCTTTAATATAATCTGAGCTTTACTCACATACTCATCGTAAGCAGCCATAGCTTGATGTAATAAAATTAGGGAGCAAACCATTATTGATTTAAATAAAGATCCAATTCAAGAAAAATATGTTATAAATTATTATTAAGTAGTGACGAGTTTATTATGAGACATCATTTTCTTCTTAGTTTTAAGGCTTAATTTATTTGTTTTTGCTTACATTTTTTACGAAATCAAAACACTCTCTGTTTGAATGTTTATGTTTGTTGAATAAAGGAAAACTCTTAAGAAAGGTCATTTAAAGGTAAAGAATCGTTTTATTAATTGCTTCATGCAGTAAAATTATATTTTATCTTGTTTTATTTACAATATATAATTTTTCAACTTGGTAATATTAGCGTGAAAAGAATGATCGAAAGGAATTTGAAGCTGAATAGATTACTAAGCAATATAACAGCACTACTTTCCTTTTCCTTCATCATTTAACTTTCAAGTTTATAGTTAAAGCTATTTGAATACCTGTCAGAAAACTGGAGTCTACACATAAAAATCGGGGTGATTTTTACAGAAGTTAAAAACCATACTGCACAATGTTTTTTTTCAGTTTTAACATACTGCAAGAAATTAAATCGATTTTGGTTCTACAACGCTCGTAAAATAGCAATATTTCTGCTACCTTGAAATTAAAAATTGAAAATTCTGCCGTAAAGTATAGCGTAGTAACCTTAGTCATTGTTGTTTTAATAATTTATTTTTGCTACAATCATTGCAATTGTTTTCAAAATAGCAGGTATATGAGCACAGAAAATGGTTTTGGAATACTTGTTTGAAATAACAGAAACGATTTCTCCTTTAATGCCAACTTTAAGTCTTGATTCAGAATCTCATCATAAGTTGAAAAAGTCATTATTGACTTTTTCAAATTTTCCAGAACTGTAGATGAAAAAACGGTATTCACTTTACTGATTACAGCCCGACCAAACGCTCTGGATGCAAACCCTCAGAAACTGAGTTTTTGGAAGTTGTAATTGGCCAAGTTACATCTTGTGTAAAGAAAGATTTCACAGCTCAATAAAGAACTGGTCTGAGATGAGCTTCTTGAATAAGGTATCGCTGTTTCTAAGTATCAGAATGGAGTGTTTTCCACCGTTAATATTAACGAAATCGACGTGTATAGCATGAGAAATTAAAACTGTTTTTTTTTCTGGAAAGTCCCTAACATGTATAACTAACTGTCCATGAATTTTATGACACGTAATATATAGATATTTGTTGTTACACGTCTGTCTTTTTAGTATTTTTTTGTAAAACAAACATTCTGTAATTTAATTCTAACACTTAACTCCAATTATTGGAGAAGAATTGGCGGAAACAATGTTTTGAACTGCGCTTTCTCGGTAATTGCTTTATTTCCTGAAAACGAAACGTTTTACGTAGAAAACTGTTCTTTCCAGTCACAACAACGTGGTACTTTTTTTTAAACCTGGCAATTAAAATCGTTGGTCTTTTACAAATTAAACATTTCCAATTAAACGCAGTTTTTCTAAGGGTCAATAATGCTTTACTTCACATTTAACTTTTAATAGTTCTGCATCATTAATTATAGTGAGTCGGTGGCGCAGTTGGTAGCGCACCCGGCCTCGGAACTGTGGCCACGAAACGTCGCAGGTTCGAGACTCGGGCGTTTCGCTTACTTTTAGCAGTACTCTTCACCCTTGTACTGTACCGGCTCACTCCTTGGCTTTGCTTGATAACGTCCACGCACAGATAAATAGTCTATGTGGGCGGGGCAAAGGCAAGGTAAAAAAGAGGTCGCCACCCTCTTTTAAAAAAAATTTGCTGGTTATTACAACATGTAAATTTCGTTCTAAAATATTTCTAGATTAATTGATAAATATATTTGTTTGCATTTTACACACAGTTTAACTGTACAGTATTTATCTGGAAAGGTGATATGCAAAGTTTAGAAATGTTAGATTTTGTTAACCTAGATCCTGTATTTTAATGTTAAACAACGTTATGTACGGTAATTAAGATTCAGGTTTTCTTTCAAACATTGCTCACCTCAGTTTTTGAGGTTGTGTCTAACGTCTGTTCAAAGACGAAAGCAGAACGCTTTTAAAATGACATACTTGCTGCTTACATGTAAGGATAGTTAATTCTTATTTTTAATGTTATATTTTTAGTCAAAAATTATAAAAGGTTATTAATTAATATTATTTCATTTAAAAAAATAAACAGCAGATCAGATCAAAATCAATCAAGCTTGTGCAACAAAACATAAAATATAGAACTATAACGTAAAATATAGGTTAACACATGTAATATTGAAATTCGTTGGACTGTTTTCAAACTCACCTTATAAAATTAATGTGGCGGAAAGCTGAATGTAATTTTGTTGGAATTCCATGAAACGTTACGATGGTAATGCATATTCTCATTAGGTTACTTTGATGTAGACTTTATTGCAAGTTTCATCGGCTTAAGCGTTAATTGTTTAATTTGGCAGAATAATATTACAACAGACTGGAGGGTAATTATGTGCTGTAAAACATGCTTTAATGTAGTTTGTTTACCCCATTGATTATTTTACCCTCGCCATTTATGCACGTAATTTAATAAGTTATTACATAACTCAGTTTATCATTTAACATACTTAAAATCAAGGACAATAATATAATATAATTAATAACAATAACATAATAATCGTAATAAAATATAACTTAACATGTTTTGTTATCAAGTATGTTAAATCCCAAGCAAGTTTTAATATGTTTGGGTTGGTTATAACTGAGTCATGTTTAGAAGGATTCAAAATTTCTCAAGATCAGGCTTGAATGAAGAGTTCTAAACGAAAATAAAGTATAGTTTTCCTTCAAAATATTTAATATTGCAATACAAATTTTAATTAAAATACTTGAATATAATAAACTCAGTTCCTCTGCATTGGCTGTGATATTTTATTTTTGAAATATGAACTATTGAATATGAACTAAAATTGTAAGTAATTGAATAACACTAAACCATTAAAGTAAGTAAGACGTTCTTTATCCGTTTAAAACGTTATAAAGACACAGATTTTCGAATATTGATTATTCTTTCCTTAACTTCAAGACAATACGAAGCAATGTAATCTCTTGTCTCAAATATTGTGGGTCTGAGGGCCTTGACTACAAGAGCCCTTGTCTCGACAGCCTCGCGCGGTTTGCTCAACCCTCAGATTTGTTCCTTCCACATTTAATGTGACGAAACACATTTCTACAATCAGAAGTAATATTAACTTTCTAATAAAGTTTGGAACGATTCTTAATAGTATTCTAATTTTCTGATTTTTAATTTTAAATAAGGAAAAGTATTTTGTATGTCAGTCAATTAAGTGAATTCGAGATTATTGGGCGAGAAGGTATTTTTCAAATAATATTCTGGAATAAATATAAATTATAAGAATTATATTTCTGTCATTTATTAATTATGACAAATAAATAGTCATACAAATAATAATGAGTACCGTTTGGGAGGACAGACTTTGAAAATAGGACCTATAAAATAAATCAATAGGAACCAAAATTTTATCGAAGCTCTTGTCATAACTTATATGATAAAATGATCTCTTAATTAGCTTTTAAGCTAGAGAGATTAATATTTATAACTGCTTTGTAATCGAATATTGTATATGAATTAAACAAATAAAAAAACATATGATGGTTAAAAATTACTGGGTAGCCGAGTGGATAAAGCGCTCACCTCAAAACCTGAAGGGTCGCTAATTCGATCCCTGACGGGATCGAAACTGGGTCCAGTTGCCATTTGTGATTGGGCTATGAATTAATGATGCTGTCTAACAAAAGGCCGCCGTTGGATAATAACAAGAGCCGGGTTTGGACCGTTCCCGAACAAAACGTTAAAAAATTGTCACTGACGTTGATAGATAAAAAAAACTTCTACGTGTAGAACAACACATATTGTATAAAAAAGGAAGTCCAAAATTGCTATGGTATTTAGTTTCTCTCAAAATCCAATAGTCTGTAGAAGGCTACTGAGGCCCAAACATGTATTCTAATATCTTCTATAAGGTATGATCATACGATAATTCTTTAAGTAATATGATTGATTATGAATTCAATGGTAATATAAAATGTGGCTTGGTTTTAATTAACGTTTATTGCAAAGATCATAGACTATAGGTCCAATAACGTAGAACTTTTTGATATAAACTTGTTATTTTTTTGCTACTTCGGGGTTTCGCTCCCTGTGGCGGTCACATATTTTAGAAAGAGATTTCCAAAACACAAGCTAAAACCTAAATTTGTCCTGGAATATATATTTTCCGAACATCTGACAGAGAATAATCTTAGTCTCACAAATGTAGAATCAATGTTGATGGTGTTAAATAATTATAAAACTATCCCTAAATAAAACTATTGAAAATATTCGGATGAAACGTCCTTAAAGAAAACCCGAAAATGTTTTGAAAGAATAAATTAAAATAAAACGAAACCGACTGATTAATTGTATTTCCATTTATAGAACAAAACAACCAGTCAACCAGTAACAGTTCAAGTTTAGGTTTTGTGAGGTTTTGGTGTCTATTAATGGTCAGATCATGTACTTAATGTTTTTTTTTATGTTACACGTGTGATGCCTATTTTATTTGTTTAAATTACTTGATAATTCTGTTTATGAATAAATGTTATAGTTTTTCTCTGATAAAGAAAGTTTATGTTCTAAAATATATGTGAAACTAAAGGATTTAGAACTCTCTACTGGAAGGTATGTTTAGTACCGAAGGTATTAAAGAACCCGACTTCGATGTACCCTCTAAGAAGCAAAGGTATCGGATTGTAATTGAAATGCTGCTGCTAACTCGATTACAGTGGTAATAGATCGCGTTCGTGATTAAAGAGCCGCTTAAAAGACTTCCAACTCCATTTCTTGTTGAATGTTTGTAACACAATGTATTCAAAGCTTCACGATGCTCTCTTGCTTTCGAATAAATACTTTGGAAATCACATTTATACTGTATTTTAGGGACATTTCAAGACTTTGATAAATGCCAGCTGAATTCGCTAAGCTATTTATGTCGTATGAAGAGTAAAACTTTAAAATACCATAAACCAAATTGAATTTCGTATTTTTTTATATTTCTTCTATATGTTTTATGAAATGTAAAGAATATATATAGTGTGAGATATAACGCTCTGGAAGCTAAAAATTGGGTTCAAAGCTTAATAAAGTTTAAGTTTTTGCAAAGGTTATATGTGGAAACATGATATTCCGCAGTAGAATATGTTGTGGTGCTAATTTACAATTCTAGTTTAATCTCGATCCACACCTCAAGATAAAATATATGAGAGAAAGTATAATTATATACACAATCTTCACAGACTTAAACCAAGCCATTTAGGACCTGTGACAATAGAATTTATGTTATTTATCCATATTGCAGGAATCGATTTCTGAAGTTTGTAAAAAGCCTTGAACACCTCCTCTTTAATTTTGTCTCATTATAATGTGCTTATTAAAGACTAGACTGAAAAAATCAACATTATTTTACAGTCGTTTTTTTAACTAAACTTTTCAAACCAGTTAAGATAAAAACATTACCTCCTGTTGTGTTAGTAGAATATTTTATTTATTATATAAATATAATAATTAGATTAATAGCCATTAGAAAGTGGACCATTTTTATTAAACCTTTTACGTCTAGAACGTTTACGAAGTGGACACGTCAGCGCCATAAAAAGCAGTAATCCTGAAAGGACTTAATTAAAGTTTCATCACGAAGACGTAAACCGTTTACGATTTGATAGCGTCCAATAAACCCTAACTGCTTTTGAGGAAATCAGATTTTAATGTAAAATAATAAAAATGCGAAGCTATGTAAATTAAACTAAAATAAAATAGATTAATGTTACCATAAGTTTTCATATAAAATTTCTTAAAAGTTAACATATTTGAAGTTAGCATGATGTACCAGGTTAGCCCTCGTAAAATTAGTAAACAAGGTAATTTAGTCGGTAACACATCAGTCAGGACATTAATTGGCAGCACGAAAGTATTTAACTCTGTTCATGTAAACGTATTTTTATAGAATCTTGCAGTTGGAGGAATATACGTTGGAGGAGAATGCGTGGCGGTGTTTTGAGTTGGATGACTTTTACTTGAAAAAAAAACACAATAAAACTTTGTTCTTAAAGAATATTCCGAAGCACCTAAACTCTTCTTTACAGTTACTGCCAGTTTCACAGAGAACGTGCAAGACTCGACTCTTTTTCCTATATTATACCTAAGAGAGATATGAGTGAACGGCCTAGAATTGGAGGTTGGTAGCCCTGCGCCAACTGTCAACATTGGATTCTTGCAAGCTCCGTATAAAAACTTAACTTTATTAGTTTTACCTTCACCTCAGTGCTAAAATTGCATATCGGAGTTGTTTTTATGCTCGTCTGATCAATCCATCGTAATAAATTTCATTCCGGGAAGTGAATTTTACCTTAAAACAGTGTGAGTTAGCGGCTGCGCAACGAGGCAAAGGACTCGCCATATTACTAGACTACAAGAAACAAGCCGGAAAAACTGAGAATAATTTTTCATCTCCACGTCTCCACGGAAAATATCTTCACAAGGATTTCACATAAACAGTTTTTTATAAGACAAAGAACATCAATTAAATTCAGTAATTATTAAAATCAGCCAGATTAACTTTTGCAAGGTTCAAATTGACAAGGCGTAGGGCAGAGACTTTGGACACGTTTAAAACTGTTTTTTTCCTGTTTCTGAACATTCAACATGCCAACCTCCCCTAGGCCTAGGCCTGCACAGTGTCCAAGTCCGAACAAAGAAAATGAAAAAATGCATGCTGACCAACTGTATTTATTGTAAAGTGTGTAAGTGTGAAATAGATGAAAGTATCTCAGCATCAATAGCCTGTGATATTTGTAACAGTTGGGTGCATGCAGACAAAGCATGCAGTAAAGTTAAAAAATCAATTTTTAACATAATGAAAAAAATGATCCCTTTGTTTGTTGTATTTGTATAGACCATTTTAGTAATAAATCTAGGCCTAACCTAGAACTTTGTAGCGTGCAAAGGGATCTAGAAAGCATGACAAAGCTGTGTGAATCTCTGTCTGTGGAAAAAAAGGGACTCCTTGAGCAACTGGACATGAAAGAGGTAGAAATTATTAGGTTAAGGGAAGAGCTGTCTAAGGTTCGGCTTCAGACAGAATCGTTGAAAGCTAGGACTGAAAATTTGGAGTCAGAAAAAAGGCGTTCATTGGGTTGGGAGGAGGTGACTAGGAAGAGTGGGAATAGGGTTAGGTCTAAATTGAAGAGGGTTGATGACTGTATAAAAACATCAAATAAGTTTGGTGTCTTGAGAGAGGGAGGGGAGAATGAAAACGGTCAGTCTTGGCCGCATTTGGGCGTAGGAAAAGGGAAATCCAAACAAACAAAAAAACCCAAACTGTTCCTCGTCAGTGACAGCCATGGGAGGAAATGTAGGGGTAGGCTGTGGGAAATGACAGCTAAGAAGTTTGAAATAAAAACGCAAGTTTTTCCTGGGGCCCCAATGGCAGAGGTCCTAGACAGGGTGCATGATGATTTGAAGGAAATGGGAGATGACGACATTTGTGTTATCATGGGGGGCACAAATGATGTTTCTGACAAGTGAATAAGTAGCCTCGAAACTGAGATTGATAGGCTAGTAGAAGGGAAGCTGGAGAGAGTAGTGTGGGTTGAAACACCACTAAGGTATGATACAGGTAAGTACAATGAAGCAATAGGTAGGCAGAACAAGATCGTGAGAGAGCACTGTAGGAGGAATAAATGGACTTTTTTGGCAATAAATAGTATGCTAAACAGACAAGATTTCACACAGCACGGACTTCATTTAAATGGAATAGGGAAAAATACAGTTTGTGAGTTTTATGCTTGAAACTACATAAAAAAATGCGCTGATATCACAGGCTAAAAACACAAAAAACATGACACTCTCGGGGTGCAAAAATCACACCTAGACCCAAAAAACGCAAAAAAACAATCAAAACAAAAGATTTCAAAATTCAAAAATCGAAAAGAAACAAACAATAAAAAACAACCTTTCAAAATTGTTCATCTAAATGTCAGAGGACTCATGGGCAAAATCAATCTGGTTGAAATCTTCCTCGAGGAGGAAAGTCCAGACATTTTTTTAGTCAGCGAGCATGGACTTTGTCCGGATGGACTCGCCGCACTTCACATCCACAACTATTCATTGCTTCATGCCTATGGGCGCAATGATCACAGAATGGGTGGAGTAGCAATTTTTAAGCACGACACATTGGACACTGAAGTAAGTTTTAAGGTGTCAGACATTGGTCACAAACTGTCGGAGGAGATGGTTTTCGAATGTGTCAATGTCAAACTCAAAATTAAAAGCCAAAGCTTCAACATTGGGGTTCTATATAGAACCCCTGTTGATTGCAACCTTCCTGAATTCTTTTCCAAATTGAACGATTTTCTTGCATTGGTCAGAGCGGAGGACACACCCCTCATTTTGGGAGGCGATTTCAACATCGACATGTTGGACTGTGATGACAGTAGGCGGATGAATTTTTCCCACATCTTGGAAAGGTTTGGTCTCCATACCACAATCATGGAACCAACCAGGGTCACACAAACCACAGCCACATGCATTGACAATTTTGTCACAAATGCAACTAACCTCTCGAGTGGGACAACTGATCCTCTAATCTCTGACCACAAAGCAATTTTTCTCAAAATCAAACAAGAAAAAAAATTCAAACCAATAAAAACCAAATTGTGTAGGAAAATTGACGATGCCACAATTCAAGAACTGAAATTCCACCTGAAAATTGGAGCGATGTCTATGAGTCCACGACAGTAGATGAAAAATTCGACAATTTTCACAAAACATTAAAATTTTTTTCGAAATTTCTTGCCCAATGCAGAATAAAAAAATCCATGGGAAAAAACCACTTGCGTGGTTGACCCATGACATTCAAAAAGCCAAAACAGAAATGTTTGAACATTACTCAGTCTGGAAATTAACAAAATCTTTGGCTGACAAAAATAGATACCAGGCCAGTAAGCTTGCCTATAACAACCTGGTGAACGCCTCAAAAGGTTCCTGGGTGTATAATAGGGTGGCGAATGCTCAAAATGTATCGAGGGAAGCCTGGAAGGTGGTAAACAGCATGAGACCCCCAAAAAAATTCAAAATTGAAACAAATCACACTAAATTTCGAAAACAGGTTGGTTGATAACCCAGGTGAGGTTGGAGAAATTTTCAATAATGTTTTCGCCTCAGTCTCAGACCTGGTGAACAAAAACAACCCAAAACCTCAAATTTCAGGGTTTCCACAGAAATAAGACAACTCTTTTCAAAATTTTTCCCCAGTCACAATTGGCAGTGTTTCAAAAATGTTTTCAAAATTATCTGCAAAGCACTCTACAGGTTTGGACGGAATAAGCAGTTCGTACTAAAACAGTGCGAGCATGAGATCATCCAACCTCTCACCCACATCATAAATTCATCATTAGAATCAGCCGTCTTTCCAAAACAATGCAAAAAATCAAAAATCAAACCTCTTTTCAAAAAAAATGATGAGGGTGACGTGGGAAATTATCGTCCAATCTCTCTCCTCCCGGCGATCTCAAAAGTTTTTGAAAAAGTTGTTTGCGAACAAGTCACGAGTTTTCTCGAACATGGTAATTTACTGTGTGAGAGACAATACGGCTTTCGCAAACAAAACTCTCCCTGATTGATTTTGTCAACAATTGTATCACTGCAATCGAGGCTGGCGATACAGTGGTCGGCTGTTTTGCTGACCTGTCAAAAGCCTTTGATTGTGTTGATACCCAAATTCTTTTGGAAAAACTTGCAGCGATTGGTATTACAAATTCAGCTTTGAAATGGTTTACCTCGTACCTGACCGACAGATACCAGGTGACAGAAATTCAACACGAAACAAAATTCAAAATTAAATCAACTCTTTCATCTCAAAAACTGGTACCAAATGGAGTTCCACAAGGCTCTGTTTTGGGACCTCTGCTGTTTCTGATTTATATCAATGATATAACAGACACAGTACCATTGGAAAATATTTTTCTTTTTGCAGATGACACCACCCTTGTCACAACAGGGAGGGATGTCGAAAGTCTTGAAATTGAATCCTGTCAAAAACTGAACGACTTAGCTCAGTACTGCTCTAGTAATTGCCTTATGGTAAATACAGAGAAGACTGGCTACGTCTGTTTCCAAACAGCTCAAAAAGCAAAACAAAAAAACAACAAAATTCCAAATATTTTTCTGGGAGAGACAAATCTTGAACTTTCAAAATCAGCACAGTTTTGGGAGTGCAGATTGACGATGGTTTTGTATGGGGTGAGCAGCTGTCCAAACTTGAGAGAGGGCTTGCAAAAGGACTTTTTGTCCTGAGACGAATTAGTAAACTCAACAACCTTTCTCTTTCAAAAGTTGTATATCATGGCTTATTTGAGCAGCTTATCTGCTACTCAATTGCCCTATGGGGAGGGAAAAAAGGAAATCTGGACAGAATCTTTGTATGGCAAAAGAGAGCAGTGAGAACAATTCTTCAGCTACCCCCTAGATCCAGCTGTAGGGAAGGTTTTGCTCAACTTGGCCTACTCACTATTCCAAGCCTGTACATATTTGAATCAATCATGTACATTAAAAGGCAAAACATAAACCCTCCCCAAAAAAGCCATGAATACAACACCAGACACAAAGATCGCTTTGCCACCAGCCACCACCTTGTGCTTTTTGAGAGGAAGCCTGAGTACGCTGGCCTGAAGCTTTTTCAACTGCTCCCCCAAAACATAAAAAATGAACAAAATGTTAATAAATTCAAAAATAACCTGAAAGTTTATCTGGCTGGGAGCTGTTTTTATGATGTTGAAAGCTTTAAAGCCCAAAACTCAAAGAAATTTTCAGATTAGGCCAATGTGCAAAGTGCACTTTGAGGTGTCTTTTTGTCTTACAACACTACACCTCACACATAAACATTCGTGACCTTCCATGGAGGGCACATTGACCAGTCCAACACTCTACAGACGGAGTCTACGGATGGATTACACAAGTAACAAGTAAGTAACAAGTAAGTAATCATATTGGTACTACCCAGTGATCATATTGACAATATGAACGACCCAGTCAGTAATCATATTGACACTACGAACGGCCCAGTAATCATATCGATACTATTAACGACCCAGTGATCATATTAATACTATCAATGACCTGGTGATTGGTCATATTGATACCATGAATGACCCAGTGATCATATTGATACTACGGACGAACCAGTGATCATATTGATACTTCGAACGACCCAGTAATCATATTGATACTACGAACGGCCCAGTAATAATATCGATACTATTAACGACCCAGTGATCATATTAATACTATCAATGACCTGGTGATTGGTCATATTGATACCATGAATGACCCAGTGATCATATTGATACTACGGACGAACCAGTGATCATATTGACACCATGAAAGACCCAGTAATCGACGGTAATCGATCACATTAAAATCATGAACCAATGATCATAGGTTAAAGGTAATCATATTGATAAAGGTATAAAGTTTATTTTACATATCGTTGTCTTCATATATTTAGCTAAATTACGAAGAAAAGATAAAGTAAGAATTTGTTAAAAGTTCATTTCTGATTGGGTTCTTGTACCGTACTTTTTATTTAGAAATAACGTTTGGAATTTTGTTAACAGCTCGAAGCTTTAGAAGGTGACTGATCGCACCTATTCAGGCACATGTGTTGATTCGAGGTAATCTTATCCATCACAGGTATTTTCCTTCCTCTTCTGTAACATGAATTTTCATCATGCTAGCTGGTTTCTCTTGTATTAACTGCACGCTGATATCGAAAAAAGTATTATCTGAGATGAAAAGAAGCAAAAATCATAGTATTATTCTCTTCTCATGAACGGGAAATGTGTGAATGGACATACAGCCTGTCATATAATTTATGTTAAGGGAGATCGCTTACACAAAACTGGTTTCCCTTATCTACAAGTTGGGTCAAACTCTTGATCCGTTGTACTTTCATAGGTGATTACCGGTAAAACATCCACTTCATAACTGTGATTTGAAACCAGTTAAAAAAGCATCATCATCATTGTTTGCTAGAACATTAAGTAAAACACTCCCATCAAGTTTTTAGGTATATTGTTTTTATTGTGGGAGCATCCTCACATCCAATAAAAAATTGTATTAGAACTAAATTATTTTTTTTATTTCTTTTTAGTTAACGCTCTACGGATTTTTTCTCTTACCGTAACATTATATGCTTTTAAAAAACACACCGAGAAATAAGAAACGTTCGGTATAAGGGGAAAGAGTAAGGATTGCTTGGATGTACTCAAAACCAACTTTATTTTTAGTTCAATATCCTTTGGACAGTTTAATGAGTATATATATCTTTATTACCAGTTAAACTAATTGTAATATTCCCGAAATATCGCCGAGTGCAAAACCGTCCATAATAAATTGCTGAGTAATGTGGCAAACCATCCACAAGTATTATGCGTAATCTCGGTTTGCAATTGACAATAAACTGTGGTAATAGTGTGTTTCCGTTTGACTGCATTTTAACACACATTGTATAAATATTAATTCTGGAAACATTGGTATACTGCGTAGTATTAAGTTATACGCATTATTATTGTACGATATACTTTGAACAATTAAAACATTTTATTATTATTTAATATAATTATATATTTCACCACCCTATAGTCGGTTATTGCTAAAACTTACTCTCTAAAATTCTCAATCACGATTAATGCATGTTTAGTTCTTTAAATATATAGGATATTTATTATTATTAATTAATTCATTTTTTCATAAAAAAATCCAAACACGGTATTTTGCACGTGTAACAGTCCTGCAACATGAAATCATGACACCAACTTTGAATCAAACGTGGTTTACGAAACGGTAATGAATTTATATTCTTATGTGTATATTATATGTTTCTTCATGACGGGTTCTGTAATGGTAAATAAATTAATATGGTTACATAACATTAATACTAATATTGAAACAATGAAATGTATTAAAATTATGTATTAATTATGTTATTTATTTGTTTATGTACAGTCTATTATCATTAGCTGTTGAAGGTTTCAGACAGGAAGCCAAAAGATACCATGAATGACCAACAATATTAAAACATTTTATGGTATTAATATCAACACTATTGATGTGTAGTCAAAAGAATTTAGTCACCAATAAATATATATGGTAGAAATAATTCTTACTGTCTTAAATTTTGGATTTAAAAATCCTGAGTTTTTTATGCCGTTTGCTAAGAAAATAAAAGTTAATTCATGCGACCCAGTCAATTTTGTCAACTTTCAATTTTTATAATCTTCAAAAAGTGTGTGATTGCCACTTTTTTAAAGCTGTACTCTGTAAATGCAATACATAAACAATAACAAATGTGATTCTTATTAAATCATAATTCCAAGCAGACCTCACAAAGGCTTGCAAAGGCTTTCAGCAAATAAAGCGAGGTGTGAACAAACTTTCAACAAAATGATAAGAGTGACAGTACAAATTTACTTAGGCAACGTAAGCTCACAAACACAGATGTGAAATTTTCCTAAGCTTATTATTCTACATTTACATTAAGACGTGGATCGTGTTTAGTACTTTATTTTCATATTTATTTTGTAAAAGAAAATATCAACATTTGACATTTATATAGAAATATACAAAGTATAAAATTATAAAATCGGCGCCTACTCATTGAACTGCTGACTACTGAACTAAACTATTAAAGAGAACAATGTGTCGAATCACCATATTTCCCTGGATTTTAGTTTATTGTTTCGTTTATTTTACTAAGCCATTTGAAAGTCTAGACAATACAATTCAGTTTGATGAATAGAGTTCAGCTATTTAATTTAAACATGTTGTTTCAGGTTAAATTTGAAGTAACATTTTTTCACTGTTTACGATGGCACAATTTGTATGGATATAATATTCTTTTTAACTATATTAGGACTATTTATAATTTGATTTTGACAGATTTTATGATTATTGAAAATTGATTGATTTTTATTATTATTGAAAAAACCATAACATCAAAACAAAGAGAGATAGTAAAAGGTCTTGTAGATGGATGGATAGATAATTTAACTATTGTTGAACTATTTTTTCGATTTTAACGGATCCACAATTTTCGCTCAGAATTTTAGATCCGTTGATTTAAAATTAGATCGGTTCTTTTAAACACAAAAATGGTATTTTTGGCCAAACATTTTGAATAAATTTTCATGCTGAATTTCAGGTTGCAATATTTGTAATTGATTTTTCCACTTTGAGATGTTTGAATTTTTAAACAAATAATTTTTAAAACAAATGATTTAAAAAATATATATATATTATATTTAAAAACGGACCATAAGAGCTTCCCATATGTATTTTATTTTCCAGTGAATCAATAAGAAAATGAACATTATTTATTTTATATGCTAACGGAAAAACTTTTTGTTTTAAAAGTTGATTACGAAGTCAGGCAGTACCACTTTCTAATAAGGTTTATTTTGAACAAGAAAAACATTTTTCATCTTATCCCAGAAGAGATGAGGGATGAAATTAGCAACAAGAAAGAAGAAGAAGTAACATTATAAACATATCATGTTACTAACACGTAAACAACCAAGGGAGACGAGTATCTTGGATAATTTTGTTTTCACAACATAGAAAATAAGTTCTTTTTTATAAAACTAAAATAGTGAAACAATCAAACAATGCTATTAAACTGTGGAATTGTTTCAGTTAAATAGCATTGTTAATAGCAAAGTGCTATTTATTGTTTTATTCCAATTTATTGCAATTAAACAATAAATTGCTACTGAAACTGAAACATAAGACATTATAGTGTCTTATGTTTCAGTTTCAGTTGCAATTTAACGTTATGTATGATTTCAAACCGGGGTATAGTTCAAATTGTAACAAATTGCTTAAACGTTTTTAAAGCGAAAAATAACTCCAGTCCATTAGCTACGAACATGTTTCTCTTTTAAATACGCGTTTTGCCTAAGTCAGCGGTTATATGTCATTATTAAAGATCAACGCAAATACTTCACTTTAACGCTCTCTCTTGGTATTGCTTCCTTAACTCCAGCGTCGTAGTATTTTATTTCAATAATATATCACATTTAGTAATATTATTTTTTCAGTGATTTTTTTTTCTTAAATCGATAGTTAATAAAAAGTGAGTAAATACTTTTTTATGTTTGTTCGTTTCAGTTAATTATATTGTTGTTTGAAGGAACAATAATACATAGTATGGTTTTTCCATACCATAAGTTTGTGTGAAGTAAAGTATTGATTAATCGTTACAAAATAAAATTAACTGTTACAGTATCTCTCAACATTTTTCAGTTTAGAATCCAACAAATAAAAGGAATGTATGAATATTCAGTTATATTACATCTGACACACTTCACATATTCTGGGCTTTGACAGGCATCTAAATATGAAACTTAAAAGAAACATCTTTTCTACTCCACATGTGTTTCGTACTTCCATTGTTACGTTTTCCGCTTATGGATATATATACGGACAGCGAATGAAATTAATGAATGAATTGATTTATTTCTTTATATACGCTACAGAAGACGAAAAAATACACAGTTTTATGGTGGAAATACTTATAATATTATCAGTTATTATGTAGTTGTATAAAGTTATTAATAATTCATACATTTATTATCAGTATAATAACTGATGAATTATTACAAAAACCCTTTCAGTTAGTCAAATGTTTATGATTTAACAAGGTATATATTACTCATATAGGCATAACTGAAACATCAACTACGCTTTGCTACTTAAATAGGATATTTGCAAGATAAAATATTTTAAAATTATTTTAAGGTAATGCTAAGTTTAAACTGTTCAACTCCTCCAGGGTATCAGTGCCAGGCATGAAACATTGTAAAAAGCCTCGAAGCAAGTTGACATACGCATTATTCCTAAGTTATATTTACACACATGTTAGTGAGAGAAATTAAAAACCAGTTGAGCTCAATAAAATAACTAACATCCCAACATTTATTACATGAAATAGCATTTAATCGTATTTGGACCAAAGAGTGTAAAACATTTTCGACCAACTAGCAAATTTTATAAATTTATAATCATTAAGGACTTTGTTGTAAGATTAAAAGACTTAAGAATAAAATGAGGGATCGTATATTATTACGTTCAAACACCGAAACGTTGATTTAGTGTGACAAAGTCTGAAAATAAAGTAGAGAATATGAATCAAAGCGAAAAGGAAACTCAGAAATGGCGGAAAACTCTTAAACAAATGCTAGCTGAAAGCTGAAGAAAAGAGGGTAAATGCTCTCCTGCTTTCATTTCTCAACACAAACGTACCAACAATTTAAAGACAAAATACACAATGTTTTTTTTTACCATACTAGTCTAAAATAAAGCAAAGTGTAGACACAAGTAAATATTAATTACTCTTAAATAGTCTTACAAAAATACTTTTTACGACTTCAAGTTAAATTAGCTTATACTTGTTATGCCACCAATTTAATATAAATGATCAAAACTTTAACGCACAATTTCAATAGAAAAAAGTAATAGTTTCCTATAATATGTTTATCGTTAAAGATATTTATCAATATCTTGATAATTATATTATAAATCTTACCGTAAAAAAAATCATTGGAATAGCATTTTGTCACTAGCCCAAAGAGACGATGTTTGTTATGAGACGTGAGGGTTGACGTTAATTTATTAAGTCAACGTTCCTGGAGCTTTTTTAAATGAAACCACAACTGCCCGTCACCATGGGCCAGTAAGCCTGTGCGGCGATTTAAAGACAGCGGGGTACTGTAGCGGAAAGTCACTTAGGCAAGACAGAGGTAACCGCTCATGATGGAACAGGAGTCTCACGCCACTAGGATCGAACCAGCGACGTTATACAAACAGGTCAAGCGCCTCTGAGCTACCGCCTCGGTGAAAGCTGCAACGTTGTTGCATTGAACATAAACTGTTACAATAAAAATGTTTATGGAAATGCTTACAACAAAAAAGGATCATGGTATTTTATTTTATTTCACGTCATTGGTACTCCACGTCCTTAAAATACTTGTGGTTAAAATATTTTTGAAATCAATAATTTTTCAGTGAGTAGCAGAGGAATTTTATATCCTGCTCCATGATTAACTATATTTTGTTGCCAGAAAAGTATCTCATTTTCAAACGTAAAACAGTAAATAAAAGAAGGCGTTAATTTTAAAATTATCCGCCGAATATTAGCAAGCAGAACTTAATAAATGCCGAATATATGCAAAAAAACTTTTAATGTAATTCAAGAGGTTAATGTAAAAGGTGTTGCTCAGTTTTGTAAAGAAGATTGATTATCACACCTTTAATGGACCCCGATGTCAAATTGATGCCGTCGTAGATATCGACGCTTCTCCTACATTACATGTTAGTGAAAATTTTTCATTACACTCCAATTAAAATTTACAATAATTTTTCCAGTATTTAAGTTAAATCCAAAACTAAGTAATGGCAATCAAAACTAAACTTCAAAACTAAGTAGCCATCTTTGATAAAAATACTTTTAGGCAAACAATTTAAACAGATTCGATTGAATTTCTTTAGAACTTTTATTTATTAAATTGTATGTACGGGGTGAATTTTTAGTGCCCCTCCCCTATCGTTTTTCAAATTTTTTGAAATACTGTTTCAATCCCAGACCACTCTCATTAATCGTTAAGTGAAATCAGTAAGTAAATGGGTGGTCATTTTTGTCACCATCTTGGATCTGCCATATTGGATACTATATTTTGATACTATGTTTTTGGCCGTATTTTTTTAAAGTAAAGGTGGTGTTGTGGCCCATCATTTTAAACTACATTTTTACATTGGTTTCAATTCCGTAAACCGTTAATAAAAATATTGACTCATCCTAAAGATATTTAAGCTTCTTAATTTTACTATACTCATTTAATATCATACATTGTACAATAATTAAATATTCTGCTCATAATAATAACAAAAAAACTATTACTAAGGCACAGCATTAAGTTTTGATTCCAGTTTGGAAAATCTAATTACTCTGCCTCTCTCATTACAGATTACCTAGTTAAAATGCAAAGAGCGATCCAGACCCTCTCAGATAGGCGGTTAGCGTAAATTAACATCTTTGTTACAATTAAACCAAATTCGCTTCCCATCCCGATAGATGGCTTTCACCAGCGTCGCCGGTAGGCGGGCCTGATGTTAAATTACTTTAAATAGTTTTGATTTGAAGATTTCATTGATAAAATCTGTTACAAACGTCCTTTAACGGTTTAATACGAGACATATTTTAACTATATTAGACTTCGGAATACCACTTTGTATTTACATGCCGTACTTATCGTGCAAATTTATTTTTAAAGAACTATTAGTGTTATCCCTCTTGGGTTACGGCAGCTAGGAATTTGGAATGATATCTTAAATGTGTTCATAAGTGTACTTCATATTAAACTCTCTACTTAGTAGAACACAATTACGCTAACTTGGAATTGGAAAGCAACCTTAAATTAAAGTGTTCATTGGAGTACTTTACATGAAATTCGTAGTAGAATACGACGACACAAGCTTGATCTCAAACTGTCTATTCTATCAAAGATGGTGACATTGCAAATTTTTCTGCAGATTATTATAATAACAGGATGAGTTTCCAATGTCCGATACTGGTTTCCTGTTTAAATTCTCTAAAATGGCAACATCACTCCACTCCCAAACATTTTTGGTTAGAAAGTTATTCTTTTTCGCCTCCTTATCATCCGATTTTCGATTTTTGTTTTTTTACTGGTGGTATCACAAATCATCATTTCATACTATAATTAACTATAAAAATCCGCATTTTAAAAGCTTGACCAAGTTATTTATTTTCAAATGTCTTTGAACCTTATAACCAGATAGACTAAAAACTATAGTTCCTAAATATTAAATAGCACATCAGACCATATTATACAATCATAAAAAGCTAGAGTATTTTCAAAAAAATTTTTCACTAAAAGACCCAAATAAAAAAATCTTCCTCTCAATATCGGCCATTATGTCTTCACGTAATAAAGGTAAAGGGCGGGCAATATGTCACTTCGTCGATTTGCCTTCGTCCATAAAGTGTGATAATGGATTCTGTCGACTCTAAGGAAATTGCTTTGCCGTTTATTGCCTAAGCAAGTCTTCCGTGATAACTCCTATTGTATTTCCAAGAGGGAGGTTTAAAACCAATAAATCACGGTAAAATAGTTTATGTATTTTGTTTTTAAAATGATTTAAGCCAAACTATGTAAGTTGAAATAAAATTTAAAGAATTTATTTGATAGCCCTCTAAAATTTCCATAAAATTTCAAAACTTCAAAAGTCGGTAATGGCTTTGTTTGAATTGGTATTGTTTCAATTGCTAACTATTATTTTACTAAACGTGCTTTGTCGAATGATGTGTATTTCGAGTCAAAACTTGAAAAACCTATGAACCGTCAACAGTCTAAAAATTGATTACCAATGCCCGTATATTATGTATTGCAGAGGAATAAAAATTATGTTTATAAAAATATTGTTATAAAATCATAGGTTATTTTTTCAATTTCTTTATTAATTTATGCCCTATAACTAGGAGTCTCGAAATTTCCTAATAAAAATTTAATTAGAAACATCGAATCATAAAATTTAATTTTTCAAGACAAAACCCTCTTAATTTTGCCTTATTGACAATTTAATGGATATAAAAAGATCATAGCCAAAACAGAACAAGAAAAATAAGCAAACTAAATGTAATTATAATGTTTACATATATGTTTTTCATTATTTAAAATTGTTGTAGACACACATTACTACTCTAAAACTAGCACAGGAAATGAGGAAGGAATGTGTTAAACTCAAACATACAAATTTGTATACAAAAAAGTAATCTTATTTTAATATCACAAAGGTACAATATTCAGGTTTTTAATATTAAAATAATTTCGTCAATTAGTTTTGAAAAGTAAATCATGACCTCATTGGTTTGTATTGTGTAGGTAAACTGATAAATACTGAAAGAGATCATTCATTGATTGGGCTTATTAACAACAATAAAATCTATAGAATTGACAAACACATTTAAAGAGAAAACACATGTTCTAATTAATACCATGCCAAGCTAAAAAGAATTTAAAATATATCAACATTTACGAGGGTCAGATTCGATTTTTCCGTTGTTTCTGTAGCTGTGTCAAAAATGTCATTAGATTTGAAGTTTTAGAATGTCAACAAATAACTTTTTGAGACACCACACGAAGTATAACCATAACACCAATCAGACCATGATACTAGTGTGTATAAAAGATTGAAATAGCGACATACGTACATAAAGCAGCATATCTTTTATAATAATATTCACCACGATTGAATGTATAATTAACTAACATGAATTTTACCACAAACTTACTTAAATGGCCAATATATGAAGAGATGAAAGCTATTGCATTTTAGATGTATAACAAAGTAATTTAATCACGAAAGTAACAATCAAGAAAGAATAAATATTGCTATGTTTTTTTGTTTTTTATTATTATTTATATACACAATCCAAATTAATACCCGGATAAATTTAATTAAATTGCTTCGCCTTTCACTCCACAAGAAAACGGAAAAGACAACAAAAATGCCAAGAAATATATGAAAAATCTTAAATCTTTAATGCATTCATAGGTGTACTTCACATTCAACTTTCTCTTTAGTAGAATACAATGACGCTAAATTGGAATTGGAAGACAATTTTAAATGTGTTCATTGGTATACTTCTCTTTAAATTCTTTACTAAGAAGAATACAATGACGCAAGGATTCACCATTTAGAACCGTAGCTTATCCAATACAGAATAGAATATAGATATCTGTTATCCATAACGTTTATGCCCCATGTAAATGTCCCAGAATGAACGGTTTCTATACGGTCCATCTTCAAAGCATTTAGTTTATTTAAATCTATTTATACCTAACGTAATATGACGAGGGTTAACTTATAAGCTGGGACGAGCTCCCAGAAACAACGAAGCAAATTCAAATTCAAAATTCATTTTATTTCTCAAAAATTACATATTACAAATTTATATATAATCCAAGTGCAAATCGCACGCGTGGATTATGAAACATATTGCATCATTTTGTTACTCGTACAAAGTATTCACAGTCCATCGGTCTCCACTTTAATTTGCGATTCAAGTATCCATCGCAAAATACTGAAGCACTATCTCGACACAAACATTTAAATTAAAACCATTGTATTCATATACTGAACAATATAATTTAGATAAATAAATACCCATTGAAAGAAAAAAAAACTTACTAAACTAAATAACAATTTCTCTCCTCAATAATATGAACCGTTAATAGTTTTTTTTTAATTTGATCATTTCTAAATTTAAGTCAATAAATGTGTTATTTTTATTATATATGGAAATAGAGTTAAATAGAGTCAAAATATGGAAAAAGAGTTAACTGCTTTCTTCGCTTGTTGTTTTTATCCTTGAATGTCATTTTTGTTTTGTTATCAACCAAAAATGTATGGCTCGTTAAAACCCTTAGATCCTTACTATTACCCTTTGTTATGTTTATGTATGTCTTGTCCGCTGTGTGTAGGTTGGATGTTAGTCAAACTTTCTTAAATTTAATTTCTTGCAAAACTTCACGCCAAGCTCTTTCTAACAACACATCCATTAATGAAATCGGTTCGGAATCGCAGATGGAGGCTTGATCAAAAAAACCTGGCTACGTATTAAATACGTATACAGTATAGAATATAGATATAGAAATCTGGATCTGGATCTGGTAGCCATCTCCGCGTTTATTCAACATTTTACTTTATCCATGGATGCTGTTTTTGTTGGTGATGCGTTGCCCATCTGGATTTGGCGTTTTTGCTACGTATCATTTAGCTTTTTCAGCTCCCACACAGTTTAATCTGGACCCGCCAGGTCATCAGAGCCCAAGCGTTGATTGGTCGAGGTTTTGTTGCAAGAATTGAACATGTGCCAGAAATAACGAAGGTGTGGTTGGTAGTCAATAATGAACTAACAGTTACTTCTTACTTTAGTATGTTTGGAACAACGCTTTCCATTGAAGAAAGGACAACGCTTTCCATTGAAGAAAGGATAGCGTTCATTCCGTGATTTCGTATTCATCCAAAACTGACCCAATCGAGTTATAAAATGACTCATTGTACTGGAAATGGGCAATATAGTAAGATAATTGTAATCTAAAAACCATGCATTTTTTCTTGACTTAAAACAGGACTATTATGTTTAATTCAATTACTTACAGTAACTAGAGTATGAACGGCAATAAACACTACAGGCTCCATTCTGTAAATTTAAGGTTATCGATTGTTTATATGCATTTGAAGGCATTCTTTGGGTAATTTTGTAGTTTAGCGATTGTTGAATACAGGTTTCAAACATACAGTTACAGAGTCAATCGATGATCCTTGTTCTTGGTTTATTTCAAATATTATGATCCACTGAAAAAAATTGTTATACTGTGGAAGCAACAATATTGTTTGTGTTTAATTTGATTTAAATTAGTCTTATTGTTTTACATTTTATATACTTTTATCAATCAGAAGATAATGGCAAAATTCACCACATTGTTTCATAACTTATCAGGGGCGTACCCAGGGGGAGGGATATCGAGATATATCCCCCCCCCCCGAAATTTTTGGGGATTTTGGGAAATTTTGGGAAGGATTAATACCTTGTTCATAATGAAAGTAGTGGTATCACTAAACTTGCCGTAAAACAGAGAACACTACACATTAATTACTCTCTAAACTTTTATAAGGGTTTTAAATAGTTAAATTCTACTATTTTAAAGATGATTGATTCGGGCAGTGGGGCTGTACGTATATATTGGATTAAGGAATTTTTTGCCTAGTGCGGTTATCGTGAGGAATTGGCGAGAGTATGCCTATAAGGCAAGCAAATACTCCTGATGACAAGAGTGGCCATTAATGGTGCGATATTGCTACCATATCACCATCGTCGTCAAATATGTGGCAAAAGACTCATCATATTACAAGAAATATTCATGGTAAAAAAACCACGATGTTAAAATGGGACTAACTAATATTGTCGTCCTCTCCCGATCGTGTATACTTTACACTATTCGTCTGTTGGACGATCTCGTAGCAGCATCGCGGCAGACGATTCGTCTGCCTACGTTGCGTGAAGACCAAGTCTCGCCATCGAATCTAGGCAGATTTGTGATAAGTATGTCAAATTCGACGTACCACTATAACTATTATGTAATTATTATTAGCCTTCGATGCTTGTGTGTACGCATCATTGCTTTGTGGTTGCGTTCTGGGACTTGAGAAACACTACATAAGTGAGACAACCTGAATTTTCAAATTTTATTCATCAACCGCGCTCAGATAATCTAGGATCTGAATACTTCAGGTCCAGAAGGTCCGGGGCGTGCAATAAATGAGAATGTGAGATATAGTTTATACTTTGAAATTAAATATTACATTTTTTTCCAAGGTTAAGAACGTATAATTCCTGAATTACGTTCTTATGTCTTTTAATGTTAGGCCTACAATATAAATATGCTATTTCTTTGATTGTGTAAAAAACATTTTGCTAAAATCCCAGTTTGATCTAAAATTTTCAGAATTTAATCTGTGAGCAGCCTCAAATTAGTTCAAATTTCGGGAGTCATTCTGTTTGTTGTTATTCCTCTAGATTGCCTAAAAACGCGAATTTACAGTTGTAATTTATGAAAATTTCCCGGGGGAGGTCCCCCGAACCCCCTCCCTTGGGGGGTACCCCCCGGCCCACTGGTGTATCCCCCCTCGAAAATAAATCCTGCGTACGCCACTGTAACTTATTGCACTTAACTAAAAGTAAAATTGTTTATTAAGAGTTTTGTTTTCTTGCAAGGCTGTCTTAAAGATGTTTCTGTAAGTACAGCTTGAAAGTGAGAGTTAAGCTGGTGAAATCTGGTGAAAGTGTGAAAGTTCAGGAAGTCATTTAACTTTGCTAGGATTACTTTTGTCCCACTTTGCAAGGCGGAAAAAACATTCAGTGAGTAGGATCGTTGATAGAGTTTAACATGAGTTAATGTATTTATTTTAATTGTTCTCTCCTTAACAGAAAGGTAGGAGGTTTTAGTGGTTATCACACTCACCCTTTACCAGGATTTTCTCAAAGAAA
This sequence comes from Flexamia atlantica, assembly GCA_035578135.1. Classification (NCBI taxonomy): domain Eukaryota; kingdom Metazoa; phylum Arthropoda; class Insecta; order Hemiptera; family Cicadellidae; genus Flexamia; species Flexamia atlantica. The sequence goes on along the minus strand of JAQJVK010000008.1, from coordinate 25,318,245 downwards.
ATATTTTAGGTTTGATTAAAGTGAAAGACAATATTGTTTATATTTATTTTACAATTAATATGAATTCGTGTCTTAAAGCTTTCGCAGCAGTTTGACAGCTTCAAATAATGTTCATTTTAACATAATCTTGTTGAGTAAAGAAAAAGTAAAACTGAACATGTCGTATTTTCAAAGTGAAGGTTATGTCCCATTTTCAAGACGAAAATGTCATTTCCTCAATGGTAAATTTACATTATCTAAATTAGAAACATAACACTTTTTTAAATGGTGAAACAATTGATTTTAAATTACCATCCTCTTTTTGTAGCTTAGAATTGCTTAAGATAAATGATAATTCATGCTGTGAATCATAACTAACTAAAATATAAATTGATCTAGAATGTGATAAAATATATATCTATTTGATTTTAAGTAATACGAGCTTATTACTTCATTTGTGACGAACGGAACGTCATCTCTTTTCAATTTTATATGATCAAGTCCCAACGATGATTAAGCCTTGAGGATTATTTAGGCTTACAATAACTTAAATGTTTTATTAAAGACGTGGTAAGTTAAAGAATACATTATTTTTAAATAAAAGGTGAAATAGCTGGATTTATGGAGACATAAAGAGACTAAAACCAATTAGCAAGGGGCGACAACTATTACATTTTTTTTTCAAAAGATATCACAATGAAAGAATGATTCCATGTAATATTAAATGAATATTCCATACTTACTCTTTCAGTTAGAGCTAAACCTCACATGAAATCCTTAAAAATTGAATCCTTTAATATCCCACATTCTCTGATACGCATTATGATTCTGTCTTTAGAAAATATCAACATTAGCCCAGAAAAAATCACTTTATAACACCGAAACAAATCAATTCATTGAAACATAAAGAGTTAAATACAAATCATGAGGTCCAAGGCACAGTGGGTCAAAACTATAAAGTGCTTAAAACCTTGAATAAACCCTAAAACCCCCTAATTATTTTGTTGTGCATTTTTCAAACATTGGATCGCTACTACATATTTATTTATACTATTTCATTATAAAGTCCTATAAATTTACCATAGGAGCGATGTTAAAACATATCTGATAGGCTGAGTAATAAGAATAATAAAAGTTTCATAATAATTGTTGTCGTAACCGTTATCTGATGTCATTTCGGGAGACAGGTTGGACAAATTACCACTCTCGCTCTCCGACTCGTTGTAACGTTAACCTTTGTACCAATCTAACAGTTACAAATATTCTTCTTAAGCTGTAAGGTAGACTTTTAAAACTATAGAATATTTAAAGAACGTTACAATAATCAAGAACGCATTACCAGAACGTTAATCAAAGAAAATTAAGGATCTGAGGCTCGCAATAGTTAGACCATTAAATATGAGGTAAGCCAACGTAAGAAGAAGAAAAAGAAGAAAAAAGAAGAAGAAGAAGAAGAAGAAGAAGAACTACATTTCTCAACTCATTTTACTTGCCTTACATGAAAATTGCCCACAAGTACATGTTAGGTTTTTTCACAATATTCTTATTTATACAATCTGATAAAAAAAACTGAATTATAATTCTGAAAAGTCAAAAGTGTTCGTTGGATTTTAGAAATACTTTCTTCAAGGCGAAGATAAGCTGGAGGTCTTAGACTTACCATTAAAATTAATCAGAATTAGACGTCTAGATAGAATATTACGTTTCTAGGCCGGAAAATACTGTTTTGCCGGACGAGCATGATAGTTCCCGCGCGAGCGGAAGCGAATGTCGGATTTTCATGTGAGTTCGGTACACTTACCGGCCGTGTAACGTACGATACTTTTCAGCAAACTACTCAGAAAAGAAAACTTTACTTTCAATAATATCATAGCCCTTGCATAGACCAATACGTTTTTCAATCCTGCAAACCTAACCTATAAAAACAAAACAAACATATGCTACTGCTGCCAGTGCTGCCATTACATTCCTCTAAAAAGTAACCAATTAACACGCATTAAACGTCAGTTCGCTACAAATCAGCTGATTGTTCACTTCCGTTTCCTGTAACCGCAGTCTGGAAAGCTTTAGCAGCCCGGAAAAGGTTTTTGCTGGACTAGTATGGCAATAGGTAACTTTCGAGCCAATAAAAAGTAACATAAAACAGATGTATCTGAGTCAGTATGATGAAAAATACTTTTATTAATCATTTAAGCCTTGTTGTACCAAATGTCACCTAGCTTGAAAATAAAATACAATTATAAAAATCGAAATACTATGTATATAGGGTGAATACATAAGATCATATCCTAAAATAAGAGCATAGAATAAATTTTTTTTAAACGGGGGGAAGGAAGGGAACGGGAACGGAGGGGACACGGGTGGGTAGAACGGGAAGGGGGGGAACGGGGAGGAGGTTCTATTAAATAAGATCATATCCTTTCACTTTATTGAGACAACAGTTTATGCCGAACGTCGAAAAGCATTGCTTAACATATTGATGCGATAAATTTCATCCTGTCGTCTAAAGATGAATTACTACATCTTTAGACGACATCTACATCTAGATAGTATCAAGCTGTATCAGTTCACAGTTAGTTATTAAAAAAAAAAACATTCGTTTTTCCGATTTATCGTTAGAAGAAAAAATTATGTATTAGCAGTAATAAATTTTTAATTTGTTCACTTCATATTGTTCACTTCCCTTTGCCCATAATAACATTATAATATTAATTATCTCAGTATATTTCAGGATTACAGATTATTATAATAAAATTGGTTTCAGTCATTCATTAATTCGTAATCGTCAAAGGTACCTTACTAAGTTTAATACTTTAAGCATTACAGTCATGTATAACATCAGGTATCCCAAAAAATGCAAGCGCTGCGGTCTTTTAAGCGTTTAACGTACTTGGATATCGATTAGTTTAAAACAATAACTCTAATATGATACATTTAAATCATGTATATCTTTTTTTAATGTGAACCCCCAGTACATAAACTCACGAGCCGCCACTGGTTGATGGCACAGTACTATGTTTTTTTATTAAATGATGTCGTCGAAGTGACGAATAAGTTAATTATAAATTATTGAGACCGTGTTTTAGTTTTAAGTTTTTTAATTCATTTACACCAGTTTTCACTACATTTCATAACAAAACATAATATAATAATTTCTTAGCAACCAATAAATCCAACCATCAGCTGTTGTCTTATATACAGTTTTAGAACATCTTGCCTTTGGCAACAAATGATAATTATATATGTTCAGTAGAAACCTAATTTAATTTGTTATTCTAAATATTTGAAATTTTGTCGCAAATTAGCTATATTCGTTCGCGCTAATGAAGTAACAAAACAGAACTATTAGGCAATAATTTATTACTTCATTACTTTAACCAGCTACTGACTACTCAGTCACGTCCAAGTAACGTGCTACTGTACCCACAAATTAATTAACATTGGCTATCAATGCAGACTCCAAATCAGGAAAACAAAAGTTTATGGAAACTTGTATATTTACCAGTAAAACGTTTCAATTAATGCTGTAAATTAAACACTTATGAACCAAACAGCAGAGTTAAAGCGCAAAATATTATTTTATATTGAGATATAAGTTTTGGTTTTACAGAAACATGTTTGCCGTATTGAAACATTGTTATAGAAATATTTGTTTCACCGGAGGTACAATTAAAGTACATTTTAATAATAACTTGAATCTTAAATGGTTCAATTTTATCAGGTATATTAATCATAATCATCGCGTAAAAGAGCAATATTTTAAAGGAATATTTTTTTAGGTTACCTAGGAGTTTATTTAAGCTTATAAGTAAGGCAAAAATACGTTTATGAATCGACGAAGGTTTACTGAAAGTGATTTGGAGGAAGCGATGCGAAACAGAAATATGAAGTCATAGAGTATAAAATTACCCTGCCGTCAATGTAGACAATCCAATAAAATAAACCTTAGTGGGGGACGAGGCGGAATCACCCACCTGGGAGAAACGTTCTGCTCCGTAATACATGGAAAGAGGGAACAAAATATGCAAAGTAAAATTGGGGATGATTTTTAAATCGTTAATAAATGCGCTGCCAATATAAATTAAAAACTATAACTATGTATAATTATTTTTACGTTTTCTGTTATTTAACCACTACTTTTTTCTTTGGTTATAGCTCCACCAATTAGCCAAAAATAATATTTAAACTCATAGGATGTTTTTAAATTATTTATTCATATTTTAATGAGAAGTTTCATTAAATATATCGAAAATGTATAAAGAGAGGAAAAGTAAACGTAATGCAATGATAGACAAACTTGTCCACAAAGACAGACGGTTGCTTGACTAAGTTAGGTTTAAGTGTAACAATCGAATTAATCGTTGATATTGTATGTACCCTCTAATTAAATTCGTCGTCGGACTGAACACCCCTCTCGTGTCCACAGTGCCAGGCGTGTAGAATATTTATGGGTAAGAATAAAAATTAGGTTTAAAGACTTCAAAGAATGCCCAAGTGAACGATAACAGTTGCGCAGGATATTTTGTTTGGCATTTGGTGAGGGGAAAACCAAAAAAGCAAAAACGTAGTTGTTGAGAGTTAACGGTATTAGTTCAAATAGTTAAAAACTTATAATACGGTTCACAATTAACGACCAGTTAATTAGCACCATTTAGCTGGGTAATAAGCTGGTTATTTTGTAACCAATTATCTGTTATTCGCTAGTGTTAATAATTATTTGAAGCTAAGTGTTTATAACCGGACGTTCATTTTGGAATTACTTGTTTGTTGTTTGATATATTAATTTAATTAAGAAAATTAAAACTAAAACCATTGTTAAGTTACAAAAAAACTGAAGTTTTGAGTTTTTTGAGTTTGAAGAAAAACTATAGTGATCTAAAAAAAGGTAAAAACCAATAAAAAACTGTATTGTGAAATTTATGTACTTACATACATTTTAAATTTATTAAGTGTACATACAAATAATATACGAATCGAATTAAGTATAACTTATTATTTAATATTCCAAACAAAGAAATCGATATATAGATAATGAAGAACATTTTCTCAACCTCCCAGTCACATTCACCCAAGCAGAACACAGAACACATCATTCCGTACGGCGCCTGAGGCCCTGATACAATGGCGTGATTTTGTCTAGCTCCACCGGCTCTGATTGGATTCACAAGTTACAACATAACCCTTGTACCTGGCCCTAAGCTTCTAATCGAAGCAAAATATTAGCTTGTATACATAAGTCGAGACGGTATATTATGTTTACTTCTGTATGATATTTATTTTAAGAATTAATTACGAAATGAAAGTTGCTTATGAAAAGAATGCTGTCCACGAGACGAATGTGATTGTAAGAATCAAAGAATTGAATTTAGTAGTTAAAATACGAACTGTGTTTTTAAATGTGCACAATTCGTGTATACCGGATGTGTCCACCTGACATGAACCGGTAGCTGACGTTTAATGTATAATCTGATAACAAATACTTAACGATAGATAATTAGGACTTCCATGCTGTTTTTGAATTGAAGTTACAATATAGACCCAAGTTTCCAACATGGCGGACAACTTTTATTTTGCTTAAGGAGCACTTTGCGTTTTGCAGCGTTTTGGGATTATATAGGCATTTTTAAGAAACTTTAATATTTGCTATAGTTTCAAAATAAATTGGTTACACAACATTGGTTAATGAACCAATCTGTTATTAATTTTAATTTAATAAGAGGCAATCCTCGGCAGCCATTTATCTCAATGCCGGCTGGATTATTGGCTGGATAGCCGAGTGGATAAAGCGCTCACCTCATAACCTGAGGGTCGCCGGTTCGATTCCTGACAGGATCGAAACTGCGTCCAGTTGCCATTTGTCATTGGGCTATGAATTAATGATGCTATCTAGCAAAAGGTCGCCGTTAAATAGTAACATGACCCGGGTTTGGACCGTTCCCGATCAAAACGTTAAAAAATGTCACTGGCGTAGAAAGACACAAAATACAAAATACAAAAAAATGTCCTATTTATTTCTTATGGGGAATATTAAGATTTAACTACCCTTATCTCCATAACCTTTTGTTTTAGGAAGAAATTAAAATAATAAAGTTTCTTAAAACAACCTGTAGAAACCAAGAAAATAATCGAATTCAGGATGTACCCCAAGAAAAATTAAAACTGTACGTCATATTTTAAAATTACTTTTCTATTATATTTTTGAAATTCCAATCCATATCCCAAAAGTAGCATACAGCATTAAGGAGAGACCCCATTAAAAGGTTATTGTAAGATTCATAGTTTAAAAGTTAATCATTGGTGAGACACCCAGTACATCACGAACACTGATGTTTTACCGTTAATTTCAAAGGACTGAAGTTGGTAAACATTATAGGAAATGTTTGAATAAGCAAAATAAATATGTGTTATGCGGATCTGCCCTTCTAGTTGTCCCCTTCAAACATTTTATGTTTGATTCATTTTATTTCTCGATACACTCGGAAAAAATTTAATCTTTCCATTAAATATTTAGTTTGCTCCTTTAATCCCTGCAAACGAATAAGATGGTTAAATTTTTATACGTAAACGTAATTATATTCAATAAAAAACTATTTGGTACACTCTGTAGGTTTACTAATAAAAGCTTCAATTGGTTATAAATAATACAATTAAAACTCTGTTTTAAAGCAAGAAACTACTTATACATTAATTATTTCAAATGACTCATCGTCTAAAGATGAGGCCATGAAATTAAAGCTAGTCCAACGCTAGATATAAATATGTCAATTCAAAACTTAAACGCCTTAAATTTTATAAAACACAAAAAGATCTGTTGCGATTCTTAAAGCGGTTCTTTAATCAAGCAGTCAATCTATTACCAATAGAATTGAGTCAGTGAAAGCATTTCAATTACGAATCCGATACCTTTGTTTCTAATCTTGGAAGACAGAACGTCATTAGCTGCTTCTTTAATCAAACAAGAGTAGTCCGAGTACAAGACAAAGGTAAATTATGAGCTAAATAAATCCTTTAATTAGGCTATACACTAATACACATATTGTTGGTGTATTTTATTTTCAAAATTAATCCGCAAAATTTATATGTACAATTAGAATAAAATGTATTCATAACTCTATTGCTTTTGTATTCCGGCTATTATTATTACGAAAAGCGCCACAAAGTACAGTACTCGTAATAGTTTAAGTTATGGCACAGAAAACTAAATAAGTACTTATTTAGTTTTCTGTGGTTATAGAAACCAACCTACATCAGCCAAAATATATCGACGTTATCGGTGCTATACATAATACTTCAAAAACACTTACTGTTAGCTAGGACTGTTACAAAGTAGCCTTAATACTTTTCTAAATACGTCAGTATACTTCAAATTGAAGAAGTATAAATCTGTTGGCTCAGAGACACGCAAAAGAAGGTGGAGTCAAGGGCTCTTGTCGAGTAGGTCCTTCAGGCCTGCTCGACTTTGCGACAAGGAATCGCTTTATTTTCTATCATAAACTAAAAGTACTCTTTAGGATTTTAATAGATATTATATGGTATGCGTTCTTGTGTAAAATATGTAAATATTATTTGATGATACAGGAAAGTGATTATTTGTTAATAATCATTTACGAGTAATATTAATTGATAGTTGCAAATGCACATTAAAAAGATAGAAATTTACATATGTTGACTTTAACATGTAAAGTTATTTGAATTTGGATTAGTACCTAACTAAACACTAAGTATGTTTTGAAAAATGTTTTCCTGAAATTTTGATTGTGCATTCTTTGCTCTAAATTTAGTTTTCATCAGTTAAAATGGATTTTACCATAATGCAGCTGGTAAAATATAAATATTATCTATACCGGGTGTCCGAAATAACCGGGTGTCCGGAAAAGAACTCCCTAATTTTGATGACCTCTAATTTTCAATTTATAAATAAAATCGACTCAAATTATATATTGAATGATAGGTAAACTCACCAAGTTTTTGTTACAAGTCACAAATGTTTGGTGAATTTTACTTTGGGCTCATGGCAAACATAAAACAAAAAATCAAATTGTCCCTGTCTCCTAGTAGTGAATAAAAATCACGTTTTAAGTTTTTTTTTTTAGATTTAACAGTTATCTTGAAAACTATGAATCCTATAGAAACCTCTCAGTTTATAACATGAAAGAAAATTAATTTTTCCCTACAGTTTGGGTGTTTTCGCAGGTTTGTAGCTTTTTTGGGTCCTGAGAAATGAGTTTTGGAAACGAACAAATTGTTTTTTTTTGTGTGTGTTTCGTGTGCCATACTGCTAAAGTTGGAAAACCCCAAAAACTTTTTTTTTACCAAATTAAAGGGAAATAACCGGGTTTTGGTAAAAGTAAGAGGTTTTAAACATAAACTGAGAGGTTTCTGTAGGATGCTTAGTTTTCAAGTTAACTGTTAAATCTTGTAAAAAACTCGTTACAACGTGATTTTGAAGAACTACTGGTGCGCAGGGAAAATGTGATTTTTTGTTTTTTGTTTTCCATGAGCCCAAAGTAAAATCCACCAAAAAATTTATGACTTGTATCAAAAACTTGGCGAGTTTTCCTATCATTTAATACATAATTTGAGTCGATATGATTTACAAATTACAAATTAAAGTTCTTCAAAATTAGGGAGTTCTTTTTCGGTACCTATTTAAAAGAATTTTGAGATTATATTCCAAATTAAAACGAAATCATTTATTGGGATATCGCTTTATTAGTATTTATTATGTTTTAAAGAAACCTTTTTTTATTCTCAGGCAATAAGATACTCGCCATATTATATCAATCTACTAGTCCCAATAGAATAAATCTATATTCACAAAAATACCCTAAGAAATATAAAAGTCATTCAGCACCTATAAATAAATATAAGCAAAAACGGATACATCGATAATAAATGAAAAACAAGATCTACTAGACATTTTATTTTGACCTTGAGACGCAATTTGAAATTACGAGTTGCGTGAACGTAACTCGTAATTTATGTTTATGTCACACATGTAACTGTAACTATTTTGATACCAAAAGTTTAAACTTTGTCAAGGTGAGCAATCAAATTAACTCGACGTCTGCATTTTGTTATCCGAAACAAACAATTTATTTAGTATCAGTCGAAGAGACACACATTATTTAATAATCGTTCAAAAACATTTTTCCAACATTAAACCAAGCGGGTTTTATATAACTTTGGACAAGTAGATGATGCAAAGTTTAATGACACGTAATTGATCGCGAAAAACTTCAATCACTTTCTCAACTTAAATTGAGTAAAATCCGCCAAACTCTGCAAACATTTTTCACTGGTTTCTGTCAATATTGCCGTCCATCCTGAACAACTTTCAAGATTTTACATTCGACAAATATTTAAGTCCGACTGAATAAATATTTAAAGAGTTTATTAATGAAATCACCGTTTCTAAATCAATTATTGCTTAGACTAACAAATAAAATAAATTCCATCAGAGTTTTACTTTTGTTTTTTTTTTCCAAATAATATTAATTTATAAATGTAGTCAAACAGATACCTAAGGACTTTAAAAATCTTAATAGTCCTTTATTCTTAACCTTTATTCTTTAAATAAATCATAGTGTTAAAAATGAATATATTAGTTGTTCACTACTTTTTGGAAGACTTTTTAGCTATTAAAGTAACATTGCTGTAATAGGTTTGGTTTAAAACATATTATGTGTATAACAACAGCTTTAGATATGTATCACCTAATTATTGCTGTATGATATTTTCTAATTAGGCCATACAGTTTTTTTTCAATGGTTTTAAAAACATAAATACAGCAGAGCCCCTCGTGTCCTGCCACACCAGGAATGAGGGTGAGTAAATATAATTGTAATTTCTTTCTAAAATAAAGTCAAGAGTAGAGGAAACCCTCTAAAAGTTGAGCACATTAAAGCTGGCCTCTCTCGGTACACAAGCCCCAACAGGCAGTTCTCAGCTCTGCGCCTGCGAGTGTTGAGTACTTTTCTGAATCGTCTAAGTTTTGATTACCCTCTCCAACCACACCTTCGGTAACACAAGTGTATTTACTTCTTTCACGTCCAAACTGTTCAACATACTTGTTATTTGAAACGGTAAATGATTAGTAAAGTATAAAATAAATCTCTCTTTGAATTGTAATTTTTATCCAACTTTTAGGATGGGTTTTTTCCTATATTATGCAGGAAATTGTATTGGTTCTTCCATGTATTTATTTTTTCTTCGAACTAAATCATCGATAACGTCGGGAACCAATGTCTCTTTTAAGGAAGGGGTAATAGTCATTGGGTCAATTATGAGCTTGTAAATTCTTTTGGGTTGTATCCATCACACAAAACCCAGTTTTTTCTCGACTTAGTCATTCAGCAAATGTGAGCTCTTTGACTATCAAACGATTCTTTATGTGAAATACCAAATAAATTGACACCACGTCCTATAAAAATAAACTAAAGTATACAACAAGATAAAAGTCCAGTTACAATAAAATGAAAATATAATTCTACTTAATAATCAAAATATGCATTTATTCCATTTAATTAATGATATAGATGACTTGAATAGAATTCAAAACAATCGTCTATTCTACTCTCATACATTTAACCTTCTATTTGTTTAGAAAATTTGTTCCAAGAATACTCTCTCTGAGATTTAGCCATGTCTGGCCGGCCAGCCGTTATGTGTCGGAGCCGTCGATATGAGAACTGACATCTTGTCTGCACTGCTTTACACTTCCTCGTGAGCAGAATTTAACAAAAATATCGCACGTTCAGTAAGGTTTGAACTGTTATTTTTTATGAACGCATGTCCAATTTTCAATCTGCATTAACACTTCCAATTGTTTTTTATTATTTTTGTGTTTCAACGCCAATGGTATTTTTTAACATTTTGATCGTGAACGGTTCGATCCCGGGGCTTGTTACTATATGACGGAGAACTTTTGTTAAAAAAACGTAATTAATTTACAGCCCAGTGTAAAATGGCAACTGGACCTGGTTTAGATCCTGGTTAGGTTTCGAACCGGCGCCCTCAGGTATCCGCGCGGGTATCCTGTCAATTAAATCAGAAAATCGTGTGAGTCAGAGTTTCAACGGCGTATACAATATATTCGTTTCATGAGGTAGTTCTTAAAATCTTACACAGTGAACTCATGTGACTCTGTAGTTAACATAAAAAATCTAGTTGCATTTCACTACCGCGTTAAGAGTGTTGGTGAGTGTTGGTTAAGAGTTTAAATAACATTAACTTTAAGTTTAAATAACATTAATTATTCGCCCTACTTAAAATTGTTCTCAGTTGTTTAAAATAACGATCTCAGTGGTTCTACGTAGGTTAATCAAATAATCATACTGATTAAGTACTAAAATATAATAGTAAATATATTTTGATTTTCAATATAATTCTTAAAAACAAATTGTTTTTAATAACGAGATATGTTTCGGTCTTTTTCAAAGACCATCATCAGTCTCATGGTCTTTTTATTCAAGACCGGAATATATCTCGTTATTAAAACAATTAATTTTTAATTATTATAGTGTTTAGTAGCCAAAAATAAAGTAATAATAACGCCATCACAAAACCTTCATACCGTCAAGAGCTCTCAACATATCTTTAAAACCCGTGTAGATTCATACTGAATGAGTAAGTCTAGAACTAAGACGCTCGTTGCCCTGATGATGGATATTGCATTATATCTGAAACATTCGCGAACAACATCTACACGGTTTAACCCGGGAAAAAATAAAGCCCACTTCGAGATTGTATCTTTGGACCGTAAAAGTCTATACAACTATATACAATGAAAAACTTGGTTTCTGGCTTCAGCTAGGTGAGATCTGAAATGCATTTTAGTCTAAAATCTCCGAAATTTCCATTTTCGTGGCAGCAAATCTGCATACTCATTTCCCATGTTATCCTTGTAGGAAATAAAACATTCTATAACTTCATTATTTCTTAAAATGACCTGATAAACCTGGTATATGGTTTATCTTCTTCTAGTTAGGATCTAATAAATATTGAATTAAAATCAACCAGTTTTAACATACCTCGTGCAGCAAACCTGTATACTCATTCCTCATGTTATTATTATGAAGCTTACAAAACATGTTATATCGCGCTATGTTCGATGGAAATATACTTTTTTCCCATTTGGAATTCGCTGAATATGCAGGTCTGCTGCAAAGGGGGTATTATACATTTATAAGCATTTTCATTTGGGAAAATAAATACGAATTTTAAGTAATTGTCAATAATGACTAGGAATGAATCATTTAATTAAAGATTTAAATCATGTTTTTTAACATTTCGCCATGGGGGATGAAACAATAATTACCGCCGATGGACGTCTAGCGGACTTGACCCTCATGTTTAGTAAAAAACATATAATCGTAGCGACATACAGACAAATAAACACATAGATAATACAAATGACCAGTTAAAAGCAATAAATTTAAGATTTTTTAATTTTTCTAAGTTTTTTTCTATTTTTGATAAAGAGTGTGCACACAAGTAAGAAGTTGTCACTCAATCTTCATGTATTTTGAGATCACGAAGAACTTATTCAAAACACCCTGTTCAGTAATGGCCAAGAAGTAGCAAATACCTCATTCAAGAAGTTTTCTCCTGAATGCTTCATTGAGCAAGAGAATCCATCTCTACACGAGACATAACTTAGCCAATTACAACTTCCTCAAACTCACTTTCTTGAGCTTGCATTCAGACGGACGCTTCTGTATTGAATACCGCTTCTGAATAGTTGCATGAATAGAAAAATAGTTTATTATTATAAATTTTTAAGGTGTTTTAATTTATGTAATATAAAAGGAAACGATAAATGGACCCTGTAATTTCAATTATATTGCACAAGCATGTTCGAGCTTGAAATTGTAATGAATAAAGTTTGAGGGATTCTATAATCATTTTTAATCAAATAAAGTTTTTAGTTTGTAGAGATGACTTAGAAATGTAGAGAAATATTTGTCAATATCGTTATTACAACTATAGATTTTATTTGGCTAGAAACAAAAGAAAATATGATTGTAAAAGGTCATGTAAAACTGATGAACGAGAGCGGATTTGTAGTTTTTTTTATAATCACTATTTCTTTACTCCTTCCACTGCCATAAATATAACAAACAAGTCGTATCAATGAAAATCTTACTACAATTAATAAATAACTTGGTGAGATATTTTTTTTCTTTTCATAATTGTCTATTAAGTTGAAAATAAATAGATACCAGTAATAATCCTTAAAACAATATTTAAATTTAAAGTATTGAATAGAATCTTTTGTTTAAACAATACCATAGAGGAAAAAGAAGCAACGAACTTTCCTGCTAATACAGGTGAAATTGGAACATTATTTCACATTAAAATAGAGAGCTCCTGCTTACGCCGAATTTGTACCGTTAGTATTTCCCTCCGTTGAGAAACTAAGCTAAACATTTGCTTTTTTTACTTATATGAGTTTGATATGTATACCAAAATGGTAAAGTCACCTACATTTTAAAACCTGATCTGATACTAACTGGAAACATTGAATTATTATTAAACAAATTACTGAGATGATTGTCAACTTTAAGATGAAACTATAACAATAGGTTGTAGGTTTTCTCGTCAATCTCATTCGAAATATACAATGTATCTTCAAAACATGATTGATGAGTGAATTGATTTTTCACGTTTTCATTAAAACAATTTGTTAACGTTTTTCACCTTGAAGGATCCTGCTTGAAAACGATTCAAGACAAAATATACATAAATTTGCCTATTTAATAACATTTATGAACGAAATTCAAATTCTATAAGGTAATAGTTGTTCCAATTCTTTGTTTATGAAATTAGTTTTCAAATATTTACCACCATTTATTTGAAATATGATATATAATTTAGCTATAATTTACATGTTGAATATTGTTAACTTATACAAATATTGTACAACAGCTTTCTTCGAAAATACTTTGATGCTTCATATTAACTGTTGTAAAACCCCGATAAAATCTTGGCGACTAAAGGGAGAAGAAGTGTCATTATTTTTCACTTTAACGTAGGATAAAATCTAATGAACTCTTTAACACTTTCTTAATTAACACTAAATCTTTTTGAGGAGACATTTAATTTTTGCTAGAATTTCTTTTAAGATCAAACCGCTAAAACAATGACTTCTTTGTGTTTAAAGGAACCGGTTAGTCCAATGGCTAGAGTCTAAAATTTAGAACTTATTACTATTTTAAAACATAAGGAAAAACCTTGTAAGAAAGGCCATCGATTCTTACATACATGTAAACACATGTAAACAAAAATACACACCAAAACGAAAAATATATTAATAAATTGAAATGTTAAGTACCAAATTAAACAAAATAAAGATACAAACCTTCATCTCTTTAAAAACAGTGGACATTGTTTTACTAGTTAAATAATGAGTTTTGTTGGTAAATTTAAGTTTTTAGTTCGTAGTAAAATCTTATCTAACACGATATACATTTTGCAAAGTCATCCTTCATACTTGATCATGCGTTTACCTAGTTGCTTTAATAATCCATTAATGATTCTGGTTCCTTCTTTTTTTCTAAGCTCTACTGAAATTAACAAGGTTTTTTTATAAGAATGGTTTGAGGTCTTACGCGAGTATAACAAGCTATATTACTTATTACTTCAAGATATTATATTTTGCATTATTTACATAATACAAATAGTTTTTTCTTAAACTTAAAACTATTATTGCAGTTTCGTAAACTTAAGCGTTCAATCAAAAATGTTATTGAGAAATCTTTTTTAAGCTCTAGTTCTAGTGTTTATAATAGAAAATCATTAAATTGTAGTTACAGTAGAACAATTCCCGACTTCGATGATTCTTACACAAGTGCTAAACTTTGTAACTCTCAAATAATAATACTCAACAGAGTAAATAATCAAATATAAAAATTATTATTTAAAAATATTCTGATGATTATCAAACCAGAAGTTTAACTTTTGTCTGAAAATATTTTTATTTGTTTACTTCCCTTTTGAAACTTTGCTTATTTTCTTATACGACAGGAGTTTGTTTGGAACCTGGGCCAAATATTGCTCAAGTTGCGAACTCGGGAACTTTCATGTAACCAAAGCTTAGGCTTTTATATCAATTTTTTTCGAAGGATACGAATTCACCCACGAATACCCTTAAAATAGATTATACATCTGGTGTATTAAAAAAAATGTGATCACGTAAATAACTTATATGTCAAGCAAAACAGAGTCTTTAATAACCGAATAAATCTTTTTACTTGTTTTCGTAAATAAAGTTTAATTTCAAGAGTATGGCCCAAGTTTCTTGATAAAATAAAAATATAGAACGTGAAAAGAGTTTTAGGTCAAAAGAACTGTTTCTACATGGAATCTTAGTTGTCTTGGTTTTATCTTAGTTCTTACTGGAAATAGCTTATTCTTTATTTGGAAAATTAGTTAAAACATTTATATATTTATTTGAATACATACATTTCAAAACACTTTGAAAAGCATATAAGTATTTTTAAAATAAAATAAATAAATAAATATTTTTATTTCATAAATTTAATCAAATAAAAAAAACACATAACTTGGTTGAATTCTTAGATTGGTCATCACCTGGAATAAAATATTCATTAAAATGCAAAACTGAAAATAACTTCCTTATACGATACCTTTTAAATATTATTTCTTCAAATTAATTCATATTGGTAATCCTGTTCCTAGTCATAGGTAAATGATACGTATAGGATACACTTAAGGATATAATAGTATAAACTTTAGGCGTTTAAACTAAGAAAATAATAACATAAATGGTGAAAATTTGTGATCTCCAGTTATTCATGCAGAGAGTATTTTTATAATTTTACTAGACAACTGCTCAGCAACAATTTTATCAAATGATTAAATGTTTAATTGTTAATGTGTTGAAAACCCATGTGATTGAAAACGCCGTTTGCATCTTTTCAGAAAGAAATCCTTTACATCTTCACTTCTTCTCTAGGTTTATATGAAACATAATTGTTCACGTTTAACAGACTACAGAACTATATTTAATTTAATTTTAAGACATTTCTTATGTAAAATGTAATATATATTGAACAAGACATAAAAGTATTTAGACAAACGTGATTAGTATAATGTATGTTCTGGCACGATTAATTATCTGTAAACAGCTATAATAGAGAGTCTTGTATAAAAAATATTAAGTGTGTAATTTTTAACAAAATTTTTGTTTAGAATATGTACATATTTTATATGCTATTTTAGTACTATCTCCGTTGAGGAACACTTTTTTGAAAACAGAGACTCAATGATTAAATATCATACCAGAAAAAATACTTTCTCAATCCTAAACATTCTAAATACTCAAGTACTCTAGCTTAACTATATTAAATTCTCAGATTGAAGACAAGGAATATTGCTCAAACCAAGATTACGCAGTGTGTTTACTCCATCTTGTGATAAACAACTTTATATTCCCTTAGTGAACTATAAAAACAGGTAGTAAAAAAAATAATCTGGTCCCGGACTCACATTAAAAACCTCATAATACCTCTTAATACCTTTTCCGGTCAGAAACCCGTTTTTTTATTTAATTATGCATATTTATTATTAGTTTCGTAGTTTAAAATGCCTAAATTATGACGATTTGAAGTGTTTTTCTATTTTTAAACCTCATCTGCCCGTACTATGGGCAAACAGGCTTTTGAGATGATCTAAGTCAGCGAGGTACTAACAGTAGCAGCTACAGTCACGTAGTCAGAGATGACCGCTGATGGCGGAGGAGAAGTTGGCCGGGCTGGGATCGAACCGGCGACGTTTGATATATTGGACCAGTGCTGTACCTCTGAGCTTCCTTCTCTTAGTTTTATAGTAAAACTTGATAAATTTTTCTTGTAAGGGGCAAGTGTCTTTAGTATTTTAGGTAAATAAATCTTGAAGAATCAACGAGTTGTAGGATTAGTTTTGCTAATCGTTACTAAATAAATTTATAACAAATATTTTTCGTCGTCAGTTCTAATGCTGGATAATTCTGCATATTCAACATTATGACTGACGATGAAAAATATAACTAGTTTTGGGTCTCACTGACCCACTTTCAAACTCTCGTAAAAAAATTAATAATTATTTTATTGTTGTTTGACTGGAGGATTTGAAAATGGGTCATTGTAACCCAAAACTAGATATACTGCATATCCAAAGGTTTGATCGACGACGAAGAGGGTTTGTATCCCATTAATTTATTTATTGAATTTCAACCATTAATAAACCGGAGGAAACCCAAATAAATAACTTGGTTCGAAAAGTAGTTTCTTCTTAAACTTAAACTTCACTTTTATTTATATGAAGCAATCTTACAAGTGTAAGTGTCAGTGTAAATCTTGTAAGTGTGACCTTAAACCCTTTATTGCAGATACCTTCTTTTTTTAGTTTTTCTGACAAATATTTATCTTTGTCTTACGCTTAACTTATTGGTTTAATGTATCTTAAATACTACAGAAATATTCAACCATCCGCAATTAACTGTTGTTTATTGTCCTGCGTCTCAAAATGAACTACGGACTAGTTATTTATGAGTTGAGTGAGTAAAGTACATTATCTCGCGAGGGGGACAATCTGCTTTACTCTCGAAATACTCACAGCATTTCTCCCACCTGCAATAATAATCTTTAAACATCCATTCCATTAACTTAGTAACTCACAAACAATATCCATTTTGTTTCGATCTGCAATTAGTGCCTGCACCCGAGTAGCTGCAACCAGTAATGCACCAGCGATCAGCTGATTGCTGCAACATTCTCACACGCTTAATTCATAGAAGTTCTTACAGCTGATTGTTGGCAATGTTATTACTAGATTGACAATGTTGTTACTAGATTAATTCTGCCACTTTTGATTATTCCTGCCAATAAATCAATTGCTAGCGCCTGCAATCTGATGAACTTCAACATATTTGCATGTCTTCGTAGAAATTTGAAGGCGCTTGATTTTTTAACTAAGTATTTCAATGTTATTCCTATGGGTTTACTTTGTCTCCCCTGGGAGACAGTGTAATCACGTTACTCCCGCTGGAAGACAAAATATTATTTCACTCATTCAATACAAGAAGTAAAAAGCTCCCAAACGTAGCAGGCGAGGGAAAAACACATGTTCACAAAATGAAAGATAAAGCTTTAAATATAGTAATCAACCCCCTTAATTTTTATGTCTGAAAACGAAATCTTTTACAGTTTGTGTTATCATCAAAAGTATAAATAAAAACCTGTTTAAAATTGTAATAGCTTAAAACACTTTTTATAATCTTAGGAAAAACTTCAGACACACCTATATTATTTTAAATTTTAATCTAAGAAACTTTCTTCAAAGACCTTGTGTATAGCTTTTAAAATGTAGTAAACTAAAGCAGGAAGCTTTTAGCGTTGGCTTGAAAACATGACGTTGCTTAGAAAGTCTTGCTCTACGTAAACATTTATGGTCAAGTATAAAATAAAAAGGAGAAGAACAATTTTAAGTTTTTTAACTATATCTGATCTTAAATCTCGATTAAACCTTTTTCATCTAAATCTCTCATGTCTGTGGTGATAATTTAACACAATATCTTAGCAATATAATGATAGTAAGAAAATAAACAGATATGCAATGCTTTATTTTTGTAATATGGTATATAATTTTTAAAAAAACTAGTACAGGTAAATAAAAACTAAAATAATGCATTCCATAATAGATTTATTAGAAATAATAGATTACACCATTGTTTTGGTTCAATCCAACCAAATAACGTTGCCTTCGATTTTGTTATTAAGAAGTCCGATTAGGAACGGTATTTATGTCAATAGTTTTTATTGGGGTCCCCTAAAAGATTGTATTGCTTATAACCTCAATATTTATTAAATAAAAATATGTCATTAAATATATATTTTTGTTAATTTAGGATAGTTGTATCAAAAGCATTAAAGTTGGATAGTTTGAAGGGTTTCATTGTATTGTTGACATTATGGAGCCCTTTATATTGACTCACTAAATCTTCTTTTCACTAATTTTAAATCTTAAATTTCAAGAGGAAGAATTTTTGTGAAATGTAATTTATTCTTTTATGTTTCTTTGATAAATTAAGAAAGCAGTTTATATGTTATGCATAATCATATATTCAAACTCAAATTACAAATAAAAGGTAAAACTACCCGTAAAATGTTCTTTTAGCTTGTGAGAAAATGAACTGCAAGCAAATGTAAACCAACATTCCCCTATTTAATCATTATTTCTTTTTTTTAAAGACGCATTTAAAGTTTTAATTTTGTATTTGTAGTCCCTCTAAAAATGGGCTAGGCGACAGGAGGACCCAGCTGCGGACCAAGTTTGACTAATATCATGTCACAGCTGCGATAGCGTCGATCGCCACGTTTACATTTTGTTCACAAATAAAAAAAGTTTCCCTCCCTCTTTCAAAAAACGTCACACTGTACGTCACACTACGTCATGTCCTGTAAATATGTTTTTTACACCCTGAATTAAACAGATTTTTAGGCTTTTTATGTAGCCGATGTAGTTTTCGATCGAGAACAAAAATTATTACTCTAAAAAAATGTTTTTTTCACCAGCTGATTCGTTGGTTGTATGATAACTCAGACAGATTTAATATATTGTTCTAAAGTTGATTTTGTTATCAAATTTCCATGGTGGAACGACAATGAATAAAAAATAAATAGGTGTGCCACTTAAATTCTATTCTGACATCACTCAGATTGCAAATCAGTAACTCTAACATTTGCTTTAGGCGTCGCGTCTCCGTCGGAAGACAGCTGATCATTTATTTGACACGTTGTTATAATTTGCAATGTGAGTGACATCAGCATAGAGTCTGAGTAGCACACCCATTTCTATTTTATTTGTTGTCGTCCCACCATGTCAAATTTCAGTTTTAAGAGGGTTTTATTTATTTTTTTACATATTACGAAATATCTTGTTCGTTACATAATTTAAAATATTTTTCTTAATACTGTACTTACACGGTTTTTTAGCTTGAACTAAAAAGCTCACTTTATGAGTTTAAATAAAACTTGAACTCGTTTTGTCTAAAGTAACAAAACTTTCCTAAATAAAAAATAAGCTTTTCGCAGTTTTTCCTAAATTAAAAAATAAACGCTCAAAAAGCATATGCCTGTGGAAGAATGTTTTATTAGTCTTTCCCCAGTATTTGTTACCTCAAGCCGCGGTAAACTGCAACAGTTACGTTGATGGCTCGTGGTCGGTTGACGTGATGGCGTCACTCGTTAGGGCTTTATAGTCTCTATAGTTCCCTAATGAATCCTAATAAAACCCGTTGATATGTCTATAACACACTGATGAAAATATCAGCCAAGAATGTATTGCGTTTTACTCACTATTTTACAAGTGGCATCATCACTTCTCAAAAATAAAATTTTTAGTTTTAAAGTGCGTTTTTATGGAAAACAACACTTTTTTAATATGACGGTATTATTTTTTTTTTAAATATGGATTAGTGTGAATATGAATTTCGCCTTAAAAGTTTAGAGTGGTCGTAGTGGTCGTGGTACATTATGTAATTAACTAGATCTGGAGTTTTTGTGAGTAATGCTGAGGCTCAAAATGTACTTTTGGCCCATCTAAATAACTGGAACCCACATGATTACTTCATTTACATTTTAATGACTACCTAGAGAGTAATTAATTGACCGTACCATTCCCTTCTGTTACTGGTATAACTCACTTCTACATATCTGAATAGTGAATACACACCGCTTCCTTATCAGAGGGGCTAGTTTATAATTTGATGGAGTTTAACAATTTATAACATGTATACTAACTGTCTTACAATAATGTATTTTGAAATAACTAAAACAGCTGGTAAGTTACATCGGTTATGCAGGAATAGAATCAGCTGTTTTAGTTATTCACAATCATATAATGACATGTTTTCCTATGATATTGCTTACTTAATTAATTTAGAGATGTAATAATTATTTTTCAAAAAAATATAGGAACTTATAAATTTACATCTTTTTTTGGTGAAAACCATTTATTTCAGTTGCGAAGAAACCAAACAAGTCCTGTTTGTGTTGCAACTAAAATTTAATTAACTGCTGCTCCATATTGAAATTTATTAAGACAAACTAAGTCCTACATCACCCCATTTGATTACAAATAAAGATTTTTTTAACCTCAACTGCCCGTCGTCATGGGCCAATGAGCCTGTGTGGTGATCTAAAGACAGCGAGGTACCTTAGCGACAATATTACATAACGTATTATTCCAGGGGTGACCGCTCATGGTGGAAAAGGAGTCGCCCGCGGCTGGGGATCGAACCAGCGACGCGACGTTTGACACAGACTAGCGCTGGGGGATGGCGCTTTGTTGTTTGGCGCTGGGGGATGGTGTCCATAGTTGCCCTAGATCACTACATTTACTATGGATGATGGCTTTAGTCACAATATATCACCAAAGTTATCATAAATTGAGCTATAGATCATCGTCACCATAGATGGTAGCCACAGTCGCGATAGATCACCACAGTTGCCATAGATGGATCATAGTCGCTCAAGGTCATCACGCTCAACGTAGATGGTTGCCATCAAGGTCACCGCGGCTTCCATATATAGTGCCATGGTCGTCATAGATCACCACAATTACTATATATGGTGCCACAGTCGGTATTGATTATTCCAGTTACCAAAGATGGTTGCCATAGTCACCATAACTCACCAAAGTATAAAATATTTTGGAAATAAATTATGATTCTATTCTATTCTATTCAGTTACTATACTGTATATGGTGGTAATTGGCGCTATTGATTGAATGTGTACGAAATGTGTATTCTCCATATGATTACATATATAATATTACAATACTAGGGGCCACGCGCTTATTCTTTATATTTGTGCCCTTTGATTAAGTTTTATTAAAAAATCTTAACATTTTTCACAGGATTTTCTCATCGAGACGTTTTTGATAGACTTTTCCTTAAAATAATACTAAAAACATACCCGAGATCATACGGGTTTTGCCGCGTAGAATGGTCATTTCGCCATTAAGCCGACATTTCGTCGAGTAAACGTCAGCTTTCCAGCGAAAGACAACCCTACGTTCAATCCAGAAGATCACGGGATTGATTTGAGTGTCCGCGGAAGCTTATCTTCGAATATAAAATAGTATATTTCGCAACAAGGGCCGAAAATGAGGTTTTGCAGGCTCGAGATCGTGTTTCAAATTCGAGACGAAGTCGAGAATTTGAAACGATCGAGAGCTGCAAAACCCTTTCGGCCGAGGTGCGAACGCTATTTTTCACCACACTACACAACGAAATACACCCCAAATAATAAAAAAAAACTGATTATTAGTTGACTCACTTGAAAACAAAACACAGCTATAAAAATCATATGATTGCAACTATCCTGTCTTAAACGCCGTATAATTATGTGATGTTCTGACGTTGTTTCAAGCAAATAAACGATCAGCTGACTTTCGGCCCTAGGTCCCCAAACGTTTTCGGTCGTGTGGCGGCAAACAGTGTGTTTCGGTCCGAGTTTGACGTTTGTAAAACAGGTGATTTCGTCGTAGTATGGTGAAAACTATATTGAAAAGCTGGCATAAAATTACCATCACGTTCTCTGAACACATGAACCAGGTAGTCTCGAAACCTTTTTCTTTCTGAACCCGGTAGTCATTATGTTAGTGGCCGGATGTATGGTCGTTTCCGTTATTAGGCCGCAACAAATATCGTATTTGTGACATTGACTAAAAGTAAAAGTTGAGGTAAAAGCATTGACAATTGAGTAAAAGTTTAAAATGCTTACTTCATTGATAAGATAGCTGTTTT
Source organism: Flexamia atlantica (assembly GCA_035578135.1). Classification (NCBI taxonomy): domain Eukaryota; kingdom Metazoa; phylum Arthropoda; class Insecta; order Hemiptera; family Cicadellidae; genus Flexamia; species Flexamia atlantica. The sequence continues at coordinate 25,295,452 of JAQJVK010000008.1, read as the reverse complement.
AAGATAACTGAAGTTTGGTGTACGTTAGATGAATTGGGCCACCTCCACGAATGTTAAATGGTCACTGCTATGTTTGACTACATGGAGGCGAACAGAATTGGAATTATAATTGGGAAGAACTTACGTATGAACCAAATAAAACAAAAAGAAACATCCCGAAATGTATGTATTTTTGTTTTCAAACTGTCAGGCTATTAGCACTAAATAACCTTTCAAGGCACAATGTTATAGGGTTTTTACAAATCATTCTTTTCCTTTCTCAGTTTCTCCCTTTTTCGTCTCTCCTGGCATGAAGGCTAGTCCAGCTAAAGCTAGAGCTCCTGCGGCTTTGACGAACCCCGGGCGCCCAGCGATCGCAGCCAACACGTGAGCGGCATGTGCAATCCCCGTTCCATCTCCATGCCCTTCTCCTGCAGTTTTCGCATTCGCCTGAGGTACTTGAGAGGCAATAACTTTGCGAAGGAGATCTGTCGATACTCCACTGGTCTTCAGCGTTTCGGCAACGTCACTGTTGGTGAGTTTCAGTGCTGCGGCGATTGGCGGAGGAACAAAGGACAGTAGCATATCCAGGAACTTCGGGTCCCTTATAAGTGCGTTAGGGTCCCGGATGTTAAGCGCACCGATTGCCGCTTCCACATTTTTATTCTCTACTATACCTTTTAGAATTGATTTTAGCGCTTCTTGGTTATCTTGTAAATACGTTTTTGCGTTTTCCATGTTTTGTATTCCCATCTTCACCCCAAGATCGATGTTATCGGATGCTATTTTTTGAAAATCGGCATAATATTTCCATATCATACTCGATGCACTGCCCACATTTTTGTAGACATTGACTATTGCCTCGGCTCTCTTTTTTTCAGCGTTCTGCACCACTGTCGAAGCCGCGTCCATGACAGCCGCGTGTGCTTCCTTCCCCTTCGTAGTCATCGTCTGCCACACGGACTCGGTTACTACCGGCAATGTCAGCATTCCTGCAGGCAACATCGACAGACCTTTATCTTTCAGTCCGGCAGCTGCCAGCCAGACATCGTTGGTCGATGGTATTCCTTCGGGCAACATCGATCCGACCTTGTTTTTTACTGCGACGGCACCTTGCCAAACATCGCTGGTCGATGGTGTTCCTTCGGGCAACATCGATCCGACCTTGTTTTTTACTGCGACGGCACTTTGCCAAACATCACTGGTCGATGGTGTTCCTTCGGGCAACATCGATCCGACCTTGTTTTTCACTGCGGAGGCACCGGAAGTCACCGTCGACCACCCCCACGCGCTCCACGAGGACTCTCCGCTCGCCGGCGTGGGTGAGGCCTCCGTCCTCGGTGGAGTAGCGGGTGACGAATATCCAAACCAAGCGTGAGTGCAGTGCGAGGATGCAACAAGTAGAACCGCCTGGAAATTAAATACATACATTTTTTAATAAAAACACACCAATTTACTGATATAATTTTCTGATATGCCAATTTATTCGATTGTTCCGGTAATTGGGAAAATATTTGTATCCTTGGTAGATGATCAGGTTAGCGAATATTTTGAGCGATGGGGTCTTTTTCCTGACTCGCAGTTTGGTTTCAGGTAATAGCGATCAACGATAAGTGCTGTTGATCGATTATTGAAAGATGTTATTGGTACCTTTGAGGTCGGAGGCTTTCCTCAGGCCACCTTCTGTGACCTGAGCAAGGCCTTCGACTACATCGACCATCAAAAGCTGCTAGACAAATTGCATTATTATGGAATAAAAGAATCACCTCCGAGATTTTTTCAGTCTTACCTTGAGAATTGTTTTCAATTGGTTGTCACTGACCTTGGTCAATCTGATGCTTTACCTTAAAACGTAGGTGTACCCCAAGGCTCTGTCTTCGGACCACTTTTATTCATAATAGCTGTCAATGACTTGCCTTTCAATATTTGTTCGGGATGCCATATGTATGCCAATGACATCACCTTATTTTCAATGAGTAAAGACCTAGCCTCGCTTGGTGATCTTGCCGAGGAGACGTTAAAAATGGCCTATATCTGTTTTAGACCCAATGTTTTACTGTTAAATAACTCTAAAACTCAACATCTCACATTTGCCCTTTGTAAGATTCACAGTGACTGTCATACCAATAGTGTCAAATGTTTTGATAATAAAGTAGACTCTCAGTTGAATTGGCCATCCCATACTGATTAAATTTCCTCTAAGCTTTCTATATGATATTTCTTTTTAGACGATTGAACCACCTTGTCACATTAGATTACCTTCGAGTATGAAATTTTAGTTTTTTTTCAGTTGGTGATAGTGTAGTGTGTGGTGGTATTCCTTTGGGGTAACTCAAGTAAAATATCAAACATTCTTGTGCTTCAAAATAAATTAGTTAGATTAATGGCCAATGCCAGCTGCAGAACCCACTGTAAGCCGCTTTTGTTGAACTCAAAATAATGACTGTCATAAATCTATATATTTATGAATTAGTAAAGTACACTTTGAAGCATTTACTTAACCTAACTTTAAGAAGTGGTGAAAATGAACATAATACCAGAAGTATAAGTAATATCGACTATATTTATGTAAGATTGAAACAAATCTTTGAAATCCCGTCCTGCAGTTGGTCGTAGAATCTACAATAAAATTAGTCATAGGCTGGTTCTACCACCAAACTCTGTAAGTAAAAGTGCCAAACCAATTTTCAGAATTGGCTCCAAAATCCCTTCTTGGATAGTAAATCCCTTCTACTCGCTATAAGAGTTCTATTCATTAAAAACCAGTGATAATAGTTTTTAAGTTAGGTTAGGTTTATTGTTATTATTTTCAAACTATTGTTTTGTTATTGTAATATTGAACTTGTAAATTTAAATATCCTAATCTTTTTGTCAGCTCCTACACTGTACCAGCCCCTGTAATGTAATGAAATGTTTGTGTTTTAAAATCTCATACCGTGTATCTTAAGTTTATTTCAGTTCTAAGAGTGATAAGAAGCTTTAAATTTCATGTGACTCAGTGCTGACACTATTTAACAATGACTTGGCCAATTATATGTTAACACTTGTCTTACGGCAACAAAGATATTCTTATTCTTATTTCGTTTGACAAGAGCCATCAGTTTAAAATAATACCATTCGGGGAAAATGAAAATATTTGTATAAAAATAAAATCTTCAAACTAATTATAGGTGACTATCTTACTATTTGAATACAACACCGAATTTCATACCATCTGAAATCAAAATTAACGACGGTGGATTTTCACTACACACATAAAAAAAATTATAAAATACTTCGATTGAACCATTTGTATCGTGTTCCGCAATAATAACTGTTACGTTTCCGGGTAAAGTGCTATTATTTATGCGGAGATTAAAAACACTAATTTGCTTTTGAGGGATACCAAATTTGAGGGAGCTTCTATTCTGTTTTCTGAATAAGCGTTCTATGGATAACCCTTAGAGCCGGCACAATTAAAACCGGCATTGATAGCTTTGATTTTTGAAAATCAATCTAGATTAGCTCTAAAAATCATGCAACGGGTCCCTTCAACGTGGTCCCTGGGCGAAGTCCTAGATAATTTTAAAACACAATCATCATTGTTCAAATCATAAAATTTCAAGTTTCAGGTTGACACAAAAATAAATTACAGTCTACACAATATACCTCCGGCTTTGATTATTACGCTGCTAGCTGTGTCATACGTATTTTCAACTTATAACATTGGTAAACACAACGTTTCACAAACAGGCTGTAAAACAATGTTTTCAGAAAAGTAGCCTCCGTGCCCTACAATTAGCTAACTCTGCCTTAGCCCGAAGTTATAATGCGCGAACTGGGTTTTCGCTATGGAAGATTTAGCTGTTTTGGCTTCAAAGTGTACAATGCCCTTCCATCTGACCTCAAATCGGTTAGCTAGCGACTTTTAAAATATAAAATATTAGTTTTATTGAAGTTAATTCCTACTAAAACTTACTAAAACTAAAGGTAAAAAGTGTCTTTAAACACGTCATAAGTTGTGCATAAGTGAAGAAAAAATTAGCCAATATAACCATTTTTGTCCCTCTCCTCTTTCCTCCTATGTTTCTAAAATTTAATATGTTGGTGTATATTATATACACACTACTAATCATTCATTCTTTTTAATCATTCTTTGGTGAGACAGGTACCTCATGGAGGACGTTACCCTGAATATGAGTGAAGGATGAGTGTGATGATCGTGATGATAGTGGCGCGATCTTGTAGCCTTGTTACTGACTAAGGTTGGAACGTTCCTTAGACAGGACTGTTAATTAATAGCCCAACAGCCAATGGCAGCTGGCTCCAGAAACAACCCTTCAAAAAGCTACTAACTTTTCTCGGGATCGATCCGGCTACCTACAAGTTTGTAGGCTATTATATTATATATTATTATTACTATACTATACATTCTATATGGTATGTATAGTGTAAAAATAGTTCTCTTGTCACTAACTTTGACCTTGGTGGCACAAACGGGGGTGCTGAAAACGCTAAATATTTTTTGATCCGAATTGATTTCAAGAATCGAACTTGTCACATTCACTCCTATGTAAAAAACAACTTTCTGAAGTATTTACCGACTCATGGCCTTTAGTAGGGGACGAACTGGTTTGTTCTATTTTAAATGCAATAGAACAAACCAATGCAAACCCGGCTGCAAGTTGTGGAGCTCTTCAAAGATTTTTATAGGATTTAATTCAATATAACAATTTCTTTGACCAGCTGTAGCTTTAGGTTGAACTAACCTTTTTACACTGGGTTTACACTGGATTATTGGGTTCAGGAAATAAGGCGGGTGGAAATAACTGTAAACTCATTAAATCGTCTGCTAAACTTCAGCTGAAATGACGAAATCAAATGTTGTAGTTGAACTGTCAAAACTTTGTTTGAGTTTTTCAGGGACTTTGATGGGCAAATTTTTTTTTTTTACTTTAACGTATGATCAAATAGTTGAGTAACTACCAAATAAGATGTTGAACAATAATTTTGCCGGAAGCACACTTGCGTTATTTGGTTCTCCCGAAAATAGTGTTCTACTTATAAATTCTACTTATAAAGATCTTAACAATAAGGTATAGCTTGGGGTATAAACAATTTCAAGTTTTCCATAAAGGGCCTTCCTCTAGTAATGTCAAAAATATAAATAGCAAAATATTTTTGATTTCAATTACTTCTATTGTGGACCGTCCCCTGGACATGAGAACTGTCAATTATTAATATCTAAATGGCTGTTATTGTGTCAAATAGAAATTAATTGCAACTTTTATTTCATTCTTATTGGTATTTTATGAAATATTTTAGATTCTCTAAACATTTTTCTAACCCTTTAGGAATAACTTAAAAGAAATACACGCTGCTCTTTCAGATTTTTCTTTCTTTTTAATTATTTCAAATTGGTAAAATCATTTTTGTTTGTTTTGTTTTGAGTGCTTAGGCCAAATTAACGGCTTCAGATTCACTGAACTAAGTCGTCTTAAAAAAGGCATTATTACACTTTCATTTAAGGTATGCTTACTTGTGAGGAGGGTTCATTCATTGAATTGTGTAACGAATCGTAATGGGCAACCTTTCAAAATTAATTAAATTGGAGAATTCCTATGAATACGTAAAACATTTAACACCATGAAAGCATGAACCAGATAAAAAAATAAATGAATGAATGAAATATTTATTCTATGTAAATATACAATTGAAAACATGCAAGGAATACATACACATGTACTAGTCTAGGCAAACATCATCTTATATATTAAAAACGTTTGTAAAACTAATGACAGCAACCCTGGCCGTTCTACTGGACCGATTTACATGTGGGTTGTACCAAAAACAAAGGTTATTAGCCCCCTACATGTGCAGGTTTTATTTGTATTTTTAAAATATTTATGTTAACTGCGTAAAAAATGGAAAATCAACTTTTCCAATCCTCTGGACAGTTCGTCCGAGACTTCCGCTGGACCCATTTTCATGCAGTTTGTACCAAATAAAAGCTCAACTTTTCTATATTTAGTCCAGACAATGAATGCTCAAAAAGACGTATAGAGGGAATTGCATAGATCACAATTTTTGACTTTGTAACTTTGTTTGGACTAGTTAGGAGTAAAACATATCAAAAGTCTCCGCCCTTAGCCCTTGAGCCGGCTCGGCTGGAAGGGCCTAAAGGTTCAGTTTTTTTGGTTTTTCCTAAATATCTTGAAAACTAACAGCTTTTAGTATTCCCTATTAAATTTGAAAATTAAAGAAAATTAAATTTCCTGTAAGAAAAATATATAATATGTCTACTTTGGTCCAACCGTTTACAAGGTAAGCACTAATTGTGTTAATATTTAAAAAAATATCCCTTCCATAAGAAATACATGTAAATTTGTGGGTAACATAGATGCCCAATTGGGCAACGTTTTTTCACCTAAAGGAAAATTAACAGCATTCAGGAAATATTGAGAAAATTTCCAGTAATTTGACGAGCTCACAAAAAACGTTATTTTTCAAGGAATTATAAGAAATTGTAATAATTCCTTGAAAAACAACGGTTTTTTTGGGCTCGCCAACGCCTTAATTTTAGACCAATTTTTACGATTGAGGTGTCAAATTACTGGAAATTTTGTCAATATTTCCTGAATGCTGTTCATTTTCCTGTAGGTGGAAAAATGTTGCCCAATTGGGCATCTATGTTACCCACAAATTTACATGGATTTCTTAAGGAAGGGATGTATTTTTTAATATTAACAAAATTAGTGCTGCCTTGTAATCGGTTGTACCAAAGTAGACATATTATGTATTTTTCTTACAGGAAATTTAATTGTCTTTAATTTTCAAATTTAATAGGGAATACTAAAAGTTGATAGTTTTCAAGATATTTAGGAAAAACCAAAAAATTGTACCTTTAGGTCCTCCCAGCCCAGCCGGCTCAAGGGCTAAGGGCGGGGACTTTTGATATGTTTTACTCCTAACTAGTCCAAACAAAGTTAAAAAGTCAAAAATTTTGATCCATGCAATTCCCTCTATAACCTTTCGTTGCCTGGACTAATTTGTAGGTTTCATTTACTTTTACGTTATCTTGCTTTTTAAAATTAAAAAACTCCACATTTCCAAACCTTTGCAATGATATAATTTTACAGTCATTCATTCAGCTGATTGTGAAAACAGCAGGAGGTATGATGTCTAACGACAGAAAAAGAGCAAACGCTCAAGAAGCATTTGGGTTATCATTTCCAGTACATAAAAATGTATCATTATCATGTATTATCCTCTAAGTGGAAAGAAAAGAAATAGTTTTATATTATTGAAATTATAGAGTTTTATAGATATAAAAAAAATTTGGTCGCTAAATTGTTTAGTATTATAACTACTTAATTATGTGAAACAGCTGAATTCAATAACGTTGATGGTCTAAATGTTTATTACAATGGGGCTAATTGTAAAAGGTCGGTTTTAATGGTTCATACTCATATTAAATGTCATTTTGAGACCTATGATGAATGCTACATTTGAAAACATCTGAGTTAATTGTGTTCAAAGGAAAATAAACTTTTATTATGGAGATTTAACGTAGGAAAAAAATTAAATTTATGACAGCGAGCCTTACCATACTATTGGACTGATTTACACAAGGCTGGTTCCAATTAAAAAGTAACTGTATCTATATTTGTCCATTTTGCTTCGATTTCATCTGTTACTCCACTAAACTTTCCAAGACACGGAAATTAAAATCACTTAAGACAGTAACATGGGGTAAAATTTTAGGCCTTTTTTGAGTGAGATCTGGAGTTCTATCGGACCGATTTACATGCAGGTTGTGTTAAATGAAAGGTAATTAACTCTATAAATGCCCATTTTCCTGAAAAGTTAAATATTTCTTCATTTAATATTTTAGAAATGTAATATAAAATATTATCTATTCATTAGTATTGTTTTTACTGATCAACTGAGTATAACAGCACAGATCAGCTGATTATAAAGCTTTGTTTTAATGCACATGTTTTAATGTCATAACATGGTTTCTTTATGTTGTGATTTACTTTATTTACGTATGTTGGTGATGATTGAATGTGTAGGATTGAATAAGAATAAGAATAAGAGTTCATTTACTGTCTCACAGGCATAAAACAGCATTGACAAAGTCAAAAAATAGCAGTGCAATACCACCAAGTCAAATTCCTTAACCTCATGACTAAAAATACATATAAAACATTAAAAACATCAATAGGCCTAATCTCATTTTAAAATAGATCTCTCATTCAAAAGTCAATCTTGTCAAAAGCAAAAAACTCACTGATTGAATAAAAAGGATTCAAGGATAGCCATTTATAAAACTTCTGCTTAAAAACCTTAAAATTATATTTATCTACAAGATCACTAACCTTATTGTAAATCTTCAATGACAATACCACATGACTAGATAATGATTTGCTTAACCTATTAAAATCTATATTTGCCTTGCTTTTATTACGAGTATTGTAGTAATGTATATTACTCTTAGGTACAACTAAGTCTTGATTTTTAAAAACAAATGTCATCAGATCAAAAATGTAAAGATTAATGATGGTTTGTATTTCAAGCTGAACAAATAAAGGTCTACAATGGGCTCTGGCGTCTGATTTAGTTAATACTCTAACTGCTTTTTTCTGAAGAATTAATAAATCATTAACTCTGGAGCTATTTCCATATAAAATCAAGCCATATCTAAAAATTGATTGAAAAAATGCAAAGTAAGCAGTTTTCCAATAGTTTTCTGGGACAAAAATAGTTAATCGTCTTAAAAGGAATACTACTCTTGAAAGTTTAGAAGATATATATTCAATGTGAGGTTGCCAATTAAGTTTATTATCAATGAAAATTCCTAAAAATTTTGCCTCTGAAACAGCATTTTCAAAAATCATACCGTCTCCAACCGGTCTTAAGGAAAAAAAGATTGTTTGAGTTTTTTGTTTATTGAGTAAAAAACCATTTACTTCAAACCAGTTTTCCGCTTCTTTCAAAGTGTTTTCAACAGTTAATTTTAGTTGCTCAAAATTGTCAGATATGTCTACAAAAGTAGTGTCATCAGCATATAATACTTGTATAATTGTGTTTCAAAGAACGTGAAAAATAACATATTTAAACTTTCTAGATGTTATACTATTGTTTATAGGTACCGAATGTCCAGAATTTAGTTTTCCAAGCTTACTTTTTCATTTCATGTCTGACAGAAAACTTCTAATGAGGAAACTCCTTATTTTTAAGATTTTTTGTATGTATTTCAATTTTTAATTTTCGGTCATTTTTACTTTCTCCTCATAGTATATGAAGGAAGTATTTTTGTCAAAATTTTTTAATTTGAGTTGTTAGTGGAAACATTTGTTTCACTGTTCCCCGAATCCCAAAAAATGGTTTTCGGAGAAAGTATTGTTTTCGTCAAAATATATTACTAATTTGAGTTGTTAGTGGATATATTTATTTGTTGCTGCCTAAAGTAAAAAGTACGTGTGTGTGTGTGTGTGTGTGTGTGTGTGTGTGTGTGTGTGTGTGTGTGTGTGTGTGTGTGTGCGTGTGCGTGCGCGCGCGCATGTGTGTAAGAGTGAAAGGATGTATGTAAACAGAGCTAGAGATGACACCAGTTGGCCGAATTTAATGAATTTTTTTGGCATGTAGGTATGGAACCATAATATTTCCAGGGATTTTCATATTTTGAATTTTTGATTTTTAAGGGTATTGACCACATGAAAACCTAAAGAAACTAGAAAACTCCTCATTTTTCAAAAACGACTTAAACGATTTTGATAAACATTCATGGTTTTTAGTGCTTAAAGTGCCAAACAAAATGTCACTACCCGTATGTATGTAAAAATTAAGGTTCAGAAGTTATGAGGATTTAAGTAATAACAAATTCAAATTTTTCTGTGTAAAATCCAAAAACTCCATAAAATACATGGTACCGTAAGAAAAAATTATGTTTCCCGCCATATTGGATAATTACAGGGAATGTCAAAAGTTGAAATACATACCTAACAGGAGTAAAAATTAATAGGTTTCCCTAAAAGAGGTTTAATGTCATACACAAAATAAAACGTTAGCTATTGGAAAACTTAGGCTGGAAAATCGGTAGGCTATAGTGAAGAATAGTCATATGCCGAGATTGACCGACAGTGATAAAAGAGTTTTGATGGCCGTGAAATCACCCGTAAGAAATAATCAAGAAATCTATCGAAGACTAAAAAATTGAGAGATTTTCCTGCCTCAAAAAAAATTGTATTTTCCCATTTTTTTCATATTTTCCATGTTTGGGAGAAGCTTGAACCCCCTGGGTTCACGCCTGCTAACTTCCTTGGTTTATATTGTAATTTATTTCATTTAAGCAGTTCAGTGGTCATTAAAAATGTAGAATTTTTAATGTCCACTAATTTATAATTCTGTTTCTAATTACAGAACAAATGTTATCAAATTTGTTTAATTTTTTAGATATTTTATTATGCCAGTGTCTTTATAGTGAAAACAATAGTATAAATGTCAGTTTTTTTGCGGTGCTTTGTGCTGCACGGGGTTAGTCTAGTAAATATATAATAGAAATTCAGTTTTTAGTTAAATCTTACCATTTAAAAGCTATTGTTTTACTTTTCAACTCAATAATGTCTTGTCCTCTAAATTAATTCTTTTTTTTGCAAAGTAAGACTGGTTTACAAAACTCTATACTTTAAAAAGGATCTTCCGTTACCTGGTATTTGTTTATCAAACTATGAAAACAACCCATCTAAAATACTTACTATGGCGTAGAATGGCTTGGTGTTCATTTTGGTTGTAGGTAGCTGAGCAGCAAAACAGAAAGTCTAGAAATTCACTCGCCTCGCTAATCGGTGAATTTAGTTTATACAGGTGCGCAATATATTTCAAGTAATCAATCTTCATCTGACACATCACATATTTAACGCTCATGACTGATTTTATGTGTGTTCACGTTCTTAAAAAGACAAATCCTAGGTGGGGTTTTTCTATTTCAATGGGGGTGTTCTACACGAATTAAAGGATGGTTCTTCAGACAAAAATTCTTTTATTGGAACCTTCTATACCAAGAGGCTAAGCTGTATCAAAAAGTGCAATATTTTTACGCTAACCACCCGTACTACATGCTCGAACCGTTGCAGCCAGAATATAGGGTACCCGAATATCTCTTGGTTGTGACACAGGGCACCTGACCTAAAGAATAGAAGACCGATGTAAAGCACAAAAGTGGTTAACGCTGAAATAGCGCGAGGGTTGATCCTTGGCCCTGACCTTAGGAACGTTGTACACGACGGATTGCTTCGCTTCGAGATTCCATCAAGTGAATCTTGTAACGTGTAGATTCTCTTCATGCAACGTGGTCCATATTGGTCAAGAACATTATCAATAAAGACACAAGCGGTATAATAAACTCAACATCGTATAGATGGCTGGTAAAATAGCCGAAGCTAATGTTTGTACTACATGGTACTACTAAATTTTACCACATCATTTCTCATATCAAGGCAAGAAAAGCACTGTAATACAATATGAAATCACTCGTTAAGGAGTTAGAACGAAAGATACATATATTTTTTATGATTATTTGCACTTTATGGTCACTAGATTGAAAGATTAACAAGAAATATTTATAACGTTTGCATAGTATAAAGCTATGGGCTTCCTCTACAAGCTATCATCAACGGGAGGAGGGATTAGATTTAAAACGTTTAAAGGAACGTTTCCTTTGTTTGGATTAAAGAAGCATTTCTCATTACAAAGAAACAAAGCCCGGAAATTAACTCTAATACTGGCCATTCCTTTGCTTTTGTAATCTCACTTTCACTGTAAACGCGATTCCTCTGGTTATTCATAATGAAAGTTTTCAATATGTTTGTCTTATTTTAATTTTTATAATTTAAAACCTGTCATAAAAACCTAAACTTGGAAATTATTTTAAAAAACAATTGAGACTACACAAACTGCATTGTAATTAGTGATTTGTTTATTAACAATGATTTACAAATATCTTCATTTAAAAAATAACTTCTTGATTAGCATATACGTGTTGCCGAAATCGATCGCCATTTTCCATCTTTTATGTATATTTACCGTTGTGTATATGAGTATAGTATACGTGTAAATATATTTTAAGTGTTGTAATACGTCTGCTTTTATTTATATTTAGTAATTAAAAAATGCGATCCAATTTAGCTATTAAAATAATTCTCCATATCTGGTAACTTGTGGAACGAATCGCATTTTGATCTTCAATCATCGTATTTCAAAAATTAAAAATATTTTGTGGAATAGTGATCGTGATATTTTTGTTCCCCGGGCAAAGTTTATTTCCCAAAATACGACTTGTGTACATGCTACACGACACAGATGGTGCAAACATCTGTTTTGTTTGCGAACCACTTGCAACACCAAGTTTCAAATATTTTCTAAACCTTGATTTGCTCAAGAAAATGTTAACTTCAGCCTACTTTCAAATAAATGTAATCCTTTAATCAAAATTTATCGCGAGACATTTTATTTAAAACATTACTAAACTATTTTACATATTTACGAATGCCGCAGATCACGTGATGTCTGCTTATGATTCACTGAAAGTGAAAGATATAAATATATTACAATAACACGGGTCTATTAACCTACGGTACTTTTTGTCGTATTTCAAACAAGTCCCTATGTACACATACCAAAAGCATTAGGGAATGACAATGAAAAATTTGTATATAAGGTATTCTGAATTGTACCAAGAGGTTGGCAAACAAATCATGAATTTAATAGTACAAACGACGATATAGTACTACTACATACTATACACACATACTTTATTACATAGAATATAGAACATACTACATAGAATATTTAGTAGTGTGTATATGTAAGACACCAAACGAGGCTTTCTTTTTTTAATCCAAAGTAGAAAAAAGGAAATTTAGGATCTAGTCGACTACCTGTAATTTATGCATGTTTTTCCTACAGGAATGACTTCTATTATAAAGCCAGCAGGAAATAACTCACGAGGTAAATACTGCAATCAGAAAATATAATCCTCTCAATTATCCTTGAGAATTAATTCAGAGTGGATATCCTTTGTTGTCCATATTTTCCATAAAATGGAATAAGGTTAAAACTTACAATTTCTTGTCTACATTAAAATATATATTTACTTGTGAGCTAAAGATTACATCAAGCTTTATCTTTAAATCAAAACATTGCCACATCTATGTTATTTTTTCCAATTTCCTCAACAAAATGTGTCTATCAAAAAGGGTATACTTTCCTGAATAGCATTTTAGTGTGGTATGTGCAAAGCAATATTGATATTGTGAAGAATCAGCAACAAAAATATACTGTACTTTTAGCAAATTTGCTCAATAGAGGAGAAGCAATTACCGTGGGTCTCACAGTAATACGTAAGCCTCAAACCTTAATAACTTTTCTTTTTGATGCCCCATGAAAGCAATGGCTTTATGTTTCAATCTTTCATTTTCACATCAGAAAACCTGAGTGTTCACTTCCCATGGAATTTTTGAAGAGAATCTATAAAAACTCGCAAATTAATTTACCTTTCTTGGTAATCTTAGGCTTTATCATTTACAATTTATTGAGTTTGCAGGTTAGCTGCAGCATTGATAACATTTTGTTTACAAATACAGTTGGGATTAGTTGCGATTTTTAGCATTACACATAAATCAGAGAGCTATATAAGAAATAAAAGACACACATTATTTATTGGAAAAAGGAGTAAATAGGCAAATGGCTACGTGAATGAATATACATTACAATCCATAAAACATGGCCTTTGTGCAGGTTAACGTATCAAATGAGGTGTAAAGCTGATATTGTGCAAAGCAACAAAAAGGTGAACCTCCGCTGTGACGATGTAACCGATTATCCCCAGGGGTCAAGTGATGCGTTTCTATGTACATTATTTGGTTAATGGTCGACCTTACGCTGTGAACCTTGTAGATTATGATATCGAGTTAATCTGAACGTTGGATTCTCAGACTAAATTTTTAAGTTTGTTTATTAAATAATGGATCCGATTGCTAAACGAATCATAGTTATTAAAAAATGTTTTAATTACAGGGGATTTGATTGCCTTACTTGATTTCCAAGGAAGACAGTCATATGGTTTTGAGTTTAAAACGCTTTTTGAAGCAGTATTTTATATTGCCATACATTTAAAATTTTGGATAATCTGGTACCAATTTTTTTAACGATAACACTTTTCATTCTTTTCATAACAATTTTCTTTTAATTTTTCTTTTCATTCTTTTGTATAAAAGTGTCACTGCTGTATTAAGATGCCTTAATCGGCGAAACGCGTAACAGTATTTCCTTCATTAGATTGGTGTAAGGCTACAATAAAAATTATAATAACATATAACTTTAAATTCTTATAATTTATAAATGTATCGGATTAAGTACCAAGGCACATACACTTTTTTATCGTGATCATTTAGAAATGTTACTTTAAATGTGTCTCTATTATAAGAAAAACACAGTTGATTAATTGCTAAACTACCGCAACGAAAATGTAATTGTGGCGCATCACCTAGGCCTTAATTCCCCTGTTTTTTTCCTTGTTTAATATTTTCAAAGAGATTTTTTTACCTATATACAGTTTTTATAATTATGATAATTAACAAAGGAAAACAAACTCAGGGTACGCAGCCTTGTTTTCTTGTGTTTGCGAAGTTGGCGTTGAATAAACAAGATACCAGTTTCGAGCAGAACGAGATTGCATTTTACAAACACCTAGTGAGCTTTAAATATTAATATTTTAACGAACTTATTTAAGTAATTTAAATATTATGAATATTAGTTTCAGAAACGTGTTTAAGAATTTTAAAAACTAAATTACTTATGCAGCTTCACTTACAATAACACTAACAATTCCAGAGATAACACATGGTTTTGCTTGAAAATTGTGTTTGCTCCTAACAGGTTTATTTTATAAAGTTAAATCTTATTAAGTAATATAAAGATTTCATGTTGAGTCTTCCCTTAGGTTGATCTTACATTTTGTGTCTTGAAAATCTTCACGCCAAGATCTTTCCGACAGTTATTAAAATCTGAGCTTGGATTGTTTATAAAAAACTTTGGCGTATTAAATTAGCAGAGATTTAAATATGTCTAATAAACAGTTGAGTGAATAAACTCATTTAAAACGTAAAATTATTACTTTCCGAGCAGTAGTCTCCTCAGGATATGGTCGAGAAGATATTAAATATGTGTGTTTTACTTATTATTTTTGAAAGTGTTGTACCATAAAAAATTGTTTTGTATAGTTACAAATGTACATTAAAAATTTTCATAGAATAACAAAGACTTTTTATTTAATTAGAATTATTCTCTAAAAAATAGATATTTGTGTGTTGAGGCAAGGCCACTCTGAAAAAACATTTGTAGTGCAGTCTTGGTTGAGGGAGAAAGTTCAACATTATTCTCATGAGTTGAAATGATGGCACCCGAGCTTGCCAAGGGCGACAACTTTTACGGGGGAGGCTATGTACTTTATACTCGAAATAGATACAATATTTTTCCCAACCTGTATGGATACGATACAATACAAAAATAACTACAGCAATGAAACGAAAAAACTATGTTATAAACACATTTGTATCGTATTGATTGACATGACCTCAAAACCTTAAGTGTTGCAAGCTGAGCGTTCTCTTATGTTTCCACTGTCAGCCAATAATGCTTCTTATCTTTTTTTCAATTTCCTATACTTCAATCCCGTTCCTAATGTACGCCAGGACTTTGGCTTTCTTTCTTTTGCCTTTCTCCTCTCTCATTCTGTCTTTCATGGTCTTGCGGTTTATTTATGTCTCATTTTTTTACTACCATTATCTCCTCCTATGTCAATTGCTTTCCCTCCTTTTTTATTCTTCTCTTTCCAGTCCCTTCACTTCCATCTTCATTATCTTCCCTCTATCTATTCGCATTCACTTCCTTAACTACGATACAAGTTCCATTGCATATCCTGATATCTACTTCCGGCTTATTCCGGGGGTCTTGGTTCGCTTTTAGTGTTGCCATATCCAGGGGGGTGCAGGATGTTAAAGTAATTTATAGGACTTAATCTATATTTCATTTAAGGTCTGTTCCAGTCAAAGTTTCTACCTGGTCTTCCGTCATCTTCAGGGGTTGGGGGCGCCGGGATCGCCATCGTACTACCTGCGCTGAAGCTTCTGCAACAGGTACAGCAATATAAGGCGAGTTTCAGAAATATTTTGCTGGTTGAGGCCTTCCTATGGCATTCCTCATCAGGAAGTCGTCTTTGCAACATTGTCTCACGAAGGAAATTGTTGACGTCTATTTAACACTATTTACGTCTATTGTTGACGAAATTAACATCTTATTATCAGAAATGACAATTTATGGTAATGAAATAGATGTTACTTGGGCATTTATTTATAATTGTAACAATCAATATTAATTTTGTTTTGATCTGTTATCAGCGTCTGCAATTCGTTTAGCTGCAACACTTTTTAGGGTCATATGACACTAGTGCAATATTGCAGGAGAAATTCTGTACTGCCCTATTCATATTGTGTTTAAGAGCGATAAATAGAAAGTTAATTTATACATGTTTTCAAAAAAATATTTAACGAAAATTATTTAATTAAAAAACATAATTTCAGCGTGGTTTTGGATTACTCCGCTGAACATTTCACGAATTATTTCAATTCGTTTTTGCACTGCGCAATACAGATATCGTATGCAAAATTGCACTAGTGTCATAAGACCCATACACCAGCGATCAGCTGATTGTTAAAACATTTTTAAATGATTATTTATCGGGTGATTTCCGGTCATGCTATTCTATTGTGAGTTAACAACGCCTACCGGCTGATGAGCTTCAACATATTTACATGTGTGCATAGCAATTTGAAGGCGCTAGATTTTTCATTATTGATTCCTATGTTATTCTGATAACCTTACTTTATACCTTAACATTGATATAAATAATCATGATCTAGCCTCGAGTGATCTAAAAGTATTTGATATTTCCTTATTCAAGTATATAAACTGCTAATATTTACAAGGACAGCATTCTTTTTTTTACGTATTTTCATATACGTAAGTATAGTTTAAAAAGTCCGAATAAATTGAAGTCCTAATAATATTATAGGTCTGAAGTCTTGTGAGTTTGTTTGTTTCGGGCTCCATAACGCCTTAACTCCAGAGCTGATTAATCTGACTTGGTGGGTAGGTAGACACAACCCTCGATTAACACGTAGGCACTGAAATTACAACTGTTTGGACCAGGGCTTGAGGTGGGGAGATCACATAGATCCAACCACAAATCGAGTGAGACAAATCATTCCAAAATTTTTAGCTTTACGGGAAATTTGCGATAGGGATATTTTGATTTCTATTTATTATGCTTTGGTCCAATCTTTACTAAACTATGGTATTTTAAGCTGGGGGAGCGCAGACGATGTTGTCATCCATCCATTAGAAAGTGTACAAAGATCTGTCTTAAAAATAATTTTCAAAAAACATAGACTGTACCGAACAATTGACCTTTTTAATAACGCTAATGTATTGGATATTCGTCATTTATATGAAAAACAGTTATATTGAATCAGCTAAAACACCCAGGAAATTTGACTAAATTGAGTCATGATAAATTTACCAGACAAATACAAACATTCATGTTACCAAAAGTAAATACAGTTAAGTGCCAACGACAATCTTGGTACGTAGGTATTAAGCTAATTAATGAATTGTATAAAAATGGTGTATTAAAGTGTAATGAAAATTTTAATGTATCTACCATTGTTAATTTCATAAAAAAATTTTGGTGCCGAAAATATTCGGAAGATTATGTTTGAAATCGAGAAAAAAATAAATTACCAAAATATTTATTTCAGTCATTCTTAGGTCTATTAAATTAAAGAAATATATACACGATTTTGAAAATTGAGGTAAAAAACAAAGTTTTCAACTGAATAAACTTAATATTGTAATATTTAGTGTTAAGATTGATATATATTTTTGTTATTTTTTATAATTCATGAATAAGGCTTATTTCTATTATCAGCCTAACTGTTAGCTATCAAAGTTATGTAATTAAATTTGTTGAGTAGTGTGTGTGATAATGCTATTGGTGTGGTGTATAGTTATCGGCGAGAATTCAAGAATCCTTATGGCAAGGACTGATAAGACTCAATCCCTCCACCCCACACGAGGCTTGCCTCATGGGGGGAGTATATTCTTGTATGATTACTTGTAATCTTGTGTTAAGCTGTACAATTGATGAATAAATCTTTTTGATTTGATTTGATTTGAATAAATCTTTTTGATTTGATTTGATTTGAGTTTGTATTCTTAATGCATTACGTATGAGTCAGTTCTTATGGAGGGATATGTTTTGGAAATGAGAAAGAGGTTTATTCTTTTTGTAAGGTATACTGTTATATTTAGCCCGGTAATCTTTCAAAATTTATATCTGAGTGTGTTATATTCCTAAAAATAAAAAAATATGCATTGATTTTATCATACTTGATTTCTCAGTATTGCCTTATTTATTCACACAAAAAAAGCTGTTAATTCATCTAGCTGTAAAAAGTCTAATTTCTCCACGTAAGACGGTTTGTACTTACTTTTAATAGGCTTACGTCGGTTTAAAAATGAGAATTTTCCGGGAAATTATCATTGACCAATAAGTGTCCTCCGTCACACTTTTTTACTGTACAAAATAATTAAAGTTTTACAAAGAAAAATAAAATTCTGCCCCAAATGTTATTTTTGATTGGACTCAGTAAGGAATTCAATCCAACTTACTTATCTATAACTAAAGCATTGTCTCACGTGGTATTGATAATCCTACACAGTTTTAGACTACAAAATTTGCAATGTGAAAAAAAATTTAGGATAGATTTTATACTGCAAAAAAACCACAACATTTAGAGTGTCAGAATTTTTTTCTCGCTAGACCTGAAAAGGCCATTACGACTTTCGCCCTAAGGCCAAAATATGATATGTTGGAGGACATCAGCTATCAAGTGTGTAATCAAAAGAAAAATCAAATGCTATTTTATTGATTAATTTGATTGTAAATGATCATTGTAAATGTCTAATGAATACATGTTGGTTTATCGTTGTGTTAATCATTTGGATATACACTAATAAATCGATCTAGCAGTCGATGTTTACGCCAAACTGAACACGTAAACAGTAACAGCTGCAAAATGCTACCAATATTTAAATGGAATTAAATTTCAACCTTATGAAACTTCCATTCTTTTTTATTTTGACGATTAATATGGTTCGTATCTTGGTCGAAAGGGTCTTGCAGCTCCGATCGTTTTGGTTTTAAGCCCAAAGAAAACTTCATTTTAGTATTACTGATATAATAACGGGCTTTAACTTAAAATAACCATAGTTATTAAACTAGAAAGCGTAAACTTGAACTTACTAAAACTGGAGCACTAAACCTTTTGCAATATATCCTAAGATGATGCCACAAATACTGCTTAAAAATATCTCTAAAAACTTTTAAGATCGTCTTTTTTCAGTAACCATCAACAAATAAAGTAAGATACAATAAGTATTGCATGCATGCACTTGCCCTTGATTTTTTTATGACTTATAATGTGAAAAACCACGGAAATTAGGGAATTAAAAGTTAAATATCTGAGTTGTATGCGTTACTTACAGTTTATTAATGTTATTTATTTTGGATTGTTCCTGAACTGATTTAAATATATTATAAATGGTTTTAGAACTGACCAAATATTTAAGAAGTTTAGCTTTATGACCCCACCGACCTACTGAACCTACTCTGACCTTCTTGAAAATAGTGCAAAAGTGCAAAAACCTAGTTGTAGAAGAAACAACCAACCAGAACTACTGTGACTTAATAAACTAATTAAGCTGTAAATCATACATTAATTCCCCTTCAAATTAGAAAAAAATGTTTATTGCCCTAACCCAAGTTATTTACAACTTAAGCCAAACGTTCAAATTATAAAAACGTTTTTAATCATTTGTAATAAATTCTTTAAAACCATTTATTTAGTTTCAGATTTATATATTTACTAACGATCAGGACGCCACAAATCCTGGTCACATGGGATAGCAACTAAAATGATAAAGCCCGTAATGTAATTAATTAATGATATCCCATGCCACACAACCCTGGTTATCAAATTATGCTACTGTGTATAGTATGAGGAACACTTACTGTAACACCACAAGTTTCACCGCTAACATTATTATCATCATTGTAATAGAAAGTTTAAACGACATGTTAATAAATGATTTTAGATACAACAGTATAATATACACTAATCCACCCTTGTTCAAAAGATATTTAATCCAGCATCGCAGAACCTTTAATTTTGTTTTTGCATTTTCCAGGAGGCTAGGAGGGTGCTATGGTACAGAAAGATAGTAGAACTGGCAACTTCAAAAAAGTCCAGAATTATACTGGAAATCTTCAAAAACGTCGAAGCGCTGCTGAGCATCATGGCTGCACTTTTTAGAGTCCAGAGGAACGTGAATAACAAGGTAAAGCATTCTTCGACCCAGACTTGAAGCGTTGTTCGACGAACTGAAGGCCCTGCGAAGATTGGCCGAATGGGAGCAGAACTGCTACCACGACAACATCAATGACGTCGAAGTAGGCAGGACTGCCTGGAAGAGGATCAGGTCACGGATCCAAAGACGACTCCTTAAGGACGTCCTTGGAAGATTCCCTCTGGACTGTGGGAAGTAGTTCCCTCTTCTGACAGACCGCCGTCTCTAGCATGCGGTTCCTAGCACGGCCCCCACCTTAATTAATGTGAAAAACTGTCTCGGGGGGAGATTCGCCTATAATGAGGAGGTGGTTAGGTAGGTAGGGCTTCAGCAAGTCCCACATTCCGTCCGTAAGTGGATTCCACCTTCCTTCCACAAAAGAAAAAAGTATGTATTAAACCACCCATGTTCAAAAGAATCGCAGAATTTACATTCTGTTTGTGCATTTTTCCAGGAGGCTAGGAGAGTGTTATGGCTCAGGATGATAGTAGAACCGGTAACTTCAGGTATACCTTTGGAATAGAGGAATATTATTGGCTTCGTGCACCTTATGCAATATTATGCAGCGAATGCCGATGGAAGGCAGCATTAAAGCTCTCCGGCGTACGCAGGCATATTCTTGAAATTGTGCAGAAAGAAATGCTCAGAGGGATCTAGTACCTGGAAGACTAGTTTTTTAGTGGGCATATAAACTTAAATTAGGTTATTTTTCTGTTAAACAGGACATACCAATTCTCGTATCAGGATGAATTATTCCTCACCAGGATAAAATAAGCACCTCAAATAACCCGAACAAAGTTTCATGGCAGTATGTTAACTCTTAAGAAAGAAAACACCTAGACTAGAACAAAATGTTGCTCTCAAAGTAAATAATGTAGTTGTAAAAAATCCCGACATTGTAAGCAACTTTTTTAACGATTTTTCCTCAGATCTACCTCATTGTAAATCTTTTACGGATAGTAGTCGTTTCTCTTGTGATAGTGTAAGTCAAACAACCTTTGAACTCAATAGATTTCCAGCAATCGATAAAAAGGCACTTGTTAAGGTAATATCTTCACTTCCAAACAAAAATTCTACCGAGTATCTCAATAGAAATAGTTAAGAAATGTTATCCTGAGTTGATAGATCCTTTACTAGTATAATAAATAATTCTTTGGAACAGGGTGAATTCCCTGAGGCAGCAAAAATGGGTCTGATCAAACCAATTTTTAAAAAAGAAGATCCACCTTCGCCTAAGAACTACCGCCCTATCTCACTCCTTCCATCAATATCGAAAATCTTCGAGAGAGTCGTTTGCGATTCACTGGTCAACTTATATCTCAGCGACCATTCAATTCTTGTCAAAAATCAATTTGGTTACCAGAAGCACAAATCCACCAAACTGGCACTAGTCAATTTCATTGATTCATGCATCGACGCCTTGGACTGTGGTGGGACAGCCATGGGCTGTTTCATCAACCTGTCCAAGGCGTTTGATTGCGTCTCTCACCCGATCCTTCTGAAAAAGTTAGAAGCAATAGGCATCAAAGAGACAGCACTGGATTAGCTCATATCTTTCAAACAGATTCCACAAAACCAAAATATATTTCATTGATAAAAACGGCATCAGGAAGACTTCCTACTCAAATTCAAAGGCAGCTCATTAGGTGTCCGCAAGGATCCATATTAGGGCCGATTCTCTTTCTCCTTTACATTAACGGCATTTCTGACTTCCTACCTGGTAACCCTCTTTCAGTTTTTGCAGACGACAATTCAATTTTAACTTCCCATAGAAATCTCAATATTTTAGAGCAGGAAACCTTCTTCAATTTGAACACTCTCTCACAGTACTTTTCAGGTATTAATCTTCATACAAATCCCCCCCAAAAACGCAGTCAATACATTTCATGACTTATCAGAAACGAAACCATTTGATTAATTCAGGGACAATTCTTCCATCCGCAGTACTCGATAATTTGATCATAGAGGAAGCCCAATATGTTGATTATTTGGGAGTGAGATTGGACGGTGGTCTCATGTAGAATGACCATGTTGATAAACTAGCTAAAACGCTTGCTACAAATATTTTTGTTCTAAAAATTATTTCCTCATTGATTGATATATCACTGTCTAAACTGGTGTATTTTGGCTTGATTGAGAGTCTGGTTAGATACATTAGATACATTAGGTGAAATGGCGACCTACCCAGGTAGGTATTTTAAGCCAAGTATGAATGACAGATGAGTGAACGATGGTTGTGGCGCGATCTTGTAGTCTTGTTACTGACTAAGGCCGACATATTCCTTAGTTAGGTACTCAATAATTCTTTGGGGTCTTCTAGTATAAGTAATTTGAATAGAATTTTGTCCAAATAAGATCAATTAGATGTATGCTGAAACTTAGACCTAGTGACTCATGTTGTGACCATTTCAGAGAATTGCAAATTCTAACTTTAACCTAGCATTTATATGTTTGAAACGATTGTCTATGTGTGTTCTACTATTAACACAAACAAATCACTGCTCATCAGCATTCTTACAATACAATAAATCGTAATTTTAATCCTTCTGTACATCATAATTTAAATCTCTTTGAAAAAAGGCCAGATTACATAGGTCTTAACCTATTTAAAAACTTCCACTCAACATAGCCCAGATTAATAATATTAAAAAGTTTAAACAAGAGCTCAAAAAATATCTTGAGAATCAGTGTTTTTACCAGATTCCATCCTACCTAACCTAACTCTCACTCCTGCCTTGGTTACAACTAACTCTGCCCCCTCCTTGAATATCTCTGCCATGAAGAGAGGACAAACATCTTGAAGATGTGCTCAATAATGTTTGAAGAAGAAATAAGAGTTGGCTAGTCCTATGCCTAGTGGTCAATCAGGACGACGTGGGATATGTATGTATGTATGTACCAACTTTTGCAGTTACTTTGAAAATTATTTCAGAAAAGGTATTAATATTACCGCCTTAGTTCATTTCAGTTAAATGTGGGCCATTAAAATGGAAAGCTAGAATCTCTGCATCATAACAAAACAGGACAGTTATGTTATGTCTAGCTTAATTGACACTGAAATTACCTTGTTTTTAATATGTAATACTAAAATCCAAGTCCCAAAGAATTATTTTATCATCAGGAATGTTTAGTATTGAGGCATTTGGTCTAGCATTCTTAACGCTTGTGTGGCTATTAAATTTTATTACACTAGGCTAAAGAGCACTTTTTTACGTATTATTTTATGATACGAACAAATCCTAACCTTAATAAAATTCCCGGAAACAGGAACCGAGCCATTTACATACATCAAATGAATTTGCACATAAATAAAAACACATTTGAAGAAACAATTGATATTTTTGTGGATATCAATAAACATTTGCTTGAGATATACACAGAAATCGATCCGTTCTACAGAGAACCGCTTAACAACTCCGCTTATAAACCTCTAGAGATCCAGAATGCTTCAACTTCCGAATGTCTGATCGCATTAATATTTATTGCTTCAACATTTCGACTCCATTTTATTTATCTTAATTTCATCAGCCTTCTAACTGGTACTAACTGGTAATCACTGTGTTGTCTTCTGTTTGATAAGGTTAAAGATTTGAATTATTATGTTAAAATCCAAGGTCGTTTTAAAGCGTTGGTTCTGATTCAAACATTTATATTCAAAGCTTTAACTTATATATTTTTCACATTTCCTCATTAATATTTTACCTCGGAACAATCAATCTTGTTGCCACAAAAAGCACAGGCTACTCGTGAATCTGACTAAGAAAAGCCAATATTGAAATGTAATACAAATTTGGAATTAAATTTGTACAAAAGCAAATAAATGATATATCTTTATCGGCAACGGACGAAGCGAAATCAGCAACTGTTGAAGTATAATGGCTTAGAATTGTCACAAAATATGTAATTTAAAATTCTAAAAAAGTAAGCTTTGTAACATCTAGAATATTTTTTGAAATAATATGTTTTTAAATTAAATTACTGAGTAGGGCTTTTTACATTATGAAACTAATTTTATTTAAATGAAAACTTATAAATCAACTAACCTCAACTTGACTTAATTGAATTTCACGATTTTTTAAATGAACCGATAGATTTGAAACATGTAATAGAATATAGATTCGATCATTAAAACGATCCTTTACTATGTAACACCTTAGGTCTGTAATAATATCTGCAATAATCCCGTGCAGTGCCTCAAAAAATAATAATCGACGATGCCTAACGCCATTGAAAGTGCACTCTGTTGTTCATTTTCATAATTTAGTTTGCGATGAAAGTGGTCTGATTGACTAGTTAATTTAATCACGTGGGCTTTTACAGCAAAAAGCCGACCGTTGCAGTGTTTTAAGGGAGTTATTTTTTTACTGTTAAAGCGGAGATATTTTTTTATAGAATACTAAATTATAATGTTTGTTGTTTAATTACATTATCAGTTTTAATCTAAGTAACTGCTTTAATTCTCCTAAAAAAATTAAACTTAATCATATTATCTAATAAATAGACTAGCTAATTTCGATTAGAAAATTTAATGTACAAATTATTTAATGTACATTAGAAAGCAATAAATTTTTCCAAAAATGTACGATCAAAAGATCTAAACCTAGAAAAAAAGGAATTGTAGTTTTATATTTTAGACCTATTACGTAATATAAGTAAATTATCACGAAAATACTCTTGATATTATTCGTCTTCTCAAACAAAAAAACATTTTCTGTAAAAGATATGCTAGAACTGGGCAAAAAAGGTTTTTAGAAAAATTTAAGAAACTTAGGCGTTCTGTAAAAATTTTAATAAAAGATGCTTATAAGAAATATGTTTCGGAAATGAAGTCAACAGTGAAAATTGATCTAAAAAAATTTTGGAGTTTTGTGCGACAGAGAAAAGTTAGTCGTCTTTCTGAGTCACAGTTGTTTAAATTGGGCTATGATGTTCTTAGCGACGGACCTTCTGTTGCTTCGGCATTCGCTAATTATTTTAGTTCGGTTTACGAAGCCAGAGCCCCTCTCAGTGCTTCTGCTGCGATTGATTCCCCTGTCATGCAGCGTGTGCAGCTTCTAAACATTCGCTACATTAGTGTAGGTGAGATCGTTTCTGCAATTAAAAGATTGCCTTCTAAGAGATCGTTTGGTCCTGACCTTATTCCCCCCCCCCCTTATATTTAAGGCCTACTCGGAATTCTTAATCCCGCCCCTTCATCATGTATTCAATTTGAGCCTTTCTAAAAATCATTTTCCGTCCTGTTGGAAGACCAGCCGAATTTTACCGCTGCATAAGAAAGGAGATAAACTTCAAATTTCGAATTTTAGACCAGTTGCTATTCTATCTACTCCAGCTAAGATATTTGAGATAATCCGTCATAATATTATATTTTTTCTCATTAAGCGTTATATTACGCCTTTTCAACATGGGTTTTTCCTTCTCGATTCATAGTAACAAACTTGGCTAATTTTGTAAAATTTACATCTGCGATTCTTGATCAAAAAGGGCAAGTTGATATAATCTACACAGACCTTTCGAAAGCATTTGACATGGTTGATCATTCTATTTTGCTTCGTAAGTTAAACTGTTATGGATTTTCCGACAATCTTGTTTGTTTCTTCAGTTCATACTTAGAAGGTCGCATGCAATACGTTTCTCGTGCTGGTTACAAGTCTGACTCATTCATAGCTTATTCTGGTGTCCCCCAAGGTAGCAATTTAGGGTCCTTGTTATTCAACATATTTATCAATGACTTAGCTACTTCTGTTATTTGTAAAATCCTTATGAATGCGGACGACCTAAAGTTATTTCCATCCATTAATAGCCTCCAGGATTGCATTAATCTTCAGAATAATTTGAACATTGTCTCTGACTAGCGCGGGTCTAATAAGCTCAAGCTTAATATTGCAAAATGTTGTTCAATGTCTTTTTACAGAATAAACAATCCCGTCGTGGTTCAGTATCTAATAAATCATGTATCTTGGGATGGAGTGAACCAGTTCGTAGATTAAGGTTTAACAATGTAAAGCCATCTTAATTTTTCAGAGCACATCTTGTATATGGTTAAAAAAGCTTATTGCACATAAGGTTTTATTTTTCGAATGGGCAGGCTCTTCAAAGAAACTCAAACAAACTCAAACGTTTAAGTTATTATTTTTATGGATAGTTAGATCCAGGCTTGAATTTTGCAGTGCCATATGGTCACCTTCTACTCTCTTATATCAAGATTAATTGAGCAGGTTAAGAAAAACTTTGTAAGGATGATATATTTTAAAACCTTTGGCCTTCTCAATTATCCTATTTGGCAGGTTAGATATAAAGAAATGCTTTCGATTTTTGAACTTGATTCCTTAGAAGTGAGACGGAAATTGGCGCAGTTGTGCTTCTTGAGAGGGGTAATGGTCGGGCAGGTGGACGATGCGGGGACACTAGCCGAGGTGCGGTGGTGTGTGCCGGGGTAACAGAGGTCGGGGTAACCGGCCGCTCTACACGCGCACCGCTCGTACTGTACAGTTTGCTACTTCACATTTTAATGCATCATTTATCCTGTTTAATCAAGTAGCAGACTCAGTCGATATAACTGATTCTCTCTCTGTTTTTAAAAAGAAATGTTTAGATTGATTAAGAAATATGACGTGATATCCGTAATATCTACAGTTAATTTTTAAATTATGCATTTTCTATATTTTAAAATTTTTATCCATTAAAATTAAATTTTCAATTTTGTTATCTTTTGTTGGTGTCATTATGCTCACGCTTTTTGCATGTGAACATTTTTTATTGTTTAATTTGTTTTATATTTTAGGGCCTTAGCGATAAGTTATTCAAACATTTAGAGTTCTGCCCCTGTAATTGGGCTTTGCCTGTTGGGTTGGAAATTGCAGGATTGCTATTTTATTTAAGCATGAATTTATGTCAAATAGGTATTAATTTTAATTTTTAACAATTATCTTGCATGTATCTGTATCTATCTGTAATGACTTATTCCTGCAATAAACTATGATTTATTTATTTATTTAAAATGATTCCAGGAACAAGATATTTGTACCAAGAAGACATTTTACTTCCGTAACAAAGGTTTCTGCGGCAAAACATGTCGGAAATAACTATTGATCGATACATTTACTTGTATTTTATTTACAGTTGTTTCCTTCGATGATTTTATAATTAATATTGAATAGGTTTTTATTACAAAGAAATTTGGTGTAATATAGAAAACCAGGTGTCTAATAACGTAGATCCAAGATACGTCTGACTTTTATCTTTTTTAGAAGTGTTGTTGATTGAACCATTCCTTGTAAACACAAGGTTTATAAAATCAAAATATGTATTCATTCTGTGGTGAATTACGGTTGTTTTTCTAAATGAATGTATTAAAATAATTGGGTCTTTTCATATTTTATTTTTAGGTACATTAAAAAAAGGGGAGAGTTGGTCTAAAATATTTCTTTTTTTATTGAGAACATGTTTTAATTAAATTTGTTTAGTCTAATATATTTTTAATATATTTTGAATGAATAATTCATCTACCTTAATTTACGTACTAAAGTAAAATAAAAATGTAAAATCTCTTTTGATACTGTTAAGATCACGAATAGAATCATTAGTAGGATCCTAAGAAAATGTTGCTAAGGTTAGAATCTGGACCTACCCGTTATTGATTATCGGGACATTAATTAATTATTAACCTGGCAAAAGAATAAACTGGTCTTTGCTAAATAAGTTATTATCCACCATACACTCATCCTCCACTCATACTCGCCTTAACCACTTACTGGTGGTCAGCATATTATACGGTAACGTATTGTGATGCTAGATTTGCTTGGAGTAAACAGTTTGAATGTATTGTTGCAGTTTAACTCGATACGGTGTTTCCATAAAAGCAAAATAAAAAAGTGGAGAAAAGGAGGAAATTAATAATAATAATAAATATAATTTATTTCACCAAAATATACATATACAATCAATTACATTACCAAATTTGTTTTTGATATGATGGTAAAACAAACCGTTGTCCCAAATGGGTTATTATTTGAATTGGACGTTTATATAAAATTTAGATGAAGAACGTTTAAATAAAATATATGGTTGAGTCAAAGAAAAATTGTGTCCCCTTAAAATAAATCTGTATCTATGAAATCAACTCTAACTACTGTTTTCGAAGGAACTCTTCGTATGCTACCACACGTTTCCCTGCTTTACAAACAATTATATTACTTCATCATGCGTTACAGGGCAGTTATTCATACAATCTATGAGTTTGAAGAAAAAACTGGTTAAAATCTGTATTATTAAATATAATTATTAATTAATGTAAATTTAGTTTGTTTTATATGATTTTCAATTATTTATCAATATTTAATTATAAATTAATATTATTTAAATACTGATGGTGTTTCAATTGAAAATTTTTATTCCTAAGCAAATATTCACCCTGCATAAATAAGTTGAACGAGTAGTGGGAGTGGGAAAGTCAAGTTTAATGTATAAACAAGTTGCAGCGAGGTCGCCATGAAATACAAGAGAAGGGTTGGACGACTCATTATCATAAACATCGTCCCTGACACAAATTTAATTGACTTCATTTATCTTTTAAATCTTTTTATCTAATATATTAATAAAAGCCAAAAACTGTTGACTAACTGACTGACTGACTAATTCAATGATCAGAGTTTATCAAAAATTATAAGGGTTTGGGCCATGAAACTTGGCACAAATATTCTTTAAAAGCTTAGATGCGAACTAAGAAAGGATTTTTAAATATTTTCTCTCAAAAACCCAAAATAGGATAAATTGTAAAATTAAAAATGGTGGCCGCCCCCCCCCCCCACATTTATTCTCTAAAAAGCCCAAAATAGGGTAAATTATAAAATTAAAAATGGCGGCCGCCCCCCCCTCCACAGTTAAATACACACAGTAGACATCATATTCACTTAGACAGAATTATCCTTAGTTCAATTAAATTACTGTTGGACCATTCCCCATCATGGCAATGACCCATCACGTTGCTTTTACTCATTCAACCTCAACTTTTCCCTAAACCGAAACCAACTATTACCGGTACTTCACTTCTAGGATGTTAATAACAAGTAATGTTGCAGGAGGTGAAACCCTAAATACGGGGCGGTTGCGTAGTTTTGTTTTTTAATAAAGCTCATAACAGGATGGTTTTCGTGTAATATTTTTCTCATATAAGCTCCAGCGAAGCATATTTAAGCTGCATGTATGAAAAGAAAATATTGCAACAACATTTAATATAATATACGAACGGTCTCTTCCCTTTGAGAAAAGCGGAAAATTTTTTCAGCCCACTGATCCTGTATTGAAAGGGATTCTTAATATTCTAAATCCTTATCGGTTTTCAAGATTGATATATTGGAAAATTTATAAAAAAAAGTACCTACACCAATCATTATATTCATACGTCGCTTAACCAGAATTGCTGTGCCACAGTCAAGAAGATTATTTTATATGACAGAATATTAATCCTTTTTATTGTTTGTCTACTTTCAGATTTGAAAAAAAAACCTGTAAGTATACTAATTGAACTCCATTTTTAAAGCTTGATTTTTTTAACTAATCGAAATTAAGTGGCATTCTTAAATTAAATCTTAAACTTGAACCACACAAACCTGCAAACTCTTTTTTTAATGGTAACAGAAAAATATATGAAGCAAACGAGCAGTATGATTGGGCAGTAGGGACAACCTACACATCTGTACCAAGGTTGATTGCTAAATTTACATTTTAATTGGGCCCAATGTTTTGATCCCCGCTTCGTTGCGTTTTATCCTATTTTATTGAAATTTCAATTCCCTCAGGGACAAAATAAATAGGATTAAGGCCGTCAAATAATTTAATTCTGTGTTTTTTCACATTCAATACGTTTTAACGGGTAAAATCGATCGTAGGTTAATACACGGTGCAAATAATAAACGACTTGGTACATTTACATTTATGGCTCCCTAGATGTAATTTTTCAGGCAACATTTTGTCTGTACAAGGTGAGTTTTTTATGCCGCCAATCCCCTAAAAAACCCCTCATCTGTCCTCTACCCTTCTGCTCCTCTACCTATCTGACCTCTACCTTTATCTGTTCGTCAGCAGAGTTACGGGCATATAATACTGCTGATTATATGCCCTAATACCTTCAGAATGAGCAAATATTTTTTGAACGGTTTGTAGCTTGAAAATATAAATTATAGGTTAAAAGGATGGGTAACAACACCATCTTTACTTTTGAAAAAAAATTATCTAATATGGCGGATCCAAGATGACGGCCACTAACGGCCATCTAAAGAAAATTAAGTATAATACTTACTTCCCAACAATGTTAAAGGGTAGTCTGAGGACATTTAGTCCAGGCTTTGACTATGATCGAGTGTTGGCGAGATCACAAAAAACGTCATTTTCCAAGAAATTATAACATAATTACAAGAAAGTAATAATTTCTTGAAAAATAATGTTTTTTGTGAGTTCGCCAACCCCTTTATTTTGGACCAATTTTTATGATTGAGGTGTCAAATTACTGGAAATGTTGTCAATATTTCCTGAATGCTGTTCATTTTCCTTTAGGTAAAAAAAGCGTTGCCCATCTATGTTACCAACAAATTTACATGTATTTCTTAAGGAAGGGATATTTTTTTATATTAATAAAATTAGAGCTTTCCTTGAAAATGGTTGGACCAAAGTAGACATATTATATACTTTTCTTACAGGAAATAAAATTTTCTTTAATTTTTAAATTTAATAGGGAATACTAAAAGTTGATAGTTTTCAAGATATTTAGAAAAAACCAAAAAATTGTACCTTTAGACCCCCCTCCCTCCCCCCGCTCAAGAGCTACGGACGGGTACTTTTGATATGTTCACCCCCTAACAAGTCCAAACAAAGCTACAAAGTCAAAAATTGTGATCCAAAATATTCCCTCTACACCTTTTCGTTGCCTGGACTAATTTAAAAAATATGGAAAAGGTCCAATGGACATTTGAAACTCACCAAGTATATGTGTAATGAAATAAAAATCAATGAATCATTACAAACTCTCAAGGAATCAACCTAAGGTATTAGCCGTTTAACTTTTTTTTTCATTCATAAAATAAAGTGAGAGTTTCAACTTTTTACGGATGACGTGAAGGTTTATCGTTTCATCTGTTGCCAATGAGTCATTTTGACTACG
Organism: Flexamia atlantica; assembly: GCA_035578135.1. Lineage (NCBI taxonomy): Eukaryota > Metazoa > Arthropoda > Insecta > Hemiptera > Cicadellidae > Flexamia > Flexamia atlantica. The sequence goes on along the minus strand of JAQJVK010000008.1, from coordinate 25,263,807 downwards.
TCTTACGTTTGCCTTAGTTGTGTCAAAATTGATATCAGATCTGTATTCATTTAGGGAACTGGACTTAAGTAAAAAAAAGTTAATTACGCTATTACTTAGCATCTGTTCGTTTTTCATTCATGAAATTGGCTGATTTCAGACTAATCTGTCTACAAATTAAACAAAAATTGATCGGTCTCTTAATTGGTATATGTATGAGTTATCATTGGCACTTACATTAGGAAATCAATAACCAGACTTAGAAAACCGCATTCACTGTCAGAAATCTGTTGATTTACGATTATCTCCCTCTACCTTTCCTACTTTTGCAATTAGGGTCGATAGGTTACGAACTAAAATTAAAACGAGTCAGTTAGAATGCTTTAAATGCTTTTTTTATTATTAAAAGTATGCGTAAAACCCTTACATTTTCATTTTAATCAATTACATTAAAATCCTAGTATGCTTGAAAATATCTAATTGGTAACAATTATTGATGTTACTCCAATTTTCAAGGTTTTTTAACCTACGAAGGCAGAGATGATAAACGCGGCAATATCGCGAACGAAAGAAAAAACAAGGATTTTCTTTCGTTGGAAAATGCAAGTTGAGACTGCACATGTCCTAGTTTCGGCTACAATATGACATTTGGAGTGTATGGGAGTTTGTAAAACCACCCGTTAAATCGAACTCTCCTACCAACTACTAATGAACTTATCTAATTAGTGTCTCTTTACTTTGTGTTTCCTCTTAACTTGTTAAGCGTGAATTGTCGTTATCTAACAACTTTAATTTGTGTATTAGTAGACGATGTTTTATATAATAAAGGAAGATCACTAACTCGATTTTTTGAAAATTTATCAAAAATGTTTATTAAAGAATTAAAGATTAAGGGGGTAGCATTAAATTAAAATAACGTACAAATATGTTTGTCGGATTCAATAAACACCCGAAACGACTGGTAAACGGTCGTGCGCAGCGGTCGGCGAGCTCTAAGAAATTCTAGTTCTCTGCGAAATATCTGCAAGAAGACAAATATAAACTATTTACGACTAATCACAAATGTACTGCACCCAGAAAGTAGCGGGACTCGGCTACCATCCTAATTAAACGTTTCATCCCATAAAAAAAACACTTAACCTTATAGTTCAAATGATTTCGTATGAGGGAAGAAAATAAGAAACTCTACTTTGGCTGAAAAAGAATTGCTCCTCATTTTCCTTTAAATATTTTGTATCGTCAGCCTTTTATCTTCACTTCTCTCATCAGAAAATCATTTCAATACTTTACTTTTGATCATTTATAAATTTATTTATTTTGTGATGATTTATTATTTATATGTATACAATTTTAGTAGATTTTTTTACGGATTCACAGGTTACGTAATTATTAAAAATCCAGATTTTACCGTTACTCTTAAAGTGCTATCATGCGGTACCTTAATCTGACCAATTTATAGTTTAATATATATACTATCATAAATTAGCTACTACAGTCTTAACAAAATTTTTGAACTCGAAACCTAATCATAAATAACATTTTTTTAATTAGCTTTTGTAGCAACAAAATATTAGTTTTAAAGGAAATCTGAAAGTATTCGTGTCCGAATGCAAATTAAATTATTACCAGTCCTCTAAATCATGTTTGCTATAATAAAACTCAAATAATCATTAAATATATAAGATTTTTTTCCTTTAATGAACCACATTAATGGTTTCAACAAGAATTACGTAATTTCAACTCCTGTACAACGTGAGACTGTTTCTTGCTTCGCCACAGCACAGCAGAGAGCATGTAATCCTACCTAAGACGCACAGAGACAACCTTTGTATGTAACCTAATGCCACAATGCCTTCGTCGTAAAATAAATACCTTTGGGTACAAGCTAAAATATATATATTTTTTTAATTTGAGTCATTTCGTGGTTATAAAAATACTCTTTTATATATTAAAGTAGTTTTGTAACTACATTTTTATAAATACGTAGCTATCCTATTCTCCTAGCAATTTTTGTCTTCAACCAGGTTAAGATTGAAGATTGATTTAAACATTAATCATATGTTTAATGTAACCCACGTCAAAAAAGAGGGTGTTATCCATTGATTATCCATCGATCCCGAGAAAAGTTAGTAGCATTTTGAAGGGTTGTTTATGGAGCCAGCTGCCATTGGTTGTTGGGCTATTAATTAACAGTCCTGTCTAAGAAACGTGCCAACCTTAGTAAGTAACAAGGCTATAAGATCGCGCCACTATCATCACGATCATCACACTCATCCTTCACTCATATTCAGGGTAACGTCCTCCATGGGGTACCTGTCTCAAAAAGAATTGTAAAAATGATAAATGATAAATGATTATCTTGGAGCAACTGATAATCATAGGTTAACTGATTAAAGACTCGATAAAATGCTTTACCGTTTCTCGTTGCTCGGATCAGAAGTCATTATCTACAGTCGATAGAACTAATTTTAAGTTTCTAGTAATACAATTCGAAACAGTTGTTCTTGTTTTTGCACTGTGTTATATCATTGACTTTGTAGCTAAAAGGAGACTGCTCATGCTTGTTGATGTTTTGAAGCCATAAATTTATCACTAGTGTAATTAGTTCCGCACTCGTCACTTCAGATTGCGCCAGGAGTGTGATTTCACGCTAAGATTTTTATTCCTGAAATGAAAAATTTTTACTTTTACTGGGGTAAAATATTGCTCAGGGTTATAAAAGGGATTTTATTTTTAAAACTTTGAAACCACGAGTGCAAAAGACAGGATAAAAAAGGTATTTTAAATATCTTTATTGCCAAGACAATCTAGCAGAATGTGATAATTTTGTAACAGAAGATACAATTTTTGGCTCTAAAATTTAACATTATTTGGACTATTTTTTTAATTTATAATCAATGGATATCTCATTTGTTTGAATCTAAATTGGGTTTATTTGTTTTCTATTTTCTTTATGTCTTTAAATAATCTATCATTCTAAAATCCAACTATATCTAGCCAGACATTCCTAGTTGAGTATTAACTTTATATCCCTTGGATATTTTTCCTTGGGAGGATTTAGAAGGTTTTGGGCCAATGCGAGTGGACCTACTGATCCAACAGATTGACTAGAACGCTTCGGTCCAAAGTCTTCTTTATTGCTTTTTAGTTTTCCTTCTCTTCGCTCACTCGTTTCAATGGAAAAGGGTTCCATGAACCATTTAAAATACAATTCACGCACTTGATTTTTATAAAGGTATATCGAAATCCAATTAACGGCCCAACTTTAATTCAAGTTTTTCAAAACTCTCTAGACAACATTTCCTTATATTACTTGTTATATTTATTTATTTACTTCTTGCATGAAGAAAAACATATTTTGTCACATTATCATAGGTCTCCGGTGCCTAGATTTCAGATTACATATATGTATTATTCATATACTAATTCATTGTTTTCAAATGAGGTGATACCTTTAGGCATAGCATAATGGTAGAGACATATAATTTTGTGTGTGTGTGCGCGCACGTGTCTGTAAGCACGATAGCACTCGCAAAAATGGTCCGATCGGAACGCAATTTGGCGCAGGGGTGTAAAGTAGTAATTATTCGGATGAGTTCGAAAACCAGCCCGATCGGACCAACGGAAGGGGGGTTAAAGGGGGATAAACCCGCCTCAATGATGGCGGGTTTATCAAATATTAAAATATAAATAATCCAATTTTGGTTAAACCATTGAATTCAGCTCGAAAAAACAAACAATCTAGTAATTTGAATCATTGCTCTATGTCCATTAGTTACAGAGATATTGAAACTGGTATACACAGTACGGTGTCCCAATGTTAACCTTATAGGAAATAAGTAAAATTCTGTATCTCGCTTATTTCTCAACATATACCAATAAAACTTGGTTTGTGGCTTCATCTAGATGAGATTTAATGTATTTTAGTCAAAATTAACGAAATTTCCATTTTTGTGGCAGCAAACCTGCATACTTATTCCCCATGCTATCCTTATGGGCAGTAAAAAAATTACATATCTTCATTATTTATAAACATATATTGATAAGACTTGGTATATGGCTTCTTCTTGGTAGATAAGTTCTACTAAATATTGAAACTAAACCAACTAGTTTTAACATGCCTGTAGCAGCAAACCTGCATACTACTTTTCCATGTTATTTTTACGGAGATTACGAAAACATGTCATATCTCACTACATTGGATAGAAGTATTTGTTTGGCATTTGAAATTCACTGAGTATGCAGGTATGCTGCAACGGGGGTATTTAATAAATTTATGTTAAATTTTACTATTTCCAAGTGGGGCCATCGTTACTTAATATTTTAAAAAACAAGATCTGAAACCATTAAGAATTTTTTAACAGATGTGAAACTTGACAATGTACTGTATATTAATGTAAATTTTTATTAGCTGAGGAAAGTTAATGACCATGATGTTAATCTGTGAATTTGGGTACATTTTTACCATGTTGCACGTAGTAAATCCTGAAAACTAAAGCTTTTAGAAATGAAAACCTAATAGAATTGAACACTTTTTTAAAGGTATTTATATTTTATATTTTTGAAAGGTTCGTGAATTGAATGGTTTTTTAAGTACTAAGCTTTTAAAATAAAAAAATGGTAATAATTTTTCAATGTTTCATAGTAGAATGTATACATTCAACAATACGAGGATTTGTTTGTTTTCAATAATTTGCCGTGTTTGCAGTTTGATACATCTAGTAATTTAAAATTATTGAATTCATATGTAAAAAATACATAGATGGTTCAGTCAGATAACAAGGCGCCTAAGACCCATCATTATACAACAAAGTATATTCCTCTTGATGCAAAATACAAATCCACAAAATGTCTCCTGATATTTTGGGATCACCCTGTATAGGTCTCTCTTAGTCAAAGAAAAGAAGAATTTGAATCATGTCATTCAAACACAGTAAGATATTTATTTTTGTTCAACCTACTTTAATCAAAAGAATTTGGAGAAAGATTTTTCATCTTTACCTCTTTTGCAAGAGTAATTTTTTAAGAGTAAGGTAACCTGAACGTTTGGAACAGCAACAAAAAACAGAAAATGTGCATACAATTCAACGCGAGAGACACGTGTTGTGTGAAATTGATTCTCCTGGCCGACACCGAAGAAATATTACCATCATGTGTCAAAACGCAACACGTGTTACCACATAATATTACGATAAGGTTTGCATGAGCAGACGAAATGGTAGATGTAATTTCTAGGGTAATGTAAAAAGAAAATGGTGTTGACAAAAATACTTATTCCAAAAATATGTTGTACTGAGTTGAACGTCTAACAATCTATAGTTAAAAAAAGTATCGCCCGAAAGGATTGCTATGATATAAATTTAATACTTACTTAATTTTACTGTGCTCATTACTTAGGGTCTACAACAACGGTACCAAAATCTATTTTGTACAAAGTATAATTGCTCCAATCAGTCAATATTCGTTTCATATTTCAATGTATATACGAGTATACAAAATCTAAATCGGTTTGACTGACTGACTAACGGATCAAAGTTCCAAAATACTGTAGACCTTAGGGGCATGAAACTTAGCAAAAACATTGTTTATAGATACGTATTAAGAAAGGAATTAAAAATATTTTCCCCTTAAAATGCTACATTGAAAAATTCAAAATGGTGGCCTTTTTCAGTTTTCAAAGCTATGGTTGGGAGGTCTGTAGAATATTTTCAAGAAAAACAAAATAGACAAAATCTAATTTAGTAAAGATTTCGGAGGGTTCGCTTAGGTAACTGGGATTTCAGTTCCAAAAAATAAACCATTACTACAATTAACTTTTACCTTGATTATCTGCAATAATAAATGACCCGACTTCAATCTGATTGAGAAACGTTTGGGGGATTATGTTTTGGCTAATATAATCATTGTCTATTCTTTCTTGCAGCTTTTCGTGTATTGTAGAAAAGGAATAAATTAAGATTTTGAGTTATATATATTTTTGAGTTTTGTGCACGGCACTACGAAAATTCTGAGTTCAACCCCCTAAAGTGGCAGTGATAGTTTTCTTTATTCAAACAGTACTAGAAATTAAAATTTTTTTGACTCATTAATTTTTAAATAAAAAAAAATTGAGTATTTAATGTCGAAATTGCAAAATAATAACATGTTGACTAATATTAACTAATTTATACCATTTGTCCATCTTGAGGGAAACAAGGGTAGAAAAATAATTTACCTCTAGAGGAAATAATATTACACCTTCTCAGTTAGTCTTGGGGTGGAAGCACCATTGATATAAATGGAAAGACTAGCTTCTACTCAAAGGGTGTAATTAAACACTTGAAAATTACACAAATGTTATAAATTATTTTAATAAATCAATCCATTTCTTAATTTGCAATGATTTTATATTCCATATTTTAATGGCATTAAAGTTATATCCTTTCAGGCGATGCCGTGGGTATAAGATAGTCACAAATAAAAATTCAGTGTGGTATTTTATACCAACAAAGTAAAGCAATATAAGTTTGCCGTTAAATGGTTAAAAATTATTTAAAATCACTGAGTTGTAGTTTAAAGAAACTATGTAAAAAAAAGTTTTGTAAAGCAAAATCAATTAGTCAGCAAGTCACGAAACTGTTTGTAGTTGGTGTTTAAAGGGCCGCTTACAGAATAAACGTTGTATTGGGGGACTAATTAATAACCCACCTGAGGCCCCGTCGTGTCTTGACACCAACAGCAGCATTGCTTATTTGAGCTGTCTACAGCAGAGGCCGGGTACAAAGCTGTTGTTTTGGGGAAGGTTGTGGCACGAGTGATGGTTACCAGTTATGGCGAAAGTTTTTGAATTTTTATTGTTAAGTGCGAGCCAAGTAAAATCAGCAGGCAATTTAAACAATTGCGTTTTTTCCAAAACTACACCACGAATTTAAACTATTTTCAGTATCGTGGCCTCAAATTGTAGTTGTATATACCTAGCAAAAAAGGTGTGTTTAGATCTCTTATTTGTGAGTTCTTGTCATGTCCACGTAAGCAAATGTAGTATTTTCGTTTTAATTTATCTCTTCTTTCCCCCTACTCATTTTACACTGGAGTTTGCTTGTCTTTTGTTTTCTCTTTCCTTTATGTATTTCTTTTCCTTCGGTCTTATATCTACTCAAACGTACAATTATACAGATAAGTGAATATAAAGTATCATTCATATTATACTGTACCGGTAAAATTCTTACTGTCTCCAAAGACGTTCGACTGTTGTATCGCTGAGTTTGCATCCTTTCAGTGGGCGAAGTTCAAGCACTCTAATAGATCAATAAAATATCTAATGTTCTCTAGCATAAAATAGAACCAAGGTAGTTTTATTTAAAATGGAGGAAAGTCATTTTAATTTAATAAAATTTTATCCTCCTACAAAACCTGCACCTTATATACATCCATACGTGAGAGGGTTGTCGCTGCTGGTTGATGGAGAGAGACTTTAAGTCACTTATCAACCCGGAATATCCTGCATAAAACTGATAACTAGCATACTTTGACTTTTATTCTTGCAATACGCACACAACTAAAATTGTACCTTGGAAAAAATATCTCATTTTTAACTAATATAGTTCTGTAAGGAACTATACATGGTGTATGGTACTTTTGTATTTCAACAAAGTTAATTTTATGTATATAGATTGTAGTAAATATATTATTAATGTACTTTCAAATATTTTCAGTGCTAATTTTAACTCTCCATGCCGATATGTTCCGTAGCTTAATTTCTTTATGCTTATAAAGTTGTTTTTTTCTATGATAAGTTAGGTGCTTCATATTTTGACTTTTAACCAGATAAGATATCAATATCACGCACAGGCCATTGTGATCCTTGTGATTATTTTCGATGTTGCACTACGAGTTGCTGCTAATTTTGAAAATAATAAAAAATTTTTTACTCGACTAGATCATAGGTAACGCAGGCTTACATCTACAGATAATAGTGTGTTAATATGAAAGTGCTCATCATCTCTAAGGGTGTACCCAAATGATCATCGTAGCTAAATTTACTTAAATATCATCTGAGAAACCGATAAAATCTAAGATAGTGTATTTTCATACAACAACTGGAGCAAATCAGAAAGTAAACAAATCTGTTCAACATCTAAATAAAGGGTGAAGGGAATGTTATAAAAATACTTTTACTTTGTGGCAGTAGTTATATACTTTTATATCGAAGTTACGTTGTCGATGGAACTCTTAAGTACGTTTTTAGTCTCAGGAAGGATGGACATTGTATCTCAAATTCCGCAAATCGATATCGTGCAGTCGTCTAACTTGGTGTCATTGAGTTATCCAAGACAATTGATTCAAAGGATAGTAATATATTCAAGATGAGCGTGCGATGAACAATGGAGCCTAACTTTCAACATTTGAATTGTTCATGAATATCAGGAACCAAACGGACTGTAATTAATTGAACTACTGAGTCTCAATAAGTAAAAAAACCAACTAAACTATTAGAACTCGTCATCAGTCTGGGATCACTGTTTTAATTTTAAGTGAACAGTCAAGTTATAGGAGAACTGTCAGATCCCTAGTTTTATTGTGTTACTGTGCACCACATAATTTAAAAACCTTTCTTATTCTTCTCAATTTATGGTAATTACAATTTTTATGATTCTAAGAAGGAAAGTGAACCAGTACGAACACGTATCTGAATTTCAACTCTATTGATTGAACTTTAAATATTCTTATATGCTTTATTGGTTGATTGTTACATTTTCTGTCCAAAATCACTGTTATACCAATCGTCTTTTTACACCACTGAATGGTACTTTACAGGAGAGATAAACCTAACACCTTTGAGGGAAACACCTTTTTCCCTCAAAAAGGAAAAAAGGGAGGGGAGGGAGGGATAAGCAAAGGGGGGGGGAGGGGGGGGATAAGCAAGGAATTGAACCAAGGTCTAATATGCTGCTATTCCGCTATTGCATCTTACACACACACTCATACTTTCTAGTAGATTGCAGTTTTAAATTCTAAATAAAGAGAGATAGTCAGTAGAAAAAGCAATATCAGGGGTTTTGGATGAAGAGAGCAGCAGCAGCTCTGGGACCTCCGGAGATCTCCCGCATATAAATATTTTCTATTTTGTTCTTGTTATTTCCTTCGGGACCTTTAAGAGTACAACTATGACATTTTGTATCAGCCCAATTTTACATTACGAGTCCCAATTTAACTGTATAATATTTTATATCTCTTATTTGTGTTTTATTTATTTTTTTTAATATTAATTGTTGTTGGTAAAAGAGAACATTATTACTCTTTTAATTTTTTTTATTGTTTATTTAGACTTTTGAGTGATTTAAAATATTATTAGGCGTATTGAGGAATAATATCACCTTTATATTATATATACTCTTTACCATACAAACGTAGAGTAAATTTTTCCAGCTAACTAAAAAATACTTGCCAAAAGGGTTGAATTATCAGACAATCAAACCAATGTTGTACTTAAACAACGACAAATATTTTGTGGACAAACATACGATTATCGGCGTTTATATGTGTAGGCTCACAGTCGAGTGTGGTGAGACCTGCCAAGTTTGCCCTAGTAATTAGGTTTACAACGTTTAGGCTTGAGGCAGTTGGTTAGTTGCCTAAACATTGCCTAACTGCTTCTCAACTTTCCCTCTGTGCTCTACAACCTTTAGCATGACAGTTCTATTCCCAGCATAAACCGTATATTTCTTGAAAATTTAGCTCCGTTCTTATTATAAGGCTTTAGTACTAGTAGTCTAATATGTAATTATTGTGTGTTACTCAGTTATATTGTGTGTTTGCAGCCAGAGCAGTTTAAATAGCATTTACTACGCATTATAAAGGTGTCAATAGGAAGCCAAGTTTTAAATTGTTAGACAAGAATACTCATAAATAAAGGTTGTTTCGGCAAAGTGTTCATACTAACCACAAGAATGGTAGTTACTCCTTACTCACATTAAGACAAGAAAAAAACTGTTATATGAACATAGCTCTGGAAATTTTTTTTCCGAAATTACAGCCAAAAATGAAATTGCTCCATTTTTTGTCTTTTTATTTACAGTTTACTATCATAGGACTGATAATATATTATATTCATAATATACTCTATTTTAGCCGTCTGGGGGAGAGTATTTTAAAAACCTTTCTTTAATAGCATCTAGAGCCTATAAGTTTTATGGCCCAAAGTCTTTTAGTTTTTGAAAAAGTAAGCTTTAAAATCTAAAAATGGCCGTCATTTTGAAATTTATAATATACCATACTTGAGCCTTTTGAGAGAAAATATTTCAAAATCGTTTCTAAATACGCATCTAGAGTCTATAAAGAGTATTTGTGTCAAGTTTCATGGCTTTAAGCCTCATAGTTTTTGAGAAACAGGTGATCAGTCAGTCAGTCAATCAGTCAGCCAACCGTTTTTGGCTTTTAAATTTATAGATACCTTATTAAATCTAAATAGTATTATCAATTTTTCTGATGTGAAATAATATTTATACTCTAACATCGATACAGTTAATGTAAGTACAAACGAGTTACATAATCAAGCGTCATCGCAGGTGTTGCTGCATGGTAGTGTAACATAGTGTGGTTCGAGATGAAAGCAATTTCATTTACTGATTAATTAAATTGCTAGAGATTTTAATGTAAAAGGCTGCCATGGATGGGAAAAAATGTTCACCTTTACGGATTACTGTATTTATTCAATCGGAACAATTTTTTAGGTTGCAAAATTTGGATTTGGCAATCGGTATAAAGGATTTAACTTGTAGTTCCAACTCCAATTTTGACTCTAGTTATGAATTTCAAGTAACAACTTACTCTTCTTGACCTTCCTAATGACACTTAGTTTTGTGAAATCTTACTACGGATTCAACAAAATCAGAAACCTTATTGATTACTATCATGTCCTATATTTCCAATAAAAAATTAAAAACCTATTCATTATGGTGGAGAAAAATCTGGCTGTCTGGAAGTATGCTTAAAAAAGTTTTTTTTTAATTTTTAAGTCTACTAATAATGAACTTATTCAGTCTTTCAGTTCCCCTGGTATTTTTTCATGGATCGAAAGTCAAATCTTAAAGAACGTGAGACCTAGCTTGAATAACAGGCTATATTCACCGTCAAAATTATGGTGAACAGCTTTACCGAGAGAATCGCGAAATTCATGAAAACTCTTAATGTCCTATTATTACCTAGCGCTCTGCTGGCCTAGATTAGTTTTCTGGGTTATCATAATCCAAGTCAAATGACGCAGACCAGTCTACCCATAAGACTAATGGAAATTTCCGCTGTGGACTTAAAGACATGAGAGAACAACTCTTAAAGAACAACTCTTTAAGATATCTCTTAAAGAGATAAGAACAACGGGCTTGGCCACGTTATTTGACTCGGACTATAGCAAACAATAATGGATGCTGGGCATTAGTTCGGCCTCTCTTTTTCTACGTATAACAGTGTTTCAGAATAAACTCTAAAATGTATTTTACCACCTTTCAATTTCAAAATGTAATGTTTTTAGTGATTTTTTTATTTACAGCACGGTGAGGGATTGATCGTTACTCGTTACTAACTAACTCACTCAGTGATATTTTTTCTCCAGATTAAGACGCCTCTATAATATTTATATGTATCCTAAAAAAAAAACTAAAACTGTTTAGTGTAAAAACTAAACTTTGGTCTGTAAATAAATTTAATCTATGGGGGAATGCTTGTTGATTTATGTATTTCCTATTATTTACGAATTCAATTACTATACCTGGGTATAAATTGACATCTAGCAAAAAGCTAATTAAACCTTTAGTGTTTCAAGACTAAAACTATGATCGGACTAATTGAATTTATTTAACATTTAACATTTATAATTTAACATTTATTTTAAATCATAATATTTTTAATGATATCATACTAATTCAGTCTTTAATATAAAATTAGTTAAAAATAATTAGTTACCAAATATTAAAAAGGTGTTCACTTTTCTAGTCTTACATTCATAGAAAAATTGCAATAAATTATACAGTTTAAACAATCGAGATTAAACTTGGATGGAAGTGGCTTGTTATTGTGACGAATTCCCAGCTGGAGTATTCTCTATGAGATAAGCCATAAGATTAATAGAGGTTATTTGCCACCATGAATGCAGCCAGTCACATAATCAACTGCCTAGGGGCTGAGCTGGAGCTCTTCCTGTTTTTATAGTAAATCATTGTACCACTATAGTGATTCGTAAGTTATAATCCGAAATTTTAATGGCATACTTTATACCTTTTTGGAATCTTAGCTTGGGATTTTCTATAATGTTGTATTAAATTAAGTATTGAGGGTCTAAATCAATAAAGTTTACGAGTCCTCTATTGTGGGAAAAATAATTAAGATCAAAACAAACCAAAAGTTTAAAATTAATCTTAACACATCTAAGGCAACACCATTGTACCACAGTATACAAAACTCCAAAATCAATATTGAACACCTAATTGAAAGTAACTACTAATATTATTTTTATTGATAATAACAGTTCCTTTTTTCGTATGCTAGACAAGTTAACATAGAATATTAGTCGTTTGAAAATTGCTGAAATCCGACGAATAAAAGCGGATAGTGGTGGCCATAAATAGAGGAAACATTTAGATATCTGAAAGAACAAGGATTTAGAGCTGTCTAGAGATTCAATCCTGGCAAGGTTATAAACAGAAACCTTAAACCTTTCAATCGGAAGAGATTTCGACTGTTCTCATTCATTACATAACTTTCAAGGCAGCATTATGTTTTCTTTTAGTACATAAACAAAAGATTTATTTCCGAACTAATGCACCTTTCATCTTTTGGACTCATTAAACAAAATTGTTAGAAATTAAAAAAATGTTTTAACCGATACAATTGAAAAGTATTTTAAGGGGAAACAATGCATAACAAAGGGAACAACGTTGGTTAATCATTCAGGTATGAATTGAATATATTAAGAGCTAATTATTGAAAATTCCTTTTCATGGCATTGTGTTTCTTTATTGAACAGTGTAATCTACTTATGAACTTCTCTATAAGTAATACGTAGCATCTGAACAATATATGTTTACTAAGGGGTGTGATTGAAAATAAATTGTCTTTTGAATAAAAATGTCAAAGCATGTTAAGTTGTATTTAAAATATCGACAAAATGGTCTACCTTAATTTATCTATGATTAAATCCAACTAAATTCAAGCTTTGAAGAAGGCAAATATGGAAATAATCATAAGAAACAAGAAAGCAGTCGGCTTAAAAAACTGTTTCAAATTCATCTGAGAAAAAAATGCATTTATAGGATGAAAGGAGTGTGAGGAAATTTTTGTTTACATTATATATAATAGTGTGAAGATTTTGTACGTTGTGCCACTTATAACAAAATTATATCAAATTCACAACGTTCACTTTATCTATGTAAGTCTTTAAAAAACTGTATTCCTCATAAAAATTATAAAAACTAATAAAATTATTTATTGTATTTTATATTACAGTTTTATGAACGAAATGTGGAGATGAAAACTGGATTTCGCGTGGTCTCTCACTGAAGGAGGAAGCATTTTGCTGTTTTCATCAAGTAAATCCTTTTAACATTTCAGTCCCTTTATTTTCTACGTTTTTCAGTTTCTGTGCGTTTCTTCTCTTAAGTCACATACTTCTGAGTCAAAATGACGATATAAAAGAATATTTAAATAGCTATCGATATTTTTTTAATTTTTAAAATAATTATTTTTTTGGAATAGTATAAACCGGTCTGTACTTGTCAGTAAAATTTAAAACTACTGTTAAAAAAGTTGTGTGGATTACATTTTTGACAATATTTTCTACAGGAAAGAACCAACGCTTGGCTCTGGCTTTTTAAAAAATCTCCAAAGGTTTTTTATTATTTATTGCGACAGGAAATGTGTGCTATATTTTGATTTCTTCGGTTTTCATATTAACCGAAAAATGCGGGCGTTGCCGTTCATTTTCATTTCGATGTTTACATCAATTTTTATTCAAAGGACGAAAAAATTAAACGGGAATAGTGAAAGGATTCCAAAATATATAAGTTTGGAATATATAATCCCTTATAATACATGTAACTATTTTATATAGTTTATAAAATATATAATTCCTTGGAAAGAATACTAAGTTTCAATCAGTTGTTCCTTTTGGTTAAAAAAAGATTCTGATGATGATCACTTAAGTCGGGACTGAGGGATCGTTTGATACTTTGAAAATCAATTTTAAAAAGCTTCGACTTTTAGAGAATTTCCCCTATAGGGAAGAAGCTATTCTTAATTGCTTTGAAGAGGACAAAAGGTAATAAGTCCTTGCACTGTAACTATTTAACATATAGCATTATGCTTTCTTTTATAATTGTTTTATCCAACTAATTTACCCAATTCTGATTCTTTTAGCGAATTTCCTTAGAAATATTAGCGAATTTCCTTAGAAATAAGCTATTACCGTCGTTTTAACAGAACAGAATGGACAAAAAATGTCCGTTCAGGGTAACCTCAGCAATCATATTAATATTTATATTAATTGACAGCTATTTATGTGTACTTTCTGGATATGAAGTGAGTTTATTGTGAAAACGCTTTTTTTACCTGCAAAAATCACAATTTGTTTCAAAATTCAACATGGGCTTATATGGGAAATAGAATTTTCATTTTTTGAGTTTTGTTAACACGATAACTCTCGTAAATATCCACAGATGGTAACAAAATTTGGTACAGACATGTAAAACTAGATTCTCTTGGACGAGTTCGTAAACCAGCCAGATCGACATATCCAAAGTGGGGTAAAGGCCCCATTTTACCCCCCAAAAATGGTTTTTTTGAGTTTTTCAAATTGAAAATTTTTATTTATCCAATTATTGTTTGCACCATTGGATTTAGCTCGAAAAAACAAACAATTTGGTATTTTAAATCATTTCTCTAAGTCCATTGGTCTCCGAGATATTGTTGCTTCGCATTTTTTCCTTGTGTTTTTAGTATCAGGGCAGCAGAATGTTAGCTTAACTAATTTCGTATTTACTCTCAACTGAGGTTTTCAAGGAATCGCTTTGAGTGATTTCTCAGTTTATCAATGTATTTAATAGAATTTTGGTTTTTTAAACAAATATGTATTAATATAATTTAAAAAATAAACATTCTTGCCTACTTCATTATATGAAATATTTTTGTTCTTTCATCTAAGTCATTTACCAATATTTTTTTACAAAGTTTTTGTAAAACAAGCTATAATATATTATTTTAATATATATAAATATATGATTTGTTTATTTTTATTTTTTTCGTAATAATGGATTATTAGAATTTTTTTTACTGGATATTTATAATTGGAAATTCGCTGAGTACACAGGTTTGCTGCGACGGGGGTATTTATTTTTTAATACATTTTAATCGCTTACTTTCCTTGTGTTATAGTTTTTATTTTATTTCAACGTAAATAGTGGATTTTTTTTAGAAGCAATAGATGTTAGTTATCACTGATATACGCTATTCCGTAAAACAACTACCAATTTTTATAAGCGCTTGGCAGAAAATGTGATTTTATTAATTTGATAGTAAAAATGTTTCAAAAAAATGAAACGCAACGGCTAATTTAATTTTATTTTTGATATTATTTGTAAACTGAGGAAAGAAATGGCATGGCATTGTCCAATTATATTTTTTATGTGCATACAAAATGCAAAGTAATGTATTGCAACCATGTGAGATCGCTGTGTACGATAATACATCATAGGTAAACCACCAATTATTAGTTGAAAATTTTAACAGCAGCTTTTGTGTTGCTTTCTGATTTATCATTTGATTAAATGATAACTAAATAATTAAATCGAAACGTTTAACGTTTCGATTGGTTCAATTATTGCTTTTACAATAAAAGATTGATTTTTTAAGCAGTTGCAAGCATATTATCATGATAACATTGTTTTAGTAGGCTCTTTCAAATCGATTATGTTTAACATAAATAAAATTAACAACTCAATCATTATACGATGCATAATGAAAAACCATTTTTACACTTCAAAACATTTCCATTACAACTAACAATTCTAACCAATGATGTATGAATATAAATATGCTACTAAAAAGTACGAAGTTATTGAAATGCAAATGGAATGCAAGAGTATATTTGAACTATAAATATTCAAAGGACGTGGATTCAAACAGACAGAAGAAAACGCCGAATGATCTTCGAGGATTCTTGACAGGAATTGTTTAGCATTCCTTTATTTTCTTCTGCCTACTATTTATGTGAGTGTAGGTTATTGATTTAATGAAAAATGTTTTTAAATTCAATATTACTAATTGCGTTTAACTTCGTCATACTAATTGGACAGATGGTTTTTTAGTCTCTCCAATGAAATCCGTCTTCAAAAACATTCTTTTTACTGCAGGGCTTCATTTTTCAAATGCATATTTATCTAAATGTTGTTATCTAGTTCTTAGTTCCCTTTAATACGTTCAATTGATAAATGTTACCTTTACAATTTCACATAGTATGTACAGAAGACAAAACCAATGATTCACGCGGCTTGATTTAGAGTATTAAAACCCTAACATACCAGACAAAATTAAATGTAGGAATAAGTGCATTTTTAAGTTCAGGCAGTCAAACAAACGTTCCTTCTCATAACGCTGATGAGTGGTTTTTCACCTAGTATTAATTATGATGTATGTATTGAGTGTTCATAAAGATTTTTAAGAAACTTCTGGATCTAATTATTTTAATCCAATTCGAAGAAAACGTTCCTTTAAATATATATCTTTAACATTGTAACCGAAAACTCCTCTTGCCTTTGAAGAGAAGGTCAGAGGTTAACTTCTTCCGAGTCCCAAGAGATTATGGCTCGAGTGGAAAGCTACATTCTTTGATTTCCCATTCCTATTCATGGTGGATAACCACTGGCTACGTAATCAATTTTCTACCAATAATTGTTAAAATATGATTTTTTTCTGTTTAAAGAATTGAAATTTATGATGAAATTCAACGCTTAGTCGGACAGTAATTATTTTAGGGGTAGATAAATTATTTCTTATGCTTAAAGTAGACTTATGAAAGCAAACTAAAAAGGTGAGAAAATACAAGCTTTCTAACAGGCCTTTCTCTAACATGAGAGAGTTTTAATTAAAACAAAGTAAACTGGCGTCAATATATTTTGCACCCGCAAGGGTGCAAAATATATTGCCAAACTATTATTAATTTTATTTTTGAATAAAAGCCAATAGCAATGCCTCTATATATGGTGGTGCATAGTAATCTTCGTGATCTGTATGGAGGATTTATTAATATTTTATTACTGAATGATGTATTTTATGATTAATAAGTTATTTGAACTATATAGTGATAAGAAAAGTGCAATTGCAGGTTATGGAAACGTTTACAAAAGTAATCATTTTTCATTATTTGTCTCAATACCAAAGCAGCAGGTTTTTATTTATTTCATTTTATTTTATTATGATCTGTACAGTATTTGGCTCAAATTATGCTGTATTTATTTCTATGTGTGTAGCATTTATTTTTTGCTATAGCGATTATGACAAAAGATCGCGCTATGAGAGATTGTCTAGGGGTTAAGTGCTATAAATGACCTAACTAGAGACAAAAGGTTTTACCAGATGGCCATTATTTTTAATGGTATAGATACCGTACAAAATTAAATAAAGTTAAGTAAGGAAAATTTACTCCAAGTACTGTTATAAATATGGACCATAACCTCTTTATGATTCCCAAGTATTTTTTTTACATATCGCTAACAATCATTTAACGGAAGTATGAACAGTTCCAAATGTTTAACATTCTCCTATTTGTTCAATCCTGAGGAATTGGACAGATAAGCTTTGCGAACAATTCCAATAATGGAAGTTGGCAAGAACAGTTCAACACATTCCACTATTGTTGACGAAGAAACTCGATTTCCAGTCTTAAATTTTTTTTACAGTTCACAAGTACGTCTTAAGATGCACGTTTAAACATGTTTAACATTAACCTAACTTTTTTTACCATAACTTTTTACCTAAAACTTAAAGATCAGAATGACAACAATTTTGATTTCAAAGAAAACTTCTTAATACAAATTAAGTCATTCAAAGTGTATTCAAACATCGTCGTTTTGAAGCTAATTATGTTGAAGTATTGAGGGTTAAATGTTCGGTAAATACTTTTTCACTGTCTTATAGAAAAAACACATCAATAGAACGAGGTGCCCAAAAAGAAATAGTTTTAAAAATACGATATAATCTCAGATAATACTTATTTTATTTTAAGTGTAGATTACTAAAATGACATCATCTGAAGCTACAGAATTTATTTTGTATTGAACATGCTAAAACATAAAGGAACTAATCAAATTTACATAGTATGATGGTTAAAGATTGGTATAATTTATTGAATTGCACTATTTTACTTAAAACTCCTCTAATGGCTCTGTTAAAAATAAATTTAAAATTAAATTCGGTCCATTTTTATCTTTCCTCTCGCTCGCGCAGCAGTGTTTATTCTTCTCCATGCTAGAAGTTTGCAAGGAAACAAGTCCAAATTGCCTTGAGTTTGGAGTAAAGAAAACTTCCCGCAAGATATTTATTTCCGATATTATTCGGGAAAGTTTTGAATATTGCCTACCCTTAAAACAAACAAGGTAACATGATTTGAAAATAAAATTACTTATCTGTGTTGCGAAATCAGAGCTTAGAGATCAGTTTCCTGATGTTTTATTAACGATCTATTAAAACTTTATAGGAAATGATTTTACTTCTATTTAAAATTCCAGGTTCAATTTCATGGAGATAATGTTGTCTTAAAATATGTTTTGATTTTGAATTAATTCTTAACAAAGGCACATTTGTTAAAGAAGTGCTCCTGAAGACTACAGTAGTGTTCTTCTCCTAAATGACCGCCATTTTAAAACAATATAAGATAATTAAGTTCTGTTTATACCAAAATATACCTAGTAACAAGACATTTTTTTTATAAAATAATACGGCTCGTGTAATAGGTTTGACTAGGAAATTTTAAGATTCAAACCCGAGACCTTCATATTATCTGGAACATTCTTTATTACTCCTCACACGGAAATCCCAGCATGGAGGACTTTTGTTACGACGTTCAGCAGGGTTCACCAAACATTTGTGAAAATTTTCAGCCACCGAAGATTTTTTTCTCCGATTTGTCTACTTTGGCTGGGCAAATTGCCACATTTTATTGTGCCAGCGTGGTTTTTGAGATACCGTGCACTAACTTTAGCGCCCTATAACTCGGGAACCGTTAAAATACATAAGATATGAATATTGTTATTTTTGTAGTAATTTGAATAAGCTTTATTTTTACGCCAACTTCCGCCGGGATTGCATGTCTTTGATATTTTTTGTAAAGTCGGCCGTCTTTTTGTGTGTTAATATGTCCGTTGTCGTTTGTGTTTTTACTATGTTTTTAATGTTTATCGGACGTGTGTATGACGACCTTCCATGAAGAGGAACAATTTTATATCTAAAGAAGCCCGAAGATGCCTACATGATTAGGCGAAACTAGTTGCTGGATCAATTAAAGGATTACCTAAAAGCAGGTACTTAAACCATTTAATATTTTATGGTAATCCGGAGGTCATACCAATAAAAATTAAAGTCCTTGGTACTTTTAAATAAGTGTACAAAGTTTCAAACCAAACGGAATTTATTCTTTGTTTAAACTTTATTTTGATAGAACCTTAGTTTTCATTACACGAGCTAATAATTAAGTTAATAATTTTTCGCTTTCAGATCCTCAGATGCAAAAACCACCCACCGTTCATTATCATGCATAAATCCGTAATATCCAGTGGCCCGCTTCCCCTTCTGACTGGAGGCCAATAACGTATGCTTGAGTTGCTAATTAAGTTTGTGGTGTCAAGACAAGACGTAGCCTCGGGTTAGTTATTAATTAGACTCCCTGTATAACCACCACTCGATCTGACGTCCTACACTTCCAACATGATTACCTGCCTTTTGCAGACGTTTAATACCAGGACTACTTTGAGTTTGATATGAGGACAAATAATCAGAAATAAATCATTGTTAATTACATCAATGTATATTTTTAAGTAAATTAATTTTTCAACGTGCAACTATTTCTTCATACATTTGCTACGTCAAAAAAGAGAGAAAGTGCATTTATCTTTTATATTTATATATAATTACGTAAGGGAAATATTCGAGCCGTAATTGTGGGCGTTTGGAAAGTCGCAGGATAATAGTAAAGGACTCAAAATGACGGTCTTGATAACAAGGACCCGGAGAAAATACTAAAACTGCCAGCTAACGCGTGTTTGAATGTACTATAACAAGTTAAAATTTTAACGTTACATTTTTCGATTTCATAATTGGGGTTCTAGTCTATTCATAATTTAAAATTATAAATAATTAGAAGTTAGTTTAGCTCACCATAACCTATGTGGTGATGGTGATTTAATCCCGAATAATATGTAATGTTAACATCATCCATAAGACAAATAAAGTGTAGGTACAGACATAAGATATCTCACTTTTAAAGCCTTGTTCTGCCAGTTTTACCTGCGTTTGACCGAGTCAACAACAGAGTGTGCTGCACCATAAATGAAGCATTTTTATGCCCATTTTTTAACGGGCGGCGTTAAATTTGTTTGGCTGCTTTGACACCCATTTTTCACTAATGTCAAAGAACATTCCTCCATATCAATTCTTAAGGTTTCAAAGAACAGTTAAATAAGGTAATTACTTTTATACCAGTCAATTTGGACAGCAAAACAGACCAACCATTTCATTGCATTTGATTTTTAGGGGCTTTCACCCTTTCAATCCTCTATTAAGAATTTAGTCTGTGGATAAAGAATTTTAAGTAAGTTTCGGTTTAAGAAGGAAATCTTGGACTTACAAAACCTATATTTACTCTGTTACCAATTAGCATGAAACTATGTCAAAAACCCAAAATTTATAAACAAAAGTGCTTAATGTAATCAGATTAATGGAAATTAATGGATAAAGTGGACGATTTTTAGTTGATTGAATCATTGATTAACACACAGGTAATGTCCTTACTTCGTAAAACTAAGAACGCCAGATTGGTCCTAATCAAGATCCTGGTGAATTTTAGCAGAAGGTCTAACATGGAGCAAGCATCTAATAATTATTGGACTATAATTGATAATCCTAACAAAATAGATCAGCATTTTTTCAGTAACAAGGCTTTCATCTCACCGATCCCACACCCCTTGCCCCCACCTTCCTCCTTAATCCACTTAAAATACGCAGCCAGCGCTGCGTCCCGGTCTTGAGCATTTATTAAAACACTGGATATGAAATTAACCGTGAAACAACTAAGGTTTCCTTCACAAATTGTTCTCAAGGAAGTCAAAGATAGCGCTAATATCGTAAAATTTAAAAAAATATATAAGTTTTAAAATATGTATATTGTATGTTAAAATTTTTATTTTTTATTTCATTAATTAATTACGGAATGAATAGAATTAACTTCTCACAACTTATAAACGTACTTAAATGTCTACGTATAGTTTTCCGGAGTATAAAATAAATTCAAATAATAAAGATTTCAAAAATAGACAATTTATGTATGACAGAGATGAATTGACATTACATTAAAAAGTGGGCAGTGTAAATGGGTTTACTTCACAAACCAAACAAATATTTTATAGTTGGTGCCAAATCTTAAAGCCCACGCCGTCCATAAGCCCAATGCTAAAATTAACATTAGTCTTACGGACGGACTGGGCCTTAAGATTTGGAACCAGTTATACTTAAAATATTTTTTCACGAGCTACTTCCTCAAGCCAAGAAAGGTTTATTGCCTTGTTCTCTACTTCCTTATACTATCACTTCACGGGAATACGAGACTTTATTAAGGAATATTACGACACAAACTGCAGAGTAATAATATAATTATTCAGGGAACACAAAATTATTACAATAGTAAAGGGAAAACAACACCAAATGATGGGGATCTATGTTCCCATAATGAATGGCAAAATATTGCACATAATGCTTAAAACATTAACCGTGTTTAACCATGTTGATGTTAAGTGAAACATATAACATATGATACATAAAAATAATGCCTTGAAAACTCAAACGATTGAGAATAGGATACAGAATTAAATATTTTATATGAAATAAGTAATGATGATGCTAACCCTGAATATTAAATTGGTATGCAACAACATAGACATCCCCTGAATCAGACAGCATTATAATGTTAAGTGTGGTTTCTTTCAACATTGGTTTCAAGTATACATTTAAAACCTAATTTGTTAAAGTTTATATAGTCAAAAATGTACACCCGAAATTATTGTGTACTTCAATAGGAGTAATTTCAAGGTTTTTAAAGAATCAAACAAATTAAACCGTACTTTGCTTTTTTTGATTCCACATTTCAACATTGTTTTGAGAAATTTAGTTGTTAATTGGTCTTTACCAGTGGTGAACATAATGTTTTACACCATAAACATGCAATCAATCAAGAAAAGTATTAGTACATGCCACATCTAAACAGGTAACCTTTTTCACCTTAGCCCAAACAAACAACCAACATGTTATACTTTTTTGTAGGCTGTTATATTAGGTTAACTGAGTTAAGCAATAAATATTTTGTTCCTTAATGATTTAATTCAAATAAACTTTACAAAAAAACAATAAAGACTCATGACTTTGATATCTTTTCCGTTACTTTGACCAGTTTAAAATTTTAGTTTGCAGAAACAAATTGTAGTTATTTATCCAGTTTGAGAGAATAGTCTACATAAAGGTGATGATATGGGAAGGGGTTGACCAGCCCCAAGATCCCCTCTGATCCCCAATGATTGAACCCTCAAGGCAGCGCGAGTATCAGGCATCTTATTGATTCCTTTTACCGTCCTTTACTGGTTTGGATAAATTTTTATCACGTCAACATGACTTGAGAGACATTAACATTTAATAAGGAATGTGGTTATATTCCGGAATGGTTAGTTTTCTTTGTAATTTCTTATGTGGTATGAACTTGTATAATCCGAATTTTTGCAGTGGATAAAAGCCTAATGAGCATCATTACATTTTATACTAATGACTTCCCAAATTATTGGACTATATAAAGAGCAAATTATTTATTCTTTCTAAGTATTTAAAAGGAGATCTGGAACTGTTTTCCATCAAACATTATACCATTCTAACGATTGAGCTGTAATTTTCTCTAATATGCATTTCTCATAACGCCTTCATCCTTGTTAAACAAAATAAGCTTATCACTAAGTAAATGAGTCGGTGACGCAGTCTGTACCGTGACGGACGTCGGTAGCCGGCGACGATGTCGTGAGTTCGAATCCCCACATAACCAAATAATTTAGCAGTGCTGTTCTTGTTCACTCGGCTCACTCCTCGTTTTGTTTAGTCACTTACTCTCCACAGATTAATACTGTAATAGCATTTGTGGATGAGGAAAATGCAAGGTTAAAAAGTGACCACCAATCGATTAAAAATTATATAGAATAAAACGCCCCTTCATTAAAGTGAGCGACAGGTATTATTTGGGGTTTATCAAATCAGGTCAGCTGAAAGGTCATTGTTGACAATTTGTCCGATAATATCATTGACAGCGCGCGCAACTTGGATGTCATTAGGCCAGGCCATGCCATTTTGATATCGATGGATTCATTGCAGTGTCTACGTTACTGAGATGGCATTGGCTTTGACGTTACTGCTCATTTATTCACTGCAGGTACTCTTTTCATGTCAGGTTATATTTTATTCCTATGTAGAAGGTAAATAAAGAAAATGGGAATATTTATTTCAGTTTTAATCAACAGTTTTTGCAAGGATTAATTAAATGACCTTTTTATTTCTAAGACCGTTCTTAAGAATGTCTTCATATACTTTTTTTAATTTGTCATCACGTAATTTTTTTTATATTTGATGGTAGCTTATTGTATAGCTTTATATTTGTGTATGTAAATGCTCTTTGTGTTTTGAAGTATCTTGTTCGTTGTAACTTCAGTTTATCCATATTTCTTGTCCCATGGTCATGTGCAGTTTATTTTCTTCATACAAACTGTAATTTTTTCTTGTATATAGTAATGATTGTAAGACGTAAATCGATGGAAGTGACATTATGCTTAGTTTGGTGAAGAGAGGTTTACAGTGTGTCCTTGATGTTACTCCACTGATAATTCTGATTGCTTTTTTTTGTATCTTGAATATTTGTTTTGCATATTTTGAATGCCCCCATATTAATGTGCCATAACTTAATATTGAGTGAATATAAGCGTAGTTAATTTGAATTAAAACCTCTTTGCTCACATTGAACTTTAATCTCTTCAGACAATATATTCCTTTGTTCAGTTTTTTATGATATGATTAATATGATCTACCCAAAATTTATAATCCAAAATAATTCCTAAACATTTTAAAGGCTTTGAATGATGATTTATTTTTGATTTGTTTGAATACTTAATCTGAATATCTTGGTCTTGTTCATATTTAATTTTAGCCTATTTGCATTACACCAATCTTGTATTTGTTCATTGACTTTATTTAATTTTGCTGTAGTGTTTTCTAAATTATTTGAAGATATTTTAATGCCAACATCATCTGCAAATACAAGAACTTCTGCATCATTTTTTGAGATGTTGGTTGGTAGATCATTTATATATATGTTAAAAAGGAGAGGTCCTAAAGAGGATCCTTGTGGTACTCCATAATCCACATGTAGTGGTCCTGAATATGTTTCATTAAATTTGACATATTGCATCCTATTTGTTAAGAACGATTTTATAAATTTTATAGAACTGTTTTCAAATCCGTAATAGGATAATTTTGAAATAAGCTGCTCTTTCCAACCCTAGGGTGGGAAGAGCTTCCTTCCCTATGATCCGCAACGCATGTAAAGAAAACTGCCATTTTAACAGCGGTATGACGAAAACCTACACATCTGGATACGCCTGCACGCTTAAATAACACATCTTAATTAAGCTTGTTTTAGTTTACAATTGGTGACACCCTCCAACTTGCACCCGCAGGGAGTTGCGGTGGCGCAACACAACGCCACTCTACTCGAATTCGACTGGAAGGCGAGCGGAGTGGTGGAGGAGGCGCGGATACAGTTGGTAATACTGGTCAACCAGCTGATGACCAATGCCACCATCGTCACTCAAGTCGCGGAGGGCAACGCGAGCATGCTGTTGTCCAACCTGTACAACGAGATCAACTCCGGCATCGCCGAGGCCCAGGTCAAAGCCAGCCAGGTAGTAAGTCTAAACCAATCATATCCTACTAACGAATATATCAATGTTTGTATAAATGCCCATATTCTAATACCTCCAACGAATCGCGTATATCAATGACAAGCAATTGGTGGCAATTCTAATACCTCCAACGAATCGCGTATATCAATGACAAGCAATTGGTGGCAAATGTGTTAACATTTCTGGAAAGTTCTTTATTGTCCTCTTTGCATTCTACCTGCTGACTATCGTGGAGTCATTTTAAACATTTATAAGCATTACAGTATATGCAATAATTATGTTCGTTAGTGTAAAAAATCGATACGCATACTATCCAAAAATATATATCGAATCGAACTAAATTTCTTCAATTGAGACAAACTTTACTCTATAGTCATACAACTCAATGCATGGCACTCTTTTAACTGGATTGTCATTAATAGATAAATTTATCGATTTACAATATCCTAATACTGAGATTAAACAAATCTGATGATACATAAGGTTAGCACACTAGTTATCTCAGTTCATTGCAGTGCGAGCTAAAAATGCGTGCGCGAAATTTATTATTATATCATCAAAGCGCAGATGTAGAAAACCCCCTATGGATTTTTAGTCCTGACCTTACTTAATTTAAAAAAATCTCTGATCATAGGATATGGTATTTACCACAGAACACAAGCTAAACAGTAAAATGAGCGTCTTAAAAACGCAACACAGCGTTGAGTCACGGTTAATTGAAATTTTAACGGATTATCATCATTACTACTGTTAGCAAATTACTGGCGAATTCTTTTGTACTTTATGGTCAAATACAGTCCTATCGAGTCTTATTGGTGAGTTTGAGGTGTTCTATAACTTAAACGTAACAAATTCCAGATCGGAACGTCTTTCCAAATGAACTTGAGCCGGAAAGTGGAGGAGGTGATGCGGCAGGCCGGCGCGATCTACACGCAGGTGGAGGCGTCCCTGCGGAACTCCACGGTGACCATGGAGGAGACGGCGATGCGACTGCTGAGGGCGTCGGAGGAGCAGCTGGCCAAGGCGGTCAGCACGGCGAGGGCGGGGCTGGCGGGCGGCTCGGCCCCTGTGGCAGGGGTAGGGATGTGCCATATTAGATATTTTGTGATATTATTTACTTCCATATTAGTTACAAAGAAATATTAGTTGAAAAAGCTAATATCTGCATTAGGTTTCGTGTTAGGTTTACAGTTTACTGTATTGAGAAGCTTTGGCTATAGATTGAGCCTTAAAGGGATAAATACCTGTTAAAAATAGATTTATGACGATTGAAAAAATATTAAAATTAAAAATTAGTAAGATTTAATAAATTCTACGAAATTATTATTTTTAATTTATTGCTGTATTACAAAAATAGATTGTGTACAAACTATTATCCTACTATTTTTAAAACAATCACAATGATATTAAACAGACCTATTTTAAAATTAATTACAATTTTTTTATTTCATAACATATAATAATACCGGGTGTCCCAAAAAGAATGGATCAAATCTACAGCTTAATACACGAGTTACCAATGGTCGTAGAAAATTCAAATATGGCTGATTTTAAAGCTGGTATCTTTAAGTTTTTTTTAGTATCCTTCAACAGTAATCAGCTGTTCCATTGTTGTTAGCACGTTCAAATTTTAAAAACATAAACAAACATTACAGTTGCAATATGGAAGTGCAGTTGAAAGCTCAGTGTGTTGAATGGTTTATAGAGACTAGATCTGTGGTAAAAGTGCAACGAAGATTTCGAACTGTATTAAATCAAAATCCACCATCCAGAAACTGTATCCAGCGATGGTACAAACAGTTTAAGGATTCTGGAAACATCGGCCATAAAAAAGGTTACGGTAGGCCTCGACTGTCGAATGAAGCTGTTGACAGAATTCGGGATGCATATCTACAAAGCCCAAGAAAGTCACTTCGAACTGCTGAACGTGAGTTAAATTTATCTAGGTCTAGTATTCACAGAGTTCTTCACAAGATACTACACTTTCGAGCATATAAGATTCAAGTTTTGCAAGAATTGAAACCAAATGACAAACAGCTCCGTAGAGATTTTGCGATTGATTTGCTGGATAAAGTTGCTGAAGACAACCAGTTTTTGAAAAGAATTTTTTTTTTCTGACGAAGCAACTTTCCACACATCCGGAAACGTAAACAAACATAATGTAAGGATTTGGGATTCACAAAGACCGAATTTTGTTCGTGAACACGTAAGAGACAGCCCCAAAGTGAACGTCTGGTGTTGCATTGCTTATGACACCTTAATAGGCCCCTTTTTCTTTCATGAGCAAACCGTTACTGGAAACGTGTACCTCGATATGCTTGAAAACTATGCCTATCCTCAATTAGAGGCATTCCAACCAAACGTGATATTCCAACAAGATGGTGCTCCTCCGCACTGGAAGTTATTTGTGAGGGAGTACCTTGATGAAACCTTTCCAGACAGTTGGATTGGTCGCGGTGGTCCCATACGGTAACCTCCTAGATCCCCAGACATTACGCCCTGTGATTTTTTTGTCTGGGGGTTTGTAAAAGATCAAGTGTATCGTTCTCCGATCTCAAACATTGATGAACTGAAAGCAAAGATAAGGGAAGCCTTTGGAAAAATATCCAATGAGATGCGTCACAATGTGTGGTCAGAGCTGGAGCACCGCCTTGACTTTCTTCGAGCAAACAACGGAGAACACGTAGAGTTCAGGCAGTGAAACCATGGTAAAAAAAAACTTGGAAAGCTAAGGAAAATATTGCATATAAAAGTAACTATTTAGCTTTAATAATAAAGTGTTTATGCCATTTTACTTTTGATCCATTCTTTTTGGGACACCCTGTATTTGTATAATATTAAATATTCGTAATATATAATTTGCAGAATGTGATATCTCCTGCCCGGCGACCGCCTTGGATTAGCAATAAATTGTATTACATAAGATAACTCTTACATTAATCTTAAATCATATCAGGAAAATTTGCCTTATATACTGTGTTAATGCAAGCTATGAAAGAAACAGAAAGTCGAATTAATTATATCGGTGTAGAGTATAGAATGAATAAAGCAAAGATGTATTAGTATTAGTCAGATTCACATATTAGTTACCTTGAAAATCAGTTCTGTTGCATATATAATATGAGAAACCTAATACTGATATATTAGGCCATCCCTAGGCGGGAGTCTCGGCCCCAGTGGCTGATACCACCGAGAAGCCCGAGGAGCCATGAGGGATGGACAACCGTGCGGGAGTTGTCGGCTGGAAAGCTGGCCTCGTCGGCTGGGTTGCTGTGAAGATTTTACTAGACTGTTTATTATGATACAGATGTGTTTCTAAATGTAAACGTTGTGAAGTACGAGTTAATATAATTAAGTAAATGTGCTTTCTTGATGTGTCTATTTTGCCTGGGTCAATTAGGCTGACTTTTGTACAAAAGGTTAATCATGTACCTTGCCTTGAACTATTTAAGATCTCAAAATCTCCTCAGGATAAGCCTCGTAGACGACCAATATTTCAATGTTTACCCATTAAGAAATAATTAGATACTGAAATATTAATAACTGTGGTGGCATATTAC
This sequence comes from Flexamia atlantica, assembly GCA_035578135.1. NCBI lineage: Eukaryota > Metazoa > Arthropoda > Insecta > Hemiptera > Cicadellidae > Flexamia > Flexamia atlantica. The sequence goes on along the minus strand of JAQJVK010000008.1, from coordinate 25,235,048 downwards.
TGTTTAATGGCCCTCGGCTTACGTAGCTGAAGCACTGAAAGCTGTTTCAAGCTTACAAAAACTCAAACGTCATTGACTACTGATTATTAGAAGAATGGATACAAGGACTAAGCCTTAAAATGCTAATGTATAATTTGAGCAAGGTAATAACAGAAAATCGACAGTGGTAACAGTGGACAATGGTATAACAAATTGGGAAACATTTTCACTGATCTAGAATAATCTGTATTAAAAGATTTTTAGGTTATCTCCAAAGTCATACAACGTTAGTATTAGTATTTATTAGATTATAATTCAGAATGAATTTATTGGTATTAGATTTCAGTTTATTTAAAATGAGGTTTATGATTGAAAACATGTCAATCTACTACTAAATATTTCTATTTTAAACGAATTTCTATAAAAGGCAAACAAAATATTTTGCATTTAGAATTATGTAAATAGATTTGCGATAAAAATCATTGGTTTTTATAAAAGAAATAATAGTCCTATTACCAACTATTTGTTCATAGATTAGTTTACCTCAATATGCTTCTATCCATATTCATAATTTGAAATCCAAAAACGTGATTAGACCAATTTAATATTGTCTAAGATCGATAAAAACTGACACTCATTACTGAGCTGTTTTAATTTGGATTAGTAATTTGAAGATTTATATTATTATCTCTCATTTTGCTAACCTGATAAAATGAGAGGGTTGTAAAAATACAGCTGGGTGTCACTTCATTAATTAGCTCATGACCACTTTGGTTTGTTCTGAAACTAGGCAATGAAAAATAAATGCAAAATTTAGAAATAAACACACGTAAAATAAAAATGCCTCTTTATTTCAATCGTCAGAACGAATTTTCGTGTCGTTGTACCGCATAGAGTCGATGACACTAATTTGCAATCCCACAGGACGACTGAATACTCGAACCTGCCAAACAGTGTTAGCCTCAGCTGTGATCGGCGTGATGGATTGTCCACCCATGTGGGATTAGGTGGTATCAACGTTTAAGCGCTTAAAAAATTCTCTCAAATTAACTGAACCTCACAATGATCAGTGCAGGACTGTAACATTGAATGATACGAACAACTACTGTAGCAAAGTTGACATATAAGATTATCAAGTATATTTGCCGGGTATTTTTTTATATAGATTATATGTTATTTTTAATGCTTAACAGCTTTAAACATCAATAAATATCAAAACAACAAATAATGAAAGAAAAACAGAGCAGAAATTTATGTTTTAGCGAATTTCCCCTATAGGGAAGAAGCTATTACCGTAGGTCTCATGGTAAGACCTAAGCCCAAGACCATGATAACTTTTCGTTTTGGGGCCCCCCGAAGCAAAAAACACCATTTGTTCAAGTTTTTAGATATATATATATATTTATATATGTGTCTGTAAGCACGATAGCGCTCGCAAAAATGGTCCGATTGGAATGAAATTTGGCATAGAGGTGTAAAGTAGTAATTATTCGGATGAGTTCGAAAACCAGCCCGATCGGACCACTGGAAGGGGATGTAAAGGGGAATAAACCCCCCCCCCCCAAATGGGTTTTTTGGGGTTTTCACATAGAAAAATAAAATTAATCCAATTTTGATTAGCACCATTGAATTCAGCTCGAAAAAACAAACAATTTAGTAATTTGAATCATTGCTCTATGTACATTAGTTACAGAGATATTGAAAGTGGTAAACACAGTACGTTGTCTCAATGTTAACTTTATGGGAAATAAGTAAAATTCTATCCCTCGCTTATTTCTTAAAATATCTTAATAAAACTTTGTTTGTGGCTTCATCTAGATGAGATTTAATGTATTTTAGTCTTAAACGAGAGAAATTTCCATTTTTGTGGCAGCAAACCTGCATACTCATTCCCCATGTTATCCTTATGGGCAAATCAAAAATTCTATATCTTTATTATTTCTAAATATATATTGATATAACTTGGTATATAGCTTCTTCTAGATACGATCTACTAAATATTGAAATTAAACCACCTAGTTTAAACATCCCTGCAGCAGCAAACCTGCATAATCATTCCCCATGTTATTCTTATGAAGATTACGAAAACATGTCATGTCTCACAACATTGTTGGAAGTATTTTTTGGCATTTGAAATTCGCTGAGTATGCAGGTCTGCTGCAACGGGGGTATTTTAAGTTACCATATGATTAATCAAAATTGATTACATCACTTTTTGCTTGGGGAAGTTGTATATGGCTTAATGCGAAATCTACAAACATGTAAATAGTAATATAAAAAGTTATTACAGGTCTAAATTGAAATCTCCTCCCGTTTCATTTTTCATTACTTTACAAAATTGGATTCCTCGACGACGTGGCCGTAGGCCAATAGAGCAGACGTCACTGAGACTGGTTAACACTGTCATAATAATCATTAGATTGAACTGATTTACTCTATTTGTTAAAATATTCTATTTGTTGAATAAATATAATTTATTATCAACTTGGTTGAAGTAAATATGTGAAGTAATCTTTATGGACGTTTTTATTTTGGTTTATTAATCAGAAATATTATTGATTTAGAATTTAGAATTTAATACACGACATTTTAATTTATATTATTATATTTTCTAAATGTATTGATTGCTTCCGACGATTGACCAACATGCCTAGTTTGCTCTAAAAGACCTTGTAGTTTTCCAAAATTTCTTGAAATAAAATGTTTTCGAGTAAAATTTATTTGGAGGACTCATCAGTTTGCATCTTAAATGCGGTTAGTATACATGCATCTTTATTAGTGAACCTCTGCAGCATGTATTATTTTATATTGAGTTCAATCCTAAATAGTTTTATTTATGTAATGCAGGATTTTAATAAACTCTTGTTTAATGAAATTTTATTATTTACTTACATTGATTTTATTTCCCAACCCTCCCTTCGACAGTATTCAAGTACTTGAATAAATACATAAAACGTTTTAAGAGAGAACTACAAGGAAACGGTGGAGCAGGTAAGAGAAAATATGAAGTCATATGGGATGAAATGACATAGCCATCGATGTAGACAATTCAATGAAACAGGTCGTCGGATGGAAGCGTATGGCGTTGAGCCTCACTGGGTTTGATTGAGTCTTCATCATATTGCATTACTTTTCATAACGTAATAAGCGCTCGCACGATGTGGTTTTATGATTGTATCCATAGTAGGTTTTATTTTATAGGCATCAAATAACAAATATAAAAATTTCTGTATGCTAAAATTATAATTTAATATCCATATAAAGTAAAGCGATAAGTTCTCATACTTCTCTTCACTGTACTCATAGAGAAAAATATTATACAAAACATTGTTTTTCTTACTTTTCGACCCAATGTTCTAATTTTAAAAAATATATAAATATTATTATAAAAAGAGATTATTCAATGCTCAATGAAATTGGCAATAAGTAATAGCATATAGAACACCCTTAAAACATATTTATTTTTCGCTAAAGAAAAATATATGTATCTTTATACAAATTTACAGACTAAACTAAATTACAAACTCATGCGATATTGTAGATTTCAGACTAAATAAACTGTTTTCATTTTTTTAAATTCATAACGTCTTTGAAAAGCATAAGCAAAGACTGTTAAAACTGGGAATCTTTAACAAACGTGTTAGAATTATTGATTGTAAAATAAAGAAAATGAAATTTAATACATTAAAGATTTATTTGATTCCTTTAAATTAAACAATTGACTCTCAATGACAATAGGGCGGCAGTCAATTTAGAAGTCTATTGACTTTTTACTCTAATTACGCAGTTCTTTTTTGCGAAAGAAAAGTTCCATAATGAAATTTTAACGAGACTGGAATAAAAGTTTTGTTTTTGTCTTCCGTGAATATGAAAATTTCTCCGAAGTTACTGACTCTTTTTGAGCTTTTCATCGGTGATTATGAAATGACTTCATTTATTGTCTAGAAAACATTACCTAAAATGTTAATTAATCATCTTTTATCAAAAAAAACTTTGAATGAAGGATTATCATTCCCGCCTTCTTTTTGTTAATTTTAAAACTTTACTTGTAACGTTTACCAAGCAAAAATAAGATAAATAACCCAAACGTTCTCGAAATCATATTATTTTAACATGTTATGTATTCATAGTTGTGGACTTCATTACAAAGTATAGAAACATATTCTATAGATTTAATTTTAAATATTTGTTTATGTTCTTTATTTTAAAATGCACCCCCTCCCCCTCCGGGTCCATTAATCAGTTGTTTTTTGTAAGAGTCATATGTTATTTATGAGCACGAAAACATATTAAATTTATGGTTAATAAGACGAATACCAACCTTATGAGCTTCATTCATTAGCTCTTTAATAGATGATCAGATTTAATTCGTTAAAAAAATAACTTGATCCAATTAAAATTCTAAAGCACGTATGGGAAGATATGGTGATTATTCGTAAAAATGGGGTCAACATCACAGTACGAGCGTGAGTCTGGACTGACTTTGATCACGCTATCTCCAGGTCAACCTGTGTTACCTGATTGTAGTTCATTGGCTTTGTTAGAAATCCTATATTATTAAATTATTAAAATGTCTTAGCGTTTAAAAAGAACAAACGATGGATCTGTTTGATTGTTCGGTTGGGTTCTGTTGGGAGGATTTGATTATACTGTAAAATTTGTACGTAATGGAATTTGTATATACTGGAATAATTAATTAGAATGATTGTGATCAAGTTTCCTTAAATTAATTATGTGGATAGGTACGTTATTGCTAATAGCGGGTTGTACGTTTTCCATACGGACTAGGGTTGATAAAAAATGGTAAAAGAATATTAAAACTGTTTTATAAACAAAACTTAATCAACATTAAATTCAAGCCACCGCTTCCCATTAACTGGTACCTATAAATTTTAACATTATAAATTTTAGAGATCAATAACAATAAAATACTAATTTCTAGATATGTATTTGCCTTTTTTTGTTTTTATATTCTGCTACCTAGTTAATCATATAAAGCATAACGCATATAAAGCATATAATCATATATGCTACCTAGGTTGCACAATGTTGTACTTACCTTGTGATATTAGTTCCTAATTTCTTCGGATGTATACAGTTTATATGATGATCTGAACTTGTATTGGCAGTTTTTTTATGAAGTTATACATGTGCAGTGTCGATCATGGTATCAATCTGTATTTGTAGTTCCTTATCAATTTATATATACTTTAAGTAGTTTCTATGATTGGCTCAACTTTTATTCACCAGCCTATTCATGTTATATATATTTGGCCATTACATTATCTAAGTATGAAAGGGATTTACACTATATGTAAATACTACTTATAATTTTTATTCAATACAATTAAATAGTTGTTCAATTAGTTTTCTAATAACTCATCTTTTTACACGAAATTCAACTATCATAAGCCTTGTAAGCCTTTTAATCCAACCTACAGCATATAACTAAACGCCCTTACAGACAACACTGTTTAGAAGTAAAAACACTTATCTTTGAAATAAATTAATATTGAAAAATAACTGTAACATATAATCTTTAAATCCTAAAGATCAAATAACTACGATCATAAGTATGAACACTAAACAACGTGTTCAAAACAGTTAGTTTGTACCGAGGCATGAAACTAGAGAACACTAAATTGCAGACTTAGGCCGAATCGCTAAGGTCGAAGCGTATTTATGAATATTTACACTGACTCTGTTATCGACATCTGCCATTTCCACACCTCAGCTGGCCTTGATATGGTATCAATATACTGAGGAACTGATATAATTTACGTTTTCCTTGACCGCGACTATTCTCCCAAATCTTTGTAAACATTGATCAAACATTTCACAATTTTTTCTGCAAATTTTAGCCGATTTGGTTATAAACCACTCCATATCTTAAAAGTATACCATGGTTTGAATAATACTGGGCAAACCTTGACGAATTAAAATTTAATTTTACTGATTGAATGAACGAATAAAGGTATGAATGGATTAAAGTAATTATTTATTTATTACAACAAGCCTACCATCGACTGTATAAACTCGACTACAATAGTTTTCTGCATTTCTAGCCTGGTAAATTATTTCATATTTTACATATCAGCTTATGTATACATATAAAACAATGTTTTATTGTTATGATGAAATAGAAGATGCCTGTTTTGAGGTTTCTACCAGGATAAATTAACTCTAACGGGCGCTTTCATAATGGAAAAGAAATTGACATAGATGTGCATTCGTTTGCAATGTTTAATTATAATATTTAAATTGACATAAATGTACATTTGCAATTTTTTATGTTTAAATTGCCTCTCTCAAGATTTACCTTTTTTTGTGAAAAACCTATCGGTACATCAAATATGATTTTTTAACTACAAGTTAGTATTATTTGACTTATAATGTGATTAAATAAAATTATAACTTCTCTAACTGATTCCCCAAGTATAGCTATAACACGATATTCTAAAACAATTTATGTTTTGATGTTATTTCAATCAATCAAATACAAACAACTTGCTTGCGTGTTACAATCACGTGTTTTATGTAAATATAATAGGTTTTTTAAATATATTTTATCAAGCCTTCAGTTTGGGGGAATATTTTGGGGTGTTTTACTGAGGTAAATTGCTTCTGATGATTCGATCCGAAAAATTCATGAAAACTCCTCACCGGAGTTGATATTTCTGCTCATTACTCAGGTCAAACTGTATTAATCTGTTTCATAAGCCTTTAAGTTTCAAGAATTTCCTTTATTTAGTAATTTATTATCATTGCAGGCATAGAATTCTTTTAAATAGCACTGCAGTAGGTAAGAGAAAGAACTTGCTCCTAACTAAACTGGAGATGTGCTTACTAATCGGTAGTACCTTTTGAACAAATTTAGATAATTGAAGGGAAGAATGGGTTATTTAATATGTTCTGTGAAACATTTTTTGATTGAAGAGTTGTACGTTATCTTTAAAATTAAAATTAAATATTTCTTGAACTAGAAGAGAGCATAAATCAATACATATGGGCAAATTTCTTTACAACCTAATTCCTTTTTTCTCTGTTATTACTAGCAATAGCTTGTGATTCACTTGGTTTTTTCAGTTGTTTTACAGTTTGAATTTTACTTCACACATGTGTAATGAATACATTATGAGCATGTATTAAAATGTCCCAAATAACTGGATTATACTTTCAATAAATTTGCTTATCAAACCAACTTTCGAACGACCGGTGTAGTTAGTTATTTTTGATTGTGTAATAAAACAATCAGATCACCTTTGTAGGTAGCCATAAGTATTTCAATTGTTAAATTCTACTTATTACATTTATAGTCAATCAATATCCTTTTATGGCAAATGAAATTACTCATTCGATCAACATGCTCTTTTATTAACTGTGTTGCATAGATCGTTGGACACACGTATAGTGGAAATTAATAACTAATAACGATTTAAGAAATCGATTAAAAACTAGATAGGCCTTCGTGATAGTTTTCCTAATAAATCATGACTACTTACCGAGTGATTGACAGAAATACGTCTGATTAAAAATAAAACAATTTGATGAGTAAGTAATGTCTTACTTTATCTGATTACATGCTAACTTTATCGAAAAGCTTTCTGGGTTCAACAGCTTCAAAGCTCAACATTTTCTCCAAATTAAATTACATTCCTTGATTCTTTGACGGAAAATATTCAACGTCCCAACAAACAGTAATAATTACAAAACGATTGGGTTTTTCATCAACTTGATAAATAGTAAAACTTCAAGAAAGAATTCAAGTTAGAGTTGTAATTACCATCACTTATTACGTTGTAGCTGCTTCTATCATTTTATTTATTACTGTATACTCTTGCTTTTTTAAGTTTTATAAATACTTCACTTATTTGATTGAGAAATTTTTTGCTAGTGTTTATTTACCTAACTTTAATTTTGCTTAAACTACCGCACAGGTTTTTTCACTTTGTTGTTGGTTCTTAGAACCATATTTATATTAGAACGGAGGTTTTCGACAAGAAAAAACTTTTCGTTCCTAGTATTAATGCAAAATTTAGAGCAAAAGAAGGAGATACAGGTTCATTTTGTGAGGGGTTGGCTTCTCAGGACACCTGAGGCACCAGGATGAATTATTCTGGGATTTACTTGAAGAAACATTTAAAAGCTCTCTTTTACACATAGGAAACCCCAACTTGGACTTCTCGTTTTGCCACCCTTTAAATATCTCTTCAAAACCTTTCTACATTTAGATATACTCGGATTTGTTAGACCTATGAAAATTTTCAATGATTGTTAATATGAATTAATTCCTTTTTTTGTAAAAATATTGTAAATATTACGTTTCATGAATATTAGAATAAAAACCTTTTAAGTGTTTTGTAAACCTTTGTAGGTTAAATTAATGTAATATAGGCGTTTAAGAAAAATAAATATTTTATTACTTTAATGTTTGTGGGGACTGAAAAATAGAACTATCATATTTGAACTGTATCTTATAAACTTTTCTTTACAACTTTTAATAAACAGTGTCATCAAATTTGTGTACTATAGTTTATCTTTGTACACTAAGTAATGAATATATTTCATATTTGAAAAGTATTAATGTTACTGCAACGAGTCTCAGACCAAGTTGGTCTGACTTACAATGGCAGCCTATTGAGATGATGTCAGAATACTAACAACTTGCAAGCAGTTTCAACAACCTTACTTGTGACGCACTTAAGTTTTAAGGAACTGTACTTACAAAAGTTATCATTTCTAACGGGCTTAAACTTGTACGTGCTTATGCGTCTTTTCAGTTTTAGCTTAAATATTGTACTTTAAAAGTAATATTAATTATATGTTTGGATAAAAAAGTGCAAAAAGATCATGACATGCATTTACAAGAGAAGCTGTAGCTATGAGTGACACACCATGAAATACGTACTCTAAATGTGCACTTGATTTTTTGAGGTAGGTTTCATTAGCTTTTAAATTCAAGTTAGTCTCTGCCACTGATCTATCACAATAAAGTTTAATAATTATAGTCGTTCAATAAAGATTTCTCCACATAACTGTTGTTTTAAAATATATATTTTCATTTCAAATATTTGAGTGGCGTATCAAGGAATCCAAGATTCTCTGGAAGTAATGAGGATTTGTTGGGCTACTGCTGAATTCACGTTAGATTTTGTATAGGGCGCAAGAACACGATCGTCTGAATATTTGTATACTAATGACCGATTCAGCGTTTTTACATACGTTTAAGCTAGAAGTGAGTGAACTGACATATTTCACAAAAAATGTTATTTTACTGAAAAAACAAAAGGAAGCCTATAAATCTAGTAGCAGTTTCAGCTTTCGCCCAATAGAAGGAAGACCTACGCAATTTCAGGTAAATAAAAGGATTTTAATAACTGTCACAGCTTTGATGGACTTTTCAATTTTTTATATTTCTTGGTCTTTTGAGCTTAGTTACGTTTAGCAATTAAAAATACTCAGTGAGATATGCTGAATTAAAATCGTGAAGTCTTATATCAAACTCAATTTTGAAAGCTCGTTCTTAAACCTGTTCAATTCTACTGTAATTTTAATTTAATTATAATATAGCAATACCCTATAGTCATTTCAGTAAAACTAAGTATATTTCTATAAATAGCCAACCACATTTATGTTCGTTTTTTTCAATTTTACTTGTTTATTATTGGCAGCACTAGTAAATAATTTACCTAAGCAGGAAATTTTAATGTAAAGCATGCATATTGGAAAACGAAAACCTTGTTAAAATTTACTCCTAATCATAGCTGGCCAAATCCTCTATAACATTGTTAGCTAGTAGTCGGGTTAGTTTACTGTTGATTGTTTGGCTTGGAAAATTAAATCATAAACACTGTTTACAGAGCTAGTTAACCTCATCAACCAAAAACCAAATATTTGAGGGATCCTTTGCCAATATTAAAATGTTGTAGGCTCTATTCTGATATTACCAAAACTAATTAGCCCTGATAGGATATCACATATTAATTGCTTTAACCAACCACATTAATATTTGTTTTGTTTTCATTTTTACTTATAACCACGATTCAGTGGAAAAATACAAAACCAATATAATGATTTAACTGTAAATATTTAATCTTTGTAGATTTTTCGTCAGCTTGATGATACATAATCATTAAGGCGAGTTCGCAAACTGTTAAAATTCAGGAAAGGCGAGCGTTTTCATTTATCACCACAACGTTGAAATTGTAAAATAAGTATTCTAAAAGTAAATAAGTATTATACTGTAAATAAGTATTATAAAAAATATGCTATAATAGTCAAACAACCTCAATACAGTTTTCATGGGGCAAAGTTCATTATGCAACCTAGCTGCAAGAGTCGTTACAGCTTAAAGAAAAACATTGACAATAATGTACTATCCTTTTCTTCATTGTTCTTTATTTGTATTTGTATTTTTTATTTTGTAAAATTTATTATTTTATTTTAATCTTTAGTGTCTTTCAATTTGAATAATTTAAAACTACCTTATTTCAGGTTTGCATTCCACAACACAACATACGCTTAAGAATTTTTAGTTTTGGGTTTAAATTTTAAATTGACTACGTTTCCTCACCGTTTTACTTTGGTATAAAGAAATGTTATAGTTTTTTTTTATAAGATTAAATTTTCAGGAGTATTTTTAAGCTTTAAGTAGCAACGATCCAACATCAATAAAATCAAACTTTGCTGAATACTTTCTTTGCTACGTACATTTTTGAAGAAAGAATATTTAGGAAAACTTCAGATAACAGCATTTTAAAAAAATTACCGTAATGCCAAGTAGACGAAATATATTTTATTTCTAAGTACCCTTTTTTATGAGCACTACATACGAGGTTTACCACAATCCTACACAAACGTGTGATAATTCTTTCTATTCTTTTTTCTAATTACTGTATATCTTTTTTTCTTTTATTATTTCTTTATTTTATTATTTTTCCTTAATACTGACTGGAATTATCTGTTATATGTAATATCGCATGTATGTATGTTAAATGGTTTATCCGTCGATCATGAAAATAAACAAATGTATTTCCTCGTACAAAAATGTATTTTTCCTAAACTCCAACCGTATTACAATAGCATTATATTCAGTCGGGGACGTGAATGTCGATATAATACTGTATAATGCAACCGCAGTCACCGCTGCCTGAGCCGCAGTGCCTCGTTATACTCCCGGACCTGATTGGCACCGGCGTGCGGCGTGCGGTTACTGATATTAATGCTGCATCAATTCAGGCTTTCCCTGGATTCTAAAGCATTATATCAATTAACTGTAATGTGTTTCTTTATTCGTACATAAACTTTAAATAAAAGGAATATGTGTACAGTTTAAAACTATTCGGACCTTTAAATAAAAATAAAATTGAAGGAAAATGTCCTGGGGCACCCAGGATATTTAGTAGAGATACGGGCAAAACTAAAGAAGCACATAACGTTTGACTTCACTAGAATAAATTTTTACACCGCAAAAAGCTTTTCGTGGCCATAAAGAAACGATGATTGTTTATATTCTAGGAATTTTGTTTCGCAACTCACTGAACTACTATTAAATCAAATATTGGAGTTCAACTTGTATTTGACCAATAATTGATCCCCGTATTCATGTAACTGATTAACTTTCCCCTTTCCGAGGCGATTTTCCTCGTTTGTGGTGAGCGGTTGACGTCATGGTTACTAAATTAAATACGTTTAGTGATATGAATGTCCACTGACGCTGGTCATTTAATCTGAAATAAAATCTTAATATGTCCAGGCCACATGAATATAGTGCACAGCTAAAATATCTCTAAAATATGTGATAATTTATAATTTATAAATGTCATCCCTAAAGATCCTTAAGGTATGATAACTATCATACCTTAAAGATACCAACTTTTCTTGCCTCAGGGTGGAATATAATTTTATATGGAAAAAGTATTTTCTGGTCAGAGTAAGCCCCACAAAATTGGATCTCTCGGCTCGGAAGTTATCTTATTGAATCTCTTGTAGCTATAGAGTAGCCGCTTTTCATATTCCATAAGTATAATTAAATGAAACCTTATATTGAGGGTATAAAAAGTATACTCCAACTCTGCAAAAATCACTAATATTGTCAGAAAACTTTATATTACCTCATAAAACATATATTAAAATTTACATTATAATAGATATTTTACCAAGAGCGTTCAGAGCATAAGTTGGTATTAATAAGAAACGTTTAAGATTCCTACCAAGAATTTATATATACACAAATTTCTTAATGTTACGTTGATTAAAACCGAAAATATACTTTGCAGTCCATTTAGCGTTTCGTAATATTACAATTTTATGTCATCATACTAATATTATTTTTTAAGTCAGTTTATCGAATACTGATTTGATGGTGTGAAAGTTAACGTGCCCAACCTCAACTTTGAAGATTGCCGGCTTGATCCTAAGAAAATTATGTAGCTCTCTCAGACACAGTAAAAAAGCTCAGCAGACTTTTGATGGATTGTTAATCGACCAGTTGTCATTGTTGATCATTAATGATCCTTGGTGTTAAATTAATTATCCAGACATATGAATCAGCTGGTCTTTGACAGCAACAAAGTAATGACGTCATCCTCTCTACACCCGTACCATATTACACATAATTTACACATAATAAAAGGCTCTGTTTATACTTGGTTGATATTCTGGTTAAAATACACAGCCAATTTTGTGTCCCGGTGTTATATGGTAATATCAATCAGTTATATGGTAATATCAATACCCGGTGTTATATGGTAATATCAATCAGTTTACTGCATCCCCTACCATCTTTTTTATTTTTATGTTTTTAATAGATGTTCAGTAAACCAACTGGTAGACCACTTGGTGTTCATTTTTAGTACCAAAGAAAAGCAAGAAAATTTGATTCAGAAAAATAAGTGTTGGTTTCTATTTCGGCTTTAAAGAGGCTTGGGTTACTGTTTCGAGGCCTGGAAGTTTTTTTTTAAATTAGGATCGTCATCTGGATACCAAACTCAATTTTTCCTTTATATAAAAACTGCCATAACTCATGGACAACTTACAAGCCGTGCTATGATCGTGATTGTCTTAGCAGAAACCACACCTAAAAATAAAAAGGGTTAAAAGGTTTGATATCACGTTAAAATTACCTGTCCTGGCAAGTGCTCCACTATGTATTTTATGACTGCCCGAAAAAGAATTTTCTTTTCTCTTGTGAGTTTGTTTGCAAAGGATTTGTAATATAGTTACGACCATGAAGACGTGTATTAACATATTTAATTGACGTTATATACCTGACGATGTTCTAAAATGGTTCTACGAAACAGACGTGGTCTTCAAGCTGCAAAATAGAATCACTTGACGGCACATTTAATTTATTGATTGTTATACGGTGATATAGAGGCAATCCCATAACGTAAATAATGTAACAGTGGTTGTAACAGCATAAACCATTGTTCAAATAGATTCTCATTTGTATTTAAAATTTGCTATTGGTTCAATTTTCTTGTGGAAATTTGTGTAGAATAGATCACATGGCGGTTGGAATGTTATCGCAATCACGAACAGTTTTCTAATTTAATAGGAATTTGTTGTAAGAGGCTGTATTGTTGTAAGCTTAATCCATTTCTTTGGTTCAAGGTAATCTGGCCAAGGGTCATTCATTGAGGCTTATGACACTGTATTTTCTCCCATATAATCAAATTACATCCAGGCTCTAATAATCATATACCGGTCGCTCCATTCGAGCATAATCCATCGCTTTTCCAATACAAACTGAAAATCGTTTTTGCAATAGCATGAGTATATTTATTTTCAAGAAATATACACACGAAGCGCGTAGTATGAAGCCATAGAGGTAAACTGTTCATTAAATAAACGTCTATTTGGCAATGATGGCTTATCACGTCAGCTCGACTGAACTTGATCGAGTTTTCCTCATGCTGCGTTACATTCCATTTACGCTTTAAGCACATCACAGCAAGAAATTGGTTTGATTAAGAATATGTAATGTTCGGTATTATAATTTATAACTTATTACATGTACTATATTTCAAAGACAGTTCATAGATTTAATTATTAAGTGATTTTATTTCATTGAAATGTAGCAAAATAAATTTCAAATAACCAAGCAAGCAGTTCCTATCCCGCCAAAAGTAACACAATCTTAAGTGCGATACTAAGTCCATTCAGGCTAAGCGACGCTCACTTCTTTCTATTCCTTTTAACCAGTGCGTCTCATTTTTCTATCGCCACTTTTCTCCAGTGCGAGTTTTATCACCTCACAAACTGTCAGTTTACGTGCCATTATGCTGCCGCAAGTTCACATTAACGATTGAACGTGGTCGTATTGTGCGGGATTGTCCCGCAGTACCGACTCTCGACATGATGTCGCCGCCGCCGCTGCTGTCCTAGGGTCCTGCCATCGCTTCCATCACCTCATCGGGCGTCCCCCCACCCATGGTCCACTTGGTCAACCTCCGTCCTACCTACGGCGAGAGAGAGGACTCGGTGTGCGTGAATGACACAGCCGATTATTCTTTCAGGTATTCAATTAACTAATGAACTAAATATTTGTGGGGACTCTCGTCATTACGATTTTGGTTAAATTTTGCTGATTGATTTTTGAAAGGCATAATTAATTATTTCGGACTCTTTTGACGACTATAATAGCCAGTTGCCAAAACCGAAAAACCCGTCAAAATAGTCGAAGAAACGCTAAGCATGCAAACATTAATTTTTAGCATTTAGGCCTACTCTATAATCTTATGGCCTCCTAATCACCACGGAATCTCGTTAACCATGAAGCGATACATATATGTATCACATCACCACGTATGAATATACATATATTTACTCTGCATCCTGACTCAGACTCTGCATCCTGTCCCGTGCGCGTCAAGACCGGTAAAAGTAATAGGCCTCTCAAACTTTAGTTTTTTGTCTAATTAATGTTTTTATCGTGTCTACGTGTATATGTTAAGTGCTTGTGCTATTTAATTTTAACTTTTGACAAGGACCAGAACACCTGAATGTACTGTGTTTGAAAATGGTTTAGTTTCACCGAAACATGTCAGCATAACCTTTGACATTAATAGATTGAACGGCTGACGAAAAAGGTAATCATCCTGTATCACTCATACCTCAGTGATGTTGCAAAAGCCTCGTATGACTCGTCCACACTTTGGTGGTGTGTAAAGAATTGAAATCGCTCATAAATAGCATTCACTGAAGGGACAAAGTGAACATCAAACTTTTCTAAGACAACTTGCCTTTCTTAGGACAACCTTTCCTTTTCTTTATCATTCAACTTTAGGGTATCAAAAATATAATGTAAAGCTGATCCTCCTTCATGCAGTAACGTAGCTATCTTCGTTAACTTTTTCACGATAACCATTTAGAAACGTCACAAATAATCGTTTTAATCTTGCCCAATTTTTGGGCATATCACCTTCCCATACCATGGGCTCCACTGATTTAAGGGCAGACATATTAAAGACAATTATTAGACAAGAAACAACTCACTCCAATTTAATCCTATGTTAGTTTAAAACAGTAATTCAACATAATATAACACAATTAGTAAACTTAGCCCTCTAGTAATTTGACCTTTTTGCTGTTCCTATCACGCTCCTGTTCCGTAAGTAACAAATAGATATAGTTTACGTATCTACGAAAACGTTCACGTTTACGATAAAGCTACGTAAACCTAACAATCTTCAAGTGGTTGTCTTTAAACACATGAGATTAAGCCCTCATGGCTGTCAATTAGACCTCTGCCATAAAACTGGAACTTCTAAATAATATTGTAATTATCTGGAAACAGGTATTGACGTAATATTTTTTAAATCAAAAACAATATTATTTACTAATTTTGTGAATGAAAAATAACTAATTGATAACCCAATTACTTTTTTATTTTGTAAGCAGTTGACTTAACTGCAATTTCAGGAAACATCAAAATAGTACAGTTTTTCTCGCGTTTTGCAAGAACTATCATTCGAAATGTTTTCGATGGTTAGGATTTTAAAGCATTCACATGTTAAAACGTTATGAAGTTTTAAAACATTATTAACTAACCCTAGTACAATATCGTTTATGTAATCTGTAGACATCGACGGTCACAGGTGTTTAACAGCTGAAATTTCGAAGGCCAAACTACAACATGCATTTTTCATCTCTGTATTTCTACAATACCAAGCCACTAAACCTTATTAAAAACATAGTGGACGTAAACTGTACGCAAATAAAAAAAGGTCCCAATGAGGGAAACCGTTTGAAGGCTGATAACTTAATTTAGATTTTTAATCAAATATAGGCCTTAAATATTTGATATTAGAGATTTGCAATGTATTTTTTTAAATATATCTAAAAGACCACTTTAGTAATAATGATAGTTGTTAAAGAATTTTCTTTAGTACTATATGTGGCTCAGATATTAGACCTGGTGTATTGGAAAACTTTGTAAGGTTTTTGGCAAGAAAGTGAAAAACTCCAATTAATCCAAGAGCAACTTAGATTGCTTCTTAAACTTTATCACGCACAATAAAAGTACGGCTACAGGCTTTTCATTTTAAACGACACTCGGGTAACTCATGGTATCCCTTAATAAAAACCTTAAGTTGTTGACTTGCGATAGTCACACAACAAACTGTCTTTTAATTCAGTAAATTGTTTAGAATTAACATGATTATAACAAAGTACATTACAAATAGATGGTTTTTTATAGTATCCTTTTCCATCAAGTTACTCTAAATTCAAATCCATGATTCAAGGAAACACAATATTTAAAAATAAAACACCACAACAATCTTGAAATCAATCTCACTTAGACTATCAGTGTGGGTGTGAGAGAATTTTCAAAGTCCACTTGCTTCATTTGTTATAACTGTATGATATAAAAACCATAAAATTAAAATAATTGACCTTTAAAAATTTATTTCCTTAAACTTGGTTAAAATGCAAAAATATAATAGAAAAATACCTTCCAAATTTGTTTAATAACACAATTAATAAATTTACTAACGATAACAGTAAATTTATTAACATTGATAACATTATTTGCTGCGACTGAGCCTAAAAACATTTAATGTTGTGTGAGCGCGTGGCTATGTATCTAAAATGTTTTAGCCAAGTTAAAAAAATAAATTAGGCTTGCCGATAATCATGGTGGTAGCTCCTTTATCAGATGTACAGCAGCGGTATCAGTGCCTCACCACGTGCCCCGTCCCAAGGCCACCCAGCCTTCATCGCCTGTTCGCCCGTCATCATCGGTGTGTGCTTTGTAAAATGAGATGGTTCTCTCTTAAGTCAATCTGAGATTAAGAATAACAAAGTTATTCAAAACTGCGAGTCGGGTAATAGTGTTCTAAATTTGAAAAAAAAATCTGTTTTATTATTTCGGATAATAACTAGCTAACTGTTGTAGATAACTAAGCAGTGACTATCAATAGCCCTTTGAAAAAATAGCAGGATTCATAGCATCTTTCAGCAAAGAAAGGATTCATAGCATCTTTCAGCAAAGAAAGGATTCATAGCATCTTTCTAACATCAAAAAGCCTTGGGTTTTCTTCTATATATATAAAAGCCGAAAACGGCTGAATGACTGATTGGCTGACTGACTGACTGACTGATCACAGTTTCTCAAAAACTATAAGGCTTAGAGCCATGGAACATGGCACAAATATTCTTTACAGGCTCTAATTGTGTAATAAGAAAGGATTTTGAAATATTTTCAAAAGGCTTGAATGTATTATAACATTCAAAATGGCGCCAATTTTTTTCAAAGCTTACTTTTTTTCAAAATCTACAAGACTTGAGTCATGAAACTTGGTACAACTATCTTTATAGGCTTTAGATGTGTTAAATGAAAAGTATTTAAAAATATTCTGTCTCAGACAGCTATAACAGAGTATATTATAAAATGGTCATTTAAAAACTGAAAAGGATGGCAGGGCTACAGAATATTTTTAGGGGATATAAAAGGTACAAGATCCAATCTACTAAAAGAATAAAATGTACAAATTTATTATGGCCACATGCTATAGGCTGTATTTGTCAAATGCCACTAAGGCTACTTGAGTTGTTCAACCCGCCCGATACTGTTTTCCCTCTTTTTTTAAAATGGCTTGTCCGTCTAATAAATAAACAAATAAATAAATACTGAAACTATAATCTTGAAACTCAACATGGACATTTTATTTCGATTGTGTGCATCCACTGCAAACGGAGTTCCCAAAATTACAATTTTAGGTGGGTTTGCATAGATGATATGGATTTCGATAAAAAAACATATACTATTACTGTTATTAGTACAATAATTTTTCCAGACTTTCTAAAATAAGCCGAATAATGCTTTTGGATAGTTATAATAAAAATGAAAACGAATACATGAAATAAAGCAAACACAAAAGTATTAATGCTTTTAGCTATAGTTTTTGTTACCCACAAGACTGATTCAGTGTGACTGATGTAAATAGTGTAAAGATATACAGCAAATCGCGCTTAAAAAGTATATCTATCGTAAATAGTAAAATGAACATGTGAGTTCATTCTAAGTTTTATTGTATTCTCCTTCTAGATATGGAATCAAAATAATAATTAAATTATTCATCGAATAACAACGATCGTTTTCGAAATTGTTGATAAATAAGCAAACCTAAACTTCGTAGTGAAGTTAATCTTTTCTTGTA
This sequence comes from Flexamia atlantica, assembly GCA_035578135.1. Classification (NCBI taxonomy): domain Eukaryota; kingdom Metazoa; phylum Arthropoda; class Insecta; order Hemiptera; family Cicadellidae; genus Flexamia; species Flexamia atlantica. The sequence goes on along the minus strand of JAQJVK010000008.1, from coordinate 25,216,404 downwards.
CTTTCATAACTATTTTATTCAACAAGAAAATAAATGTATTAGACTGAATTTTAGCAGCGCATTAAAATTGATAAAATTATCTGGAAGCAATATTAGTAGGTTTATTGTTTTAATTAATTTCATGCTGGGTCGCAGTATTGTAAACCATGGTTTTAATCAAAGATAGGAATCCTACTAATAGTATAAATGTAAAATTATGGATGTTTGTGTGAATATCTATCTTTCAATCACGTGAAAAATACTAGACCAACTGAGCTGAAATTGTGGAGGAAAGGAGCCAATATATCAGAAAAGGACATAGGCTTATTTACTTCCTTAAAATCCCCTCGGGCTTCGTCCCGTCCTTAGCTTCAATGTTTACATTTTATAAAGATGTAAACATTCAAATACTGAATTGTAAAGAGCTGTGAATACTAAAATTTGACAGTTCAAAGAGCAGAAGTAAGATCAGCTGTAATTTTTGTCGTGAGCGAAGCTGAGTGCTAGTAATAGTATATTTTGCAATTAGGGCCGAAATTTATATTTTGCGGGCTCGAGATCGTTTTTCAAATTCGATACGGAGTCGCTATTTTTCACCACACTGCAAAATGAAACTAACCCTGTATAACTTAAAATTTGGATTATTTTGCAAACTAACAAAACTTTGAGGTTATGAGCGATGATGGTTCTTTGTCATGGTTACGAGGCAAAAAGCAATGGAAATCAGATTGTCGCAACCAGCCTGTCGTTGGAACCTATAGAATGCCAAATAGTTATGTTATGCACATTCGTTGTTTCAAGTAAATAGACGATCAACGGCCCTGGGGCCAAAACTCTTCGGCCCCGTGGTGGAAAAGAGCTGGTTTCGGCTTCCATATGACGTTTGTAAAACATATGTTTACGTCGTATTGAGGTGAAAAGTTAGTGTCTGTTTACTACTCTGTTTTTGGTAAGGGACAACTTATTCCTTTACCAATATAATTAACTAAAACCCAATAGCCGCAAGCTTTGAGGGCTTATTTTTTTACTTAAACTGTATATTTTCAATACTAAATTTAATGGAACAAAATGAATTGGAGTTCAAATACGAAGACACATTAAGTAAAAGGGAATATATCTCTGGTTCTTTAATATCTCGTGGTTTTCCACAGCTCCACCATATTTAAATAAATACCAATATTTCTCTTTACTTCCTAGTAAAACTAGTCATCTTGTCATAAGTGACGTATTTCATCGTAATCCCTTTTGATATAGTATATAGTTATATAGTTATACTTTTATTATATATTAAGGTTATGCATGTATGTATGAAATTCATAACTTATAATTAAAGAGCGTAAGTGCAAATTGTATTTGGCATTTTTATGGCCTACCAATAAACACGGGTCGTAGTGTAAGCAAATATAAATACACTACTAACTAAAAAAAAACCATAGGTTGTGGTGTTTGGTATATATTATATTATACAGGGTGTTTTTTTAAAAAACGCAACCCATTTTTAAGATTGAATAATGCACATATGATTGTGTAATGAGAATTGTTTTATTAATATTTACATTTTATACAACCTATTATTTACGTTTGATAAAATTCAGTTTATATTATGTGCTCAAACAGGCCGCCATTGGCATTTGTATAAAGTTATGCACTCTCCATGAAATTCCCGAATACGTGTTGCGACGTACCTCTTTAAATTTCTGGTATTAAATTTGTTATGATGTTTTAAGTTGCTGAATATCTTGTGAATTGTTTTCGTAGGATAATTACTACTTTACATGTCTGTGGCAAATTTCATTCAGATCGGACCACTTTCACGCGAGTTATCGTGCTTAAAAACACACACATTAAAAACGCAACCCAAAACTTGATTTTATCGGTGAAGGATTATTTCCCCCCAAGATCCCCGGATTTCATCCCACTATATTATTTTATTTGGGGATACATAAAAAGTAAGGCCTACGGAAACAATTCACAGGATATTCAGCACCTCAAAACAAACATAACAAATTTAACGCAAGAAATGCAATGAGGCACCTGGCAACACGTGTTCGGGAATTTGATGGAGAGAGCATAACTTTATACAAATGCCAATGGCGGACTGTTTGAGCACATAATGTAAACTAAATGTGATCAAACTTAAATAATAGGTTGTAAAAGATTAAATAAAGATCAATAAAACAGTGCTCATTTAATATTTGTATGTGCATTATTCAATCTTAAAAATGGGTTGCGTTTTAAAACAAAACACCCTGTATTATACATACCATGTCATATTAGTTGTTTTATATAATATATAAGATCTTTTATTATGTTTAGTCAAATTAAATATTACTTTTAAGGACCAAACTTCTTATTTTATATTTATGCAGGTACCTACGAAATTATTAACTGATAATTAAAGTGCATAGGTGTAAAATTACACTGGGCTTCTTTGAGAGCCTCCAAATAAATAAACAGGAACGTGTCTTATATCTTGATATCTATATCACTGGATGACATTGACAGACTGCAGTAAGTCTGTGGGTCAGATGCCTTTGCGGGCTGAAGAAATTTGATCACATCTCACTCGAGCGGAAATTTCATAGCTTTACTAGCCATACCTGACTTGTGCTCTCGCCGTAAGGTTATTATGGAAGGGAGGCCAAAGTATCTGAAAAGAGACTAAAAACCAGCTCAGAGGTCGCTGCACTAGGCAGGACGACTGCTGGAGATGCCTTGTGTGCGCAGCGAGATCGTCAAGGGTGGGTTCTCTTACTTCGAGCCAAAGCTCTTTATCGTTAGGGACCAGTCAGCTGGTCTGAGACTTCGAACAAATTCCATCGTGGTTTTATAAATGGACATCATTTTATTGGACCGATTTACAAATAACCTTGTTTGAATGTTTGCAATCCAATGTTTTTATTTTGTCGTATTTAGCATAAAGTGTTAATGTGTTATTATATATTCTAAAAACCCCTCGAAATGAAGACTATTTATTCATTTTCGACAATTTTAACGTATGGTATAGAAAGCTTATTTTTTTAATCAAATTTATGTAATTTTTCACTTTTCTCTCAAAGCATTGATTTATTATGGACTTAGAAGTTTCAGTTATTCTTAATATTTTCCGATAGTAATTAATTTACTCTCTTACACCTGAAATGTGTTATTTATTTCCCCTCTTCCCTTAAAGTGGTGTTATTAGTTCTCCTACATATACATGAGGCTGTGTAGTTAATTATCCCTCAAAATCGTGAAGTATTGTAATTAATTCTCCCTTTTATGCTTGAAGTCCTGCATAAGAGTGAGAATTGACTGTCATTATAGACGGTGCTGAAGGGTTTCGATAGAAAAATTCACTTCAATTGGTAAAAAATAATACAGTTTGCAACACATTTTTCTCTTAGTTGAAAGTTTAATTGAAAGATAATTTTATTTAAACTAGACTTAAACATTTTATTCAGGACGACAAAACACTTCATTGGCTACCAACTTGCTTGAAAGACCATTAACTATTGCTAAACATTGGTCATGACTGGTGAAGTGAAAAATAAAAGAACTGAAAAAATATGATTGAGAAATAAAACCACAAATCTACGTTTAATATATTTCAAAAGCCAAAAATCATCGACGCGATTAGCCTTTCGCACCTCAGTGCGGAGCGGTGTCAAAGAAACCAATTTACCGATTTGATGGGAAACGGAAAGAAGGTTTTCAATGTTTAATCACAACACAAATGTATTACATCTCATTTTTAACACATATGTTATTATCGCGTATTCTTTTAAATATTCAAAATATACAGGGTGTTCAAAAAATGTAGGGCGATAATTTACGAAGTGATTCCTTGGATCAAAATAAGCAAAAAAGTTTATTTAAACATAGGTCCTAAAGTGCTTCGTTTTCCATCTGTGTGTCTGTTTATGATTTTTACATATTTAATCATATCTCACGAGCCACCAAACGTATAAACTTCAAACTTGGAATACGGATAACCACTATTACGAACTATTTTTGTTAGAGGTATCAAATTTCTACTTTGTACCATTTCAAAATGGGGACTATTTTTTGTTTCCAAAACTAAATATCTTAAAACCCGTAAATTTTAGAAAAATTATACAAGAGACAAAAAAGTTGCAATATTTTATCAAATTAATGCTGATATTAAGATTATGACAATCGGACTACTAATAACAGAGAAATTGTAACTTTTCTGCATAAAAACCTGGTTCCTTAGAACATTCTGTCTGAAAATTGCATGTTTTTATTCGGAAAATTTAGAATTTCTCCATTATTAGTTGTCTGATTGTTAAAATCTTACTATCATCGTTAATTAGATTAAATTTCGCAACTTTGTTGTCTCTTGTATAATTTTTTTTAAATTTAGGGTTTTTAAGATATTTAGCTTTGAAAACGAAAAATAGTCGCCATTTTGAAATGGTACAAAGTAGAAATTTGATACTTCTTACAAAAGTAGTTCTTAATAGTGGTTATCCTTATACCAAGTTTGATTTTTATATGTTAAGACATGATTAAATATGTAAAAATCATAAACAGACACACAGACGGAAAACGAAGCACTTTAGGACCTATGTTTATATAAACTTTTTTGCTTGTTTTCACCCAAGGAATCACTATGTAAATTATTGCCCCACATTTTTTTAACACCCTGTATATGAAAATATGTTTGCTGGCAAACATTTTGTAATTTAACATTTTAACGTTGTTGAAATAAAACGGTAAATCTGCATGGCTTGAGCATTTAATTACTGGCAATTGATGATGTTTACTTGTTCGGCTTAACCTCTGAATCCGTCACCACTGGTTTAATCGAAATTTTTAATCGTTTCTTACAATCGATATTCAATCGTGAAAGCTCGATTTTACCCATCGGATCAAAAGTAAGCAGTCACATGGTATATCGGTGGAGTGGAAAATAAATTTTTGATAGCTAAAGCTGTGTTTCGTAAATTAAATTTTTCATTGTTTATCCTAACGTCAGATTTTATCCTAACGAATTGTTTTCTGAGGTCAGAAATTAATTACTGTAGCCACATCAGACTATACTAATCAAGAGTGATGTGTGAGTGTGTTGATGTGTTGATCGCTTGATGACTCAGTTTAATTGACGGATGGTGGGAACTATGAGACTATCAACTAAACTGCTTTTGCCAATATCTTAATGGGCCATCAAATATATTGTATAAAAAATAACATGGGCCATAACAACAAAATGTAAAGAAATGGATGAGTCACATGTTGCATGGAGCAATGAGTAAAAACTAAACCCAAATATTTTCTGGATTAATTTAAACCATTAGGTGATCCCTTGTACCTATTTAATACTCTAGGCTTTATTTTATGATCAAGACCCTTCCTACGGTTCCGAAACTATTTTAACAGCTTAGGAGCTGCGTCAAGTTTTGCAGGACATCACATTTTTATTTAGGTAGACTATAGAGGACAGCCCGAAACTTCCTTTAAGTTTTGTATTTGTCCATAATATTCAACAAGGGAATAGAAATTTCAAGGAACAGGTGATTATAGTATACAATGTTTTATTAGCAGAGTAAACAGAACTTTAAGAGTAGAGAATGTCCACGAGTACTTCCACCATGCGAGTAGGCTATAAAAGATTAAAAGACAGAATATTATTTCGCGAAATATTCTGTAATGTTATGCGCAAGATTTTTGTATTATTATCTAGATTAACATTTTTAATGAAAGATCGATGATAATTGTTAACAATTATTCATCTTTAAGTCAATGAAATAGTCAAAAGCCGGTACGTTTTTATTCAGTCGGAGGATATCATCTAACGAACTCTTAACACTTTCTTAATTAACACTAACTCCTTCTGTAGCGCCATTTAATTTCCGTAACGATGTCGTTAAACTTAACTAAGATATAAAATATTACAGCTTGTGATGATGGGATAACTTAACATATAATTTTTCTTAAATATTAGGTGTTAAATAGGGAGAAATTATGTTTATTATAAAGTTGTTTTTTATTTTAGATTTATTTGGCATAATTAGTGTTTTTTAATACTTGCAAAAGTCTCAACTGTGACATTTAAAGTTCAGATATTTTTAAGTCAGGTTTCACTAGTTCTTTCTTCAAACTTTTTATTCGGGAAGTAGGTTGAACCTGCTGGACCTTAAGTATATGAGTACCTAATTGGTGAAAGAATGGTAGGCTCAAAGTTATAATTTATATACCATTTAACATACCGGCTGTGTTAATTCTCGTAGAAGGGTGATATAAGAAGCTTATAAGCTTTATACTTTAGGTGTATCCACCTCAAGGTCCAAGGAGAATTTAGAGAAATGTTTAACTGGTTCTAGTTGTAATTATTTGTCAATTGACATTTTAGGGATGGGTCAACAAAAGATTAGCGGTTGAACAGTTACACCTTGAAATTTCTATTAATATTGAGACTATTAACGACGAACTAACTACTTAGAATATTCAGAGCTAAGTGCAGTTCTATAAAATTACAAAAGAAAAAACCCTTTATATTATTAATATTATGATTGATTGACCATTCATAAAAAACACGCAAAGTACAAATTCCAAGTAAAACACAGGGTTTTTTAACGTAGCCCAAAACTTTATTTTATCAGTGAAGGATTATTCCCTAACAGGATCCCCGGATTTGACCCCACTATATTATTTCTTTGAGGATACAAAAAAGGTAAGGTACACGAAAAAATTCAGCACCTCAAAACAAACATAACATATTTAATACAAGAAATCCAAAGAGGTTACTTTGCAAAACGTGTTCAAGAATTTGATGGGGAGAGAGCACAACATTGTATAAATTTCAATGGAGGACTGTTCGAACACACAATGTAAACTATATGTGATAAAACTTAAATAATAGATTTTATGAAATTTAAAGATTAATAAAGCATTATTCATCTCATCTTTATATGAGCATTATTCAATGTTAAAAAAGGGATGCGTTTAAAAAAAACACCCTGCATAAACCATACATCATGACTGATTGACAATCATAAAATAGCACGCAAACATTACAAGTGAAATAGAACTTTTAGAACAGATATATTTGAACTTAGTACATCTTGTACCGTTTATTCTGCAATGAGCGAAAAGAATAATGGAATTGGGAATGATATTTTGTTCCAACCGTATAATACATTGTCCCCCAAAAAATAAATCATATGCATTCTCCATTGCGAATATGTTTTAAATTTTTTAGTGCAAATTTGTTATCGAACAATACAGTGCAGTGGTTACAGTTCAGGTTTTACACAATGAGGGACACTTGTGCTTAATTAAAAGTTACGAAAATCGGTAATTATCGTCCCAACCGGCAGACTCTGCCATTCGCTCGCTCCACGTCGGCCGAAGGACTTCTCCACGTCCCATCATGAAGTTGTTTTATTATTCGTTACTTTTTGCTCTGTTTGCCTTCTTACTTACGGCGGTGAGTGAATTGTTTTTTCTAATTTCTGATTACTGGCAGTTTGTACTTTTGCACCAACAATATTTAAAAAGCGAACACATTTTGGTTTTAAAGATAAATTTCTAAGTATTTTTCGCCAAAGTATGAAAATTTGTTTACTGGTTTTTTTAAGTGTCAGTAAAGTTATCGGAGGCCGTACAAAACAGCGTTCGGTCGCGGCCATTTTTTAGGCATGGAATTGCTTAGAATCGATCCACCTACTTTTGTTAGTAGTTATTAAATTGACAATATTATTATGTATTGAGAAGTTAACAAATGTCAATTAACTAAAATATGCGATTAAACCTATTTATACTTCTTTGATATTTTTTAGTTCTTCTTGAAAAATATCTACGATACAGGTGGTACACAGTTGATGTTATATTATTGTATGACCGATTGAAAACGCATTTCGAAATCATTTTCCTAATGTTTGAAATGCTATAGAATGCTAATAAAAACTGTTTTCTTTGGCTTGAATTAAAAAATACGTATCTTCACAAAATACAGTGTCTGCCACATCACACCGCCGACGTGGCTCAAATCGTGTATGCATCAGGCAATGTCTAATACATTTGGAATTAATAATTACTTTGGGTTGAAATAATCACTAATATCTTCAGGACATTTTTCATTTTGAATTTAAATTTAAAATTGAGATTTCGTGAGCACGGCACGTGACATCATATGTGGAAAATTTTATTATAGCTCTCAAGTACACATTTTAAATGGTTAAATTTCTAATAAATTAATTTCAAGTTTAACTCCGGAAATTGATTTTCGATTGTTTTCATTTTTCTGTTTATCTCTGAAGACGCTTTATTGTGATGCCTCGTCTCATAATCGACGCAACTAAATGTTGCGCAACACAACCAAGACTAATTGATATCTCTCAATGAACAATTATTACACTTTACAAAGGCAAAATTACATTTTATAACACATGTGCAAAACTATTATCAAACTTATCATGAAAGCAAGAAACATATCTCAAGAATATTTACCGGGACACAAAGTGATTCAACCAAATTTAAACTGATGGGAATTCAATATAATATTAAATAAGTTATATTCAAAAAGAATAATACAGATCAAATAATTATTTATTAATTGCAATGATTTTTTTACTTAAATTATCACGATGAGTAATTTAATAAAGAGTCAGTCCTTCCCCAAAAGACAAGGAAAGCAATTTTTCTAGCCTACATTAATCAATCCAAATTAACTTCATGGTGCCACTCAGGCCATCTTTAACGCAAACCTTTTTTTACGCAACCCATTTTTAAAATTTAATAATGCACATGTAAAGCTGAAATAAGGATTACTTTTTAATCTTTCCATTTTATACAATCTATTATTTAAGTTTGACCACATTTAGCTTACGTTATGTGTTCAAACAATCCGCTATTGACATTTATACAAAGTTGTGCTCTTTCCATCAAATCCTGAACATGTTTTGCAAAGTACCCCTATGATTTTCTTTATTAAATTTGTTATGATTGTTTTGAGGTGCTGAATATTATGTGAATTGTGTTCGTAGGCTTTACTTTTAATGTATCCCCATAAATAAAGTAATATAGTGGGGTCAAATCCGGGCATCTTGGGAGTAATCATCCTTCATTGATAAAATAAAGGTTTGGGTTGCGTAAAAAACACCCTGTATTGCTATAAAATGAATAACTTTTTTTGAAAATGAAATTTAATGAATTCAAATTTAAATGTACTTTTAAAAACATAGTATAATTTATAGTGATGCCAAATTTGACAGGAACATTTTAAGCAGAAACGACAGTGCGGAGACGAGTGTTGGGCAAAAAATTAAAAAATCGTGGCGTTTGTGCAAAAAATAATTGTAGTGTAGTCACTAGTTTAAAAGGAAACTACCTGTTTAATAGATTGTATAACCTATAGTTAATTAATTGTAGTCACTAGCTTAAAAGGAAACTTGAAAATCTTTAGCATTTTTCCTATAATTTAAAATTTATCTATGAAGACGATACTGTGTAGAGATATACTCATCTGTATAAATTGTTTGTACTGTACAATAGTACTGAGTAAATCTCAAAATTATATTTAGAATGAAAATGCGTTCGACTTCGAAATGAACTATTCTTTATTTTAAAACCAAAGTGCAAATCCATTTATAACAGCATATTTTCTAAGTTGCCATAACTTCGGTGGCAATGCATTGTACGACAGCACTAAATGTATTTCTATTCTTTTTTCGTTTTTTGTAAAAAGGAGTTAAAAAATATAAGAGATTTCCAAAAGTGTTTAATTTATTACTTAAGACTATACTCTGTACAGATTGACGCCTTACCATCGACCCAACGGGCCACTAGAATAATATGAGCGAATAAAGGGAATGTTGAACTTGCATTATATTTCTTGTGTCTTGAACTCTTGCGTGACCTATTGCATGTATTTATTTAGTGTTTAATAAACGCTTGAATCTTAATCAATACTAACTACAACAAAAACAAATATATAGGGTTGGGCAAATGTCTGAAATATATAAAATAACTTTTATATTATTTTGCACAAAGTGATGAAACCTTACAGTTCAAATAAGGGACTGTAATAACCTTACAGTTGTGTAATATCTAGTACAAATAGAAATATTTTGGCGTATTTTCTCAGTTTTCGCACGATGAGGGGACGGCCCACGCTGGAAGTCTTGAAATTTTTAAAAGTGAGCATACCTCGAGTTATACCTCATTTAAAAGGACTTAATTGGTAGATCACAACCAATGGGGGCCGTCCCCTCATCGTGCGAAAAACTGAGAAAATACGCCAAAATGTTCCTATATGTACTAGATACACAACTTCAAATTTTCATCACTCTCTACAAAATAATATAAAAGTTATTTTATATATTCCAGACTTTTGCCCAACCCTGTATGGCTTAATAACATGAGCATTGCACATTTGAATTCAGAATATTTCTGAAGTATAATTTGACTAAAAAAGTTGTTTAAATACTAAATAAACTTATATATCAATCAATCAGAGCTTAAAATTTTAATGCAACAGCAAAATATAACAAATCGTTTCATTGGCGCTTTAAGACTGAAGACTGTAGTTTAGTAAAAACAAAATAAAATCTGAGAACAGACTTCTGTGATTTTAATTTTTCTCACTCAACACATCTGGCTGCATTTTATGGCATTAAAAAAGTATTGCGAATTTATTGCTTAGGATATCAATATCTTACAACTAATATAAATGTCTCGTGTTATTCAGTTTTATTTTTGCTTTACATACAACGTGGTTAAAATTACTTAATTGCATCAAACAATCAAAGCACTCCTGAAATATTATTTTGTTTTTAACATTTCATGCCGGTAACTGGTACTATGAACAAGCATGAGCCGAATCAATATATTAATATGCAAGCGGTTTTCTTTTCACAGTCAAACCTCAATAACGGCTGGACGGATTTTAACGTTTGAGTGGTCGAATTAAAGGGATTTTTATGTAAATTTGTCAATACGTCTCAGAATTTCTAGAAAGGGCGTCACAAAAGTGCAGTAAAGAACTGAAGTTTCAGAACAGAGTTGCTATCCATTGGCATTTGACCAAGCTTAGTTCACTTGTTTTACAACGAAGCTGACACATTGAAATAGTTTACAGATAAGCCACTGTTTACTGTTTGCAGCACTTGAATTTATTTTTCAAAAAGAGCGGTATTTATTTTTAAAATCAACAGCTTGGCTACCGGAACGTGACAACGAATTGTTTTCACCAGTTATAGTTTTTATAGTTTTTTTATAATTCATTTTATGTAATTTAGAAAAATTGGCCTTGGCTGCAACATAATGAAGTTTTTATTTGCTCATTCAGTGCAGTTACCAGTTTACAGTTTTACAATGCAGTTAAGATCTATCAACACATTTCAGCATTGGATTTTGTAGTTTTATCATTAACTTGAGCCAATTTATTTTTGGATATGGTGCAGTTATAATGCCACTAATAAGAAGAAATCGCACATTGACCGTTCGGAGGGAACATGAACATAACCCCCTCCCAATGTAACATTTGATGGGTACAGAGCCACATTACTAAATCGTCGAGGTGCTCCTTCTAACCTCGGACCAATGGACTTAAAATGTTTGCATTGCGGTGGCTTGCTTTTCAAGAATGAATAGAATGATAGAGATAATGGTAGGGATAAAACTTCCGCATCATTTACCCTTTTTTGCAAAAGGAAATGTCCGTGTGCCTAATTTGCGGATTCCGCCATATTTTCAAGAGATTACAGAAAACTCTCAATCTGAGAACAGGGTTGTTAGACTTAAATCCAGGAACTATTTGGATAGACCCTTTCATTCGACGGTTGCTATAAGCACGATCGTTTCCCGGTATTATATATACATTTCAGACACAAGAGATTAAAGGAAAATGAAAAACTGAACCGTTGTTCACAAACAATATCGTTTAGACTCGTTAGGCTTGTTAGGCCCCTTTTAGACTAGGACACAGTTGCCCGTAACTGCTCGGGCAACCGCAGCGGACACTGTGTCCCGAACACTCTTCCGCGCCAATTGAGAAAGATATTGTCAAGAGAATAGAAGAGGGGTACCTTCTTCTCGCTTTCCCAATTAGGAAAATAAGGCGAAGAAGTAGGCGAAATATTCACGTTCACCCGATGTCAACCACAAAAGCGGATAAAGGACTTTATTATACTCCGCTTGATGAGTTGTGTGCCGATAAAAGTAAAATTCTTAACTACTTTAGATGTGTAAAACCTCATTTGATGAACTATTGGACCTTTGCGATGACATCAGGAAAGCTGATGCGATGATGCGGAAAGTATACAACCAAAGACTCAACCGAAAGTGCTTCGTTTCCTCAAATAAAGTGAAAACACCTTCGTTCTAGCGACGAAATTCGATGCGCGCGCATTTGGTGGACGGTAACCGTGGCGGGCAACAGTGTCCTAGTCTAAACTGCCCCATTTGATTCAATGTCCCGCTTCGAGAGTCGGCCACCATCAGTTGCTCTCGGTTGCTCTCCGGTGGCCGACATCGGTTACGCGAGGAGACACCGTTCAGCCACTGTGTCCCTGCGGGCAACTGTGTCCGCCTAGTCTAAAAGGCTCCATAAGCGACAATGCCTCGTGAGTTTCCGAGAAACAGTTTCCGGAAACAGTTGCCGGACCCAGTCGTAGGACACAGTGTCCTAGTGTAATAGAGGTCTTTACAGCAACTCCTTCGGTTACCAAATGAAAAAAAATGAAAATGAAATGAAATATGCTTTCAGTAGTTAAAGCATAATTTTGTTACTAAATATAGCCCTTTAATTAAACCTTCAAATCATATCAATTTATCGTTTAATCAACACATAAAAGCATAATAGTCCATCCTTTATTTTTTTTATACTGTACTATGATTTGTTGTTCGACTTTGAGCAATAAGTGAAGCATAAATGAACAAGTAAACATTGTTGAAGTTCGCCTTATTTACCAATGTGAAAATAACAAAATTCCCATTAAAGGCATATGAATTTTGTTTTTCTATTTGCTTTTTAATTCTATTAATGACTTGTAAATAGCAAAGAAAACTATCAAACATGCCAGTGAGGGGTTCAAGAGGTATGGGATGTCGAAAAACACGACTTCGTTGAGTAAAAGCAGTTCAAACTATAATTTAATCCACTGAATTACGCACCGCTTTGATCACGTCATTTTTATTTTTCATAATTAATAATTTTTTGAGTATGATTAATTACAAGATATAAGATCTTTCACCTAAAATTTTTAATTTAGTATCCATATGAAATAGTATATAATTTGTTGTCTTTAAAAAATGACCAAATGTTAACAGAAAGGACTTTGTACTTCTTTTTAACTACGAAAAACAACTATTTAGTCTGTACAACAGGTACTAATATTTTTTTTCTATTAAAGGGGGGAGATAATATGAAGCTTACATCGCAGAGAAGACTGTTTTTGCAACAGTCCAGCATTAATTCTATCTCTTTAACTTAAACATACGATTTTCGCTCAAATAAGTAATTTTATTCTTGGGAAACTATGTATTATTAATAACTACTGCATCAAAACTAGATCGCCTACTGGTCAAAATTTAACCAGAATCAGTCGGGTTAAGATGATTTGGGTTATGATGACTTTCCAGAAAGTCTCTTCCTTCATGGGCGATGCTGATTGACCACGTCATGACTTTCACATCCCAGATATTCCGTCAGCTGCACAATATCCCACAGGCGTAGACGTCATCTCTGGGACTTTCAATCCTTCACAATCTAACAATTTAACTCAAAGGAAATATGTAGGCCTATAATTAAATCCAAAATTAAGCTAGACTATGAAGGCATATTAAATATGGTCAGTGGTTTATAATTTTCGTTTCGAAATCCAGATAAGCCCAATAGTGTATACAATTAGCGTAAAACTCTTGCACTTTTAGATACAGCTTATAGCCGCCATTTAATATCGCCACAATTCAATTATAGTCCAGGAAAGATATGAAAAAAACCACCTGACCCTGAAAAGATTCCTATAAGGGAGATTTTTGCGTTTTTCTATCATATTTTATGTGCTGAATAACATATTAAAAGTTTACCAAAGTTTGACCATTGGGAGTGCCTTATTTTCAAGATGGCGTACAAGACGCTGACAATGGCATTAAAGAAATAAAGATATAGGAAATAAATGCCATAGGTGATGTATCTGGTGTCATAATACCACTGCCGATAATTGAAGGGAGGTATGAACTTCAGTTTTCGTAGGTAAAAAAAATCGGCCGCCATCTTGGATCCACCATGTTGGATGAAGTAATTATTTTCAAATGTAAACATAGTGTTGTAACACATCATTTCAAACTATATTTTCACGCTGTTTACAATGCCGAAATCCGTTTTTAAAAATCTTGACTCGTTTTCAAGATATACCCAAACAAATATTATTCCCAGTATAATCCTTATGGACGTTTCGAGCTTGGAATATTTTTGGGATTTTTTTGGACTATTTTCCTTATAGCTCCTGATGTAATAAAAGTACAGTAATATTTCGTACAGTCTTAAAATATTCAGTAGTATTTTTTGCTTCCATATAAGCAACTTATCGATTGATTCAGATTCATAAGAGATGAGTTATGATATCTTTATTAACCATAAAATGTGATTTTTCTAAAAATGACATTGTTAATAAAAGTATTATAACTCAGGTTAGACCTGTCCGATTTTCATGACCAATAGTTCAAATGAAAGCCAATCAGTAACCAATTCATTTAAGACCATAAAAAGGATTTTATCTCTTTAAGAACTTGAAATATGAGTCCTTACTTAAGGACAAAACTCTAAAATAATTACATTTCATTTTCAATAAAGGATTACTACTACTCTTCTTAGAATTGACTGATTTTCATGATCAATAACTCAAAAAAAGCCCATAGTTTACCATTTAATTTAAGACTTTATTGAGGATTACGTCTCACTTAAGGCTTGAGATATATGTCTTCAACTGAAGATTGAATGCTAAAAACGATAAATTTTATGTTTAATAAAATAACATACCTCGGCTTAAAATTGTCCTATTTTCACGATCAATAGCTCAAATGAAAGCTAATATTTTTCTGATCGGTTTAAGACCAGAAAGAAATTTATATCTTATTTAGAATCTGGGATATACAATTTTTACTAAGTGTTGATTTTAGAAAAATCACACTTTATGGTTGATAAAGGTATCATAACTCATCTCTAATGAATCTGAATCAATTGATAAGCTGCTTATATTGAAGCCAAAATACTACCGAATAGTTTAAGACCAGAACGAACAACTTACTGTATTACATCCGGAGCTATAAGGAAAATAGTCCAAAAAAATCCCAAAAGTATTCCAAGCTCGAAACGTCCATAAGGATTATACAGGGAGTAATCTTTGTTTGGGTATATCTTGAAAACGAGTCAAGATTTTCAAAAGCGGATTTGAGCATTGTAAACTGCGTGAAAATCTAGTTTGAATTGATGTGTCACAACACTATGTTTACATTTGAAAATAATTACTTCATCCAATATGGCGGATCCAATATGGCGGCCGATTTTTTTTACCTACGAAAACTGAAATTCATACCTCCCTTTAATTATCGGCAGTGGTATTATGACACCAGATTCATTTATTTATACATCACCTATGGCATTTATTTCCTATATCTTTATTTCTTTAATGCTATTGTCAGCTTCTTGGACGCCATCTTGAAAATGAGGCACTTCCGATGGTCAAACTTTGGTAAACTTTTAGCATGTTATTCAGCACATAAAATATGACAGAAAAACGCAGAAATCTCCCTTACAGCAATTTTTTCAGGGTATAACCCTATCTTCGCTCGACTTAATTAAATTGCTCTACAACTCCAGTAATAGTATTCTGATATTGATTAATTTTTTTGTTTAAAATGTATTTTTAAAATAAAACGTTTTCATACTTAACTTTTCTTTGTAAATTTAATATTTTTCCCTGAATACTTAAAAAACTAAATTTCCTATTTAATTGCAAGAGGAAGTCTAAATCTTTGATAATATGAGTTTTGAAGGGCTTGAAAAGGCTATGGCTAAGTGTAATGTTTTTTAGGTTTAAAACTTATTCGCATAGGAATTTCATTCCGATAGGTCAAAATTTGTTTTTCACCACACTACGACGAAATCACCTGTTTTACAAACGTCAAACGCGGACCGAAACACACTGTTTGCCGCCACCGGACCGAAAACGTTTGGGGCCTACATAAATAAACATACATAAACGTTTGGGGCGACTTCGTCTCGAATTCGAAAAACGATCTCGAGCCTGCAAAACCTCATTTTCGGCCCTTGTTGCGAAATATACTATTGTATCACTCCGTATAAGAAAACAGCCCGTTACAGTACAGCAGAGATCTACAAAAACCCTCTATTTCTTTACATCAAAACAAATCATGATCAACTAACTTTATCTGATCTATACATTTTTTCCGTACCCAAACGTTGCTTTTCCGTATACAATTAATACCTTTTATCATACTGGCACAGAAAAATATGTTTTCCGTTCCTCTTTGTTGATGACTCGAAAATTACCCTTTGCCGACACCACTCCATAAAACTTCCGGATCTTGGCCGGAAGTAAGCAATAAGCTGGTTTGCAGCAAAAACGATGATGGTTTTTTAATTTATTGGATGTTTATAGGTTACTTTTTAGAGGAATGTAGTGGTAGCACTGGCGGCAGTGGCAAATGTTTGTTTTGTTTATGACAGGTAAGGTTTGAAGAAATGAGAAACGTAGTGTTTGGCTACGATATGATTAAAAATATGATTTCTTCTCCAGTAGTATGATGAAAAGTATCATGGCCGTTTTTACCGTACTCGCATGAAAATCCCGCACTCGCTTCCACTCTCGCGGAAACTATCATGCCCTTCAGGTAATAATTTCCGTACCCAAACAAACAATGATCCTATTTAGACAGTTCAATGTCTATCGCTCTATGGGTCGCGTCTCATTGGTCGAGTAGGAGAGTGTGTTAGACGGGCGAGTTAGACCACGGCCATTTCTACTACAGTTTGCGCATTATAACTCCGGCTATGGCTACTACGCTACTAACAGTATAGAATTATATTTTCAACATATGATATTGGTAAACAAAACGTTTGACAGAAAGCATGGTCCTTGAATAATGTTTTCAGAAAAGTATCCCCTCTTCCCCCGCGCCTTGCAACCAGCTGACTTGACATAGCCGGAGCCGGAGGTACAGGGTGTTTTTTTTTGTTTTTTTTAGTTTTTTTTAACGCAACCCATTTTTAAGATTGAATAATGCACATATGATTGTGTAATGAGAATTGTTTTATTGATATTTACATTTTATACAACCTATTATTTACGTTTGATAAAATTCAGTTTATATTATGTGCTCAAATAGTCCGCCATTGGCATTTGTATAAAGTTATGCTCTCTTCATCAAATTCCCGAACACGTGTTGCAAGGTGCCTCATTGCATTTCGTGCGTTAAATTTGTTATGTTTGTTTTGAGGTGCTGAATATCCTGTGAATTGTTTTCGTAGGCCTTACTTTTATGTATCCCCAAATAAAATAATATAGTGGGATCAAATCCGGGGATCTTGGGAGGAAATAATCCTTCACCGATAAAATCAAGTTTTGGGTTGCGTTTTTAATATGTGTGTTTTTAAGCACGTTAACTCGCGTAAAAGTGGTCCGATTTGAATGAAATTTGCCACAGACATATCCTACGAGAACAATTCACAAGATATTCAGCAACTCAAAACATCATATAACAAATTTAATGCAAGAAATTTAAAGAGGTACGTCGCAACACGTCAAATTCGGGAATTTGATGGAGAGTGTATAACTTTATACGAATGCCAATGGTGGCCTGTTTGAGCACATAATGTAAACTAAATTTTATGAAACTTAAATAATAGGTTGTATAAAATGTAAAGATCAATAAAACAATACTCATTACACATTCATTTGTGCATTATTCAATCTTAAAAATGGGTTGCGTTTAAAAAAAAAACACCCTGTATAATGCACGAACTGTACAAGGCCGTGGCGTTAGTAAATGAGATATCGCGCCTAAGGGTTCAGCTAATTTCTTTATCCATACTCTCTTATGGCACTATTTTTTGTTTTCTTGAAACCAGTTGTCTCTGTATATTAAGGTTGCTTAGGGCTATAATTTAAGAATACCGTTATCAGGCACCAAATTTGGCATGAAGGTACCTTGGGGTATACTAATAAATTATAGCTTAGGAGCCTTTTTGAATTTTTAAAAATTTCCATACACGGCACCATAATCCAAAATGGCCGATAAATATATATTGAAAACATTTTATTTATGGGTATCCAAGCTACCCAAATATCGATTTAAAACCACCGCCTTACTTTCTGTGTATTAAATACGTCATTTTTATTGGGTATTAATTTTTAGCCGCCATCTTGGAACCGCCATATTTGATGTAAGATATATTTTTTTTAATTTGAATGTAGTATTGCGACACATCATTACAGACTAGATTTTCACGCTGATTACAATGCTGAAATCCGTTTTTGAAAATATACATTCGTTAAAAAGATATGCTCAAATAAAAATTCACCCCTATACATTTCTTATGGACGTTTAATATTTTTAGCATTTTTTTGGATAATGTTTCTTATTTTTCTCATTATAATTACGATATGTAGTTAATTTTAGTATTAAAATACTCACTGAAGTAGCAGCTCTTATTTGAGATATTAGTCATCAATTTCGGACGAGTGACAGATGAGCTATAAGGCTTAGTAAGAACTCAAAAATCAACTTTTTGGAAATTTGGTTTTAATTAATTATCTATACTTCCGATTCTAATTAAGGTATTTAGTTCATTTTAGTCTTAAATCACTCAGTTAACCAGCAGCTTTCAGGTGTGCTAATTCAATAAAATCATATTAAAGTTTAGGTGATTTATGAGCTTTCATTCAACATAAATTCGTTTTATTTGCATAATTTTACCGTTTATGAAGGATTTCTCTAGTTTTCATGAAGGATTTCTCTAGTTAAAAAGAAGACTCAAAAATCGTAACGATCTTAATCGACTCTGTAGACTATTGGCTTTCATTTGAGTCATAAATTATTTTAATAGATTGAGTTTCAGGCGAGTTGTGGTTCAAAAACCCACATAAAATAAAATTTCTCAGACATTTTTGCTCGTATAAAGACTGATATCTCCAGTTCTAGGACAGGTTATTGAGTTCTGAATGCTTTTAAAAGACTCAGTAGAATATCAGCTTTATTTTGAGACCACGATCACTTAATTTGGAAAAGTTCAGGGTGAGATATAATTCACTATTAAGCGTAAAATTTTGAAATAACCAATCTTTATGTCGTAATGAGCCTTAAAATCCGTTTACAACCTAACAGATTTTACGTATCAGTATTTCAAACAAAAGCTGAAGTATCACTGCGTATTTTAAGACCAAAATGAGAACTAAGTACCTTAATTGAAGGGGTCCCTCCAGTAACGTTGTAAACGACAACTTTTTCAAAATTGAGATTTCTATGCAGTAAGGTTGTAAACGACATCCTGCATCAGTGCAGGGTATTTTTTCGTTCATATCTCTTGTGTTGGCAGCACTACCACAGGTTGAAAACCAAGTGCTGTTGGTCCCACAGTTGCAGCAACGTTGTAACCGCCAAAAATTGCAATATCACCGCGCACCGTTCTGTCGCCGTCCCGATGTTAATCGGCTAAATCGTAGTAAAAAACGCCCTGTTAAGTTCAAAAGTTGGACCAGAAATGTACATAAGCAGAGAAGAAATGCTGGGGAACCGTACATAAATGAAAATAAGAAACAAAAAAAAGCATTGTTGCATAGACCAAGCCGGCAACAACGTTGCAAACGATTGTCATTTACAACGTTATTGCAATTTTAAAATCACTTTTTTTGCAATAACTTTTTTTATTACGTGCGATAATATTGTAATACTTCATAGTTTGGCTAGTTTTATGATATTATAATTATATATAGCAAATAAAACATAGTTAAATCATTACATTCCCAATTATATGTTTTTTCCATTTCCTGAAAAATTTACTTTATGTCGCTTACAACGTTACTGGAGGGACCCCTTCAATTAGAACAGGAGATATAGATAATTAATTAAACCAAATTTCCAAAAAGTTGATTTTCGAGTTCTTACTAAGCCTTATAGCTCATCTGTCACTCGTCCGAAATTGATGACTAATATCTCAAACGAGAGCTGCTATTTCAGTGAGTATTTTAATACTAAAATTAACTACATATCTTAATTATAATGAGAGAAATAAGAAAAATTATCCAAAAAAAATGCTAAAAATATTAAACGTCCATAAGAAATGTATAGAGGTGAATTTTTATTTGAGCATATCTTTTTAACGAATGTATATTTTCAAAAACGGATTTCAGCATTGTAATCAGCGTGAAAATCTAGTCTGTAATGATGTGTCGCAATACTACATTCAAATTTTAAAAAATATATCTTACATCAAATATGGCGGATCCAAGATGGCGGCTAAAAATTAATACCCAATAAAAATGACGTATTTAATACACAGAAAGTAAGGCGGTGGTTTTAAATCGATATTTGGGTAGCTTGGATACCCATAAATAAAATGTTTTCAATATATATTTATCGGCCATTTTGGATTATGGTGCCGTGTATGGAAACTTTTAAAAATTCAAAAAGGCTCCTAAGCTATAATTTATTAGTATACCCCAAGGTACCTTCAAACCAAATTTGATGCTTTTATCCACCAGGTAACGGTAATTTCACTAAGCCACCTCACTAGTAAGGGTTTTTACTATGAAAAAAACCCTTGAGCAGCGGCGCGGGCGTTGCCAGGCGAAGGCCGCGGCGTTATTACTAGAGATGGACATAGCTAGACTCGACCGTCAACTCGACCAATGTAAACCGACCTTGACAAATGGGCGAGTTGACGGGAATCAGCTGCTGCTAACAACTCGGCCGAGTTACTCAACCAATGTGACGTGGCCTTTTCGGCTGACTCTAAACTAAAATCGACTGTACAGCCGTGTTTTCTGCTTATCTATACATCAGAATAACGTTATGAAACGTTGGACGATGTTTTTTTTCTAAGTATTGACACCGTGGTGAAAAGTACTGTTCACAACTCTCACAAGTCCCATATTTGTGACTAGTAGTGAAATATACTATTTCATCATACTGCACGAGAATTTTCATTTTCAGTACTAGTACAAAAAAAAACAGCTGTGATATGTTTTTTTGCACTAACTTCAAACGTTGTTGTTATTTCATTCAGTGTTGATTATAAACAACATAAATTTAAACGTTGATAATTACGTTTTAACCTCAAAAATCAACTTTTATTAAGAATTTCAACCACTAAAGGCTTATTTTCGCAGTATGTAAAATGTCGTGAAACACACAACAAAGCAAATTTGTCTTTTTGGTGCTTAATCGTTTTAAAACGGCTTACGGTACATGGCTTGGATGTGACTCGCTTTTAAAACGTGGTCATACCCAAAAAAAAGTACCACTTTTGGTCGTTATCGTTCCCAAGGTCTAATTTAGATCAAATGAAAACGATATGTTAATTTTCCCTTTTTCTAAGTTTGCAATTTCCTTTAAAAAAATCTATACAAAATAGTTAAAACAGGCAATTACTTGCAAAACTCAATCGATCTCAAAAATCACTATTCGTGCATCCATTCTTACCATCTATAATACCTAATCATTAACTTTCATTTCAGCCATCAGTCCAAGGTGATGAGCCACAAGATAATCAGCCAGAAGGAGGAAATGGGGAAGAGGTCAACAACAAACCTGCAGAAGGGGGCGATCACGCAGCTGCAGAAGGGGGCGAACACGCAGCTGCAGAAGGGGGCGAACACGCAGCTGCAGAAGGGGGCGAACATGCAGCTGCAGAAGGGGGCGAACACCCAGCTGCAGAAGGGGGCGAACACCCAGCTGCAGAAGGGGGCGAACACCCAGCTGCAGAAGGGGGCGAACACCCAGCTGCAGAAGGGGGCGAACACCCAGCTGCAGAAGGGGGCGAACATGCAGCTGCAGAAGGGGGCGAACACCCAGCTGCAGAAGGGGGCGAACACCCAGCTGCAGAAGGGGGCGAACAAGCAGCTGCAGAAGGGGGCGAACACCCAGCTGCAGAAGGGGGCGAACACCCAGCTGCCGCAGACGGAGGGGACGAACACAAAACTGAAGAACACACACCTGCAGGAGATAACCACGGAAATGACCAACACCAAAGTGGACACGACGAAAACAAAAATGGAGGCAACGTTGGAAACGAGCACAATGAAGGAGGAGATTCAGCAGGTAACACTCCAGCTAGCGAAAATGGTAATAATGGAGATCCTCAACACCAAGGTGAAAACGCAGATGGGAAAGCTGGACATGAAGAAGCAGGCAAAGATAAAGATGAAAACGAACCTGAAAAAGGCGAGACAGGGAATAAAGAACATGATGGAACCGGAGGTGATAAAAATCATGGGGAAAAGGAAGATAGTGAACATGATGGCGAGACCGGAGATGGTGGAAAACATGGCGGGCACCAAAGTGGTGATACACATGAAGAAACAGGAAAGAACCACGAAGGTAGCGGAACGGGACATACTGGGGAACAACAAAACGAGGGTGAAAAACATAATGGAAGTGCTGGAGACAAAGATACAAGCAAGGGTGATGCAGACAAAACTGGAAGAGAAAAAGAAACCGGGGGTGACCATAGACATAAGGCCCAAGACCCTACACACGATGCCGACATTGAGGCTAGGAATCGAGCTATAAAAGAGAGTAAGTATTTTTCAGTTATTCATACTGCACACCCCACTGAGAAACATTTGATTTCCAACTAATATTTGTTCCCCACATCAAGACAGACATATTATATACATATATATATACATACAGTATAATATATAACCCATAAAATATATATATTACAAGGTGTCTGTTCATGAGTATTAGAAAGTTATGCGTTAAACTACATAGTACAATAGTTAAAAAAAAATCTATTTAATTTATTTTTGCCTTACTATAAGAGCATGGAAACTCAAATTTGCTCCACTGTGTCATTATTGTCATTTAGTTTAACACAACGTTTTTTTTTGACACACGATAAGAAACACAAAATATATATATATAAAGAAAAGAATATGTCTTCATAAATTAACGCTCCTACCTAATAAAAGTTGTTACAAAAAAAAGATTTGCAATAAATATATTGATTTCAAACGGTTATTTGATTTGGACATTAACAAAGTTTAATTAGAATATTTTGAATAAAATTTGTCTCTTCTAAAGATGATCCTTTAAGTTCCAATCAAGTGTTTGATCCAGAAACGATAACCCTTAAGAAACAGACAAAATTGAATTGTTTAGTTTAAAACCCCATCAAAAGCCAAAAATGTACTTTTGGAAATAAAAAAATGTTGTAACAACTGTAAATTTATTTCAAAGTTTCAAACAAATTTTCGCCTGAAAGTAACCATTAAATGAATGTTTGTAATGGTGAAACTTTTTTTATACTAACCCATATTTACAAAAAAAATTTGGAAATATTTTACATGACATGTTTTTGCACTAAACCAATATTAATCACCTATATTAAGGCAATAATTCAAAAAAATTGATTGCCCTTAAAAAAGGCAATACGCCGATTATCCGAACGTCAGTCATCCGAACCGTCGGTTAACCGAACGCCGTAATAATTCATATTTTGAACATGATTCTCAAGCAATTCAAATTCGCCCGCAAACCGAAACTCCCGTTGCGCCGGGATATTAATGTATTCTGATAGATTTCATAATAAAACTACGTGAATAATTTTTCTTTGATCATTTTTTAGCCTTTTTGCTACTAAGAATTACGTTACTTATATAATTTTAAAATGTTGTCTTTTCATGTTCGATTATCCAATATTCAGTTATCCGAACACCCCTTGTCCCCAATTAGTTCGGATAATCGGCGCTCTACTGTAATTTGATCCCTTACAGGATCGAAACTGGGCCCACTTGCCATTTGTCATTGTGCTATGAATTAATGATGCTGTCTAACAAAAGGTCACTGTTAGATAGTAACAAGACCCGGGTTTGGACCATTCCCAAACAAAACGTTAAAAAATCCCACTGGTGTTGAAATACAGAAAATAAAAAAATTAAGGACTTATAAAATAAAACATAAAATTCTGGCTAAAACAAGTGGTAAGACAAATAAGCAAAAGTTGCAAACAACCATTGTTACTGCCAAACTTCATGAGAGCAAAAAATAAATTCCCTACTATTTATTGCAAAAACCCGCTAAGAACCTGAATATGACAGGTTTTTCCTTTATAAAACAGACTTCAACATGGATTTTAGTAGCGTTCTAAGCATCGGACATGACTGGCTATTGCACAGAACGATTTAGAGAACAATAATATGGTCTTAAATCAATTTCGCCAAAATTGGCTTTTAACGGGTTTTGAACTAAACGATTCACTTTTCATCGATAAATTTATTGAAAGATTTTTTAATGGTTTCCCTTGTTTTGAGGGATAAACCACCCATGTTTTACTTTATACTTTTCCTAATCCTATCGTACCCTGTACCCTTATTTGAACAATGTTATCTTGTATGCTTTCTTGCTTGCTTGCTTGCGCAATTATCTCAAAAACGGCTCTAAGGATTCCCTTCAAAGCCTGAAAATAACTCATTTATGACTAAAAAACGTGTTCTATGCAGCTTACTTGGCCGGCCAGGGAAAATCTAACAACGTAATAAAATGAATTTTAAAGTTTAAAAGTTTATCATGGCCCCATGAATTGCCATGATAGCAACGAAATAAACAAAGAAATTTAGTGTAAACGAATAAAGTAATCATAACAGCTGTTTGCAATATACAGCTATCAAGAAAAATTCAGCATGTTAGATTAAGATTGCATGAAGTAATAAAAAGAGTTTTTTATTTATCAATTTTATGACACTGAGATATTTTATAGTGATTGGATAAAGTGGTGAAAATGAAATAATACCGAGCAAGGCTTGGTCCACCAGGTACTAACATTGAATTGTTGGTTCGTATATTGTTTTTGTTTATTTAAAATGTTATAGTTGGATCAAGTACTGCAAACCTTATCACTTTATTATTGGTTTTGGATTTTTGATCAAATTTTACCTGTACTATTTATAATTAACCTAAAACAAAACTCTTAGCCTGTTATGAAGTTTTAGATTAACTTTTCTGACGGTGCTGAGAAAAGTAAACAAATAATTGTGAATTAAAATCAACGCATCAGCTGTTCAGCCCTTTTCTATATATTCGTTTCCTTAATGAAAATGTTTTAGTAAAACAGATTTTTTCCTGGGATTTTCTCACCAAGGCCTTTTATTCAGGCATAGGGTTGATGGGGGTCAGACTTACAGTTTTCTAAAAAGTTACAGCGAATTTGGCTTCATATATTAGTTAGGATAAATTGAAAGTACTCCATGAGCAAATTGCTACTTAATCTCAGTGTTCTATATAATTTCACTGTACTTAAAATGTGCTACTGTAGACGTCATGAAATTGCGACCATCAAAACTTAAAAAGCTAGTTTTTATCACGAGTAAATGACCAGCTGTTAAGGTTTTGTTGGGCGCAATGTCGTGACTCTAAAATAGTCAGAAGATTATTTTGTTTACATTTATCTTGTGTTTTTTCGCCAAAAATGGCAACCCATATCAGACAATCTGGAGTATTTAGAGGAAAAAATTAGGAGAAAGCTGACTTTTTCCCATCGATTACTATCATGTTAACAAGCTTCTAAGCAAAAGTCCTGACCACTACGCCCCTTGCTCCCTCCTCCTACAGCCCCCCAATATTTTCTAAGCCTAACAAATGCAAACTGCTTATATCTCTGCTCTCAGAAAGTATTTGTAATATTCCTTATATTTTGTTGTTTCTGGATTTCGCAAAAAAAGGTCAAGAAGTAATGTGAAGTGATGTTTTACGATTTATTCACTCCTTCTATGTATATTTTCCTGTTTTATCTGTAGAAAGACATCTTTCTTCATTTAATCCTAATATATATATATATATCACTTCATAATAGTACTCAAATTAAACAGAAAAATAGTCCTAAAAAAGTAAATTAATCGAATAACACTAAACAACATTATTTTTAGAACATTTTTGAGGAATCTGAAAAAAGGAAAATAAAAGAGATATTTCAAAAATAGTTTCTAACGTATAGACATTTTCCAAAAGTATTGCATTTTCCAAAATTAAAGAACAATAGAGGGCTGAAAGGGGAAGCAAGGGGGATAGAGGTGGAGACTTTTAGCTAAAACCCTATCTATATGGTAGTATTCAATGGTAAAAAAGCAGCTTTTTCCTAATATTTCTCTCTTTAAAACACCAGGTTGAATGAACATCAGCGGCTAGCGCGCGAATGCGGCAGGCGTTTTAAAATCATAACGGCGCTGTTATTTATAACTCATATTAGTAAGGCAATAAATGAGAATAGGGTATCTATTTAAATTCTGCTTCATTAACAGAAATTTTTCTTGCTAGTCTATACTTAATCATGATTAGCTTTCAGTGCAGGCTAATGGGAAATTGATATTCTTATCAAATTCGTGATAATTGGGTACATTTTCATACTATATTCTTACCATTATAGTAAACAAATCAGCAGATAACTATATAACTGGTGGACTCTCAGCTGCTCATCAGCTTTTGGGATTTTGTTTCGTCTGCTGATAAAAAAATTATGTTTATTATATCATCTGTCTCTTGAAAGCTTACTGTCTATACGCAATTCCACATTCACCTTTTAGTACAGGGACCCTATTTTTGAAATGGGTGAGTTGGCGATTGAGTGAGTCACTTGTCCCTCAAGTTATTTGTTTCTAATTATAAAATGAATGCATAGATAAAAATAAAAATATTCCTCACTAACTTAATGAATTCAGCCCCACGATATCTGTGTGTTTCATTTGAATATGCATTTATTCTTAGAAATTCATAATTTTAATATAGATATCATATACATTGAGTATTTCACTAATCCAACCATTCTTACTCACCAAGCAATAGGCTGTTGAGTAAAAACGTTTGAGTTGACAGGAAACAAGCTTCTTCTTCTTCTCTTTTGAAGGAAGTAATAATATAAATCATGGAAAGCCTTAGCAATTAGGTTATACTTCCTTTTTGATACTAAATATTTAAATGCATTCGGATAGCCTTTGAACTATTTATAAAATGCCTTACAACTAAATTGACATATAAATATACCAAGAGATTTTAGTTAAAGCCACAAAAAATGAGGTAATTCCCTTAGTTGGTCAATGTTTACATTTGGCTTCCTAGTTTGACAGATGTATTGTCTGAAACGTTGACATATCACATGGTGGTTTAAACAATGCTACCATCAGGGGTGCCTACAGGGGGGGATTATGACGCCAATGGCGTCGTAGAATTTTTTGGGGGGGATTTTTCTGTTTTGTTTTTGTACAGGTAAAACGTACTACTACTAATTTTACGAATAAATAGTCAAAAATAAATTAAATAAATTGCTACACTATTTAAATTTGTATATAAAATAAAATTTTTATTTTCAATGTACGAAATAGGGATATACAACATGGACATTGGACATGCCCGCATGGCACGACTGTCCAGTGTATACCATCAGCGTTCCTGTACACTTGTTTGTTCGGCTGCTGCGGCACGCAAGCAGCCGAACTGGCTTAGTCCACGAGACTCTCTCCAACCGGACACAAACAAATTAATTCTTTCAACCTGTCCTGTTTCCTATCGATAAATTACTCAATTACTTCTAGGGGAAAAATGCAAATTGAAAAAGTAAAATTAATAATTCCCCCCCCCAATATAGCTTTGACGATTTAAACTTATTTTGAGGAGGGAGGGTGCATTGAAATGTATACAGTAACTAGCCGATCAACACGGTTTCACCCGTGGAAAAACATAAAAACTTCCTCTGTCTCTTTTTGGGATTTAATTTTTCATACTTTTTAAGGTTGCCATGACAACCATATATCCTTCCCCATAATTTAACATTAAAACTTTGAAGTACCATAGGGCAGAACCCTTTGGGAATTTTGTAAAACCGTTTCTTAGTGTGCATCTAAGACCCAAGGAGAGCACATGTGCCAAATTTCAACTCTTTAGGTCTGACAGTTTTGGAGATTTGCTGTCCGTTAGAAAACCCCTTCTCCTTTATATATATAGATTACTTTTTACCGGGGAAATGTAAAAGTGGCAACACAACACAATCTTCATTCAGTCATTTAGTAGCAAAATGAACGATTCCCCCCCAATACAGCATTGACGTTTTAAGGATTATTTTTAGGGGGAAGGTTGCGTTGAAATGGACAGTTACTTTTTAGCGGGGAAATTTAAAAATGGTAACACAACAAAGTCTTCAATCGGTCACCTAATAGCAACATTAATGATCCCCCCTCAATATAGCTTTGACGTTATAAAGATTATTTTTGGGGGGGATGGGTGTGTTTAAATGAACAGGTCCTTTTTAGGAAGGAAATGAAAAATGGTGATACAACTAAAACTTCAATCAGTCAACTAATAGCAAAACGAATTATCCCCCCTTCCATATAGCCTTGACGTTTCACAGGATATTTCTAGAGGGGGACTTTGAAAAGAACCATCACATTTTAGGGGGAAAATAAAAATGGTGATAAAGCAAAATTTTTTAGATACATTAGATACATTAGATACATTAGTTGAAATGGCGACCTACCCAGGTAGGTATTTTAAGCCAAGTATGAATGACAGATGAGTGAAGGATGATTGTGGCGCGATCTTGTAGTCTTGTTACTGACTAAGGCCGACATATTCCTTAGACAGGACTGTTAATTAATAGCCCAACAGCCAATGGCAACTAAGGGACCTACATTTTTACGTGGGATCCGAACCACGATTTCACCTCGGTTAACAATTTACGAACTGGTCTAATTATGAGGATGGTCCCATGAACGAGTACTCAATAGTGCGGACGTTAATCCCCACTAAGGAACACCGCGTCCACAAGCCATCGCTCATAACTATCCACAATTCGTGACCTCCAAGTAGCTGGATTACAGGACACGCCACCGTCCCAGTCATTTTAATCGGTCATTCATTAGCAAAATTAATTATTCCCCCTAATTTTGCGTTGACGTTTTAAAGATTATTTTTTAGGAGCGAAGGGGGCGTTAAAAAGATTTGAAATATTTAGGAGTAGGGGATTGTAAAAAATTTTAAAACTTCAATTTAAAAATGCAGTAATAACAGCTTCATGACAGAATGAAATATTTTCGCCAAAAAAAGATGAAATAATTCTTAATTTATTCCACTAAATTATCGATTAGCTACGTAATGTGGAATGAACCCACAAAAATTCATAATTTTAGTGCTTTTCGTAAGTGGGAAAAACTTGGGATAGTGGATAGTGGTAGGGTCAGTTGTTGTGGGTGTTGTTATGTTGACATGTTGTCAAGTTGCCTGCTGTTTAGGCCTACATGTGATGGATGTTTATGATTAAGGGTTAGATCATGGCCTTGTAGTACAAATGAGAGCGTCAGACGTGTATTGGGACAGTGGTTTAGTGAGCGGTTGGAGTTAAGCTTATGATAGAAGGATATTGACTTTTTTGGAGGTAACTACCTAATGTCCTCGTTTACGTGTACATTTTAGTATTTGTGATAAGACGAAATGCCTCAAGTTTTCGGGCCAAGGCTCAAAAATGGTAAAAGGCTACATTTGTTTTCTTCCCCCAGACGATGTTCCGGAAATAACTGACGACTAATAAAATTGAAGTTTAATAAAAATAATAATTTTTAGCGAATTTCCCCTATAGGGAAGAAGCTGTTACCGTAGTACTCATGGTAAGACCTAAGCCCGAGATCATGATAACTTTTCGTTTTGGGGCCCCCAGAAGCAAAAAACACTATTCGTTCATTTTCATAAATATATATATATATATCTATATATATATATATATATATATATATATATGTGTCTTTAAGCACGATAACTCGCGTAAAAATGGTCCAATCTTAATGAAATTTGGCATGGATGTGTAAAGTAGTAATTACTCGGACGAGTTCGTAATCCAGCCCAATCCGACTACCGGAAGGGGGGGTAAAGGGGGGTAAACCCCCCCAAAAATGGGTTTTTTTAGTTTTTTACATAGAAAAATAAAAATAATCCGATTTTTGTTGGCACCATTGAATTCAGCTCAAAAAAACAAACAATTTAGTATTTTGAATCACTGCTCTATGTCCATTGGTTACCGAGATATTGAAAGTGGTAAACACAGTACGTTGTCCCAATGTTAACCTTATGGGAAATAAGTAAAATTCTATATCTCGCTTATTTCTCAACACATCTTGATAAAACTTGGTAAGTGGCTTCTTCTAGTTCAGATCTACTAAATATTGAATTAAAACCACCCAGTTTTAATATACCCGTAGCAGCAAACCTGCATACTCATTCCCCATGTTATTCTTATGGAGCTTTCAAAAACCTGTAAAATCTCGCTATGTTGGATTGAAATATGTTGTTTTGTACTGGAAATTCGCTGAGTATGCAGGTCTGCTGCAACGGGGGTATTAAGTAATTGATATTAGTCAGAAAAATGTTTAAAATTTGAAAGCGATGTAACTTAAATCAACCCAGATTATTTTCAATGTCCTCTGCTTAAATAGGATGTCATAAATATATGTTATGTGGAGGGGGGGATATTTGATAGATTCTGGAAATTTTTGGGGGGGGATTGGAGTCATAGCTCTTGGGGGGGATCGGCACCCCTGGCTACCATCAGCTGACAGAGGTGACTTGACGAGTGACTCAACACTCAATTCTCAACTGTTTCAAAAATAGGGCCCCTGGTCTTATGGATTATAACTCTGCTGGGTACATTTATTTACAAATATCCGTAACAACATGTTATAAAATCATCAGCTAACATAATTTGGTTAGTACCGCTTAAAATGCCTTATTAAATACACAGCTTATGAAAATTCCATACTGAAAGGTGAATGTGGAACCAAGTATAGGGCTCTTCTCTCGTCCAATTCATTATACCCCAAAGTCATAAATTTTATTCTCTGCAAAACTTCATGCCAAGCTTTTTTATAGGGCTCCTCAGCTCATAAAATTGGTTCAGAAATGTAGAAGGAATCTTGATCACAAAAAAACCCCTAGTACCATTTTAAATAATTACTAAATAAACAAATAAAAATGGATCTGGTTAATACAACTTTAATTGCCATCTGAAATACAAGGCTATAAAACAGTACAGATAACCGGTACAAAGATTCTGGGTAATTTTATTAAGTTCTAAGAATGTTTTTATTTTATTATAACTGAAAACAAAATCCACATCTTCGTTCATTAGAATTCGGTTTCACAAAACTTGGATGATTTTAAGGGAAGCTGAGTATCATAGTTAAATTGATGTATATTTTTTCAGGATGTGAAGAGAGTCCAACTGTGAAAAAGGTACACGAATTTTGGAAGACGGAACCCGCTTTGAGCTCCGACGATTTACTTAAAAAAATTGATGGAACTTGGACACTCATTCACATTGAGCAAACTCCTCACTTAGAGCCGGAGAACATCAATCATATAAGATGTTGGCAACTAGAGGTGGATTCAAACAATAAAATTGTGAAAGAAAAACAAAAAACAATCCTAAAAAAAGAGGATACCCAATCAGATGAAGATAAGACCCAGTCAGACAAAGATAATAACCAGCAAGACCCAAAAGAAACCAAGTCAGACAAAGATAATAACCAGCAAGACACAAAAGAAACCAAGTCAGACAAAGATAATAACCAGCAAGACACAAAAGAAACCAAGTCAGACAAAGATAATAACCAGCAAGACACAAAAGAAACCAAGTCAGACAAAGATAATAACCAGCAAGACACAACTAAACCCCAGTCAGGCACGGATAATGACCAGCCAGGCACAACTGAGGCCCAGAAAGACACAGATAGCACCACGCGTGACGATGAAACAAAAATTAAATTGGAATCAGATGAGGCTGGTCATATTGATCTCGTACAATATGGAAGTCCTCGGCTAATACTAACTATGCTCCATGTATTGTACTTGAGCACAGACGAAAGGGTCATGGCGTGGTATTCCTGCCACCTGAGATCGGATAGAACTAGAGTTATTAATCAGGCTGGTATTAGTGTTAAAAATTACAGAAAGGATTCTGATGACACAAATATCAAAAAACAGATTGAAGAAGCTAAAAAAAAATTGAAAGACATTGATATCGATCACTTTATGGATGTTGCTACAGATAAATGTGTAACACCTCAAGATTAGGAAGAGAGTTTGGGAAGCAATTGGGCAATTGTATTCATAGTGATTGATACCTTTTTTTTTCTTCCAGGAAAACAAATTTATTTCAATAATAAACTGCCTGATTAAAAAAATTAATTGTTTTCTTCTTTGAATTTCCTTCAAAAATATGGCTGCTTGAACATCAATCTATTTAAACCTAATAAAAAACAGAATTACATTTTTAACATTTTTCTATACTAGACAACCTATTGCTCGAAATCGAACAAAACAAAAATCGTGTTGTTAATGATCAAAGAATGAACAATTTCGTTATATATTTTTAAAGTGTAATCAAAAGACCAAAATTAATAACAATAATATAAATTGTTAAGTTTATTTGATTTACCGCAGGAGTTCCCGCTAAATGATATACAAGTATTTGTTGTGATCACTAGTTTGATTTTCTTCATTTTCCCTTGTTCTCTTGTTTCTGAAATGTATATTTCAATACCGGCAAAATATTGTTCTCTACTTATAGCAACAGTTGTTGAAGTTATAACAAAAGTTTCTGGATTTAAGTTTAACAGCCCAAGGACAAACTAAAAGTATATAGCCGTGTTCTCAAATCAACAGTTTTCTTGAAGGTCTTGAAAATACAGCGAAATCCGCAAATTAGATGGACCTTTCCTTTGTGGCAGCAAAGATTGCCATGTATGCACTCCACTAAACTGGACCTCTGCCAGTCTTTTCATTCCTGAAATGTAAGCCGCCGCAATGTAACATTTCAAGTTCATTGGACGATCTATAGTGATACCGCTCTGTGCCCATCAAATGCATCGGGAGGGTTATGCCAGCGGTTACTTTCGTAATCCCTCTGACCGGTCAATGTGCGTCTTTTTCTTATAACTGCACCAAATCCAAAAATCAATTGGCTCAAGTTAATAACATCACAAAAATACGCTTTGAAATGTATTGATATAAATATCGTAAACTACATTGTAAAACGATAAACTGGTAACTGCAATGATTAAGCAATTAAAACATCACTTAAATCATTAAATGGTAATCAAGGCCAATATTAACTAAAAAAAACTATAATAAACAAACTAAAACTGTTGAAAACAATTTCTTCTTGAAAGCAGGTGTAAAAAAAAACGCTCTTTTCAAAAAATAAATTATAAGTGGTGCAATCTGTGTTTTACTTGTAGAATTATATCAAAGCATGAGCATATTTACTGTGCAGTGATCGACTGTAAATTTACTGTGCAGTGATCGACTGTAAATTTACTGTGCAGTGATCGACAAAGGGTAACTTTCCAGCCAAGAGTAAAGCACAAAGAAACAGTTGTTTCTGAGTAGTATGATGTAAAATATATTAATCCTGTTTCTTCTTTTATCATGATGGACTGTAGAGTGACGGTATCTGTTTATGGAACGGTTTATGTCGGATCTAGGCAATTAGGTAATGTAACCATACCAATTAATTCCTAATGCCGTTTTTTTTATCAACCTTGTTATAGAGTCAAAGGGAATTTCGCTGTCACAACTGTGAGGCAATTAAAGTAATTTAGCTTATAAGAAAATGAAATTATTTACAACCCTCACATGATATCATATGAAGTGGTCTGAGTTGTTACCTCAAGAAATGCAGGTGAAAAGGAATCTCATTAAAACTGTCCCTTAGGTGCTGTTTATAGGATTTCCAAATGAAATAATCATAGATAACACTGGAGGAAATGAAACAAAACTGTAAAACTTTGATTAAATTGTTGAATTTTATTGAATTACATACATTTTATTATAAATCTCAACATATTTATATACAATAATTTACAAGTAAGCATTGTAACAGTAATTTAAGAGATCAAAAACTATCTAAAATCATTATATTATACTGTGATATTAAATAATTTAAAAAAAACACTTTTTGAAAAACGTTTGCTTACAAAAGGGTTTGCTTTAAAGTCTTTACAAACTGAAGGGGTGTGGCTGCTGTGCCATGATATGCTGCACGATAGACCCATACCGCTGACATGCCAGATCCAACATGCCGATGGGGTAGAGATGAGCGGCACATCTCCAAATCAGCTGCTTGATATAGTTGCAGATAGAACAGCACTCTTTATGTAAAATTTATCAAAAACAATTTATTTTTAAGTGAACAATTTTTTGCGGATCGGATTATCAAAGAAACACATTTTTTAACGTAATACCAAAACTATATTTTTAACAGAAAACACTACATGTCAGGACTTCTTAATAGGAGCCAAGCTGTAATGTGAACAGAGATCAATTTCTGCAACCATGAACGGATTAAGTCGAATTAGCCTATTGTGTTGGAGGTATGGTCGGACCAAGCAAGAAGTCGGACCATCCAAGATCAGACTGGTAGGATTCTAATGTTGATTATTCTTTAAAATTGTCCTCACTATGTCATTCCAAGTAAAGATACAACTCAACTGTGTTCCTTTTATTCAAGGTTTTTACCAATTTTTCGCACTTGACACATTCAGTTCTGCCTTTTTACGTTAGATTTTTATATTACCTACAATTTAAATACTGGACAATAAATAAAAGACAATATTAATCAAAAATGGTGATACAAGGAAATCATTATAAAAAGTAAGTAATGTTCAAACAGAAGTACGGGTCAAGTACATATGTTTCCCAAGCGAAGGTTCAGCTTGATCAGCTCCAAAGCCCGATCATGTTGTGCTGTTCTTAGAGTTCTTCAGCACGATGGGAAGCACAACAATGGGATCATTGGTCTTGGGATTGTCTGCATAGATGCTCCATGTTTTGTTTACACAGTCGAAGATACCTGTTAAAAACCCAACATTCAGTGTTTTAGGTATTTTAAAACAAATTAAAATCCAAAAGTCCTTTAAGGGTTGTTATTGCTGCTATGAAAATTCATATTTCTCCTTTACTTGTCAATCAAGCTCAAGATTCATAGCACATGGATTGAATCAGTGCATTGAGTGTGTTCAATGCGAATACATGAGGAGCGTGAAAAACTGAAAAGACGCCTCCCTGATGAAGCGGCGTTTTTCTTGGTCTCGCGAGTGATCCAGGACATTGTTTGTATTATGTATTTTTTTAAAGTGTCTACATGTATATCTGACTTCATCAAAGAGTTACCTGGGATAATATAATAGGTGAGAGTTCCTAACACCAAAAGATAAAAAATTAAACACTCATTTAGCATTTGCGGGTACAACTTGCGGCGGTGGCAGAACTTTGTAAAAGAATATCGCATATCTTTATTTATCATAGAAAAATAACAGAAGGAACTTTGGTGGAAATACATTTGCAAAATACGTAAATGACCTTGAAATTTAATCGTGCGTATTTTGCAATTACAAATAATTAGATACTCTAGACACTTTTATGAATTGGTGACCTAGTAGGTATTTGAACCCAAGTGTGAATGAGAGATGAGAGTAGCATGACTGTAGCACGATGTTGACTTAATTTCCAGGGAATGGCAGGAGGAAAGTAGTTGTGTGTGCTGTGAGGATGAGAAAAAATTTTCTGGTTACCACTTTGCTGACTTTTCTGAAATTGCCTCATGGCTCCCTTAGGATTCTAAAGTTTCAATGTTGAACCTTACTGTAGGGTACGAATAAACAACTTGAAATGGAAACTGTAACTTATAAAATAAAAAAATTCTCAAGTTCTTTAAAATCCTTTCTTATAAGTAAGGCCTATTATTCAGTAAATGAATTTTTAACAGATGATATTAATGTATTTTCATTTTTATTTTTTTTATTAGGAAATTTTTACTTCTAAATTTAGTACTATACTTATTACAAGTTTTGTACAAAATGTGACTAGTCACCTGTTTGAGCAGGTTTATGCCTGTAATTACCAAATGTAATGTGACAATGTAATAAATGAAATGAAAATGAAATGGTATTATAGTAAAGTACAGAAGCATTAACAGCTCTACCCGGGTTTTTTCCTTTATTGGATGAATCATTTGGTTTGTTGATGTTTTTCCCTTTTTCTAAAAGTTTATTGAGTGTCCAAGAGATGCCATAGTGACTCTTAGACAACGGAGAATTTGTGGAGATTTTCTCAACGAGAATTCTTTGTGTGATATCATCTACCTTTGTGGTGCTTATTAAGGGGGTGCGGGTGTATTCTGCACAGCCAGGGACCTGCGTAGATGTTGGTACCAGATACATCTTCACCCCCAGGGGTGCCAGTTTTGGTGTCCCCACCCGGGATATACGCTGATCCCGGCAGGTCTAGGCTGGAATCCCAAATGATTCCCTGGTAGGGAGTAGTAGCACTGGAATGAGTACATAGTCCAGTACCAGTACTGGAATGAGCCAAAACCAGTTCAGGATGAGCCCTTGCTTAGGTGGGGGTGGCACCTGGACCTGGAGGCTCAAGTTGGATGCCTGGGCATCTGTCACGTTGGTGAGTTGCCTAGGCACTGCTGGCCTTAGACTGCTATGCGATCCATGCTGAGAATTTTGTGGCACTGGGGGCCTAATATTCAGTTTCTTTAACGGAGCCTCTTGGGAACCTGGTGGAATCCAGTCATATATGGACCCCTTGCCTCTCTAATCGGGTCACTGGGGAGTTGGGCCTTTAGATACCCATGAAGAGGGGCATCACCTGGTATACGGATGGCTCGAAAAAGCCATCTGTAACAGGGACAGTGATATATGGTGTCAGACCCAAGGTGCATTACTGTATAAGCCTGGGGAAACTGGCTACCGTATTCCAAGTGGAGGTTGTTGCATTGTCTGAGTGTGTGAGAATGTGTGTTTATCGTGGCCCCAAAGGCCACACCATATACATGGACCCAGACAGCAGAGCTGCACTGATGGCACTTGACAGCTATGACTTCACTTCTAAGACAGTTTGAGGCTGTCATCAGCCAGGGTTCATTCATGAAAACCCTGGGAGAGAGCAATACGGTAATACTTAGTTGGGTTCTAGGGCACAAAGGAATTGCAGGAAATGAGGGAGCTGACATGTGGGCAACCAGAGGAGCTGACAGCCCACTCATTGGTCCGGAGCCTACGTCCGGTGTTGCCTACAGCACAGTACATGAGGAGGAAGAAACAGCCTTCCACGTACTATTTGAGTGCCCAGCCTGACGAGGTCTGCTCACTAGACTTCTTGGCCTACCAATCAGTATCCTAGGGCAAGAGCAGGTAACCATCATCAAAAAGATCTCAAGGTTTGTTTAGGACCTGGGATTTGACGGAGGGAGAGGTCCTGTGTCTGAGGGTGCACAATAAGCTGTTGCAACACCTTGGTCAAGTGAAGCCATGGTCCTCTTCTGAAAAAAAATTAAAAATTCTACCTTTGTGAAGCTGGCCTGTTGATGTTGCCAAATGGTAAGTATATACACTCCCTCTCCAGCTTCCCATATAGCACATTATGTCATTTTGACATCTAAAAGTGATGAATGTTATCAAATCGACATCAAAGTAAATAGTTGCATATGAAATCTATGTCAAAATGATGTAAGTATTTTTACTTGCATTCTCTTTTTTAAGTGAAACACTGCTCATCAAATTTATATTAAATTGATTCCAAATTATTTAATGTAATATTCTTTCATTTTTAAATAGTTTCACTCTTGAAATAAATTTATATATAGTAATATCTTTTCTTAGTTTATCATTCCCATACAAATTATTTTTAAATAGTTTGACAATAAAATGTTACTTTAATTTTAAAATTACTGAACGTAATAATTTCCAGTTAAGTTAATGTGTTCGTTTTAATTTATTTTTGGTCTTAGAAACAATCAGGTTGAACTTACCGACAGCGACGGTCTTGACATAATCATCGTCGCCAGCTTCTCGGAAGATGGTAAACTCCTTGTCTGATTGGTCGCCGAGCACTTTGATGACGTCGTCGGCGGTCTGCGGGCGCGGGAGCCGCTCCTGAGTGGCATGGCGACGATCGCTGCTCGACACGATCATTCCTCCCACCTCCGGGATCTGGAGCCTCAGGTACCTGCAGGGCAGTGACATAGCCTACATTGAAGCTTCTAGGGGATGAATCATGGCATGAATTGGGCAGTTGTAATTAATATTTAAGGGATTTTGAAAAAACATTTATTAATAAAAACTCATGAATATTGCAGTTTTGGAGAGGGATTTTAATTGTTAGTTGTAACTATTAATTGTTCATGGTACAGTTATATATACTAATGAAAATTTACCTTCATTAAGGGTATAATTTTATTTTAATAGGTACGGGGAAATAGGCTCAAAAATTGCCCACAGAGATGAACTTTAAGAAATTCTATTCCTCAACTTAGATAACCAGGAATCTATGAGGATTCGAGTCCAGATAATCTGAAATGTACTGTACTATTCACTGAGGAATTTTATAAAAGGAGAGTGGTAAAGAGAAAGCAGTCATTTTTCTTAACAGCAGTCAGCACAAAATGACTACCGCCAAAAGCACATGAGATCTCTCAATATTTTTAAGCAATGTAATCCAGGCTTCCTAATCCTAACAAAGAGAATTATGTCTTTCCTCAGC
Organism: Flexamia atlantica; assembly: GCA_035578135.1. NCBI lineage: Eukaryota > Metazoa > Arthropoda > Insecta > Hemiptera > Cicadellidae > Flexamia > Flexamia atlantica. Next base: position 25,177,650 of record JAQJVK010000008.1, on the reverse strand, counting down.
AATAAGTGTTTTTTATTAGTCTGTTGTAAATCAAAATCTTATGTCTAATCAATATTATTTGTTCAACTCCTTTAGATTGATACAACCATAGGCGTAATTCGGGGGGGGCAAGGGGGGGCAGTTGCCCCCCCAAAAATTTGAAAATTAAAATTAATTTTTAGGTATAAATAACGAAAAGCGACATGGTTTTTAATCATTTTTTTCAAGTTGTAAAATTATATTATTATTGACATAGATTTTTCATTAATATGAGTCTCTTCGATATGCCGTAAAAGTACACTGGTGGCGTAGTTTTGTTTGAAGTCCGATTGCAAATTTGCAAGGATATGTTTAGCGAACGAATACAGACATACACGCTATCCACTATGGCGTGCCGGTCGACGAGAACCCACTCCCACGCCAAATGACACGTCCACCAATGAACTAACGCTCCACAATGGCCAACCTCTAAACTCTGTAGTGCTGCTTAGAGCCAGTGTAAGTTCCCAGATAGCACAACAATGAAAAAATCACGTGAAAATAACGTTTTCTTTGAACATTTTTAACGTGATTTTCACGTGAAAAAAAGTAAATATCACGTTTATTTCGCGTGAAAATATAGTGAAAATGTCACAACTTTGGCCGTGTTTTTCACGTGAAAAAAATACGTGAAAATTACGTTTTCATTTCACGTTATTTGTATATATTGTACATTTTTCACGCAAAAATCACGTTTCTATTTCACTTTATTTTATCATTTTTAACATTTTCACGTAAAAATTACATTTTAATTTTGTTTTATTTTCACATAGTGTACATTTTTATGTAAAAATTACGTTTTAATTTCGTTATGTTTTTCACATATTTGAAATTTTTTGGTTAAAATTACGTTTTATACACCTTATACCTTCACCATCTTTAACACTTTTTACATAAAAACATTTTTGTTAATTTTATGTTCAAATAACTACTTCAAAAAAATGTTAGCATGAATAGCATATTTTTATTCAAACTCATTAAAAAAACTTAAAAGTCAACATATTTGAATTCTGTGATATTTAACAATAAAAATGTTGTAAAATTTACAAATTACTACTAGGCCTTATAACCAAGGAATAATACTGAAAAAGTATTACACCAAACACTGTTGTTTTAAAGAGATTGTATATAAATATTATCAATTATTATCGTTATTATTACTATATATTATTTCAAAAAGTAGAACTAAATACCCATTAATCATGGTTTAATTTAATGCTAAGCACGAATAAAACCACGGAAAAAGGGGATTTTGTTCTACTTTTTGTAATAACCATAATATCCCTTATCAGTGAATCTGTCTGAAAAATATATATAATTTCAAACCATAATATCCCTTATCAGTGAATCTGTCTGCAATATATATATAATTTCAAAGTGAGCAGTTATTTTAACTTATTCTTGACTAATTAAGGCCTTGTGAAATAAATAGAACGATGATTGAATAAATTTATGTATTGACATGAAAAATGTTAAAAAATTAACATATACTCAATACAGTATCGGCTAAGTTTTTTTTTTATTAAACCTTAATAGGCCAACACAACATTAGTTTGTACGCTTCCTCATGTTCCATTTTCAACTCCATCTTCCACAAAATCTTGCTTCCTGTAAATCAAAACAAATCCAATTAATATTATAAAGCAAACTAATATCATAATCAAAATTTACTGGGAGACTACACTGTAAAAATATTTTTACTTTGGTCTATCAAGAAAAGCCATGCAAACTCGGTATAGCAGGCAGGAGGTTACTGGGTCAGTGAATTAATAATTACTGTTTTATGGGGAATAAAGGCAGGAAATAGAGAAATAATAGTATATTTCACTATTAGTCTTGATGTGAAATGGTACTTTAGTGATGAGTTGTGAACAATACATTTCATTATGATGCAAATAAGTAACCAAACTTATAAAAAATCATCCAAAATTTCATAATTTAGTCATTTCTCTATAAGAAAACACAATAGGGCTGAACTGTCTATTTTACTTTAGAGCCAGCTGGTTGAACTGTCAAAACCGGAACTTCGTTTGTTTGGGTACGGAAATGCAAAGTTTGGGTAACAAAAATCCGCTGATCATTATTTGTTTTGATGTAAGGAAGTCGAGGGTTTTCGTAGATTTCAGCTGTACGGTAACGGGCAATCTTTGTATACAGAGTGATGAAAAATGCTTTCTGAGGTCATAAAAACGTTAAATAAGTTTAAACTGTTTTATTGCAATCAAATATATGGTAATGCTATAATAAGGAACTTAAAGTTTCACCTAAATTTATTTTGAATTGCTGTTTTAGTAAGTAGACTTCCTGGCAGGTTATCTGTGTTAGTTAACACTGGGTTTGCAATTTATCGTGGCCTATTTATATCCAATTCACATTTATAGTTTTTCACTCCAGGAAGAAAGCTTGTAGTTACAATACATGCTTGCTTACCTACATTAGGCCTAAATGCAAATTAGTTAAAAATTAGCAAAAATGTCTAAATACCAAGAATATTTGCTACCTAACATTATTTGTCAACCTCGGAACATCATATCGTCCAAGAGAAAACAAACCTTTGTATCATTATACCATAGTTTTTTTAAATTCCTTACACACCACATGAGAATTTCTGCAGATTGATGAAACATCCAAATGAAAATAATCTTTAGTGTAACATCGATTAAAAAATTAGAGCCAATAAGTAATCTGAAGAATGTTATGGAGTTTTCCGTGCGCTGATCATAAAACATCATAAAAAATATAAGACAAAAAGGAATCCTAAGACACCCACAGAAAGCAATACTAAAAACCTACCTGAATTTTTTCTCCTTAAGTAAGTTGTGTTTTGAAGCCAATTCATAGACTGGATCGATTCTCACAATTTCTCCAAAAAGCCTAGAAACTTGTAATCTTTTCTTGGTGTTAAAAATGTAACAGCAAGCTCCTTCCTAAAAGAAACACAAAAAAACATAAAATTACAAAATAATCAAACAATATTAAATTGCAGATAAACAAATGTAAATTGCTTGAAGGCTATTTCAATATTTAAAAAGTTAAGTTGGCTAAGGTGCTCATTACCAACGTTTCCGAATAGGCGGGTGCAGTTTTCCAAGCGGTCTAAATTTTATTGGAAATAGGCTATCAATCTGAAACTTTTATACGTCTGTAACCGAAATTAAGATTATTCAATTTCATCGAGAACAAATCAAAACGCTCTAAAAAACATCAATATCTAACCTAAATAAACAAAATAATGTAATCAAATGCATTAAGGTGGAGTCTGATAAGGTCTCACCAGATGGGCCTACTCAATCAGAGTAGCCTACCTATATTTAAGTTAGGCCTTTGATAAGTCCTAGTGACGGGCAAAAATAAACAGTAGAAGTAAAATAGGTAATATGCTTTAGCAGAACGAAATATAATCAGAGGTTATGCAGTTGGTGCGTTTCATCTTGAGCTTAGGCCTATTCCGTTGCCGAAGCTGTCAAACATTATTTATTTATTCTTAATGATCTGGGGCACTAAATAATGAAAAAGTTAATCTCAACAAATATTAAATGTGATTAAATACAAATTACAGTAAATAGGTATATATACAGCTATTAAAAAATGTTAACATATCAGGTTAACTTTAGGTATCAGCTATAGTGTTCTGAACATATTCACTCCACTCCAACCGCTTCAGGTGTAGGCCTAAACGGTTCCCATAGCTCAAGATAAAACGCCCAAACTGTATCCAACAAGAAGTTCAAAATTTAGTAATAAAGCTGAGGCTTAGGAGTTAGGGGGTACGAGTTTCATAGCCTATCTGATCTTCTGCCGTTTGTTCCTATGGCAGACGATTCAACATCTGATTTTCTAAGAAACAATATCGAACGCTCTACCAATAGTCGAAGTTCAATGTACTGTCTGTTGGTCAGAACTTAACACCTGTCTTTGATATCGATTGATTTGTTACTTTACGAAAATATGTTTATCGACAGTATTTTAGTACAAGATGGCAGATGATGAGAAATAAGGTAGTAAGTTGTGTTTAGTTAGTTAATTATAGGCCTAGTAGCGTTTTAATTTAGTTATTATATTATTAGGCGTATGTTTAATATAATTTTAGTTTTATTATATTTACGTTTGGTATGACTTGTTGTGTGTTAGAGAATCGAATGATATAGGCCTAGATATAATTGACAATGGTTTCGGTATTTGTTTGTTATTGAAGTTTCTTCACTAGCCCACTGATGGTTGTTTGTTAAAACAGTACATCAGTTAGTTGAGTTAAACATGATAGGTTGATAGTTAATATCGGATAACCGAAATCTGAACTGAGTACCCAAAACAGAACTGATCTTTGCCCATGTTAAATCCAATTGAGAAGTTCAGTTATCAAACCTATAATAAGCATTTAAGGTAAACAATCGACAATCAACATAAACCTAGAAGATCAGATATGAAACTCGTACTGAATTATCACATGGGAGTGTTTTGAAAAGGCTAGGAGAGTTGTTATGATATGCATAATTACCAAATTTGTATCAACTAATCAGAAAAACTATAATGGAATGCTGAAAGTTGAGGTTAGGTTATCTTGATTTCACAATAGATGACTAAATAAATATCCAAAGTATAAACTTACCAAGAACGATGAAAGCCCGTAGTAGGGTTAACTCATTGTTCGCAGTTACTTGAAGACCGCAATTAAGTCTAAACTTCCACTTTAAAACCTTAAAAGCCGTTGTTATGACTTTAACTGAAACTGAGGCCAACGGCGTCTCACTCCTCACTCCACACTCAGGCTCCAGTTCAGTCCACCGCACCGCACCGGTTTGTGCCGCGGCGTCGTCTGAGGGGAGGTTTGTCTTGACACAATTCACGATTTATGGCCCATATTATTTTGGCAGGGTGATTTAATTTTTTTTATAATTTGAAATAAATAGCTTTTATTGTGTCAGGCACTTTTTTAAATAGTAAACTATTTTAAAACATAATAAGTATAACGAATAACAATTTAACAAATAGTATAATAATTTTATATAAATAATTCATAACATAATTATTTATAAATCCATTAAATTTTTAAAAATTATTTGTTATATTTTTGAATTTTAGTTTGGACTAAATAAACGATTACTGTAGAATTTGTGTATTTTACGAGGATGATAGTTTTTTATAAGCGCACAAGATTAATCAAAACGTATAAAAATCGAAATGAAGAAACAAGAAAATAAAAAAATATAAAAAAGTTATATTTGTTATTTAATTTGATTATACTTTTGATTCATATTTTTCCCGTGAAAACAACGTTTTTAATTTCACTACATTTTTCACTTTAAATTTTTTCATCATATTCACGTAAAAAATATGTTTTGCTTTTTACTTTTACGTTTTTTACTTTTTTCACGTGAAAATAACGTTATTTTTACAATGTGTGCTGACTGGGTTAGTTGCCTGTCATAAGACACTGTTCACCAGGGGTGCCCAGAAGGGGGGGAATGGCGCAATTTTCGTCATCAAAATTGTTGGGGGGGCATGATTTTTTGGGCGGGATATAGGTTTTGTGAGGAATTTTGAACCAGCGAATAAGGGAAAATTACAAAAAAATAAACTACCATAACCATGCGCAACAGTTAAAAGTACTGTTTATTTATCTAACCATTTCATCAGGATTACTATCACTGAACTCGTCATATATTCAAGTTTGCTGTGTAAACCATCCATTGAATCTCCAAGTCAATCCATGTGTTAAGTTATTTTGAAGGGCGGTTGACAATGGGTCGACTGGCCTGGCAACCCTGTCCGACATCAGGCCCAGAAGTCATTAGTGTCAGACAGGGTCTGTGGCCCCGGTCTGAAACAGCCGTTAGCAATGTTACCAAAACCGGGTATTTACCCAGTTTTCGGGTATTTTGGAGGCCGTGCGGAGTTTTGGCAGTGATTAAGAAAAACCGGGTATAACCGGGGATTTAAGACTTGGGTTGAGGAAATTTACTCATCAACCTGGCTTTGAAACAATGAGTGAAATCGGGGATTTTTTACGATCGAGGTACAAGGATTTTTTGGAACTCTAGATATTTTATTTTTCAAACGAAAGTTGGTGTTATGCATTTGGTTTGGTTGTATTGGTAATTTCGTTGCAGTGTAACCAGAAACTGGGTAATAGCCCGATTAGTGGGTTTTTTGTTGGCCGTTCGGGGACTTAATTAGAAAATCGAGTAAAATCGGGGATTTTAGACTTGAGCTGCGGGGATTTACTCGGCATCCTAAATACATAAAAAAACGGGTAAAGCCGGGGATTTTCGAATTGTGATTTGCTTTGCAAATATTCAATGTCCATGTAAGGTGAGAAAAAGTACGGTATTTGGTGTTTTTAAAGTAATTAGGTGGTTTTCCGGCTAACTACCCGGATATTGGTCCTTGGGGGGGATTTTGCAGGGATTAGTGCCGAAAAACCGGGTAAAAGTGAGGATTATCAATGGAGTTGGCGGGTAAATAATAAATGCCAAATCCTGTGTAATGCAACACTGGAAGTTAGAGATAAGAGTATAGCAACAGTCAATCGCCAGTCGTATGAAGCACAGTTGGTGTGCCTGCTTTGACTGCAGTGAGTCAGTTTTTTACAAATAAATAGTACAATTACTGACTGAAGTTAAGGCCATAGCCAATGTTGAAAGGCCATAGCTAATGTTGAAAATGCACTTAAATGAAAGGTTAGAAAGTTTTTTTTCACTTCCTGTAACCGCGGAGCCCAAACCCCACAATTTTTTTCTGGTTACGGCTTTGAGTGAAGTGAATGGTGATTACAAGTTCACATTGTGTTGTGATATCGTGGTTGGATATTAACTTTAGCTAGTTAGATATAAGTTAAAGAAAATAATATGCATTGGCAGTGTATACACCCCATAGATACTTTGGTATTATACGAAGGCCACTATTTTTAGAGAATTTTTTATTGATTACCAAAAATAACTTTGTAATTGGAAAGAACATGCTTTAATTGACTTACTTTCCAAATTGGACATAATTATGATAAGCGGTCTTTGTTTCTGCTTCCCAGAAGACAGCGATGTTGGTGAGGATTGAGTTAATCGAGTCGCCGCCGCCACTAGCATCTTTACCCGATCGCCATAATATTCAGCGTGCTGCGGCGGTTATGTTGAGTTAGGTTATCATAAATATGTTAGTAGGACTTTCCTTGTTTCGTTATGAAACGAACGATAGCAGATGAGTCATACTTTCGCCTGCTAAATCCCTTGACAGGTGATGCGAGCGCTCCGATCAACGACGTGACCTTGGCCTATTTCAAGGATATTTGGCGGGCAAAAGTATGACTCATCTGGTTTCGTTCGATTCGTAACGAAACGAGGAAAGTACTATTAACATATTTATGATAAACTGACCTAACATAACCGCCGCAGCGCGCTGTATAAGGGTGGCCTCCGTATAGTACCAAAGTACCAAGCCATATTCTTCAGTACGAACTGCTAGTGCAAAGGGGGGGGGGTATATGGTGTATGCAATCAAATCAGGATGAGGCAATGACCTAGAAGATCTTGCCCCCCCAATCGAAATGCTGAAATTACGCCCATGGATACAACCAGGATTCAGATTGACACAATCAACTTTAGCTAACCTTAGTCTGGTCTGACGATGGACTTTTGTCTTAAATTGACGGATGAAACACAAATATCTATTGCTAGGGTTAAGGCTTATTATTCCATTTATACAATCAATCCAGTGGCTAGAATGAATAATAATTCCTATTAAAGAAGTAAAGTTAAATAAAAATACCCCCCTTGCAGCAGGTTTGTATACTAAGCAAATTTCAAATGCACAAGAACATATTTCAATCCACCATAGTGAAATATGGCTTGTTTTTGTAAGCTCCATAAAAATAACATGGGGAATGAGAATGCAGGTCTGCTGCAAGAGGTGTTGGTTTTTATTCAATATTTAGTAGACCTGAACTAGAAAAAGCCATATACAAAGTTTTCCCATTATTTCCCATAAGGAGTTTTTTGTTTATTTCCCAAATGATAACAACATGGGGAATGAGTATGCAGGTTTGCTGCCACAAAAATAGATATATTTGGGATTTTAGACTAACATACATTAGATATCATCTAGATGAAGCCACAAACCAACTTTCATATAGATATTTTGAGAAATAAGTGAGATATAGAATTTTATTTATTTCATATGAGGTTAACATTAGGACAACATACTGTGTTTACCACTTTCAATATCTCGGTAACCAATGAGAAGAGATCAAAGACTCAAAATACTGAATTGTTTGTTATTTGAGCTGAATTCAATGGTTGTAACAAAAATTAGATTATTTTTAATTTGTATGCAAAATCTCAAAAACCCAGTTTTTGAGAAGTTTGTCCTCCTTTACCCCCATTCTGGTGGCCCTGCATACCCCACTTAAGTAAAATGTAATTTAAATTAAATTTAATTTAAAATTCTGAGTTATAGAAAGAGATTTATTTGTTATTTTGGGAGTCGAGTTTCCCTGGGCTGGCTAGGCACTTTGACAAGACAAAGCTGGGAAATACACAGGTCATTAGTTCTAGACCGAGACTTACTTATTTGTGTGGAAGAAGAGTTCCCCTGGGCTGATAGTCAGGATGCTGAGTGGAGATTCCTTGGCATTGACAGCCGGACCGACCTTGACAAAAGTAACACCCAAAAATTGCAAGTAACATTGTGATTGATTGTTCCATAATAATTACATTTGTTGTTTCAATAATTGAAATTTTCACTCCTACAAATTTAAATAAATAATAATACAGTTGGTGCTTTTTATCTTGAGCTATGGTCTACTCGGTTGCTGGAGCTGTCAAACACCATTTATTCTCAATAATCTGGGACAATAAACAATGTAACATTTGCTGTGTTGGCAGAACTGCACTTTTTCAATTTGAAATTTCACCATCAGTAACAGTCTCTCTCCATCTCTCCACCCTTGAGAAAGGCCCAAATAGGTGGGGACCAAAATATTGGGACTTTTCCTGTGTTTTGTGTTTCTGATGCCCTACTCAACTTCAGGTAAGCCAGTTGTTTCCTCTATAATCCTTTTTTAATACCTACCCTCTGATCGAGGGCCTTCCTACAGAAGTTAATTTTTAGAGTTAGCTGGTATTGGTAATATTCAGAATTTAAGATGACTCATTTTACATAAACAAGCATACTCACTAACTTTTGATTAAGTAATAACTTGTGGTAAAACCGTCCTAACTTCAACTCATCATATGCTGAAGGCATGCACTAAGCTTAAAGCCGCATTTACACCAAAGTCTACACTAAGTTTTCCCCAAATTGCGCAAATTAGTTGCTTTTTCTACAAGATGCAACTACTAATTTCAGTTGTTAACTAGTGGAGATACAAGTTTCCCACTGAATTTTGGTTTCCCGCGGAGTGTCCATAAAGATCAAAGAAAGTTGACAACTAAAAGTGGAAGACTAGTTGCTGCCAGAGTTGAAGTGCGCTTAGCGCAAGCAGCTATAATCAAAAACTAGTGGAGAACTGTCCCCCCCTTTCTGTTTTTCCAAGTTCTCCACAAAAAATCTTCCACTTCTTGCTCTATTTGGAGAAAAGAAACTTCTAGTTGTCAATTTTTTGTTGTCAACTTTTGGATGTCAACTTTAGTTGTTAACTCCAGGCCCGGTGACAGGATTTTTGGGCCCCTGTGCAATTGAGAAGTCCGGGCCCCTGACAACCTTTTATTTTACTAATGTTGTGTCATTCCAGGCCCTGTTTTTTGGTGGTCTCTTGTGATTCCGGGTCCCCTGTAAGTCCGGGCCCCTATGCATTTGCCCCCCTGCCCCCCCTCCCCCGTCGCCGGCCCTGGTTAACTCTTAGTTGTTAACTTTTGGCTGTCAAATTTGGTGTAAAAACCCCTTAAGCTTCACTCCTTTATTTCACGTTTCGGTCAAGTAGAATGGTAAAAAAACTTTTTCTTATCTTTGGGACTACATTTTGACTCATTATAGTGATGGACTTGAAAAGGAAACCTATAGATGCCTGAAGAATGTAATGTAATCATATACTCTTATAAGAGCAGTGTTATCTTGTATGTATGCTTGCTTGCTTGCTTGCACAACGATCTCAAAAACGGCTCCGAGGATTATCTCCAATGTCTGGAAATAAGTAATTTATGTCTCAAAAACGTCTTTTATGCAGATTACTCGACCAGAGAAAATCTAATAACGTAATAAATCAAATTTTAAAGTTGTAAAATTTTAACATTGGCCTTATGGGTTGCCGTGATAGCAATGAAAATAAACAAGGAAAGTATAAACAAATGAAGTAATCATAACAGCTGTTTGGAATCTACTGCCATTAAGGGAAAATACAGCACGTGGGATGAAGAGTCCATGGAGCAATAAAAAAGGTTTCTATTTATCAATTTTATGACATTGAAATATTTTATAGTAACTGGATGAACTGGTAAACATAAAATAACACTGAGCAAGGCTCAGTCCACCAGGTACTTAAATAATTATCCACTTAATATGGATATGAAATTGAATGGTTATTTCCTGTGAGCATTAACTCTAGTGCTTCCTAATGAAATCTGATAAGAAAAAAGAGGTGTCACACGAACCTCCCCCCCTCCCCCTAGAATTTTAAAATAAAAAAATTGGGTATTTCCAGCCTGCTATTTCGAAAAATTTACTGGGACGGTGGCACGTCCTATAATCCAGATACTTGAAGGTCACGAATTGTGGATATTTTTAAGTGAAGGCTTTGTGGATGCAGTAATTCCCTGGTGGGGATTAGCATCCACAGTAGTAAATACAGTGAAACCTGGATAATTCGAACTTGTATAATTCGAAATCTTCTTTAATTCGAATATTTTTCTAGGTCCCTGGCATTTTGTACCTAAACAATGCTAAAACATCGTGGATAGTTCGAATTTTATTTTGGATAATTCGAATTTTTAAGTTCCAAATACATCAATACATCAATTTCATTCCACGACTGGAAATAGTTTAAAATTCATTGGAAAACACGTTTTACTACGACGTTCATTAAAAAATTAACGCCAGACCTATGGAGTGTCAGGTTATGGTCAAGTGACTCATCCCTTTCACCTCCCAGGCTTCCCACCCAGCCCCAACATCGCTTGTAACTTGACACCAATAATGTAAACTAAACAGTACAGAACGCTGACTGGGTTCGGAAAAGGGTTGCGCTCGCTGTGACAGCGCCACTAGTTTTTTCGCGCTTGATTCAGTGTAGAACGGCTCCCGGCAGACGAGCCATGCGCCAGACCTGATGCGCAGTTTTTTATGTTGACACAAAGGCTACTCAACACTGCGACCCCCTTCCCTCCCCCCACCAGCCAAACTAACTTCCGAATTCCAGTGCAGCATTCCGTTGTTTTCGATCGTCCTTCAAACAAAGTGTTTTTTTTTTATTTGTGCAGTGTCTTGTTTAAGTGTTAAAAAGTTTTTACGTAACATTAAATAAGTGAATTGACCATGTCGACAAAATCTCGGACCTATAAAACACTCACTTTGGCGGAAAGTCAATGAGCGTGCAATTGTCAATGTTACACGAAGTTAAGTTGGTAGCCTGTATCAAGTTCAGAAGTAGCAGAACGTACTGTATTTTTTCTAGCAGAAATGTTTCTTTGTATTATCGTACGTCGCGTCGTACGTAGTTTATACTTTAGGGTAGTTATTTCTGTTTTATGGTTACTGATTTTGAACCCTTGTAATTAGCGTTTGTTGATGAATTTATTCTTTTAGAGTGTCAATTTCATAAAGAGGTTGAATTCACAATGTGAAGTTTTAATGTTTTGGCCTCATTCTTTAGAACTTCTTTAATTCGAATTTATGGATAGTTCGAAGTTTTTAGCTGGTCCCTTGAGGTTCGAATTATCCAGGTTCCACTGTACTGCATTCATGCTTAAGACCATCCACATAATTAGAACAGTTCGTAAGTGAAGTTGGTAAAATTGTGGTTCGAATCCCACATTAAACTGTATGTCCCCTAGTTCCCATTATTATCTGTTGGGCTATTAATTAACAGTCCAGTGTCTGGAAGATCTTGGCCTTAGTCAGTAACAAGACTACAAAATCGTGCCACAATCATCCTACACTCATCTTTGTGCAGGAAAACAGTGTTGGATTTCCGAATTTTCATTTAACAGGCAGAAAATTGGTGGAGAGGTTGTACATACAGCTGGGGTCATCATACTGAAATTCCTAAAAAATCCCACTTGGGCAACATGTCACCATCTTGAAAAAACCATTTCCGGTCCGTATTTCTCTAAACATTTGATTACTTACCACGAAAATCAATAGAGATACAAAGTCACAGAGAACAAATTCATTGTTTTGATTTTGACATTTGCCGGCACTGATTACTAATCGTGAATTGTTTTTACTGAGCAGTATTAGAAAAAGTCTGCATAAATAAAGATCAAAACATTAAAGTAATATTGTGAACTACTCAAATCGTAGTTGTGGCTTCAATTCCAAAGTAGGAAGATCATGCACGACACTCATGACACCTGCGTTCAGTTATTAAGCATGTAAATCTTGGAATACCAAATTCCTAACTTTTAAGATCTTCAGGGGGTAAAAAATCATTTTCCAGTTAATTTCCTTTTTTAAACTGAATGAATTCAGTTGGGAAATTCAGACTCAAGAGTTGGAAAATTTGAGGTAAAGAGTTGGGAAATCAGGTAACCTCAATCCCTAGAATTTTTTGGTGCACTGTACTCACTGTAGGAAACAGGGGTTTGCAAGGCTCGACACAAAGTATTGGGCATCTCGACAAGAATGAGTAGTAATTAAATAAGACAGTAATAGCTATACCGTTATCCCAAAATACCCCCGTTGCAGCATACCTGCATACTCAGCGAATTTCAAGTGCAAAACAACATATTTCGATCCAACATAGCGAGATTTGACATGTTTTTGTAAGCTCCATAAGAATAACATGGGGAATGAGTATGCAGGTTTGCTGCTACAGGTATATTAAAACTGGGTGGTTTTAATTCAATATTTAGTAGATCTGAACTAGAAGAAGCCATTTACGAAGTTTTATCAAGATATGTTTAGAAATAAGCGAGATATAGAATTTTACTTATTTCCCATAAGGTTAACATTGGGACAATGTACTGCGTTTACCACTTTCAATATCTCGGCAACCAATGGACATAGAGCCATGATTCAAAATACTAAATTGTTTGTTTTTTTGGGCTGAATTCAATGGTGCCAATAAAAATTTGAAAAATTTTATTTTTCTATGTAAAAAACTCAAAAAACCCATTTTTGGGGGGGTTTACCCCCCTTTACCCCCCCTTCCGGTGGTCCGATCGGGCTGGTTTACGAACTCGTCCGAATAATTACTACTTTACACGTCTATGCCAAATTTCATTCCGATTGGACCATTTTTGCGCAAGTTATCGTGCTTAAAGACACATATATATATATATAGATATATATATAGATATATAGATATATAGATATATATATATATATTTATGAAAGTGAACGAATGGTGTTTTTGGCATCTGAGGACCTCAAAAAGAAAAGTTATGATGGTTTTAGGCTTAGGTCTTACCATGAGACCTACGGTAACAGCTTCTTCCCTATAGGGGAAATTCGCTAAAATGTGATCATATTATTAACAAATATTTCCAACTACATCCCCCAGCGCCGGCTTCAGGCAAAAAATGCAAGTGTGCAAGGCTAACATTTTATGCCCTTACCCGGGGGGTCTGGGGAGTATTGAATAACCCCTGGGCAAGTGGGAGTCCGGGGGTCATCCCCCAGAAAATTTTGAAATTTAAAGTACAAAAACTGTGTTTTTGTGCACTTTTGCGCCTTTTAAAACATTAAATTTATGTCTCTCAATTTGATTTAATATTTATTGACTTGATAGGTGTAATACCCCATCTTTTACTACCTATATTAAAAAAACTAATGAAAGCTTCTTGGTCACTTGCATTTTGCAAGTACTCTCAGAATAAATAGCTAATGCGGGAATCACCATCCGTCATAAATTGCCATATCTCAAGGGTAAAAACAGTAAAAACCCAGAACATAGAGAACCAATCGCAGAGCTACTTCATAACTACAGAGTTTGATATAGTGGCATACACACAACAAAAGTGTATTAAAACTATTGAGGTTGGTACTTAGTCTCTTTTATTGAACACTCATGTCACTTCTTTTATTGAACATTTTCCTATAAGGGCTTCTATTGCTTTCAATTTGGTGAATGAACCATATATGTCCAAATAACAAATTGACTGCAACAGCTCGTTTTCAGTTGATAATATTGGAAGCTAAGTCTAGAATATTTGACAATTCTAAAATATTGAATTGATTAAATCTTGTTCCCGTTTGCCCGTTAGTCAATTTAAGAAAAAAAACACAGACAATTATTTATATTTTTCATGTTCTATGACATATTTTTTATCACTGAATCGTTGGCCATTCTTCGATTCTTCTGGTCAAGATTCGAATTGTCTTAAACTGCAGTTCAAATAACGATATCTCATTACTACATTATTAATTACTCCCCCTCATATTGCCTACCTGACAAAATAAAAGGGTCGCTTTTTCATCAACAAACGCATGGTTGCGGTATCTCCAAATTTCCGTTGTACACTAACCACCTTGGTCACAACCCTTCCCACATCCCGCCACACGGGTAGATTGCTGTAATGATCTTGGACCTTGTTCAAGGGCATCTGATTGCTGTGTTTCAGAACTCATTAGGGGACCATGAAATTCAACTGTAATAGTTTTAAGACAAAGTTCCTTCTAGTTTACATATTTCCACCCAATATATTTCTAAAAATTTGCAATTTTTTTTACAAAAATTTGACAATTTTATACCCATCCAAAAGGCTTGAGTGTGGTTTATTTTCCAAAACTATGGTAGTAGCTTCAATATGGCAAAGTTAAAATTTTGGTTTCTCAGTAACTATAAATTGTCTATCTTAACCCTATCTGAATACAACATATGAGTGATTACTGGTTGTGCTATCTATCGAGGACTGCCGCAACTACATGAAGCTTTAGTCTTCGGTCTTGGCCATTGGGCTTGCAGTCCATAATAAAATCCCAAGGAAGTTAGAGTCAACCAGGAGGTAACGTGGAATAGTATTTCAGCGGCCCTCTGATTTAATCAGGTTGGTAATATGAGGAGTAATTTCGTTCTTTGCATTACTAAACAAAAACCAATGAAACCAGTAATAGGAGTTAAACCACTTGATTGATCGAACATAAAAATAGATTTTCAAAGATTCACAGATATCAAAGTGGTTTAATCTTGTTTCGGGTCCACATATTAATTTAAGAAAAAACGCAAACAATTATTGAGATTAATCACTCTATTAGCATTTATGACATATTTTAAATAACTTATTTGAATCTTTGATCATTCTGTTGAGATTTAAAACGCTTTTAAATTGTCGTTCAAAGAACTGTATTTCATTACTAAATTGCTAATTACTCCCCCTTATATTGCCAACCTAGCAAAATGAAAGGGCCGCTTTTCAGTGGCGAGGCGTGCGGTCATCTACAGATTCGCCGATGACTAACTCAATTTTAAAAGTAAATATTTTAGAAAAAACTACAAATAACATAATGTTATAAGCCTAAATGTCTATTATTTTCAAAAGAAAATCATAAATTTTCGGAGTATCAGGTTATTTTTAGGCACGGCGTTTTGCTTTGCGCGCCAGATGCGCCGCGTCCATAGTTCTCTACTGACTAAATCCGAACCGATTCTCCGAGTTTGGAGAATCCAATCTAGTGGAGCGCCCACCTCCCCGCGTCCATCCCCACCACTCACACCGCTGTTGTACAGGCGGCCAAGCGATTCTCTGTCGCTGGGGAATCGGTTGGCGTCCGGCTCCCTTCGGCTGTACTCGGCAGCCTTCGCCACGTAACGAGCAACTCTCGACTTCATTGTCACTGTCAGTGCTACTTCACGGTGCAGAGAGACCTGCTCCGCTACTCGCGCATGCGCAAAGAGACCTAAAAAAGTTCACTTCACAGTGCAGAGAGACCTGCTCCGCTACTCGCGCATGCGCACAGTTCTCGCGCCGCGCGCTGTGCTTGTGTTTGTGTAGTTTCAATGAGTGAAATTGCAGTGGTTTAATTAAATTTTTAACATGTTTTATTATTAATCGATGAACACAACAATGACTAAAGGAGAAGGTGATATATGTTCAACTGAAACAATTATAAACATAAAACTAAACTGATAAAAAATTATAAAAATGAAATCATAAACTGCTTAATAAAATAGCTTGCTGCATTTTTCAATGTTAAACTTTCATCCGAGAGCTTTTAAGTATCAGTATTATTCCATTCGCCTTTTCAGTAGAGTCATGGATGTTTTTATCTATGGTCGTGGGGTCTATGAATGACGCTGAGGGACGGATATCCGGGCCGGTCAAGCGCAGGTCTGTCGCGACTATTCTATAAATAGCAATATAGCCGTTCCGCCGCACAGCGCCGGCGCAGTCCCGTGTACCTCTACACTATCAGCGATGACCACTCAAAAATGTCACGCGTCGCCACTGCCGCTTTTGTATCAGTTATAGCATTGACACCTCCAGTATTGACTCTAACCTTGTAAAATCCAAGAGAACTGGCAGGTCAAGGTCGAGTTTTAAAGCACCACAAAAAACAAGTGATCTGCGAGTGCTCTGCTGATTTTTAAACATTCTGTCTAAAGAGCCCAGGATCCTAGTCTGCTTTGAAACTCGACCTTAGCCCACCAGTACCATTCGATTTTATATTAAAGTGTAATGTCAATGGTAATGTACCTCAGCGTTGTGGAAGACTCTGTCGCCTTCTTGTGTGAGGAAGGTCATGTTGATGCTGACTCCGTCGCCTGCTCCGACGCCGCTGTCGCGCAGGATCTGCTGTGCCTGCAGAAGGTTCTCCGCAGCCAGCAGTGCTCGCGTCAGGAAGTACCTGGCTGCATCCGTCATTGTTAGCAATTTCATAATATTGTTTTTATTCCTACATCGAGATCTTGAAACAGTTATACATATTCTTGGGAGACTTGTTTTCTTGAATAAAAAGACATATTTATATCCAAATCAGTTTATTTTTGGATCACAAAATATGTACGATTGAGAGCACCAAAGTGCGCTGTTGGCAAAATAATAAGTGTTTATTTTTTGTTTGGGTAATTAATAAACTATTATCATATAAGTTAAAGTAAACACAAATTTACACATAAAATTAAGAATGATTAAATTATACCTGGAATTAAAATTCTGTGTTGACTCAAAAATTTTAGTAGGAGGTATTCTTAGGACAGCATAGTAAATTTGTAAAATGTCCTATAGAATGAAAGTGGCTAAGTAAAACTTTAATCTTGTATTTCTTCAATACATCTTTATATTTTATAAATTGTACCTACTCAGTGCATCAGTAAAACACAGAAGCCATCTTGGGTCAAGCTAAATCCATGAGATAACTCATTAATCAATAGTGCTAGGTGGGGCTTCTTTTCAGAAGTAAATGGGCTTCTTCCTCTAAGTGAGAATATTATAAATCTATAAAAAAAGCATTGCTATAATAGCCCCTAAACGCTGTCTAAAATAGTCTTAAATAAAATTGGCAGGTTGGGGACAAGTTTTCAAACAGGCCAGCTGATTTTTAAGTATTATGACAATCCAGCCAGAATCAGCTTGCCTGTTTCCTTCCAAACTTAACGTTAACCACTTTGATCTAATCTGTAGGTGAGATGTGGTCCGTCAGGCTGCACTGTTAGACAGTGCACTTGTTTCAAACAGTGCAGCCCGATGGACTACATCTCACCTTCAGTATGTGATATCAGCGCACAGACCTCAACACCATTGTTGGATTCCCTTATTTGATCTGTGTTTATTTTAAATGTAATAGCACATGGTTTATTCTGATACAATTGACAGAATATTTCTTCAACTGCAGCTTTTTTGCTAATTATATAACCATGACAAATATATTCGAAACTGTTCGGTATAATGATCGACTAAAGAGAAGCTTCACAGGGGGCAAGTTCCGCAGAAGGGTTACGCCATTTGCTATTGGTATGTCACTTTTGTTTTCTAATATAGTTTATATTTTAATACTTTGCTCTTAAAACCTTAAAAGCCATAAAAGTGCTAAAATTATGTGTCAGAAATTTAATTTACTAACTTAATTGCTGATTCAAAGTGTAGACAAAATGTCTGTTACAAATATCATCCAATACATAGAGACTTCATTCATATGCTGAAACTAATCTATAAAACGTTTATTAAATAAGTTTAAGGTAAGTTGAATTTGAATTATTCTTATATTAATATAACTATTATTGAATTAAAACCATTATTAACTAAACTATAAGCTAACTAAACTACAACTAAAATATCAATCACCTATTTTCATCTCAATATAGCTTAGCTGACTATGAGGTATGTGGTCGGAGATGTTTGTATTAAAAACCTTTTAAAAGTTAAGTAAGGTTTCAGCAAAATTTAGTTTGTAATTTGATAATGATCAGGGGTTAATTTCAGCCAGAGCACACCAGCGCTCTGGTACTTTTTAGGAGACCGGAGCTCACCGGAGCGTGGTTTCTCAACTCACCAGTACTGCTCCGGACCCTTTTTCTGGCAACGTAATTTATTAATACTGTTTAAAAAGCGATTTTATAAAAGTGTACAACTCTTTCTAATTTGGGAATCCTCTAAGTCAATTTAACAACTCTACTTTTCTTTACATAGTTTCACGCAAGTTAATAGATGGTAGTTTTTTTAACCTCCATTCTGAATACTGATCACTTGATTAACTCGAGATCAAGCAAGTGATGGTGGAAGTTTACTATCTTCAATCAGGGCAAATCCAATCCAGGCCAATACGAGCATGTACTGGGTGCGTTCTGCATTACCGTACCATTTCTACGTTGATCTTATAAGGCCTCTTGCGCCAAATAGTTCGTCAAATGTTTGGACAAATCAGGTGCGCCCTTATTTGACAATAGTGAATTCCCACCATGAGTCATGAGTGGCGCTAAACTCGCGTAGCGCTGGAGATCACAACCTTAACGACCACTATGGCACAAGTGCACTCTAGCCGCGGCAGGGCAAACCTAGCTAGCATGAAAGTGAACACGGCCTAATTGTTAAATGTGGTCATAAACGTTAAAAAGGTATCAAATTTAATTGCAATTAAAAAATAATTCTGGGGGAGGGCCCCTCCCCCTTCTGCGGGGGGTTTTCCATACCCTCCCGGAGGCCACTCGTTGTGCCATAGCTCCGGTACTTTTTTCTTTACAAATTAAGCCCTGGTAATGACTATCACTCAATAGTTGAAGGGGTCCCTCCAGTAACGTTGTAAGCGACATAAAGTAAATTTTTCAGGAAATGGAAAAAAACATATAATTGGGAATGTAATGATTTAAATATGTTTCATTTGTTATATATAATTATAATATCATAAAACTAGCCAAACTATGAAGTATTACAATATTATCGCACGTAATAAAAAAGTTATAACAAAAAAAGTGATTTTAAAATTGCAATAACGTTGTAAATGACAGTCGTTTGCATCGTTGTTGCCGGCTTGGTCTATGCAACAATGCTTTTTTTTGTTTCTTTTTTTCATTTATGTACGGTTCCCCAGCATTTCTTCTCTGCTTATGTACATTTCTGGTCCAACTTTCGAACTTAACAGGGCGTTTTTTACTACGATTTAGCCGATTAACATCGGGACGGCGACAGAACGGTGCGCGGTGATATTGCAATTTTTGGCGGTTACAACGTTGCTGCAACTGTGAGACCAACAGCACTTGGTGTTCAACCTGTGGTAGTGCTGCCAACACAAGAGATATGAACGAAAAAATACCCTGCACTGATGCAGGATGTCGTTTACAACCTTACTGCATAGAAATCTCAATTTTGAAAAAGTTGTCGTTTACAACGTTACTGGAGGGACCCCTTCAGTTCCCCTCCATACATTACTGGTTCCCATTGACTTCCCAATTAAGTGTAAGCCTCCTGCGGAAGTATAAACGTTCACAGTTTCCATTGACTTACGTGTTTTGCCGGCGACCAGAGTCTTGGCGCTGACGATGTTGACGGAGAAGACGAAGCCATGGTGGTTGTAGGACATGGTGAAGCCCGGCAGCGTCCCGGCGTAGCAGAGCGACGTGAACTTCTCCTCCCTCACCTTCCACCGGCCCTGCGGCGCGTCCTCTATGATGTGGGCCGACACAAAGTAGATGTGGTTCAACACCTCAGCCAGGGCGTCCTCGTTGTGACCCAAGATTTCCTGTGAAAATTTTGTCTCTTTTTAGCTAATTTCCTCTGGAATGAGCTATTAGCGTCGTTTTGACAGAATGGACAAAAAAAATAGTAACCTCGGATATCCTATTAATTTTTATATTAATTGATATAAGGAATTATTAAATCTGTCTTAAAAAGAATGATTGAGAAATGATATCTTTTTATGTGTTCTTTCTGGATAAGAAGTGAATTTATGGTGAAATTGCATTTTTACCTGCAAATTCACGATTTGTTTCAAAATTTAATATGGGTTTATATAGGAAATAGAATTTTCATTTTTGAGTGTCTGTTAACGCAATAACTCTTGTACAAACCGTCTGATCGTGACAAAATTTAGTACATACATGTACTATACCCAAAACTGACAACGTAAAAAAACCCACCATGAACACGCTGAAACCGGAGCGTCACCTATTTATGCCTAACATATGTTATTGGCACTTATCGCTTATCCTGGCTGGGGGCAGCTAGGTTCTCTTGGACGAGTTCGTAAACTGGCCAGATTGTCATATACAAAGTGGGGTAAAGGCTGCTTTTACACCCCCAAAATGGGTTTTTGGGCTTTTTCAAATTTAAAAGTTAAAGTAATCAAATTATTATTTTTACCATTGGATTCAGCTTGAAAAAAAAACAATTTGGTATTTTCAAATGTAAGGGTCGTATGTCAATAATGCAATATTGCAGGCGAAATATGTACTGGGCAGTGCAAAAACTAACTTAAATATTCGTGAAATGAACAGGAGTAATCTAAAACCACAATGAAATTCTGTTTTGTTAGTTTTTTGATTTTAATAGAGTACTTTTATGAAAACATGTATTAATTTATTTTCTATTAATTATCGCCCTTAAACACAATATGAATAGCGCTCAGTACAGACCTTGTCTGCAATATTGCACTAGTGTCATACATGGCCCTATCAAAGGAATATTTCAGTGTCAGAGAGTACATGTTTGGTATATGACTTTTAATGGAGTTTTATTTTTTTATTATTATTGTATTAATTTACGTTTGTTTTAACCCTTTGCGATCATAAGGCCAGCAGGACAGGCCACAACGCGCTCAGCAGCTAGTCGGAATTAATTTCCGTACAGCTTGGTTTCGCCGGTCGGACGGCCAGCTGTACTGGCCAAGCCCCACTCTGCATCAGCTCGGCATTCATCATGGCAGCTCACTCCCGTCAGCTCAGAATTGTTTTCATGCCCGGCAGCTCGGAATTGTTTTTATTGCAAGCCAGCAATGTTATCGTTGGGTATTTTCACTATTCAATGTTGCAAGCCTGCCAATCATTTAGTTAAATAACTCTTCACTAGGTTGCAGCACTCTACAGGCATCAGGCAAAATTTAGAAAAACAAACAAAAACATATGTTATTGGCACTTATCGCCCAGTCCTGCTGGACACCCGAGCGTTCATTGGATTTTATGTTGGCCATCCCTGCTGGACAACCGATCGCAACTGCTGTGGAAAAAATCCAACTTCTGTATGCTAATGGTGGCGGCCCGTAAAGCTGGCTTCACGATCGCTACGGAATAGCAGCAAATATTCAATCCGATCGCAAAGGGCTGAGGTTTTATGTAGTTTAATGACGATTTGTGATGCGGAAAGTGAAAAGGGACCTCAAGTTGGAATTTTCCGGTTTTGAGTTATTAACATCCTGACATTGGGCATTAAATTACGAATATTTTGACATATAATTTATAGTACTATGATTTTTTTGTCATACTGTTTTTGGCATTTGAATTTTAACTAGTCAAAAGGGGTATTTTAGGAAATCAAGGCCCAAAACTTCAAATGTTCACAGAATATTTATTTTTAACATTTAAGAAATGTTTTAGGTATCAAAATAAAGCTGGAAAATATATCTTTAAATCTAAACTAAAACTGAACTGATACACTTCCAAATTCATTGTAAAAAAATTGAGAGAGTGAGAAGCCTGAAAAGGGACCTCAAGTCGGAAGGCAGGATACCAAGGAATAAAAGAGTAATACACTGTCAAGACGGTGATTTTTGGACTTAGACAATATTCTTTTGCAACCATCAACTTGAAGTAGTTCACTTATCTGCCGATAGATGTCAGAAGAGACTAATTTTGTGATGCCCCTGACGACTTTGTCAGTACGGGCCTGCACATTTAGGAAATGGGACCTCAAATCGCCTGCCATGTTATTTCCCATTTAAGCGACTTGAGGTCCCTTTTCGTATGCATGACATAGGCTGCTAAATTGATTATTTTTTTAATATTTCTCAAATTCTTATCGCTAAAATAACCGAATGAATATTTACAGGAAAGTTTAGGGAATCATATCCATTCGAAACCTAAAAATCAATATTTTTGACCCAATTTGACTAAAATGCCCATACTGTAAAATTTACTCCAGCGACTTGAGGTCCCTTTTCTCTTTCTGCATCACATTTGTCCATGCTATTGCACATAGTCCTTGACAATAAAGGGTTCAAATTCTTATTCTTATCATAACGGACCGAAGGCTTCATCATCTGCTGGCCAAATAGAATAAAGCCCTTCGCCACTATGGAGACATAGCTCAATCAAATGTCTGCTGACAATGAACAATTTATTGTGACTTAAATCAAACAGATCTCTTCAGTTAAAAACTTAAATTACAATATTACGGAAAAATTTTATGTGGATGGGTGAACTGGAAGTATTTAGGATGTTATAATTTTAAAGAAAAATATATTTCAGATAAAATACAGTTAATTACATGGGTCCTAAAAAATTTTGGATGTAATTTTAAAGAAATATATATTTAGGATAAAATACAGTTACTTATGTAGGTCCTAATGGGCCAAGGGCCCAATAGAGGCCCCTCAGTCCACCAGCAAACTCCCCAGAACACCTTAACTAAACAAAAGACCCCAACCTCTTGTTAGCTGATCTACTTAAAGCCTCTTATTGTTAGCTCTCAGTCAATCAGTGTTTAAGAAGAAAATGTTTAATAACAATCCCAGTCAACATGCCCAAATATTCCCTAATAAAGTTGATATCCCCTATCCTCACAGTAAAATAGTTATCTAGAGAGCTTAAACTCTTTTAATTCATAAATATAATTATCTTCAGTAGAACCCCTTATGTTCGGCCACCACAAGACTGAGCTTTGGCCACCAGGTAATAATTAGGAAACTGCAATGGATGAAAATCAATCGTTTAGAGGTTAGCTCAACTGAGAAGTGCAGACAACACACACGAACAAATAGAGGGATAAATTATAAACGGAGAATATCAGGGACTGTGTCTGTAATCTCTGGGAAACACATTTTAATATTGGTTTCTGAGAAGAAAACGGATAAACCGAGAAACAGTAAACTGAGGCTGAATATGAGAGGCTCTTTTGTATTGGTATATTATTGGCTAGAAAACAGTTTATAGACCTGTTGCCTTCAAGACAGCCCTTAAATACCTGTTGCCTTAAAGAAAATGTTCAAATGTTGAATTCAAACAGCCGCTTATTGATGATAACGATAACCAAATTTAATATAATTTACTTAATTCATTCACTTAACATTGAATTAAGCAGGTAAATAAGTTGAAAATTTCTCTCCTCATTAAATATTAACTACTTTGATTGGACCAAACCATATGTTAGTGTTAGCTCGACTTCCGACTGACTACTTACTCATTACTAGGGATGTGTCGGTACCTTAAGTCGGTTCTGGGTACCACCGGGTCTTGGCAAAAGAACCGGTACCGAGAACCGACGTCAAAATGTCGGTACCGGTACTTCAATACCCATAGTAATCGGCGGGAGTAACTATCGGTAAGGAAAGACGATCGATCGCACCGCGCATCGCCACGGGCGTTGCGTCGATGGCAAATGCCACTGCGTACTATTATTGAAGGTCAATAATTTCTCTAAAATTACTTTTGATTTGAAATTTATCTTAAAATTTTTGACTCTTGATTGATTTTTTACTCTAATACTTAAAATTGATGGGAATGGGGTTATTTTCTTTGGGAATTGTAAGATTATGAATGGAAACTAATTTGGAAACTGTTATTTTTCACCTTGGAATTTGTTTTTGATTGATTTTTTACTCTAATTTTTAAAATTAATTGGAATGGGGTTATTTTCAATGGGAATTGTAAAATTATGAATGGAAACAAATTTGTAAACCGTTATTTTTCACCTTGGAATTTTTTTTGTTCACATAGTATATATTTTTATATTATCTGTTAACAGAAGGATAAACAATTAAATTAATAAGTGAGATAGTATTTTATGTCTTGGTGAAACTTGCACTTGAAAATTTAAACATTTTCAAAACAGTAACATACAACAGATTGTCTGTAGGTTTGAGGGTACAATACATTATATAACACGTTCTGACAAACACTTGGTACCGATGGTACCAGTACCAAGAACCGAGAACCGATCTTGTCAAGAACCGGTACCGGTACCGACTTTGAAAAAAGTGGTACCGACACATCCCTACTCATTACTCTTATTATACCACTTTCTTTCCATTCAACTTGTCTCATAAATGACTAGGAGAACCTGTAGCTTCGCTCACGACAAAAATTCAACATACAGTATCCACCTTTCAATAATATAGTTTTGCTTTTCCATATATTATTCTTCTTCTTGTGAAAATCTATTTCTTTGAACATGTCAAAGAAATCTCTTATTTTCCATAATCTCCATAATCTCTCTTATTTCCATAAACAGAGAAATGTTTTTAGAAATTCACTTAGTACACAGGTCATCTGCTGCAATGGGGGTATTCTATTCCTGCCTAAAGGGCCTGCCTATACTAAAAATACGAACAATACAGCGCCCCACCGACAAAGCCGTAAAAAGTGTTGCTGCCCTGGGTAGGCTCATGACCAATAGCGGCTCTACTCCCTCTTGCAAGAGCAATTTGCTTGTGTTGGCAGTCAATCTTGCTATGAGGTGGAGAGGAATGCGCTCACACACTCGAGATGCAAGTTTACCAAGACTGGCTAACCCGAATCAAACACCGGAAGCATTTATGGTCGTTTCTCTTAACCGCACGGAACCTGAGCTTGCCCTCACAATGATCATGGGGTACGAAATAAGGAGCGGCACCTTTGGCTTTTTCGGCGACGCATAGAATCTGCTCGCATATATGTATAGTATAGAATGGCCCTTAAGTAGGACTATATTATGTCGCCCGTCGCAGGTATTAGAAATTCCTAAATTATTTTGCTTCATGAAGGTATATGTGTGTAGGTAGAACTTTAAAACATGGCTTAAAATTTTATTTACCGCCAAAAATCATTTCCTCAATTTTGTAGGGTCTACTTTGGATAAAAAAGCTTCAATGCCGCTCCAGCAATTAAAAAAAATGCTATCTTACATTTTTAGGGTCTATATTGAACCAAAAAATGAATAAGCCATCCCGGCAATTTTTAAAAGTGCTGTATTAATAGTTTACAGTGGCACACTCTACCTCTTTAAGTAGCACCTGTTATAAAAAATAAGTCCTTCAAGTATCTCCAATCAGTGATTTATTTTATGTTATATACCTGACAGCTGGCTCAAAATTCTACAACATTTCTAGCTTTTCCTTATTTCCGTACCATGTTTCATAGGGCAAACGGTACAACAGTTTTCGAGACCATAAACTATATACATATTTTGTTCTTTTTTCATGAGTTATTTTTCAGTTCATCACCAACCTGATTGGGTTGATTGCAACACAGAGTCGAGCATCCATTGGTTGACTCAGATGACTTTTTCTGGACAGAGTTAGGAAGTATGTCATCCATATGAAGGAGGAAAAGCTGAAACAAAGTAAACATATAGTAGACTATATCTCGGACTATCCTGGCAAGATTAAGATAAATAATAACGGTAAAAATGCAGGTTTTCAAGCCAAGAGTGAAGTCTTAGATCCAACTGAAATGCTAGCTGTAATGTACATAGGTGTAACAAAGTAATTTTTGTAGAATAGTAGTAATTACTTGAACCCAAACCTTCGGAAAAAGGTTCAATCTGAAAATTGCGGAGTATTGCGCAACGTAGATGAGATTTGTCTACATGATACAGCCATGAGATTTGTCTGCATGTAATAGCCTTGAGATTTGTCTGCATTGTACAGCCATAAAACCATCTAGCAGATAAATATCATATCGCGCATATTGAATATTGTTATGAGAAGACAACGATATTTCCATGCCACAATATAAAGAAGAGAACTTTTAACCCCATGGGAAGTGGTAATGAGAATTGTCTGCTGCGACATGACGATGACAGTTCCGCAAATGCTATTTTTACAATATGCACTGCAGGGTATATGGCAACCTCTCAAATTATTCGGATTTTTTACAACTGGGATTGTACTTCTCTTATATTAATTTTGATAATCCGTGGAGTAGTACAATTAAAATATTAATTAATATTAAAATGTACATTAATTTCAAATGGACATATTAATCTTCAAAATACATTTTTATCCACCACTTTTGGTACCTAAAATGTTCAATTTGTCAAAAATTATGTAAAAATTGCTTATTTTGAAATATTCCTGATGAAGCTGACTATTATCTTTCTCGGATGTAAAATTACTAGTTTAATAGTTTGATACATTCTTGATGTTGTTGGTTATTACCTTGGGGGGGGGTGCCCCTTTGTATGAAGGGCTAGGAGCGTTTCTTGATATAAAAATAGGGTCTTCCTCACTGTTAGATTCTGTCGAACGCACTGTATGGTTGAATGCGGGACCATGGTTTTGGCATGTTACCATCTTCAGCTAGCCAGAGATCACATGGTTCCACGTTGAACTGAACAGTGCGTTTTATGTGACCCGACAGTGAAAATATAGAAGGAATGCATGGAATCCTCTACAACTGACATCAGATTAAAATAGGGGTTGGATCTGCAATTGTTTATGACATAAAAATTTAGTAAACTAAAATCCAATACCTGTCTTAAAATACTCCAGCTGCACCTAAAATTACCTTGTGGAAGGGTACTTGTGCTCCATCCGCGGTCCCTTCTATCTCTCGTACGTACTGGGGGAAGTTTTCCTTGCATGTGGCGAGTGTTGCGTCGTAAGCTTTGCGGCCCTCAGGAGTGTCATAAAGTGGGAGGTAAACTTTGTTTAGTGGCCCGGACTTTGCGACAAAGCTCTGGATGAGGCTCTGAAAGGTTCGACCCTGGAAAATGATTTAAAGATGTTTATAACACAGTTCAATTCTTTTTTGAAAATAAGAAAGTTAGCTTGAAGGAAAGTTTAATGACATTTACAGTGGCATATGTTGGTCTTGGTCTCAGGAATGTAAGACAATCTAATGGCCCACCCACACCGAAGCGGGACAGCGGCGGGAGCGGTGCGGCGGCGGGACAATATCCCGCCCGGGATTTTAAAATACATAGTGATAAATGTGGGCGCCCACACTAGAGCGGTACCGCTGCCACCGTCCCGCGGCGTTACCCGATCGTCCCGCCGGTTTCCAACATGTTGGATTTTCCCGCTCGCACCGCCGCGGGACGCAGTGTAATAATTAATTAATACGAATTCATATTACTTTAAATCTACATTTTCTCTTAAGTTTTGTTGTTTAGGACATCTTAATGATAAAAAATAATTATTCAGAAAAAAATTTTTAACACGTGATATACAATATCCAAATACTTTTATGTATTTCCAAAATACTTTTACAGAAATTATGTTACAGAAAATACGTTTACAGAAATACTTTTCTGTGTTTTTTACCGTGTACAAAATACAGAGTCCAATGAAATTTAATTATAATATTTTAGGTTGTATAATATTATCTGCATTATAAAGAAGACAAGACAAGACACTGAAACAATGCTAAAACTTTTAATTTATTACGTGTTTAGCTTAAGTTTCCAAAAATCTTATTATTTAATAACTTTTTTTATTTTTCAAGAAACGATCTCGGACTTCATTAGTAATAATCATCATTGGTAGCGATATTTTTATCTTCAAAATGACGTTGTTACAGATTTTTATTTCATACCGTTAACGAGATTGTACAGCATAGCTGTCTAGATGGCTATGGATACAGCCGTTTAGAAGCATAGCCTTTCCGCCATGTTTCCCCCCTCCATCCACGTTGTCGACCACCTGGGAAATAAGCGACATTCGTAATTTAGATCAACTTAGTCCATATTACAATCAATAAAAATATTGCATTACACTCTTTCGTGACATTCACAGATTAATCCTACTTTCGTTAAAACCGTACCTAAAAACCTCATTTTTTATATTTTATTTTATAACTCATCAATTTTTTTAGATACGACCTCGGACCTTATAACCATTTTCAATATTTTTGTGATTAAAAAGATGTTTTGACCGATGTTCTATCTTTTACCGTTTTCGAGATAACTGTGGTTTAACGCATAGCGTTCCCCGCCATGTTTGCCTCCCTTCCCCCGCACATTATCGACGTTGGAAATAGGCTGTCTTTGAAATTTTCATCACCTCGGTCCATATTACGATAATCAACAAAAACATCGTCACCCTTTCATGCATGCTCAACCCCCCTCAGCTCCTGGACTATGAAAAACTGAACTGAGGAATCGTCCCGCTTCCCGCTGCCTGTCGCTTCGGTGTGGGCTACCCCTGTCCCGCCACGCACCGCTGCCGCTGGTTCCCGCCGGTCACTCACCCCCGTACCGCTCCCGCGCCGCTGCCGCGCCGTTACCGCTCCAGTGTGGGAGGGCCTTAATAATGTGTTTCATGGTGAATATGGCTGTAAGACTTTTTTCTTTGAATTTTTTTAATTACTGTACCTCCTGCCATTATTGAGCCCTGAGGGTCAATTCCTGATCCACAGAATACAGTACTACTACTAAGCTTAAAGTATCGGAGAGCTAAAATGAAGTAATGTTTACTCGAAGTTTTCATATGTATTTCATGCAATTATATGCACATTCATAATTTACTCATACTATATAGGAAAACAAAACTGTTGAAAAAAATTTAAACAAAGGTAGAAGCAAGCAAGGCTAGTTTTTATGTCGGATTCCCATTGTTCACTTTTCTATTTATTTATGAATTTAAGTATTTTTTGGTAGACTGTCCATTTGAGTATTTGGGCTTCGTTCACAAGAATTGTGGGACCGCATTAAAAAACAAATTGAAATCACCATTGTGATTACCACACCAAATTGAGACTTACCACATCGAATCCAACCTCGTAGTGGGTTCCTCTACAATATATCACAGGAATGCAGTTCCTCCTTCCGATTTTCTCAGATACAGGCATGACTTCTGACGGGTTGGTAGGGTACACTCGTAGTGGGTGGGTTCGACGTGTTGGTAGTGTCCAGCAGTAGAATGTTAACCCAGATCTGCAAGTAACACGGCGTATTACAACAATCCAATAAAGTGCTTAGGGTCAGCAGACTTCTATGGCTTCACTACCTTTTTTACATATTTCATTCTCTACAAAGATAAAATTATTTAAACTAGCTGACTGTGAGCTGCTTCACTGGCAAAAAGTAAACAAATAAATTGTAAATGAGAACAAATGTATCACCTGTTCAGCCCTTGTCTTTATATTTATGCTTGTGAGGAAAATTGTGTAAAAAACTAATAATTTTCCTCGAATTTACTCACCACGACATTGACAATTTTATTCAAGTATGGAGTTGATGGGTGTAAGACTTATGGTTTTCTCAAAAGTTGCTGGGTAACTTAGGCTTTATATACAGATATTGTTTTGTTTTTAAAAACTTTTTTCAAAAGTTCTAAAGAATTGAAAGTGTGGGATTAGTAATGTTATAAATGTGGCAATGGCTTGATAATAAAGTTAAAAGTAACAATATAGTAGAAAAACAGATGGTCTCCTTCCTTTACATTACATTATTACTTTACATTGCTTAAACCTTACTTAATCAACCAATCAAAAAGTCCTTGTTTCACAATTTTGAGAGTGCTCTTTTATTTATTATTTTCATTTTTTTACTGGTAATGTTATTGATAATGTTTTATTGTTTTGAATCGTATGTTTCACGACATCATAATAAGCTTCCTTTATCAATGAATAAATTTGAAATTAAAAATTAATAGGGCTTCTTCTCTCAGCCAAAACCTAAAAACGTACCTTTAATAGTCTACATTTGGAGCGTTATATCTTAAGCCATGGCCTATTCCATTGACGGAGCTGTTAGATATTATTTTTCGTCATACTGCTTCAAAAACAGCTGCTTTTGACACATATATTGGGATTCAAAAGTTGTTCTTTTTAAGCCTTGGATAATAACATATGATTTGGTAATTATTATTTTCCTAGGACCAAAAAGATCATTGTTTATGATACTTTTGATTCGAGGTAAACAATCGAACAATCTTCATTCGATTACAAATGAAGCGTCCGAAGCCAAAGTGACTCAAGCGCCAAAAAATGTCAAACTGAGATTTTGATACTGTTGAAATCTGTAAGAGTTAACTATGTGAGAGTTTACTATGCCAAAGTAGCCTGAGAGCCAAGAAAAATCTGGGAAATTTTATTTTTTGAAAAGTTTACTTTGGCACTGCTGTTTTTAGCTTGCTTGCACTAGTGCCACACTGACTCAAGTGCCTAGAATATATGTGGATTTCTCATTTGGTCAGCAAGCCGTCAGATAAATGTTTTATTATATATTACTCTTACAGTGTCAAGATTCAAGAACTCTGCTGTGATATTTTGTGAAAAACAGCTAAAACTGGTACAGTGGCACTTAAGCTACTTTGGCTTTACAAGATATAATCCATATTTCCTGTTTTATTGTTATAAATGGCCAATAAAACTTTCTTTCACAAACATTTCATGTTGAAATACATCTAAATAAATTGTTTTTGTCAACAAATTCCAAATAATTAAAAAAAAACACAAAACAATTTTGTTATGCCAAAGTGACCTATCCACCTGCTGAATATGGTCTAAGTGCCGTACAAATGAGTAGTCAGACATGGCGAAATAAGCTAAGTGCCACTTTTTTACCAAAATAAGCATATTTGAAGCATACAAACCCAACTAAATATAATAATAAATAAGTTTTATAGGTGCAACATTAAACAAAGCAGTTTCCTGAGCTAACTTTGGAAATCCAATAGCCATCATATGAGGCCTTCTCTTTAACTGCCATTTTCCAACATTTTGCAATTTGTCACTTAGGCCACTTTGGACCTGGACGCCTCAAATAATCAAAACATTCACCGTTATTGAATGTCAGTGTCGATGGTGAGCTATAGATTGCATTGGGAGTGGTTATCGGTTAATATATTCAATAGCAATTCATTGTTGCGTTGTTGTCGGTTTAATCAATTTGTGAAACTCGCTTATTTCACCAATCGATTATTGCATGCGTTCGATATGTCGATTGTTGTTCATTGCTGTCAGTCTAACCTAACACAAATGAAACAATCAGCTGTTGCTTAAAATAGCAAGAACAAGATGGAAGCATCTTTGGGAGGTATCTTTAAAGAAAAACAAGCTGTAATATTTTGGTTTTCTTAAGTAGTCTGTTCAAAGTTCAAAGTTCAAAAATCCTTTATTCAAAGAAAGAGGACAATACATATTACAACCAGAGACTCCATGCACTACATACAGCGTGTGTGGAGTAAAACTTAATTCATATTTAATACATGCTTTTTTCTCTTGCAGTCAAGCAGTCCATTCACAAAAATTCTTCAGGCAGATTTTAATTTTAAACTAGAAAAATATTTGCTTACATTATACTAATATACATGCACAGAACAAAAAAAATTGAAAAATTTGTAAACAAATTTAACAAGCACTGAAATAAATCAAACATAATTATTGCAATAATCAATAACCGATAAATATTACGCTTATGACATGCACCTTCTTCAAGCAATTTATTATCATGACTAGAATTTTAAAAAATGTATCACAAAATTTGAATTTACACAAGCAAGGGCTTTTTAACATACTCCAATGCTTTCATCTTAACTTGAGGTTTCTTTTCCAAGTACTCATTATTGCCAAAAGTCTGAATAAAACTATTGAAAACCTTAGGACCTAAGTAAGAAAATTGGTGTCGACTAGATTCCTTGACAAATATGGAACAACAAGTAAATTATATTGTGAAGCTTGAGTGCTTCTGCTTATCTGCCTTATTTGATAATTATGTTGGTACTTATGGACATGCATAATGCTACTGTATTCATGCAATTGAGTAAAAGTTAAAATATCATTTTCTGAAAATAAATAACTCTTTCTTTCATTACGTTTAACATTATAAACTACTCTAAGTGCATTTCTTTGACATGTGATCACTGGTTTCACAGTTGTAGGGTAAGCACCACGGTAATGTATTATTCCGTACCTCAACAGGCTCTCAAACCATGAACTATACAGATGCTTTAGATGTTCAATTTTAACATTATTTTTTAAATAGTATAGAGCATAGTTGACTTTTTGCAATTTTTTAGATATGCGAAAAAAATTGTGAACACACTGGTCTGTGTGTTGTATTGAGCGATATAACGAAAAATATAGTTCATCACACGGACCTAAGGCTGCATTTCTTTACTCGGTCATTTTTCAACCTCAGCTTACAGCCTCGGTCGTAAAACTTGACCTTGTACGAAAAGCGTCACTTTAGGTCCTAGTAATGAAATATACTATTTTGTTGAAAATTTGGGATATTTAAACAATGTGTTAATTAATTTTAATAAACAAACAAAGTGTCTGTATAAAAATCACAGTAAATATATAAATATATAAAAACGTTAGAAAACGTTTTCTAACAGCTGTCTATTTATATATTTACTGTGTGTATGTTACACACAAATTTACATATTTCTTATGGAAGGGATATTTGTCTAGATATTAGTAAAATTAGTGCTTGCCTTATAAATGGTTGGACCAAAATAGACATATTATATACTTTTCTTACAGCAAATTTTTTGTTTATTTCCCACTTTAATAGGATACACTAAAAGTTGGTAGTTTTCTAGTTATTTAATAAAAACCTGAAAAATTGTACCTTCAGACCCCCCTCCCTCCCTGCGCTCCTTGGCTAGGAACGGGGAATTTTGATATGTTCAACTCCTAGCTAGTCCAAACAAAACTGCAAAGTCAAAAATTAAGTCCCAAAAATTTCCCTCTATACCTTTTTGTTGCATTGACTATATAGCATAGGCAAATGGTAAAAAAGAATTTTCCAAATTCCTACTGAATAGGGCTCTACCATTGACTATGAATGTATTCGTAGTCACATACTACGAATACATGAATGTATGTCTATGAATGTATTCGTAGTATGTGACTACGAATACATTCATAGACAATGGCTCTACAGTGAATCAAAGTTTGTGTGTTTGTGTTCATGGAGAATTTTCTTTTGTCAGTTTGGCTAGTTTGGCTGTTAGCATACAACTTAACGGCTATTTTAAAGGTAAAAACTTAATGAAGTGGTTTAATAATAGTTATTTTAATGAAATACTGTTCATGTTTCTTTGCAAAATCAATTGGAAATTTTATCCGAAAGACATGTTTGTGTCATATGTAATTTAATTTTTCAAACAAAATACCCTTGTAGGCTTACAAGTGAATTAAAAAAAAAAACTTTCTGTTTTATGGAAGAATATTTGCTATGTTTAAAGCAACTTGATATTATAAGAAAGATATTTCATTATTTGATGTATCACACTCCTCAGATTTTGAAAATTCACAAAATGGAAAGTAAATTTTGGTTTCTTCAGTTAATATTGTACTTATTCTTAATATTGTTACTAGTTTTTCAAGCGTAAAATGCTTTGATTTCGTTGTAAGTCAGCCTAAATTCCTATTTGGGAGTTAAAAAACTTGATTCATAAATAATTTCATTTCACAATCTTCATATCAAAAGAGAGACTACAAGACACCTAATGACCTAATTAATGGTTGCCCGTAACTTTCAAAGCAACTGAAATACACAATGCCTTACCTTGTAGTATCAGTTGCATTGCAGGCGAACAATAATTCACAAAATCGCTTATACGAGCTACTGAATTTTCTCTGTCCGTTTGCATCGATGAAATGATGAACTGTGGCCGTTTATGATTTTTTATGAATGAGTCTTTTAATTTTCTCCCACATGTTTTCAATCGTTTAAAACATTTTATTCATTTTAACTAATAGGTACTATTATGCCTACTATCTCCCGTAAAAATGGGACCATTTCGTAAAAACTGTTAATAGAGTATATAACAGTTAAACGATTTAGGTTCCAAAATATCTCTATCATTTCTGATTAGGTTTGCATTTACTGTGGATAGCTTTGTAACATTGATCATTACAAGTTATGTTTTCAGTTCACTTTCATTGTTTAAGATTAAGTTTTTGGCCGGTGTCCGGTGCTTAACAGTTATTTATTTTTATTTTTAGAAGAATGTTTCAGTTTATTCCTTCAACTTCTCAGTTTGTTTATTAGCTTATAAGGATTTGTTTATTGTAACTGGTATTCCACAAAACTTTAAACAATGTGTAAACTATAACATAAATAGTTTACGGACTTTTACACAAAATATTAATGGACTAATAAAGGTTTAACGCTCCGAAACTCTGATATATTCATAGAAACTCAATTTAAATTATGCGAATAAGATTGAACATAAGTTAGAAGTTATGCGACTGTTGAAGTTAAGATTGGATTTTTATTCTCAATTTTATTCATATCATATATTAAATTTCGTAAGGCGATTCTTTGCGTCAGAATTGTGGACATCTGGCAAGTCGTAGAAAGATGAGAGAGGGCTCAAATTAAAGGTCTCTATTCCGTGATGGCGGGAAAAATACTTAAATTGCTTGAAATTCACCAGAAAATGAGAAATTACATAAAATATCTGTCTTTTAAAAAGCATTGGGATCTTAAAAACGTCTGCTTTGTTTACGTAAAACATGTGAAGCTGATACTTGATTGAAAACCGTGTGCTAGATTTAACTAGATTTTTCATCATTCTGTCCCGAAAACAGCCGTTTTTAGTTCTCTAAATCGTACGCAAAATGATCGTTTTTGGATCACTTCGAATAGGAGTACTGAAAAAACATATGGTAAATTTTGCCGTACTCTAATGTCAAAATTTGTTTATGTTACGTTTGAAAGGTTGAACGATTTCTTAACTTGTGTTTGTAAACAACTAATAGATGTGTAAATGACGATGACTATTTTGGATAACCTCAAAATTATGTAGTCTAATTTTTTAACGATTAAATGGTTATTTATACATAATGATGAAAATAGTTGTTCATCACACGGAGCAAAAGTGTCTCCTTGGTACTCGATAGCATTTCCAAGCTCGGCTGCGCCTCGCCTGTAAATTACGATCTCGTACCAAAAAGAGCCACTTTCGCTCCTAGTAATGAAAACTACTATATTATGCTAGATATTAACATATGGTAGATCAAAAAGCCAGTTTGTTATAAAGGTATTTTACTATAATAAATTAGGATTGTTAGAATTTTCCCTTATCAGGGGCTTTCAGCCCCTTCAAGCCACTAGTACTCTCTATTTGTCAATGTTTTTCTTCGACTGGTTGAAGTAAATACCTCTGGAACCCGCGTAACTCATATATATGAAGAAGCTGTAAATTATACATTCCATCTTAATAATGCAGGTAGAAGTAAACCGTATTGTAAAGGGAAAACTCTTGAAACCTTTCAAACATTAGTATTTTATGTTATATTGTATGATTGTGATATATCATCACCAGGAAGTTCCTCTTCGTTGAGATTTACTTAAATTGTTATTACCTGCAATGAGCTTTCAAATCTGGAGTAAAATAACAAGAGGGATACAATATTGCTTGCATTCTGCTTTACTAATTAGGTCGAGGTTGGTAAGTTTTGGACACCTATTAATTAACATAATTTTATCTGAAAAGGTTAGGGCTAGATAAGATAAACGTTAATATAGGATCTAGCTCTAGCTCTAATCATCTATTACTACAAATGACAAAGCAAAATCACCAAGCCTGAGACAATAATAACAAAACCTAGTCCATAGGAACAATGGATCTAGGAGAATCAGGCAGAAAGCGAGCTCATTCAAATTGTTGCTGGTGAAAAACTTTTACATATATTCAAATTTAATCTTGAAACACGAGAAATTTGTTAAAACATCAATCTTGAACAAATATTTGTGCCCGTATTCCGATTTGTTGTAATTATTATAATGTTTAAAGGACAACCACTGTCAATTTTTTATTAGATTAATTAAATCATTCCACATATTAAAATTTATTTAGTGATTGAGATTATAAATGGCAATGGTCTTCGCATTTAGTTAAAAAGTAACATTATTACATCAGTGAAACTCTTCATATTAATTCCCTATAAGTTGACAATGGTGAAATTCTGGAACAGACAAATGGGAATAGAAATAATGGAAATGTAACTAAACATAATAATAATAACGGTAATGATGAAATAGTTATTTATGTGTTGAGAGAGTTAAGTACAATTTTCTCACGAGTAAAAATGTTGGCACCCGAGCTTGCTGAGGGCGACTATTTTTACGAGGGAGACAATGTGATTTATTCCCGAAATTAAATCAATGTCCTCCTGTACGTATAAAAGATACACAATAGAAAAATAAGTATTGTCATAAGCTGACATTCCGTTTGCGCTCAAAGCCAATGCCTTCAATCAGCTAGCGCCTGCGATCGTTGAGCTGCAGCATATTTGAATGTTTGTTTGGAAATTTGGAAGGCGCTCGATTTTTGAATTATTATTGATTTAATCGGTAGTCTAAAAGAATTGGTGTGATAATCTGTAATCACTGTAAATTTAAGTTATTTACTTCTTTCATCACGCTACCTAACTGTAATCCTTTCTTATTCATTTCAATTTCAATTTTTCTCGCATAATAATATATTTACAGTTTTGTTAGGTCAATTAAGCGAGCTAGCCTAGACAATTGTAATTGAGTTATAAAACGCACTGGAGTGTAAACAGACAAGGTGAATGGACCGTTGATAATAACACTAACAGTAGCCTTGTTCCTGGCTATCAGGTATACTAGTTAGTGGTTGACAGTTGACAGTTCCGAAATGGAAACCAGCAATTTATGTTTTATTTCTGACTGCCGAGACGTTGTTTAGCTGTTTTATTAGATTATAGTTAAAACACAATGATTGTCAGTCAGTAAAAAATATCTGGATGCGTCAAACTTTCGAAAACGCTTTGAAAGCTTATAGGGAAACACTTGCTTTCAAGTGTTATGAGTGTAGTTTAGTACCCGTGGATTCGTTAATGATTGAAATGATATTGTAATTAATATATTTGTCACTGGAGTGTAAATCCAAACGTCAAATAAACAATGATAGCCAAAAGTGTTAATTTAATTGTGTTCTAGGTGCATATCAAACTTATATTTTTGT
This sequence comes from Flexamia atlantica, assembly GCA_035578135.1. NCBI lineage: Eukaryota > Metazoa > Arthropoda > Insecta > Hemiptera > Cicadellidae > Flexamia > Flexamia atlantica. The sequence goes on along the minus strand of JAQJVK010000008.1, from coordinate 25,140,030 downwards.
AATTTTCTTTAAAAGACAGATAAGAATCATAAAAACTATACGGTAAACGCGTGGCTTAGGCGATCGTATTTACCGTGTTATCCACTGTTATCTACATTATCTTTTGATTGCAAATATAACTGATTGCTTGTACAAATTACCTGAGGAACACATCAGAAATTTTAAATGCTGAAATTAACTACTATCTAACAAAAACATTCATTTTTGTAAACAACTTTACTTATTTCTTTATTATTTTTAATTCAACGTATTTTACAAATTGTATTTAAGCGTTGTCATGTTGACAATTGAATAACAGCAACTACAAATATATCAATGGTTGTGATAGATATAGGGGATAGCATAATTGTTTCTAAATTTTTATTAATTGGAATTTCGTTTAGAAAATTGATGTTTGCTTCTTTTTCTAATATTTTGTTTTAAATGTTTACGATTTGCTGCTCCGCAAATATCAAGTGGAATGACTAAAATTTTTAATTTGATCACCTGCCTCTTAAGAGAAATAATTTTTAAAACCCGACATAGTACGCATCTAGAGCCTGTATAAACAAACATATGTGCCATTATCACGACATATTCATGGTCTGATTTATTCATGGACTGATCCAAGGCCACACTAGTGCGGCCTTGACTGATCAGATTTTGAGAAACTGATCAGTCGATTTGCTTAGTTCTAAGTAACCATTTAAACCAGATCTCAATTATAACTGTATTTATTGTATCAATAGCTCTGATTCTTAGGCACTACTTACAAAAGAAGATTGCGATGAAACCAAAAATTTAAGTGGCTTAAAAGGTATGTTAAACTAATGTTTAATAACCAAAAATCGTTTTTTGAATGAAAGAGGGAAAAATTATTGAGGTAGTCTATGAGCTTTCATAGCATGTTTATTTTGACGTGATGAAAACCTGGGTAAAGTTTGTTCTAAATAGCTGAAAGATAGCCCCAATAACAAGCTGCAAACCAGATTATTTATAAGGTAAGCCATGTGACAGAAATTATGATAATATTTAAAATTAATTATAATGTGCCTTCACTTTAATAACAATATTTCTTGCTGTCATCAGACTATAGGCATGTATATGTGTTTTCTCTCACCTAAGGTAATTAATTTATCATCATATTTTTGATCACCATATTCTTAAGTACGAAAATTTAGAAGATGTTTCTGTACATAATGTTGTAATGAATTTGCTAAATTTAAACAGTCTAAAGTTCAATTATCAGTATAACTTCCCGCTTCGCAAACAACTGCAGAGGCTTTGTTTACAGTTCACTTAAGCTAGATAAGAAATAAGGTCTCTTATATAACTCAACTGCTTCATCATTGAAAAGTAAAATATTTCTATTGTATATGGGGTTACTAAGGTAATTCGGATATTTTTTTAAAATAGAAAACCCCAATTTTTCTCTGGTTTTATGTCAAGAGCAGCGATATATACATGCGTGTTTTTAATGCAATATGTCCGGGTTATAGGAAGGTATCCAACAAAACTATTTTAAGTCGCGTTAAGTGATGTGGCCCAGGCCGATCGTAAGCCCAATGGTAAAATGAACTTTAGTCTTATGAGTGGATTGGGCCGTGTGATTTGACTCGTTTGTGAAGATGTTTACTGCAGACGGATTGTAATTTATTCAAGATTTTGTGTGTTAAGTTCCAATGAATATTCATCGTATATCGTTAAGGATCTCCTAGAGACAAAAAAATAGCTTTTTCATAAATCCATTAATTTGCCATTTTCTGTCATATAATACAAGAATGACCTCACAAAAATTGAGATGGAGTTTAGTTTATGAATCATGTAAAAGCCCATCAATGATTTTGCTAGCCTTTTTGGGTAATATTTCATGGCAAGACATTAGCTCGGGTCCACCGTAACTAATCGTTTTTGGGGTCCCTAAATGACAAAAATGCCCCCGTTGCAGCATACCTGCATACTCAGCGAATTTCAAATGCAAAACAACATATTTCAATCCAACATAGCGAGACATGTTTTGTAAGCTCCATAAGAATAACATGGGGAATGAGTCTGCAGGTTTGCTGGTACGGGTATATTAAAACTGGGTGGATTTAATTCAATATTTAGTAGATCTGAACTAGAAGAGGCCATTTACCAAGTTTTAACAAGATATGTTGAGAAATTAGCGAGATATATAATTTTACTTATTTCCCATAAGGTTAACATTGGGACAACGTACTGTGTTTACCGCTTTCAATATCTCGGTAACCAAATGGACATAGAGCAGTGATTCAAAATACTAAATTGCTTGTTTTTTGAGCTAAATTTAATGGTGCTAACAAAAATTGGATTGTTATTATTTTTCTATGTAAAAAACTCAAAAAACCATTTTTTGGGGGTGTACCCCCCTTTACCCCCTTCGATATTCCGATCGGGCTGATTTTCGAACTCGTCCGAATAATTACTAGTTTAAATGGCTGTGCCAAATTTCATCCAGATTGGACCATTTTTACGGCCGCTATCGTGCTTAAAGAGATATAGATTTATATATATTTATATACTGTGCTTCAAGTTTCAGAAAGCACGATAACTTCAGTAAAAAAGTCCGAAGTTACCGAAGAGTGGTAACTATTCGGATGACTTCACAAAGCTGCCTGACTAGTCTCTTCAAAGATGTGGTAAAAGAGGATCTCCAAAATTCTTTGTTTTTATAAAATAATTAAAATGATCCTATCTTTGTTTTTACAGTTGAATTTAACCAAATAAACCAAGTTATTCAGTACTACATTATAATTGTTTTTCTGTTTGAGCCACTCGGTCACAGAGTGAGATTAGTAAACACAATACGTTGCCTCGACTGTTACTTCTTGGGGAATAAAGAAAATTTTGTGTATCATTATTATTTCTGAGCAAGGCTTGGTAAAACTTGGTATGTACATCTTTACACCTCATATGTTTGGCATTTACTGCAAAATTGCCTGCAATCCCCAATTTTACATTTCCGACAGCAAACTAGCATACTACTCACTTTCCATTTCATTCTTATAGTGAACTTCTTTTCGTAGTTATGAACGTATGTAACAATTTCCATCTAAGTAATTCATTTAAGCATTTTAAAATTGCAGATTTGTTGAAACGGAACTTTATTGTTATTACAGTTTTACTTTTGTTAAATTTGGAATTTGAACCTCGAACATCATTACATTTTTTTCAATTTTAATGCCAGAACATTTATCAGTATTCATTATACACTATTGTTTATTGACATTGTCGCCGTTATCATACTGACGTTTAACCATAAAAAAACTTCAAAAACATTTTAACAACAAAAATAAATAGTGACGTGCCAAAAGTGCTGAAAAGCGAACGAAAGTAATCAAACACAAAATATGATACAAAGGTACAAACAAAAACAGGAAAACATCAGTTTACTCCAATGACGCTTGTTTTTGTTATTGTAAAATTTAAAAACCAAAATATTAGAAAATAAACTGTCGCAACAGATTTCAAATACCTTATCAAGTCCGTGGCCGGCGAGCTGTTATCAGCGGAGTGTTGCTGTACGCAGTGCAGCCAGACTAGTGGTGCCCCAGACCTTGTGTTATCAAACACTCACAGACCTTGACTGACTACGGAGCTGAAGTTTGGTACGTCACGTGACCCAGTACCGCACCTGCACTCGGCCCTGCCAGACGTTGAGGCATACCAGTTTCAGTTCGATAGATGGTTTAAAAATCGTTTGTTTTCATCTTGGAAATTTCCTTTTGTTTTGTTGTAAACACTGCAGTCAATGTTTTTCGCCGATTTGAGTTTGCTCTTATTTTTAGTCTGATGTCACAGACATTTTTAAATGTAGTGTACGTCTGGATAAAAAAACTTGAGATGTTTAATTGATCACCTAACGTGAAGTTAAGTATTATGAGGCTATTCCGGTATAAGATCAAAGTCTATATTCAACTTCCGCCCTGAAACGATTACCTGGAATTACTTACGTAAAACTAATTGCATAGCATTACGTATTTAGGTACTTCGATATATTTTTAATTCTAATGATTTTTGCCATCGAAGATACCAAATAAAATATTTTTATAATTTGCAGCAGTAGATAATGACATAGAAAAATACTACCAAAATCAGAAATGTAAAGGTTTTCAAATGTTATAAAGTCATATTTTTTTGTAAAATGTTATTTAAACCACGTAAAAAATTAAAAATTACAGATTGTTTTGATTAAGTTTTAATTAACTCAGCGGTTACTATGCATTATTAAAGAATTGTCATGAAATAACAATATATTATTATCATGTATCAACGGTGAATTGATAATGACTATGATAAAAAAATAATTGCTTAAAACCAGATTTAACTTTGTTGTAGGAATGCAAATGGATTAAAATCAAATAAAAAAGGTCATACATTTACAGCTAAATACATAGAGAGAAAAAACACATGGATTCAATAATCTGTACGTGAATGCAGAGAAAGAATCAAGTAACATATACTTATTGCATATTTTTTAAACTGGTTTCTAATTCATTACTTAGATTAAATTATATCCAACAATCCAAAAATATCAGAGTACAGTATTACTAATAAGAGGTTTATAAAAATTTAAACTAAGTTAATTGAAAATGTTGTGTATCAAGTTAGAAAATAGTTTAAATTAAATGTAAAATAATTATAATTAATTAGATACTGTGTTGTCATTTTAACACTATTGGTATTGCAACATTGTAATTTTCAATAAAGGATATTTTTAAAGCTATTATTAGTTCAAATGGTAGCAAACCTGCATAATCATTTCCCATGCTTTTCCTATGGAGGAAATTTGTGAATGCTCATTTTAGGATTTAAGTTAATTTTACTGTATTTAAGACTCTAAAGACGAATATAAATGTAATCAACACTATTCAGCACTAAAGGAAGACCTTAAACTCCTCACAAGGAAAGTTGTTGGCAATCCGTGCAGGAAATGAAATCTCTAAACGAGCAAAGGAAGAGTTGAGTATAAAGGACATCGCGGTTGTATAAAGGACCTTTGGTCGAAGGTCATGTAAAGGCCTTAACTACTTTCGTAACAAAAACCCTATATACAACACGCGGACTTAATATTTTTATGTCTCAAAAAATCCATCCAGTCATCCTCAAAATAACATAGTATTAAGGCATAGAGCGGTCTTTAAACACTCATGGTGATATGCAATGTTATTAGCTCACTCAAAACAAAATTAACTACAGGTAGCGTCAAAAAACATGGCCAAGGCCATCCGCAAGTCCAGTGAAAAGTTTACATCAGTCTTGTGGGCGACTGGGCCAAGTTATTTACCTCGGACTGTACCTTGTTACTACCTAAAAACTCCCTTTTTCGACGGCCAAAGGAGAGTCACATTTTCGTCTTTCCCGCCACTTTGATTGACTAGTGGTGGGATCTGAAAAACAACCCTTTTGCCAGTCGCAACGCTCGCTTCGCCCGAGACAGTCGAGTTTTTTGTGCTACAGCACACTGGACAGTAGGCCTACATTGTCCAGGCGGTTCAATTTCATCCCAAAGTTTTGTTATCAATTCACGTGTATTCAGTTTTACCTATTTTTCTAACAACTTAATTATCAGTGTTTTACAGTACCAAGTGCTTTTCGTTTTACACAGTCCACTACAATCACGTTTTATTTTTTAAATTTGCTTAATAGAACGCCGCCGTGCGTCATCATCCCATTTGGTTGAAATTTTATATAGTTTTTTCTTTGTATAAATCTTCTATACCCTTAAACCATTTTTTATATATTTATTCGTTTTTAGATGTGGTCATTCTTCTATTGGACTTAACACTTTTTTGTAAGAAAGTAGTAGGCATTTTCGCACGTTTCAAATACAGTATGGAGAGAATTATAATTTGTTGAGCTGGATGATGTTATATTCATCTAGAACCGGTTTGATGTAAAATCAGAATTGACGTAAGTTAGTAAACGTTTTACACAATCCTTCGATGTCGTCATTGTGATCAAATAAATACAATTACTCTATAACTATTATACGACATTCCTGCACTACGAGGACACTATATTTATCATGTTATTGTCTGATTACAATCTGACGATGTTATATACTTGTTGCCACCATTCATGTCATGTATATGTTAATTTATACTGACATCAGACTATAACTTTTGATTGTATGCAGCTCTTAAAAATGAGTGGAATTCGTAATTCGTAATGAGTGGAATTCGTCAGAAAATTAATTGAAAAAAAAACAATAGAATATGACCAAAAAATTGGTATGACCTCGTTCTATAAAAAAGACTCATATCGTTTTTTTTTTTTGTGTACCAGCGCATCTACTATGTACAACGTCTACGCAAACCAGTGCTTAGATATGATTTCTGAAAATAATAAAAATTATCAAAGGGTGTACATATTTTTTGTTATTTTTTTCATATCATTTCCATATTTATCTTTGACCATCTTCAGCTCTTGGGAAAAGCTGACTTTATTTTAACTAAAAATTTTGTGAAAGTGAAAAATTGTATAAAACAACAAGATTATTTCAATATTTGGCTGCAAGTGCATACATTAGTCACTATATTTTCATTTTGTTGGGGCTATTAATTAACGGGTGTTTGAAATAAAATATCAGATCAATAGTTAAGGAAAGAACAATGGCTTCGATTGTTTTCTTCAAAACAAAAACGTCCTGTCGTGGACATGTGCACGTCGCGGCGTCGTAATAAAATTATAGCAAACGTATAAGAAACATAACTTAGGCACAGTTAAAAAATTTAATCGTTTCTTAAAGTTTTCTAAACTACATAAACATATATCGACCGACGATCATTAATAACTTGAAAACAAGTATTGAAAAGATATTTCTACTTTCAATGCCCCATCCAAGATGAAGGACTGCAAGAATACTAGAGCTTCAGGCTGCGGAAATAAACTTGCTCTCATTCCAGATTATTATTGTTTCCAAACCTCCCGCTGACTCCATTCAACTCCGACCCCAGAGCGGAAGGCTGGCCTTCTACATTTGAAGTCGTCAGTTGGTAGTAAGGGTGAGTTTAGGAAGACGTTTAGCTTGTTAAACGAACTATCAAGGAACGTTCAATTATAGTTAGTTCTTTTAAATTATTCTATATTGAGTAAGTTGTATTTGAACAAAACTAAGATATTTACATTATTTTTTGAGCCACCAATTAGAAAGGAAAAGGTCATTAACTGGAAATTTACTCACATGGTATATAACGAGTAGTATAATAGTACAATAAAAAACGTTTATCTACATAAATATTATTGTTATCACAGTTATGCGAGTACACACTAATTGAACCAAAACAAATGAGCTAAATACTTGGATTTTGCCACTGAAGATGAAGATAAAGAGTAATGTCCTTGAATGTGGTCCGGCACGACAAAAAATATATGTATGATTCCTTCAATTAGGGCCTAATTTACGTGAGAAACAACAATATATTTCCTCCTATATGTGCCGATCGAGCTGTATTTGACAGCAAATGCTAGACGCTGTGCAGCGAAGTGATACAAGGAAGTTATCCTTGAAAGCTTTTTTTATTGGTCAGAAAACACCGTTAAGAGTCGCTTTTTCTTGTGGTGACTGAAGGAAGATGAAGACTGCAGGGCAGTTGACGCGTCAATTACATAGTCGTCAATGATATTGACGTAGGAGCATCTAATGCTTGTCCCACTTACATAAATGCTATGCGTCAGAGTACCACAGCTTTACAAAACTGTTGGGATTTGTGACGAGATTCTGCCTTTTTGTAGTAAAAACACCTTAACTAGACGTGTAATAATTACTATGTATATCCCATAACACAATGTAACTGTTGGAGTTCTGTTTCAATAAAACCGGAATTTTGTTCAAGGCCAACTAGCTAGTAAGTCTTCATCCGGTAGACATGTTTGTGAAAAAAGGCAATATCCATGTATTACGTTTCTGATCAGTCCATCAGAGCAGGTCAATTAGTTTTGTTTTTATTTTAAGTATAGTATTTTTACAACTAAATTTTGTCAATAATTTACGAATAACAAAGAAGTTATACGACAGTTTTTTTTGTACTTTTTGTTTTAAAGTTATTACGTTTCTGTAAAAATTGAGTTTGAATTACATGTATACAGAGTGAACTACGAGGATTTACAGATATTTCAGGAAAAAACTACTTGCATCAAAACTATAAAAAGAGTTCTAATGAATGTCTTAAAGCTGTAGTTTTCCGGTTATCTGCATTCGGTGATTTTTAAATATTATTTCAAGACTTTTAAACTTTATATGCTGGCCTATCGTCACCACACTCAATGTTCCGAGTTTGTAGCTAAAATATCTCAAATTGCTTCAAAGTTATGAATTAATATAAAAAATACACATATCGATGGTTGGAAAACGCTTTTTGGGACGTCCTAAAAAGGAACTTCGTAAGGGTTTGTTAGTTTTTATGTAAATAATATGCTTTGGAGGTTTTTTCCTCCCAGTTCACTCTTATCACGTTATCTCAAGGTGTTAATATCGGAACTCCGATTTGAAATTTGAGCTATAAAATTGTTAAATATGTATTTTACGGCACAATCAAACTATCACTTCACAGGTCTAGGGAGAGGGTTGGTTACCAAATATTTACGATTTACCGTGTACGCTATCTAAGCTAATGTGGCAGCCACAAACTCAACGCTGAATACGCTCGTGGATATTCAGGGACTATACGCAAGGTTTGAACTGAGGTAAAACGTATGTAACTAGGGCGACTCATGGCAAGGCTCTCTGGATTAAGGAAGACACTTTGAGTATATGTATTGGTGGAGCTCAAGCGCGTAGGAGGTTTAAGTTTTTGCAGTTGTTGAAGGGCGCGTTTTAATTTCGATGTTTTAAAGTAGTCTAAGAGTTAAATATCGAAAATTGACTATTACGCTCATACATTCCAGATAAATAGAAGACTTTAAAGAAAAATATTTTTGCATGTGGATACTTAGTTTTTTTTAAAGATACGAGTACTTGGAGCTTTTCTTTTAGTTGCTTTTTGATTATAGACGAGTAGTAAGTTAACTTTTAGAGGGTATTTTCCGGATACTTGATGGTTCCAAATAGTTTTGACTAATTATGCCTAAAAGACCTTGTCGGTGCTACGATATAACCTTTTTTTAGGATGTAGGTAATAACAGCTACAAAGAATCAATAAGGATTGTTTTTGTAAATTCGAGGCTAAAAACCATCCCTTATCAAACTCATTTAAGCTTAGTAAGGTTTTAAGGTAAGAGTAAATATTTTTATGTATACGTCATAGCATTTATTCATGTCTTATGACGAGGAATAAATTACGATTAATGCTTTCCCAACGCGCGAGTGGATGATAATTACATGAGCTGACATGTCATTGCTATTGTCGTTCTGACTGAAACCACTGTTTATAAATAGCCTTGTTCACATATCACTGACCCGTCTTGAAAGGACGAAAGGCCTAGCATGTCTACTGTTCAAGGCATGTCGTATTTAAAGTATGTCAGCTTACAATCTAATTCTATTCAACATATTTCTATGTGGTTGATACAGTAGTATTTTCACACGCAATATTCCGTTTGCACCCAAGTCCCATCCTTGTGATCAAGGAAGGAAAGTTTGGTACATTAACAATAATTAATTCACACTTTCGCCTAAAAGTTGGGGTTTAGTCGAAATTCTCAAGTCAAGTACAAACCCCCCTTAAGTGATTTATGATTTTTAGGGCTTGCCGAAACAATAACAGCTATTTGCACGAACTAGAGATCTCAATGTGTGGATCCTATACAACGTTATGGCAAGTCAAAATTTTTAATAACACAATGTTAAAATATGGACACATTAACAAGATTTTATAAAATTGATGACATTATGCCTCTATGAACCTCTATTTTCTCTCCTTTTCCATAATTTCTAAGTAGTTTAAATTTCCTGGCGCCCTATTAGATCCTCAATGTTTAATTCAAATATATATATTTCAAACAAGTATATGTGTTGGGAGTTGCGACCCATTATTTTAAACTAAATTTAAATGACGATTATAATGACACAATAATCCAAATGATGATGGTTTTTAAATGATGATTCGTTCTCAATATCTAAAGAAGTTTCGTAAATGCCATGTTAGATATGCTACTTCAGAAAAAAATTAAATCTTTGGTTTGCCATACTTTTGCTTAGGTTCAACACAATAGGGAACTTTAGTCTGTTGATTTTTATTTCATCATCAAGCCCCATAACACTATGTAATTATTTGATCCGGCTTTGCATTTGAAAATTTTGATCAACCACAAAACTACCTCATTTCAGAGTGAGGGACGCTAAAACATATACTTCCAAAAAATATACATAAAAACCATATACATATACTTGATCATATGGATGTTCGCTAAAATTAATCTTTTTATGTCTTATTTCTTAAAAAAAGTGAGTTAAATATGGTGGTGGGACTTTTGGGAACACGGTACACTGGCGTTAAAGCCTTACAAGAATATCATATTTTTATGAAAATTAAACATATTGAATTGAAATTTTTAATCAAACTGTTTTAAGTAACAGTTAATTTGTTCAGTTAACTGTTCAAACTGGTTTAAGTAAGTTTTAATCAAAGTGTGCTCAGATATATACATTCTGTGATTAATTGGACATTTAACATTTTACCAAGTTTAGAAACACAATGGTCTAAATAACTATTTACGTATAAATAACAAAACTTTGTTCGGAGGCTTCTCATGAAAATGTTGTCAAGGCAAATACGGTAAGGTTTTTCCTGAAATTAAGATTTGGATGCTTATGTTTTGCAGTTTGTCAGCTAAATCAACCAAAGTAAAGTGTAGTCCTTCCGACAATAACCTGAAGCGACTAAAGTAGCCCAAAATATTGGAAATACCCCCGTTGCAGCAAACCTGCATACTCAGCGAATTTCCAGTGCAAAACAACATATTTCAATCCAATATAGCGAGATTTGACATGTTTTTTTAAGCTCCATAAGAATAACATGGTGAATGAGTATGCAGGTTTGCTGCCACGAAAATGGAAATATTGGTGATTTTAGACTATTAAACATTAGATCTCATCTAGATGAATCCACAAACCAAGTTTTATCCAGATATGTTGAGAAATAAGCGTGATATCGAATTTTATTTATTTCCCATAAGGTTAACATTGGGACAACGTACTGTGTTTACCACTTTTAATATCTCGGTAACGAATGGACATAGAGCAGTGATTCAAAATACTAAATTGTTTGTTTTTTTTGAGCTGAATTTAATGGTGCCAACAAAAATTGGATTATTTTTATTTTTCGATGTAAAAAGCTCAAAAACCCCATTTTTTTGGGGGTTTACCCACCTTTACCCCTCCTTTCGGTAGTCCGATTGGGCTGGATTACGAACTCGTCCGAATAATTACTACTTTACACATCCATGCCAAATTTCATTAAGATTGGACCATTTTTACGCGAGTTATCGTGCTTAAAGACACATAGATATATCTATATATATTTATGAAAATGAACGAATAGTGTTTTTTGCTTCTGGGGACCCCAAAACGAAAAGTTATCATGGTCTCGGGCTTAGGTCTTACCATGAGTACTATGGTAACAGCTTCTTCCCTATAGGGGAAATTCGCTAAAACTAAAAAACAAAAAGATCAATAATAATTTACTTTTCATTAATAATCTCGTTCAGTTATTTTAAACAACTCTAACATTACTGCTGGTGGAAATATCAATACTTTTTCGTCATTTATATTTTCTTTTGTACTCAACAAAATATTTGTCCCTTCCATAGTTCTGAACCCGTACTAAAGATACGGTTTTATAATCCATAAAATTTCCATATCAGCACACTTTCATTGACAACTGCCCCATGTTTGGTCTGACGTAAAACTGACCTTCAGTATCAGATTGCAAGGCCGTTGGAAACAGGGCGAGCCGGGGGCAACAATGAGGTGGGTCGAGCTTTGAATCCACCGCGAGAGATTGAAGGAAGTAGTATATTACGTTACTAGGCCGGAAAGTACTGTTTTGCCGGACGAGCATGATAGTTCATGATGATAGTTCGGGATTTTCATGTGAGTCCTAAGGTAAAATTTACCGGCCGTGTAAAGGACGATACCTTTAATCAATCAATCAAATATCTTTATTACCATATATAACATTTTACAGCACTGGCATGAGTCAAGTATAAGAATACAATGGGTTATATTTTAACAATAAAACTACTTCTAATTGCCATCCGAGAAATCCCCAATGTTATAAAAACATTTTGATGCCAAAAATGTCTTAATTTGGGACTTAAATTTATTTTGGTTGGGTTCAATCCTGAGGTGGTAAGGGAGGGCATTAAAAAATACCACATCATTTTACAACATCTGGTTTTTGTACAATGAGGTGTTGTGGTGGGGAATGTTGAATTTGTTTCTATTCCCTGTTTTATGCTGTAAAAGAGGCTAGAGGTCTGGAAAATGCTTGGGGTTCTACTTCAGAGAGTGAAGAGTGTTAAAAATATAAATGGATGTAAACGTCAAAAGACCCGCTGCAATAAAGAAAGATTTGCAAGATTCCCAAGGTTTTAGGCAAGCTATGATTCTATTTTTTTTTTTTTTTGCAGAATAAATATCTGCTTTGTTTACGTATTTTCAGATCCCCAGACAGAGACAGCGTAGGACAGATGTGGGTAAATGAGGGCATAATATGGAGCAAGTAAAACGTCAGGACCAGTAAAAGATGACAGCCTACGCAGGACAAACAAGCCTGAGCCCATCTTTCTAGTAACATCATTTAGGCCTACATGGTAGCAATACTTCAGATTGCTGTCTATAGAAATACCTAAAAACTTAACATTTTCAACAAAGTCATCAACTTCATCGAATAAAAGAACCGACTTCACCTGTTACCCTGCTCTGTTACCCCGACTTTTCATCTTACTGCTCAGAAAAAGCATTCTTTCAATCATGCACAAACTAATACGTTTCTCAATCCTTCAAACATAAACCACAACCAGCATAACAAACTTCGTGTATTAGAGATTTGGGTACCTATTGAAATGAGACTTAAATGTTTTGGGTAACCTTCATCGTGCTAGTTTCTTTAGGTATTCGTATCATTCCTACACCTATTATTAATTTTCCCTCTAAAATTTAGATTTGAAAGCTCTTAGCTTAAGGATAGGCGAGTAATTCAGTGTGCATTCGTCAACAGTTCAAATTGTACAGTATATATTCGACGACAGTATAAACTTTATGACAGAATACATTCGTTTACAGTGTACGGAGGTAACCTCTTAGGTTGGCACGCACTATAAGGAGTGTGCGAGTAGTAATTTTTGAAGTCGAGTCGAGTTTTGAAAAATACCCGAGTTTCGAGTTTTTTTCGAGTCGAGTTCTTTTTTAATATTATAATATAATAGCCATCATATTTCTACACAATCGTCATGTCAAAAATTATTATCATTAATCAAATACAATATACAATTTCAAGGTAGTTAAACTTAAAAGAGTACTGAATTAATAGTAGATAAACAAATAAATAATACCAAAAAAAGAAAGAAAACCTGTTAATTAAACTCACAATAATTCTTGATTTAATATATTTTTGAAGCCTAACTTGTCTTTCAAGCCTAGATTTTGAAATAAACTGAAAACTCAGCCCTTCTATACCTGACTCAATTTGTGATTAAAATATTTCCTTGAGTTACTCACACAGGAACACTTCTATTCATGTAACTGTCAACAAACTGTAATTGTAAAACAAATAACTGAGTTTTTTATTTATTTATTTGGTATGGTTTCTATAACAAAAATAGAGAAGGAATAATAAATAACCTCAAACCAAATGGAAAAGAGAGTGAAATAAAAATTAATGCATCTTAATTAAATAACGCAAAAGAACTCTCTACTTCAAGTATAACAACTGAGGTTTTAGTATGTTCATTAAAGTTGGATTGACATTGTGGAAAATTACCGTAGTCTTCTTTCGCATGTATTGATATTGGGTAAACGGCGGGGGTAACTACTCGACTCGAACTTTCGAGTATTTTGCAATAATGCGAGTTGAGTATAATCGGCTCGAAAAAGGTCGATTATCGAGTACTCGCATAACTTAAAATATATAGGCAACAAATTCTTTCTTGTTTTAGCAAAATTAGTATTTTTAGACAATAAACAGTAGTACTAAGTATCCTAAATCAGCTTTAGGGATAGTGTGGATTGTGGAATATGTATATGTTACCGGCAAAGTATGTAATCAGGCATTCTATAGAATGCCTAGGCAATCTATTCAATGCCAAACACTGGCCAGGCCAGGTAAAGTATGAAATAACGCGCATTTTATACTTTGCCTAGTCATTCTATAGAATGCCCACTGGCTCTTTAGGCAAAGTATGAAAAACAGTGTTTCCACAGTTTGCAGTTCGGGCGAAGTCTCAGGGTCAATGCCTCCCACCACCCCTCCCGTTCATCCCTGCTCGCGCCTACGTCACCGTAACACACGTGTTAGCCTAACCTTACCTAACCTAACCTATCTTTAGGTTAGGTTAGGATAACACATTTTCAACTTCAAGAACTTTTATATTGTACGCTAATTAATTAAGTTCTTATAAACGATCTTTTACAACTTTCAGCACTTCTATATTGTACAATAAACAATTTTCTAACCAAATGTATTCATTTAATACTTTGCCCGCTTACCTAGTGGGTATTCTATAAAATGCCTAGTGAACGTGTTTAAATTAATAATAATATTACTCCATTTCACACTTACTTTGCCTAAAAGCATTAGGCAATGTATAGATTGCCTAGTCATTCTATAAAATGCCTGAATTTCATACTTTGCCGGTAACATATACAAGCTGAATTGATTAAATGGCAGTGACGATACAAAGTCATGTGATATACGAAGTGGAACGTTTAAGTGAGGAAATGGGATAACGTAAGTAGCTTTGTTCCTTAAAGACCTGCATGCTGAGATAGATAATTAGTAATCCCAAATTATACATCTCAGCTGGGCACAGTTTCGAAACTTCATAAAGCGTTCCCAAAATTATAATTTATTTTGTTGAGGGAGAGAGTTAAGTTATTTTTGCTCTACTCTATACAAAGAAATACTTGTTTTCGTTGTGTGTTTATCACCTATGAAAATTCATCATTACATTGTTTACTACGCTAAAACAATGTTTACTATTCAAAAAGTGTTTACTATCTTTTTTTGATTTTTCTGAGGCCATCGACTAAATATTTGTTATTGTTCGATTAGCTATGTGGCGAAAAGTATTCAAAACACGAATGGTCTCGAATATATAATGATCCACTTTCTTTCCTTGATATTAATTTAACTGTAAATTGTAGTTGTGTACTGTTAATGTTAAAAAGAATTATTTTATAATCAGTAAAACTAATATTATCAGTATGGATTTTCAATTTTTGTTAAGTATACTCTCCCAATCTGTAAAATTGCTCGTTATTAGTTGCATACCCTTAATTTGTAGTCGTAACTGCTCTAATTCGATGCTAATTTATGCATGGTTTATGAAATAATTGACGACCAATACAGGAAAGTCAATGAGTCGTTCATTAAATAACGCATTCAGCAAGTGACCATGACTAATTGAATGGCAATTAATTTTTCAACGTCTTATGTAATTTAGTACTTTTTTTATGTGACCCATATAAACATATTATAAATATTCAAGATTTAAATAACCTCAAATAACTCGCAGTAAGAAAGATTACTAAACTGAATACTCGAATTAAATTTTACTTTTTCTAACTAAGCAAACCAGTAATGGATATTAGAGCATACTATGGTTAGTTAGTGTTCGGAAAAGGCGTTTATGTATTTATTAGTGTTCAGTAATAGTTTATGAAATCGTCATTTAAAGCTGAAAACAATGACCTGAGTCCTGGGTCGTATAGGTAATGACAATGTTTTGTAATTTCAGTACTCATTTAATAGGTTTTCCGTCATTACTTTGTTTTTATGAAAGTAATTTGCCTATCCTATCCTGTACTTTGACATCCTAAAAAGAATACCATTGCAATATTAATGGTGAGGGTTCTCACTGGAATGAAATATATCTGGAATGAAAGTCATAAAAAGTCGCTTCAATTAAATTAGCATTTGGATGTTAGGAGGAACCTTTTCAATGTAACTTCTAAGCTTCTCTTCCGAATTATAATATGAATTGTCCGATAAAGATTTCTTTTTTTCAACTTGTTTGGAATTTAATTATTTTTCCTTAACTCCAAAGTTCTATAAACCTTGAGGTTGTTTTGAGAAATTTAGTCAGTTTTTAGGGATTATAGGTTTGTTTTGAATAATTCCTTATTTTGTGTTAATCTAAATAAAAAATAATGTAAACAATCCTTCTTATCCAGGAGCCCTAATAATATAACAATTAGGTACTTTCAGTTTTACAAGTTCCATAAGTTATTGAGAAAAATCATGCCTCTAGAATATGTATTTACTTTTAAGTCATTTTAAACGGTACCTTTTACTTCATGTCACCTTAAATTAACATTTCTTATAACCACGATTATGTATGACGTAGCCGCACAAGTAAGAAAAAGTAACCACACTCTCAAAATTTGGAATCGATGCCAAGGTTTTCCTAATTGAAGGACTTTCATAGGTTTCGCTTTTTTCCTTGAAAGATCATGTAATTCGTACTCTGATTACCTTCCTTCATTCAGAGGAAAAATTGATTACGTGTGATCTTGCCTCTTTCCTACCGCAATTCAGTTTAATGAACAGGTACGGATGTCCGTAATCATTAGGATCGATAACATATTCCACCTTCCATTGAGTCTGTTTTAATCCCACGCTTTTGGTGGCTCTTCGCTTACTTTTAAGTTTATAAACTAGTAAATCGAAGGCATTCATAATAAAAATGTAACCCAAAGCTTTTGCAAAAGAAAGTTTTAACTATACGAAGTGAAATTAATAATTTATTACTAGTGGTAACGAGAACTTTTAGATACAGGGTGAGTCTCAAAGTTGTCCGCTATAAAAAACCATCTAATATGTGGAATTTTACTAACAGTTCCAATGATCCAGAAAGGCTTTCTCGAACAGAATTCCAAACTTATAGAGCTTTAAAGAGGGATTATAGCCAGGTTTGAACCCGTCTCTAAACTTGCGAATAAGTTTAAAATAATCTGAAATTAATAATCCTTTATAATTTTTCAAATGTATAAGTACAAACCCGCAATTCATCATACGTCACGCTGATGGGGATCACATTATGTAAAGGCGACTCTTAAAGGTTAGTCTTCCTGCAATTCTGAATACATGGTCTGAAATTTCCTATATAGGCCTAACCGTGGCCTTACCAAGCAATAAACTTTCACAAAAACTTGTGAGTGACGTTTTTTTGTATAACCTTGGGTCTTGAATCCATATATGTCTGCCAAATCAGTTTTTGTCAAATTGTTTTCATGCTTGTTCAGTGTTCTGACACTTTTTGCAAGTTGAAGAACCAGTCTTATGGGCGTTGCCATACTTTGGATTTTTTTATCTGTAACAGAGTCAATTTTAATTACAATGCAAACCTTCAGCAGAGTTAATTAACATTAACTGAGAAAGATAAAGGAACTTCTTTGAAAGATTGCTTAGCATTGTGAATTTTTCTGTACTTAACTTCAACTGATACTTCCATTGAAGGAGGAACTGTCAGTTGAATGTTAATCACATTCAAAAGGAGGCTTTTGACTGTTGAACACACAAACCAATCAACAACTCTACAATTTTTCAAGATTTGATCAATTTAATTCTCCCAAAAATAAGTATTTAATTCCCCAAAAATAGAAATGTGCAATTAATTGAGCTTACTGCAATGGTTTTATTACCATTATATTTTATTTTCTTCGTGGTTAATAAACCAGTTTTCTTGCATGTTTAAATTCTCTTTGATTTTATCAGTATAAAGCTTGTTAAAATTAGCCGCGTGAAAAATAAGCTTATGTAATACTATACATAAGCTTGGACTTAAACAAACTAAGATATATTGAATATTTTTTAAATATATTTTATGTTAACTAGAGGCAATTTTAGATGTCAAAAAGCATAACCAAAAAACTGGTTTCATTCTTCATAATGTGATTTACTTTCAAGGTAAGATTATAAGGAAAGATAGCAATTTGCCAGTGATTAACAGCAATCCTAAGGCTGTAACAAGAGTTAATGACAGTGTTGAGCATTACCTTATGTAGGATATAGTAAGTGCGGACTAAAAGATACTTGACACTGTTGTACATAATATTTATTGGTGGCATTTCTCCATAACCACTTAAGAAATATTTTTAATACATATATTGGGAACTGATTCATTTAAGTGACTTTTGATAACTGAAGTGTCGAATAAAAATAGTTTTCTAAACACTGTTTTATACTAGACTTGTATGTGTTCACCGACGATAATGTTGCGTTTTCCTCGACCGCATTTTTTTAATATTTCTTAAATATTATTTTTTAATAATTCCATTTAAATTATCAGTTGTTTAAAAAAAAAACAACATTACTCGTATCACAAATTAATAACTTTTTGTTTCATGGGTGAAGTTAAATGGGGATTTTATTTACTTATTTATTTGCTTGAGAAGAAATTACGTCAATTTCCTTAGTACAGTCGACTCTCGCTAACACGAACCTTGATATCACGAAATCCTCGACATCACGAATTATTTTTAATCCCCTTGGAAAAACCTGTCTAACACGAAGAAATTACTATACATAACACGAACTAATTTTTTGGTTATATTTTACCTCTATAACTCGAACGGACACAAAATTTGCCTCTATAACACGAAGGTCAGTAGATAAGACGAATTCGATTCGCGCTTTACCTCTATAACTCGAAGTTTACCTCCATACCACGAGGTTTTAAGAATGGACCTCTATAATATGAAATCCCGTCGTTCAGGATGCAACCTGTCGGTGTGAATTGTTTACTCTATTTTACACGTTTCTGGCCATGTACTACACCGAACTGTAAGTGTTATTTATTAATACAGTAATATTTAAAGTTACAAGTTCATTTTTGTAGCTGTAGGGGATACAGTAAATATTTCTTTATTACAAAGAGGGAGATTACAAACCTTTTAATCAGTGGAATTATTAAAAGTTAAAAGTTAATTTTTGTAGCTGTAGGGGATACAGTAATGGTTCTTTATATTATTGTTTTAATTTAAAAATTATGATCGATACTGTAATTGTTTTTACATGTTTAAGCAAAGGAATATTACGGACTTTTTAATCAGAATTAATGCGATCTTATTCGCTTTGTGTTTTACGGGTTATTATATTATAAATACTGTATTTTTCATTGAAAAATACAGTACAAAAAACAATACAATACAATATATTGATAACAAAAAAAAATGTCAATATATATATTTTTTTGATACAATATTAAAATAAGTTAAAAGCTTAGATTTGTCGAAGATGTAGTGAATAAACTACATAATTTTCTTTACCTCTGTATCACGAATTTTCATTTGGTTTACCTCTATAACTCTAACTATGCTTACGACGAACTATATGTAACACGAAGAAAAATCCCAGTCCCGTGTTATTTCGAGTTAGCGAGAGTCGACTGTAGTACGACAAACCTTTATATTTTTCTGAGGCTAGTTCTACATTACAGTATAGGTTGCGTGTGTCTGCGTTGCCAATGATAATTTATTTCATAACTATCAATTAAATAAAACTTATACGTAGTGATTTTATCAGGAAGTTATGTAGTGTTGTCAATAGTGTTTTCAGTGGACCTAAAATATCCTTGGCGTCTTATTTCTCTCGAATCTTTATTTTCACATATTAAATTAATATGCAACAGACCTTGCGGATGCGTTTTTAAGAGGTGCAGTGATTTAAAGTCCGAGTCAAATGACGTGGTCCCATTAGCATTAATTTTAGCATTGGGCTTACGGACGGCCTGGGTCACTCGGCTCGACCTGTAGTTATCATCGGAAGTTACGTAACTTCCTAACTTCCTAGTTTTCCAAGAACTTATATAAGTTTAACGACGAGGACGGCCTCATTCTCTAGTCTACATCTCAGGTCAACTAAACAAAGTCAAGGACTTGAGGTAGCCAAGAAAATATCTCAAGGGGAAGTTATTAAGTTTTTAGGCTCTACGCTATTGCTTTATTTAACTAAATCGCTCAAAAACTAGAAAAAGCCCCAGGAGACAAAAATTAAGGGTATTTAGAAAATTATGCTTTTAAAAGAGTTAGGATTTTGAAATTGGTTCCATTTCATAACTTATAAAAAAAGAGCCTAGCGTGCACGACTAGAACTAGACGCGTAGGAATGTTAGAGCTATTTAGTTGCGACATCTACAATTTCCTAGTAAAAGTTTGGACGAAATTTTAAACATTAATGAGAAATTTTCATCAAAAACAAAAGTAGCCGATTACAACTTTTTTGGAATCCATTCATAAGCGTGGTTCCAAAAAAGTTGTAAACTGAAGTTTCAATATTTCTTTTGCTAAATTAGGACGCAATAACTGGACAAATTGTAGTAAAATATTGATTTAACCTACATACAGTATAATCTAAAATTCTTGTAAAAAATTTCCGTTGCGAACTACGTTATTTGTTTAAAACGCTAAAGAAATTACTACCTCTAACTACGAACAGTTAATTACAACCAGTAAACCTAACTAAAAAATAATAATAATTGTAGGCTATAGTAGTCTCACTGACATTTCAAGATTTTAAGATCAAATGGAGAGTGGGGTTCCCTCTTCAACCTCCCCGAACTAACATGCTAACCATGTTTCAGGCCAACATATTTGTTTGCTAATAGACCCTATTTATTCAGTCGTTTCCCGAAACAAAGGCAACCCCTCTAAACTGTCTACCCACAATTTCATTGCACTGACTTTAATTATTTAATCGAATACCTGCTAAGCATCTTGTGCAGAGCTTAATAATTTATTTGACCTTGAGCAAACTTAGTCAAAATACCTTGATCCCTCTAAAATCCATCCAGAGTAACCCTGTAGTGTGGCCTAATTTGCAAATCGAAATATCCCTAATCATTCTACTCAAGAACTACAGTCTACACCGCGTTTGCGTATTCGTTGGAGGGCTTTCTATAACTAACCATATCCATGGTACTTAAGTTAACGCGATACCACGTGGCTGAGGTACATTAATCGAGTTCAAAAAATCGATTAATCGATTCTTTTTTAAAGCGTCTACTTTACTATTACCGCTCCTCCCGATTCATAATTATTAGGAATGCTTTCATTCGGCGAAACTTTATTCGTAATGTTTTATCATACAAATTACTAAACCTTTTACTTAGATATATTATTTCCTTTTTATATATACTATGGACTTTTTAAATATATTATTTCAGTATTAATTTATTAACCAATAACCTGGTTCTCTTAATGAAACGATGGACCAATACAGAGAAAGAGGTACTAAGTTATAATTGCAAATAATCGCGGGAATCGAGATGAGAAAAAGTAAAAGATTAAATTAATTTAAACGTTATTTAATCGATTCTTAAAACAACCGGATCGGAAAGAATCCATCCTCCTTCCTTGATCATCAACTACCACGTGGAAGACAAGCGAAGGAAAAGCCGGAACTTGTCTGGTACTGGGGCAAGGCCCAAGGCCGTGCAACGTGCACTGCAATCATGACATTGCCACTGTACATGTTCGCGCACTGCGTCGTAAATAATTAAAAGACAACTTATCCAACAAATCAATAGACTATTAGTTGCACATTTAATGCAGTTATGAAATATAAAAAGAATACTTCTCAATTAAAGTAATATATGTAATGACCAGGAATGCAGTTAAGTTACAGACAAAACCTCCAACCACACTCGAGATTGTCGTTTGGCTAAGTTCCCTTATTAGGAAATTTCAACAAAGTTGTTGAAAAAACGGGCATACCCCAACTGTCAGAAACCTAGAAAAATAATTCCTTAAAGAATAATAACAATCGGTTTTTTTCTTAGGAAATCTTCTTATTTGCCTATTTATACACAACTTCTATTCAGAGTAGAAAGAAATCCGAACAACTAATGTTTTTTAACCGACGATAATCCTTACATAAACGGATGGTAGGATATTTAAAAATGTGTTGTTATGAGTTTGGTTTAAGCGCGAATATGTAAAGTTGTATCTGAATACAACGGTCTAGATCATTTGTGTGGCTCTGATGTTTGTGACTAAACTAAAACGACTAATTTTTTCATTTATGTTAGCGGAGGATCTCTTATTACAGTACATGTTGAATTATTTAGACTTTTCCATTCGCTTCTAGTGTTTAAGACTAATATATGTTTCGGGAAGAGGGGAAATTCCTCCAAAAGTATCAAGTGACTCTAAATAAATTCTTAACGGAATTTAACGGGAAAAGTTTCCCCGCCTCTCGAAGCGTAGTGTAGTTTTACACACAAGAAGTGAAAGAAAATACCCAAATAATTCAACAGATAATAAGATTCGATGATCAGATTTTTCAGATCAATCTTCAAACCTTAGAAAAAGGGTGCTGTCGTCCCGAAAAAATATGTCGTCTTGTCCAATTGAGCCCGAGTCAGAGAGAGGAATGACAAAGATTACTTCCTTTTCAAGTTTGTCTTCAGGTGCAATCATAATTACAACAAAAAGTTATATTTGAATATTAACGTGATGACTGTTAAAGTGAGATAGGCCATTTTCAAGGCCGGAAGGACATAGTCTACGAAGTACAGTTTGTATCGCCTTGTAGGTTCATGATCTTGAAACACATCCAGACCTCAATGCCGCCACAATTACACCGTGGTTATGTAAGAACGAAGCGGCGCACGTGGTAACTATTACCGTCGGATACGTTGTAATTGCAAACCGGTTTACATCCGAACTGTGGAACGAGCGAAATAACCCAAACCCTAAGTCAAGGCCACGTCGAACTCTGGAGCCGGTACGCGATGGCTCCTCTGCTGCTCTCACAGGTGAAAGTGATACTTGATTGTAAACAATACAAAATAATTATCTTACAGAAATGTTTTATAAGTTCAATAATTGACTGTATGTAATTTGTTTTATCTACAAACTTTACAATAAACATGAATAATAATGAGTCGGTGACACAGTTGGTAGCGCACTCGGCCCCGGTTCTGTGGCGGCAGCGTCGCAGGATCGAGTCCCGATCATGCCGCATACTTTTAGCAGTACTGTTCATCCTTGAACTGTACCGGCTTGCTCCTTGGGTTTGCTTGATAACTTCCACGCACAGGCCTGAGCCCATGTGGGGGGGCAAATGCAAAATAAAAAGAGACCGCCACCCTCTTAAAAAAAAATGATACTACAAGCTACGTCATAAAGAGGTACATTATTAAATCAATTTCCTGTTGCATACAGTAAACTTAATGAAAAAGAGTCACATGATAAAGATTCTAGACCGATGACAGTTCGGCATTTAAGAAATAATGCAATTCGCACATGAGCTAATTGTTCCACTATGATATATGACTTAGTTTTTTATGTGCATAAACCTCAAACGTAGGGTGACTTATTCCATCATGTATGAAAGGGATGAGTTGTTTTACTGCAGAGGAAATTTTTTTGTATATTCTTTATCGCAGTCAAAGTAGTATATGCAACGATTGTTTTCAACTTTCAGGCCACTTGTGGCATAAAGGCGTACGTAATACAATCATTGCATAAACTATACCATTCGAGTCGTGAATATTCCACCAGTGGGTCGTCGCCTCTTCTATATTTTCTCTAATGTTTTCGATCCCACAGCTATGACGAAACGTCGAAAGAAAATACAGAAATACGAATTATCCAGCCTTGCAAATTTATCCCTAGTATTACAGCCTTGCAAATTTATCCAATACTAGTTGTCTTCGCAGTCGCAAAGCACGCGATTTTTGATATGTTCGAATTTTTATATAGGTATAGTTAACACAACTCCTACAATATAATAATGCCGCGCATAAATCCAACTGTTACCGCAGCTCCTCCACTACTTTTTAGTAAAAATAGAATCGGTACTATAGTATCTCCTATGAGATTAATAAATGTCATGCACAATACCTATTTATTTGGTTACACCATTTTTCAACATTATGGGTATAAAATCGTAGAATGTCAGGGGTTTTAGAATCCGTACTTTTTATATTTAATTTTTACTAATAATAATAATAATAATATTATTATTATTATTGCATATAGAATTGTACACATAATATTGTTACTTTTTCAAGGAAATTAAATGCGTCAAATTAAATTTTGGGTTAGTTGTTTAGAAGCATTTCTTCTCTTTCTCCCTGATGCGTGTGCGAATTCGACCTGCTAAGGAGACTCGAGGACACACCAATTACCGTAAATCTTGATCCTTCACACGTGCTCTTTTTTAGAAGTATTCTTATATATTTTATGGAAATGAGCATTGACCGCCAGTCCGTTTGATTATGTCTAAATTGCTAAGTCCATATATGTCCTGCCTTCTTTTACTCACCAATTAGGTACAGCGAAACCTTTGTTTCACTTGAGAATGTTTATCTACCAACCTTTTGGTTAGTTTAAAGTGAAACTGTGTTTTATTTACTAATAGATTTCTCGCCTTTCTTTGATACAAAGATATAGAAAAAATTAACAGGACACTCAAACAATATATGTGATTATCATTAAAATATTGTCATTTTCATAGAATAAATATAAAAATGGCACCCAAAATTTGTTTGTATAAGACCATGCGGTAAAGAGCAATGCAAATTGTTTTAAAATCATCAGAATGAAAAGGAAGTAACGCTATCATGTTTTAATAGTAGTTTATGCAACGATTGTATAATGAATGCCTTTAAGCCACGAGTGAGATGTAAGTTAGAACACGAGCGAAGCGAGTGTTCTAAATATCTCACGAGTGGCTTAAAGGCATAATACAATCGTTGCATACACTATTTTATCTACGACCAACAATATACGACAAAATTTCCCCCGAAGTTAAACAAAACTCATGACTTTTACTAATGATGGAATAGGTCAACTAAAATTTGAGGTGAGGCAAATAAGCAGACTGAACCATGAATCGTTGTGGAACAATCAGCTGATGGGATAAGTAAACTCAAACATGAATCGTAATGCAACAATCAGCTGATGTGCGAATTGCGTAATTGTTATTATGACACTACTTCCGTCAAATGCCGAGCTCTCATTGGTCTAGAACCAGTACTCTAAAGTGACTCCAGTACTCTAAAGTCGTCATTAGAGTACTGCTTGGTTTTTGGTGTTTTAATGTATATCATTATAATGTTTATCGTAATACCATAATTGGTGCTTATTGCAATGGTCGTAGATAAATATATATATTGTGTTTTCAGGTCAATAGCCTATCCTTATCAAATTAAAAATTTAAAAGACCATAATTATTACATTATTCCAATTATTTTTTGCTTTGCACCAAATCGGCTCAAAAAATTATTACAACACGTACCAAACAAAAGTTTAGACCTTGAAATGGGTCGTTAAATTCATATATATTGTGTTTGACGTTGGTACGTGGATGACGTTAAAACAAAGCTTACAAAAAAACTATTTAAATGTTGTAAATGAAAAGAGGGATATAATCTATATATAAAATAATTCATAAGATCTTTAGTGAAGCCATCCAACAATGTTTTCCAATTATTTTTTTTATTTTTTTTATTGAAGTGGTTACAAATCGCCAGCTTTCGTTTTCCACCCAAAAATAATTTAGATTTTTCAGAAGAAAAATTTCTTTTAAGACTTTTATACATTTAAAATTTTGGTGTTTCTTAAGGGATAAGCCACTATCTCTGGGCCATATTTTTGAATTTTTTGTCATTTTTTAGAAGCTGAATTTAAGGACATTTAATTATGAACATTTCCCTAAAGCTTTTTTCTAATCCGGCAAATCCTTCCGATTAAAAATAAAATATTTATAAAATACTGCATTAAGTGATTTACAGAAATTTTTGATGAACTCATTTTGTTATTGACTTATTTGTCATTAGTTTATTATTTATTTATTTATTTATTTTATTTTGCTAAGAGAGAAAAAATTGAAGGAGAGGGTATTTCAAATGGTGCAAGCGAGTCTTGAAGTGAGTAAATTCTACTGTAAACTTAAAACGGGTTTATCTCAAAACTCTATTTTCCAGGTTGTTATCTCACGATAATTTAAATAAATCCACAAGTATTGCACTTATAGCCTTTAAATGTTCACCAAATCGTCTTGATAAAGCAATGAAGTTTTGTGTGTATGTTCATTACAATAGTATCACTAATAACAAATGGTAGTGTCTATAATAAAACTATATAATTTTTCAAAATCTTATATTTATCCGCTAATTATTGATGAAATTACATTAATTGCAACTGCAATTACATGTTACATTTTGCAACAGTTGCCTCAATCGCAACAACGCCTCCACTGTGTTATCGAGGAAACCGAGCGGGCACCACACTAGTCGACCTTCAACTCGAGCAATGCCAGGATTTGCATAATATTAATAACGTAAAAATTGAGAATATATGAAGATTATTTATGAATGGTAATCAATTTTAACACTTAAGCAGCCATGAATGTGCTAAAACCAGTCTTACTTGTATTCCTTCACCATCTTAAACCACAACGTTCTCCTCGTGGGCAGATTTAGGTTATGATCTTTGGGGGTGTAAGCTCGTCTAACGGATAAGGTACTGTATTCTCAAATTCAAAATTCAACTCCTATTCAAGCGATCGATTTCAAGTTCTATTCCAAGAATATTTTGTATTTGTATCTTATCATTTGATTTTTTTTAAATAGGCTATAATGTTTAAAAAAAATATTGTTGATGAAGAATATCAATCCACCTGTAATATATTACGAAAACTGAGAGAATACCATTGTTAATTATCGCTAGAAAAACATTTTGAGAATCTATAAAATTAAATTTTTGCTTCTAAAGCAGATCGTTTGGAAGCCTATTTAAACTTATAGGCTAACTTATAAGGGTTTTATTTGTTGAATAACTATTAATGAATTCAAAATGGACATGAAAAATTTAATTAAGTGGCATTTTTGTAATCATCATCATCATCATATATTTAATTTCGTAAGGCGATTCTTTTCGTCAAAATTGTTGGCGTCTGGCAAGTCGTAGGAAGATGGGAGGGGGCTCAAGTTAAAGGTCTCTTTTCAGTGATGGCGGGAAAAATAATGAAATTGCTTGAAATTTACCAGAAAACGAGTAATAACGTAAAATATCTGCCATTTAAAAATCATTGGGATTTAAAAACGTCTGCTTTGTTTACATAAAACATGTGATGCTGATACTTAGGCCTAATTGAAAACCATGTGGCTAAATATAAGGTAGATTCAGTTTCCTATGAAAGTACTTTGTACTATAATAAATAGGGATTTTTTTAATTTTCCCTCATTAGGGGCTTTTAGCCCCTTCAAGCCACTAGTCATATATTTAATTCCGTAAGGCAATTCTTTGCGTCAAAATTTTGGGCGTCTGGCAAGTTGTAGGAAGATGGGAGAGGGCTCAAGTTAGAGTCTCTTTTCAGTGATGGCGGGAAAAATAATGAAATTGCTTGAAATTCACCAGAAAACAAGAAATAACATGAAATATCTGCCATTTAAAAAGCATTGGGATCCAACCACGTCTGCTTTGCTTACCTAAAACATGTGATACTGATACTTAATTGAAACCCATGTGATAGGCTAGATATCAATGTAAGGTAGATTCAGTTAGCTATTAAGGTATTTTGTACTTTAATATTCTTTGAATTTTCCCTCATTAGGGGTTTTTAGCCCCTTCAAGCCGCTTGTAGGACTTTAATTACGTAAGTTAAAAGTTTGAAACAAAAGCCGGGAGGAAAACCAAATAAACAATATATACCGGAACCCAAATGTAATTATGGATCTAAATTATTTGAAACATTTAAAAACATTAATGCTAGGAAACGTTTTAACCACCGCCAAAAATTTACTGAAAATCAGGAGTCGCCAGTCACCCCCAAAGATCCGCCCATGGTCCCCATACATCGGGACACATTTTGCGAATCAAATAATTTAGATTTACTCTAAAAGCACCGAAACGTCCTTACTCAGTTAATTTGATGCTGTTTTGTGTGCCTTTCACTTCTTCGCTTATTTTGAAGTCAACTTGAAATTTGAAAACTCTCAATACACGATTAATATATTTACAATTAACAAAGACAGAGTTGCATTTAATCTAATTCCTTAAATTTACAACTAACGAAGACAGAGATGCGTTTAAACTAATTACTTGAAAATAAATACTGTCCTAAAATGTTTAAACATTGTTGTTGACTGGTGACTGAACAGTTTCGATCAAAATTGCCGGAGGTGATCCTCAATATACATCGACCATCTTATAATACTTATATTATAAGATATATAAGACCATATTATAAGACCAGCCTATATGACCATCAATGTTACCATTTTACCGACAGAATGTAGCTTCAGCAATTAAGTCCCATAATGGAGACATCATGAATGTTAAGTTCTTACAGAGTTTATTTGAAAAGAAAACAAAATAAACCTTTTTTCCGTTATTAATTTAACATATCTCAGTAACCCGTACTGAACACTGAATAGTGAGCAACCCATAGTAAAAGTTACTTTTAATGGTTTCCTGTAATTTTGTTTTATTTATTTCAGGATGGTTTTGATCAGTATTTATTCCATTTTATATTTTATGCAAGATGTTTCAAGAATGTAACCTGAAAGAATTTTAACATATTTTGTGTGTGAGTATGAATAACAAATACTAATGATTTATATAACACATATATAAAACATTTTGTTTGTTATACCACAAAGTAACAAACGTCGGTAGAACGTCAACAAAAATGTTCGTCGAGTTTCATTTTTAAAAGCTTTATAATTTAAACAGAATCGTATTGCAGGATTTTTTCCCTGATTTTTACCTAAAAATATTTGAATTTGTAGTTTGAACCAACAAAGCTTTTAAATTGTTCACTAAGCGAGACTTCAACAAACATTTGTTTTGGCCAAACGGATCATCATAAACCATCGTAGAGGTGTATTCAATATTTTTATATACACAAATTAAACACCAAAAAATTAAAACTATAAAATCCGTAATTTTTACCAGCACTAATGTCTACTGTAGAGAAAAAAAGAAAACTGGGAGGTATTAGCACTGGGTAAAATCCCAGACAAATGAGTAGTCATGTCTTCTCATTTGTCTGTGGTTAAATCGATCTAAAGAATAAAGGTAAGTAGACTTTTAGGACTACCGTTCAAACCAGACATATTTTATCCGCGGATCAATTAACCAGACCACAGACTGACCGGAAGAAAGCTGAAAGATACGGCATCTTAACTGCTGCGTTTATGAACTCCAGTCTCGTTTGTGGAGTTCACCTGATAACGGTGTGCGGAACCTCGTCAACATACATACAATGCTCTTTATCAGATGATATATTTCAAGCCACACCCTGTAGACCTTGGAGGGACCGTGACTGGTGCAAGGGTGCCGGTGCCGGTGCCACGGAGCACAAGCGTGGTCGGTGCTTTGGAGCAGGAATAAGGATAAAAAGGAATAATTCATTGTGAAACATGATATATTTTTCCTATTAATTAATTTCATTAAGGGGAATTTAAGATAGCACAGACGTTAGTATAGGATTACAGGTACTTTAAAGAACTAGGCAAGACGATTTAAAACGTATTTTGGTCAATCAAAAGAGAACTGTTGAAGTTCTATTACTATACAACAATAGAACAATGATTACAAAGTGATTTAATGATCAGTAACAGTAAATGCCCGCAAAAATCAAAAACGAAACGTAAAATCACCATCGCCATCTATTAAAGTCAAACAAAGAAGTGAATTCAAAAATCTGAAGTGCGAAGTTGATCGTTTTGTTCAGTATTTATTTCATTTTATACTTTACATGCTTAAACTATGTAGGTACCCTAAAATAATTGTTTACGCATCTTTTATTTGTGCAGATCGAAGAAAGTAAATGATAATTATTTACAAACAGCAGCAACGCAAATATTATAAAGACAATAACAATTGTGTACAACAAACAAAAACGTCAACAGAACAACAAAAAACTTGGAAGGATTTTATTGTTTAACGAGCTTTGTAGCCTGACGTGACTTGTTTTGCTCTGAACAGAATCGTTGTTTTAAACCACACAGTGATAGCGTACCAAGCTACAACAATTGCAGATATTTCCACAATTTAAATCACAACTACTGAGTGATAGTTTATCTTTATAACGAGATAACGACATCCTGCAGACTAGAGTGGAGCATCGATGGAGTGGAGCGACTGCCTTATCTCTGACCTTCGACTGGGCCGGCCTCCCTTTTGAATTAGCAACAATCGATGCCTGAGCACAATTTTGTCAACTTTAATCGAGGGAATATCAGATAACTTCTCAACTTAGAAATTTACGAAAACTCTTGTATTGTTGGGGTATGTATGTATGTATGTATATGTATGACATAAATTGTGATTCTTTGTTTGTCAGTCGCGTGGAATTCACAAGCCGTGATCGAGATATCTTGAGGTCTTGAGGCAACGAGTGGGACCGGATTTTTATATTGTATAAATTATGTAACTCGACCGGAAGTAATAATAATTACCTAAGTAACTGGTTCACAAATCGGATTAAAAACAACGTAATTAATGAAAGAGCAAAGTGAAGAGAATCTATGTAATTAGCTGGGTCAAACATTCGTTGTCTTTGTTTGAAATTCATTGTTGGTGATGGTGATTTTATATTTTGATTAGGATTTTTGCGGACATTTGCCATCACTGATTAGTAAAAAACAAGTTTCACGACGTTTCGGGATCTGGAATCTGGAAATCTGGAATCAAGTTTCACGAGACGGGATCAGATTCCAGATCCCGAAACGTCGTGAAACTTGTTTTTTACTAATCAGTGATGGCAAATGTCCGCAAAAATCCTAATCAAAATATTCGTTGTCTGTCATTGTGTGAGAGACGGTGTGACTGATGCACGTAACGCGATATCTCGATAATGGTTCCACTCATCATTTTAAAATTTTGCACAAACTTTTAAAATGGGGCTAAAAGTAATTAATTCGGTATCGCCCTCGCGGGGAAGATACGCACTAATCCTACTCTGCGATAATAATGGGAAAAGGTAGTGCGACTTACTAAATAACAAGTTTTTTCTTCTGAAATTATGGTCTTAACTAGCATATAAAGTACTCTTTTCCACTTGTAATGGTCCAAAATAACTTTAGAGGCTGATAGGCTGATATAATGTCGTCGCTCATTCATCTAAGTGTCCAAACAGTGATGAATGTAATAAATTGGCATTTCTCCGCGGGGTCGGCATCAGCGCGTGCAAACGTTCACGCGGTCGTATATTACGGCTATATACTTTAATTTAGAGAAAGTAATTTTATTTCATCTTGAATAGGAAAACAAATTTATAAAGTGCATTTTTCATTTTCTGTTTTCACTCCCGACTCCGAGTCATTTTAGCACAAAATAATGACTAGCTAAAACCCACTTTTTGAACTTCAACGCCAATTACAATTTCATTTTTTTACTACTTCGAAAAATAGTACTTCATCCGTGACAAAATCAAATATTTCCACCAACTCAAATTTGATTTTTGACTAAAGCAATACTTTCTCCATATCCCCTACAATATAGGGGGATAAAGTAAAAATTGCCATTTGATAATTAAAAAAAAAATTATCTAATTATATATTTATGCTGAATAAACTGGACATTGTTTTCTGGGACAGTCTTAAGTTTATTTTCACTATTGATACAATCAATGGTACTAGTATCCAAATACCATAGTAGAAAAAAAGTTTCAAAGATATTTCATTGCTACAAATCCTATAACTTGACATATTCCTGACAATTGGATACAAAATCTTTAACTTCAGCACAATTCGGTTTAATTTAATTATGAAGGATTGAAAGCCCTTGCAATGCTGGCTGGGCATGTCTCCCTTTGGGATATTGTGCAATTTACAGAAGGGAGGGATTTGCGAGGATAGGAAAAGTATGACATGGTCAGCCTGTCTTGGTCCTGAAGGAAGAGGGAAGCATACCTAACTGGGACAGGGACGACTCACCTTGTAACCTAAGGACGCCAAAGGGCCCCCATTCAAGGACTGCCACCCAAGAGCCCTCCATATTGGCATTGAAGTGCAGAGTTTCGCCCAAGCGGACGGTTCTTCCTATAGACTTGCAGTCCCCAGGAGCCTGCCTCATGCCATCTCTAATGGAAACCCAGGATGATCGACTACTCCCTCAGACAGAACTGGGTATCAAAAACCCGCTGGGATAAAGTTCTCAGAGACAAGGAAAAACAAGGTTTCAGGAAGCTAATAATTTTGGATAGCCGCTTCCTACTAATACAGGGTGAATCTTCTAAGCCGTCCACAACAGATTATAGACAAACAACTTAACATACAAAGACGAAACAAAACATTTCCCCACTAAATCATACCTAAGGAACAAAGTAAAAATATTTTTAATCTTTTTAAAATACAGGGTGTTCCAAAAACCGGGGGTCATGGGATCGAATCTCAGAAATTTTAAACATAAACATACGTCATATTATACATCATTT
Source organism: Flexamia atlantica (assembly GCA_035578135.1). NCBI lineage: Eukaryota > Metazoa > Arthropoda > Insecta > Hemiptera > Cicadellidae > Flexamia > Flexamia atlantica. The sequence goes on along the minus strand of JAQJVK010000008.1, from coordinate 25,107,472 downwards.
TAAAGCTCTAAGCGAGATAAACAATTTGGTGAAAACAGAACTCAATTATCTTTATTATTTTCAAAATGGCGGCCATTTTTGTGAAAAATATTGGTATTTACGGAATACCCTGTATCTCGAGAACTACTGAAGGTTTTTCCGTTATGTTTGAAAATTCTTAATCCTTGTTAACTCAGCTTTAATTTGATATGCAACATGCCAACATTAAAAAAAATTTATATTTTTTTAAAAATTTCATTTTTTATAAATGTTGGTAGCTGAAAATCAAAAATTTTAAATGGCAACATATGTTAAATAGTATATCATTTTAAAGGTCTTGCAAAAACCTTCAATTTTTCAATTTATACTCTCCCCCTCTATCTTTGGTAGTTTTTCAGTAATAAACAAAAAACATTGTTTTACCATATAACGCCCATGTTAAATGTGCAGTACTCAAAGCATTTAAATTTGCATCCTTTAATATTGAGAACAGCAAATTTAACATGGGCGTTATAGGGGAAAATATAGTTTTTTGTTTATTACTGACAAACTACTAAAGATATAAGGGAAGTATAAATTGAAAAATTGTAGGTTTTTGCAAGACCTTTAAAATGATATACTATTTAACATATGTTGCCATTTGAAATTTTTGATTTTCAGTGCTACCAACATTTATAAAAAATGAAATTTTTTTAAAAATATTTATTTTCTTTTAATGTTGGCATGTTGCATATCACATTAAAGCTGAGTTAACAAGGATTCAGAATTTTCAAACAGAACGAAAAAACCTTCAGTAGTTCTTGAGATACAGGGTATTCCGTAAATACCAATATTTTTCACAAAAATGGCCGCCATTTTGAAAATAATAAGGATAATTGAGTTCTGTTTTCACCAAATTGTTTATCTTGCTTTGAGCTTTAAAATGATGTATAATATGACATATGTTTATATTTAAAATTTCCGAGATTCGAACCCATGACCCCCGGTTTTTGGAACACCCTGTATTTTAAAAAGATTAAAAATATTTTTACGTTGTTCCTTAGGTATGATTTAGTGGGGAAATGTTTTGTTTCGTCTTTGTATATTAAGTCGTTTGTCTATAATCTGTTGTGGACGGCTTAGAAGATTCACCCTGTATAATGACAGCTTCTATTTACTGTGCCCATTGTTAACAACTTTACTAGAAAAATCCGGTAATGACATACCTGACCCTGAAAAAATAAATACTCGAATATTTTGAATTACTATTAGCTCAAGTTATCTAGTTTACAGAAAATTGATATTTACATTTGATGGTGAACACAGTACATTGTCTAATGTTATTTTTATCCAACATCTCCCGTATTTGCTAATTGATTTTGATACATGGTATGCATTTCATAGTACTGTATTCGATACTTGGCGTAGTCCCACTTGTAACGCTTAAGCGATGTGGTCGTTAGGCCAACATTTCTTTAATACCATTAATAAGTTTGTTTTATTGTAGGCTTCCTTGTTTTACCTTTTAGGGAGAAATCATGTGTCAGTTTCCTTATACCATTTACTTTATTTGCAGATGTCAAGGCTGTAGTAATGTACAGCTCTGCAGGAGAGATGAAGCAAATAGCTAAGCATCCTCTGATCTAGTTAAATTAAAGAATTGGTTCGACCTACAACTTTATGTCATTAAATGTAACTAAATATTAATTCAAACAGTTGATCTCAGACAGAATAACGATACAGGTCAAAGGATTCCTGTAGAAGTTACACGCCTTAAGTTTGCAGTCAGTGGACTTCAGCTATGAGACTATGAACACATAAACGTCAAATGTCTGGGTGATTCATTGACAATAAATTAAGCTGGACTCCTTATATTCAAAATATCAGTCACGGACCAAGAACCAAGGCACATGACATGACCTACGCGTTCCCATAGCTCGGTTGTCTGCTGTCTGTGAACCTCAGCAGGAGTGATTGCAATGCCTATGTGCAGTCATTACTGGAGTGCGGCGTCCTAGAGTGGGGCGCAGTGTCCTTCTCAATCATCGAACCACATTCAATAGGTCAAAGATCTGTGGTGAAATAAATTCTAGACAAGGTTTAAGAATTATAATACCCAAATTATGAAATGTTCTAGGATTATCCAAACATATCCAGGGGTTAATTTCAGCCGGAGCACACCAGAGCGCAGCTCCGGTACTTTTTAGGAAACCGGAGCTCACCGGAGCGCGGTTTCTCAACTCACCGGTACGGCTCCGGACCCTTTTTCTGACCACGTAATTTATTAATACGTTTAAAAAGCGATTTTATAAAAGTGTACAACTCTTTCTAACTTGGGAATCCTCTAAGTCAATTTAACAACTCATTTTTCTTTACATAGTTTCACGCAAGGTAAATAGATGGTAGTTTTTTAACCTCCATTCTGGATACTGATCACTTGATAAACTCGAGATAGGCTGATAGGCTTTAGCAAGTGATGGTGGAAGTTTACTATCTTGGATCAAGGGAAAATCCAATCCAGGCCAATACGAGCGTGTACTGGGTGCGTTCGACATTACCGTACTCATTTCTACGCCGATATTATAAGGCCTCTTGCGGCAAATCGTTCGTCAAATGTTTGGACAAATCAGATGCGCCCTTGTTCGACAATGGTAAATTCCCACCATGAGTCGTGAGTGGCGCTAAACACACGTAGAGCTGGAGATCACAACCTTCACGACCACTATGGCACAATTACACTCTAGCTGCGGCAGGGCAAACCTAGCTAGCACGAAAGTGAACACGGCCTAACTGTTAAACTGTGGTCATAAACGTTCAAAAGGCATAAATTTAATCGCAATTCAAAAAAAATTCCGGGGGAGGGCCCCTGGACCCCTCCTTGTGCTGGGGGGTTTTCCATACCCTCCCGTCGGCCACTCGTTGTGCCATAGCTCTGGTACTTTTTTCTTTACAAATTAAGCCCTGGACATATCCATTGATTTTTGTGATTTATTTTGTTTTAACGAATTTCTCTTATGGGCAAGAAGCTATTACCGTAGGTCTCATGGTAAGACCTAAGCCCGTGACTACCATAACTTTTTGTTTTGGGGCCCCCCGGAGCAAAAACACCATTCGTTCATATGTTTATATACATATCTATCCTAAATGTGTCTGCGATTACGACAGCGCTCGCAAAAACGGTCCAATTGAAATGAAATTTGGCACAGACATGTAAATTAGTTATTATTCAGACGAGTTAGAGAACCAGCCCGTTCGGACCTTCAGAAAGGGGTAAAAGGGGATAACACCCCGAAAATGTTTTTTTTTTAATTTTTTACATAGGAAAATAAAAACAATCCGATTTTTGTAAGCACCATTGACTTTCACTAAAAAAAAAACAATTAAGGATTCAGGAATCATTGCTCAATGTCCATTTGTTTCCGAGATATTAAAAGTGGTAAACATAGTACTTGTCCCAATGTTAACCTTATGGGAGATAAGTTAAAATCTATATCTTGTTTTGTCTGTTTACTGATTCCTTTTATTTTTTAATTAAAACCACCCTGTTGTAGCAAAACTGGATACTGATTCCCCAAGTTATTTTTATGGAGCTTAAAAAAACTAGTTTTATCTTGCTAAAATATGTTGTTTTACAATTGAAATTTGCCAAGTATGATACAACAGGGGTGTTTGATTTTATAGCAAAATTGTTTATTGATATTCTTAAACCTTCACAATTATCAAATGCCTACAAACCATAAAGAGTAACACCCAGATGTGCAGTCTGTTGGGAAATCCATTCTATACAGGGTGTTTCGAAACTCTCTCCCGAAACTCCGGCCAAATTTTTCACTAATTTTCAATTTTTTATCTTTTGGAATTTCAAAATGGCGGCCTTTTAAACATTTAATTCATTAATATCTAAAAAAGTTGACAGGTTAAGACTAACGCTTTTATAATACATTTTATTGGTCATTTCAATACAAACATAACGACACTTGATTTATTAAAATCGGATAATAAATAAGCGAGATACAGGGATTTAAGTAAAGCATGTCATGGCATATTCCATCCAGAGGCTGGCCCTCTGGATGGAATATGCCATGACTTAAATCCCTGTATCTCGCTTATTTATTATCCGATTTTAATAAACCAAGTGTCGTTATGTTTGTATTGAAATGACCAATAAAATGTATTATAAAAACGTTAGTCTTAACCTGTCAACTTTTTTAGATATTAATGGATTAAATTTTTAAAAGGCCGCCATTTTGAAATTCCACAAGATAAAAAATTGAAAATTGGTGAAAAATTTGGCCATACTAATTATAGTTTACATACCAAGTTTCAATAATTTATCTTAAGCCGTTTCAAAGTTATAGAGGTTTAATTGAAAAACACAAACTGACTCACAGACGGAAAACGGAGCGAGGTAGACCCTATACTTACATGACATTTTTTGTTTGTTTTGACCTAAGGAACGTGCCCACGGAGTTTCGGGAGAGAGTTTCGAAACACCCTGTATATTGAATGTATAATGTTCTTTTACTTCCCTGGAAATAAATTAAAGAGATCTTAAAATGCTTTCTCAGGCGAAATAGATTGAATTAGTGTGAAATAAATAAAATTGAAACAAAAATTTAAAAATCAAAATATTTTTATTAAAGAAAAAAATTTCTATCTTATGTAAATATTCACATGGTCACCATGAAAGAGATGAAACTACTTACACAAGACTAAGTTAAAATTTTATACTTTTAGATTCAATATAAATCTAAAACAAAGTTTCAAGAAACTGTACACACTTCAGTTAAAATTAACTTTACATGTTCCTTTCTTCCTTGAGGTGACAATTATTATTATTTTAAACTAAAGAACTGTTTTTTTTCAAGTCCAAAAAAGTTATTACATTAAGAATGAAATTGTAAAAAATGTGTATTTTGCAAAATGGGGGTGTGCAAGTATGCAGGAAAACTTAACCCATCTGAATTCAACCTTTAACTAATTTGAAGGGTCAAGAAAAATTAAAGCCTAACACGTTTGAGGCGGCATGGAAGTTATCGCTCCCATTCGGAACCTTAATGCCATCCTGGTGGGTGCGATCGCCACCAAGCTGAAGTGTGTTTCAAAATTATTTATTTTTAAGCCAGGATCTGAGTTACAAATCTAAAATTGTACACGGCACTGTGTAATAGTAAATTGTATCATGTGATCAAATGTTTCTTAAACTTACGTATTAACTCCTTTTTTAATGTTACATGTCTAACATTCAGAATGGAAATGAGGTACACAGGAAAACCCGTAGTCACAAACGTGTTAATAAACATGTTTTAGACTGAGTAATAACCATGTCTTTACAGAAATATAGCTGCAATTTCAGTAAAATTTCATAACATTTTATGTTAAACCTGTCAGACCTGCGCGGGATTCCACAAGGCTGATCAGTTGTTCTTTTGTTTTCTTTTTTGCTCCTGTCAAAACAAACATCTTATTCATCTTTATTCATCTTTCCTAGTTAAAATTTCAGAGAAGCGAAAACTTTTAGACCATTCGCCTATCTTTAGTCATTATCCGGAGCAAAAAACCATAAACCATGTTTACCATGTTTGTTTTGAAGTTTATTATTAAACTTTCAAATCTTAACATGAGGGTTAAATCATGAGATATTTTGTTAAAGAATGAGGAGGATTTCACAGGCCAACAGAAAAACAGGCTAGAGAAATAATACGTACAAGATGAAATGCCATTCCATTGGATTAGCAAAACAAGACCAGTAGTAAAAACCTTATACAATATTGTTTGGGTTTCAAAAGTTCAATATCAAATGATTCCATAGTAGTTTGAGTGACCAAAGCTGTTTTATGCATTAAATACACATCTTCGGGTCAGAGTATAACATCTCAAACTACCGGTATCGCACGGGTTTTGTCGTTTTATGCTTTGGCCAAATAATTTTTTTGTCAGATTTGTGTTTCACAAATCAACCATCATCCAAAGTAGTTTTCAGAGATTACTACATCATCAAATTCTAATTTAAAAATAAAATATTTGCTAGTTTAAGTTTTTAATATAAATATTATTAACAAATATAAATTGGAACTTAAAAACTTATGATTACCTGACAAAAATTCAAACACTTCTTGCACACCCCTGTTACTTAGATGACAAGATTATAAAATCAGTTGATATGTGATGTTTAGGATGGATGATTCTCAACATGAAAACATCACAGAAGTTCACATCTAGTGCTCAAATCCTGCAGAAGCATTACATTCAGAGGAAGCTCTCATAAAACAGGCAAAATAGAGCATTGAACGCTTTATGACATTCCTTTTATATATACAAAAGAGTGACATATTATTTACAATTCCATATACTAGGTAAGAACTTAAGCTTTTTGATTAGGAATAGGGACACAAATTTTAAATTACTACTAGAAAAATCAAAAAAGATGTAATAAATAATATAATGATCTCATAATATACAACTTCTATAAGTTTTTAACGATTGGTTTTACAAATCATATAAATGAATTGAATAAAACTCAAGTTTAAAATAAATTATCATCCATTAATGACGCGATTGCTAAAAAGACGTGCGATATATAAATTTAAAAACAGATGCAAATAAATAGTTCTTGATTATTTGTTTTTAAAACAACAAAAAAACATAATAAATATTATTAAATCTCAATTAAAACGGTTAAATTATATCACAACTCGAATAAACATGCTCTTTACTCGCGATGACAAAAGCTTCAACCGGAAATCTCTCGCAAAACGCTCAACACTTATACACCACCATCGTTACGAATCACGTTTACATGTTACAACTTTGAATTTTGAAATATCTCTATTCAAATGCAACTCGATAATCTAGGAATGTGAACTCGCTTTACATGGTAAATTTTATGAACATTAAGTAAATTTACAGTTGACATTTTGAGAGGCTTGTCCGCTGAGTTGTTGAACATGAGTTGAGACGCGGTGGCAACTAACTAAACAGCTGTTCTGTCGCCCGCATGAGGTCCCAGTTGTAAGTGGAGAGAGCCACTCGTGCTTGGTCTTCATCCACACCCATGTCCGTTAGACGGTGGATCTTCGAGTCAAACTCTGGATTGCCATTGGGTCCTGGAAACAACACATTACGAGCATACAGATAACAATACATAATTGATTTGGCACCTCAATTCGCTGAAGTAAATTTTACAGTAGGCCTACGGACATTTTAGTGAAATCGGATCAAAAATATCAATTTTCAGGTTTTGATCGGATACAATTCCTTAATCTCTCCTTTACAGATTCATCCGGTTATTTTAGCAATCATAATCCAAAAAACATTAAAAAAGTCAATTTTGCAGTCATGTCATGTATACGAAAAGTGACCTCAAGTCGCTTAAACGGACATGGCCCGGTACTTTAGGTACCTTTTCCATAATGCACAGACTGAGAAGTCAGGGGCATAACAAAATAGTCTTTCCAGACATCTATCGGCGCATGAGTAAACTACTTGAAGTTACAAATAAATATTACATAGCCTAGATTTAAATGTCCTTGTTAAAGAATATTGCCTAAATCCAAAAATCACCATCTCAACAGAGATCTCCTTCGTTCCTCGGTATTCTGCCTTCCAACTTGAGGTCTCTTTCAACTTTCCGCATCACATATGGAGTGAACCGAAACTTCAATGACTCTTAAGGCCTACAGTAAACGAATCTATCCACTCTTGAGCTAATAATTCTTAAAAATTATTTGTAGCACGTCTACAAACATTTTATATTTTACACTAGATATGTAAACCATTGACCATCACTTTTAATCTTTAAACTTTCAAATTTTTTTTCAAGAAATTAATCGGACAAATACAATAGGCTCTTGGTGATAAACTCATTTAAGTTAGTGAAATATATTGAATTATAGGGTAACATTTAAACAAAGGTAAGAAGTCAAGATTAAATCTAGCAATAAGTAAAAAAGAAATGCTATGTCAAATAGAATGAGTGGTATGTATTTTAATGTTTTAATACATTAAAATTATTTATAAATAGAAAAAAACAATAAACAACTTTATTACAACAATAATTCAAGACTTTATGCTTCTCAGACCACTACCAAACGTTGTAATTAGTTTTGAGACCGGTCTAAAAGACTTCTTACAACTCTAGTTACTATTAAGTTAAATTATAATAAATTGTGGATTAAATGATGCTCTGTATACTAAGTTCAATTTTACAAAAGCTATAATTTAATGGCCAAGAAATCTACCAGCCTTTATGCAACTAAGAGATTTAATAGCCCCAATAATAGCGAGAAATTTGACTGCCATAATAAATAATTGAGATTTCTCTGGAGCGATGCAACTGAGATATCTGCTTCTGCCAGCGTGATATGAACAAAAGATTTTCCACCTGCAATATGTCCGAGAGATTTTCTTTGAGAGATTTGTCTGCTCTGTTATTTACGAGAGTTCTGCTGGCTATAATTTGAAAGGGGTTTCCTGGCATGATAAAAAAGTGAGGTTTGTTTACTGTATTCTGACTGAAAGATGAGGGAGAAAAATGTCCTTGGTATTTACAAAGTAGACAAAATTAGTGTTTAAAATGGTTTTTTGTTGTGTTGTGAGCTAAAGTTTGCAATGTTTCATTTCTAGGCCTAGTATAAGTAACCTAGATTTTAACAGTAGATAATGATATTTTGAGCTAGAGATTGTTTATTATGTAGGCCTAAGTTAAGACTTTATATCATTTAATAGAAATAATTAGTTTTATCTTCATTTAATTTATTGAAAGTGTGAAATAGTTGAAGGAATGTAATGTTGTTTACTTACCGTATAGGTTAGGTTATCCAATATCGTCGTTGTAAATAACCACGCAGTGTGTGTTATCATAATTTATTTTAAAATACTTTGTTTGTATTGTAAAATAATTGATATTTATTAGTTTTAAGTTAGAATAATCCATATTTAATGATTTAATAGCAATAATTGTGAAGCAGGAGTAAGAAATGTTATGTTTCCATTTACGTTGTGAAATAGTGGCAATCCTGTAGAAGTAGCTGTTGCATCGGCTGACGGGTGGTCATGTGATCATCCCCAGCTGATCGGTTCTATAAAAGGCGGGCAACTGCCGCCGGCCAAAACAGATTCGTCTCAATAGCTGACTGATGCTGTGAGCACTCTGTGTTCGCTGTTGCATCTCCAGCAGTAACGGGTAGACAGTAGGTCCCCGATTTTGTTATTTTGGAACGTTAGAGGCAGAGTCCCCCGTATCCCCAATTAATTATGATTTGTCAGTAACAGGGCATTTAGCCACCAAGTAATAATATTAATTTAATAATTTATTGTAAATCCATTTGTATAATCTCTACAAAAGAATAAAAGTCAGTGTTATTAAAATATTCCTACTTCTCCTCATTTAATGATTTAATATTTTAAGTTTCAAAAAGGTTGATCGAGTTGGTGAGTATAAGGCTAACGTAATTACACTTACATTCACAGACAAAGGCTTTTGCTGTTGCATCTTAATTGATGCTGCGTCCTTTCTAACACTACGCTTTCGGATCGCTGTCGCATCTTAAATGATGCTGTGACCGAATTAAGCACACAAATCACACACTTACATTCAGAACTCACAAGTTAGGGGATCATTGATAGCCTACAAGTGGATTGTGCTGCGGCAAAGAACTCACCCTGAGGTATAAGGTTGAAATTGATTTAAATAAATAAAAAATACCCGATAATTCCTCTCTTCCCCTCCCCGTACACATTATAAGTTCAAACTTTCCAACTAAAGCGCGAAATTTTGTGTTGGTGGCCTAACCCAAAAACGACCGGAGAAAAATCTGCAACGGCGTTGTTCAAGCTTGAAAATCACTAAGTCTGAAAAACGACCGGGTATTTAATAAAAATTTACTTCTGAAGCTTCTAACAAAGAATTTGAATTGTTCACACTTCTTTCAAAATAAAAATGAATTTACAGCGGATACTACAATGGCGGAAAACTTCTTGAAAAGCGACAAATTCAAAGTTTCTAGTACAAGGGTTAGCTACCAAAAGGAGGAAAAAGCAGGAACCGAGCTCATTACATATCCCTCTGCCTTGTCTCTCTTTGGTTCATTGCGCAGACCAAGCAAAAAATCTAAAAACAGTTGATCAACACAAAATACACAGCCAGTGTTGCATCCCAGTCTTTAACAGGTATTAAAATAGACTGAAGTAGCCTCTACACTTTAGAAGGCTTAAGCTTTTAGACTTAGACTTTGGTAGGCAGCAAATCACTGATTGACATTTTTTTGTTTCATCCTAACCAATAGAGCAGCCTAATATAACCTCAACCAGAAGGTTAATCCTGCAAGAAGTCTCTGATTACCCAAGCTATTTCCCGACACAACCTGAGGGCTGTCGGCAGTTAGTTGCTATCCATTCTAACAGCTGATCAGGCCAAACTTTATTTTTAATTTTGTCAGAGACAACCTTCTCAGCTATTATCCTTGGGGTGAAATTATACTTTAATGCCCGGGTATCTAGTTTGTTTCTCCCTTAAAATTCAAGACCAACTCTAGACTTTATGAAGACTTTTCACAGCTTTTTCAAGACTATCTTGCACTATTAATGATAAAATTGTAAAGATTTTAGTTAAAAATTGTAAACTTACAAACATCTGATTCAAAGTGTGGGTACCGTAGTCCCTGATATTGTTTTCAATGTAAACCATCAATGATATTTAATTTAACTTTCTATACTTTAATTTTAATTTTCTATACTTTGTGAGAAATATTCTCTGCTTTTCCTGAATAAATATTCTGATCTTTATTTAAAAACCAATCAAATTGTTGATGTCACGTTGTTATGCTGAACATGAGTTTTATTTTTGTTAATTCTACCAACTTTTGTTTGGCATGGAGTAAGAAGCTCCTTTAACATCTATGGCAGATTGTTGCAATGAAATACCAGTTAGATGTGTTTGCTGGTCCTGATCAACTTGCTTACATTTTTACCTGAGAAAATACTTTCGGTTTTTAATGAGCTGAAAATAATTTTTTTTATGGGTAATGACAAAATAATTTGGACTGAAGTATATAGACATAAAACTAAATATTTAATGAATTCAGGACTTGGTTTGAAATTCAAGACCAATTTCTAGAGGTGTGCGGATATCCGAAAATTCAGATCGGATTCGGATCGGATCGAATATCCGAATCCGATCCGAGGGTTTTATAACTATCCGGTAAGACTGACTACATATCAGACTCTATCGGATAGACTGCATATTTTGGGGTAAATTTTAAAGAAGGATCAAATTTTAAAGTTTGGAAAGTCTTCCTAATGAAACTAGTCACTGCGGACGAGAGTACAGTGATGACAGAAAACATCGTGGAGCAAAAACGACACTTTGAAATGCGACTATTTGCGATTGCGGCTTGAACAACGCCTCAACACGATGCGATTATGTAGTGGTATGCATCAAGCGATGTATTTCGGTTGCTGATAATGCGACTCGTGATAAGATCAAGATCGTTGTATACGACCAGAGCACTGTGCAATACCCGACACGAACAAACATCCTAAGACAAGTTCTTGTATCGTAGCATTAAATCAGCTAACAAATAATAGTACATCCTTTATTAGTTCAGTCGTGATCTCGATCAGTCTTCGGTACCGACGAAACATCGATTGGTAAGAGAGAGAATCGCAATCAAGACAAATCAGAGTTCGTCAATGACCGACAGTGTCCCCAGAGTCGTCTTTAATTGCCACAACGAAATATCCCGTAAATGTCCCATAAATAAATAGTCGTGTTGATGTTTCGTACGACTATTTCAGGCTGTAAATATCTTAAGTGGACTGTTGATACGATAAAATAAAAAGCCTTCAATAGATTTGGGCTGCCAAAGATTTGGCGAACCTGTTCATTTCGTTGTTTGTCTTTTTTTTTACATCGTGTTTGAATGGTGTCGTCTGCTTAAAAGCTGAATTAACTCAAGAATGTCTTTCTTTCAATCGCCAGATTAATTTATTTTATTTTACAATCAAGCAATTACCTACCTAAAAATAGAAAGTTGAATGATCAAAATTAAGTTTTTATTTCGTTGAAATATTAATCTTTGACGAATTAAGCCGAGCCGTATTTCCAATACGTGCTGAAAATGGACATTCTTAGATAACAGTAAAATGCTGAATTGACAACCTACGCCTTTGATAATAATTAGTGAGTTTGTTTGTTGTTTATTTTCTACAACAAATAGACTTTTGTTCTAATTAAATGACGAAGCTTTAATACTGAAACCTACAAAATTTGAAACTTATCATGAAATTTAGGTTAAGTTTACTGCTCAGACTTATTATTTTATAGTATTATTTTGTAGTGAATCAAAATCTTGGTTGTCAGGTATTAATGCATGAATAAAAATGTAGAGCTTTCTTCAAATGTGAAGAGATTGGTGAATCAAGTTTTGTATTTAATTCTTTTAGGCCTAGTGACTGATCAAATAATTTATTGATTTATGCAAAGGAAAAGAACAAAAATTACAGAGGCACGAAAATGAAAAAATTTATGTTGCATTGAAAAATGAATTTTTAAGTAGCCTATTTCTGAAATTGATTTAGGCCTAATAACCTTGTTGAATTAAATACTACCTATGCTTCAGGGGAATCAATAAATTTCCAAATTATTAACAGATAATTAGTTGTACCTTTGCATACTTAATTGACATTTGGCCTGCATTGAAAACATATATCTCAGCAATCAACAACTCAGGGCTATAAAGGAAAACCTTACCTACACATTAGGATAATATGGTAGTTCCTTGCAATTACCTTAAGGTTGTGAGAAAACTTAAATATGCTCAATACGCCGTGCCGTAAATGAGTAAAAATTTTTTATCGTGCCCTTTAATGTCCCTGGCCTTTTATTTCGTAGATACTGTTTTTTTAGTATCTTATTATGTGTTTTAATATTTTTTGGGACGGGGGCAACATTTTGCAAATATTTATTTAGTTGTTAATGGGTTCTAGGTATTTTTTCCATATTTTCAAAGTCACGAATGTCACGACCGTAACTTGTCCCTAGGGTCCATTCTTCAACTTTCATGCTATTTTTAGAACAATTATGCATGCTTAAATAAATAATGCTGTTTTTTATATCATCACTAATTATTAAACTTACAAAAAAACAGTATTCAATAATTTTGATTTATTGCGAACTGAGTGTTACGACAAAATAAGTCTGTCCCTCGATTTTAAGTCCCGACCGTAACGGCAAAATTTGGAACTTTGGAACATGACAGTAGCGAGCCTGGTGGTAATAGAGTCAGTTGGTTTGAAGAGACAGAGGTGAACGGGAGCGTTTTACGTTGCTCCGGAGATTTTTCTTTGTTTTTAAACTTATCAAGGTTGATAAAGGTAAGTTTGTGTTTTTGGTAATTTTGATGTGTCCAAGACCGTACTAGTCGTTTGTTACAGGAGACACGGTGTTAATTTTTGTTGATATGATATTTTAATTGCTACGGTAACCTAGATGTCCACTTTGTCTTCTCAAACACGAGGTGCAGGGCTACCACCAGAACAGGGACAAATAATTGTAATGTCACTGACCGTATTTGTCACGACCGAAACCATTTTTGTCACAACCACGAGAGTCTTATTGATTGTACGGGGGTACGGTCGTGACAATCATTATAAATTTTGTTGTAAATTGCACTATTCAGTTGAAGTGAAAGTCAATTTTATCTTTTAATAGTACAATTGAAGGACTTATGAAAAGTAAAATTGTAGTTTTTGAAATATGTAAATATTGAAGGTAATGCTTATATTTTATTATAGATTTTTGTGGAATAGAGTACAGTCAACTCCCAAATAACCAGGGTATTGGCCCATTAAAGTGCAAAGGATGATTTAAAACGATAATTGAAAACAAAGGCATTAAATAAATTGAGTAAATCGACCGGTCATTCTCGTTTGTCCCAGACCGTACCCCTTGTCCCTGACCGTATCTATCATGATTTGGGTTATAAAAAATACAAAAATTGATATATCATCATATAAAACTATAATCACACACAAAACAGACGCCCCTATGAGGACATAAAGGTTTTTCATATAACAGGAACAATTGCTTGGAGCTAGACAAACTTTAAGAGATTTTTTTTAATTTTTTCGATTTTTTTTAGTTTTTCGAATTTTTTTTAGAAATATCAAATTTACTAAAGGCTTAATGAGCTGTTTATTGCAATATTGCCCTAAAACTAAATCTATTTATGGCAAAACATATGTATCAAACCTCATTAAATATTTTTAATCTTCATTTTTATGTTGGTTACGGTCAGTGACAAAAATTCATGTTCTTTCATGAAAGATGCTGTATCATTGAATATACACACAAGATTTTGCGTTACCTTGGCTAAACTATGAATCTTCAAATGTCAATCGATAAAAAAAATAAAAAAAGTTTTGAAAAAAAATGAAAAAATGTTTGCAAAAGTTTTTTCTAAAAGGGCACGATAAAATATTTTCACTCAAATATCCGAATCCGGTACTATCTGATCCGAACCTGTTGTTATCTGATCCGAAACCGATCCGAACATAAGCTATCCGATCCGAATCCGATCCGATCCAAAAATTCACTATCCGCACACCTCTACTAATTTCCGACATTTAAAAACCAATATGAAATTCAAGATTCAGTCAGACTTTCAAGATTTTCAAGACTACCACACTCCCTGTATTTCCTACAAAAAAAATAAATAAGTAAAAAAAAATAAAACAACTAGGAGTGGTTTACCGCCCGCGTAGACGGCGGTCCAGTGGCGCGCCGTGAGTCTGAACATCTCCGGGTTCTCCTTGTACTGGCGAGCGACGACGGCGTCCTGCGGGTCGTCCGGCTCGGCCGCCGCCATCAGCGCCTGCAGCGACAGCAGCACCGTGCGCAGCGTCATCGCCGCCGCCCTGCACACAGTCTACGTCAAGCCTGCGTCAAGTCTACATCAAGCCTACACCAAGCCTTGTACTGGTGCAAGACGACGGCATCCTGCGGATCGACCGGCCCGGCCGCTGCCATCAGCGCCTGCAGCGACAGCAGCACCATGCGCAGCGTCATCCCCGCCGCCCTGCACACAGTCTACGTCAAGCCTGCGTCAAGTCTACATCAAGCCTACACCAAGCCTTGTACTGGCGCAAGACGACGGCATCCTGCGGGTCATCCGGCTCGGCCGCTGCCATCAGCGTCTGCAGCGACAGCAGCACCGTGCGCAGCGTCATCGCCGCCGCCCTGCACACAGTCTACGTCAAGCCTGCGTCAAGTCTACATCAAGCCTACACCAAGCCTTGTACTGGCGCACGACGACGGCATCCTGCGGGTCGTCCGGCTCGGCCGCCGCCATCAGCTCCTGCAGCGACAGCAGCACCGTGCGCAGCGTCATCGCCGCCGCCCTGCACACAGTCTACGCCAAGCCTGCGTCACGTCTACATCAAGCCTACACCAAGCCTTGTACTGGCGCGCGACGACCGCGTCCTGGGGGTCGTCCAGCTCGGCCGCCGCCATCAGCGCCTGCAGCGACAGCAGCACCGTGCGCAGTGTCATCGCTGCCGCCCTGCACACAGTCTATGTCAAGCCTGCGTCACGTCTACATCAAGCCTACACCAAGCCTTGTACTGGCGCGCGACGACCGCATCCTGGGGGTCGTCCAGCTCGGCCGCCGCCATCAGCGCCTGCAGCGACAGCAGCACCGTGCGCAGTGTCATCGCCGCCGCCCTGCACACAGTCTACGTCAAGCCTGCGTCAAGTCTACATCAAGTCTGTAAAACCTGTGCCGGCTACTTCTCAGCAACTAACCTAACATCTTAAGCCCGGTTTCCACAACGAGGAGTACAGTGGACACCAACACCTTCAAGTTCATTTTACAAGACTCCACTCTTACTTTAGGTTTTATGATATATTTTACTAGAGTCCACACCTACTCAAAATTATATAAAATACTAGTAGATATACCCGCAGCTTCACCTGCTTAAAAGATAACTAATTTTAACCCTGGGGGGCTGGTAATTCCACCCTAGATTGAAATGAGAAGGTGTAATGTTTCATCTAAAATGTTTCCCTCATGATTAGCAAATGTTGTGAATTAGTTTCCTCCCATTTGCAAATACAGAGAATGAGAGATAGCCCAGGATATAAAACAGAAAACGCTAAGAACAGGTTTTCTACTTAACATCAATCTGAATTTGGCGAGTTTTTAAAAATTGACAGAAAACTATAAGGAAAAGTATATAGACAGTAAATGCTTTGGCCAAGAAACTATATCCCAGAAGTTTCTCAAACACATTGAAGATCAGGTTACTCAGCTATCGACAAGGCAATATACTGTAGTGATAGTTTGTGTTTTGGAATTGAAATCCCCATCACCTAAGCAAACTCTCCTATAATTCTAATTTTGGAAATTCCGTTTCTAGAGACGTATGCTTAAAATGAAATGTCCATTCTGATTTTTGAAGATTATATTTTAAGTACTTATTTATTTATAATACGGGCAACAAATTTTACCAAAGTGCATCGGGCGGTTCATACAACGCGAGCAGCTCAAGTTGCCTTTTAAAATGACAACTTGAGTACTCCGTACTCAAGTGCACAGTGAGTAGCCGTAATAAATTTGTACCCTTCATTCTTTTGGTAGATTGGATCTCGTACCTTTCCTATCTCCTGAAAATATTCTATAGGCCTCCCATCTATAGTTTCAAAAACTGAAATGTCCACCATTTTGAATTTTATAATAAACTCTATTTTAGCCATATGAGAGAAAATATTTTAAAACCTTTCGTAGCTTGAATCTAGAGTCTAAAAGGAATATTTGTGCCAGGTTTCATGGCCCAAAGTCTTGTAGTGTTTGAGGAAGTAAGCTTTGAAAGCTAAAAATGGACGCCACTTTGAATTTTATAACATACCATATTCAAGCCTTATGAAAGAAAATACAGTAGACCCCCTCTTAACCGACCCTGACGGGACCGGACCTAGGTCGGATAACTTAAAAGGTCGGTTTAAACGGGTAATCCTCTAACACCTAAATATAAAAGCTCTATTGATTTAAGGTTCCATTAAAATGATTCTAAAGCGGTTTGTGGTTTATTTAGAAAATGAACCATAATTATCAACCTATTTTTCAAAATATTTACTGTATATAAATGTCACATTTTATAAACTAGATATTAGAGGAGGCAAAATTTTTTTATATTAACACTTTTAATAACATGTTCATATATTTTAAAAAAATTTTAAGTAATGCAGTACTTACTGATTGTCAAAATTAGTGATAAGAAACAAGCAATCATTGCAATATTACGGGTTAGGCAGTTGATTTATAGCTTCTTACTGGAGACTTGAGTATAAAAAAACCCATTGCAAAAACTTTGACTTCAAGTTGTCTACCCGCCCACACAAACATACAATGTGCGTGTTATTTTACTCTACTGATGAATGATATGATGGGTGATTCAAAAACGAAATCAATCAGGCGCTTATCGTACTATGCGCTCTGAAAAGCACCTAAAGACGTTATAATAAATTAATGAATGCTGTATTCAAAATATTATAACCTGTAACAAACAACCTGTGGAGTTAAGCGTAAAGTTCCCTTCATCGGATATGGGAACGGAACTGCCACAATTCCTAGAAAAGAACGGTTAAATCGAACTGTTATCAAAACAGGGTCGGTTAAAACGATCTTCAATATCTGACCAGCAAGGGCGGATAATCCGATCGTCGGTTAAAACGAGGTCGGTTAACAGGGGGTCTACTGTATTGCAAAACCCTTTCTTAGTACACATCTAGAGCTTTTTGAGAATATTTGTGCCAAGTTTCATGGCTCTAAGCCTTATAGTTTTTGAGAAACTGCGATCAGTCAGTCAATGGTTTTTGACTTTTATATATATAGATATTTTACAAGGCTCCACTCCTACTCTAGATTTCATAATACATTTTACAAGACTCCACTCTTACTCTAGATTTCATGATACATTTTACAAGAGTCTCCTCCTACTCTAGATTTCATAATACATTTTACAAGACTCCACTCCTACTATAGATTTTATAATGAATTTTACAAGACTCCACTCCTCTTCTAGATTTTATGATGCATTTTACAAGAGTGCCCTCCTACTCTAGATATTATAAATTTTGCAAGACTCCACTCCTACTATAGATTTTATAATAAATTTTACAAGATTCCACTCCTACTATAGATTTTAAAATAAATTTTACAAGAGTACCCTCCTACTATAGATTTTATAATAAATTTTACAAGACTCCACTCCTACTATAGATTTTATAATAAATTT
Source organism: Flexamia atlantica (assembly GCA_035578135.1). Classification (NCBI taxonomy): domain Eukaryota; kingdom Metazoa; phylum Arthropoda; class Insecta; order Hemiptera; family Cicadellidae; genus Flexamia; species Flexamia atlantica. The sequence goes on along the minus strand of JAQJVK010000008.1, from coordinate 25,089,220 downwards.
TACAAGACTCCACTCCTACTATATATTTTATAATAAATTTTACAAGACTCCACTCCTACCATAGATTTTATAATAAATAAATTTTACAAGACTCCACTCCTACTACAGATTTTAAAATAAATTTTACAAGAGTACCCTCCTACTATAGATTTTATAATAAATTTTACAAGACTCCACTCCTACTATAGATTTTATAATAAATTTTACAAGACTCCACTCCTACTATAGATTTTATAATAAATTTTACAAGACTCCACTCTTCTATAGATTTTGTAGTAAATTTCACAAGACCCCACTCCTACTATAGATTTTATGATGCATTTTACAAGAGTACCCTCCTACTCTAGATATTATACATTTTGCAAGACTCCACTCTTACTATAGATTTTATGATGCATGTTACAAGAGTACCCTCCTACTCTAGATATTATACATTTTACAAGACTCCACTCCTACTATAGATTTTATGATGCATTTTACAAGAGTACCCTCCTACTCTAGATATTATACATTTTACAAGACCCCACTCCTACTATAGATTATATGATGCATTTTACAAGAGTACCCTCCTACTCTAGATATTATACATTTTACAAGACTCCACACCTACTATAGATTTCATAATAAATTTTACAAGACTCCACTCCTACTATAGATTTTATAATAAATTTTACAAGACTCCACTCCTACTATAGATTTTATAATAAATTTTACAAGACCCCACTCCTACTCTATCTTTTATGATTTTTACAAGAGTCCACTCCTCAATTAAACAAAAGAGGACAACAGTTTTTTTACTGTCCTACTGTTTGATTATTGTGGAAACCAGGCTTTAGTTCCTTATTAAAACAATGTGATTAAAGACTGCTTAGCAAAAGCTAGTCACAAACAACAAAAAACCGCTAACAATTACTAGGCTTAGCAAGAGCTTAGTCGAGGACACACTACACTACAGGCCAAAAACCCTCTCCTTCCACAAGTCACAACAGCGGCCAAACTCATAACGCTATGTTGGAAATGACGACTAAAATTATATGCATAATGTAAAAATTTACCATGAAACTATGACATTTTGAGCATCAAAATCATAACGTTAAGAAATACAACTGAAAAATTCTGAATGAATCAGCTGATGGAAAGTAAAGTAAATATTTACATGTAATTTTTACCATTTTATTGATAAAAATATCAATCAAAGATTTCTTTAAACAATTTTTCACTGCACTCCTATACTGCACTCCTCACTGCATTCATTGATTTATGTTGATTGAAAAAATATGTAAACTTAACCTTCAACAAATTATTCATTGTTCGATAATTCCCAACAGCGATTCACCATAAGTGGCAATTAAAAAAGCATCTGCGAACTCATCTGATAATGTGAGGTGACCACAGAAGAACTCCAAACTGTAGTGAAGTGGCCTTGGCAAAGTCAAGTTAGAACTAAGGTTAGCAATAGGTTGCAATGAGTTACAACTTCTTTGCCCACTCATTGTTTACTTCTCCTTCAATTAGTTGCAAGACACACTAAAAGAAGGGTTGTATGTACAGTAGAATGTTTTAGCAAATTTCCTTAAAGGAATAAGCTATTACGGTAGTACTCATGGTAAGACCTAAGTCCGAGACCATGTTAACTTTTCATTTTGGGGTCCCCAGAAGCAAAAAACACCATTCGTTCGAATTTATAAATATATATATGTCTATTAACACGATTTTTTTGGCTTCCGGTGAGTCATGGTGAAAAATTCTAGTGAAGTATCTCCCTGTGAAATTTGTAAAATTATTATTCCTGGTGAAGGAAAAGTACTTAATTGTGATGGATTTTGCAAGAAATCGTTTCACCCGACGTGTGTGAGTATAAGTAGAACTCAGATTGATGCTCTTTCAAGTAATGTCAAGTGGTTCTGCCCCAGTTGCGTGGTTAACCTTGACAGACTAATAAATAAAGTGGGTGACATAGAAGATTTAATAAACCTAAGAGGTATTGTGGACAACCTTGTTAAGCTTGTCAAAGGAATTGTGAATGATAATATCTCATTGAATAATCGTATGGACTATATTAATGGCATTTTAGCTAAAACTGATAGTGTGGAAACATGTAGCAAACCGGAAGTTTTGAATGTAGTGTCGTCTGCTACTAGTAAGCAGAAAAGTGATCCCATTCACCTGTCTGGACCTGAAGACTCCCCTCTAGTGACTGGGTTGAGTGAAGAGAGCTGTAATAGTGTAGATGTGGATCAAAGCTTGGTGATCAATGATTCTACTTATAGTTTGGTTGCCCCTGGCGAGCCAACTCCGCAGCCTTTGACTTTAACTGACAGCTATCGTTCTGTACTGAAGAATGGTAGGCCTAACCTCACTAAAGTTAATAACAATAACATTGGACAGCCTAAGCCTAATGTCAAAAGTGATAAGAGTGTTGATTCTAAAATAAATAATGGTAAGAGTAAGTATGCTCCAACGAAGGCAAAGCCAATAATCGGTACAAATATATTGAAATCTTCAATAAAAACTGCTGAAAGGACTAAGTTTGTTTTTGTGTCTAAGTGTGCTCCAGAAACTGAACCTAAGGTAATAGACGAATTTCTCACTAGTGAAGGTGTTTCCAATGTTAAGGCTCAAAAATTGATTACTAGGCTTGACTCTTATTCCAGTTTTAAGGTTAGCGTTCCTGAAAATCAACTGAGTAAGGTGCTGGATCCAGATTTCTGGCCTAAAGGACTCCTTATCAAAGAATTTGTGGATTACAGAGCGGGTCATCGGTTCTGGCCTAATAGTCACAACAAAGGTCAATTCAAGCAAAGTGTTTTTTATAACAGCTCTAATCAGTCTTTTTTAGAAACACGGTAGGTCATCCTTTTAATAATGACCAATGTTCAATTACATCTTTTAGTGAGACCGAAGTTAAGCAATGCTTAACAGTAGAATCTTTGAGTCTGTGTACAGTCAACATTCAGTGTCTTAGGAATAAGGTCACTGAACTGGAACTGTTGTGCACGGATAATAACTTAGATGTGCTTTGTGTGTCAGAACATTGGCTTGTACCTGATGAATTTCTTTACTATAATTGTTTGGATAACCTCAATCTTGCCACACATTATTGTAGAAAGAATGCTAATAATGGTGGCGTTGCTGTATTTGTGAAATCGAGGTTTAAATTCACATGTTTGGACCTTAGCGATTTCTGTGAAGATTTGGAGGGTGAGTTTGCTGCTGTTTTGTTGCATGAGTTTGATCTTATTGTAGTAGCCATGTATCGATCACCTAATGGCTCAGTAGATCGCTTTCTTACCCTGCTTGAACTCTGTTTAACATTTTTGATTTCCTTTGGCCTATCAGTAGTCATAGGTACAGATCATAACATTAATTTGCTTAAGCCTGGCAGGGAATCAACGGACTTTTTGAACACACTTCGTAGCTTTGGCTTTTACAGTAGTGTTTTTGTGCCTACCAGAAACAATGCCTCCCTCGACTCTTTTTTAACAAATGTGGACTCTTGGAATTATGATGTTGTGGTTAGTAATGATCAAATTGCGGACCACAAGCATATATTCCTTAAGCTTAAATGTAGTGTTGTGGAGGAAAATAGGCTAGTTCCTCAGACTAAATCTATGACATTCAGACTATTTAACGAGACTCGCCTTAATTTATTCTGTGACGACATTGCAGGTCAGACAGCATTGTGGTATAATAATTCTTGTGGACTCACAGCAAATGATGCATTTGTTAACTTCTTTAATAGTTTTAAAGAAAAGTTTGATTTTCACTTTCCAGTTAGAAGTAAGACAATTGTCTCAGTGGAAAACATCCGTAATACTAAGAGTAAGTCTAAGGTTAAAAACTGGTACACAGAAGAACTTGCAAACATGAAAAAATATATTCTCTTAGTGCATGATGTAGCAAAAAGTAGGCCCAATGTTGCCCCTTATTTACGAAACCTAAGAAGACAATACCGTCTCAAACTCCGGGAGGCCAAGCAGGCAGCAGCTGCAGAAAAAATTTCTAGGTCTGCGAATCCCTGCAAGGCAGCGTGGGATTTGATCAACCAGAGCAGAGCCAGTACTAGGAATGTTGATGATGAATTTGCTTCGGCAGATGACTTCAACCGCTATTTCGTAGACTCTGTAGAAGGCATTGTGAGTAGTATAACAGGAAATGACAATGATTATATTGAAAGTATTCCTGTGGCCCATGTTGATTTTCAATGGAAAATGGTTGATGCCTTGGACATTGTTAAGGTTGTAAATAGTTTTAAATGTTCTAGTAGTAAGGATATTTTTGATATGTCCACTGATTTTGTGAAAAGAATTGTTCCTCTGATTGCTCCATTGTTGGCCCATTTGTTTAACTCATGCCTTCTGCAGGGTGTGTTCCCAGATATACTGAAAACGTCTAGAACCGTTCCAGTATTTAAAAAGGGCCCTAAAAACAACATGTCTAGCTATAGACCTGTGTCTTTAATACCTGTTTTTGGTAAAGTGTTTGAGGCGATAATGTTTAATCAACTCTATAACCACTTTGAGGGAAACGGTCTCCTTGCCCCTGTTCAGCATGGCTTTAGGAGGGGTATGTCTACGGTTTCGGCTGTGGACTCCCTCCTTCAAGCAATATTGGAAGCGTTTGAAAGCAAGTCTTCGACTGCTGTTGTATTGTGTGACCTGTCTCGCGCATTTGATTGCGTACCGCATGAAAATTTAATCAAGAAACTTAAGAAATATGGAATGGGCGATGGTGCCCTCAAGGTGGTTCAGTCTTACCTGGACAATAGGTTCCAGGTTGTTAGCTGGGCAGGTAACAACTCAAATGCTTTGGAGGTCAAGTATGGAGTCCCACAAGGCTCAGTATTAGGGCCTTTCTTATTCATTGTTGCCATGAATGACTTATATCACTGTGTTTCTCATGATGTACTGCTGTACGCAGATGATACAACCTTGTATGCAAAGCATTCTGATCCTGTTATTGCTAGCAATACTGCTGACACATTGTTTAGAGCAGCTTCTGAGTGGTTCTCTGGTAATAAACTAGCACTGAATGAAGATAAAACTCAGAGAATAATGTTTAGCCTTAATAAGAAAGTTGTTGAGGGCAATACTGTCAAGCTTTTGGGTTTCACCCTGGACTCAGAGCTTGGGTGGGGAGATCACATTGATGCCCTTAGTGTCAAACTTAGTAGAGTAATCTATCTTCTCAGACGGTTGGTGGGTGAATTGCCCTTCAATTTTGTTAGACTCGCTTTTTTGTCATTTTTTCAGTCTCACGTTTTGTATGGGGCAAGGCTCTGGGGTCACTCTCCCCAGGCTCAGAGAATCCTATTACTGCAGAAAAAGGCACTGCGTGTAATATGTGGAGCTAACTATTTGGCTCATTGTAAGCCACTTTTTGTTGAAACACAAATCATGACAGTGGTCAATGTGTATATTTTCCAATGTCTTGTGGGCATCAAATCAATGGAAAATGATCTCATTCTAAATAAGGATGTACACTCACATGTAACAAGAAATTGTCATAATGTACATTTAACCTACAATAGACTAAGTAAAACTCAGAAATGTTTCCCTTTTTCAGGTATCAAATTTTTTAATTGTCTCCCTCTCAATGTACGGTCATTGTGTTCTTCAAAATTTGTGGGTGTCCTGAAAAATTGGCTTTTATCGAATCCCTTTTATACACTTGAGGAATTTTTTGAGATCATGAAGTCAGGCCCAAGCTTTTGTAAATAAACTGTTTCTGCTTGTTAAGGTAGGTTAGTTTGATGACTTGCTTTTTGCATGGATTGCTGTGTTTGAGTTTAAATATTTACAGGTTATGTCCTTCTATAAGGTATGTATGTTTTTTTTTTTACCATTTGCATGGTTTGCTGTGTGGATTTGCAGTGTTGTTTGATTTTCTTTTGCGGTGTATTTTTAGGTTACTTTAGTAAGCTGAATAGACTAAGCAATCTTGTAACATTGACGAAGCCTATTGTGAAAACTGAATGGTGCAATAAAATCTTTGAATCTTTGAATCTTTGAATCTTTGAATCTAGCGGCCGTAAATATGGTCCGATCTTAATGAAATTTGGTACAGACGTGTAAAGTGGTAATCACTCGGACGAGTTCGTGAACCAGCCCGATCGGACCACCGGCAGGGGGGGTAAAGGGGGGTAAACCCCCCCAAAAATGGGTTTTTTGAGTTTTTCACATAAAAAAATGAAATTTATCAAATTTTTGTTGGCACTATTGAATTTATCTAAAAAAAAAACAAACAATTTAGTATTTTGAACCACTGCTCTATGTCCATTGGTTACCGGGATATTGAAAGTGGTAAACACAGTACGTTGTCTCAATGTTGACCTTATGGGAAATAGGTAAAATTCTATATCTCGCATATTTCTCAACATATCTTGATAAAACTTGGTAAATGGCTTCTTCTAGTTCAGATCTACTAAATATTGAATTAAAACCAACCAGTTTAAACATCACTGTAGCAGCAAACCTGCATACTCATTCCCCAAGTTATTCTTATGGAGCTTACAAAAAACATGTCAAATCTCGCTATGTTGGATTAACATATGTTGTTTTGCATTTGAAATTCGCTGAGTATGCAGGTCTGCTGTAACGGGGGTATTTTAAAAGTTAAGAAAAACTCTAGGAGATGAAAACTCACGATATCTGACAAGGACAAACATGAAAGCAATGAATAACCAAAACTTATTGACTGATAGTACAAACAAGAGATTTCCTTAGCAAGGGCTGGCAGTTAGTCACAAAATTTTAATCATTTAGCTAAGCATCTATTAACTTTCAACAAATAACATCCTTAGTTTGTTACACTAAGGATTGATTTTGACACCTCAAACTCGCAATAATAGTTTAAAAAAACTACAGTCCTGACAAATTCTGTTTATTCACTCCTGGCCTTAGATCAGGGAAGAGACATACCGTACCAACGACTCGATGCTGAAACTAATGTCATTTATTTATTTATTTATTTATCAACGGCAATGCCAATACATATAAACAATAATACAAGAGGTGGTATGACAGTTTACTGTCATAATGTTTTAGTAAATGTTTACAATATTCGTATGATTTTAGTTGATATTTCTAACACAGCACTAGGAGTTCGGCCGGTGTTGTGATGTGGCACTAGGGAGGAGGGGGGGAAACTCCAGCCTGTATTATAGTGTAGCCTTGGTACGACGCTTCCTCCTCCTCTTTGAGGACACTATTTTGATTGGAAATGTTTACTAATAGCAAAAAAATTTTTTTATAAACAATATTTCATTGCAAATAAAAAAAATTTGACAGAATTTAGCGCCATCCAAATAAATTGCTGTGGCAGTTAACATGTTAAGTGCCACCTTTGGACAACTTTTAACAAAATGACGCATAATGTTATGTAACAACATAATGTTTTTGTACTTTTATATCAATAAAACTGTTTATATTCAGGTTTTTTATAGTTTATCATTGGCATTCCTACATTCCCTGATGTTTTATTCCAAGTCAGAAGAGCAGTCCGTCAGAGAACATTTCAAACGCCAAACTTTAAGAACGTTATGCCCCCAAAAAAACCATATAAAACGTTTTAAAATTCTTAATGGCAAGTAAAATTTTAATACATAATGTTATAAATAGGGTATTAGAAATTTATACTTCTAAGTTCTAACCTTGAAAAAATCCTGAATTTTATAGTGTTCAACTTTCAACCTTGATTACTCAAAACTAGGTTTTTGTCGCTTAAAATGTTTTACAGGGAACCCTTTCAACTATTTGATTATCTCTAGGCACCAATCACAGTATTTTTAGAATAAATACAATTTTTCTGTGGGCTAACACCGAACATGACAAGTGTAATCTAGCCTAAAATGTTAAATCACACAAAATTCTTACCATTGGTCTTTCAGTATATCTAAACAAATAGCTCCTGTTACAGATGATATATTAGGATGCCATATTTTGGTGATAAACCGAACCTGAAACAAATAGTAACATTTTTGTAATTATTAAATTTGTTTACTAACTGTAACCTCTAATACCTTCATAGCGCTTGCGATACGAATGAAGATAAGAAAGATCAAACACGTAATTTTATTTTATCATCAATTACAATAATTGGGCATAGGCCCCTACTAATTACTGTTTTAAGAGGCTGGCAACCTCTTTTTCTTGCATTCAACCCACCTACATAGACTGTTGTTCTGTGCTTTGACTTTATCAAGCATAGCAAAGAGTGAGCCAGTACAGAACAAGAATAAACAGTACTACTAAAAGATAGTACAGTAGCGGGCCTGCGGATTCGAAACCATGACACCACTGCTGAATTTCCTGAGTCTGGCACACTATCAACTGCGTCAACTACTTACTAATTGTGTAATGTATACAGAGACATAGGCCTACTCATTTATTTAAATAGACCCTAGGTTTATAAAATATGAACACTGATATTACATCCTTTACATTAATTTTAAAAGTGCATGCTCATCACCTCATCATGAAAAACTACCTAGATACTGCTATAACTTTACTTTGAAGTATTTGGGCTAAAAATGGAGGTAAGATAAAACCCCTAATTCTTTTAACCCTTTTGCGATCGTAAGACCAGCAGGGGTAGCCACAACACAGACAGCAGCTAGTCGAAATTATTTCCGCATGTCTAAGTTCCGATGGTCGGACGGCCAGCTATACTGGCCAAGCCCTACTCTGCGTCAGCTCAGCATTCATTGTGGCGGCTCACTCCCAAATGCTCGGAATTGATTTCCCGCCCGTCAGCTTGAAATAGTTTTCATTGAAAATTTGCAATGTTATCGTAGGGATTTTTACGATTCAATGTTGCAAGCCATCATTAGTTATTAAGATCATTTCGTTAAACAAAAATCCTCACTAGGTTCTGGCACTCTACTAGTATCATACAATATTTAGAAAAACAAACAACACATGTCATTGGCCAGTCCTGATGTACGCACGAGCGTCCATTGGATTTCATATTGGCCAGCAGTGCTGGCTGTCTGATCGCATAGGAAAACTATTGTAGAAAAAAATTTGACTTCCTACCACTAATAGCTGTGGCCAGTAGAGCTAGTGGCGCGATCACTAAAAAATAGATTTAAATATCCAATCCGATCTCAAGGGTTAGGATCTTTTCCGTTAATTCACCACCAGTATTTTTTTTTTGTTTTCCGTTAGTTCACCACCAATCAGAATCTAAAATAAAGTAAAGAAAGTTGTTCGGAGTAGTTAGGAATATAGAATTCGGGGTTTCCTTTAACTGCAGTATTCGTGAAAGCCTTATAGCACAGCAATAACCGGACTGCGCGCTCAGTGGCCAGTCTAGACAGTGATTAGCGAGCGGCAACAATTAATTTTTTAAGTGTTGCAAGTGACTGTAACAGTGAGGAGAGTCCTGTGTGTTTTTTACGTTCATTGAGCACCGGCTGTTGTAGTATTGGTTATCAGTCGATTTTAAGACCTAACATAACCTAACCTAACCAACTCATCAAATACATTAAGTAGTTCTGGCTACCAAAGTAACTTTAAAGTGTAGGCCCTAAAAACGTAATTAATGTGTGTATTGTTTTTGTGTTTGTGTGTCAAGAATAATGATAAAAAGTTGTTATAATACTCTTTTTCGAACAATTAAACGATTAAATGTTGAGTAAATATATTATTTCGCAGTATTGGTTCTATCCCGGTTAATTCTCAGTCTATGGATATTAGTTTGTAAATGCGAGGTATAACAGAAAAGACCCTTAAATAGCTACTTACACGAGTACATGTGGCGTAAAAAATACGGACCGGAAAATCTGTTTAAAAAAATGCTGGAACATATTTCACAGTTCAGCCACCACAGTAAAGAGGGACGTCGTCAATTAATAAATTGTGTGTGTTTTCGATTTTGTTATTTATTTTCCTTTTTTTCTTGTTGTTTTTAAATATGAAATACTGTAAAATGTTGTAAACTAAACCTACTTTAATTTAAAATAGAATTGGTGGTGAATTAAAGGAATCATGAGCAAAAAAATAGTGGTGGTGAATTAACGGAAAAGATCCTAACCCTTGCGATCGGATTGGGTATTTAAATCTATTCCTTAGTGATCGCGCCACAAGCTCTACTGGCCACAGCTATTAGTGGTAGGAAGTCAAATTATAGGAAGTCAAAATATAGTAATTGAATTTCAGAATAAGATGAACCCTTTGCGATCATAAGGCCAGCAGGAGTGGCAAGAACACAGTCAGCAGCCAGTCGGAATTAATTTCCGTATCAGTTCCGACGGTCGGTTGGCCAGCTCTACTCATTTAGTTAAATAACTCCTCATTAGGTTGCAGCAATCTACAGGCATCATGTAAAATTTATAAAAGCAAACAAAAACATATGTTAGCAGCACTTGTCATATTTTTATAAGATGTTTCTATTCAAGTGTGTCTTAACAATATTATCCTGGTTGCCCAAGTGATATTGTAAAAAATTCACATGCAGAAGGATTATTTTATTTTATCCTTATTATTTAGGCCTCTATGTGTTACTATATGAATAATTTTTACTGTATGGTCCAAAAATCATTCAAATGATATTCAACCTGAAATGCATCATTAAAACTGTATCCTACAAAGCTACAAACATAACAAATTTAAGTACCAATGCCATGGAAAATTTTAACTCTGACACTAAACTTAGTTGAAGCATCTTTCCTTAAAAAGCCACTTACTTTAGGAGGATTAAAAGGATATGTTTCTGGAACTTTAATCTCTAATATAAAATTTCCTCCCTCGTAAGGGGTATCTGGTGGTCCAGCGATTTCGCCTTTTAACTCTGTGTAGTTGTCATCAACCAGTTCAACTCGTATAGCACATTTGGCCATCTAGAAAACAAATTTAGTAAGTCGTCATTTTTGGAGACGAAAACATAGACATGCTCCTAATCATCACTTACCGTACAAGTTCCCAATGCAACACTCAGTAGTTATAATAGCTATTTTTTTTAAGTTTAGTACCAATTTTAAATTAAATATAAAAAGGATTAAGATAAAAAAGGATCTGACAAAAACTGTTTGATTGAAGTATTCATATTTAAAAATGCCATTGGCATTGAAATACAAAATCCCCCCTTTAAAGCACACCTGCACACTCAGTGAATTTCAAATGCAAAACAACATATTTCAGTCTAATGTAGCAAAATTTGACATGTTTTTGTAAGCTCCATAAGAATAACATGGGGAATGAGTATGCAGGTTTGCTGCTAAAGGTATATTAAAACTGGGTGGTTTTAATTCAATATTTAATAGATCTGAACGAGAAGAAGCCATTTACCAAGTTTAATCAAGATATGTTGAGAAATAAGCGAGATATAGAATTATTTTACTTATTTCCCAAAAGGTTAACATTGGGACAATGTACTGTGTTTACCACTTTCAATTTCTCGGTAACCAATGGACATAGAGCTATGATTCAAAATACTGAATTGTTTGTTTTTTCAAGCTGAATTCAATGGTGAAATCCAAAATTGAATCTCTTTAATTTTTCCATGTGAAAAACGCAAACAACCCATTTTTGGGGGGGGGTTATCCCCCTTTAACCCCCTTCTGGTGGTGCGATCAGGCTGGTTTACGAACTCGTCCAATTGATTACTACTTTACACGTCTATACCAAATTTCATAGACCATTTTTATGGCCGCTATCATGCTAACAGACACATAGATATATATATATATCTAAAAATTCGAACAAATGGTGTTTTTTCCTTCTGGTGGCCCCAAAACGAAAAGTTATCATGGTCTCGGGTTTAGGTCTTACCATGAGACCTACGGTAATAGCTTCTTCCCTATAGGGAATATTCACTAAAAATAACCAAAAGAAAAATACTATCTTTTGTCAACTCCTATATTATTAAAATATATTAGAAATGAAATGTTAGAGGTGACTTAAAGGCTTCAAATAATGTATTTTGTTTGAACTTAGCCATTTAATTATCCTAATTTTTAAATGCTGAAAAAATTTAAGCCACTCTAAAAGTTCATGCTATATTACTGTTGCTTAAAAAACTTGACTTAGGTACTTGACAAACCAGATTTAGATAACCGGTACTAAATGTCACTAAGTAATAAATCGCTGGGCCGGATTTAAGACTTTTGGGTCCATAGGCTCAATCGGTAATAGAGTGACAAAACATCCGTTTTTACGAGGACATATCCTCCTTTGTTGCCATTGTCCTCCGCCTTTTCCGGCTAGTCGGTTGCATTGTGGTCGTCAAAAACAAACCGATCGTTCTTTTCTTGGCCGTCATATCTATTGGCCATATCGTGGCCACAAAAATCTGTCATTTATGCAGCAGCTGACAGACACATATCTTGGTCGTTTTGCGACCGACGAGACCTCGCTCTTTTGTCATATCTACTGACCATATTGCGGCTGGGAAATCTGTCGTTTATACCGCAGCTGGCAAATTTGTAGGTCATGTCGGGGATGTCAAATCGTAGTCATTTCTACTGCGGCTGGCAAATCTCGCGGTCACATTGCGGACGGTAAATCTGTCGGTCGCATTGCGGCCGTCTGTATTTTACATTAAAATAATGCTCAAGTAAGAATTTGATTTAAAAACTACATTGCTGATTTCACTGGTCGGGAATTTTTTATATGTGAAATCTGGTGGGGATCCTGCCTTAGAGGTTACAGCTGCCGGGAAATTTCTCATCACATTATGGCAATAACAAACAGCTCTTGGGTAGGCTAGGCTATAAAATGTGACCTGCGAACATCGTTTTGTATCGCTGTCAGTAAATCTCTCGGATTTCGCGGCCGTCATCTTTGGCAAATCTTTGACAACAAAACTCAGCGTCTGACACATTTTCAAGGGGAGGGGGATTAAAATTTAGCTATAGAGCAGGTGTCTGAAAATCTGACCTTCCAATCAAAATGCTGAAATTACTCCCATTAATATTGTTATTCTGTCATGTTGCCTAACTCCCTGAGGCCTGTGGTGGAACCAAAACTTGTGAATTAAATCACAGACCCATAACCAGTTCTGTAAGCTCTATTAGCCTATTGGGTAAAAATATAGCCTAAATGACTAAAATGAGGTGTCATTAATATATTCTCTCCCTCTGACTGGTCAGGATTAATTTTTGTCCTTGCTGCAAATTATGTTTTTAAGGTCCTCAAAATACGTCACAATTTGTTGACATTTTCGACTGAAATATAGCCTAAATGACTAAAATGAGGTGTCATTAATATATTCTCTCCCTCTGACTGATCAGGATTAATTAATTTTTGTCCTTAATGCAAATTATGTTTAAGGTCCTAGAAATACGTCACAATTTGTTGACATTTTCGACTGAGATAATCTGAACACTATTATTATTACCTTCTCCTCTTCAGACCTTGCCCCCACCCCCACTTCGAGAACTTCGCTGCCGACAAAGCGGTGCTGTGCGCAACGCAGCTGACCTGCAGGCTACTTGATGTTTTATCTTTTGAGCTATCTGCTATTACGTACTGTGCTGGAATTACGTTGTGTATGTTTCACGTTCAATTGGTATGACAATTACTAACTAATTATTTTTTTTATTCTCGGCCAAAGTTTATTGAGTAGGCCTACCAAACAACGTTAATTCCTGGATGTAAAAAATAATGTTCATATAGTTTTGTGTGGCGCGGGCCCCTAGGCACCTATGCTTAAATCCGGCCCTGATAAGTCATTACGTACAGACCAAAGGGTGCCCAGGAGGATTAAACCTGGTTTCCAGGATGACCAGAAAATGGGACAGTGGAAAAATGCTTTTGTTCCCCTTTGTTTGAAGGTGTTAAGCCTATACTGTTGCCTGTGTACTGTACTGTACACTGTCTGGTCATCAAGAAAACCACTTTTTAAGTGTATCGATAAGTAGGTACTAAGCTATAGGCCTAGCCTAGATTGAAAGAGGGAATTTGGGTTGTAACAAGTGCTGTCTGATAAGCCGCAATGATCCTCAAACCCCCATTATGACCTTTAAATTAGCCCCGTGCTCTGTTCTTTCTTGTCTAAATAAATCATTCATTCGTTAAACAGGTTCAATTTTGTTTCTTGTTATGATTCAACGTAGGCTCCAAGTCAGTTTAAGCTCTCAACCTCATTGAATCCCCACCCATGACAAGTACAACATTAAGCCCCATTTGAAAATAATACAAATTAAATCAAGTTCATTTATTTTAGCATGCCATAATAGGTAAGTTTGGTTGGCATAAGAAATGTCCATGGTTATCTCTGAGCTCAGCAATGGCAGAGAAATGTCAAATAATTTTATGTAATAACTTAGTAGCCAAACTGAAAAAAATAATAACAGTTTAAATTCACATTAGTTAGGCCTACAAGTAAACTTATTGATTTATTTTTTTAAAAAATTAAATTTTACTTTAAATTTGTCTAAGCCTACTTCAAACTCTCGATAAAGGCTGATAAACTCATTCCAAAGTCTAATGTGCACAGCAAACTGTTCAATAAACTTTGTGAGGCCAACGTGGATTTGAGTAGAATACAAAAACTCACTTAGCCTAACTTGGGCAGAATACAGAAAAGTTTATTGCTTAAATGCCGCATCCAACTTGTGCATTCACAGTATATATGTTTCGAAAGTGTTCTGAGAATCATTGAAAAAGTATTTCATTCTCAAATAATCCTGATAAATTTTCCCTCTAGGCTTTACTATTGACCGATTTTCTTAACGGGACCACTTTTTGAGATACTGTGCGAGAGAGATGGAGAATCTTGTGAGGGGAAGTGTTAACCAATCACAGTCCCTCAACGTGACATGCTCGATCACGATTGGCTGAAGCAAATATATTTTTTGTTTTTTTTTTTAATTTAACAGTTTCATGACATCTGTTACATACGTCACTTTGATACGATAGTCCCTGAACCTAATACTTTGTAACTTGTATAAGTAACGAATATTTATTTTCATATCGTCGGGAGAAGAATAAAATGGTTTTCAAAATAAAACAGCTGTTGATAGCTTTTTTTAATTAAGGCTATCGGCAAGAAAAGAAAACATATGTATGGCCGAATATAAATAATGTTAAAAAAAGTGGATTAGTTACACATTGTATATGTGAATGCTTATTTTTAAGGGATAATGTTTTGTACAAAGTGGCCGTTACAATACTTATCTCAAAAATAATCATATCTTAATTCAAGTATTAAGTTATATTAGGTTTTTTAAATTAATCTATTACTACTATAGTTTATATTTTTAATTACGAAGTTAAACTATTATAGGCGCTTAGCAAATCGTATATAATGATGGGAGAGGGTTAAAACTAATGGCATTTGATCCTAGAACTCGGCAAGAGTAACAGTAGCCTACCCTTATGTTCTCAGACGCTCGATTTAGTTTGCTAGCGTTCACGCATGAGAAAGGGTACAATCACACCAGACCAACATAAAGTGCCACTATTTTAGCGATTCAAACTCGCGAACCAATAAACATAAAAGAAGGCATCAGTGTTAAGCGGATAAATTAACGTTGATATCCAAGACGGTGCGGAATTTTCTGATACATGATGCAAGCTCTTGTTTGTATGTTTAGGGTTTTAGGCCTACTAGATCGAGTGCTGACGAATGCGAATGTGATCTATAACGAGCAGGAGTGAACGTAAAAAATGGTGGGAGTTCACTATCGTCAAACCAGGCACTGACTTTCCCTGCAAACATTCGGTGTATGATGTTTGAGGCCTTGAAAGAGCGCTTAGGAACGATCCATGCTGAAAATTTGTTTAATCAATAAAAAGAAGCTTTTTCAAAATGTATTAATCGGTGTTTAAAAACCAAATAAGCTCTACATCTGCAATTATAACGATGTGTGTTTTTAGTACATCCTAATTTCTGATATTTTACGTATAAGAATCTTATAATTGGTTCATATTCGCTTTACCTTATTCGTTCACCAATAAGCCTACACAAGGCAGACACCTAAACGACAATTTACGACACCTAAAGTTCAATTTTAACATATTCGTTGCGAATTTTTTCTAGGCCTGGTAAACACGCAGTGCCAAGTTCAGTTGTGAGAATCTTTACATTTTTGTTCTTCACCACTACGGAGATGGAAAAATGTTCCACACACACTCTATGATTGTAAAGTTAAACGTTAAAAAAGTGGTTAACATGAAAAAATATACCCTTAAAATTCGCTGTTTCATATAGTATGCACGACAAAAAAACCTTTCTGTACTCGTAATTTTCTTTTCATCCTCTGAACTAAATAAGAAACCCAAAAAATTCTTCACAGCTGTCTTTTGAATAATAGTGAAAAGAAACTGTTGCAACTGTAAGCGGCAAAAGAACAGTTACCTTTAAAAACATGTTTCTAAATAGCAGTTGCATACGAAAAAGAAATAGTTCCTCTAATCCGTTCCGTGGTTTGAAGGGGAAAGATGAATGACGGGAGGGGTTTTACCTCCCCTACATGCGCGGAAATTTTCTGCGCATGGACTCGTTAAGAAAATCCAAGAATAGCATCCTTTTTCAGAGAACCCAAATTTTGAAGCCATGCAAAGACCAAACTAAGTGGTACAGGCAGAGATTACCATACAATTACATCAAGATTAAATAAAGACTCGTTTAAAATAAATCTTAACACTTACAGTAAGTTTGGAATGGTTCAAAATTTCTAAAGGCTGCTGCTGTTAGGGTAGTGTGAAAGTTGAACGAACTTGTCTTGCCACATAGTATTTGTTGTGTTATTTATTACTGAGTCTGGTATTGGGTTACCAAATCCTATTCCTGAGGCCAACCCAGGACAGTTTGAGGTGCGGTCAAACAAGACATCGCCAGTCGCTTAATAACGCAGCAAATTTAAGCAGAGTGAAAACAGTTTTTTTAGCCTATTATGAAGGCATTACTCATTTTCTATCTCAAATTTGGTTATTAGAGAAGCATACAGTAGTAGGGGTAGTCTTTGAACTGAATAACCAAGGATATGGTTGACACATATTAGGCCTACTGATTTGTATAACACATTAGAAAGATTACCTAACATAGGCAAAATAAAAAAGCCAGTCTTTAACAATTATAGGCCAGTTAACTGATTTCATCTTTTGTATAATGTATTTTCATTCATCAAACCGCGCTTGAAATGTTGGAACAACAGCCGGGACAGGAACTTAAAAAAGAACTTAAAAAAAGCGTGCTGTTAGGCTCATGACTTTTAGTGAACGACTGGCCCATTGTAGGCCTATCTTTATTAGACTGGGTATATTGACAGTCTATAGCCACTACGTCCTGGCCTGTTCACTTCATGTCCGTGATAACCTGGACATGCTTACCCCTAGAGCGGCAATACATGATCATTGTACGAGACAACGTGACCTGCTGGACATTCCAAGAGCAAGGCTGACAATAACACAAAAAAGCCACACCATCATGTCCCTGAAGATCTTTAATAGGCTTCCAGACTCTCTGAAATCTCTGGATAGGAAAAGGTTCTCAAACAAATTGGTGGCCTATCTAAAAAACAGTGCCTACTATTCGTTGGAGGAATTTTTTGCCGACCCTCTGACCGACCTAAAGTAGTTTTGATAAGCCTTTCCACAGCCATATATATGTTTTAAATGTATGTTTTGTAATTGTAATTGTAATGTGATGTGCATGTATATGCAATTAAGTATTGACGCCATCATTCCCCCAGAGGGTATTAGATAAAGACATGGTAATCAAGGTAATAAAAAAAAACATGTTCCAAGATCAGTCCTCAACCATCAGAACTGTTCTCAATCCAGGACTGCTTAGGAGGCACACCTCTAATTACACAGTTTACAATTAAATCTGTCAACTAACTTAACTGCATGATTTTGTTTTAATCCTAAACAATCCTGTATTATTTAGTAAAACGATACAATGTAAAGTAGGATTGAATCTTCTTGCTCACTTGTGTTTTAATGTTAAATTGACCATGCTGCTAACCGAAACAACACTTCAAACTGAAATACTCATAATTGCAGTTAAAATGCAGGATTATACATAGAATATTTTGGAGGAAAAATTTGTAACCCTGCAATAGTCATGAAACCCCTGGACAATTAGCAGCCTCGGACCAGACACGGGACAAAAGCCTTAATTCCCAGACTGTCCGGGGAAAACCAGGAAGTCTGGTAACCCTAGACTGGGGCCTCACATACATAATATGCAATTTTGACTCATTACACATCACGGGCGGGCTATTATTTCAGTTTTGCACCTACAATACAGGTATTATCAGCACTGTATTTGCTATTCATGTTTTAATTCCTGAAATCTAGACGCATTACAGACCACAATGATAATTCACAGATAGGCTACTCTGAAGCCCAGGTATTCTTATCAAGTTTGTCTAGTAAAATCTGATATTCTGGATTTGGGGCCTTGAT
This sequence comes from Flexamia atlantica, assembly GCA_035578135.1. Taxonomy (NCBI): domain Eukaryota; kingdom Metazoa; phylum Arthropoda; class Insecta; order Hemiptera; family Cicadellidae; genus Flexamia; species Flexamia atlantica. Next base: position 25,070,864 of record JAQJVK010000008.1, on the reverse strand, counting down.
GTCATTACCTAGGCTTCTGTAGATGAAGCTTAAAATGGTTTTATGTGGACTAAAATAAAAGTAAATTACTTTTAACAAATATAAATAATAAAATATGTTAAACATAAGATATAAAGCGACTATTCATGCATTCAATTTGATCAAAGTACATTACCTCCTCGCTTTTAATAACCTCCTTAAATTCACGTTTGATTCTTTGAGCTGCTATATTAGCCATATTTATAACGATTTTTACTACCCTGCCTTGTTTAAAAAATTGTTTAAGAGACTATCTCATTTCATTAATAAGTTTAATATATAATTGAATATAAAATAGGACAGTTTACTCGTATTTCAGATATTTCAGTTAGGACTTATAGTATGACACAAAAATTTTTAGTATGTAAAAATAACAACGAATGTTCTTCTTCTAATGGCTATCAGCTGCTAGTAGCTAAAACAAAATCAAAGACGACTAATTTAAAAATTCGAGCAAAGCTTTTTTAACCAAACTCCCCCCCCCCCCATACTAATGTTTGTAAAGCCGTACTGAAAAAAAACTTTTCTGTGCGGCTTTACTAACACATTCTTAAGAGGGAGAAAAATTGAATAAAATACCCTACGAAGTAAACTATATAGTGTGTAAATGTTAATTTAAAATTATTTTCAAATATTTCATAATTTGAGATTTAATCTAAATATTTTGGATATCTGTCAAGCACTTTGCAACCATAAAAAAATATATAGTTTGTATGGATGTAGACACATTTTATACTTTACTTGAAATGGCGACCCATCCATGTAGGCAAGGCCACACTACACTGTAGGCCAAGTCAATACTTGTATGAATGACAGATCGCGCCACACAGAAGGATGATTGTGGGGCGATCTTATAGTCTTGTTGCTGACTAAGGCCGACATACCTTTAATACCTTGAATTCCTCTTCAGACAAGGACACAGCATTGGTTGCGTATTCTAACCGGAATATGAGTTAAGGATGATTGGTGCGCGATCTTGTAGTCTTGTTACTGACTAAGGCCGACATTTTCCTTGGACAGGACTGTTAATTTATAGCTCAACAGCCAATAGCAGCTAAGGGACCTACATTTTAACGTGAGATCCGAACCACATTTTTGCCTGGTTTATAATTTATGAACTAGTCTAATTATGAGGTCAGTCTTTTGAACGTAGTATTCAATAGTGCGGACGTTAATCCCCACTAGAGAACACCGCGTCCACAAGCCATCGCTTATAACTGCCCACAATTCGTGACCTCCAAGTAGCAGCACGAGCAGAACAAACGCTTTTCATCCTAAATCGCCAACAAGAGGGTGGAAGGAGGGTGCAGCTTTCGCGCCTTCTCTCGAAATTGGTTTCGCAAGTTGGTGATTGGTTTTACGAATCCCTTGCGCCCTTTCGCACGGTCGCGCTCCGGCGGTTATTAGTAGTATAACTATAACTGACGCCAAATCTTGAGGCCCAGTGCGGTAGATGCGCGGCAGCAAAGACGGCTAGTGCGCATCTGCGGCAACGCGTCGCCAGAGCGCAGCACTGTCATTCTGCTCTCAGCTGTCAACAATCGCGTATCGCTATACATGTCGTCCTAAAAGCATTAAGGCCCCTTTTACACTAGGACACTGTGTCCGGCAACTGTTTCTCGGCAACTCACGGGGCATTACCGCTTATGGATCCTTTTAGACTAGGCGGACACAGTTGCCCCAGGGACACAGTGTCTGAACGGTGTATCCCCGCGCAACCGATGTCGGCCACCGGCGAGCAACCGAGAGAAATTGACGGTTGCCGAGACCCGAAGCGGGGCATTGAATCAAATGGGGCCGTTTAGACCAGGACACTGTGTCCCGTAACTGTGTCCGTCCACCGCATGCGCGAGCATTGCATTTCGTCGGTAGAACGAAGATTTTTTTCACTTTATTTGAGGAAACAAAGCGTTTCGAAAAACCTCTTGTGTGAAGGCTTTTCATGTGATATTTTCCAAACCCGCAAAAGGCACATCTAGAGAGTAATAGCTTTAATTTGATACCAAATATGCATAGAAAAATTAATTTCTAGGGGTCAATTTGCTCTGGACAAAATCCCAGGAATTCTTTTAATAATATAGATAATAATAATTATTATTATTTTTACTATTATTACTTATATAATAAATAATAATCCCTCCTCCTTCTTCGCCTCCTTTTCCTAATTAGGAGAGCGAGAAGAAGGCACTCCTCCTCTGTTGACAACATCTTTCTCAACTGGCGCGGGAAGAGTTGGCGGGAAACGGTGTCCGTGCAGTTGCCCGCTGCGGTTGCCCGAGCAAGTACAGTTGTCGGTAACAGTGTCCGGGCACAGTTACGGGCAACTGTGTCCTAGTCTAAAAGGGGCCTAACCGACGGAACACGACTCTTATATACGATTAAAGTAAAATACAGCATAAGATTAACAAATAATATTTCATCAGTATTTATTAAAGCGTCTTGTTACTTTGAACAACGATTGACAGCTAAGCAGCAACTACGTGCGAGCTGCCGAATGTATGCAGCCACGCTAGTACACCGTAGACCGCCGCTCCCGTTATACGCCCCTCTCCTCCTAGCCTACCCACTCCCCGCCCCATGCGCGGACTGGGCTTTAAGATTTGGGGTAAGTTATAATTTAAAATATTATCATTGTTGATGATTTTAAAAGTGCTTTCCAATAATAATTTTCTTTTGCTGCTTTGTGTGATAGGACTAACAACTGAGGCTGAGGATAATGTTTTTTCATGTATATAGAATCTGACTTAATATTATGATAAATAAACTCTATTTTGTAAATAAATAAATAAACAATGGGTGGTAAATATTATAACTTGTATAGAGAAATTATAACTTACTTATATCTATATAACTTATATGGTTCCTTGATATATATTAATCAATATGTGATATTAATTAAGGAAATTAAGCATTGCTGCCAATCAAATTAAAAACTGTAGATTGAAGTATTTTAATTGCCTTGTAAATCCCAGATAGCACATTAAGCTTTGATTTTCCTTAGCTCAAAGCTTGCCCATGCAAAGCTCTAAGCTTTTAATTAGGCTTGCAATGGCAAAGGTAAAAGGTTAAACTAAGACTAATATAACCTATTGGTAAGCTTACGAGTTTACGCATGCAAACCATTTTTTAAGCTTACAGGCAAAGGGAAAATTAAGCTTAATACAAAGCTTTAACATAGGTTTCGCATTGCTAAGCTTGGTATATGCTAAGCATTGTGCTAAGATTATGCTAAGCATTGGGTTAAGATTGTGCTAAGCATTGTGCTAAGATTTGTGCTAAGCATTGTGCTAAGACTATGCTAAGCATTGTGCTAAGATTATGTTAAGCATTGTGCTAAGATTATGCTAAGCATTGTGCTAAGATTATGCTAAGCATTGTGCTAAGATTGTGCTAAGCACTGTGCAACGATTATGCTAAGCATTGTGCTAAGATTACGCTAAGCATTGTGCTAAGCTTCGTTAAAGTTAGTAGTTTGCAGTTTAATTGAAGGTTTACAAATATATCACAAAAAAATACATAATACAACAAAACTAAAAACTGCATTATACAAAAATGCGCTACTAACCCTTTTATCTGTTCATGATTAGAAAAATTATTAATATTTAAATAATAAAATTAACATGTGTCTAAAGGGTTGCCATTTTGGCATGAATAAGAAATTTCTAGAAAATAATAATAGTAATAAATAAGTGTGTTTAATTAGTTTATTTGCAAAGGAAATCTAAAAATGTGAAACATAACATATAATGTCAGTTATAACAATTCACACTTCTGTACCGTTTCAGATCAAAGAAAAATAACACTATAAAAGCATAAATTTGATTGGAATTTCGGGCCTAAATTAAGATTTTTTATAAATAAATCACTCTTAACAAAATAGAAAACTTAGTCAAATCTATGAAATTTCACTATTTTTTCCTTACTACTGGAAAACGTGTAACCTTAGTTCGGAAAAAATTCAGGATAAAAAATACAATTAATATATTTTCACAAATCCAAATTTTTATTTTAACTATCGATACAATGCCGTTTTTTTTGTGTTGGGTTCTTCAATTGTTTCAAACGTTATCGTTTCCATCCAACTCCAATGTTCTTTTCTCCTCTTTCTTCTCCCTGTAAAATAAACATTTAATCAAATAGCAAAAATTCATTTAAAAATTAATACAAAGAATGGAGGTTGCCGTTGGCAAATTTCCTATTGAATAGTGGGGTTTTGAGGGCCCAAAATTTGTCATGTTAGTCCTAATGTTATTAAGTGATTTTAAAAAATATATGAATATGTTAAGCCCTCTGTTAGTTTTTAGGACAAAATATAATGAATATATCAATAAAAATGTGATTTTACTGAACACAGTACATTGTCTTGAGGTCATTTTGCACTCTGGTGGCCGCAGCAATCATCAAATTTCCTTTCAGTACATGGCAGAGCTATTATTATCTATAATCTGATTGATACAACTGTCTAGGGAATGAACTGGAACATCGCCACAATCCCCATTTTTGGATACTGCCCAAAATTTTGGGTTTCAAACTAAAATACCCTTTAAACTAAAAATATGCTCCCTCACAACTGTGCGTACTGATTGTAATTCCCAAGGATTAAAAAAAATTGTTATTTCTTTAAAAAATACAGCTTGATATTTCAAACAGTTGTAATTAATGCTAAGTAATGCACTCTTAAATCTAATCATTTCAACCGTTATAACTTGGCCTATTTATGTGTTTTTTATGTTCTGACAACGTATACAGGTCAGTGCTCTTCTATCTCAGGGTGTGTAATGACATCTGATTTTAAAATTCCAGTATTTCTAGTGCAACTTTTTCCTAAATTTCAGTATCGCTCACTATTTACCTAACTTAGGGGTATCGCTCACTACTAACCTAACCAATGAAAAAATGTAGCTTGAAATGATGGGTCACAACACCACTTTAAAATTTGAAAAAATATTTTGGATCCAATATGGCGGCCAAAATTGGGTATCCACTCAAAATGAAGTATTAACTACCCAACAATGTTCCGGGGTGTTGTGGGATCGATATTCAAAAAAAATTGAGGAAAAAGGTAGGGGGAGGACTAGTATGGGACACCCGGTGTGTGTGTGTGTGTGGGCCGCAAAAAGTACAAAGCAAGTTGTTTTTTGTACATTTTAAAGATAGTTCAAATTGAAATCACCATTTTCAATCCAATATTTTAAATTTTATTGATAATCAAATAAATTCTATAATTACAGAGTTTCTCCAAACACAAAATGGGGGGCTGCACAGGTAGTTTGGCTAAGAGCCTCAACAAGTGTGCATTGTCACAAGTGTAAAAATTTGCAAATATAAATCCGGCACTGTGTACAACTGTCCCACTTGAATTAAAATGTATTTCAACATCGTATGTTCAACATTATATTATGTTTTAGAATTCATAGCAAAAATGAAATAATTTTTAAGTTCAATGCTAACCTTCTTAACTTCCTAAACTTGGCCTGCATAAGCCAGTCGCTGATTCCTTCTCGGAGTTTGCCTTGCTCCCCATCTTTGAACCTCTTGAAACAGATTTCTGCAAAAAAGTAAGGAAATATTATTTAGGTGATGTAAACAAGCCATGATTGTAAACAGCACACTATGGATTTTCCACATTAATGTTCCAGAGTCCTGATGTGTATAACAAAAAACCCAGTTAGTCTGAAAAACCATGACATCAATGCATGTTAAAATATAAAAAAAGTGATCTTGGAACAAACCATCTTTGTCGTAGTCAGATCATGGCAGTCGACGATCGTAATAATTAGGCATATGAAAGTTTCGCATCAATGTTTATCTTGATACAACAAAACAAATCCACAAGTTTTTTTCTTGTAACACTTTATTTAATTTACAATCTGTTCAGTTACAAATAGAACAATAAGCAAATATGATACATTTTTACAATCAGTAGTCAGTCTTCATCCTGCGATAAAGCCAACAAACAAACCTTGCATTTTTTACAACAAAGTGAGAAGTCTATATAAAACTAAAAACGATGACTCAAGTCCAAAACATGGCACCTTTTCAATCTATAAACACAGTTACTATTGTCCAATAAATTTAGTGCAAGATGGTTTGGATGGTTTTCTAATTTTGTCAAATACTTTGCGCTAAACCTTTGGATTTCTTCCTTCACAGTAGGGGTCCGAGTGTCTCTATGTAGTACTTCGTTACTGACAAACCACGGAGCATGGAGGATGTATCGTAGAGCTTTAGATTGAAACCTTTGGATGATATTAATATTTGATTCGCTGGATGTTCCCCATAGTTGAATACCGTACGTCCATACTGGTTTCAAAATGACTTTGTATAACAGTAATTTATTTTCTGTTGACAATTTAGAATTTTTACTTAATAGCCAAGATAGATTTCTTAATTTTAAATTTAGGGAGAGCCTCTTATTCCAAATATGGCTTTTCCAATTAAGTTTTCTGTCAAGGATCATGCCCAAGTATTTTACTTCGTTACTTTGTGGGATTTGGACATTGTTTAGGGTCACGGAAGGACAATTGTCTAATCTCGTTGTGAAGGTTGTATGGACGGATTTATTTTCATTTACTTTAATTCTCCATTTTTGTAGCCAATCGGATAGGTCATCTAAGCCAGTTTGCAACATTTCCGAAGCTACCACGGGATTTACATGAGATGCCATAATAGCAGTGTCGTCAGCAAAAGTAGCCACACAGGTATTGGGATTTTCAGGTAGGTCGGCTGTAAACAAGGTATATAACACTGGACCCAGCACACTGCCTTGGGGAACACCTGCTTGGATTCGATGTAATTGCGTGAGTGGTCTATTGAAAGTTAGGAAACGCCTGGTATATTTTTATATGCAAACTGAAATTATAAACTTGATTCAAAATGACTACTTATATTGAGAAGACGTTAGGGATATACTTCTGCACCTCTATACACAGCTGATCATTGAATTAGTATGACATGAGATTACCATGTTGGAGGTACGGGTTCAAATCCTGCCCACTTAGGTAATACTTGTTAAGATTAAATTATATTTTATCCTCCGTACAAGTTGATTTCTTTTAATTGGCAACTTAAACTAGTGTAGATGTGAGTTTGTAAACTTTTTCTTTTATTTTCATCAATTTTATAAAAATTTGTTGCATTTATTTTATAATGGTTAAATAAATACTATATCAGCTGACAGGAAAGTATTTCCACTCTCTGTGAAGTTAAGTCAAGGTTAGTCTAGCTTTTAAGTATGGAAAAACAAAAATTTTCCAGACCCTCTGCTAGTAGGCCTATGGGGAGTATTCCATACTCCCCAGACCTCCTGGTGGTTGGTTATGCCCCCCCAAACATACGGTTCACAAAATGTGGGGCTACACCGATAGTTTCGCTAAGAGCCTCAACAAGTGTGGATTGTCACAAGTGTAAGAAAATTGCAATTATAAATCTGACATTGAGTACAACTTTCCCACTTGAATTAAAAAATATTTCAACATAGTATGTTCAACATTACATTCTGATTTACAATCCATACAATCTTATATTATTAATAAGCTACATGAAAACTTTCTATAGGATAAGGCTTTTTTATTTTAAGACTTACCCCTAGATATTATACATCAAAATACATGTCTCTATGTGCAGATTCACACATCTGCACATATTTAGATTTTAAATTTAGGCAATATAACATGAAAAAAGTGTGAAAAACTTATTATAAAATAAAAAATGTTTTGACAAGACGGGGAAAATTTGTTGTGATCGGATACTTTATATTCTTTCAAACATGCTAAGAATGAGTCGACGAAGAAGTTTTATAGTGGTCGGACACAGCGAGCAATGTACGGAAAGATGTTCGCACACGGTGGGACAAACATACGGGAAAGTGTGCAAACAGAAGCTTCATACGCGGAGCTGGAACAATTAGTGGAAAATTACACTGACAAAATCGCACTATCAAATTCAAGAATTCAGCAGCATTCACTTGGCGGGATGGCATTACCATGTCAGAAATGTGGCGCGCTACATTTTCAAGGAGAAAAAAGAGGAAGAGACAAAGGATTTTCACACAGCTGCCATAAGGGAAAAGTAAATCTACTTACATCTCAACGAAGCGATTATGTTCAAAGTCTTATTACTGGTACCGATAGACTGAGCAGAAACTACAAATAAAACATTAATGCCAAGAACGCTGTATTCGCAACGGTAGGCAAAAGAGCTATTAAATTGAAGAAAACAATGGATTTCATGTATAAATTTGTACGCAACAATTTATCACTCAATTATAGCACCTTACAACCGTGAGGAGAACATTCGTTTTAAGCTCTGTATCTATGACGGACGTCAAAATTGGTGATCAAGAAAGAATGCTAAACAAAGCCAACGGCTCTTGCAGCAATGAACTCATGCACAGCTTGACTGAACACTTGGTTAAAGTTAATCCCCAAACGCAAATTTTCAACGTGAAGAGTTGCGTTCTGAAAATTACTGATGAGCAGCATACACAACGCGGAATGCATGTCAGAGATCGATACAACGACATAACTTCTAATGATGTTGCTATTATTTTTAGAGCAAACGATAGCGAACCACCAAGTGTGAGCGTGACTTAATTATTTACCCGAAAGATGTGCCACTTAGAAGAGTACATATTCTTCAATTTTGCCTCATTGAAGCACCTGTTGCTTTTTCCACAATTTCAATTTGAAGGAAGTGCACAATGAACATCGCTTACAATGCTGCAATACGTATCCTAATGAGTGGCTATTAGAGACACTTTTAGCACGCTACATCGTTCCGAAAACCTATTTTTACAGTAGATTGACGACATATGTGGGCATAGAAGGCAGCCGATCATTTATAATTTAATTAAATAGTGCGAATTCGTATGGGTTCACCTAGTAATTTTTAATACTAACCTTCTTAACTTCCTAAATTTGGTCTGTATCAGCCAATCACTAATTCCTTCGCGAAGTTTGCTCTCTTCTCCATCCTTAAATCTCCAGGAACAGACTTCTGCAAAAAAAAGTGGGGAGATATTATTTAGGTGACGTAAACAAGCCATAATTGTATACAGCTACGGATTATCCACATCAATGCGCCGGAGTGCTGATGTGTATAACCAAAAATCCAGTTAGTCTGAAGAACCATGACGACAATGCACGTTACGATCTAAAAATAGCGATCGTGGAGAAAACCATATTTTTTTCGATGTCAGATCATGGCAGTCATCGTAATAAGTTGCATGTGAAAATTTCATACCGACCTGATCGGTAACCAAATTTTTTACATATAGCCTAGGCTAATTTTATTTATTTCGTTAAAAGTCATCATATAAGTTACAACTAACCTCAAAGAGTACAAAAAAATCACATAACTGAAATTTCAACTAAAAAAGTGTGTGGATGAGGTACCAATCAGAACAAAAATATGCTTGGCAGCTAACGTGTTAAGCAAATTATGCATTTTGCAATTCATATTTAAAGGTGAATTAACTAAATAGTTACCATTTATTAATGGGAAGGTGAAGGTCTGCAGCCTATTGAAAGGTTTTTTGACAACACCTGTCGTAACTCGCTCCGTCAAAGTATATTCCTCTGCAACACCTTCGTTTATATCAGCTTCCTAATTAGGCTTGAGGTAAGATGAGGAGTTTCCCTTTATATTGATCAGAAGTCTGGCCTGCAATGAAACAATAAAAGTATTAAAAATATTGGAATGTTTTTGCAAAAATGAAAAAATGACACGATTGAAAATCCTAGGAATATCAATATGGGAATATCAACACGAGTGGCCGCCGGGAGGATATGGAAAACTCCCCAGCAGAAGGGGGGGTCCAGGGGCCCTCCCCCAGAATTTTTTTTGAATTGCGATTAAATTTGATGCCTTTTTAACGCTTATGACCATAGTTTAACTATTAGGCCGGTTCACTTTCGCGCTATCTAGGTTTGCCCTGCCACGGATAGAGTGTACTTGATGCCATAGTGGTCGTGAAGGTTTTGATCTCCAGCGCAACGTGTGTTTAGCGCCACTCACAACTCAGTGGGAATTTACTATTCCCCCGAACAAGGACGCAACTGATTTGTCCAAACATTTGACGAACTATTTGCGCAAGAGGCCTTATAAGAGCGACGAAGAAATGAGTATGGTAATGCCGAAAGCACCCAGACACGCTCGTATTGGCCTGGATTGGATTTGCCCTTGATTAAAGATAGTAAACTTCCACCATCACTTGTTAAAGCCTATCTCAAGTTCATCAAGTGATCAGTATCCAGAATGGAGGTTAAAAAACTGCCATCTATTCCCTTGTGTGAAACTATGTAAAGAAAAATAGAGTTGTTAAATTGACTTAAAGGATTCCCAAATTAGAAAGAGTTGTACATTTTTATAAAATCACTTTTTAAACAGTATTAATAAATTACGTGGCCAGAAAAAGGGTCTGGAGCCGTACCGGTGAGTTGAGAAACCGGGCTCCGGTGAGCTCCGGTTTCCTAAAAAGTACCGGAGCTGTGCTTCGGTGTGCTCAGGGCCGTCCCTAGGGTTGGCGGCGCCCGGGGCAAATGTGGTCGCGGCGCCCCCCCCCCTCCAGCATTAGTCGCATATTTTAGCTTTTTGCGCTGCCCCCAATACTTACACAGCTCACGTTAAGCATAGTTACATGTATTAAAGGGTAATTCTAGGACTGCAAAAAATTAAGAACATCAATCGGTTCAGAATGTATTTCAAAAGAAAATGAATAAATGAATTACAAATAGGTATTCACTCTCACTCTTAACTACATCGCTGTGATTAACTAACTGTTACTGTAACAACAGTCACTAACAACAGTAACAAATGACTACATCACCCACTACCGCGTCCCGAATATCCCGACTCAAATCTCGACCAGTGATGCCAGACAGGATTAGGCATTTTACCTGTCAAAGCTGTCAACTGCATAGAAAATTCCCGCTTTTACCCGGATTTTCGGCAATAATCCCCGCAAGTACCAAATACCGGGTAATTACCCGAAAAACCACCAAATGACTTTCAAAACCCCCAAATACACCCGTTGCAGCAGACCTGCATACTAAGCGAATTTCAAGTGCAAAAGAACATAATTCAATCCAACATAGCGAAATTTGTCATGTTTTGTAATCTCTATAAGAATAACATGGGGGATGAGAATACAGGTTAGCTGCAACAGGTATGTTAAAACTGGTTGGTTTTAATTCATTATTTAGTAGATCTTGACTAGAAGAAGCCATGTACCAAGTTTTATCAAGAAATGTTAAAAAATATGGAAGATATAGAATTTTTTTATTTTCCATAAGGATAACATGGGGAATGATTATGCAGGTTTGCTGCCTCAAAAATGGAAATTTCGGGGGTTTTAGACTAAAATACATTAGATCTCATCTAGATGAAGCCACAAACCAAGTTTTGTTAAGATATGTTGAGAAATAAGCGAGATATAGAATTTTACTTATTCCCCATAAGGTTAACATTGGGACGACGAACTGTGTTCACCACTTTCAATATCTCGGTAACCAATGGAGATAGATCCTTGATTCAAGATACTAAATTGTTTGTTTTTTTGAGCTGAATTCAATGGTGCCAACAAAAATTTGATTAATTTTATTTTTCTATGTAAAAAACTCAAAAAACCCATTTTTGAGGGGGTTTATCCCCCTTTACCCCCCCTTCCGATGGTCCGATCGGGCTGGTTCACGAACTCGTCCAATCAATTACCACTTTACATCTCTGTACCAAATTTCATTAAGATCGGACCATATTTACGGCCGCTATCGTGCTTACAGACACATATATATAAATATAGATAGATAGATAGATAGATAGATATATAAAAATTCGAACTAATGGTGTTTTTTGCTTCTGGTGGCCCAAAACGAAAAGTTATCATGGTCTCGGGCTTAGGTCTTACCATGAGACCTACGGTAATAGCTTCTTCCCTATAGGGGAAATTCGCTAAAACCTGGTAGTTTCCTCAAAATTACTAGGAAAGGAGGGAAGTCTTACATCACTAAACTGGTCACTATATACCAAAATATATCTGTTTACTTCAAGACTTGTTCTCAAAACCATGAAAACATTTTATTCCTCTCATCTCACATGAACAATGGATATTTGCAAAGCAAATCATAATTCAGAAATCCCCGGCTTTAACCATTTTTCATGTATTTAGGATGAAACCCCCGCAGCTCAAGTCTAGAATCCCCGGTTTTACCTGATTTTCCTTAATTCTCTCCAGATCCCAGAATGGCCTTCAAAGTACCCAAAAAACCGGGCAAATACCCGGTTTCTGGTAACACTGAAACCAATAAAATCATCCCGAATACATACTACAAACAAAAAAACTAGAGTTAGGCCTAAAACAATTGTAGCTCGCCCAAAATAGTACCCGGTTTTACCGGTTTTTAAAAAATTCAGGTTGTTATGGATAAATACCTGTAGCCCAAGTCTAAAACCCCCGGTTTTTTCATAATCCCCGCCAAATCCCGACAGCCTCCAAAATACCCGAAAACCGGGTAAATACCCGGTTTTTGGCAACACTGGTCTCGACAAGTTTGACAGCGACAGACGATTGGATGTGCGCGCAACTTGCATAGTACCGACACTGTTATTGTTTCATAGTTCATACTATTATTTCATTAATGATACCTATAGTGTTAAGAATAATTTCTAGCTACAGCTTCATTTTTCAGACTCGTATTCCTATTTATTAACGCCATACCTTCACAATTCATGCAAATCTACAAGATTGCAAAAAAATTTGCCGCGGCATGGCGCCCCCTCAGCCGCGGCGCCCGAGGCAGCTTGCCCCGGTTGCCCCCCCTTCGGATGGCCCTGGGTGTACTCCGGCTGAAATTAACCCCTGCACTTAATCCAATTTAGTAAAAAAATTAAGATCTCAATTTAAGGTATACAGGCATAGGTACCTAATAGATATATATATGTGATTTTGGGTGATTCTCTGGAAAGTGAAACTGACACGATGTTTTTGAAAGTAATGTTGTAGAACATGTACTGTAATGGGTGTATTCTGTTATTAAAATATATTAATAATTATGATAAAAAATATTACTTTTCCTCCACATCATGAAAAAATTACAATTTAAATGTATATTTTTATTTGGTTAGGCTATATTGGAATACTTTCACAAAAAGATATAAATACATTATTGCTTTGTCTTAAAGCAACACACTAATAAAATAAAATGGATGTTTCAAGTTATTATAGTCACTTACAACAAAAATTTTCCTAACACACCTCATTGTGTCCCGTGCGTCATAAAAAACATCCAAGTTTCTTTCTGCTGAGAGTGCTGACTTACAAAATAGCATTAATACAGATAAACCAAGTTTTAAAATACAGTGTGTTTTTTAAAACACAACCCATTTTTATGATTGAATAATGCACATATAAAGATTGGAAGTGGGTATTGTTTTGGTTATCTTTGCATTTTATACAACATTTTATTTAAGTTTTATCGCATTTAGCTTATATTATGTGTTCAAACAAACCACTATTGACATTTATACAGAGCTGTGTTCTCTCTGTCAAATTCCTGAATATATTTTGATAGTACCTCTTTGAATTTCTTGTATTTAATTTGTTAGGCCTATGTTTGTTTTGAGTTGCTGAATATCCTGTGAATTGTTTTCGTGGGCCAATCTTTTTATATATCTCCAAAGAAAATAATATAATGGGGTCAAATCCGGGGATCTTGAGGGGACTAATCATTCACTGATAAAATAGTTTTGGGTTACGTTTAAAAAAGAACACCCTGTATAACTTAAGTTATCTGTTGTTTGTCTTCAACTTTTTTTCAATAGCATAAGAAGCCCCTGCAGTATAAGGGCAACACAAGCCAGGCAACACAACCACTGTTAACGGTAACTTATAATTATTTATGTTAACCAAGGAGTCAGTTAAAAAATACTCACCTAGTCAGATCACAGAAGCATAGTCCTCGGCAGTTGAGTTAATTTGGCTTCTGAAGTCTCAGATAAACCGGTACAAAATTCCACTTACTTGAAAACTTTAAACTTCAAACCACAAACTATCACATGATTTCTAGACTGGAGATAACAACAGTTTAGTCTAATCACTGATGTAAGCAACACGCAACTCAGAGAAAGAGGATACAAACATTGCAATATGGCTGACTGGCTCCCCATCCCATCCCCATCACCAACCCCGCGCCCCGCGCCCCGTCAGGACCGGTTTTCATTGTTTTATTTTTACAAACCTACTTCCGCCACTGCCGCGTCAAATACCTGCGAACGGTAAATACGCGCGATAAAATTAAACGTCTCTTTGCTTATTTTAAATTTATTCCTGCAATTGATAAATACGCGTAATCAAATTTTACGGAAATTGTTTGCAAATTTATGGCTACCTGCGATCGATACATTACGTCTACCCACCCACGGACAGTAGTAATACAGGTGCTCGAGATAATTGCTCATCCATCACATTAAAGACACGTTAGCAATTAGATAGAAATCTTGTTTGGTGCCGAGGGGGGTGAATGACGCTTTCGCTGCAGGCGACAGAAAGTGTATATCCGTCACTGCTCGAAGAAAACTAAAAGTACAAGGTCATAAATTAAAACATTCTTTCAATTTCGTTTTCAAAGTTAGTTATATTGAAAGATTTCCTGTTGTACCTAGCTTTCCTATTTTTTAAGTTTTGGGTGGGAACTGGGAAAACCCTCTGAGGCACCGAGATTCCGAGACTGATGGGACGGTGGCGTATCCTGTAATCCACCTACTTGGAGGTAGGCCTAACGAATATTTTGGATAGTTATAAGCGATGGCTTGTCGACGCGGTGTTCCCTAGTGAGGATTAACGACCGCACTATTGAATGCTACGTTCATAAGACCGTCCTCATAAATAGACCAGTTCGTAAATTGTAAACCAGGCAAAATTGTGGTTCGGATCCCACGGGCTATGAATTAACAGTCCTGTATAAGGAAATGTCGGCCTTAGTCAGTAACAAAGATTACAAGATCGCGCCACAATCATCCTTCACTCATCTGTCATTCATACCTTCATATTTGGCATAAAATACATCCCTGGATATGTCGCCATATTCAAGCAATCTATATGTATGTATACCTACCTATTCTGCAAAGACGAAACGACGACAAGTGCTCGCGTCCGCTATAACGATTATATTGTCATATCATGAGTTGTTTTTTAAACCAGGATATAGTTAGCTTTCTTTTAGCCATATATTAGTCACACGTGTCACCTTTTCTCTATTTTCCAAATAATTAAATTCAATTTTATGAGTTATAATTTTGGTCATAAACAATATAATTTTGTTTTAATTCCTCACTAAAAATCCGACCAATAATAAGGGGAAACAAACAATACGTTAGATAAGGTCTTTAGACGATATTTAGATGCGGTAGGCCCTGCTTGTGATATCCCTGTGACACACGCACGCGATTCGTCACCATCAACCGCGATCGAAGAATAGAACCGACCTATGTCCATGCGTTAATTAAGTAAATTTATTGCTCTTAATTGTCTGTAATTTTACCTTCTTTTATTTATTCACCTCCTAACGGACTCTGGGGAGATGAAAACCCGTTGTTATCTACGATAGATGTTTAATGGTGTGACCATACACCACATAACATCAATCGTAGATAAAAACACAGCAGTGGTGTACCCATCCACCACTTAATATCTATTGTAGATAAAAAACTGTTTCTAAAGATAACTATCGGTAGCATTTTTACAGGCTCAAGCAAAGAAGCTCCTTTCCTTCTTCCGAAAAAATCATTTATACCATGATTCTGCATGAGGTCTCAAAATATTTCAGTTATAAAATGTTCTTGTACGCACCCTTAGATCTAGAGCATTTCAAGTAAAAAAACAAATATCCGACAATTTTAAAAAAATTGACTATTCATACTTTAAGTCTGTTAGAGTAG
Source organism: Flexamia atlantica (assembly GCA_035578135.1). Classification (NCBI taxonomy): domain Eukaryota; kingdom Metazoa; phylum Arthropoda; class Insecta; order Hemiptera; family Cicadellidae; genus Flexamia; species Flexamia atlantica. Next base: position 25,054,913 of record JAQJVK010000008.1, on the reverse strand, counting down.
TTTTTGACTAAAAGTGAGGAACTACCTATTGCTTTGATCTAAAAATTATATACATTTGATTGCAGAAAAGCTATTCCGGAATAAATTTAATCTTCAAAGAATTTTTAACGTCTTCTTAATGGGGGATTGTTATTAATTGGTTGAAATTATGAATTACTAGTAAACTCGTTGCTCGCAATCGAGCAATTGTCATGTGTATTGATTGACTTATAGATAAAAACAATAATGGTAAAGTATTCTATAAAGTTCTGGACAGCCTTACTGGCGGGTGGCGAAGATTGTAATCTCCCAAAATGTCTGCTAAATAAACACATGTTTTGGTAGAACTGTCAAAACTTTGTTTACGTTTCACCTCATTTACACTACAAAAGAATGCCTTGTAATATTTCACCGAGAGATTTCTTACGCAATTAAAATTTCTGGAAGATATTTGTGCAATGCATCAGCTGGTCTTTTTGTTTTGGCAACCTTTCATCTTAAATGATTTGTTTACATTTAAGAATGCGTTTCCACACTTTTGTCGTCGTATTTCATGAATTGTGTTGAGCTTGCAAGATTTAACATTAGTTGCACAAACGGTTGCAGTAAAATATTTTCTTGTGTAAAGTACCTTTACATAAACAAATGACCATGTGATTTATTACCAAAACATTGCAGATATTAAATACTAATTACGACTACGACAACAGCGCACCCGCCAGTAAGGCTGTCCAGAGCTATAGAACAAATTTTTTATGATATGGTTAAAATTCAGTCGCTTCCAGTAATACTGAGATTATTTACCAAAGTTCCTTACAAACAATATTTTTGGTGAATACTTTATCAACTTTCAGGAGATGATTTGATTTAGGTTGAATTATTCTAGTTCAAGTGTATATGAATCATCCTTACAAAAACCAAAGAACACCACCTAATTAAATAGGTACCAAATTAATTTACATTTATTTTATAATTTCAATAATAAGATTAAATAGTTACATTTAATTAAATTGATCCAGCGCGTTAATACGGCTGCTACATTTTCATTTTTACGTCATTACTGACAAACAAACTTCACATTAACTATCACCGTAAACTCATACTTGGTTAGAATGAGCCAATGACCCAAAGTGGCTCATAACTTACTGCTACTGAGTAAAAGAAAATTGTAAACTCAGTCGAGTTAACCAAGCGCATTTGTCATAGTTAAATTATTAGTCTAAATAATTATTACAGGCTATAAGAAAACAAACATGTTTTTGAATGGGGTGCTCTTAATTAGACAATAAAGAAGTAAGTTATATTTCGAAATTGTGGGGTTTACGTTATTTTAGCAAACACTATTCTGTAACTCAGGTTCTGTTACAAAATTATAACCCTTTTTAACCTTAACCTGAACTTAATTCACTCACTAAATCTACTATATATAACTCTACTATATAATTCATAAATGAATGCTTGTCTGCTTCAGTATAAATATTCAATGGTTTCAATTCCAGTAATAACACATGGCTTTGCTGGAAAACTTTGTTTACTGCATCAACTGCTTTATTTGAAATTTCTTTTCTCATATTAAACTTATGGACAAATACAAAACTTTAAGGGCGTATAGGACCATTCCCTTTAGTCTAATTTTTTTTAATTTTATTTCCTGCAAAACTACACACCGAGCTCTTTCCAACGACACCTATAAGTTATTAAATTTGGCCCAGTAGTTTAGGAGGAGTAATGACCACAAAAAACCCCTAGCGTATTAAATAAGAAATAGATTACTAGCAATCGGACATACATTAGATACATTACTTTGAAATGGCGGCCTACCCAGGTAAGTATTTTAAGCCAACTTAGAGGGATAATCTTTTCAAAGATTTTTTGACGTATTCTCGATGGTGGATTGTTGTAAATTTTGTTGTTGAAATATTTTATTTTCTTGCTTTATAACAGGTTACAAAACCCAAATACATTAAAGCAGTTAGTTAAAACTAATATAGGTCAAGTATTTTGATGTAGGTTGAGTGTGGCAAAGAGTCCTCACACAGCACTATACATTATATTAATTGTTAAAGAAATCTGGAGACAATAGACTAACTTATAATACTAAACAACATATTGTCAATTTTCAGATTGGTAGCCACCTTGACGCGTCCAAGGACGCGCCCTTTGCTTAGTGGCGACTTGGAGGGCCAATTCTAAGAATGTCGTAAGGGGAGAGAGGATGGTTTTCCCGGGCAATCCCGCGTATGGTACCGTTAGGACGCCGACATTACGCTTGACCAACCACGATGAGTTCAAAGGTAGGCCTACTCATCGTGGTTGGTGTGAGGTTTGAGAACACCTTTTAACTGAGATATTTGTTATTTAATGGTACGGAGCTTGTATCACAATATCCATAAACCATTTCCCTTCAAACGTGATTATTGCGGATTTTTTGCGAGTAAAACAATATTAATTTTAAACTATACTCGTATAAGATAAGTATGATGTAAAAATTTCTAAGTTGATATAAATATTTTGATATTAATTTTTTCTGACATTTGGCATCACATATTAGTAAAAACATTGTTACTTAACAAACATTGTAATGGTTAAAAATGTATTATAAAAAATTAACTAAACCATAGTGAAAATGAAACATATTAAAAATATCTGTAGGATATGATATTATCAAAGTTGTAGATTTCTGAAAATTAATGATACAGTGGTTTAGAAATATGTTTGTTAAGATCATAAATGACATAACCAATGATGTTATTAATATAAAAAATCATTCCAACATGAAAATATATGATTTTATATTACTGTACTGTAATTAAAAAATTTTTGTTATATTTTTAACTCTTAAAATTGGATGAAATTGTAAAATCTTTAGAAATTATTTTTTGACGATTGATATTTTCTTATGGACGGCGTAGGCCCCAAGAATTGGCGCCAGTTTTTTTTGTACTTTGGTATTATACGGAGGCCACCCTTATACAGCGCGCTGCGGCGGTTATGTTAGGTTGGGTTATCATAAATATGTTAGTAGGACTTTCCTCGTTTCGTAACGAGTCTAACGATACCAGATGAGTAAAATTTTAGCCCGCCAAATCCCTTCCAAGTAGGCCAAGGTCAGGTCGTTGACTGGAGCACACGCATCACCTGTCACCGCCGAAAGTGTGACTCGTCTGGTATTGTCCGATTCGTAACGAAACGAGGAAAGTCCTAAACTAACATATTTATGATAAGCCAACCTAACATAACCGCCACAGCGCGCTGTATAAGGCTTGCCGTACATAATGTGGCGACCGGATGTGGTCGCTAGCGAAGGCGACGTGTTCAACTCACTTCTCACCAACATCGCTGACTTCTGGGAGGCAGAACACAAGGACCGCTCATCATAATTATGTCAAAATTGGACTGTATGTCAATTAAAGTATGTTCTTTCCAATTATATGATCATTTTTGGTATCCAGTAAATAAAATCTCTCAAAAAATAGCGGCCTCCGTACAATACCAAAGTACCTTTTGAAACTTTGCATGAACGTTCCTCTGAGGGCATAGGCATCCAACAAGGACGGATTTTTAAAAATTCCCTCAGGGCTACACCCTATGATACATCAAACTTTCAATGTTAAAGTATTATAGGGAAGCTCATGTAGTTGTCATGGCAACCTTAACATTAAATCATGAATTCAAAGAAGTTTTTCTGCTTTTCCACAGGTAAACCGTGTTGATCAGCTGTGTCGTTTATCAATTTTTTTTATAATAAGTAATTGGATGAACTGGAAATATAAAATAATATCGAGCAAGGCTCGGTCCACCAGGTACTGGAGTTTTAAAAGAGGGTTTTTACAAAGAAGAAAACGGAGATTTTTTATACAAAGGTGGGATGAGACTTTTCGAAGTTTATTGTTACTCTTAGGGATGAACCAGCATCCTTTGGATGTTCTGGTAAAAATGAAATATTACCGGGCAAGACCAAGGCCGCGTTACAAATATAGTTATTTTTCAGTGTGGCCTTGCCAAGACTCAGTCCACCAGGTACTTTTGGAACAATATAAAAAATACCATTCAACGTTTATCGTGTTGTTTTACCGTAGATCAACAGCATTAACGTAATTTGAAAGCCGAAGATACAAGGCGAAGGGATTGACGGTCAAAGCCATAAAACCGTATGCTCCACGCGCCGCCGCGGCGCGCCGACCGTCAGGCGCGGAGCGGGCGTTCCCGAGAAAAGTCGGTAAACATTAAAGGTGCGTTCTGGCGCGGACACATTCCCCCACCCCTTGAGCTCATTTCCTCTACTATAGTTGTTGTTAGTTTTGATTTTATTAAGTGGCGTTTCTTATATATCTTTTTTCAAAGTGGAGTAGGTAAATTGTCTAATTCTCGAGTTTTTGGACTTATACGAGTTAAAACCTGTCGTATGGGACCCTAAAAATTACAAACCACAAGGATGGAAACGCGATTTACGACGGATGGAAGAGGATTCAAATCTCTTTAAGCACAGATGTCTCATATGTATCATATTTAAACAGCTAAAAAAAATCCTTCGCCAACAAGTCAATAATTCTGAATTACCAAAAGGGGAATATGTTAGCTATGAACATTTACTATTGTAGTGAAAAGGGTAAGCTTTGCATCAAGATTGCGCGTATGTTATGCTGTCCCTTTAAAATAAAGCTTAGCCCGGCCATTTTTCGCAGCAATTAGCAGGATAAGCTGTACATGAGACTTGCGTGCTAATGAAAACTAAGCTTTGTGTTAAGCTTAAGTGTATCTTATGCTGTGCCTTTAAAGAAAGCTTAGCCTGGTCATTCCCCGTTGCAACGAAAAGGCTAAGCTTTGCACGAGACTTGCGTGCTAATGAAAAGGTTAAGCTTTGTTGTAAGCTTAAGTGTATATTATGCCGTGCTTTAAAAGAAAGCTTAGCCTGGTCATTCCCGCTGCAACGGAAAGGCTAAGCTTTGCACGAGACTTGTGTGCTAATGAAAAGGCTAAGCTTTGTTGTAAGCTTAAGTGTATCTTATACCGTGCCTTAAAAGAAAGCTTAGCCTGGTCATTCCCCGCTGCAACGAAAAGGCTAAGCTTTGCACGAGACTTGTGTGCTAATGAAAAGGCTAAGCTTTGTTGTAAGCTTAAGTGTATCTTATGCCGTGCCTTAAAAGAAAGCTTGGCATGGTCATTTCCCGCTGCAACGAAAAGGCTAAGCTTTGCACGAGACTTGCGTGCCAATGAAAAGGCTAAGCTTTGTAGAAAGCTTGTGAGTATCTTAGCCAAGCCTTAAGAGAAAGCTTAGCCAGACCATTTATTGCAGCAATGAAAAGGTTAAGCTTTGCAATAAGCTTGTGTGCTATCTGGGATATCATATGGGAATTTGAGTCAGGGCAAAAATACATATAGGCTATGTTTATGTCTGGTATAATCGGTTTTTATCAATCTCGTCTTCATCAAAAGTTTGCTTATTTAATATGACATTTAGCGTTGAAACAAAAGAACAAATTTATATTAATGCGATATTTATACGGTGTTATCGGCCTCGTAGCGTACTACAAATGTAAGTAAGTATAAACCAATTTAGGTTAGTTAGTATTTATTTTAGAACAGCGACCAAACTATAAGTGTGTATTTTGTTTCAATAGTACAGTTTCGACATTATTTTTAATTTTAAATATTGTGATTATGTGTATGTTGAGTAAGATCGAAGGACAAACAATTTTGAATAATTGCTCTATCCCCATTGGTTACCGACGTAACCGCTATACTATCAGTACTGTCAGTAGAAACACGTACGTAACTTTTTTCATAATTTTTACCTCTTAGACAGTAAAAAATCAATTCCAACATCTCACTTATTTCTGTTTATATAAGAAGAAAACTGATATGTGGCCTCATATTAACTGAGATCTTCTGGATCATGGTCTAGCTATAATAATAAAGTCCCCCATTTTAATTCCTCTATAGCAGCAAACGTGCATACTCCTTCTTCTTGTCGAGGAATAAAAGAAAACTGTATAGTTTGCTCATTTTTTACATATCTTGAGAAAACTTATTGGTATGTGGCTTCAATTAGTTTAAATGTACCGGGTTATATATCCTATTTTTACATTTTTGTTGCAATAAACTCACTTTCCATTTTATTCTTGTAGAGAATAATTTGCACGCTCAATTACTTTACTCGATTTGCTCAATCGTTTTTACCCGATTGCATTTGACTGCCTGCATTCCCAGTGAATTTTGCTGACAAGAAAGATATACTGCAACTGGTGTATTTACATTTTTGTCCAGTAATACTTTATTTATCAAGGGAACCTAGTCTAATGTAATACCATATAGATGTTTTTATATGTGGTAGGTAATACTAAACTATAAAAATTCCTTCATTTTTCCTGCATATACTCATTTCCCATGTTATTCCCACAGACATGGGCGTCTTTAGGTCTTATAATTTTTGGGGGTGTCAGGTCGCCTCACTTATGAAGTATTGCAATGAAGTGTATTACATGCAAAATTCCAAACATCAATCTCCCATTCAAATAATCCGTTTGCAGGCATACTCCTAAAAACATCTGTTTCTTTAATAGAGGTCATTCAAAGTTATATGTTGAAAATTGATCCCCCTTTATCTGCCAAACAACTATGCAAAAATCAAGGGGGTGCCCCCACAAATGATGAAATGATGAATGATTCCAAGCTTCTTCTGCAATGTGAGTATATGGGGAATTTACGCAATTATTACCACAGGGGGTGTTCGATGAAGACATGGGTAATTATAAGGTAATTAATTAAGTAGTTAAATCTTCAGTTAATTGTTCCGAGCAGTTTAATCATCTCAATGCTTTGATTTAAAATGTTTCGGTTGCAGATAATATAAAAAATTACAAAAAAACTAATAAGGAGCCTTTTTGTAGATTGGAACCTAAAAACTCGGCCGTGCTCAGTCTAAACGTCAGACGTGTGCGCGTCACTATATTTTGAATCCGTGCTCATCTCACGGAGTAGACTGATCCGTGTCAATGAGCTTAGACTAGGCTATGAGTAGAGAGTTAGCTATATAGGAGTGAATTGCCAACGGCTAAGCTGGTTAGTTAATTAGATCCTAAACGACATTAATTTTTCACTGGCTCTTTTTTCGCACAATGTGGTTGCTCACGAGTGTAACAAGTGAGTTATGGGTATTTTCATATATCAGCCAGGAAGCTCTTCTGATTATTCTAAAACCTAGACGATTTGTAAAAAACTCTATTTTCTTAATATTTTAAAAGGAGAAGAGTTAGAAAGTGCTAAAGTATAGTATGTTAGGCAAATATCTATTGAATGGTACTTGTTCATACATATGTTTCATAATAAATAACCTGTTGGCTTTGGTAGTTACATCACTGAATGAAGAAACGGAAGCTATATAGATACTGAGATTTCATTGGTGACTTTTTTCTTTTGTTTTCATTTCAGTAATGCCTAGCTTATCGGACGCGATACGTGCGAAGAGTCTGTTGAGAGCCAAGTCAGAGAAGAAGTCTAGTCCGCACCTCGAGAGTAGAATGCCGAACATCAAAGTTTTTAGTGGTTCTTCTCATCCCGATCTTGCACAAAGAGTTGTAGATCGGCTTGGTATTGATTTGGGCAAGGTTGTCACCAAGAAGTTTAGTAATTTGGAGACATGGTAAGTTTACACGTTTTATCCCTCATTTTTCAACTCAGGCCTTCACAGGCCTAGTCTAATATAAAATGAAACTAAAATTTTCTGCTAGGGGCTACTTAATCATTTTTTGTCTAGTGTGATTTAAAATTTAAGGATTTTGTCTTATTTTTATTCTAGGATTCAAGTTCAAAAATTCTTTTTCTTGACTAGTTGGCTAGGCAAAGTCCTAAGTGATTGCCTAATTTGATACTCTTTTAAAATAACCTTACTTAGCCTAGATCTAAAAGGAATTGGTGGTTTGAGCTAAGAGGAATGAATGATCTATTATTTTTGCTTACCCTACTGTATCGGATAGACTGATATTCAGTGCATCCAACTGTTAAATCCTTCATTCAATCTAGGCCTATTGAATATATTTCAATCTAACTTTGATAGGTACAATTTCCGCAGAAGGGTTACACCATTTTCTATTAGAATGCCAGTATAGTTTTCTTATATATTTTAATGCTTTGCTCTTAAGACCTTAAAGACCATAAAAGTGCTAAAATTATGTGTCAGAAATTTCATTTACTAACTTCAATTCTGATTCAAAGTGAAGTCGAAATGCGTGTTAAGTTTACCAATATCATCCTAATGCATAGAAACTTCATTAATTAAAATACACTGATACTATAGTTTACTATCAGTAAACTGTAGTAGCCTACCATAGAAGACAAACATATAAGACGTTTATAAAATAAGGTTAGCCTAGTTGAATTTGAATCATTATTGTATGAATATAATTATTATTGAATTAAAATCATTTTTAACTAAACTATAAACTGACTAAACTACAACTGAAATATCAACCACCTACTGTACTTTCATCCCAACATAAGTGATTATGTGGTTGAGTAGAAGGGGGGAATTGGGTACCGAGGATAAATGGGTACTACTTTTTAAAAAAATTTTTATTTATCAACCCTTTATGTTAGGAAGGATTGTAAAATATGTAGAGATAGCTAGTTATGTTTTTTACACCACCATTTTTTTAAAGTTGTTATTCTTAAATATAAACAAGTTAAAAAATAATTTATTCGACCCTTACGTTTTTCGATTCCCAAAGTGCATCACGAACTTTGTCCGAGTAACCATAGAAACATTATAACAATTTTAATTTTTGCAAAATATTTAACTTACACTAACCTTTTAAAACCAAAGTATGCATAGTAGTTTGCTAGAGTTTTGGAATTTTTAAATTATCTCTAAAGGGTAGCTTTTAGGGGTTGAAAATTTTAGTACCCAATTGCCCCCCTTCGGGAAAATGGGTACTATTATTTTTTATGATTATGATAAAGTAGGCCTACTAGTTTTAAAGTGAAACCTCTAGGCCTAAGCCTAATTAGTTTTTAAAAATATATAGGCTACTTTCCCAAGTGTAATTCAGCCATTTATGGATAGGCTAACTTGGAAAACAAGATAGCCTATTGAATAATTCCGATTCTAGATGGTACGGGCTACTATTTTATTTGTTTAGTTTTTATTTAGCCTATGAAAAAATAAGTTTTTATTTTATTTACTTAGTATTAAGAAGGTTTAGCCTACAGTAAGTTAATTTATAAAAATAATTGGTGTTTTTATTGATTTAACAGTGTATGATTGTTCGAGGCAAACAGGTTTTCACAAAAAATTTTTGAAGTTTTAACCTCTTGTAAATTTGTTTCTGTAAAAGTTAGAAAAATCTAACTTGTATTATGTTAAAGTACCTCTTAAAAAACTAGGTACCTAAAATACAATTTTTACTATCCTAGGTCATAAGGATTAATTATTATTAATTATCTAAAAAAAACTGTAACGTTTTCCTAAATTTTGTTTAACATTCTATAAAATTGTCAAAAAAAACATTTGATCAACAAAACTTGTCTTAAATTAGGGCTGAATTTGTAAAGAAAAAAGTACCGGAGCTATGGCTCAATAAGTGGCCGCCGGGAGGGTTTGGAAAACCCCCCAGCAGAAGGGGGGGTCCAGGGGCCCTCCCCCGGAATTTTTTTTTTAATTGCGATTACATTTGATGCCTTTTTAACGTTTATGACCACAGTTAAACAATTAGACTGTGTTCACTTTTGTGCTAGCTAGGTTTGCCCTGCCGCGGATAGAGTGTACTAGTGCCATAGTGGTCGTTAAGGTTGTGATCTCCAGCGTTACGTGTGTTTAGCGCCACTCACGACTCATGGTGGGAATTAACTATTGTCGAATAAGGGCACACCTGATTTGTTTAAACATTTGACGAACTATTTGCCGCAAGAGGCCTTATAAGATTGATGTATAAATGTGTACGGTAATGCCGAATGCACCCAGTACACGCACGTATTGGCCTGGATTGGATTTGCCCTTGATTGAAGACCGTAAGGGTCATTGTCACAAAATGGGATAATATGGATAAGTTAACATTTTTTTTATTAAATAAATATTTCAAAACTTTGCAAATTTTGGCATAGGCTATATAAGAACTAAAACTCATCAGAATATCAAATTTATATGCAGCCGAGCTTAAAACCTTCATTTAGTATTTATTTTCTATTTTACACGTTAGGAAAAAGAATTAAAATCGAATTTTTGTAATCCAGATAAAGGCCATTAGATGTATCTCTAAGCTTAGGCCTAGGGATTCTTGGAGAGATAAATTTTAAGAATTATATATTTTGACAGTTCCGTCCCTTTTAGCGAATTTCCCCCATAGGAAAGAAGCTATTAACGTAGGTCTCATGGTAAGACCTAAGTCTGAGACCATGATTACTTTTCGTTTTGGGGCCACCAGAAGCAAAAAACACCATTCGTTCAAATTTATATATATATATATATATATATATATATATATATATGTGTGTGTGTCTGTGAGCACGATAGCGGCCGTAAATATGATCCGATCTTAATGAAATTTGGTACAGACATGTAAAGTGGTAATTGATTGGACAAGTTCGTAAGCCAGCCCGATCGGACCATTGGAAGGGGGGGTAAAGGGGGATAAACCCCTCCAAAAATGGGTTTTTTGAGTTTCTTACATAGAGAAATAAAATTAATCAAATTTTTGTTGGCACCATTGAATTCAGCTCAAAAAAACAAACAATTTAGTATTTTGAATCATTGCTCTATGTCCATTGGTTACCGAGATATTGAAAGTGGTAAACACAGTACGTTGTCCTAGTGTTGACCTTATGGGGAATAAGTAAAATTCTATATCTCTCTTATTTCTCAACATATCTTAATAAAACTTGGTTTGTGGCTTCATCTAGATGAGATCTAATGAACATTAATCTAAAATCCCCGAAATTTCCTATTTTTTAGCAGCAAACCTGCATACTCATTCACCATCTTATTCTTAAGGAGATTACAAAAACATGACAAATTTTGCTATGTTGGGTTGAATTATCTCTTTTGCATTAGAAATTCGCTGAGTATGCAGGTCTGCTGCAACGGGGGTATTTGTATATGAAGCAGTTATTTATGTTGGGCTAGGCTAAGGAAAATAATCTGATACAGGCTCATCAACATCCATATCTCACAAGAAATAGAAATTTAAATTAATTCAACACAGTCTGAGACTCTTTGAAACTAAACCCAGTTACATAGGCACCAAATATTTTTAATTATTAACTTTAGAATTAAGACAAGTAGACAACATAAAGAAATTTAAGAAGGCCCTAATGTCATATTTGATTGAACAGTGTTACTATGACCTGCCTAATTTTTCCTAAAATCCCTATCCACCACACTGCCATTTTCCAACCCAAACGTGATTGACGAAGTCGAATGACGGCTGGCAGAAAATAGAAGAATAGAATAGAAGTTGGAGGAATAAGATGATGGGTCTTATGCCAGTATGGTCTACGGGACGCACTCCAAAAAAAAAAAACCTAAGCCCCAGACCATGATAACTTTTCGTTTTGTGGCCCCCAGAAGCAAAAAACACCATTCGTTTGAATTTTTAGTCATATACACATGTGTGTGTGTGTGTGTGTGTGTGTGTGTGTGTGTGTTTGTGTGTCTGTCAGCACGATAACGGCTGTAAAAATGGCCATTTTAATGAAATTTGGTACTGACATGTAAAGTGGTAATCACTTGGACGAGTTCGGGAACCAGCCCAATTGGACCGTGGTGGATCGGAAGGGGGGTAAAGGGGGATAAACCCCCCCAAAAATGGGTTTTTTGAGTTTTTTTATAGGCCTAGAAAAATAAAATTTATCAAATTTTGTTGGCACCATTGGATTTAGCTAAAAAAACAAGCAATTTAGTATTTTGAAACACTGCTTTATGTCCATTGGTTACTGAGATGATATTGAAAGTGTTAAACACAGTATGTTGTCCCAATGTTAACCTTATGGGAAGTAAGTAGGCTAAAATTCTATATCTTACTCATTTCACAACTCATCTTGATAAAACTTGGTTTGTAGCTTCATCTAGATGAGATCTAATGTTTGATAGTCTAAAATCCAATATGTCTACAATATATTTCTAATATATGTTTATTTTATAGTCTAAAATGTTTGATATTTCCATTTCCGTGGCACTCATTCCCCATGTTATTCTTATGGAGCTTACAAAAAGATGTCAAATCTCGCTATGTTGGCTTGAACTATGATCTTTTGCACTTGAAATTTGCTGAGTATGCAGATCTTCTGCAACGGGGGTATTACCTGTTATATTGGTCCTCTTCTCCGAAGTTCTCAAGACAGAATCAGAATCAGTGAATCGTGTCAGAATCATCATCATAATATATCATAATATCATAATAAATATACCAGATAAATTAAACCTTTAATATAGGTTATTACATTAGTGAGTGATCCAGTGGCTAACCCACAATGGAGATAACATTTGACAGTACCGACTGTTGGCCCTAGATAACAGTCGGTAGTACTTATTGTACAATGAACAATTGGCCATCTCTAGAAGAAGGATGATTGATGATTTTTATGTGGCAGGTAATAGGTAAGGGTCCAGTACTTTAATCTAAAATTTTACTTTAGGTTGTGATTGCCATTAAAACTAACTTTTTAATGTTCTTTCCAGTGTGGAAATTGGCGAGTCAGTACGAGGCGAAGATGTGTATATAGTTCAGAGTGGGAGTGGAGAAATCAACGATAATCTCATGGAGCTTCTTATTATGATAAATGCCTGCAAAATAGCTTCAGCATCTAGAGTAACTGCTGTCATTCCTTGTTTTCCTTACGCCCGACAGGATAAAAAAGATAAGGTATCATTTGTTCAAGTTAATGAATTAAGATAAGTGTTATAACTTTTGCATTTAGTAGGTAGCTAATGCATAGTTTTGATTTAGATTTCATAACAATTACCATAACCTTAAACATAGCTGAAAAGTAACTTTTCCTACACTTCCTATACTTAGATGATTTTTCACTTCTTTTATTGCGTGAGTAAAGTAATAATTTGTTTCCTAGGGGGAGTAAAGCAATTACTTTACCTCCCAGCGGGAAATTTGTCTTGCAGTACTTGGTACGACTCCTGGGGAGGGAATATCGGTAGTGGTGGCAAAGCTGACTTGCCGTAGTACAGCATTGGAAAGCGCTTTTCGTGTACCTGCAAGTCTACGTTGTCGATTTTTGAAAAATGGCTTTTCATGAACAGCACTCGAACATTGTTCTATGTTTTACCTAAAAAATCACCCAGTGAGACTCTTGAGTTGTTAATTCAAGCTTATGGAGAAGAGGCGATGAAGAAAAAAATTTGGATCTGAATCGGCCATATCGATGAATTTACCAGCCATTACCATTCGAGTTTCTTTGTGCTCAGGAGACAGCATTTTCAAAACTACTCACGAACAAATTCTATCCATGTACAAATGATTATAAAGGATGGTGTGAACACTTCCATATGATAAATTTACTGAAATGCAATTTCATTGATTGTTAATTTCGGATTTTCGTGCACAACTTGTTGTACACGCTTAATGTTGTCATTGACTGATGTTGACGGTCGTCAACTAAGAGGGCCATCCTCAATGCTTCCACAGTCTTCACAGAACCGTTTGTTCCATTCATAAACTTGACTTTTCTTCATTGCCTCTTCTCCATAAGCTTGAATTAACAATTGAAGAGTCTCACTTGGTGATTTCGCAGAACTCCAATGTCTGAGCGCTGTTCATGAAATGCCATTTTTCAAAAATCAACAACGTAGACTTGCAGGTACACGAAAAGCGCTTTCCAATGCTGCACTACGGCAAGTCAGTATACCCTCACTACCGATATGTCCTCCCAGGAGTCGTACAAACTACTGCAAGACCAATTTCTCACTGGCGATCACACTAAATGTCTACAAAAGTTCCTTCCGGGAACTTTTTGACTGTAATACCTCGTGTAAAAAGAATACACTTAGGCCTATAAAAAAAAAATTACTAATAATTTATAAGATTAACAAAACACGTATTTCTTCAATGGATACCAATGTTATTCCCATAATCATTTCCCATTTATTTAACGCTCTTGATTTATCATGTAATATACTCTTTGCATTATTTATATAAAATGTTCAAAACATTTTCCCTTACATAAAATAAATAAGCTCCCAAATAAAAAATAACTCTTTAGAAATTCACTGAGTACGCAGGTTTGCTGCGACGGGCGTATTTAGCTAGCTTTCATTCTCTTCCTCGCTAATTTGTTGGTGTTAAGCATCAGAAGAGAATTTTTCCAAAACAGTAACTCATATTTTTTTGTTTTTTTTTGGAAGAGTACCAAGTTTTGTTGAATGGAGACTTTGTTTTTAACGTCTTTGTAACTATCTGATCTGTGAATGTGTTTGAGTATTAAATTTGACATTCGTTCATTCAGAAATCCTTTTAATATTATTTATTATAGGTCAAAAGATCTTCAAGATCCTTTTTTTAATTCAGTTGTACAATTTTTTGACTCGGTAATCCAAGTTTAGAAATATTTATTGTAAGCGATTTGATTGTGTAACTTTCTCACAACATAATTACCATTAAAGAAAATTGCAACATGATGTTTATAATTCACAAACTTAAGTGTCAGGGCAGTTAGTTATTAAAATCTATTAAAAATTATTGTTAAACAAAGCTATTTCCAAAAAAATAACCTGTTAGAGGCCTAGCCTAGTGAACAAAGATACATATTTTACAATGAGGAGGGTATTCAGTTGATTGGTTTCACACAAGTGGCAGTAGATGAAAACTTATAAATCAGTGAACACTGGACAGGTAGCCAGGTCTGGAGGGGCCTCCAAGGTCACCCAGTTGCAAGGGTCTATAGACTGTCTAGTGCCTTTATTTTTTGTCTGCTTTCAGGCTCAGTAAGCACATTCCTAAATGCTCCTTTTGTTTTTTTATTCTTGTCGTCCTCTAATTCTTGTCAGATGATTTTTGTGAAATACAATTTAACTGTCTCCTTATTGCTCTTTATTTAGCATAATTTTTGTTAGCATATTTATTGTTTAAAACTTATTTCACTAAGAATTTTACCTTGTCAAACTTGTTCACTAAGAATTTTAGCTTGTCAAACTTGTTGATTTTAAATGAAATACAGTAGTTTTAAGTTAAAAAAAGTTAAAAAGTAAATTACCTTACCAACAGTTTTTCACAGCACCCTTGGTTTAAAGTTTTAATAAGATCCATAAAAAATCTAGACAATGTTAAAAACAACTTGACCAAATGAGTATATTTTGACATATTTGTACATGGTAATAACCATAAAAAATTGTATCACTCTTCTGTGTGAAGTAAATATCATTTAATTGCTTCATAATAGGCTTGATAGGTAATTTTAAATACTCAATAATATTTTTCAATCACACTCAAATCATATAACTATTTGTTTATTGACAAAACTATTTTTAAGGCCCTCCAAAAGATTAATATGACGTGGACAAGCTTTCATTTTGTCAGTGGGCAGTCAATTTTTAACAATCCCTCTCCCGTCATCGACAATTCCAATTACAAAGAGGTTATCTGAAATGTTTGTTTCATTTTTATCAGATAACATTTTTGTACAACTATAACACTATGTTTGGACTTTTATCTGTCATGGAGCTTTACTTATTTTTAGCTGGGCTAGAGCCAACTGTTTTCAAACATAAAGCCATCTCAAAAATTAAAACTGGTTACCCTTGGTTTAAAGTTTTAATAAGATCCATAAAAAATCTAGACAATGTTAAAAACAACATGACCAAATGAGTATATTTTGACATATTTGTACATGGTAATAACCATAAAAAATTGTATCACTCTTCTGTGTGAAGTAAATATCATTTAATTGCTTCATAATAGGCTTGATAGGTAATTTTAAATACTCAATAATATTTTTCAATCACACTCAAATCATATAACTATTTGTTTATTAACAAAACTATTTTTAAGGCCCTCCAAAAGATTAATATGACGTGGACAAGCTTTCATTTTGTCAGTGGGCAGTCAATTTTTAACAATCCCTCTCCCGTCATCGACAATTCCAATTACAAAGAGGTTATCTGAAATGTTTGTTTCATTTTTATCAGATAACATTTTTGTACAACTATAACACTATGTTTGGACTTTTATCTGTCATGGAGCTTTACTTATTTTTAGCTGGGCTAGAGCCAACTGTTTTCAAACATAAAGCCATCTCAAAAATTAAAACTGGTTACCCTTAATTTAAAGTTTTAATAAGATCCATAAAAAATCTAGACAATGTTAAAAACAACATGACCAAATGAGTGTATTTTGACATATTTGTACATGTTAATAACCATAAAAAATTGTATCACTCTTCTGTGTGAAGTAAATATCATTTAATTGCTTCATAATAGGCTTGATAGGTAATTTTAAATACTCAATAATATTTTTCAATCACACTCAAATCATATAACTATTTGTTTATTGACAAAACTATTTTTAAGGCCCTCCAAAAGATTAATATGACGTGGACAAGCTTTCATTTTGTCAGTGGGCAGTCAATTTTTAACAATCCCTCTCCCGTCATCGACAATTCCAATTACAAAGAGGTTATCTGAAATGTTTGTTTCATTTTTATCAGATAACATTTTTGTACAACTATAACACTATGTTTGGACTTTTATCTGTCATGGAGCTTTACTTATTTTTAGCTGGGCTAGAGCCAACTGTTTTCAAACATAAAGCCATCTCAAAAATTAAAACTGGTTACATTTCAAGCTTACTCATTTAATTGTTTTCTTTCCTGAAGATTAACTTAATTTTGATATTTTAGATTTTGAGACACAACTCCTTTTATCTTTGTATTTTGTGATTTCTTCATTGTTTATGGTGAAAACACTTAAACTCAAACAAGGCTATATTTTAAATAGGCTAACTTTTTAAACAATTATCCATCATATTCAAACAAACACCTATCAGGATGTTGCCTACTTAAAATAGATTAATTATATTAAAATCCATAAAAATCTAAATTAAGCTCCTGGTTATTTGAAACTTTACCCTGTTGGTAATTTAGCCTATTTCTTCTTTTATAATCCTTGTTCTTATTAAATGTTCCATTTTATTGTAGAACACGTGCTTATCTTTACTACGATGCAGATCAATGAAGGTCCCAACATGGTTTAGATTCTGACGTCAACCTTTTAATTGACAGTGGGAGGCAAATTAGTTACAAACATTGGAAGAGCAATCCAGTTAGATTTAGATTATTTTGGGTTCCTAATTAATTTTGGGTTTATTAATTTAATACTGTACCTTCTGTATCAACATAAATATCGATACATATTAATGTTACTGAATTTATCAACCAACCAAATGGTTAATGCACCTGGGACAGTCGAAGAAGCAAAACAGATTCTTGGCACCGTCGATGATTTTTCTGAGTGACAGATGTTGCGATGTTATTTTGCTCTCAAATATTCATTCAGTTTCCTGGTGCCCTTTTATAGTTTTCTTCCGAAATATAGAACTAGTCCAACATTAATTGTCTTTAGTAGTTATGCTGAATTTGATATTTTTTTTCTCAAATAAAATCTAATTGTTGAGCTTTAGTAATTAATTAATAAAATTTTCTACTACGAATTGGTAACGTTTATGTCAATGCAGGCATTATATTTTCAGCTACTCTAACCAGAATAATTGAAAATATGACATCTACATTGACATGTAGATGCCACTATGTAGTAATACGATTTTATTTTATTTTTTTGCTGGTTTGTTATGCAAAGGTGGCATTAGTTTTTTTCAAAATTGATGATTCTTGATTTTTTATTACCACAGTAATTGGTGAGAAGTGAGATGAATAAAAAAAGCATGGCTGAATTGCTTTGATAGAGATTTTTAATTATAATTCTCATCTAGACGAATAAGAAGCTTCCAAATTATAAGGAGCCACAGCTATAAATGTACAGTTTGTTTTACTTGATACAAAAGATTTTCAAACTCTAAAAACGTCAGAGTTTTCTTTATCAGAATAAATAAAAACAGTCATGCAATTATTTATATTATATTGCCTGTTTTCTATCTGCCCCAAGTGTTTTACACTCAAGTTGTTTTTACTAATTATCTAATAATTCTCTTACCAACCACCCCTAACTACCAACACTCCAGTGCTTCCTTTAGTAAAATTATTCTATTTAAAAAAGCAAACAGATAAAAAACTGTATGAGTTGGATTCTTTATTGTTGTACGGTTTTCTTTTAAGATTGCATACAGGAGACTCCCTCTTATACCCAGCCAATGTTCAACCACCATCGCTTAACCAGACACACTGAGAAAGACAGTAATTTTTTTTGTAACTGGGCAAGACCGGCAGGACTTGAATGATATTGACAATACCCATGGGAAATATAAGAGACAAGCCATCAAAAAATGTTTGATGTACTATTTTTATCTCATCAGTATTGGTAAATGTACACTGTGTATTGGATCCATATCGTTTTAGGTCTCATCGGACTCAAACTGGCCTGATAATCATCCTGTCAGATCTCGGTCCTGAGATGGCTAGATAAAAGGGAGCCTACTGTACTAAGTTCACATTGCTTTTTAGAAAGTGAAAACAACTTTTGTATAGTTAGAGATTGAAATGCCTGATTACAAGCCATAATTGGAGATCTTTACAATAATACTAATGTTTTGATTTGACAGGGTGGTATAGATGATGATTCAAACGTCCCCAGGACCATGAAATTTGTTGTCAATGAGTGGAAGTTCAGGGTATTTATTTATTTTTCCAAAATCTTCACTAAAACTGAATGTGTAAAGTGGTTTACTAGCAGGTTTTGAATTTTTGACTGTTTGGGCAGCAACATTAACAGACTGGAGTACGACCTTTGGCTTTTAAAAAAAGTAAATGGTACAACTGTCTCTAGTCAGGGTTGATTAATAGGAATAGGTTTAGCTTTATAAATTTGGGGGCTTATATTATTTGTTCCCATTTTCATCTAAACAAATTTAGAATGTTTATTTATAACTTAATAAAATCCTAACAAAGTCAATGTTCTAGCATGATTATAACTTTTCAGTGCTTTTTTAACTTTCAAGTCAGGTCTTGGTTATAGGTGTCTAAAGGGCGGCCCTATGTTGTTATGACTATATTTTCAATCAATGTTTGCTCCTCACAGCAATTATATTTAGTTAGCCAAAATCAGTATTTATAATTAAAACAAATTCATATAACCTAAAATTACCGTGATGAAGGGATTTTCAGCCAAGATATATTATTTGGTTCGGTTTACTGGTATGGTATAAATATTAATATTTTTACTGGTATAAAGCATGTCTTTTTGTTTCAAACTGTTCTCTCGTAAAAATTAATTCAAATCTATGAAAAATGTGTTTCTGTAAGTTAATTAGATTATCAGTTTTACTTTCATATGGATTGCACTCCACCCCCCTTCTCACCTTTGCCACTCTGTCAAATTATATTTAACATTTGCACATTATTACAAAATTCACCATCAGAAAGGTTTACTAATCAGGTCTCGTGATGAATTAAGGGCTTCATGTTGGGATGAGTTCATAAGTGGTATCTCCCATTCTAAATATTTGTTTAATATTTGGAAATAAATGAGTTATGCTTCTGGGAAACCTTAACAAACTAACTTGCAATAGGGAATTAATGAAGCTGTTTGTCTGAATAGTTTTAAGCTCAGTAGGCCCTAACGGAATATTAAGTTTAATTTGTTGAACATTTTTATCATATACCAGTTTTAAAATGCTGCAAAGTATTTCCTCTGTCAGATTCTCATGCATTTAAGATTATTGAGTTGTAGAAAATAGGAAATTACCACACATTTTCTTCTAAAGTTTGAAAATAATTATTTTTTAAATAGATTTTTATCACAAAGATTTCCCGATTTAACACCTGGCATTATTAAAACTAGAAGATCACTGTGCCTATTTACCAATTTCTTTCTCAGCAAGCAAATTTTAATTTTTTTAGCCAAGTGAACATTACCCAACCCAAACAGATACCCCTCACATACATTGTTAAAGAGTCTCATGGCTAATTTGTTATATAAGTGAAATACATGTGATGTGGATCTGACCTTTTGTGTTATCAGTCAAATTGTTTGTTCAACTTTTGATGTACCGTGGGCAGTAGATTACTATTTTTGACTCTAAGATTTTCTGGTGCAATGCCAGTTAATTTTGGTGTTCGCTGTAATAACCCAGATGATTGCCAAAGTCCACCATATCTTAACAACTTTATAATTTTATCTTTTATATTTTTTGCTGACATGGTTAATTGTATTGGTCCACTGATAAATAGGGTCTTGATGGTTAGTAGTTATCATTGCAATTTCGGCAAATTACCACTTTTTAATATAACCGAACATAACCTTTTTTTATCACATCTTTATTTTCACATGTAGGCCTACAACATTTTGTATGTTCACCTCTTTCACAATAACTATGGAAAAATCTAAACTTACCAACTCTCTCATTATAGGACGTATACCTTCAAGTGTTAAATTAGCACATGGCTTTATAAATCAAGCTCCCATGTTTTAACTTTTAACATATAACAACATACATTTTTCAAGATATGAAATCGTTACTTTCCAGACATAAAGAACCAAAGATATAACGATAATTTAATTCCCCACAAGACTTATGCCCAGAATGAAGGGAAGAGTTCTGAGATACTTAATTCCGATGGTTCACAGTTTGTTCTTTTCCACTTCCACTTAGCAAGATTTAACAGATTCTTGCTAATTAACTATGAACATTTTTGAACATATATGTTTGCTAAGCAAAAATCAAATTATTTTCGTAGAGAAATTATTAACTCCTTACACTTTTTAATGGTATATATTTTATGTAACTTGTGTTTAAAGAAATAAAAAATATGGCTTATGCAATAGACTTTTTCCTGCATGATAATCGAGTTATAACTTCCAAATGACAAAGAAGGTCATCTTATCTTTTGAAGAGGAAAACTATCAAGATCGTTTTATTTTTTTTATTTAAAGCAACTGAAAAAGTTAAAAGATATTTTCTGACCTCATTTACTTAGTTTTTAAGATTCATAAAAAAGTAGGACAGGTGCAATATATTAGCAATTCTTGGTTGGTAAAGTGAGATAAATTCATTTCATTTCCTCACTAAGCGGTTTTTAGGAGAAATCATAGCTCCAGCCATAAGTGTAATGATTCTTAAGTTAATGTCTGGGAATTCTTCAATTAAAATTTCAGTAGTTCAAAACATCTTTTTCTTGTTCAGGATATTAGATAAATAATTAGTGTTACTGTACAACTAATTTGGCAAATAAATAATAGCCTGCAGATCTTCTCAAAAGAAAGTCTAATTGTAAATATCCTCTATCTTATTGCAACACTCGTTCAATAAGAAGTTTCTCTATGCAAAAAAAATAGTTTGAAAAACTTACATATCTTGTTATTTAGCTTTTACCTAGATATTAAAAAAATTATTCTTGGCTAAAGAGGGTTTTCTGATGTCACAATTGACTGATATATTTGAAGTAGATGGCTATTTTTCAGGATGCAGCTCATTGGTACACAGTAAGTACAGTCAGCCAGGTTTATAATGTGCCTTTACCTGTTTCTAGCTTAGCGAAGTCCTTTTCTTGAAATTCTCTGTTTAATTCTCTGTACATTTTCGTCATAATTCATAAAAACACTGTGTTTGTTGTTGATTGTGAGGACCATAATGCATTATATAATCGCTTGTTGGGCAAAACTAACATTGTTGTAGCTTTAAGATTTGGTGACCTTGAACCAAACAAACTCTTAATGAAAGTCATATGGAAAGACAAAAAGTGGAGTCCAATATTTTATGTTCTGTTTTAAGGTTATTTTTTATAATTTATAAGATCTGGTTTTATCCTAGGTGTATAAAAACACATTATACTAAACAACAATTTTATTCTTAAATTTTCTTTGAATGACACACTTCTTATCATTTTTAGTCATGTAATATTTTTAATATTTTGCCAATGTGCATCAACGTTTAATATGTATTTTGTGATTGTCTTATCCGCTTCTATTATCCCTCTTTCAAAGATTAAAGATCTTGTTTTTTTTTCATAATACAAACAAATAAAGATAATGTCAACCTGAGCTTTAGAGTGAAAGAAATTGTGATTTAATGAGGGAAGATTAGTTTTAAACCACATAATGATTATAAAATTAAAGATATTTATGAAATAAAAAATGGTATGGTAGCAAACAAACGTTTGTCTTTAGAATATAAAGTAATTATCTTTGATCTAATTTTAGAGTTCACATTCAGTTGTTGCCATTAATTGTGCATTCAGTTGTTTTTGTTTTATACACTTGTTTCAAACTCCATACCAAGGCTTTATTGATTTGTCAGTCAATATAAGCCGGCTGACACGGGCCGGTCAGACACACACTACAGTAGCAAAGAGATCACTACAAGAATTCCCAAACTCAACACAAAATATAAAAAAAATTGTTTCCTCTTGTAAATTGTTGTCAATATTCCAAATTTATCCTAAACTGTTGACAAGTATTCTAAACCAGAATATTTTTTATCTCTGCCCATCTGTCTTTTAAAGAAACCTATTTAGTTGGAGTCCATTCTTTATCATAGTGACCCAATCCTCTGACCTTACCAAAAATTTTATTTGGATCGAAAATATACAGAGAACATAAAGAAAGGACATTTTTACGATTGTGTTCTTTTTCAAACAGAGTATCTTCATGCACCTCTGGTCTAATGCATGAAAGAAATTTGTCTAACTTAATTAGGAGGTTGCATATGAGTATAGTGAGTGATTCCCTAAGCAATATTTTGAAATATTGCTTGAGTTGTTTCTATATCAATGTTAGATTTTTTCATAATTTTACCTAATGATTTATCAATGTTCATTAAATTAACAGAATGCAATGCATCTTTTTTATATTTGGTCCACTGTCCTGAAAATAATTATTTAGGACAGAATCCAAAACTTATATAGTTTGATTGTAACTAATTAATTGACAACTAACATTTATGTGTTTGTTTGAAACCAGTTTGGTTGGTTTTCTGTGAAAATTGATTATTGTCTTTATAACCTTTAATGGTCTTAAATTCTGTTACAGAATAATTTTTTTAATTTTGAAAAAATAATAAAAATCAGTTAAGATAAATGTTATTTGAAATTCTAAATTACATTCAGTTCAGTTACCTTATGCGCTGTCATTCTTTGTTTGAAAAAGAAATAGAAAGTTTTCAGTTACCGGTACTTCATCAGCATGTTAAGAACTTGCAAACTTTTCTTCATAAATTGTTCAAGTAAAATAAATGTAAATATTACAACAGATCAGATTAATGATAAATTATAAAACCATTTTCATACTAGGGCATTGAAAAAAGTATTGAAAGTTTGGGTTTAAATTTTGCAAAATTTGCTATCCAAATAGTGAAGGTTCTCTTACAAGGTTTTAAAAGTCAAAGTCTTTTGTCAGAGGTATTTTTTGAATCTTTGATTACACTTTCTTTAATTTTCTTCCTTGTTTATTGCTTTTTTTTAAATCCCTCAAGCGCTGTTTTTGTGTCGTCTCTGTGTGTTCATTTTCCGAATATTCAACGATATTCACATGGAAACTTGGCTGACTGTATTTGTACTTTTGTCACAATGTCAGAGATGGTTTTTGTTTTTATTTTTGTTTTTATTCCTTTGTTTAGTAATTCTTGGTATTAATTACTCTATTATTTATTTAGGTTTACTTCAAAATGTGTTTGCAAGTAATATTTTACATTAAGTTACTCTTGGTTACATCGAAAGCTCCTTTAAAGAAAAAAAAAAAAAAAAAAATACACATGTCAAATAATAGTGAAATTCTGTCATTTCATAAATAACATAGAAAAAATGTCAATTTATAAATTGTATTGCTCTTAGTATGAGCTGATAACCAAGTCCTCTCCTTAACTA
The DNA here is from genome assembly GCA_035578135.1 of Flexamia atlantica. Classification (NCBI taxonomy): domain Eukaryota; kingdom Metazoa; phylum Arthropoda; class Insecta; order Hemiptera; family Cicadellidae; genus Flexamia; species Flexamia atlantica. The sequence goes on along the minus strand of JAQJVK010000008.1, from coordinate 25,030,967 downwards.
GAAAATTGCAAATAAAATATTTGCCTAGTATAAGTTGTGTCCAATCTAAAAGTCAGCATTTAGGAGAAAAAGCTAGCCTAAATTTTATTTTTTTGAACTTGGCGTTTGCTTGGTTCATTATGTAAAACAGCATAAGCTTCAATAAGATTTTCGTTTTCTTTTACATTTATGAGGATTTTAAACCAATACCATTTAATTGTAAAAACATTTAAATGAACACTTTTAAATGATAAAAGTTATATACCTTTGAAACATAACTCTTGAGTCCGAGTAAAAAATCTAAAAAAGACTACAAATGGAAATTACCACCCATCGAGGTAGTAAAAACATGGACCTTAAATAATTTATATGCGAGGTACTTCATATCATACTACCCATGATCCATTGTAATTATTCACTGTAAAATACAGAACGTTCGGAGTAGGTTATTCCTGTGAATTCATTCAGTTGTGTTGTTTACAAGTATGAGGAAGAAATATTCACATAACACTTTAAAAAATTCAAATGAATCACTTTTTGTATTCTAAAATTAGTATAATTATTGTTCTTATTTTAAATTGGTTTTACAAGGTCAATTTAATGAAGTTCAATAAACATAAATTATTGTTCTTATTACAATTTATAATTTATAGAAGCAGAATATCCATGATTAATCACAGATAAAAACTTTCAAATTTTTTTATAATTTTTTCGCCCTACACCCAACATGACAAAAAATCAATCAGTATTTTATTTGCAATTTCTGCGATTGATTGTAAAGAGTAAAGGATTGATGGATTGTGCCTGCCTGTTCCGATTCCTGTTCAACTTAGGGTTTATGGCTAACAAAATAGAATGTTGCAGAAATTTTGTGCTAGTGTTTGTTGCAACTAATGCAGTTATAGAGATATGCTAGTTTTTAGCAGTTCCTCATTGTAGTTAGAAGTAACAAAAAACATTTTAATTTTGTTTGCTTGGAAAATGAATAGCCTAAATCAGTTTTGTTTTTCAAGTTGTAACAGATTAAAAAAATTATTTTAACTATTGAATTTTACCTTATAGACAGAATAGAAATTTGCTTTTTTGAATGTCAGATACATATGTAATGCTACTGTCCTCCTAGTATATAGCTATCTATACCTAGATAAGTTATAACTATTCACAAAATGTGCCTTTTTACAATTTAACAATATAACTTATTCCTGAAAATCAATTTATATTTATAACTCTTTGTCTAAGGGAGCTCAAAATGAGGCAAATCTTAAGAATAAGCATATATTAATATGGACTCATTTCCCAAGCTTTAATTTGTTCCAGTGTTATAGTAATAATCAGAATTTAAAGTGTGTTTTATAGGTCCTAGTTTTAGTTAACCTCTCTGAGTGCAATCGTCTGCAGGCTGGATATAAATTTTAAAAGGGGCTCTGAAATTCATGCGATTGAGTTGATATTGATTATCCTAATTTGTTCTTTACATTTTCCAAACATATCCTCGAACAAAAAATTTGTAATAATACAAAATTACAAGAAATTACAAGATTAGCTGGTTGTAATCTAATTTTAAGCATGGTTTAGAGCTTGACATAGGTAAAACTTATGACAATAACATAAATTGGGTTTGCAAGACATATCTAAGAGTCTTACTACGTTTTTTATAAACTAAAATTTACAATTCAAAAATTTAATTCTAAAGAGAAGTTATTTGATAATTTTTTAAAATTATAAATGTGTTCATACAACCAGATTATAAAATGATTTCTAAAAACTTTCATGATAGAAAACTACGATTGTTGTGATTATTTTTACCTGGCAAAAAAATCACAGAAAAATGTTTTGTTTGGGCACAACTATCACTGAATGGTTGTAGTTCCAAAAACAAGAATCAGTGCTTCCTTTTACTCATTGATCACAGAAATTGGTATTGCAGAGTCGAGCCCCGATCTCGGCCAAGCTTGTGGCTAACATGCTGAGTGTAGCGGGCGCCGACCACATCATCACCATGGATCTGCACGCCTCCCAGATACAGGTACAAAGATCGTCCTTTAGGTGTTGACCCATTGGCCTTTTAATTATTGTGCTTATGGGCATCACTGGTTTATCCTATTAACCCTTTACCATGCCAATTTTTCTGATTTTTCTCAATTTTTAATTGTAATATGTTTGTTTTGTCTGGTTATGACCTTTTGATTATACATATGAATTGACAATATGCTGAATTAATTAATAAAAAATAAAAAAGTGTCCTCCTCCTCTATAGAAGGGTAAAAAGAAGCAAAACAGGTGTCCACTGCAATCCCTATTAAACCTACAAATGCCGTCAACTTCCACCCAAGCCGGTCACCATTTATTTTAGGTGAGCCCTCCCACCGACTAAGCCACACAATTGCAAGCCTAATAGGGATTGCGCATGGACGGGATTCGAACCCATGCACCTCAGAACGGCTTTGACGCTATACTCGTCAGTATAGCGCCATAACCGATTGAGCTACGTTACCACGGTCGGCCTAGAGAACGATTGGCGCATAAAGCCTACAGTCGACCCTAGCAGCAAACCAGTGAACTACTAGGCCAGATGTTTGCAGTATTCCCCGATAGATAGCAGCATCGAACGGAACAGCGCACGTGTGGCGGAAACGTATCACAGAACGGTTCCGTGATGCGAATTTTGGGCTCACGTCAGCTATCACGGAACAGTTCCGTGATGCAAGGCCAATGGGTTAACATGATGAATGGCAAGTCAAGAGATGGAGTTCTTGCTGAATGGCAAGACTGAAAAAAGAGATGTTTAACATGTTTGATGGCAAGTCAAGAGAGGGGGAGGTGTGTAAACCCCTTCCCCCCAAACACACATTGGCATTGTTGTCTGCTTTTAATGTTTTGAACTTGTACAAATATTACATTATTGAACATTGCAATGAAGCTCGGTAAACCTTTATAATAAGTGTAGGTAAAGGGTCGACATCAGGTAAGAAGCCGTCCATAATTTACGTAATGCCCTAGAGGTGGGGGGGAGGGTTTGGCAGAGTTATGCTCCATAAAGGGGGAGGCTGTTGATGGAGTTCCACACAATGTTACGTAACTATTAAACGTCAGCAATTTTATTTAGTTTTTTGGGAAATTTCCTCTCTTTCCCACAGGATTTTAGTAAAAGTTTTTGGAAAGTCAGTATATTGTTTATAAAAGAAAGCAAATGGAACAAAGTCTGAACAGTATACCTACCATTGCTCAGCTGTTTAATGGCCAATATACCAACCGTAAATGCAAATTGGTAAAAAATAATGACTCAGTGGTCCTCTAGCAGTAGGAGGCAGGATAAAAATTAAATTTGGGGGGCTATGTGTTATGTAATTTTTAAGTGGGGATTAGTGTCACTGTTACAAGGGTTTGATTTTAGCACTACATAATCCAGAGAAGGCCCCTAATGAGAAATTCACTCAGAAAGAATCCATTTTTTGACTCAGCAACCAGGACCTGGGGCGTCCATAATTTGATCCATAATGCTTAAAATCTGCATTCCTCTTCTTATTTTGCTTCAGACTGTTACTCAAAGAACCCATATCGACACAGATTTCTAACACTGCAAATACCACCACTTATCAAGACATGGTTCAAATCCACCCAAGCCTGTAGCTTTGGCCTGGAGATAACAACTTAACTGTTCCTCCAGAATTATCTAATGCATTCTAGTTATTCAGCAAGTAATTTGGCTTGTAATTTTGTTATTGTTGGAAAATTAATTTGGTTCACCACAGGACAATAGATTAGCATTTACTTTCGGTGTGAACTTGAATGAAGTACTAGAAAAAGTGTTATATTAATAACATCTGTTTTTGTCGAAAACCAACCAGTAATGTAGGTCCAAGCACAAGGGATTCCTTTGAAATAAACGAATAGATGTCACTGGTGTGGAAGGCAGAGATGGGGGGTTCCTACCTGCCAGTGGGCAGAAACATAAGAAGTTGGTGGGACTGAGTAATTGAGCATTGATCCTACTTTTTTCACCAGTTCAAAAGTTGGTCATTTTGTACGGTTTTTATGGTCCCAGAAAATCCAGTCAGTTGGATGCTGATAGTTAAATAATTATGGGGTCTGGCCCATTTTCAACCGTAACAACATTTATTCTTGATTATGAAGTGAAAACCCTAATACTCTGCTTTTAAACATATTTTTCGTTCCTCTATTTGCCTTTAAGTTTAAATCTTGAGTAGCAATAATGGCACAACAGTAGGCCAGAGGTTGTGTGTCGCTGACCGCTGTGTATGACACAGGGTTTCTTCGACATTCCCGTGGACAACCTGTACGCGGAGCCGGCCGTGCTCAAGTGGATCAAGGAGAACATCAGCGAGTGGCGCAACAGCATCATCGTGTCACCCGACGCCGGCGGCGCCAAGAGGTGAGCCGATCTGTTTGCATCATGATACACAGAAACATCTGTTTTCTGTGCCTTAGTCTTGACTGTAAAGTTACTCTTACAAATATACAATGCAGTGCACAGTAAATTTACCAAGCTCTAGGAAATGGAAATAAGCAATCAATCAGCTGTTAGCAGCAAACCTACGATTAATGCATGTTTACAGGCTACTTCAGAGGAATGTGGTAGAAGCACTGGTTCGTAGCAAACGTTTGTTCGTTTGTTAAAGGTTGGGTTTAAAGATTTGAGAAATGTATTGGTTTATGCAAGGAATATGTTATGATTAAAAAGTATGTTTTTTTCTGAGAAGTATGATATAATGATCATAAATAAAGTATGGCATAAAATAATAATAAATAATAATAAAAATAATAAATAAGTAAATAATAATAATAAATAATAACAAATAAATAATAATAATAATACATAATAATAAAGTACGGTCTCCTCGATCATACAATCACGTCTCAGCAACAATATTGGTACTTTACTGTGTTTAACCTGCCACACACAGTGACACGATAAATTATGTATCATAACTCACACAGCCGGTAGGTAAGTTTTAGTGTACTCGCTGTAAAATCCCGCACTTGCCTCTGGCTCGTGTGGAAACTATCATGCTTGTTTGGTAAAACAGTACTTACCTATTCAGTGAAGTAACGTAATATACTATTGTTCAAGTCAAGTTATGGAGTTGTTTTTCATTCTACAGGCCTTACACTCAACATTATATGTGCTCAATAATCAAATAGAAAGTCTAATGTCAATAATTTGGATTTTTGGCAATCTAGAGTCATAAAAACATTTATTGGAACTCTATAAATCTAAATTAAGTAAGACTGGCTACTGGTGGGATTTCAGGAAATTTGAATCATATAGGGCAGTGGTCCTCAGTTAGTTGTAATCGACCTGTTAGTTTTTTTACAGTAGTTCTTGTCCTCCACATTACTCGCGGCTGTTTCCCTTTAGCAACTTTATAACAAAGAACAGGAGCTTATTCTTTTTCATCCCTAAAAGGGCCTACAAGCTACTGTTGTTCACCCACAATTGGTCCACAAGTGATTTTTTCTTCTGCATTTTACAATAAAGCTGTTTTAAACTTAATCTGTCTACCTCTTTTTTCTTATTAGTCAAAAGAAAGCTTGATTTCAAGCGTATTGAAATTTTTTTAATTATAGGGTCAAAGGAGGTAACCCACAATTGGTTCCCAAGCAATTTTTCTTCTTCCTTCTATAAACAAGCTATTTTACATTTAATCTGTCTACCTCATATTTTTTATTAGTCAAAAGATGTAAGCTCGATTTCAAGCCAATTCAAATTTGTATTTTTAATCATGGGTTCAAAAGGGGTGGATTTATTACTCTAACCGACCCCGCTATCTAGGCCACTGACCTATGAAATGTGTATAAAGAGCTTTTCTCCGATAGCATTAATAAAATTGGAACAAAGTCTTCTGTACCTGGTAAATTGAATCGTTAAATTTATTATTTCCCAGGGTGACATCGATCGCGGATCGGCTGAACGTGGAGTTTGCCCTGATCCACAAGGAGAGGAAGAAGGCCAACGAGGTGGCGTCGATGGTGCTGGTCGGCGACGTCAAGGACCGAGTCGCCATCCTGGTGGACGACATGGCCGACACTTGCGGCACCATCTGCCACGCGGCCGAGAAGTGAGTGCCCCCCCCACCTCGTCTGTAATGTAACACTTGGGGTTTTTACCATATACATTTAAGAGGTACTCTATTTTTTGTTGGTTTTGACTTTAAAGAATCTCCTAAATCTAAACATAAATCAAGATTATCACCTGAGGCTTGCCATATTAATTTGATATATCACATGGCTATGTTTACTTAGTTTTGAAATATTTTGAAAAATCCAAAATACTTTTTTGGAAATTCCCAAAACTTTTTTGAAAATGCATCCCCCTTCGATTTTTTTGAAAAAAATCTATGTTTTTTCCACTAGATTTGTCTACATGCATACAAAATTTCAGGCTGGGATGATAATTGGTTCTTGATTTAAAAAATATTTTACTACAACAGTACACATCCATTAGGTGTGCTACCAGCTCTATGAAAAAACGTAGGTATCTAAGGATATCTGAACGTATTTAAACAAATATCTAAATTAGTAGATGGGTCACCCATCAATGAATATTTCAGAAATTGATTATTTTTTCGTACCTGCATACCTGATAAAAATACAAAATTTCAGATTTTAGGATATATTTTTTTTATATGGCTGTTTAAAAAAGTCTAAGAAGTGTAATTTTGGTTTGAAAAATAAATTTTTATAGTAGGCTACACTAATATAATAGGCTACATCAGTGCCAAGTTTCATTATGAGACATCAATGGGAGCCTATTTTCAAACTAAGTCAACCCAGATTTAATGTAACATATTTAATTTGAGCAACTGTTTACAATCTGAATTTGGAGTAACTTAACATATTGTTGAACAGTTTTAAGCAAGAAAATTTAATTATTATAATTCAGGAGGCCAGAATAAAACAATTTGTTGTTTTCTAATTTTTCCACTGTATTTATAGGGTTCTTAAAAATCTTTCTAAAGCTTGCGTTGAACTAGTGCTCTCAGTTTTACTCAAAGTATAAACCCTTCCTGTTGCTGTCACTGGATTTATTTATTGTAGAAGTGTGTCGCTTGGTACTGATAATGTATCACTTGGCTTTGAGAATTAAAATGATTGTGATGGACTCTTAGGATGCAGAAAGCTAACTTTAAATTCATCATCACTTTTTTCAATGATGAGAGCAAGCCACCAAGCTCTGTCATATGCTACTGTAACATAGCCTGACTCAAGATTCTCCACATCTGTTGGTGTTAGGTAGTCGATGGTTGTTACAGTTTCTAATTGATAGGTTGAACTTGAAAAATATGGCCTTACTAGAAGTTTGTTTTTCTGACAGTGGTATAAAAGAATGGAGTTTTTGAGTCCCCTCGATTGGTTTTGCTTCGTTGAATTTTGAAAGGAGTTTCTTCTCAGCTTCTGCATAATCATCAGATATGCAGTATTCAAAATCTATGCCAGAGATGTTGTCAACAGCAAACTTTAACAGATTTTCTGGTGTTAATATTTGGTCACTGTACGGCCTATGTAGGCTAGCTTTGGCAGCGAGTCTTTTAACTGTGCCACCCAACCCATCACAGGCACTTTTGCCATGAGATGTGGTAAAAAAATTCCATTCTGCTTCTTCATGGAAATCTGATTTGTGCAGGCACAAATTCAAAAAGTTCTTTTTATTTTTATATTGGGCGGTACTGCCATCTGAAAAGTATGTTATTTTACTTAGATCAAATGGCAAAGTTTCTTTCAATATGTTTATTAATTTGCTTTGAAAAACGTTGAACGTCACAGTATTATGTTCAAGACAATTAAAAATAACACATATTGAAGATTTCTTAATTTTCCTTGCCACATATAGTAAACAATGAAGGGGTGCAGTGTAGCTTGGCTACTTATCCAGTGGTACGATTGTATTTCGTCCTGCAAAACGAAAGAATAATTTTCTGCAAAATCACAATTTACTAATACTTGGCCTTCAGTTAGTTTTCCTTTATTTCGTTGTAGTGTTCTTTCTGCTGATTATATATGAATGTAAGAGTTTTGAGCTTTTAAAAGTGTTTCTAAGAATTTGTCTATAAAATCATCGGTGCTTTTCACTACAGTTTCCATTGAACACCTATCTACAGTCACCTACTTTTTGTAGGTCACCTCATCAATCATTTCATCTTTAAACTTGTTATACAATAACTCTTTAATAAAACTATTAACACTGGTACATTCATTAATTACATACATTCATGTAGCAGTGCTGAGATGGTGGATTGCACATTATCTTGGCCAGGCAGGAGTCGTAAGATTTCAAAGCAAATTCGTCATTACCAAAAACAAAATTCTGAATTTTTGCTCCACTCATCATCAATTTTATGTTTTGGTGCAAGGTACACACACATACAGTGTGTGTTCCACTTTTTCCAGCTAAAATGCAGTTCTTGGGCCGCAGCTCACGAAACTTTTAGAAACCAATTTGACTACCTGGGAACTTTTCTTTAAATAGGCCTAATTGATATATTTGTTGTAAATTTCGTAGTACTAACCTTTTTAGAACTTGGACCTTTCCCTTCGTCTTTGTTTCTGATTGTGACATAATCTTTTTTCCCTGGCATTATTCTACTCACTTCATCAGAATTGTAGAAATCTTTTACTAATTCTGCTACAGTTTGACTTAAAAGTTCTTCCAGGTTTTGGATTTGGGGTTGAGAGAACGCCCTTTTCTTTAACCAATGCTTTTACTGCACGGGCCATATATAATTGCTTTCATTTGTTAAAAGTGTGATTTGATCCTTTGATTAGAAATGGCATGAAATAAATTATTGAACTTTCTACATTTCTTTGCCTGAATGAACATTATGCTTCTTACCAGGTTTATACGCCTATATACTTTGAAAGGTATCGGTAAAATAACTTTAATTCTGTAACACTCATATTTTTTAGATAAATTATAATTTATTTCTCCTTAGGCCTTAATAAATAACTTAGTACTTGAATTCAAAAAGTAAAAGGAAAGGAAGTGACAACCCTGAAAGCCTGATTTTCTGACATACAAATCTACTTATTGGGATACCTGTATGTACATAGCTGGCTGGTAGCTCACCTAACGGGTGTGTACTGTGGTGGTAAAATATTTTTTTAAACAAGAACCAATTGTCATCCCATCCTGAAATTTTGTATGCATTTAGACCAATGTAGTGGAAAACACATAGAATTTTTCCAAAAAAATCGAAGGGGGATGCATTTTGGGAATTTCCAAAAAAGTTTTTTTGGTTTTTTCAAAATATTTCAAAACTAAGTAAACATAGCCATGTGATATATCAAATTAAAGAGCAAATTAAATGGAAATGAATGGTAAAAATTTAAGCTCTCTAGGTGCTATAGTTTTCAAACTATATCATTTTGAAAGTGTGGAAACATGACCAAAAACCGTTGTGTTTTACATTTTTAAATGGCTATAACTAGAGGTGTGCGGATAGTGAATTTTTGGATCGGATCGGATCGGATTCGGATCGGATAGCTTATGTTCGGATCGGATAACAACAGATTCGGATCGGAGAGTACCGGATTCGGATATTTACGGCACGGCGTAATGAGCAGAATTACGTTTTCTCATAAGCCTAAGGTAATTGCAAGGAACTACCATATTATCCTAATGTGTAAGGTAAGGTTTGCCTTGATAGCCCTGAGTTGTTGATTGTTCAGATATATATTGTTTTCAATGCAGGCCAAATGTCAATTAAGTATGTAAAGGTACAACTAATTATCTGTTAATAATTTTGAAATGTATTGATTCCCTTTAAGCATAGTTAGTATTTAATTCAACAAGGTTATTATTCCTAAATAAATTTCAGAATTAGGTTACTTAAAAATTCATTTTTCAATGCAGTCTAAATTTGTTCATTTTTATGCCTCACTATTTTTTGTTCTTTTCCATTTCATAAATCAATAAATTATTTGATCAGTGACTAGGCCTAAGTGATAAGACAAAAGAATTAAATATAAAACTTGATTCACCAATCTCTTCACATTTGAAGAAAGCTCTACATTTTTATTCATGCATTAAACATTAATGCCTGACAACCAAGATTTTGATTCACTACAAAATAATACTATAAAATAATAAGTCTGAGCAGTAAACTTAACCTAAATTTCAAGATGAGTTTCAAATGTTGTAGGTTTCAGTATTAAAGCTTGGTCATTTAATTAGAACAAATAAAAGTCTATTTGATTTAGAAAATAAACAACAAACAAACTCATTAATTATTATCACAGGCGTAGGTTGTCAATTCAGCATTTTACTGTTATCTAAGAATGTCCATTTTATCACGTATTGGAAATACGGCTCGGCTTAATTCGTCAAAGATTAATATTTCAACAAAATAAAAACTTAATTTTGATCATTCAACTTTGTATTTCTAGGTAGGTAATTGCTTAGTTGATAAATAAATTAACACAATTGAAAGAAAGACATTCTTGAGTTAATTCAGCTTTTAAGCAGTCGACGACATCCGTCTTTGGCGACGACGACATCGCCAAATCTTTGGTAGCCCAAAATTAATTATTGTAGGCTTTTTATTTTATCATATCAACAGGCCACTTAAGATATTTACGGCCTGAAATAGTCGTATGAAACATCAACACAACTATTTATTTGTGGGGTATTTATGGGATATTTCGTTTTGGCAATTGAAGACGACTGTGGGGACACTGTCGGCCAGTGACGAACTCTGATTTGTCTGATTTGTAAAACAATAAAATTTCTTGGAATGAACATAGACAACAGATTTAACTGGGACTGTCACGTTAATTATGTGTGTAGAAAAGTATCCTCCGGTCTTTACGCATTAAGACAAATGACAAAATTCAGTTGTTTTAAAACCTTAAAAATTATATATCATGCATTGATTGAATCACACATTTCTTTTGGGCTATGCCTTTATGGTTGTACAACAGTAAATAACTTGAATAGTATCCTAATACTTCAGAAAAAAGCTTTACGTATCATGTTAAAATTAAAATATAAAGAATCAGTTAAAGAATATTTCAAAGAAACAGGAATTATGACAGTGTGCAGCTTATATATTTATCAATTAGTCCTTCATATTAAATCAAATTTAGAAACATTTCCAAAACTAAATTCTTTTCATAACTATTCAACCAGAAAAGGTAATCAACTGGCATACAATAGGCATAATTCATCGATGTATGAGAAAACCCCTTCATATAATGGTATAAAATTTTATAATAACTTACCTGATAACATTAAAACCATATCTGACATTAATTTATTCAAAAAACATTTAAAAATATTCCTAATCAGTAGACCTTTGTATACGATTGACGAGTTTTTCCATTCTTTAGAAAGTTAAGTTATTGTAAAGTCAAGAAAAATTATTTTTAGATGCTTAGTTATAAGACTCAATGTAATGTTGATTGACACCATTCTGTACTATTATGTGCGATATGAATAAAGATATTTTTGATTTGATTGATTTGATTTGTCTTGATTGCGATTCTCTCTCGTACCAATCGATGTTTTGTCGGTAACAGATACTGATCGAGATCACGACAGTGACATAACTAATAAAGGATGTACTATTATTTGTTAACTGATTTAATGCTACGATACAAGAATTTATCTTAGGGTGTTCGTTATCGCGTCGGATATTGCGCAATACTCTGATCGTATACAATTATCTCGATCTTATCACGAGTCGCAATATCAGTAACCGAAATACATCGCTTGATGCATACCACTGCATAATCGCATCGTGTTGAGGCGTTGTTCAAGCCGCAATCGCGAATCGTCGCATTTCAAAGTGTCATTTTTGCTCTGCGATGTTTTCTCTCACCACTGAACTCTCGTTGGCAGTGACTAGTTTTGTTTGGAAGACTTTCCAACCTTTAAAATTTGATCCTTCTTAAAAATTTACCCCAAAATATGCAGTCTATCCGATAGAGTCGGATATCTAGTCAGTTTTACCGGATAGTTATAAAACCCTCGGATCGGATTCTGATATCCGTTCCGATCCGAATCCGATCCGAATTTTCGGATATCCGCACACCTCTAGCTATAACTCAAAAACGAAATGTCAAAAAAATGTTAAACTTTATATTTAACCTTTTATTAGTGGGTACAGCTTATATTCCAAAAATCGTTGAAATCTGAGAGGTCAAGGTTCTAATCATAGGATAGAATTGGTTGATTTGACATGGAATGACCCTGAAGGAGGTACCTGAATATACCGGATAATAACTGTTGTTTGGATGAGAGTGCCCTTGCTTCACCCTCAGCTGAGGTATTGCGAGGGAAATGTTGTCCTAATCACCAATAATCATTTACTCGTGACACACTGAAATAAAGGTTGGTAAAATGTTGTCTAATACCAATAATCGGTGACTTGTGACACACTGTAATGAAGGTTGGATATAGTTCTTCTTCAGTAAAGGAGGAGTTAACAAAACATACTGTATAGCAAATGGTGTGTGGATGTTCGGCAGGCTGATGGAGGCCGGGGCAACCAAGGTGTACGCCATCCTGACCCACGGGATATTCTCGGGGCCGGCCATCTCGAGGATCAACAACGCATGCTTCGAGGCCGTCGTCGTCACCAACACCATTCCCCAGGAGCAGCACATGAAGGACTGCCCCAAGATCAAGGTTGGTCAATAATTTTTCGCCACACTACGACGAAATCACCTTTAATACATACGTCATATGGAGGCTGTAAATAGCTCATTTCTGTCAGAGGGCTGAAAGTTTTTGGCCCTAGGGCCAAAAATCAGCTAACTGTTTTGCTTGAAATAACGTGCGAATATCACCATTCAATGATAGGCTAGTGGCAATCATATATTTTTCATTGTTGTCGTTGTTTAGTAACTGTGAAAAAGAAGTTTCATCGCTCAAAATCTCCCAAGTTTTGTTTTCATGTGCATCAAATAAATATTCAAATTTAAATGTTACTATGGGCTCCATTTGCAAATTGTGCATTTTTATATTATTTCTGTTTTGTGAGAAACTCACCTACAGTTAAAATAAATTTAATGGCTTCAAACTCGCCTTTATTAATCAAATCAACCTTTTCAATTGAAATTTAAAGATCTAACCTAAATAAATAAAGGCCTAACTGAACAAAACACACACACTTTTTATTCCTTATCCTTGCACTATGTTTTTGAATTTGGTTGTCTTCTGGCACAACAGTAGGATAACGGAAGTTTTTCTAGAAAGTCCATGTGCAAATTGCTCATTTTAATATTTTCTCTGGTGTTCAATTAGTCTTTTTCTTTTAGCAGTTCTCTGTTCTTGCTAGGGGTGTGCGAATAGTGATTTTTTGGTTCGAATCGAATCGAATCGAATAGTTTATAACTATTCCGAATATCGAATATTTTCGAAACGAATATTTATGTTAATGGTTATTTGTCCAAATGAGATCAAATTTTAAATCGCAGCATGAAAGTATAATTACCCTTTCGCAGCAAATCTGTATACTCAGCAAATTACCGAGCATTTTTTAGCAACTATTCAATAGGTAATTAATATTATGTTATCAAAACAAAAGTGTTATTTCATTGTGTTTTCTTTACTCTTGTCCGTTACTTTCTCCCTCTCCTCCCTGTATTTATCTTATTTAATTATTAATAGCATTACAACAAGTCAAAATAATATAGGTCAAATATCAATTACTAAAGTACACAAAGGTAAAACTAATCAACTGTTAAGAATTTAGAAATTTATTGATTCCTCTTAAGCATAGGTAATATTCACTTGAATGAGCATAATTAGGCCTATAGTGGCAATTTCAGGAATTGGCTACTTAATAATTCCTTTTCTACTGCAACCTAAATTTGTTCACTTTTAGGCCTCTGCATACCTTTGTTCCTTTTAATGAACCAATAAATTATTTGATCAGGGACTAGGCTTAAGGGATTAGACCAAAGAATTACATATAAAACTTGGTTCACCAACTACTTCATATTTGAAGAAAGCCTTACAATTTTATTTGTGCATTAATGCCTGAGAACAAAGATTTTGATTCTCCTAAAGTAATACTATAAAATATAATAAAAAGCCAGACCAGTAAACTTAACCTAAAATTTAAGATAATTTACAACTGCCATTTACTTACAACAAAGTGTATTTGTTTTACATTATTAACAGCAAGCAAATTCAATAATAATTACTATCATAGTCAAACCAACATTGTACCGTTATCTAAAAATGACCATTTTAATCACGTATATCGAAAATAAACACGCTCCGCCTAATTCGTCAGATTTCAACAAAATAAAACCAATTTTTGATCATTCAACGTTTCTATTTCTACGTAATTGCTTATTTGAAAAATAAAGAAACCTGAGCAATTGAAACAAACACGCGATAGACGTTTTCGAGTTATTATCAACAACTAAACTTCAAAAGCAAAAGCAGACGAAGTTTAGAACGACGACGAAATTCGAAAACGTAAAGACAAATAATAAACAGGTCCGCCAACTCTTTGCCAGCTCAAAATTATTGTACTTCATCGTATCAAAGTTGGAAGCGATGGTGATCCCGGATTCCGTTTAAGATATTTACGGCCTGAAAAAGTCGTACGAAACACCAACACGACTATTTATTAATGGGGTATTTACGGGACATTTCGTTTTGGCAACTGAAGACGACTCTGGACACTGTCGGTCATCGGTGAACTCTGATTGGTCTTGATTGCAATTCTCTCTTTTACCAACTCAACTGATGTTTCGTCGGTATCGGATACTGGTCGAGACAGAACTGATGAAGGATGGACTATTATTTTTTATATGATTTAATGCTGTGATACGAGAATTTATCTAACGAAAAAATTCGTTGTCGCGTCGGGTATCGTGCAGTATATTAACCTAAGTACTGCACGACTGATCAACACGGCAGAGGGAATTTGGTGGCAAAACTGCGATGTTAGTATTATTTTACAGCAGCTAGCTATTCATCTGTCGTCTGTCCGCGTGAGGACGCAACTGTTTCTGATGTAGAAAATGGATTCGTGGTTGTTTGCAACTACAAAAAACTTACTTTTATTTTGAAAATGGGTACATTTTCACCTACTTTTGATTTCATGCCAGTCCTTTAAATATTCGATTCGGTCATAACGAACTTCTTTGCAATCTCGAATCGAATCGAATATCGTGATATTCGATTCGAAAAAGTTCGAAGTTCGAATATTCGCACACCCCTAGTTCTTGCCAAAGGTTGCGCATATTTTCCCTAATCACATCGAGTCGTTTTTCTCTATGCCCTCTTCTTCTTTCTGCTTCAGGGTTCAGTTTGCAATATATATTTATAATCTAACGATCATGGGTCTTCACCATACAGAATGATTTACCTGCCTAAATTTGGCTAAAATTTTCAATAAAAGTGGCCCAAATTCATTTTTCTAAGCTGCATTGGATCTTGTTTATATTAGCATTCAATCTATTTTTGTTTACAATGTGACTGGTTAAAAAAATACGTCTCAAGGTAATCAACTGTTAAATTACAATCACATTTTAAAACCGTTATAACACAAGTTAGTCAGCACTGGTGTGTTTTAAGCGCCCTCTAGAAATAAATCAAAGCATTGGGGGTCGAAGCCTTTTGATATTCCCATTTTAATTATCAGTTACCGGTGCGCTACATTATAAGCTTTATAATGACACCTCAATTGTAAAAATCGGTTTAGTAGGACGGCTGAAAAAGGGATCTAACAGAAAAAAACCCTTATTGTATTAAGTATATAGATGTATGGGTTATTTCATTATATAGTGTGGTGAAAAATAGTATTCGCTCCTCGGCCGAAGGGGTTTTGTAGCTCTCAAAGACCCTTCAAATCTCTACTTAGTCTCAAATTGGAAACACCCTGTATCGAGTCCGCAAACCCCAATTTCGGCCCTAGGTGTGAAATATCTATTGCACACTTGATGCCTCCATTAGCCAGTTAAAGTAATTTTGCTCACAGGGTGTCTGTTAGCCTTAAATATCTCGACAGTCTGGAGTTAGTCATGAATTTCGCAATAGTCTTGGAAAGCCTCGGAATTGATCTGGAATTTCAAAACAAGTCTGGAAATGAATTTAATATTAAGTTTTTTGTCAATACCTTGAACAAATTTATTTAATTTTGTGGTTTCTTAATAAAAAACAAACTTATTTGAAATCACGTAGAAAACATGTTTTTATTAGAGGTAATTAGAGATGTGTGAGTACAGGAGTTTCAGGTCGAGTCGAGTGATTGTCAAAAGATTTGAATCTCGAGTTTGAGTCGAGTATAAACTAAAAAAAGTAGCCTAAGTTATAGTAATACGTTAGAACATGCAAAAAGTTTTGTTTCAATTATAAATTGAGAAGTATCAAAATATGCACTTCTATTAAATATTATTAATTAAAAATAAAAACAGTAAGGGACAAAACATTAATGAATATCTGCCTCTGATAAAAAAGGTAAGTATTTTACAAACAAAAATTACACCAACCCCCATTAATTACAAATATTGCACGATACTTACCTTGGTGAATTGGAACTGGATTTCTTCTTTGGATGCAGTTACACCGATTCTGACATAATGTGGCAGTGTCGGTAGACAGTCACAACCACTGCTGTGAGAACGATCTGTCGTAACAGGTGTAAGTTAGGTTAGGACACCTGCCTTTTGCATATTTGTACAGCACGATAAAATTAAACAGCATTTTGTGACAAAAATTAATTTTGAACAAAAATTATAGTTTTAGCGAATTTCCTCTATAGGGAAGAAGCTATTACCTTAGGTCTCATGGTAAGACCTAAGCTCGGGACCATATAACTTTTTGTTTTGGGGCCCCCAGAAGCAAAAAAACACTTTTCATTCAAATTTTTATATATATATATATATATATTTATATTTATCTATGTGTCTGTTAGCACGATAGCAGCCACAAAAATAGTCCGATCTTTACCGAATTTGGTATGGACATGTAAAGTGGTAATCGATTGAACGAGTTCATGAACCAGCCCGATCGGACCTCTGGAAGGGGGGGTAAAGGGGAGTAAACCCCCCAAAATGGGTTTTTTGGGTTTTTTACATAAAAAAATAAAGTTTATTGAATTTTTGTTTGCACCATTGAATTCAGCTCCAAAATACAAACAATTTGGTATTTTGAATCAATGCTATATGTCCATTGGTTACCGAGATATTGAAAGTGGTAAACACAGTACATTGTCCCAATGTTAATCTTATGGGAAATAAGTAAAATTCTATATATCGGTTATTTCTCAACATATCTTGATAGAAATTGGTAAATAGCTTCTTCTAGTTCAGATCTACTAAATATTGTATTAAAACCACCCAGTTTTAATATACCCATAGCAGTAAACCTGCATACTCATTCCCCATGTTATTCTGAAGGAGCTCACCAAAACATGTCAAATCTCGCTATGTTGAATTGAAATATGTTGTTTTGCATTTGAAATTCGCTGAGTATGCAGGTCTGCTGCAACGGGGGTATTTGCAATTTGAAATCAAACTCGGCTCGAAATTGCCGAGTTTGAGAAAAAGCTCGAGTTTCAAGGCCATACTCGACTCGTGAACTCGAAATCTCGAGTACTCGCACATCTCTAGTGGTAATACAGAAGAACCTCACTAATTCAAAAAAGTCAAAAACCATAATACCTATATTTTGTTTGTTCCTTTAAAAAACCTCGAATATTGGAAAAATAATACACCAATAATTCAACATGTTTTAATGCATAACCTAGCCACTGAAATTTGAATATTTGTCTACTCAAGCCTTTAGTATTTTGAGAATTTTATTGCTATGATTCAAAATGATGCCTCTTAAATTTAAAGTCAACCTTTACAGTTTGAACTGAGACCACTGTAAGCCTTCGAAATTCAATTTACAATAATTCTTTCCAACCTTAGCTATAAATATATACAAATTGCATTTCTTCATTTATTGGTACCTATGCAATTTGCAATTCCTCTTTTAACTCATGTTCCCGTTGTGTGTTGCAGTGTATCGACGTCTCCATGATGTTTGCTGAAGCGGTGAGGAGGACACACAACGGCGAATCTGTTTCGTATCTCTTCTCCAATGTTCCTTATTAAATACTGTTTTATATTAAGACAGTACAAATGTGATTAATTTAAGGAATGTTAAATCTCATCTAAGGTTATAGCGTGCCACTCTTAGAGCAGTGGCTGCAGACTTATTTTTATACACAACTTTGAAGTTATTGTATTATTTAGCCAAGAAAGTTATTATTATTTGTATTTCACGACCCTTACAAAAAAAATCAAACTTATTGAGCTTCTACTGATTGAAGTATGTATAATTATTGATAGTATATAAGAACTGTGATTAAAATGAATACAATTACGTCTGTATTGTTATTTCACCTTATTAATTTTGTGTAAAAGTTACAAAGCATAGAATGAGTTTTCTAAGGAAGAGCCTAGGGGCTTGGTTGGTTTTAAGTGAGGAAAGGGATAGACTTTCAGCTAGCTTACCTGAGAAATAATGTTCATGGTAGCAGCACATAGAAACACTAAAGGAGACACATTTATCACTATTTTTATCAATTTATCAATATTTATCAGTGATAAATGTGTCTCCTTTAGTGTTTCTACGTGCTGCTACCATGAACATTATTTCTCAGGTAAGCTAGCTGAAAGTCTATCCCTTTCCTCACTTAAAACAAAGCATAGAATGAGTAACTTTAACATATACCAAAGTTGTCACCTAAAAACATTCTCAAAATACAACATTCTGTCCTTTACCCCTAAGAATAAACTTTGATATTCTGTAATTTTTAGCCCAACTATAGGCCTACAGCTGACTCTAGCTTACTCATATCTTGATAACTCAGAATTTTTGATGACTTGAATTATTTATATCCCCATAGGATAACCTGTCAAAGTAAAAAAAAAACAAAAAACACATATTATGGTTATGTTTTGTCTCCAGAAGTCAAAGAGTCACAAAACTACCTCTATAATTTGGAAGTTATGCAGATAAGTCAAATAAAATTTTCTCTTTAGATTTAAGATACCATCAGATATTGAAAGCCCCAGCATAGCGGGCTAGGCATGTCTCCTTTTGGGATATTTTGCAGTTGGATTTGCAGGAATACAAAAAGCATGCTGCTCGGCTACTTTTTTCTCTCTCGCGCGCCCCTGGGCAAGAGCCCATTCTGCCCAGCGCAAGTCGACTGTAGGAAAATAAATATTGTTTTTACAGCTCTCAGAGGTCAGAACAAAAGTAGATAATTTTACTTCGCATGGACAGGCCTAGGTAGAGTGGAAATTTCGTCCTCGTAAATTTTGATCAATCGCCTAAACTCTTAAAAAAGTACAAGCTCCTAGGAGCTACTAAATAAATAAAAAACTTAAATAAAGCATAACTAACCAACTGTAGTCCTGACTACAAATTCCATCCTATCCTCAATCATATTTATCAGTCCTCAGCCTGGTTTCCTAAATAAACAGCTAAACATTTTTTTATCCTAATTAACTAGTCTCCATGACATGAGAGTTGAGGCCAGAGACCCGAAATTAGGGATTTATTTTCTAAGGAAATTCACAGGAACACTTTTTGTAAGGGTTTTGGAAAATAAATTTTAACAATGTTCTGTAAATATCTTTTATTCTACACATTTGCAGATAAAAATAATAAATTAATAGATTCACAATATGGTAACTTTTAAAATACTGCTCACAGTAGGCATATTGCTTTAAATTATAAAACAATACAAAACTAGCTGAAATTATGTTATAAAATTGAAAATCTATTATAAATACATTAAAATCTAGAATAAAAACACAAAATGGAAAAGTCTTCAGTTATGAAAATTGCAGCAGCTTTCAAGCTTCAAAGCAAAATCCATAAAAACAAAGATTTATACTAAGTTAGTGTAACAAAACACATAAGAGAGGTGGGAATTCTGTCTTGCAATGAACCTCTAAAACAGTTTATTCTTTATAAAAATCCTCCCTACAAGTTAGCTTTTCTTATTTTTTTTGCAGTAGATTCCCTCTCATTAGGAATTACATGGTTTACCACTTCTTGGAGGTTGGTCATCACGGTAAAACTGCCAGCAGACAATTTTCTCATAGCATTAAACTATGGAAACTTTTTTTGTCTGGGCCCAAAACACAGATCAATAATGAAAATAGATGTTTTTGCATAATCTGTAGATTTACACAAGTTCAGATTACTATTATTTAATTTGTGTAAAGAAATTCCCAAGAGACGTCCCAATGGAAGAAACTTCACATTTTGGAAGCGAGGCTGGTCTGAATTAGAGGAAATCTACTGTTCAAATTTACCTCATTCTATTAAAATTAATTGCTGATAACAGCATATGTTACAAAGACTTTCTGACTGACAGTTAACTCGTAAAGTCACTAAATTTAATATCTAAAGTTCTGTAAGTATAAACAGATCTTATGCAATTTTAAGAATTATTTAACTTGTAAATTCACTAAATTAAACTTATAAATTTATAAATATGCTAAAAGATCGTCGGTACCTGGTGAGAAACTAGTTGAAGCTTGAGAATTCAAACTACAGAATTATATTCTGAACCAGATTTTTGGGTTAAGGGAAGGACAAATGACATTAATTCGTTAATTTATTCTTATTGAAAATTCACTGAATTATGCCATTTATTGTCCTTCCAAGCCATAAAATCCAGTTTAAACCATTCTAGTTTGTGAACATGAGAGTTTGAACATGTTCCTCATGAGGTATAGAGTTATTTTTCACAAAGACTCAGTAAAAGAATTACTTAGTCTATTTGTATTAAACTATAATAAAGCTCTAATAAGTTAATAAGTACAGTTCACACAATATGTCTCTGGCTATGGTCACAATGCGACTAACCGTACCATATGATATTTTCAACATATGATATTGGTAAACACGTTTGACAAACAGTGGGGATGTAAAATGTTTTCAGAAAAGTACCCCTTCTAAAGTGCGCCTTCCAACCAGCTGACTCTGCCATAGCCGGAGATATAATGCACAAACTGTACAGTAAAACCTCACTAACTCGACACTCGAGCTGTCGGGGAATCTTCTACTTAGCATTTTTTTCAGGGCACTTAGTTTAAGTCAATGACTATTTGACATATCTTTAAGATTGTTTAATAAATTTATAATAAAAATGTTTGGAATAAATTTATATGTAAAATTCAAATCTTTTTTGTGTTTATATAATAACACACATTATTATTTGATTTTTCGCTACTCATCACTATAATAATACAAAAATAATACTATTTGTTTTTGTATTATTAGAGTAGCGAAAAATCAAATAAAAATGCCATCACAAAAAAAATCATAGCGTCAAGAGTTAAAACAAATTTAAAATTCCAATGTTTTGGATAGCTTGACAACCCCCAAACTCAACAACCTCTGGCTCCTCAACTAGTCGAGTTAGTGAGATTTTACTGTATTATGAATATTAGAGCTTAAACAGTTCCAAGCACCATAAACAAAATCCTAAAACATTTATAGATACAATTTACAAACTTGTTATCCAGAAAGTATTATTTGAAAGGAAAAAGAAAATTTTTTTTCTTAATATTTCAATACTTCTGTATCAAACTTATGTTTGATAAAAAAGTTTACACTAGGCAGAACATTGGTGGGAAAATGACCTTAATAACTACCACAATTTCATGTTGATTGTATTAAACAACTACAGTAATACTGCACAAGCCTTTTCAAGTAACATTTTATTGCAAGTAATAAAATGCAATTATTACTTTATAATGCAATTATAACTTGAGTGAGTTAATTTATGCAAAAGCTATGAGTTACTAAATCCAGATTATAAAGAAGTATGAACAATATTTTCTCATAAATTAATTTATAATACAACAACCCTTAGGATTTTTATCATTTATTTAAATTGGTCCTATTTAGAGTGAATGATCTAAATATTTTCTTCAATTCTCCCTTTCTGTGAACCAATTACTTGATTTATTATGGATAAAATGTATCCACATGCAAATATAAAAAACTAATTTATCTTTATATTTGTTTTGATATGTATGGTTTAGTTGAATACTTTTGGACTGTCAGGTAACTTCTACATGATTCTTTTACCAATACATTGGAATATATATACAGTAAAATCTTGTAACTTATTTGAACAATCGATTAAGAGGAGGCTAAATGCAATTCGGTGTTGCCCTCGCGGTCGAGATACGTAATAAAATTACTCCGCGATGATAATCGGAAAAAGTAGTGTGACGTAGTAAATAACCAGTTATTCTAAAATTATGGTCTTAACTAGCATATAAAGTGTTCTTTTCCACTTTTATGTCCAAAATATAGCTTCAGAGGCTGATATAATGTTGTCGCTCATTAAATAAGTGATCAAACAGTAATGAATGTAGTAAATATTCCTCCGCGGGGTCGACGATCAGCGCTTGTAAACGTTCACACGGTCGCATTTTACGGCGATATATTTTAATTTAGAGAAAATAATTGTGTTGCACTTTGAAGACAAATAAATTCAACACTAGGTTCGTGAAGTAAATTTTTCATTTTCTTTTTACATCCCGAGTTATTTTAGCTCAAAATAACAACTAGCTAAAACCTATTATTTGAACTCTAACGCAAAGTTCTCCAGTATTATTTAAAATATCAAAAAAATAAAAAAAGTATATTCAAATTGATTTATTTCTTTTCATTTTGATACATAGTATATTGCCGTACTTTGAAAAATAACGTCAGGATATGGTATTGCGCGATGTTGTAACCTGCGAAAATCATGAAAACACCCTTGTTTTTGGGAACGCTTTTCGTCCATAATTTTTGATCAGAAATCAAAACGAAATATATCAAATTGAAGAGGAGAAAAAACTCTACCAGTACCACTTTAATTAAGACTTTACGAAAATTATAGGTGTAATCAGCCTATGAATTTGTATAGTCGAATTTACCTGATTAACAATCACTTAAAAATCATCGGCTGAACTTTAGGTGAACTTTAGGCTGAACTCATTTACCTTTCTTAGAATCGTGGAACCAAATGGTAATATTTTGTAGGGTTTTTCTCCTCTTTAATTTTATATACAATGTTTTCATTTTCAATCGAAAACTTTTGTCGGAATGCGTCCCCGCACACAAGGGTGTTATCATGATTTCCGCGGGTTACACCATCACGCAATATCATATACTGTTGTTAATTTTTAACGTACGACAATAAGCTACGTATCAAAATGAAAAGAAATAAATTCCTTTCAATATACATTTTTTATTTTTGCGATATCTTAACAAATACAAGAGTAATTTGCGTTAGAGTTCAAATAGTGGGTTTTAGCTAGTTGATATTTTGAACTAAAATAACTTGGAATGTAAAAAGAAAAAGAAAAATTACCTCACGAACGTAGTGTTGAATTTACAGTACACCTCGGATTATTCGGACCTCACATTATCCGGATCCCGGATTATCCGGATCGGCCTGTCCGTAAAATAAAAATATTTTAAAATCACGGTAATTCGTGATTTTACTGAGTTTTGCTTGCGAATAATGCCTCCTAAAAGTAAGATGCAATTACAATACATCACTATACTGCAATTTGCATTTAGCATCATACAAATTGAAGTTAGGCTACTGCATTAAAACAGTAAATTAATGCACATCATTTTCATACGACGTGTGTTTTTGCGTTTGCGGCTATGAGCGCTAGCAGTAATCAACACGGCAATGTTGCGGGTTCGATCGTCGCAAATCAATTTTGACCCTCGATAAAGGTTTGATCTCCAAGACCGACATCCGAATATAAAATCTGCCGAGGTTAGACTTGACGCGTAATGGTGGCGAGACTCTTTTCGCGCAACGTATTTATTTTATAGACGAGATTCGTCAGTCCGCTGCCGCAATAGTGCACTACAAGATCGGCCAGCAAACATGTTATAAGGATTAATTTGTGCCAAACATTTTATATATCATTTTTCGGATGATTCTATTAATTTGTGACAATGAAAAGACGGAAATAATGTCACGATATAACAATGTGATTTTTCTACGCGTCATATTTAATAAGGCAAATAACACATTGGATATTAAATCGAGAGACATCTGCCGCTATCTGACGGTTACGACGGCAGTGTCGGAGACGATACTTCTGCGATCTTTATTTTAAAACTGTAGGCCTAATATGCACTGTTGTTATCGTACTTCGGATTATCCGGATTTTTTGTTATCCGGATCGGGACTCCACCACATTAATCCGGATGATCCGTGGTGTACT
Source organism: Flexamia atlantica (assembly GCA_035578135.1). Taxonomy (NCBI): domain Eukaryota; kingdom Metazoa; phylum Arthropoda; class Insecta; order Hemiptera; family Cicadellidae; genus Flexamia; species Flexamia atlantica. The sequence continues at coordinate 25,006,745 of JAQJVK010000008.1, read as the reverse complement.
GTATTTGTCTTCAAGGTGCAATGAAATTATTTTCTCTAAATTAAAATACGAGGTACAGTCAAAAAGTTCCCGGAATGAATTTTTGTTGCCTGTTGGCGCGATCGCCAGCGGGAAATTCGCCTTGCAGTAGTTGGTACGACTCCTGAGGAGGGCATATCGGTAATGTGGGTATAGCTGACTTGCCGTAGAGCAGCATTGGAAAGCGCTTTTTGTGTACCTGCATGTCCAAAATGTCGGATTTGTTTGTTAAGTGAACAAATTCGATGCATGTTCAAATGATCATGAAGGAACACTTCCATGTGATAAATTTACCTGAAATGCAATTTCATCGATCGTTAAAATCCGAGTTTCACGCACAACTTGTCGTACCCGCTCAATGTTTTCGTCATTAACTGATGTTTGAAGGTCGTCCACTACGAGGGTCATCCTCATACTTTCACGGCCTTCACGGAACCGTTTGTGACACTCATAAACTTGACTTTTCTTCATCGCCTCTTCTACATTAGCTTGAATTAACAACTCAAGAGTCTCACTATGTGATTTTTAAGTTAAATACAGAACTTAATGTTTGCGCGCTGATCATGAAATACCATTTTTCAAAATTCGACAATGTACACTTGCAGGAACACGAAAAGGGCTTTCCAGTGCTGCACTACGGAAAGTTAGCTATACCCCCACTACCGATATGCCCTCCCCAGGAGTCGTACCAACTAATGCAAGTCGAATTTCCTTCTGGCGATCGCGCTAAATGTCTACAAAAATTCATTCCGGGAACTTTTTGACTGTACCTCGTATATCGCCGGAAAATGCGACCGCATGAACGTTTACACGCGGTGATCTCCGACCTCGCGGAGGAATATTTACTACATTCATTACTGTTTGAACACTAATATAAATGAGCGACGACATTATATCAGCCTCTATAGCTATATTTTGGACTTAAAAGTGGAAAAGAGTACTTTATATACTAGTCAATACCATAATTTTAGAATAACTGGATATTTACTACGTCAGATTACTTTTTCCGATTACTGTCGCGGAGCAATTTTAGTACGTATCTCGACCGCGAGGGCGACACCTAATTGCCTTTAGCCTCCTCTTAAGTAGTCTATCTAAAGTAATGTGTTGTGCCATTCGTGTTTATGAATTTATATGAAAACACTCAAACTGCTCCTTCTGAGAAGTTATTGTACTGTGTTAATCTCATACGTTACTAAAATTGATATTACCCTGATAGCACGTGAGGTTAGTGTAAATTTTCACAAAACCTTGCACTCTTTGATACAGCTTAGCCACCTCATGAGTGTACAGAAAATAACATTAGGAGTAATTTTGTCCGAAGAAGCAACCTTGAATTCATGTAGAACACCCCATATCAGCCATTAAAGATGGCCGCTGTGACAGTCATAAAATGCTCTATAACTCCGGTAATAGTATTTCGATCTTGATCAACTTTATTTTAAAGATAATTTTAGAATAAAACTTTTTTGCATTTAACATTTTTTTCTTAAGTCATTAGTTTTTCATTGTGTAACAATGTATCAGTCAAAAAAAATTCCCATTTAATTCCATGAGAAAGTCTTAATTCCTCAAGAGCTATTTGAGTTGTAAGTTTACTATTTGAGTTATTTGAGCTATTTGAGTTGACTTTTAAGAGTCATTTTCAAGCCAAACCTCTAACAAAAGTTTTTTTTACTAAGAACCTTTTCACTAAGACCTTGTCATGTGATTTCATCATGTGTTAACATTAATTAATATTAACTATGTTGGGTTCACTTTAAGATTATGTAGTACGTCAAAATGACATCATAGTGTTAACAAAATATTACTACTTCCTCATAAAAGAAACAAATGCAACTATAACTGTGTTGAATTTTGAGCATTCACATGTTGTGACTTAATTTTCAAACACATGGGTGACAAAACATTTATACTGACATAAATGCAGCATTTTAGCAAACTACATGTTACAATTAAACAACGTTTTACTCTAATTTACTCTTTGGTGACACCAGGAGGTAAGCTGATGTCAAACACAATTGGCTGATTGTTCGGCAGGTAGTTGATATCACAGGTTGAAGCGTTCACGAAGATTATCTGCCCGTCAGACGAGACACCATAACCTGAACCATCAATACGGTTAAATTTCAATCAAAAGATGTTGATGATTAAATTTGGTTTTAAATGTAAAAGCAATTTTGATAAAGTAAAGTTAATTTTTATAGAGTAATTAAAACTTGTACAAAAGATTACGAAAAAAACCTTAAGCTGGAGTGATTCTTTAAAAAAATGCAAGAATTACAAGCTTGCAGAGTCTTAAATTATTTAGGTTAATTTTTTAGTTTATCTGACTTGTCTGAAAAATCTTCATAGTTTATATCTGGAGACAGGTACAGAATGCATGCAACAATCAATGATCAGAATTAATGGGAGTATTGGATAAACATTTTTTTTTAATCTCTAGTTTTAATAACATAACACATTATTTTATCACCTCAGAAAACTCCACTTTTAATTAATATCTATATCTCCAAGTTGAATTTACAACAATGGCAATGTTTTGGTTTACAAGAAGAGGTTATGATAATTTGTGTTATAAAAATTGCTTAGTTTGAAAAAAGATTAATAACTTTTATATTCAACTTTTATTGTGTCAAATAACAAAGCTGCCTTTGAAAAAATCGCAAACTATGTATTTTTTTACTGATACAGCATAGTTATTAAGTTTACCAAAACTGTTACAAGTGAAATATTAATTAAGATTTTGACATTCTACAACTTAACTTACAATCTTTACCTTTGTGATTTTTAAGTTTTATTTATAATTTGATTTGGATTTTTTCGGTCATTTGCCATCACTGATTAGTAAAAAACAAACACTGATTTGTTTTTAGCGAATTTCCCCTATAGGGAAGAAGCTGTTACCATAGTACTCATAATAAGACCTAAGCCCGAGACCATGATAACTTTTCGTTTTGGGGCCCCCAGAAGCAAAAAACACTATTCGTTCATTTTCATATATATATATATATATATATATATATATATATATATATATATATGTGTGTGTGTCTTTAAGCACGATAGCGGCCGTAAAAATGGCCCAATCTGAATGAAATTTGGTACAGCCATGTAAAGTAGTAATTATTCGGACGAGTTCGAAAACCAGCCCGATCGGACTACCGGAAGGGGGGGTAAAGGGGGGTAAACCCCCCCAAAAATGGGTTTTTTGAGTTTTTTACATAGAAAAATAAAAATAACCCAATTTTCGTTAGCACCATTGAATTCAGCTCAAAAAAACAAACAATTTAGTATCTTGAATCACTGCTCTATGTCCATTGCTTACCGAGATACTGAAAGTGGTAAACACAGTACGTTGTCCCAATGTTAACCTTATGGGGAATAAGTAAAATTCTATATCTCGCTTATTTCTCAACATATCCTAATAAAACTTGGTAAATGGCTTCTTCTAGTTCAGATCTACTAAATATTGAATTATAAAACCACCCATTTTTAATATACCCGTAGCAGCAAACCTGCATACTCATTCCCCATGTTATTCTTATGGAGCTTACAAAAACATGTAAAATCTCGCTATGTTGGATTGAAAAATGGTTATTTTGCATTTGAAATTCGCTGAGTATGCAGGTCTGCTGCAACAAGGGTATTTACTAATCAGAGATGGTAAATGACCGCAAAAATCCAAATCAAATTATAAAATCACCATCACCAATAATGAATTTCAAACAAAGAATTTTACCTATAAGAATTAAATCATTAGCGAAGGTAATACATGAAAATTGAACGTTTTAAAGAAATCTACGATACATTTGAATAACCGTACAAACGGCGAAATGAGTACATAAATAAACTGACAAACACCTACAACAATTTAAACAAACTCCCACCTTCGTGGACATGGCCAAAGATGTGGTAGCGCGGCCGGACCCGCCGCTGGACAGTGGCCAGGAGCTCGACGCAACCAGCGCGGACGCCCGTGCAACACAGGTCGCCGTGGCCGACGGGCGGCGTGTGCGTCACCAGCACGTCTGTGTCCGCGGGGATCTGCCGCCACTTGCTGAGGCACGCCTCGCCCCGCGGCAGGTTGAACGCCCACTTGCAGAACTCTGGCTGCCTGCGGATGGACATCAGTGAGGCAATGATCTTCGGTGGGTGGTAATGAATGTAATTTTAGATTGTTGGAAATATTGTAAAATTTAAATTTTGCTTAGGCCTAATTTTTTATGAGGTTTTCTTATACGGTAGAATCTGGATGGTTCGACACTTACTGGACTTCAGGGGTGTCGAAGAATCAAAATGTCGAACTATTTGGAGAATATGAGATTTCACATAGATAAAAGCATTAAAATTACAGGTTGTACATGTACATCTCCTATTAAATACCATAAACCTAAACCATTACACAGCTATTTTACTAACTTTTGATAGGTCCCAGTAAATATCAGTGGACAAAAAACTTGGGAGTCTTAGATCATTTGTTGAGTGTCAGCAGATGTCGAACTAAACAGTGTGTCGGGAGTATAGAGTGTCAAACTATCGAGAGTCTACTGTATTAATAAAATCTCATTTCTTTCCTTTGCCACAAGAAGTCCCTAAACGGAATGAAAAGTGATTTTCGTGTGTTGTATGGCCTACCTGAACTCTTTCAAAGATAAGATAGCAGCTATCAGTACTAAATTTTTTTAGACAACAACTTAGGTGCTCAAATAAGTTCTAGAAACTTATATAATATATTAATATCCAAAGAGATTTCTTTTCACAGTCAATAGTCAATAAAGATTAGATTGAGGTATGATTTATACAGATTGAGGTGTTAATGGCATTTTTACATGTTTGTCAAAATATCTCAGAATTTTCCGAAAGGGAATCATTTCAGGAGGGGCTGATCTTTCGGAGAAGTGTTCTGTCTGTCGACACTGGACAAACACACTGTGGATTCACTGGACAAACTCACAAACTCAATTCACTTAGCCTACAACTAGACATATGGACACACTTTAAAACAATTCTTAAGGTTGATCACAAGTGTTTGTAAGTGAAGCTGCAACAGAGAAATCTGGTAACTTTTAATAGAAACAGCAAACAAATAATTAACATGATAAAACAGAAAAGTATCACAACACGGCATACCATGGCGTCCCATAGAAATTGAGCCCATATATGCTGATCGCCTCATCCTGCAGGTATGTGCAGTTGGTCAGACACTCCTTGATGTTCTGCATCTTCACAGCCTCCGCGATGTTGTCCTTGGGCAGCCCGAGGGTGGGGATCTGGTCGATGATGCTGCCGCCTCTCGAGCCGTCACTCGGCGAGTGGCTCAGCGGGTGAGTGAACGTTCGGTCGAAACTCAGCTCGTGGTTACCGGCGATCACGATCTTGTGTTTATGCGGCAGACTGCCTAAAACGTGGAGTTTTTCATTAGATTTGCGTTTATATCACCATTACAAACAGAAACAAAAATAATATCTCCATTCATTGCTGCATATGTGTGTGTCTGAACAATTAAAGTTTCAGGACCTGAAAAAAATGACCTGAAAAACCTGAAAAAATGAGCAGGTCTTTAATCCCTTAACCACGGCGTAATCAGTTTTTGACACGATCAGTGGTGTGTGGTTTGATTACACGATTGACACGAACACGCGACGTTATCGTCTCAATGCGATGAAAACAACTACATTTGATACTGCAGAGCTCGTGGCGTAGATGTAGTTCCAGAAAAATACACTAGAGTTTGGCACAAAACGGTCTGTCACTTCTCAGGGTCAACTGTACAGTCGTAGCATGTAAATACTAGTAGAACACTTATATCAACAAAATAAATAAGCTGAGAACGTCATATCCGCCTAACCTCAGGGCAACGCGGTTAACGAAACAAGGGTGATATTCCATGTGTTGCAATAGTGTGTACAGAATACTACCACGGAATAACGCGTAGGTCGTGGCTAAGAGGTTAAACCAAGTGAGTTTAACTAATCATCAGTGGCGTATATAGAGGGGGGCCCAGCTCCCCCCAAAATTAAATGGATAAAAGGAAAAAAAAAAGATAAAGGGACATAAGTACTGTAGCGAGAATTATTCATGCTCATGATCATCTCTGTGGCAAGCAGAATACCCAACATTCATTATCTCCGTGCATAGAGATTATGGGAAGCTTGCATCTAGGGCTCCTGTACTCTCATCCCTATGGGAGATGGGAGGTTACAGTAAGAGAATGCACACATTCATGCAGTGCGGTGTCTGATGCAGCCGATAAGCCAAGTTATCATTATCTTCACCTGATTGCCAACTATTTGGCCAGTAGTGCCAGGAGTTTTTTTATGAATTTTAAAGATTTGCCTACGGTATATCATTTTATAGAAATAAATACCCTTAAAACGATTGCTTACCTATCCAATTGTTGAAATCAACAACTTCGTCTAATCCTCCACATTTTGTGAAGTCCCCAGCATGGATGAAAATGTCTCCTTCAGGAATATCAAATTTTATATGAGAAGTCAGAGAATGGGTGTCACTCATGCAAACCACTCGAGCCTGGAAGATGAGAGAAATGATAAATACCCCCGTTGCAGCAGACCTGCACACTCAGCGAATTTCAAATGCAAAACAACATATTTCAATCCAACATAGCGATATTTTACATGTTTTTGTAAGCTCCGTAAGAATAACATGGGGAATGAGTATGCAGGTTTGCTGCTACAGGTATATTAAAACTGGGTGGTTTTAATACAATATTTGGTAGATCTGAACTAGAAGAAGCCATTTAACAAGTTTTATCAAGATATGTTCAGAAATAAACGAGATATAGAATTTTACTTATTTCTCATAAGGTTAACATTGGGACAACATACTGTATTTACCACTTTCAATACCTCGGTAACCAACAGACATAGAGCTATGATTCAAAATTCTAAATTTTTTGTTTTTTCAAGCTAAATTCAATGGTGTAATCCAAAATTGGATCACTTTAATTTTTCTATGTGAAATACGCAAAATACCCATTTTTGGAGGGGTTTATCCCCCTTTACCCCCCCTTCTGATGGTCCGATCAGGCTGGTTTACGAACTCGTCCAATTGATTACCACTTTACACGTCTGTACCAAATTTCATAAAGATTGGACCATTTCTAAGGCCGCTATCATGCTAACAGACATATATATACATCTAAAAATTCTAACGAATGGTGTTTTTTTGCTTCTGGGGGCCCCAAAACGTTATTATGGTCTTGGGCTTAGGTCTTACCATGAGACCTACAGTAATAGCTTCTTCCCTATAGAGGAAATTCGCTAAAAATAAGCCTACCCCTTATATTTGTCAGCTAATGTCAAAGGGTGGATATAAAAATTCTGGAACAAAGTAATACTGGTATTTAATAATTTAATTCACAAAATACAAGCTAAGGTATATTAATTAGTCTACATCAACTGAACTTAAGACAACAGACCTATAAAATTAGGCAGGTGGAAAAAAGTATAACTGAACTGGCGTAGTGGGTGTCGGCAGTCATGTCCGGCTAAGTACCTCATGCGCTTCATTACAGGAATCCCCTAAAGCTATTTATACCTCCCACCCCTTTTGGTATATTTTGTTGTTTGCAATTCAGTGATGCCATATCAGTTTGCGTAGCGTCCTCTGCCGTAACACAGACAGTGGTACCTATTTTATTTACAATACTTTATTTTACACCACACTAGAAAATTACTTACTATGTTCAATTGAAATAATACACCTATTTAGTTGAAAAATTAAGGGTTTATGATTAAATGTGATTCCTAATGAACTTTGTCAACACTTAAATACAATATTTCGTTATATAAAAGTAAAATGGGTTAAATTTGTGCGATTTAGTGTTGCGGAGTAAAACTCCGCATGCGCCCTCTCGCATTTAACCGGTGAAGTGCCTGCTCAAGGTTTAAATGTCTTTGTTGAACCAACTAAACTTTATGTTTAAAGGGCACTATTACAGAACAGAAGTTTGTCTGCAATATAGTAATGAATGTTTTGGCAAATTAAAAATGTCCATAAGAACTTGGATAAGCAGTACTTTAAAACTAATTTGGAGTATTTTGGACTATTTACTTTTTAAAAGCTGTTCAGTGCTGTAGCGAACTTGTTAAACTCCCGGTTTAATTAATCAATTAATAACATAGTGCACAGTTTAAACTGACCGGGACATCAGGAAAACCAGCCGGGACACTGGGACGAGAGCGAAATACCGGGAGTCTCCCAGTCAAACCGGGATGTATGGCACCCCCTACTTGAAAGTTCACAGCACAAACTTTAATGGTGAGTCCTTAAGAGGGGGCTCCAGTCCTGCACGACTACGTGCTTCTCCCATAAGGTCAATGTTAAATTTCAAATTCAGTAAAACCTCAACTGCTCAACCAAAATAGTTGGTTTATGGTTCGTTGGAAAGAGCAAAAAATTATCTAGGGATTACAGTAGGCAGAATTTTGATATCATAGTCATAGGTCTAATCTACTGAGTGGGATCACCTCAACTGCATGAAAAAATGGTCCTGTGATAAAAAAATACCTAGGGTAGGGTGGGGTAAAAAACAGACAAAATCAAAACTTTTCATTTTTTACAAGGAAAAAACTGAATTTTTAATCCAAAAAATACTGTATGATGTTAAATGACTTGTATTTAAGATTTTGTATGTTATTTTACTAGATCCAATGACAAAAAACCATAAAAAATAAAAACCTTGTCTTTTTTTACCCTCCAAATGGGGTAAAAAAAGACATTGGAGGGAAAATAAAAGACAGACCTGTAATAATAGAATACTGCATGAACAGGGTAGGGAGAGTAAAAATAAGGTAGCTTGGGTAAATTAGCAATTAAACACTTTTCATTTGACAACTCTATCTCTACTAGAACAATTGTTATGGGTATTTTAAATTTTACGTTTTTTACCAAAAAAAACTAACAAATATTAAGCTTGAAAAAAATCTGAAAGAGTTAACTAATTCAAGATCTTCTTTTGTACAAAATTTTTTTGGACTTCAGAAAATATAATAGTTTTTATTTTACAAACTTAAAACATATCGATCGTTGCATTTCTTACTGTATACTTTTTGTTAAAAAAATCATATTTTTTACCCCACTTTACAGAGAGTGAAAAAAATAGAAAAATATATAAATGAGTTCTAACTTTTGAAACTGAGCAGTAAGTAATTGTTACATATATTAGGCCTATAGTTATTAATAAAAAAACATGAACCCAATAAGAGCTGTACTGAAAAACTTAAACCAATTTTTATGGGCAAAAACAAATTATGAAAATAGGCCTAAGCAAAAATTTGTACGGTATCCATGGAAACCGCCTAATTCACAAAATAAATTGTTATATTGAAGACTCCGAGTATTTTTTTAATCCGTAGAATATACCTAATCATGTCATTACAGTTTAAATAACAAAATTCTTTTTTAATTTGCGTATTTTTTATCTTTCTTAATGTTATACCATATTTTGTCTTGTTTTTACCTCATTTGTGTCATGTTTTATTAACATGTTAAAAAAGATACAAGAAGGTGGACTACTTAAATAAAAATTTGTACTATATATCACTGAAGTATTTAGAATGACAAGAATACAATAATAGGCTCATATCCTCATAAATTTTTTCCAGACTGAAAAAGTTTGCTGCTGCGGAACAAAAGTTTTCTGCTCGAAATTGACAAGGGTTTGCGAGAAAATTTTTTAATGCCATAAAACACTCCACCCAAAAAATTATTTTTTAGCCTAGAAAACTAAAGATATGAATATATTTTGTTACAATATTTTTTATTTTTCAAATTTAACACTTTTGAGTTCAACATAAACATGTATTTTTTTACCCCACCTGAGCAATGTCTGTCTTTTACCCCGCCCTACCCTAACTATAGAGGCTGGAGTACTGAATACAACTGTGAAGTGTAATTTATTCCATAGTCTAACTAATTTTTTTCCTTACTGGGCAGCACTCATCACAGTTGGATTATCCTTCTTGACCTATCATAAGATTTTAAACACTAACAGATGAGGATTCTCTTTAAGCGAAGCAGCAAAACTTTTATATCCGACTCCATCATATTATCAATAGCCTATTTACAATAGTTCTTTACCTTCGAATACCAATAGTGAAGAATCTATTACAACCATCGGAACAATTAATTGTAATGTAAACGATCTCACATTGTATATTAGTAATGGTAAAAATTTGATTACCAATGTAGATTACGTGTTCCTAATCATAAATATAACCAAACACTAAGCCAATTTAAATATTCAAAGAAACAAGACTTAATTGTAACATAACGTAACCAAAACCAGTTACAAATGACAATCCTCAATTGACTGGGCAGACAACACAACACACGATACGACAATGAATCAAATGCAAGATTGCTAACAGTGTGGAATAAAGTTTAAAGTAGCCTATGTTATGTTAGTTGAAGGTAGTTGAATTATGATATGTTATTAATGTTAGTACATAATGAGTTTTATACATTTTTTTTTTTTTTTTTTAACCTCAACTGCCCGTCGCCATGGGCCAATAACATTAGATGTTGATATGAATTGTTGTCAGATCACGTGATAAATATTATTTTCGGTTCGGTACTTATAGAGTTGACATAACATCAACAAATCGATTGTAAACTTCAATAACTGCTATGGAGCCAAATACCAAAGTTTTGCCTGCATATCCTACATAGGTTAGAAATATTCATTTAAATTTCCTTAGACAGCCTTTATTGGCATTTGGCTATGTTAAGAATAGAATTAGACCTATCCTATTCATGTATAATAGGTTTATTTTACTTTCAGAAATAGATTAAGAACAAGTTGAACTCTTGTAAATATAACTGTAATAAGGCAATTTTCGATATTGTTTCATAACAACTCCTAGCCCTTGCCTACCTTGTTGGGGCTGACTTTCTCTTTTGGCATAGAGACGTGTATTTTAATGATCTTCTGAGTTCGGCTTAGCTCTTTCCAGGCTGCAGTAGGATTATTAGTAAGTGGATGTACGTCGATACTCATTTTTCCAGATTAGTTTTCTATTCCAAAAGTAAAATTACAGCTTAACCTACAATTAAGCCGCTGCTAGCAAACAATACAGTCTGCTATTGACAGTTGACAGTTGACACTTTTTTTCTTTTGCCAATTGGCGGCCTGAAATTAAATTCATGAGGCCTCGATGTACACTTTTGGTTGTGCCTTTCTTTCTAGTTTGTTAGCTGTAATTGAAATTGTTATTTAATAATTACAATTAATTGGACTGAAAATTTAAACAATTATCATGAAAATACCTTGTTGATTTTTTTTTAATTTTGTAAGTAAGGAACAACTATGTAGTATATGTTTGTATGTAATTTGTTAGTAATAAAAGATCAGGAATCTAATAAGTGAAAGGATTTAAAGGAGGGAAGGTGTAGGAATTTCTTCTCTGCTTGGGGCCGCTCAAGCAATGTCCTAACCCGAAAAAGGTTGACAGTTGACAATTGACGATGACAGCCAGTGCCAGTGCAGCCGTGTCATAGAGTAATAATGAACTTCGTAAAGAGTTGCCACTCCCATGTTAACTCGGTGGTAAGGGAACAGTAGCGCTGTCTGATAAAAGTGCTACCATAGATAAAGGTATACAAAATAGATAAAGGTATACTTTGTATCCCTTTATCTATGGTGCTACGAACTAAAAAGATCGATGCGATATATCGATCGTGATTGATGCGATATATCGATCGTCGTTGATGCGATATATCGATCGTCGTTGATGCGATATATCGATCGTCGTCGTTATCTGCTTTGTTTATATTTTCGTTTTCTTGTTTTGTTTGCTAGACTTTCAATTTTAATGGCTTTACCGATTTGTTTGGATTAAATTGATTGAGTACATTTGCCATTAGTGCAAGTTGTTTCGCAAAATACTGTACTGAGTGATTCATATTGTGCTTAGAGCGATTGATAGAAAATAAATACGTAGTTTACATAAAGGCACATAATAAAAGTTTATTAAGTGCTTTTATGTAAACATCTACGTATTTATTTTCTATCAGTCGCTTTTTTGCACTATAGAATCACGCAGTACAGTATTTCGCGAAACAACTTGCACTAGTGGCAAACGTACTTTAGGTATTTTCCCACACTCAAATTACTTCCAACTCGTTTTGGTTGTGTACACGTCGGCGTCGTGACAGAAAATCAGGGGAAACGGAATAGGAAGTTAGCAGATAGTTATCGTGGTTTTAATTGGCTGATTCAGTGAAGAAGAAGAAAACCATGTTTTTACAACGACATCTAACTAAAGTGCTTCGAACTAACCCGCTCCAATAAGCTTACCACTTGGCTCCATTTACGTGTCAGACCGGTAGCCGTGTTTCATTAATAAATGCACGACAAACATAGAGTAACGATGACAAATGCAAAATTGCATGATACACCCCACCCACGTAACTAAGTAGGGCCAGTAGGGTTCCGTTCTCGGACCCCTACTATTTAATGTCATATTTTTATCCTGGCTTTATGTGTGCATAGCAGATAACACATCATTCTTTTCGAAGCCAGGACAAGATCGATGACCTTGACAGTGCTCTTGAAAACATACACACAGAAGTAGAAAATGTCAAACTGTTAGGTATTTATCTTGACCCTAATTTTCATTGGAATAAGCATATAAGCTTTGTTTGTAGCAGACTTGTTAGGGTAAATTACTTCCTCAGGAAGCTCAGAGGTAATCTGTATTGAAGTTCAGTTTTCCAGTGAACTGTATAAAAGATTAGTTTGCTTAATTATATACCATGTGTTGTTTGTTTATGTTTACAGTTTTTATATCAGTTATGAGTTGCAGAGTCAAAAGTATTGTATCTAAAGTAATAAATCTTAAATGTTCATTCACATAGTTTAAAGTGTTTTCTCTTAGTATAATATGTGTTATTAAAGTCCACACACCAGTAATTTAGCCACTTTCGGTTATGCAGCCCAGACAACGCTATTATTTGTTTGAAGATATTTGTTTAAAGTAAAAGTTGAAAGTAAACAAAGCTGTCTCTAACAATGGACTTCTACAAACACATAAAACCTCTAAGCAGAGAGTCAGACTGGCCTATGTGGAAGAGAAAGATTCGAGATCTATTAGATTATCATGAAGGAGCCTTAGATGTCATTGATAAAAAGCTAGTGAAACCTGAACCATTGAAGGAAGATACTACGGAAGCAGATATCAGGAAGCACAAGGAGACTTCTGATTTGTACCGTAAGGCAAACAGCTACGCTAAGTCAATATGATAACCAGCTCAATAACAGATGAAGTTTATCAGAAGATCATGGATCAAGAATCTGCCAGTGAAGCGTGTGATATGCTGAAGCTCAACTTTGAAGCAACAGCTAAAGACCAACTTTTCAAAGTATGTTCAGAATTTTTCAGTTTTAGCTGGACTAATGGAGAAGATGTGTCGTCCCACATAGCAAGGTTGAAAACATTGTGGAATGAACTAAACAACATCAACATCTTGGGTCTTAAGATGAAAAGTGAAAGTCAGTGTGCAAGACATTGAACATCTTACCGAAAGAGTACGAGAACTTTTAAGTCTAGTTGGATGATTTTAACCAAGAACGAAGGTAAGACTTTTGATGAACTTACAAACCAGTTGTGTATGTTCGAAAGAAACTTTCTTAAGGATACAATGCAGAGTAAGTCCAGAGATTTTCAAGAGGCCTTAGCAGTAAAAGTAAATAAAGGTCAGATAAATCACGTGCTAGAAAACAAAAGTAAAGGTAAGAACAATGGAAATAAGTCTAGGGAAAATGACACTTGCAATTACTGTAAGCAAAAAGGCCATTGGATAAAAGGTTGTCCAAAGTGGATTTCTGATGGTAAACCATGTAAATCTGGAGTAAGTAAAAGTACCAAGTCAAGTAACTGTAGTTTTGTGAAATCTGTCACTAGTACGCTTAATGTCTGTAAGTGAAGAGGCTTACTGGCCGGAGCCAGATCCAACAGTTTTGTGGGTAGATAACGGAGCTACTAAACATATTACTAACTGTCCAGATTACTTCATTGAGTTTGAAAAGTTTGCAATATCTCATGGGATTAAAGCTGCTGGAAAAGAGACTCTAACTGCAGTGGGTAAAGGTACCATTCAGATGGCAAACGGACTCAAGCTTGTTGACGTTTGGTATGTCCCAGACGTTAGTAGGAATTTATTTTCAGTTCTAGCTGCTCAAGACAGAAATCCCAACAGTGAGTTTAAGTCAACGGCCACAAGTTGTCATTTGAAGATCAACAAAAGTATTGTTCTCAGAGGAACAAGAAAGGTAAATGGATCTTTGTATAGAGCTAATATAAATCCTGTTTTTCCTAGAGGCCAAGTAGAAGTTAATGCTCTAGAAGGTAAAGAATTGTTACAGTTGTACCACGAGAGATGGGGACACCAGGATAAGCGTCGCGTAAGAAGTAAGCTTAGTAAAGAGTTAAATATAGGTGTGAGGCTTCCTCAAGTAACAGAAGTATGTGGACCTTGCATTTATGGTAAAGTACACAGGTTACCGTTTGGACACCGAGAGAAATGTTCAAAACCTGGAGAATTGATGTCAGCAGATGTATGTGGACCTTTTTGTGAGTCTTTTCAGAAAAAGAAATACTTAGTGTTGTTTAAAGACAATTATACTAAGTTTAGATATGGATTTTTAGTTAGAGAAAAATCTGAAGTTAAAGATAAGTTTAGTAGAAGTGATTAAGTATACAAAGGCAATGGGACACAGTATTAAAGAACTGCTGAGTGATAACGGTGGTGAGTTTGACAACCAAGCAGTAAAAGACATTTTAAGTAAAGAGGGGATAGTTCAGAGATTGACAGCACCTTATACTCCTCAACAGAATGGAAACACAGAACGAGAACTCCGCACAGTCGTGGAACTGGCGAGAACGTTCAAGTATTCGAAGAATGATGTAGAGTTTCCTGCTGCCATGTGGGCCGAGTTAGTTGCTTCGTCAATATACATCCTAAATCGAACTGGAAAGTCATCAGTGGATGGAGTGAGTCCATTTGAGTTGTGGACAGGCAAGAAGCCAAGGATTAAGCACTTGCGCATTATTGGATCAACATGTTACACGTTCATGTTCCAGACTGTAAAAGGCGAAAAATGGACAGGAAGGCCATTAAAGGATACCTTATAGGTTACGATGGAGATGAACGGTACAGAATTTGGATCAAAGAAGAGAACAAAGTCATTTTAAGTAGAGACATAGTTTTCCAAGAAAACATTAATGAGTGTGAAGGACAAAGCAGTGAGTTGCCTTTCAAAGATGTTTTGAATGAGGGAAAGCAACCTGAGTTACAAAACGAGTTACCAGAGTTAGAAGATAAGTGCACACAAAGTGAAGAGGAGGGTGAAGAAGTTGAAGTAACTCCACCTTATGAGCAGCTCAGAGATAGGTCGAAGTTGAAGAAACCGACTCGTTTTGAGGATTTCATCATGTTGGGTGAAGAAGTAGTCAATGGAATAATAACTCCAGAAACATATGAAGAGGCAGTTAATAGTCTTCAGTATAGAGAGTGGAAACAAGCCATGGACAGTGAAATCAACTCTTTACAAGAAAACCAAACTTGGGAGTTAACGGATTTGCCTAAAGGAGTCAAAGCCATCCCTAGTAAGTGGGTTTATAGAGTGAAGACAAACCCTGATGGAAGTATTGACAAGTACAAGGCAAGATTGGTTGTAAAAGGGTTCAATCAACGTTATTGCTCAGACTACAAGGAAACGTTTAGCCCTGTAGCTAAGATGAGTACGATTCGTTCAATGCTAAGAGTGTTGCAGCCAGTGAAGGTTTGCATTTAATGCAATTTGACGTTTCGACAGCGTTTTTGTACGGTGAGCTTGAAGAGGCGATATACATGCATCAACCAAAAGGGTACAGTGACAATACAAACCAAGTGTGTAAGTTAAAGCGCAGTTTGTATGGACTTAAACAAGCTCCTAGATGTTGGGCAAAACGTTTTGGTGGTTTCCTATTAGCTAAAGAATTCAAGTCTAGTCCTGCAGATCAATGTCTCTACATAAAGGAAAGTAACGGCAAAAAGATATTTGTGGCCTTATATGTAGATGATGGATTGGTCATGGCAACAGATAAAGAGGAAATTGAGTATTTCCTAGAAGAGTTGAAAAGTGAGTTCAAGATAACAACAAAGCCTGCATCATTTTTTCTTGGTATTGAAGTTGATCACATGGAAGATGGAGAAATCAAAATCAGTCAGAAATCTTATGCAAGGAAAGTTCTTGAACGGTTTAACTTTCAAGATTGTAAACCTGTATCAACACCTATGCTCAAGGAACCAGTATCAGTCAGTCTTGATAAGGAAATAAGTAAAACTAGTATAGTTTTCCTTATAGACAAGCAGTAGGAGCATTGATGTATTTAGTGATAGGTTCAAGACCTGACTTAGCATTCAGTGTTAGTTATATTTCAAGATCACTTGAATCGCCAACAGAAGAAGATGTTGTATGCCTAAAGAGAGTACTTAGGTATATTTCAGGAACGAGTGATTTAGGAATCATTTATCGTCCAAAGTCGAAAAGTGGCATCTTAGAGTGCTACAGTGATGCTGATTTTGGAGGCTGTAGCAAGACTGGTAGATCGACGTCAGGAGTTGTTATAAAACATGCTGGTGGAGCGATCATAGAATAATAATGAACTTCGTAAAGAGATGGCACTCCCGTGTTAACTCGGTGGTAAGGGAACAGCAGCGCTATCTGAATAAAGTCATAGATAAAGGGATACTAGTATCCCTTTATCTATGATAAAGTGCTACGAACTAAAAAGATCAATGCGATATATCGATGGTCGTCGATGCGACATATCGATTGTCGTCGATGCGACATATGGATCGTCGTCGTCAGCTTTGTTTATATTTTCGTTTTCTTGTTTTGTTTGCTAGACTTTCAATTTTAATGACTTTACCGGTTTGTTTAGATTAAGTGCGTTTGCCGCTAGTGCCAGTTGTTTTGCGAAATACTGTACTGAGTGATTCTTATTGTGCTTAAAGCTATTGATGGAAAATAAATACGTAGATGTTTACATAAAAGCACTTAATAAAAATTAACTAAGTTAATTTTTATTAAGTGCTTTTATGTAAACATCTACGTATTTATTTTCTATCAATCGCTTTAAGCACAACATGAATCACGCAGTACAGTATTTCGCGAAACAACTTACACTAGAACAACTTTCTGCAAACGTACTTTAGGTATTTTCCCACACTCAAATTAATTCCAACTCGTTATGGTTGTGTACACGTCGCGTCGTGACAGAAAATCAGGAGAAACGGAACGGGAAGTTGGCAGATCGTTATCGTCGTTCTGATTGGCTGAATCAGTGAAGAAGAAGAAAGTCATGTTTTTACAACGCCATCTGAATAAAGTGCATCGAACAAACCCAATCCAATAAGCTTACCACTTGGCTCCATTTAAGTGTCAGATCGGTGGAGCGATCTCGTGGCTTAGTCAAAGGCAGGCAATCACAGCAACTTCAACAACTGAAGCTGAGCTCATAGCCGCAACTGAAGCCACTAAAGAAGTAATCTGGTTGAAAAGGTTGTTTCAAGAGATGACAAAGGTTGAAAAAGTTCCAGTTCTCCAAATTGACAATCAAGCTACATTGAAACTGGTACACAATCCAGAGTTTCACCAGAGGACAAAACACATCAAGATAAGGTACTATTTTGTTCGAGAGAAAGTCATGGAGCAAGAGCTAAATGTACAGTATATCAGTACCGAAAACCAGTTAGCTGATATAATGACAAAGCCACTTACAAAACCAAGACTACAGAGCATCTGCCAGAAGATGGGTCTCTCAACATAGTTTGAGTTCAATATAATTAAACAAAAGGGAAAGTATTGAAGTTCAGTTTTCCATCAGTGAACTGTATAAAAGATTAGTTTGCTTATATACCATGTGTTGTTTGTTTATGTTTACAGTTTTTATATCAGTTATGAGTTGCAGTTTTTATATCAAAAGTATATTGTATCTAAAGTAATAAATCTTAAATGTTCATTCACATAGTTTAAAGTGTTTTCTCTTGGTATAATATGTGTTATTAAAGTCCACACACCAGTAATTTAGCCACTTTCCCAGTAATTTAATTAATCCACTGTCCCTAAAGACTGGCTGAGGACTGAGGACTATATCGCTTTTTTCCAGAGTATCATAATTAATTTCGTGTTTGAGGCTTTGGGGTGCCGCTGCTGGGGTTGAGAGTGTCCTTCTTTTACAGAAAAAAACGGCGAGAATCATTGCTGAAGCCAAGTACCTAGATCATTGCAAGTCTACTTTTGAAACAGTCACTCATGACAGTTTATAATCTTTACGATTAATTTTCAGTCACTTCTTAAAACAAAGAAAGTAGGTGGATACTCTCGAGCTCAGGAGCGACCTCCACCCAAGGAGAAATGATGTAAATTATTTCCTTTTTGTTATAGGTTTAAGAAAGTACAGTTAAGCAAAAGTATTCTTAGTATTAAGATATTAAATGAACTTTTATTTAAAGCTCGCGACCTGCGAGTGACTGTACACATACTATCTTGGAGGAAATTAAGTCCTCAATTCTTGAGTCTGTTGTAACTGCTTTACACTATCATTAATATGCCTTTTCAATGGCAAACTCCACAGATAAGGGATGCTCATCTGTATTTTTCATATATGCTATATCTCTTGGTTGTTCCGGATTCATAACTGATTTTAGTGGCAGTGAATTGTTTTCCTGTCACTGTCAGCAGGAACAAGTCGACTGGCCAACATAAAGTGCATTCGTTTTGCAATTACGTTTACGTGACTTCTAGGACTCGGTGTTGGTGTCGTTTTTCATTTGGTTTGTTCTCACAGGTAAATTTTATATCTCCTCAAAAATACGAGTTATAGGGAACTGAGCCAACGCACATTTGATGTATTCTTATCTTTAAATTAATCCCAGAATTTTGCGCTTTAATTATTTATCTTTTATCGTGTGCTCTTTTGTTTCTAGGATATTGCGACAGCGGTCAGGGCAGTAGGCTACTGTCGAAAGAGCAGTGAGAAATCTAGACGTGACAAACTGGACTAGAAATTTCTCGTAAAAATGACAGACCAATATGTCTTTGAATTGCAATTCAAAGGCAAAGCCGATGGCTCGGATTTTAAAGAGAATCAGTTTGTGATTATAGATGGTTCGTCAATGGCAGAATTTGCAAGGTTGAGGGAGGACCTGGTAAGTTTACATTTTAGTGTGCTTATGTATTTAGGAATTAGGCTTTTTATTATGAATAAACATTCCCCCTAACTTATCCTATAATCACATGTATGTTGTATGTTATTGGTACCTATTCGAAATATAGTCGACTAGACCAATAAGACTAAGATATTGTAGGCCTAGCTTATATGCTGGTGCTTCGTCTTACTCTTCACCATAAATAGGCCTGAATGGAATTGGTTTGTACACATTTGGTCAGATGACACTTCATGTGTTAAATAATTTTGTATAATTTGTTTCCAGCCTATTGCAAGATGAAAGTACCTAGACTAGTTAACTTATTTTACTTTTTCTTGTAATGGTGATGTACTCAGATACATCGGAAACCAGGTATGAATGAGAGTTGAGTGCAGGATAATTGTGGCACCATCTTGTAGTTTTGTTATAGGCTTACTGGCGACTATTGTTAGATCATTTGATATTGCTTTCTTATAAATCAGATGTTGAAATACAGTTCAGTTGTCTGCCAAAAGAGCTGATTGCCTGAGATCAGATATGAAATTCATACCGGAACATGCTGACTTCAGCCCGACTAACTCAGAACCAGTGGATAGCGAAGTTATGGCACGGGTGAGACTTGGGCAATTAACGTGGTGAGGCTGGTCACTTGTCCAGTTCACACAGACCAGTGCCAGTGTAGATAGTGCCAGTGGTGTTTATCAATGCACGGTGCCATCTAGTAGGTGTTGATAATTCTTATTCTGTTCTCCAGACAATGGGTGTGCCACAGGCATGCCGGTTCCTGGTTGCCTCTAGTAGCAAGGAAGATATGTAGCGGTGGTGGTGAGAGGGCAGTGTTGCCCCTCACCACATCGCTTCTGTTTGCGTTGGGCAATTAGTCCACATGGGAGCAATGGGAAAATGACATAATTACCTTGCCGCGCCTGAGCCATGTCACCGCCATCGCCTGTTCTGTGTGAATTGAGCCGTGGTATGACTTCCATATCTGATCTTTGCTGTATGTTTCTATAGCAGACGATCGAACTGTATTTCATCATATGATTTTTAACAAAACAACATTGAAGAATCTACTGAATGGGCAGAACTCGATATACGGCTCCATTGTATTTATCGATCTGTTTTGTTACTCTATGAAAGTACCTCAGAGCAAGTAGGTCTAAGAAGAGTTTGATTGAGGGTTTTGCTATGATTTATATGAAAGTTAATGAATTGTGTTTTTGAGGGATTCAGTCTCAAACCATTTATATCACATCATGAATCTATCTTATCTAGAGTTTCAAGAAAGTTCTGGGACAGCTCAGATTTGTTCAAATTTTAGGAGACAATGGATGTATCATCGGCATACATAAGAACCTGTGCTTTAGAAGTTAGGTTGGGAAGGTCGTTACAATATACCAGGAAGAAAATAGGTCCCAATATAGAGCCCTGAGGGACTCCAGAAACCACCTTACAATAGCCTGTGCATCCGAATTCACCACCACTTTCTGTTCTCTTCCTGTCAGAAATGACTGTAACCAGCCAAGTGCAGCGCAGAGACTCCATAGAACTTTGGAGCCATAGAGCTCCATAGAGCTTTGGGGTTCTCAATGAGAATCTCAAAGTTGACTGAATTGAATGCCTTGGATAGATCACGGAAGGCTCCAACAGTAAACTGTGACCCATCCACAGTCCATCCAAATGGCCGGAATCTTGAAATGGCTTAAGGTAGAATAATGAGATGACAGACTGAAAACTAGGGATCAGAGATTCTAGTTTTATGTTTTGTCTTAGTTCTAAAGGTAATGATACTATTGCAATATTGCAAGCAAAATCTGTACTGAGCAGTGAAAAACGGAACTGAAACAATCATGAAATGTACTATGTAATCAAATTAATCAAAGACAAAATTAAAATTATTTTTCTAAATTTGTTATTTTTTATTGAATGCTTTTATGAACTACCTACTTCTATTAATTTCTCTTAAATACAATATGATTAGCGCAGTACCATATTTCGCCTGAAATATTCCACTAGTGTCATATGACCCTAAAGGAAAAAATTATGAAAGGCCTCAGGAGAGTTTTGAAACACGGTTGCCTAAGTAAATTAATTATTTATAGTAATATGATAATGTAATGCTGTAAGCATAATCTCTCATCTTCATGTTTATAGTGATACATGTCTGGGTTACCATAACCAAAGTTAACCGTGAAACTTTAAAATAAAATATTGCTGTTTCTAGGTTGAGGTTTGAAGGCAACAAAATAAACACACAAGTTAATCAACAACTGAGGTTTATTAATATAAATATATCTTCATAGTTACATCACCATCAGTCTTAATATAGTTCTATTTCATACATAACCATTTAAAAAAAATGGCTAGCTAAATATACAGGCTTCTCAACTAATTTCTTTTTTGCTCTCAAAATATTTCCAAGTTAGGCCTATATTAAAATATAAATTTAATCAGCCCATTTTAGAATTAATAAATTATCAAAGGGGGCATGAGATAAAATATTTATATAAATAAGGGACAAAATAAAATAATTGACAAATACGTACACAATAAAATAACAATAAATATTCAACGACAATAAGCCATTTATTTAACTTGCTTTTGCAAGGGCAGTATTAAACTGAAATAAAACATTTAATAATTGTGGCAATCTATATGGCCTATAATACATAATTTAGCTCTGGTGTGGACCGAATTAGAATTTTGAACAAAATGCCGAAATATGTCTATAGACCAAAGATCTTTATTTAACCCTAACCTTAATCTACCATATCACGGATCAATACAATTATCAGTTACATACTTTACACAAAATAAAATCACAACTAAGACTCCGACACATACTATGTATGCATGGAAACCGCATTAAAATAATTACTTCCGTACAGTGGCGGATCCAGAGGGGGGGCGAGGGGGGCGATCGCCCCCCCCCTCAGGTCCAGAGTTTGTTTTACGTTTTAATAGTTGGGGCCTGAAATGGGATTCACTTACACAAAAATGCATAGGGCTTGCGCTTATTCAGATTAAGGTATTAGAGTTATTTCTTAATATACAATCCAACCATCCCATTTCAACATTGTCTAATTGAGGTTATATATTTTAACTAAATAACTGTCTGCATTCCTACTAAATTGTGGAGCTAAACGTGGTAGTGCGCGGAGGGGTAATTTCGTTCTGGCATCGTGCTCTATCTTTAATCGGCAATTTGACGAAACACAACGCAGTTGTTTGGTGTACGGTTCGGTTCGGTTCTGTTATTTTTGCGATAAGAAACCGAGAAATATTAAAAATAATCGATTTAGCAGTCTATGACTATTTAGCATACGAAAAGGAACCTCAAGTCGCTTAAATGGGAAATAACATGGCGGGCGACTTCAGGCTCCATTTCCCAAATGTGCAAGCCCGCACTGACAGAGTCGTCAGGGGCATTACAAAACTAGTCTCTCCTGACATCTATCGGCGGATAAGTGAACTACTTCAAGTTTTTCGTTGTAAAAGAATATTGTCTAAGTCCGAAAATCACCGTCTTGATAGTGTATTTCTCTTTTATTCCTCGGTATTCTGCCTTCCGAGTTAATTGAGGTCCCCTTTTCTAACTTCTCACTTTTTTGATTTTTAAACAATGAAATTGTAAGTGTATCACGTCTCTTTTTGTTCAGTCTTAAAGATTTAGTTTTCAGCTTTATTTTGATACCTAATTCATTTCTTAAATACTAGACTAAAAATAAGTATTCTGTGAACGTTTGAAGTTCCGGGCTCTTATTACTTAAAATACCCGTTTTAACTAGTTAAAATTAAAATGCCAACAACTCAAAGGCGAAAAATTATAGCACTATAAATTATATGTCAAATTGTTTGTAATTTAATGCTGAATTTCAGGATGTTAATAACTCAAAACCGGAAAATTTTGACTTGATGTCCCTTTTCACTTTCCGCATCACACACAATGAACCTCACTAACCCCCGCGATCGCGATGAACTAAAACGTTTCTAATACTGTAAGCTGAAGAAAATAACGTACTATATTATGATTAACTAAACTCCAAATTTAGTGCCTTAAATGCTTAAAAACCCATATCATTTAAGTCTAAATTTTAAAATTTTCCCGGGGGAGGACCCCCGGACCCCCCTTTTGTCTGGGGGATATTCCATACCCCCCAGGCCCCCCGGAATGCGCCCCCCCCTGAACAACTTCCTAGATCCGCCCCTGCTTCCGTATTAGACCGTAGTTTCTGACATAATTTTATGGCTCGCAGCGGTAGAAAATTATTTAATGTTGACAAAAAAACTATTGATTTTATACTGATTTTATGCTGTACTTGAATTTACTACATTGGAAAATTGAAAGGCTAGTGTTTAAAAATGGAAATTTAAAATTATTAAGAAAAAGGCTCGGTCTTGCTGATTAATCTTCCGGGCTGGTATTTCTTGCAGCAATAATAATATAAAAGAGTTGATAGCACCTGAGTAACCGGAAGCAGTAGGTGGCCTCAATGCAGCAGCCATGGGACGCAGCAGTTAGGAACATCAACCGTAGCTGGCGGTGAGGTTAGGTTGGTTCGGTCCGGGTAGCTACGAGCCATTGGTGAAACCCCCGTAGGTGTCAGCCACTGAAGTTGGACGAGGCTTCACATCTTAAGTCGGTCAGTCAGGAGGTCAGGAAGACAGGAACACAGGAACCATTTAAACAAGGCACAGAACTTCTAAAAATATGTTCCAACAAATTTATAATATAACCAAGCTTGTTTTTGAAGACACCTAACCTCTCTGATTATTTGACTTTTTATTAAAGACCGGGGATTTCAGTAACTGCTCACTTCTCAAGATGACATTTTACTAGCCTACTGAGAGCACAAAATATTTAAAATGTTTGCAGTAGGAGCTCAGTCCTAGTTGACAGCAATTGCCATTACTGCTAGCCTTTACACAATCATATGATTTGGCATCTAAATCGACTTTATGTCATCAAAATACACATTAGCCTATAAATACATAAAATGAAATATAGTTCTTTGATTTTACTTTTTTGGAACGGATATGTAATGCCATTCTCAAAAGTCAGGCTAGGCCTAGTCCGTGGATTTCTGAAATTACTCAATACTACCATGAAATCATTTAAAAGGACAAAAAACTACTCAACAGTGAATAAATACTCAGTAAATAACTCTTAAAACTTAACCTAAAATACTTAGAGCACATGTGTTCCTGGCGGTGACAAGACATGAAACTTTCATGTCCCGACACAAAACTACCATGATTTTACGCTTACGTACAACAACTGAAATAATAGCTAAGATACAAATTAACACTTAACACAGTCGAGAAATTACAAATTTACATTTAATTTACATTCAAACAAAATTCACGAGAAATATAGATTTATCGATCTAAATCTGGTCTGCTGGAAGACACCAGGCAACAAGCTACAGCAAAATGAAATTATCGTATTTTTCCCCACATCAAAAATTTACCTGGCATTTGGTGTCTTAATAATTTAATGCTCCATGACGCTGGTGTTGTCTTCTCTCTTCAAAATTTCATAAACTCGCAACAACATTTCTTCTTGGACGACAACACGAACCGGCACAGCGAAAGGAGAGTGAGGCTTCGGCGGGTGCCGTTTATATACCCGCCGGAAAGTTCTGGACGGTTCCACAAACGAGACAATAGTACAGTGCAACTATACAGGCGGCCAACTGTCGTCTGAGCCGTGAGCAAAAATACTCACACGGCTCAATAGTAAATAGATTTTTCCAGCAAGTTTATACAAAACCTGGGCGACTGTTGCCCTTGGGGCGACCCAGATTGTGAAAGCGTTTTGGGATAAAATATTGTGAATTGAAAAAAATACTCAAATCTTCAAATATAAAATTAAATTTATGAATATTGAACTATTACAGTAGAACCTCGCTAATCCGACTTAGGATGGTCCGACTCCTCGCTTGGTCCGTCCGTGCCGTCGGCTCAGTAGGCTTCCGCTAGTCCAACCTTGGCGGGGTATCCTCCTCGCTATGTCCGACCACACTAGTGAAAATTTATCTCTGTTTACATTTCCTGGGAACCACTCCGTTCAGGTTGGCTCCTGTCGATGACGAATAATACATTGTCAATATGTATTTCGGTCAGTAGAGCGTTGATACTTGGTGTGATGCAAAGTATGAATTGGCATTAAATTATCGTTACTGTAATTATTTGATTTTTTCAATTATTCAAGCCCTTTTATAGTTTACTGAATTCTTAAATAAGCTTAATGCTCTTAATGCAATGTTTTCTGTCTGAAATACAGTTTTACTCTGGTTTTATGTCAATAAATGCGTCCCTCTATTAATGGGATGTTTTTATTGTTCCGACATGCCCCGGTCCCGTAGGTGACAGATTTGCGAGGTTCAACTGAACTAACAGATTTCTGCATTGTGAAGCTTCATTTGGGTGTGTTAAGGTTTTAAAATAAATACATTTAAATAATCAGTAGAAAGAACTATTAAGGTGTAATTTTAATACTGGCTGTTGGCCAATATTTTTTTTAACACATCAGCTTTGTCAGATTTTATTCACCAGAAAAATCCAGGATCGAGAAAATATATGGATAGACTGTTAAGCGTTTGCGTAAATAATTTTTTCAGTTAATTTTTAGAACCTTTGACCTTATTAAATATATGCAAGGCTGTAGCCAAGGGGGGGGTCAGGGGGTCACCCCCTGAAAATGTTGAGATTGCGTTTAAATCGAAGGTTAGAAAGTTATTTTTTTCACTTTCTGTAACCGCTGAGCCCAAACCCCCCGCAAAAAGTTTTCCTGGCTACGGCTTTGGGGATGCAATAATAAAATAATTAGCAGTAATTTCACAATCCGTTTCTTTAGGAAACTCAATCTATTTATTGTTGTAGGCTTAACTAGATTATATTGTCAGCATTAAGTACACATTCTGTTTATCATGAACTGTGGAGTGTCCAAGCTATCAGTTTGCTTTTGATAACAGACCACTGTGATTAGATAAACTAACTAAGTAATATGACATTTCAAAACTCTCTGCAGCAGTTACAATAACACTTCATAAGGTCATTCTCATATAAAGAAATAATTTAAGCAATAAAATAAAAAATAAATAAATGAAAAATATATAAAAGTACAGGCTGTAGTTTGCTTTCAAATACCTTTAAGAAACTATTTTCAAAGCAGCAGTGCTGAATATTTTTATTTTCTATTTTTCTCAATTTTTTAATGCATCAAGACTCATCATGATCAATGGTTAAAAAATGTAAAGATAAAAATAAATACTTCAATGAACCATATAAACGTATTTAAAATGTAATGAGGGTCTTAACTATTATAATGGATACTTGATTTAAAATGGTAAAATGACTTTAATTTCATAAATTTGGCTCAAACGTTAAAAATATAAGTCTTACAACTATCAAAAACTCAATTAGTCTGTGAGAAAATTACTTAAAGAGAACATTTTTCACGAAATTTTACAAGACGTCTTCAAGTATTAAACTGGGTATTTTAATATTTTTTTTATTTCATTATTAATTGGTATATTTTAACTAAATTCACGGCGACCGAAATGACGTAGCGGCGACCGAAATGACGCAGCCGCGATCAAAATGAACTTTAAAGGGTTTTATCGTTTAAGAAATATGTGGTCTCTATTAAAATTAAACTATTTGTGATTTGGCAGAACATTTATTTTCCAAACATTATAGGAATATGAAGTAATAACCTAAAATAACGGATGGAAAGAACCAGTTCAAAAAAATTGTGTTTTACAAAAGTAAATTAAATATCTGCTTTAGTTTTATTATAATTTTGTTAGTAATAATATTCTGTTAGAAATATTAAGGTAAATGTGGTAAAGCAACGTTATGACTGTTTTTCAATGTAAATTCGTCAACTCGGTCGCCAAAATCATATTCGGTAGGCCGACCGAAATGACAACTTCCGAATTGACGATTTCACTTTCTTGGCTCTGTCGTTTTCAGAACAAGCTACCTAGATTGTTTTCATTTCTAGGTTATGTTACACCATTCAATAGCTTTTGATTGATATTGGTAGTGTAATTGTTTCTATGATTATATAAGTTTCTTAACTTGTTTTGGTGATATATCTATTTTAAAACTGGTTTTTAATTCATGAAATGATAAGGGAACTCACGTTGCACCATCTTCAACACTACCTCAGTCATCTGGGATCATGGAAGATGGGAGCTGGTCTTTGTGTGGGAGTTTTAAAAACTCACGTTCGGACGCCGTGTATTTTTACGACAGCTGATTCCATTCAATTATTAATATTGAAATGAAACTTTTTCTTTTGATACTGTTATTAATTAATAAATTTATGTTAAAACAGACATATTGACCTAGAATATAAAATATATCTAGTTATTTTATTCATTTTTACAGGCATGTAAGTTTGATTGATATAGGTTGGGACGGCGACCGAATTGATGAATGGGATTAGGGAAGGCATTTTTTGGCAACAATTTGATATTCACAAACAAAGAATTATGTGGGTTGAATAAATAAACATACACATATTTTGGGTAAATATTTTATTTCAACAACATTATTTAAAAAATGCATTTTTTAACCTAAGGACTTAAATTATCTCTTTATGTGAGAATGACCCTAATATTGTAAAATTACCTACTGTTTAAAATACATTTTTTTTTTTAGGCAGCCCCATGTTCCCCTCTTGATATTTGTGTTATTATCTATACTTATTTAATACGCTAGGGGTTTTTTGTGATCATTAACCTCCTAAACTACTGGGGTGAATTTAATAATTAAGGTGTCATTGGAAAGAGCTTGGCGTGAAGTTTTGCAGGAAATAAAATTTAAAGAGGTTTGACTAAAGGGAAGAGCCCTAGGCGCCCTTAAAGTTTCATATTAGTCCATAAGATTTAACACGGGAATAGAAAATTTCTAATAAAGCAGCTGATTGGAACAAAAAAAGTTTTTCAGCAAAGTCATATGTTGTTAATAGAATGGAAACCGTTGCATTTAGAGATAGAGCTGGAGGCATTTCAGTTGATGGAAGATGTAAATAAATAAACTATTATCCTAATACATCCTTAAGGTCAGAATTCAGTTTTAAAAACATTTATTTTGAATCACATGTGTGAAGATCTTAATATTCACCTATATATATGTTTATATTCCAAAGAAAAATATTAAAAGAAAAAATAAATTCTTATGTATAAATTATATAAATATAAATAGAAATAAAAGAAAAAAGAAACAGACTTAACATTCATTATGAGTACATTTATTGAACCATTTTAGTTCGGTTTAAGATTAAGACGGGTCATACGCTACTTAGGGCTGCTTTCCCCAATTAAGGTGTAAAATAAACGTGAATGTAATTGAAACCGTATGAATATTCTAATGTTTAAATTATATACCATGTAGCTTAGTTGTGTATACGCTTCGATTGGAGTTTATGGGGAATGTTAATGCGAAGCGTTTGTGAGCAATTACCTAAAAGAAAATTACATGAAAATGTAAATGTCTTTTATTTAGTTCAACTATGAAATGCTAACCATGAATGATAAAAACCTATTTCTAAGGAAATTCGCTAAAAACATAATTATTGCTAAAAAAAATAAATATTAATATGATTGCTGAGGTTACCCTGAATGGATATTTTTTGTCCTTTTGTTTTGTTAAAACTTATTTCTAAGGAAATTTGCTAAAAACATGAAAGTGATATAATTGTAACTATTCTCTTTGTGTTTAGTGATGTCTGTAATAAAAAGAACCCAGTTTCCAGTAATTCCAGCATTCGCTATGACTAGGTATAGCTCAGGGTCAGTCCAATAGAATTTGCCTTCCCTCCCAGTGCTTTCTCATGGACTACTGTATATGTGGCAGCAGGTCAGGCCAACTCCTTTGAGGGGCTCTTAATATTCGTAGAGAACACTAAAGAAACATGGACAGATGATTGAGTATTCACAAGAAATTTAGTTTAAAAAAGCTTTTGGAAAAAAATTCAGTACAACAGGAAGTTCAACCAGATAATAAATATAATAGTTCTAGATTACTGTACCATAATTATTATTATTTTGAAATCAATACATAACAATTGCTCGATTTCAAGCAACGGGTTCACTAGTTCAAATAAAAATAATATACCGGGCCTAGTTTCAAAATTTAATTTTTGGAATTCTTCCTGACAAAAATTTTAGTTGAAGAGGACAAAGAAAGATTTTAACAAGCAAATCAATAGGCTATAAATTATAATATCAAAATGTCATACTGTTTTTTTTCATGAGCTTTTCTTTAGTTTGGTTGCCTCAATTATTTCAATTTCAAAGGTGTTCAGGATTTACATCAGTGATAGCCCAAATGTAAAATAAGGCAGTTAAGAGAATGTGATGCTTTTGTATTACCCTTTTTGGGCCCAAAAACTAAGATTTGGAAAATTTTTCCTGTACAGTTGGGGCAGGGCTACACTAATTTTTTTGTCCAACTAATGTACCTTTGATTAAGGAAAGGAATGTACTTCTATCTTTTTCTATGTAAATAAAATTAGAGTTTTGTCTGTACATTGCTTATAATTAAAAAATTATTGGTTATTTTTGCGTTTTGAAGGTCAGAGAATCTAAATCAAGCCTTATCTCAATTTCTGTCACTCTTTTTATGCGATGGATTTTAAATGTGTGGATGACTTAGCTGGTGTGGCTGTGAAAAACCCTTTAATGGAATGGCATGAAAAGTTAGCTCACCAGAATATTGATAAAGTAAGGGTTACACTTAAAAAGAACAATATCAAAGTGACTTAAAAAGAACAATATCAAAGTGAATGAAATTGATAAGTTTTTCTGTGAATCTTGTTTGGCGGGAAAACAGCAAAGATCAACTTTCAAACTAAGTGAAATAAAAACAAATGAACCATGCCAAATAATCCATGCTGATTTATGTGGACCGATGGAAGTGGCATCTCTTGGAGGTTCAAAATACTTCCTACTTTTAAAAGATGATTTTACTAAGTATTGTTATGTTTATTTTTAAAATATAAATCAGAAGTTGCAGGAAAAATTAAGGATTTCTTAAACCTGCCAAAAATGACTCAGGATAGGAAGTTAACATTTTGAGATCTGACAACGGACTGGAGTTTTTGAATCAAGAAATACTACATATCACCGAAGCTCGAGGATTACGTCATCAGCAATCTGCAGCTTATTGTCCTGAGCAGAATGGAAAAGCAGAACGTGAGATAAGAACTGTTGTTGAAGCAGCAAGAGCGATGCTCCATGCACATGGAATGGACAAGATTTTTTGGGCAGAAGCTGTTATCCCAGCAGTGTAAGTAATCAACAGCACTGGAACCAGCCGAATCCAAGGAAAAAGTCTTTATGAATGTTGGTTTGGAAAAGCTCCAGAATCTATAGAATATTTTCAAGTATTTGGAACTGCTGCTTACACTCATGTACCGGATCAGAAACAAAAAAAAAAAAAAAAAAAAAAAAGGGACACCAAATGTAGAAAAGGAATATTTGTAGGTTATCAGGAAAACACAAAAGCTTTTCCAGACTCAAACAAAATTGAAGTTGTGAGGAATGTTATCTTAAAGCCTAATGATGTACAAAATAAAGAAAGATTTGAGAAGAAGCAAGACAGTGCAGCTTACTTGCATGAAGAAGATGATAAAATTGACAATGACACAGGAAGTCAAACAGGAGAACGTGAAATAGACAGCTTAAACTCTTCTGATGTAACTCAAGAAGATGTAGACATTCAAATCGAAGAAATACAAAATCAACCGACAGAAGAAGGAGTAAATATTATAAGAGATGTCAGATCTGAACTTGCATCTAATGAGAACACTCAATCTTATAACTTACGGAGTCGGGACAAAATTAAATGAAGTTTAAAACTCATGGATTATGAAACAAGCTTCCTAGGACTAGAAGACGAACCGAAAACTTATAATGAAGCTATGCAATCTCATGATGCAAGTAAATGGAAGATTGCAATAGAAGAAGAGTTAAAAGTGCTTGAAGAAAATAATACTTGGTCGGAAGTATTATTAATTAATATTGTTATTATTTAATTAATATTATTAATTAACAGTCCTGTCTAAGGAACGTGCCAACCTTAGTCAGTAACAAGGCTACAAGATCGCGCCACTATCATCACGATCACCACACACATCCTTCCCTCATATCCAGGGTAATGTCCTCCATGAGGTACCTGTCTCAAAAAGAATGATAAAAAGTAATCGCACCAGAGAAGTGCAAAACAATATAAAGTGGGTTTTCAAAATGAAAACTGATGAAAATGAAAAACTTTCACAGTATAAAGCCCAATTAGTTGCAAAATGGTTTTCAGCAAGATGAAGATTTTGATATTTCAGAGATTAACTCCCCAGTAGCAAGATTAACTGCAATGAGAATATTATTAGCGGTAGCAACAAAAAATGACATGCCCGTAGTATACCAAATGGATGTATGAAGTGCATTTCTCTATGGAGAAATAAATGAAGATGTTTACCTTAAAACACCCGAAGGAGTGTCAGGAAGAAATGGACAGTTTTAAAACTTAACAAATCTCTTTATGGACTAAAGAAATGACCAAAGTACTGGAATGAAAAGTTTAATAAACGTATGCATCAAAATGGCTTTGTTCAGTCAAGAAATGATTATTGTTTGTACAGTAAATCAACCAACACTGACAAACTCTATGTTTTACTCAATGTTGATGACATTCTCATCGTGGGAAATAATGAAAGTATGATTGATGACCTCAAGAGAACACTATATGAATGAATGAATGAATGAATGAAAAAGCGCTTTATTTCCATAAAAAAAAACTTTACATAATGATGTTTCACACAGGAAACTGGCCTAGCCTACGGCGCGTACAACAATGGCCAAAGTGGCCGTCTGTCGGGTTGGCTGTACGTGAAACAATATAGATATACGTTCAAAATTAAAAGTAAAAAAGAACTCTTCAAAAACCCTCTCATTGTGCAAAAAAAGCGCTAAGTAACAAAAAAAAAAAAAAACATTATAGCAATTATAATAATAATCAAGACAAGATTTTGTTGTCTAATTTTTTGTTAAAACGGCAGGAGATAATTAAGTAAGTAAATTATATATATTGAAAACTGTGCCCTGCTTAACTAACTGAGCTATAATTAAAATTTGGATAAAAATAAAAAATGTACTAAAAATACATCTGATTTTCTAGGGAAGTGCGGACGATACTTTTTACTTGTAGGATTAATTGTAAAATGAAATCTAATAAATTAATCTATTGGAATAATATTTTTTAATTACAAAAATAATGAACTTTTAATTGTTAAACTCTTGTATTAAGGACCATCTGTAACGCCATGCTGCTTTCATATAATTAGTTAGTGCACGCCAATCCCTTCCATTCAGATAACTATAATAATCTTGCTCAGAGAGAGAACTTTTACTAAAAAATAATAATCGAATTTCCTTTAAAATAGGACACCTGGCGATAAAATGGAATGTAGTTTCATTTTCTCTCAAATTACAAAGAGAGCAAGATGAATTATTTCCCGGCGACCAAGGTTTGTGGTTAAGCTGCAGAAGTTCCGCTCTGGCCTTTATTGCCCAGGATATTATACTGATATCAGGTTTACACCTACAGAAAAGAACACTATATGAAAATTTCAAGATGAAAGATTTGGGACCATTAAGTAATTTTCTTGGCGTAAACATTGGCCAAAAAAGAAAAGATGAGGAACTCAAAATGAACCAGACAAAGTATTTGAAATCTATATTGGAAGAATTTGGAATGGAAAACTGTTGACCAGTGGCGACCCTAATGGATCAAAACTTCGTTCTGAACTCGAGCCATCCTACAGAAAATGAAAAGGAAAGGAACGATTTAGAAACTAAGTGTAGAAAACTCATGTATGCAATGCTAGGTAAAAGACCTGATCTCAGTATTACAATAAGCATTTTGAGTCGTCACCAAAATAAACCAAGTGAACAACTAACTGTGGGCAGCACTGAAGCGATTGCTCAGGTATGTAAAAGAAACTGTCAACTTAAACTTGGTCTTCAAGAAGAATAAAACTGAACACACTGTGAAAGGCTATATAGACGCTGACTGGGCAGGAG
The DNA here is from genome assembly GCA_035578135.1 of Flexamia atlantica. Classification (NCBI taxonomy): domain Eukaryota; kingdom Metazoa; phylum Arthropoda; class Insecta; order Hemiptera; family Cicadellidae; genus Flexamia; species Flexamia atlantica. Next base: position 24,973,407 of record JAQJVK010000008.1, on the reverse strand, counting down.
ATATTGAAGACAGAAAATCGACAACAGGCTACGTCTTCCTATTGTGGGACTGTACTATCAGGTGGGTAACAAGAAAACAGCAAACTGTTACCCTGTCATCAACTGAATCCGAATACACTGCTATGAGCTGTGCAACTACAGAGGCTTGTTGGGTAAGAAGCATTTTAACAACTGATTTTCAAGTTATGGAGGAAAATGAAGCTGTACTGATATTTGAAGATAACCAAGGAGCAATAAGGATAGCAAACAACGTCCAGAGTCATAAACATCTCAAGCATGTGGACAATGTGGACATAAAACATCATTTTATTAGAGAAAAAGTTTTGAATAATGTAATCGAGATAGAGTATGTATGTTCACAAGATCAAATTGCTGATATATTGACGAAACCATTGAACAAAGACTTATTTCGAAAATGTATTGCCGGAATTGGACTAAGTTGTTCTTTTGAGTAATCATTTTATTGAAGGGGGATGTTAATGTAAAGACAATAAAATAATTACACCTTATTCACAAAGCTTTGTAAGTTATAAGTATCAGGTGATATTTGTTTGTATTTAGTTGGTTTTATATTCAGTTTAAGTGAAATATGGAGTCTTGTATTTAAAATAAAACTGAATTTATTACCTCAGTAAATGTACATTTGCAGCTAAAGTCACGACGTACTCTGCCTAAAAATACAATGATTTTCCATTTACGAAAGAATTGGGTAATGAGTGAGTCAATTTGTTAGGATTCACCAGGATTAAATAAAAAGGAAAGCGGTCCTGATCCATTGAAATCTCTTAAATTTGTAGGCCAATCAATGTTTTACAATACCTGAATTGTTATGTCATTGTTTCAAAAATGATTTTTTAGCAATTTCAGCATCTGATTGCTCAACAGAAAAATAATTTGCTGTCATTTTTAATAAAATAAGAATGATCCTAGATCGTTAATGAATGGAACATTTTTTGTCCGCAGTTTTATATTTTGAATTGTACATTAGGGAATAGTTAAATAACTGACAAAGTTAACTTGTTTGCTGCCACATGGACATGCAGATTAACATAATTTAATTGTAAAGCAAAAATTGTAAATGTTTGTTTTTGTTTCCAGGGCATGTGCATGCCGGAACCTTTTGCAGTCCAGTACATCGATGACGAAGACGATGTGGTAAGTACTTACTTGTCACTAAAAATAAAAAATTGCTATTAGTTTAAACCTTTGCATTGATTATAAATATGTTTTTGAAATTCTTACCTTGGAAATCTCATTTTCATATTTTATTGTTCAACAGGGAATAATTTATTTCTTACTCGAAAGTCCCGTCTTTAGCACACAAATGAACTTTGGTTTTGATTATATCCATCAGAAGAATTTTGTTTTCATATATTAATTTTTTTGTCATTTAACACTCATCGAACGTTGAAAAACTCACTTACATATATCACAAACCATGGTTTGATGTTCTGAAGACTTTACCTCCAATAAGAGACAAATAGTTGTCGACACTGCTCATAGCAGTAGAATTGTATGGCCTACCTGTCTTACTAATGCCTATACAAATTGTAATAAAACTTGGTACTGTAGAGTCCCACAAACCCGGACTAATGTGGACCGAACGGTGTCCGGGTTTGTGAAATTTCCGAGTTATCGGGAAATGAGTAAAATAAGAAAAAATAAGAATAGTTTTTGTTATTTCTATAAGAAATCATTTATTTATTGCATAGTAAAAAATACAAAAACTACATTATCAGTTACAAAAAAACTTAAAGTAAAACCAAAACTGTTTTATATGTGTCAAACCGAGCTCTGGCCTTGAATCTCAGTGCACTTTATTGCTCTGGCAGGCTTTCCGAGTTATCCAGAATTCCGGGTTATCACATTCCAGGTTTGCGGGACTCTACTGTATTTTACTTCAACTAGGTGAAATATACAGGATTATGGCCTAAATTCTCTCAATTTGACATTTCCTTATCAGCAAACCTGCTTACTCACTTCCCATGCTATTCTCAGGAGAATATTTTTATGTGCTCATTTTGGGATTTAAGTTGATTCTTCTTAATTTGAGTCTGTCAAATTGATTTATTTAAGAATTTGAAATTCTCTGAGTAACTTATGCACGTATACTTCAGCTGTGGTATTTAATTCTTTACAACAGCCCCCATTTAACATTTTTCTCTACAAGAACTTATGAAATTAAATGAAAATAACTTTATTCATCAGATTGTACAAGTACAATAGGAATGGCGTCGCAGCGTCATACTAGTCCTACATTATGACCAATAAAACCAATTCTATATAAATTCAAATTGTAAACATATATTCATCTATTGAATAAAAAGGTCTATCCAACAAATACTTTTTTGTTTTTTTCTTTGATTTTTTTCAAATAGTCAGGCAATTTATTGATAAATTTAGCTCCCATATAATTTGTTTTCTTTTCAAAAAAACTTAATCTGTGGCGGGGTAACTCAAGATCATGCTTATACCTAGTTCAATAGTTGTGATAGTCACCCGAAAGTGGAACAGAGTCAAATTTAGTATATAAAATGGTTTGATAAATGTAACTACTATAGACTGTCATAATTCTTAGAACTTTAAACTGTCCTTTGACTGACTCTTGCCAACTTCATTTTAACATTGTGCGAATAGCTCTCTTTTGTAATTTTAACAGCCTGTCCATATTCTTTTTATTGGTTGAACCATAAATATTAAGTCCATAATTTATGACAGAGTGTATGTGTGCAAAATAAACTTTTTTAAGGCTATCTAAATTACACATTGCTGAGAGTCTATACAGAGCGTGGATTCCAGAAGACACCTTACCAGCCACATGATCGATATGCGAATCCCAAGTCAATCCATCATCAATTATCAAGCCAGAAAATTTTGTTTTGGTTACTTGATCAATTTTATTTGAGTCCAAAATTATATCAGGAACATCAGCAGTGTGATTCTTTTTTATTTCAAAATGCATAAAATTTGTTTTGCTAAGATTCATTAGAACTTGATGAGATGAAAAGAAATTATCAATATCAAACATAGCAACAGCAGCTGAACTTTCTATTTAATTTGTTGACTTTGCACTAATTGTAAGGTTGACATCATCAGCACATGAAATAATATTACTATTCGGATTGTTTGAAACTAAACTAGGAAGACCCTTTAAGTAGCACAAAAATAACAGTGGTCCTAAAATTGAGCCTTGTGGTACACCATGTCTTGTTTTCATTGATTTTGATTGGTAAGGAACCAGCTGATTGTGTTTCACATAGCTCAATTTAACAAACTGCTCTCGTTCTGTTAAATAAGATCCAAACCATGCTAACGATTGACCATGGATACCTAGATTTAAAAGGATTGAAATTAACTGATCATGAGAAACGCTGTCAAAAGCTTTACTTAAATCCATGTAGATTCCAACAACTTTTTCTCCCCGATCAAAAGAATTTATGACAGAATCAATGAATTTAGTTGCTGCTGTAATTGCTGAGTATGCTGAACGAAACCCATGCTGCTCACTGTCAAAAAGGTTATTGCTTTCAAGATATTCTACCAACCTAATATGCATAACTCTTTCAAAAATTTTAGACATAACAGGCAACAGGGCAATGGGGCGGTAATTAGAAATTTCTGTATTTTTACCTTTTTTGAAAAGAGGTTTGATTTTGGTAATTCTAAGCTTTTGAGGAAAAATTCCAGATATCAGTGAAGAGTTAATTATATGTACTAAAGGTTTTGTTATATATGTTTTTGCATGTTTAATTACTGTTATGAGCACTTCATCAAACCTGGTGGAGAACTTATTTTCAAATGAAGAGTTAATTTTATCCAATTTTGGTTCAGAGACCTCATTACACCTAAATTTAGTATTTTGTTTAGGGAAACTAGCACCAGTTAGTAAAAAATGCTTATTATTAATCTTACCTATTATGTCAGTGTCAGTTACATTAATAAAATAGTTGTTAAATGAATTACATATTTCTCCAGGACTGGTGTAACACTGGCCATTCACAGTGATTTCACTAACATCATTAACATTACTTGTCTTATTGCTAATCCCTTTATTAATCAAACCCCAAGCTGTTTTGCATGGATTATTTGAATTCGCTTCTTTTTCATTGAAATGCTGCCGTTTGGTATTATTAGGTTTTTCTTTAAATTTCAAATTTAACTCTTTAGTTTTCTTAATAATTAATTGATTTTTCGTTTTCCTGCCTAAATTGTTAAAATCCTGTATTTTACTTATCTCACATTTAAGTTCATCACTTAGCCAAGAAGAGCTAGAATTTTAATTTTGCCTAACTCTTACTTTACATATTCATGTACTATTTTAACATTAACATTTTCTATGTTTTTTTTATATTATAAAATACATCAAATTTAGTATCTACCTTAGCATAATAATCATCAAACCAAGACTCTTTTTCCAGAAGCTCCAAAAAATTCTTTAAATTTGGTGGGGAAAAACGTTTACATAATTTTGAATATTGCTTAGTGGTATCCAAGGGTAATTTTAAAAACTCTAACAGTTGAGCATCATGATCAGAGATTTGGGTGTGTAAGCCTGATATCTTAACCATGTCTACATCAAAATTTATTATAAAATTATCAATTGCACTTCCTGTGTACTTGGTGACTCTAGTTGGGAAGTCTATCAAATACACCATGTCATTAGCCTTAAGTACATCATTTAGCAATTTTGTTTCACTACTTTTTTCATCAAGGACATCATCATTTATGCCCCCCCAAAACAACATACTTGTATTTTTCTCTGAGCACAGTTAATACTACATCCAACTTTTCAATGCACATCAGTACTTGGGGATCGATACACACCTACCAAAACAAAGCAGAAAGATTGTATCCTACATTCTGACAAACATAATTCAAATTTTTTCTCAGTAATAAGTTCATTAATTCTATTAATGTTAATATTTTTTACCCTAACTGTATTCTTGGCCATTATTAAAACACCTCCGCCTATAAAGACTTTTCTAACAAAGAATGATTTTAAATGAAAATTATTTAAATTAAGCCTTTCAATCTCATTATGTGTCATTTTATGTTCTGTTAATATGAAACATAAAATGAGAGGACCACATCAGGGTCTATTTCACTTAGCGTAACATCTAAAGAATCTATTCTAGGAGCCAATCTTTGAATATTCTGATGATATATTTTGAAGTATTTAGAGCCAACAGGTTGTACTTTACAAGGATCTACATTATGTTTCCTTCTTTTCGATGTGTCCTCAGAGTCATACACAATATTTATACTAGAGGAGGGAAATGGTCGAGGTCTGCTGAAAACAAGCGTTAAAGGTTTCTATTCCAGTGCAAGGAGGTGGTGGGGGAGCAGGAGTGCAGTTATAATTTTTGTTAAGCTGTGGTTGCATGAGTGAGGATATGTTGCTGTGATCATTTTCTGTTTGATAATTCACCACGGACAGATCTGCCGAGTCTTCACCATTGTCGTCAGCTTCTTGGCTACTCCAATGATACTCAATTGTAGCACCAGATTGGTCGGAAGTTGGCTGTTCTGCATACAAAAGCTGACACAACCTTTTTTCAAACTCTCCGTGTGTTAAGCCTCTTCTCAGTTTCCTGGTTGACTGTTCATCATGTACAATTATGTCCACATTAGCACCAGTGTATTCTTGAAACTTAATAATATTTTCTGCAAACTTTTCTACTTTTATTTTGTCCCTAGTGCATCCCAATGGGGAACATATGAGATGCTTTAATTTTCTTCTCTTGAAATCCTTAACTACTGAAAACTGTTAATAAATATGTTGCTATGTTTAATTTAGTCAAAGAAACATCAACCAAAACATCAAAGAAACATTATGAAAATCAAAGGCTATCCCAATTACATGAAATTTTGGAGTGTTCTAGGGCAAAAAAATGTGGAAATTAGGTAAAATAATTTCATATTACATATCTATGACTCAAGAAAGTACATGCCTAATCTCTCCTCTGTTTGTATTACAGCTTTTGAGCTCCATTGTCTGTTGGTAAACACCCCCTTATATAGTCTAAAGATTGATATAGGTTCTTTAAACAACGAATCTTTTACAGATTTCCATTGATACAGAGGAAGAGTTTCGGGAGTTCGCAAAGGTAAGTGTCTCATGATAGTTGTCTTAGTAAAAAAATGAAAAAAATCAGTCGCACAGAGATTTTATCTTTAGTCTAATAGATACTAAAAAAAAATATGAAGTCAATTGCAACACATAGAAATATACAATTTTTACAAACAAATAAAGCCCAATTGATCTAAGGTACAACACTTGTTTATTTTTCTCTTATGTGAAGAATTCTGTAAAAAGCAATTTATTTCAGTTAATCAATTTTAAATCAGACAGCTAATAGGATTACTTATCAGACAGCTAATAGGATTACTTATCACCCTTCATTGGTTGGATGTAATTAAAATGATTTTTTTATGTAACAGGTCATTACATATAGGGATGGTTGGGTCCCAAAATTTCGGGAAAATTAAATTCCCAAATTTTGGGCGGAATTTTTATTCACTTCGGGAAATTTTCGGAACGGGATCATTTTAGCGATCGCAACTAAACAGCGAGGGCCGCGGAAAATAATCTCTCGCGTATTTTCCGATCACAATTAAATGGCAAATTCAGCTTTGCGAAACTTGTGACCGGCCGCAAAAACCATTGAGCTTCTTTGCCAGTCGCGGCTGAATGGCAAAAACAGCTTTGCGCTATTCGCGAACGGCCGCGGAGTACGCTAGCGCGTATCTGCCGATCGCGGTGAACAGCCAATGTAGTTTTACAAATTTCATGTTCGCCTGTGAAAACGATCATGCGTATTTGCTGGTCGTGAATAAAGGCAAATCTAGTTTGCAAAATTCGTGAATGGCCGCGTATTTTCCGATCGTGGATAAACGGCCGATGTTTCTTTACGAAACTAGCGATCGGCCTTGAAAATTGATTGCGCGTATTTGCCAATTGCTGATAAACGACAAATGTAACATTGTGAACTTCAAAACCAAACTTAGGTATTTACTGATAGCGGTTAATCAACAGAAATAACTTGCTAGAAGGTGTGACAGTGATGATTGTTCATATTATTGGCCTCACTGGTCAGTTACAAACTGTGGTTTTGTCCATTGATTCAGTTTTCTAAACTTATTCAGATTTCATTGAATCCCAGCTGAAAGTATGATTATTTTTCATAAATAAGTTTAAAAAAATTAGACAGTTGACAAAAGTAAAGAACTTGAGACTTTTAAATGAAATTTAAAATACATAAGTAATTAATATTCTATGTAACTTAAGAAATATTAAGTTTGGGAGTTGTAAACTTCAAATTTATAATTTTAAGCTTGGAAAAAAGCTTATGGTTGTCTTGAAACTAAGTTGATTTTTTTATTTTTTACTGTAGTTTACAGTACTGGAAAAATTATGAGTAATTTTCTAAAACAAGAACTTCAAAGCCCAAAGTTTATAAAAATACAAGAACATGTTTACTGATTATACATGACAGTATATTGTCAACATACAATAACCACACTATAGCTCTGGACAGCCTTACTGGCGGGTGGCGAAAATTGTAATCTCCCAAAATGTCTGCTAAATAAACACATGTTTTGGTAGAACTGTCAAAACTTTGTTTACGTTTCAACTCATTTACACTACAAAAGAATGCCCTGTAATATTTCACCGAGAGATTTCTTACGCAATTAAAATTTCTGGAAAATATTTGCGCAGTGCATCAGCTGGTTTTAGTTTGGCAACCTTTCATCTTAAATGATTTGTTTATATATACGAATGTGTTTCCACACTTTAGTCGACGTACTTCATGAATTGTGTTGAGCTTGCAAGCATTTAACATTAGTTGCACTTGCGGTTGCAGCAAAATATTTTCTTGTGCAAAGTACATCTACATTAACAAATGACCATGTGATTTATTACCAAAACATTGCAGATAATAAACACTAATTACGACAACAGCGCACTCACTCACCCGCCAGTAAGGCTGTCCAGAGCTATAGTATATTACTTTTGACTTTGTAGAAACCAAACAATAAAAACAAAAAGCAAATACTTAAAAAATATTGTGTTTCTATCAAAAGTTAAAAAATGTATTATTTCTTATTTAGACTGTTATTTTTGTTTTTCAATTCATGAAATCTAGAAAAAAAATTTATTATTAAAAAATTACTATTTTTATATAAGTTAGTATAACTAAGTTGTATAATTAACAACTTCATTGAGTTACTAGTGTTTTTTTATTTTGGACTGTGTTTTAGCGAATTTGCCCTACAGGGAAGAAGCTATTACCTTAGGTCTCAGGGTAAGACTTAGTACAAGACCATCATAACTTTTTGTTTTGAGGTCCCCAGGTGCCAAAAACACCATTCGTTCATATTCATAAATAAATATATGTGTGTCTTTAAGCACTATAACTCGCGTAAAAATGGTCCAATCTGAATGAAATTTGGCACGGACATGTAAAGTAGTAATTATTCGGACGAGTTCGATAACCAGCCTGATCGGACTGGGGGAAGGGGTGGTAAGGGGAAGGGAGGGGGGTAAACCCTTCCAAAAATGGGTTTTTTGGATTTTTTACAAAAAATCAAATTAATCTAATTATGGTTTACATTATTGAATTCAGCTTAAAAAACAAATTAGGCTATTTAGTATTTTGAATTGTTGTTCTTTGACCATTGGTTACCGAGGTTTCGCTAGTGGTAAACACAGTAACGTTGTCCCAATGTTATCCTTATGGGAAATAAGTAAAATTCTATATCTCACTCATTTCTCAACATGTATCATTAAAACTTGATGTATGGTTTTTCTAGTTCAGATTTACTAAATATTGAATTAAAACCACCCAGTTTTAACATACCTGTTGCAGCAAACCCACATACCTCATTCCCATGTTATTCTTATGGAGCTTACAAAACATGTCAAATCTTGCTATGTTTGATTTAAATATGCTATTTTGCTCTGAAATTCGCAGAGTATGCAGAGGTTTGCTGCAACGGGGGTATTTAATGTTTGCTATTTTGTCAATTGCATAGAAGTTATTATTTTTACTTAAATTTATTTCTTAAAATGTTGTGAGTTGGTACAGTGCTTAATACAAACAGTTATATATGACATTGTTTCAAACCTAATAATAAAGTAAAATAAATTTGTGAACGAGTATTTCCCGAAGCTTTAGTGAAGACAAAAATCCCGTCCCGTCCCATCCCATCCCGAATTGAAAATCCAATCCATCCCATCCATCCTTATATAATACTTATTTAAAGGATAATTTTTAAATCAGGGTAATGGCCTGGATTTCTTATTTGATTTACTAAATGTGGGATTGTATTTTATTTCACAAGGACTTTGACATCAAGACCTAAAAGAGGTTTGCTTTGATTTCCAGATAGCCAAGAAGCGCTCCTCACGAGGAATGTTGATGAGGTTGATTTTGAACTCAAACCTTCCTATGGACCATGGTCACGGGCAAACGCAACCCCCGGTAAGTACTTGGCCCACACAACTCTCATACATGAATTATTTTCATTTTGCAGTTGTTTTAGGGTGCTCTTATAGCGAGGAGGTGGATGCGAAGGTGTAAACAGCTGTTTGCACATGACAAATCTCAGATGCTGCCAAAGTGTGATATAACCGTGAGAAACTGCAGTGTTTCTTAAAATTTACCAAAGAAATCTTTAAGAATTGAATGGTGGTTTAGTTTGGAAAGGGCTCATTGCTAACTGGAGAGTAGTTATGGAAAGGATTAGCAGGCTTGCTTACCTTTGAAAGAGCAGGTATCCAGAATGAATAATTCATAATTACTAGGGGTGGGCGAGTAGTGGATTTTGAATTTGAGTCGAGTCAAGCCAATTAGTTGTTTGTGAAAAGTAATTAAATTTTCATTTTTTTAAAGTTATAGGTTTTCAAATAACAATTAATTAATATCTTTCAAACGTTTTATTTATCAAATTAGTCTACTTGATTTATGCCAATCTTTTTTTATTTTTCTTCCAATACACCTACATTGCATAAACCCTACTTTAAATGAACAACTATATTAACTCACATAAAATAACAAATTACTAAATGTAAGAAGATCACAAAATTAATTTATGTAAAATATACATAGTTGTAAAATTTAAACAGTTATATAAGATTAATTATTAACCTATATTATCTTAGCTATCAACAACAGGTTTATTTTTTCATAAAAATTATTATAATTAAAACCTTAGGCAAGAAATTGTGGAGGAAAGAATTAAAAACAAGATCAGGGAGGAAAGCTACAAATGCACAGTTATTTGTTTACTTCTAAACCCAACCCCACCCTCTTGTCTTACTGCTGATCTATTGTCTTTTGACATCCAGTCAAACGAGCACCAAGCGACACAGCTGCGACCAGATAAGAATAAGATATCCTCCCAATACAAAAATTACAAAATCTAAACTAATTGTTTTATGTAAACCAAATAACTCAACAATTGTCTTCTCATTTTTACAAATCAAATGAAGCAGAAATGAAGGCTGTGCACCATTCAAAACATAAACTCTGAATACAAATTTGAAGTTGTAAATTGCAAGGTTCAGAGCTAAATATAGCTGTAAGTTTTCAATTTCTGGATTCTGAGACATGGTATCTCTAAATAACTGTTGAAATCCATTCTTCTATGAGTTAATGAAATATTTTTGAGGTTATTGTTATGAAAAAACCGGCTCATTTGCCGGTCACGGATGAACGGAAGATGTACCTTTCGAAACTCGCGATCTGCCGTGAAATATGATCGCAAGTATTTGCCGATCGCCGATAGCTGATAATCGGCAAATGTAGCCTTGCTAAAGCCGCGGTCGGCCGCGAAAGACGATCGCGTGTATTTACCGATCGTAAATAAACGAAATGCAACTTAACGAAACGAGCGATCGGGCGTAAAAAACTATTCCGCGTATTTGCTGGCCACAAATGAAAAGAAAATGCTGCTTATTTGTCAAACAAGCGAGCGGCCGCGATAAAGAATCTGTCGATTGAGAATAAACGGCAGATGTAGCTTTGCATAACTCGCGATCGGCTGTAAAATTCAATCGCACATATGTAAATCACACGTAAATTCGATCACACGTAAACGGTGGGAGTAACTTGCTACTCGACTCGTTTTTCCGGGTAGTTGGAGCTACCCGACTGGTGCTCGGGTAGTTGTGAAATGTTGTGTAACTACCCGACCTTCGGGTACTCGGCCACCCATAATGATTACTCAAATAAAAGTTTCCAATTTCACTATGGGATAGCCTCTGGATCACTATGTAACGTTATTAAGAGGTTTAAAATACCTGTGCCGTCAAGTGATCCTAATTTGTAGTATTGACTACAGCTGTTTCGTGCCTTGTCGAGCACATCATCAGGTCCAGGAACGTCAAACAAAGTTGTAATCCATCTTCATTGTCTTCAAGTTACTTAAAATTGTCCACAGACACACAAAAAACACGAAAAACACGAAAAACACATTATTTGGCCAAAAACAAAAACACGTAATGACGAACACGCACGGCGCCGGTGATACAGATGGAAGCGAAGACCCTCTCCCCCCCTCCTCCCTTGTCAGAATTGGTTGCTTTTGTTTGATTGTCTAAAATGCGGATTGCGGTGTTATAAATTATATTCGACTGGAAAGAATTTTTCATTTAATACATGATCAGGGTGTTCTTTCGAAGCTCTATAAATTTCGAGTTCTTCGATTGTGTCCATGTATTTCCCTTTTTTGCACAAATGTAAAATACTGAGGTTACTTTGAGCATCCGTGTAGTTGTGGTTATTATTAATAATGTGGTTAGAAAAACCGATTTTGATGAAATTCTAGGCAGGTGTTCCATAAATCTAGTGGCGAACGATCGTGATGTTTGGCCGATATAAAAACTTGGACATTAAAAAATGTAAAAAAGTCTGGAGATACCATGGTTTTATACCTACATAGCAAATTGCATGAAAATCGGACCACTGGTGTCGTCTCTAGCTTTTTATACATCCACACACACCCACGGACAGACAGACACCACTCTGAAAACCACTGTTTTCAATCAGGGAACATTAAAACGAATATATCCACTAGAGGTGTGCGGATATTGAATTTTTGGATCGGATCGGATTCTGATCGGATAGCTTACGTTCGGATCGGATAATACCGGATTCGGATATTTACGGCACAGCGTAATGACATGATTTAAGTTTTCTCAAAAGCCTATGGTAATTGCAAGGAGCTACCATATTATTATCCTAATATGTAAGGTAAGTTTGCCTTGATAGGCTTGAGTTGTTGATTGTTGTGATGTATTTTTCCAATATAGGCTAAATGTCAATTATTAAAGTATGCAAAGGTACAACTAATTATCTGTTAAGAATTTAGAAATTTATTGTTTCCCCTTCAACATAGGTAGTATTTAATTGAATAAGCTTATTAGGCCTGAATCAGTTTCAGGATTTGCAACCTAAAAATTCTTTTTTCAGTTCAACCTAAATTTGTTCACTAGGCCTCTGTATTTTTTGTTCTTTTCCTTATTTGTTCAGTGTCGAGGCCCAAGTGATTAGACAAAAGGATTAAATATAAAACTTGATTCACCAATCACTTCATATTTGAAGAAAAATTATATTTTTATTTATGCATTAATGCCTGACAACCAAGATTTTGATTCACTACAATCTACTAAATATTTGCCAAATACCACTCACCTGTCATCGCACAGCCCAAACTACTTGACCTAGAACCTTGAAACTTTGCATGAACGTTCCTCTCAGGGCATAGGCATCCACTAAGAACAGATTTTTAAAAATTCCCTCAGAGCTACGCCCTATGATACATCAAAGATTCAATGTTAAACTATAGGGAATCTCATGTAGTTGTCATGGCAACCTTAACATTAAATAATGAATCCAAGGAAGTTTTTCTTTTTTCCACGGGTAAAACCTTGTTGATCAGCTAGTAATACTATAAAAACAAAACAATAAGTCAGAGTAGTAAACTTAACCTGAATTTCAAGATAAGTTTCAAATGTTGTAGGTTTCAGTATTCAAGCTTGGTCATTTAATTAGGAACCAAGGTCTATTTGTTTTAGATAACAAAACAACAAGAAAACTACCTAATTATTTTCATAGGCGAAGGTTGTCAACTCAGCATTGTACTGTTATCTAAGAATGCCCATTTAAATCACGTACTGAAAGTAAAGCTGGCCGATCTTGTCTCGGCTTAATTCGTCAAAGAATAATATTTCAGCAAAATAAAACTTATTTTTGATCGTTCAACTTTCTATTTCTAGGTAGGTAATTGCTTAATTGAAAAATAAAGTAATCTGGCAATTAAAAGAAAGACGTTCTTGAGTTAATTCAGTTCTAAAGCAGAGGACGACAAAACTAAGTGAGATGAAAAGACAAACAATTAGGGGTGTGCGAGTATTCAACCGGTCGAACTTTTTAGGTCGAGCTTTTCAGTATTCAGCTCGGCTCGACTTTTTTCAAAAAAGCTCGATACTCGAGCCGAGCTTTTGATAAGAGAGTTCTTATCGGAAAGATAATTATTGGGATCTATTTTTAGACGCGTAAACCGGAAGAGCGTCCCCCCCACAAAAAACACAAACAAAAAATATTCCCTAATGATAAGGAAAGGACATTGACAGGTAACAAGAAATATTATCTCCATTTAGACGGAAATCGGAGCTATATTTAGTTGACCTTGGAGAAAGCAAAATACAGCAAGAAAGTCTATTGTTTTATCATGGCTTATCTCTTTAACGGTATATCGTACAAGATTCATTTTGGTCTCATTTAATTTATAAATATAAGACAAAAAATATGAGCCGTCATTTATAATTGTTTGAAAAGTAGTTTGTATTTTCACATTTTGTAGTAAGGATTCCATCTCCTAATCAACTCACGCACACGTACTGAGTCAGACAATGACAAAAAAACCGAGACAGAGTTGGAGTAAACAACCTCCAACCTCCCCCCTCTTCCTGGCCACTGATAAGGAAAGTGAGAGGGGTAGCTGTTTCTTAGAAATGCTGTTTTCTGTTTTCTAGCTGTTTCACAAAAGCTTAGAAATGCAATTAATTTTAGGATTACAAAAAATTATTTTTGTTATTAAATATTATTTCATTCATATTCTGAAATAGTTTAACCATCAATATTACGCCACAATTGGGACTGATATTTGTGAACATACTTTGTGAACATTAATAAAATCAATCTTGTGTTTGACTAAATGTAAATATGTTATTTTTTAAGATACAATCATTTTAAAACCTTTTAAATTAACTCCTTTCAACTCTTGAAAATAATATTGAAGTATGTAACTAGAATGATTATATAAGATTAACTATTTATTTTAAAGTGAAACTATTGTGGAATTGGGGAGTCAAATTATATATTTAGATGTTAAATTTGTTATTTTTCTGCATAAATTATTTTTTGAGCCAGTTTGATCAATTTTATATAACATAATACAAAATATTGATGAACCTATTAGATCATTAACTTGTTTTGGAGACAAGCTTTCTAATTTTAAGCTGAAGTTCATTTAGGTATGCAAACATTGTAACTTTTAAAATTAAAATCAAGCTTCATAATTTGGTGGTTGTTAAAAAGCTCAGGTCGAAAAAGCTTGAACTCGAAAAATTTTGAAAAACTTCGGCTCGGCTCGAGTTCAAAAATCACTATTCGCACACCCCTACAAACAATGAAATGAAAAGGCTCGCCAACTCCTTGGCAGCCCAAAATTATTGTAGACTTTTTATTTTATCGTATAAACAGGACGCTTAAGATATTTACGACCTGAAATAGTCGTACAAAACATCAACACAGCTATTTATTTATGGGGTATTTATGGGATATTTCGTTTTGGCAATTGAAGACGACTGTTGGATGTTGGACACTGTCGTGTCGGTCATTGGCGAACTCTGATTGGTCTTGATTGCGATTTTCTCAATTTCTCTCATACCAATCGATGTTTCGTCGGTAACGGATACTGATCGAGACAGAACTAATAAAGGATGTACTATGATTTTTTACCTGAGTTAACGCTAAGATACAAGAATTTATCTTAACAAAATGTTTGTTATCACGTTGGATATTGCGCAGTACTCTGATCTTATACAAAAATCTCGATCTAATCACGAGTTGCAATATCACCAAACGAAATGTACTGCTTGATGCCAAATACAACATAATCACATCGTGTTGAGGCGTTGTTCTAGCTGCTATCGCAACCGTCGCATTTCAAAGTGTCGTTTTTGCTCAGCGAAGTTTTCTGTCACTACTGTACTTTCGCCGGCAGTGACTTCTTTTGTTTGGAAGACTTTCCAAACTTGAAAATTTGATCCTTCTTTAAAATTTACCCCAAAATACGCAGTCTATCCCATAGAGTCGGATATCTAGTCAGTCTTGCCGGATAGTTATAAAACTCTCGGATCGTATTCGAATATCTGATCCGATGCAAATCCGATCCGAGTTTACGGATATCCGCACACCTCTAAAATCCACTAACAACTCCAATTCGAAAATTTTGACGAAAACAACACTTTCTTCATATACTATGTATGGGGGGGGGGGGAAAGTAAAAGGGAGAAGATTGTGTCACTAGTTTTTTGATTTTACTAGTTACTGGGGGATCAGGTGTGCCAGCACTTGAATCCAGCTAGGTTAATATGCATTCTGTTGACTTTTGTCGTTTCCATAACATCTGAAAAACATTTTTCTGGCTGTTCAGTTGTTTTCGGTTTAATGATTTTTTCTTATTTTCTTAGATCGATCAAATAATGAGGTTGGCAAAGCTTGACTCAAAGTGGAGCAGCGGACAAACGAATCTGGTAAGATTATCTTTTCCTTATTTGGTTGAACACCAACCATGATTCATTTATGTTAATTTATTTTGTCAATATTTGTTCAGAGCGGTGTCCCACAAGGTTCAAACGTTGAGTCTTAGTTAAATTATCAAGTAGGAAAAAACCAAAAGACATTATTGATTTGAATTTCTTGCTAGAAGCTTCAGTAACTTTTTAAACGTTTAGATGAAAAAATTATCAATTTTCTCCGCAGTATTTATACTGCAAAAGAGAATTTTTACACACCTTAATGCAGCAAAAAAAATTCAAAAATTTGTAAAAAAATGTTTATGAAGAATCATAAAAACCCTCATGTTTTATATGGTTTTATGTTTGATCACGATACATTACTGTTGTAAATAGAGTGAACACTGGTGTAAGCAATTGATTGCAAATAGATAATTCAACGGTCAGAAAACATTGGCACCTTTGGCATATCTCAAAATGTTATGCACATAATAACAACATTCATGAGGTCATTGGCACTCAAAAATTACCTGGGTAGAGTCGTCAACAAAATACTGTACACGTTGAATCATCTAGATCGTTGTGGCAGAGTACCTATCCGCATGACAAAAATCTTGATAATCTGAAGTACCACAACAACAATGCATGTTGCAGTTTAAAAATGGTTACCGCAGAACTTTCGTCTCTGATATTGCCGTTATCGTTGACAGATCACGGCAAAAGACTCTTGTAAAATAGTGTTGGATACCTCCCTTAACCCTTGCTATCGGAGGGACCTCCTTAACCCTTGGATATTTCCCACTATTCCTTAGCGATTGTGTGACCAGCTCTACTGGCCACAGCCATTAATGAAATGAAATGAAATACATTTATTTATCCCATTTCCTGACAAAAATTACAATACAGTACATAAAATAACATCTGACAAAAATTACAATACAGAAGATAAAATAACATAACATAAAGTAACATAACATTAGCGTATGGAAGTCTGATTTTTTTCCACAGTTGTTGATATATGAAAACAGTAGCTGTAGTGCTTGTTGCTGCTATGTGAGAAAATAATTTCGAGCTGTTGGGATTGAGCCGCCATGATGAATGCCGAGCTGATGCGGAGTTGGGCTTGGCCAGTAAAGCTAACCGTCCAACTGTTGGAACTAAAATATACGGAAATAATTCCAACTGGTTTATGACTGCATTGTGAACACCCCCAGAATAGGAAATTCATGTGATCATTTTTCGCAGCTGATCGCGAGTTTTGTAAAGCTAAATGTGCTGTTTGTGATTGGCATATATGGGCTATCGCTACTGACACCGGTTTCGAGTTCAGCAGAGCTATACAAGCTTAGTTGTGATAGCTAAAACAGCCCCGTCCCAAAAATTCTCCAGAGTAAATACATAACAAATCCCGCCCAAAAATCCGGATTTTAATCTTCCCGAACATTTCCCGAAATTTCAGGACCTGACCATCTCTTATTGCTTGACTTAAACTGGTAATAATTTCATAAAATTTTAGGAGATTTTGTTATCTAGACCTATTAATTTCCTGCTTAAGTTTTTTTTCCTACTAAACAAGCTAAATTATTAACTTAATTCCCAGGATTCCAGGGATAGTGGCATGGCTCCTCCCCCTAAAGGACTTACCCTTTCATCCAATACCAAGCAACGGCGCCATCGCTCTCATGATGCTGACAGTTCGGTAAGGATTTAAAATGGTTTTTAATGAGTTTACAAGCCTTAAACGCTTCTTCAAACCAAGATAGGCCTAAGTTCGGTTTATAGTTTGAGATAAAATATTGAAATAAATTTACATATGCTAAACAAGACTTAGTCATCATTTGGTAAAAGAACCTTGACATAATCTTGAGGTTGAATTGACCTACAGTCAACTCTCGATTAACCGGGTACAGATTAATTGGAATGCGGATTAACTGTGCTAGCAAAAGGTTTACATATATTTTAATTTACCACAGTTTCAACATACAAGAATTGCTCATTTAAAGTAATAGGATCAAAGCATACTAATATTATAAGTAGGCTTCAAAAGCATAAAATACTATAAAAGATTGGATGTGGCTTTGTATTTTCTTAAATGGAAACAGTAAATACAGTACATTTCAATCAGAGTGCAATGTTTTTTAGGAGTTACGATAAGGTTATGATGGATGAGTCGGTCATATAAGAAATATATATCCTCTGAAAATTTCATGCCTTAGTGTAGATTAGCAGTACAGTGATCTACACACTTATAGTCTCTGCTTTTATTAGAGCAAGTAAATTTCTTAAAAATAATTAAAATATTTCTTTTGAACTTTCAACATTCAACACTAATAAGGTGTGCTTTATTTCAAGATCATACTGTACCAAACCATTAAATTTGTTCTCATTGATTTGTGTCTGTGTCTGTTTACACCAGTGGTTCAGAGAGAAACTCAAGGCTGAGTTGAAAAAGGAAATTTGCGCGGAATTGAGGAAGATGGGGGTGACAGACTTCAATTCCGCCGCGGCGAGCGCAGCGGGTTCAGCCGCAGCTTCTGCCGAAGGTTCAGCCACAGGTGCAGCCGCAGGTGCAACCGCGGGTTCAGCCGCAGCCGCAGGCAGCAAGGAGGCCGGGCCGAGCGAGCGGATGGAGGAAGACAAAGAAGACGTGAGCTACGAAGAGGAAGTGGACTCTGACGGCAACACGTGGCTCTTTCCGGAGAAGAAGTGAGTCACCTGTTGATTGATTGTTTTTCATTTTAAGTTTGGCAGTCAAAGGTTTTTTGAAGACTATTCCGCCAGATCTTGTCATAGCACTTGAGTTTTCAGATTTAGAAAGTTTTGAACAAACTATTTGATAAGATGTCAGAGCACTTGAGTTTTGAGATTTATAAATTTTCTATAAACTATTCTGCCAGATGACAGAGCCCTCCGAGTTTCCATTGAGTGGTGTCACTTGAGGGAAATTCTTTGCTGCTGACATAAATTTCAATGTCATAGACTTCAATATGTTTCATTGACCTTATGCAGATTTGAAATTAACAGCAGGATTTTTTATTTGAAGATCTCCAAATGATATAGAATAAATTATTTGATTTAATTTACAGGATTTAGGTGCAGTACTACATTTGTTTTCATCAGATGAAAGTTCAAATATAAACATACACTGATAATTAGGTGATTTATTGCTGAAGTAAGTAGAAATAATTAGGTTTCTCTCTAACTGAAGTCATAATGAAAAAAGTTGGAAAGAATAATCATATATTAACAGTTTCATGTATAACCTACAATTTAATGGGTCTTGATTTTTTTTTAAATTTGATGAAAAAAATTTTTTTTAATGGGTCAATAATAAAAACTTTAGAGATAAAGATGGATAATTGACGGATTTTTTTTTCAAAGTAAAATTTGAAAACAGTGGAACCTCGATATATCAAACCTCAACGGGAAAGTGAAAACTTCGATATATCAAGGATTTCGATATGGCGAGGTTCGATTTATCAAGGTGATTTTTGACTGACTTCGATATATAGAGGTTCATAACAGCGTGGGTTGAAACAAGGGAAATGTAAAGAATATGCATTCAAATTTAACACTAATTTTAATGGATTATAAAGTTCTCTAATATAAAACATATAGAGAAAACTGAAGATAAAATACCAAAATTTATGAGTCAACTAAAGTCTCAAGTTTTTAAAATACTTATTGACAGTACGGTTACTTACTTTTTTTAGTTTCTATCTACTGCACTGTTCGATCTATGTCTAGTAGAACTTCAATTTAAATCGTAAAAATACCCCCGTTGCAGCAGACCTGCACACTCAGCGAATTTCAAATGTAAAGCAACATATTTCAATCCAACATAGCGAGATTTAACATGTTTTTGTAAGCTCCATAAGAATAACATGGAGAATGAGTATGCAGGTTTGCTGCTACAGGAATATTAAAACTGGGTGGTTTTAATTCAATATTTAGTAGATCTGAACTAAAAGAAGCTATTTACCAAGTTTTAACAATATATGTTGAGAAATAACCGAGATATAGAATATTTCTTATTTCCCATAAGGTTAACATTGGGACAACGTACTGTGTTTACCACTTTCAATATCTCGGTAACCAATGGACATAGAGCAGTGATTCAAAATACTAAATTGTTTGTTTTTTTGAGCTGAATTCAATAGTGCCCACACAAATTCGATAAATTTAATTTTTCTATGTGAAAAACTCAAAAAACCCATTTTTGGGGGGGTTTATCCCCCTTTACCCCCCCTTCTGGTGGTCCGATCGGGTTGGTTCACGAACTCGTCCAATTGATTACCACTTTACACGTCTGTACCAAATTTCATAAAGATCGGACCATTTTTGCGGCCGCTATCGTGCTAACAGACACATAGATATATATATATATAGATATATATATATATATATATATATATATAAAAATTCGAACGAATAGTGTTTTTTGCTTCTGGGGGCCCCAAAATGAAAAGTTATAGTGGTCCCGAGCTTAGGTCTTACCATGAGACCTACGGTAATAGCTTCTTCCCTATAGGGGAAATTCGCTAATACTAAAAAATTAACTAAAAAAAGTTTTAGAATCATCTAGTGGAAAAAGTGAATCAATAAGTTTGTTGAAGGTTACGCAATCGCAAGGCTTTCAGCCTGTTTTTACGCGTCTGTTCTCTCATAACTTCACAGCGCAGTCATTGGGTCGCTGCAATGACACAAATGGACGTTACGACATGTGATTGTACGGAAGTGTGGTTACCATGACAACCTCGGTTACCATGACAACCACCCTTGTCCTAAGGACTTATTGGTGTGTTTGGTTGAGCAGTTAGTGACGACGCACACCCGCTTGTCGTTGCGTCTTAGCTCGGACTGATGATCGATAATGACAAAAGAAACAACTTAGAACACGTGCGCAGAGCGACAGTCCTGTGGCAGCAGGATGCAACACGAATGACAGGTTGTTGACTTGAAAGATAAATTACATATTTGCAAAACGACTTCGTTATATTCAGGTTTCCGGCCAAAACTTCGCTATATAAAGGTGGTTGGTTCGATATATGTAGAGGTTTCCCAGCCAAAACTTTGATATATAAAGGTGAAAAATGTGTACCCAGAAACCATAAAAATTTGTTATATCAAGGTTTTCAAGGTCAATAGTTAGATATATAGAGGTAAAATTAGCATTGGGAAGATAGGAAGGTTCAAGGGGAATTGAAAAACTTCAATATATCGAGGGATTCTATATATCGAGGTTCGATGTATCGAGGTTCCACTGTACATTTCGTATTGATTGATTAATACAAAATTAACAAGAACAAATTATGATCCTACAACCAAAAGAGTAAGAATGGAAAGGATTTGATTCTAAAGTAACAATTTAGTTTGGAAATATTATCAAATTACTGGTTTCAACTGAAAGGAAGAAATGTTTTGAGAACTCTCATCTCATTTTTAAAATCTTTTAAACTCCACACTAATGGATGATAAGTATGTCTCATTGCTTATTTAGATTAGGCCTACCATTATTACCTTTAAGGCCTCTTTTATAGGGAATCAACGCTCAAAAATCATTTCTGACTGAACTACAAGTGTAATATAACCTTAAATTAAAATTAGTTTTATTTTTTAAATGTTTAAATTTTTAAAACTCCAATAATCCAACCATACAATAATAGCAGTAAAAATGATAAAAAAATAACTGTCAGTCTGAGAGTAGCATAAATTTTAAATATGTCTAAATGCAGTTTTTCTTCGTAAAATTTACACACACTTTACGTTTTAGCCTGCGGAAGACGAAGCTGATGCACTACCAAAAGAAGCTCGAGAAGAAAGAGAAGCTCGTCGAAGCCAAGATCGATCAGCGATTGGAGAAATTGGAGATGAAGAGGAAGAAGCTGATGGAGAAATACAATTCACACAGGCTGCTGAGCCGCAAGCCGACCCCTGACTGTCGGCCCGTGCCGGTCATTGTCAGCGCCATCGTGACCAAGGAGTCGTCGGAGTGTAAGAGCATCATCCCCTCTGGCAAGCCGTTCTCACACACCTGGACGATCATTAACGATGGCACCGTTCCATTGCCCCTTGTAAGTGATGCTGGAAAGTTGTATCATTGACAATACACCTGTAGTAGACTGCTAGCCCAATGTACAAGAACAGACGCAAAGTTTTGACGTAGTTATGACAGTCCTCAAAAGATAGCGCCACCAGAAAACAATGTATTCAGCCAGGGTGTAGATGAAATATAACAATAGGTAGTTACTGAGAATCAAAAATTTAACTGTACCATATCTAAGTTACTACCACGGTTTTTTAAAATAAACCGCGCATCCATCTTCTGTTTATAAATAGAAATAATTTAGATGAATCAAGCACATTATTTTTGGCGATAAATGTATTATTTATTCTGTCTAATTCAACAATCGCTCATTTGCGACAAGCTGCACAATACTGTTTACCGACCTCGATTTTCTGACCGCTCTCGCCAGGTAGCTCTAGCGTCTTTGCTCACATGAATCGCCATTAGGTTTTGCATCTATTTAGAATATATATAATCAATGGTTGTATTGTGTTGTATTGCCTAGCCATTCATTTGTTATCAACGATTTTGTTGTGAAAATGTTGGTGCTTAGTGGTTGAAAGGAACGTCTTTTTTCAAGGGGTTTTATTTATGGGGTTCGTTGTTTTAAAAGGAAAAAGCACACGTGTCACAATTTACTTGAGAATGTAAATTTTTCTTTCCGGAAAATTAGTTTTCTCTCTCTGTTTAAGCATTTGCTGTCTCGAAGTAATATAGCTGAAATTAGTCCCTTTCCTGAACAAAATTGTAATCATAACAAGTTTTGTTCATCTCGCTTTCTGCTCTCTTGGACTGCACAATTTGTAATTCTCTTGAGTTTGAGGACAGAATCAGATAGTATCTTTGATATGAGACGTTCTTCATTTTAACCCTCAAGCGGGCGCACGCGGAGTTTTCCTCCGCACGTGTTTTTCATGTTAAAATAAACAGACATAATGGGTGTCGGCGGTCGTGTCCGGCTCCGTACTTTATGCCCCTCATTCCAGGAATTTCCTAAGCTATTTATACCCCCCACCCCCCCCTTTGTACCTCATTATATGCAATTCAGAGATGCCTTCTCAGTTTGCGGCGCGCCCTCTTCTGTTACACAGACACTGATACCTATTTTTTAAATTCATAATAGCAATGGATTTGTAATAATTATTAATTTTTTGGACTTTTCCTTTTGCTTCCGAAAAAAAGAAGCGAAAGGAAAAGTCCAAAAATGTAAATAATAATTAATACATATTTTATACTAGAAAACTACCTACTATGTTTAATTGAAATATTACACCTATTAAGTTGAACAATTAATTGAATCAACGATGAAATGTGATTCCTAATGAAATGTGTCAACATTTAAATACAATATTTCGTTATAAAACAAGTAAAATTTGTTAAATTTGTGCAATATAGTGTTGCGGAGTAAAACTCCGCATGCGCCCGCTCGCGTTTTGCCCGCTCAAGGGTTAAGCGCTCTTCTTCGAGATGTTCTGAGGGTTTTAAACTAGTAAGCTTTGCTATTTACAACAGTCAGTTTGCTAAAAGAAAGTAGCATAAATCAATCATATTGTTTCAATCTGCTCAGGTTGAGCTGCGTCACACCTGGAGCTCGACTGGCGTGGAGCCTGAGGAAACATACTTCAAGTTGCCGATGTTGTTGCCGGGAGACTCTTGCAAACAGATCGTCAGGTTCAAGGCACCGCCTTCTTGTAAGTATTTAGTATTTTGTGCGTCAACAGATCTTAGCCAACCTTCTTGGTTTAAAATAATTTTTTATTTGTTAACTTATAATCTTGCTTTTGTATCTTTGATACACTTTTTGAAACACTCGATATTGTGCATTTTATAGAATAAAATTCTCAAATGAACACTTTGATTTATTTGATTTTAATCAGCAATCATTTCATTTTCAGGGTACAACAATACTTTCATCTCGTATTGGCACTTCCACCGCTTTGAGGAAACTTTTAATGACCCTCGCTGGGTCCAGTTTGGACATTACGTGTCCTTGATTGGAACCATTGTATCGCTGAAATCCTCTGCTCGTGACTCCGGGGACGTCAAGATCTTTGGTATGTTTGAATATTAAATCTATGAATTCCCTTTTGAGACTTGAACTTAAAATAATTTCAATCTAGTGATCCTGGCCAACCCAAGAAAATATAAGTGTTGTAATCTGCGGTTAATCTTTACAACTATTTTAATCCATGTCCATGTGTTTAGTTATAAACAAAGTTAATTGAGTTTGATCCTCTGTCAATGAATTGCGCCAATGTCCTGAAAAATTCAGCTTTTTACTGTTCTTAGTGATTTTCCTTCTTTTAATTCTGACATGTATTAGCAAATCTTTAAATTAATACATTAGAAATTAAAATCAGTCCACTTGTTTGTCCAGTCATGAGTCTGAAGAAAATACGGTGTGTATATCAATTTATAGATTATTCTTGTTTGGAAAGGGCTTTTTACCTAATTAGGTGGGAAATTATGGATAGGATAAGCAGGCTTACCTTTGAAAATGTAGGCAACCCAGATAGAACACAGTGGTCTCGAAATATCCTATATTTTTATGTGTGCATTATGTGTTCTATCTGGGTTGCCTACATTTTCAAAGGTAAGCCTGCTTATCCTGTCCATAATTTCCCACCTAATTTATAGGTTACATATTTTAAATCCTAATCAGTCACTATTCACTTCCTGTAAATCTCAACCAATAAAACTAATTTGCTGGATAGAAAGGAGTAAAATTAGGCCGGTTAAAAAATAGTAACTTCTGCTGAGTGTAGACTGGTTGAAGGGATGGCCAGATGAAAGGTAGCCTGTCTTAGACCAAAAATCGGTGTGTAGGTTGTACAAAAAAAAAAAAAAAACACAGAGTATCAGAGAGCGAATTGCATTAGAACAAGATAGAGAATACTCCTCCCCAAAGCCGTAGCTAGGAAATGTTTTCTGAGGGGGGGTTTGGGCTCCGCGGTTACAGGAAGTGAAAAAAAACTTTCTAAACTTTTAATCCAATCTTAAGGTTTTTACTTTTTGTAGCCTACACACAATCATCTTTGAAGTTCTTCAAAACTTGAATTTTTTTTCAGAATCCAACAAAAAGGCGAAACACGAAGGGAAGAAAGGGGTGACGTTCATGGACGAAGCGGATGCTGTCGTGACTGAAGCACCAGCGGAGAGAGCCTCCGCGACGGAGGAGAAAGTGTTGAATGAAGAGTCTAACATCACGCTGAAGAAGCAGATGGAACGGCTGCAGGCCACGCTGGCGTCGAGCGAGATCGCGGCGGAGATGGCACGTGAGGCGGCCAGACTGCTGGCCACGGCCACCGAGAACACGGCCAGAGTCGGCCAGGCCACGGCCAAGCCCAGCGAAGGCGACAAACTCAACAGTGAGTAACTGCTTACATGGTTGTATAGCGTTGGCGTAGACTCAGGCATTCTTTTTCAAAAACATACATCCATATGTCATAAACATACATTGGAATGTCTATATGTATTGTAACATTTAGGATTGTTTAATGTGTTAGCTACCGATTGTTATTGGACTGAACCTCCAAAATAGAATGATGGCTTATGTATGAGCCGGGGAGTCACTCTCCACATACCCGTTTTTGGGAGTTTTCTATCCGTAGATATGAGCCTCACTGTGTCGTAACTAATAGACTGACGTCTCATTTAAGAGCCTCTATACCCAGAGAGGAACATGGTGAAGCTTGGGTGTTAACTAATAAAAGCAGTTTGAACTGTATTTTTCAGGGTCTAGGAAGATCAAATTATATTAATTATGTAATCAAATTCTGTTTAAATACATCATTAATTGTTCTTCCAAAAAATAAGCTAGTTCAAATCGCTTTTGTTTGAAAATACCCAAGCTGCATCTGTTCCCCATGAGGTATACTCTCGTTCAACGTTTTGGTTGTAATTTATCATCGGTCTATATTTGGACTTAAGATTAAAATGTCGATCTATAGAAGAGACTGGGGTTTAAATTATACACAAGGTCTCGGGGACAGAATAGTTTGAGTAATTTCAAAAACAGCCTAAAGCTTACACCTGGCTTCTCTGTGAAGCCATTCTGTATGTGTCTTAATACAAGACAAGAACATGATTAAAGGTGGTTTACATTTGACCGTCTAGAAGCCTTTGTTTCTGGTCTAAGAGAGAAAAATATCCATATACACTGGTCTGCTCAAAAGGAACAGTGATTAAACAGTTGGCAGTTATGTTAAGGCATTGGTGGCAATTATGTTAAGTTACACCCTAATTCAATCTACAGTCCTATTGTTTGACAACAACCCAGATGATGACAAAACCCCTATGACGACAACAACCCCAATAATGACGATAGCTCAAACCCACGTTACTGCGAAGCCGCTGCCTGAATCGGAAGTAGGGCAGCATGATGAAGACCTACAGCAGACAGGAATAGTTACCCAGATTATGAAAAAAAACCCAGTGGACTAAGTCCCTAGCAGCAGCTGGAAAATGACCGAGTGAAGGGAAGATAAAATACAGATACAGAAGGGAAATGCGTGAGAAGAAGTTAGGGGAATGAGGAATAGGAGTAGGATTAAGGAAGGGAAATTGAGATGGATGAACAAAATTGAGTAGGAGTGGGTGATATTAGATTAATAAGACAGATAGATTAGAGTGTAGAGAGGTCAAGCTGGGGCGTTGCCCGGGTTTGGTTTAGCTTAGTCGTGTGGTCTGACCTGTAATGGCCGCACCAGAGGTTGTTCCGTTCATGATTCGACTGCCCGCGTCAACAAGGTCAGCTTTGATGATAATAAATATTAATCTATACTCAAAATATATTCGTTCCTTCAGAAATGAATCGTAGAAAATATATAAATGTTAAATATATTACATGATTGCCCAACTACCGACTAACTCTGCAAGTTGCTACCTAACATTTGATTTTAGTGACAACTGAAAATTATTTGTTACTTCGTTCTGACAAATTAAAAGGTGAGCATAGTGAAAAAGGTAATTAATCTGAAATTAAGAAATAGATGACCGACCTATACCCCCATTTCCCCCTATACATTGGACCCATGGAGAGAGCTGCACGGTGTTGAAGAGCTGACGGACTAGCGGCGACTGAGCGCGAGTCTCAGGTGCTGACGTCGCTGGTCGAGACTTACCGCCCTGACGTAGTGGTCAGAGGTCAGAGGTCTAAATCTTACCTTCTAATCAGCTGTTTGGGAGGATCGGCACAAAGCAAAAAAAAAAGATTCAAAACCCTGGTGTATACTAGGAACAGGGTAAATTACAGATAAATAAAAAATGGCCTACTGTTTGACAGCAGTTAATCTGTCTCCTCTAAACGAGCTGATGATACAAAACGTTATACAAAGTAAAATTTGTGCTTGAAACAGACGTAATCACAAAATTCATTCACACATTACAAGACGGTGTTTGTCGTGGCAGACTGTAACCTGGACGAGGCGGCAGCAGGCGTGCAGAAGCTGAACTTGGTCGACAGCGACGACAGCGACGCCAACATGGAGACCAGCGAGGAGGACCGGGGCTTCGTCATGGTGGACATGGCGACCAGCGACGACGCCGCTCAGCGTGAGTAGGCCTACACCCCACCCTGTGTCACGTCTCTTGTGGTCTGTCCGCTGTTTATCAAGTGGCATTGAAAAAAAAGTTGGTGTGATGTTGAATGGTGTGTGGTTAGAAACACCGAAACTAATAAATTGTTTTAAATTGGGTAAGGACCATTGTTAAACTGTATTTCATAACATCATTGTTATTTTTGTGTAATTTTAATGAAGTAGTCATAAAGGATGAGAACTTAAGATGTGTTACGAATAAAAAGCTACATTCTGAAATTAGTTTTATAACCTTAAAAATGACTAGGTGAACCGGGCAGATAACATGCCTTTTACTATTTACCAAAGAGCATCTATTGAACTTATTAATAGCTTTTATGCAAACAATATCTTTATATAAGGTTTAAGGTAATTATTAGAGGTGTGCGGATAGTGAATTTTTGGATCGGATCGGATTCGGATCGGATAGCTTATGTTCGGATCGGTTTCGGATCGGATAACAACAGGTTCGGATTGGATAATACCGGATTCGGATATTTACAATGCGGCGTAATGAGCAGATTTTTAAGTTTTCTCATGAGCATAAGGTAATTGCAAGGAACTACCATATTATCCTAATGTGTAGGGTAAGGTTTGCCTTGATAGGCTTGAGTTATTGATTGTTGTGATT
This sequence comes from Flexamia atlantica, assembly GCA_035578135.1. Lineage (NCBI taxonomy): Eukaryota > Metazoa > Arthropoda > Insecta > Hemiptera > Cicadellidae > Flexamia > Flexamia atlantica. Next base: position 24,945,325 of record JAQJVK010000008.1, on the reverse strand, counting down.
TATTGTTTCTAATATAGGCCAAATGTCAATTATTAAAGTATGCAAATGTACAACTAATTATCTGTTAAGAGTTTAGAAATTTATTGATTTCCATTAAGCATAGGCAGTATTTCATTAAATAAGCTTATCATGCCTATATCAATTTCAAGATTAGGCTACTTAAAAACTCCTTTTTCAATGCAACCTAAATTTATTTACATTCAGACCTCTGAATTTTTTGTTCTTTTCCTTTTCACAAATCAATAAATTATTTGATCAGTGACTAGGCCTAAGTGATTAGACAAAAGAATTAAATATAAAACTTGATTCACCAATCACTTCATATTTGAAGAAAGCTTTACATTTTTATTTATGCATTAATGCCTGACAACCAAGATTTAGATCCACAACAAAATAATTCAATAAAATAATAAGTCTGAGCAGTAAACTTAACCTAAATTTCAAGATAAGTTTCAAATGTTGTAGGTTTCAGTATTAAAACTTGGTCATTTAATTTAGATCAAAGGTCTATTTGTTTTAAATAATAAACAACAAGCAAACTCACTAACTATTATCATAAGGCTAAGGCGTAGGTTGTCAATTCAGCATTATACTGTTGTTATCTAAGAATGTCCATTTTAATCACGTATTGAAAATACGGCCGGTCGGCTTTGACTCGGCTTCATTCGTCAAAGATTAATATTTCAACAAAATAAAAAGTTATTTTTGATCGTTCAAATTTTCATTTCTAGGTAGGAAATTGCTTAAATGAAAAATAAAATAATCCGGTGATTTAAAGAAACACGTCCTTTAAGTCAAGTCAGTTTTTAAGCAGACGGCAGAAGTCGACATAAAAAACCAAAGTGAGATAAAGACAAACAGTGATCAGGTTCGCCAACCCTTTGGCAGCCCAAAATTATTGTAGGCTTTTTACTTCATCGTATCAACCAAGGAGGTTATATTTTTATACTGGAGGTAGCACTGCCTTCACAAACAGCATTGGAAAGCGTGCCGCAGTTGGTACTAACTGATGTACCGTTCTTTGAGTCGATTCAACTGATTCAAAAACTGATGTAATCATTTCGGAGAGTTGAATCATGTTGATCTGATTCTCATTATGATTGAACGGTTTCTTTGCCTTGGAACAGGTAAGGCCACATACGATATTATATAAATAATAGAATAGAAAATGTTATTTTTTAAACCTATGAATAAAGAATAATTAATTTAAAGTTCAATATATAAGTGTTAGTATCCGGCCAGTAAATGACAACTTCACTCCTTATGTACAATTTTGCCATCAGCCATGTTATTATACAAACATTACTGTCGCTCAGCAATATTGTACCACTAAAAGAAAATTGTCCTACTATTTATGTTGCTTACCTGCCAAGTTTCTACCATAATTCTCATATTTGCATAGTGACTGATTATATCAATTACTTTTAGCCCAGGTATCTGTTTTGCTATTTTTACTTAATTTTACCATTAAAGATATACCCAAAAATAAATTAGGTGAAGTTATTTTCAAACAAAAATCACCTAATAAGTACTCGTTAGCAGTTTATTATGAGTGTTTAATTCGTTGTTTAAAATATTATTGATTTCCGGTTCCGGAATGAACCAAGCTCAAAATTGAGTCGTGACTCGACTGAATCACTCGATTGATTCGTTCATTTTGGGAAATCGGTGAAATTGAGGTGTTTTGCAAAGGTTGGTACTAACTGATGTACCATTTTTGTGATATTTTGTTCTTAACAGCCGGCACGCTGTTTTACTATGGAGTGCTACCTCCAGTATAGTAATATAACCTCCTTGGTATCAACAGGCCGTTTAAGATACTTACGGCCTGAAATAGTCGTACGAAACAGCAACACGACTATTTATTTAAGGGGAATTTACGGGATATTTCGTTTTGGTAACTGAAGACGACTGTGGTCACGTGGTCACTGTCGGTCATTGGCGAACTCGGATTTGTCTTGATTGCGATTTTCTCTCGTATCAATCGATGTTTCGTCGGTAACGGATACTGATTGAGACAGATCTAATAAAGGATGTACGATTATTTGTTAACTGATTTAATGCTACGATAGAAGAATTTATCTTAAGAAAATGATCGTTATCGCGTCGGGTATTGCGCAATACTCTGATCGTATATTATAACGATCTCGATCTAATCACGAGTCGCAATATCATCTACCGAAATACATCGCTTGATGCATACCACTACATAATCGCATTGTATTGAGGCGTTGTCCAAGTCCAAGCCGCAATCGCAACGTCGAATTTCAAAGCGTCGTTTTTGCTCCGCGATGTTATCTGCTTGTCACTACTGTTCTTTCGTCGGCAGTGACTTGTTTTGTTTGGAAGACCTTCCAAACTTTAAAATTTGATCCTTCTTTAAAATTTACCCCAAAATATGCAGTCTATCCGATAGAGTCGGATATCTGGCCAGTCTTACCGGATAGTTATAAAACCCTCGGATCGGATTCGGATATCCGATCCGATCCGAATCCGATCCGAATTTTCGAATATCCGCACACCTCTAGTAATTATGGAGACCCTTATTGGTCTCTGGGAGGAACCCAATTGAGATAAGACGAATACAAATACCAAGTTTCATGGCAGTCAGTCCGGGTCTAAGTCCATTAACTTAAAACATATACTAACATTATACTGGAGGTAGCACTGCCTTCACAAACAGCATTGGAAAGCGTGCCGCAGTTGGTACTAACTGATGTTCCGTTCTTTGAGTCGATTCAACTGATTCAAAAACTATTTCATAAAAGATTTATATTATATTATCCGTGCCAGTGAAAGTATTATAGGGCTTTTATCCTCGGTAACACGATTCAGTGAGGCTGCAATTGCCTGTTGTCGAAGTAACAGTCTAGCTAATGCCTGTGTAAAAAAGTTAATGCTAAGGGTAAAACGATTTCAATGTCAAATTTGGAGGCTCCAAAGCTGAGGTTAATAAATGTAAATATCAAATTTAAAGGCATCAAAGGTCCCCTTTCCAGCATATTCAGTGAATATCATAATCTGAAGTAAAATGAAATACAAAACCCCACATCAAGTAAAATCAATGTATGTCCATATTTAAGCATTCAAAAATATTCTGAGAATATTATGGGTAGTGAGTATACAGGCCACACCTAAATTTTAATAATTTTTTTTCACCTATTTTATGTTGTAACCCAGAAGATCCAACTGGATTGAAGTTAAGCCACTTATCAAGCTTTATGAAAAAAAAATGTAAACCTCTATCAAATTTCGTAATTCATTTGATGAATATTCTTAATTTGGTTTCAGGCACGCTAAAGGAAGCTGGTAAAACCCCACCTCCAGCTGATAACGCAAAGGATGAAGCAACATCACAATCACAGCCGGAGCCTGCAGCTTACCCGCGACTGGACGCCAATAATCCCTTCCCCGTGGTCCCACCCCCTCCCCACAGGGTCGCCAATCCCCCTATGTTCTGCCCCCAGAATATGATCCCTCACAATGTTTACAACTACCCAGTTTTCACACCTTCTCCGAACGCTTCGTCTCACGGTATCGTGTTCCCCCCACCGGTCAACTACTCGCAGATCCCGACCTACCCACCGATCCCCACCTTCCCCCACCCCCCAGCTGTGCCCATCCCGCTACCGACTCAGCCGGCCTTTGCACCTGTGTCTCAGCCGTGTCCTATGCAGGGCCAGAACATGCATCCGTTCAATCCGTTTTGCCTGAGGAACTCAGGAGAGCATAAGATTTATTGGACACCTGTTGGAAACCAGACAGAACCTGCTGGGATTCCCCCAATGGCAGGGAAACCGGCTGAAGCCGAAGCATCGGTGAAGGAAACAAACTCCACTGCGGCGGCCACTGTTACAAACTCTACTGAAGCGAACACTACCGAAGGGAATGCATCCTCTGAAGCGGCTCCTCAGGCAGAGCAACCACAGTCGCAGCAGACACAAGCGCAACAACCGCAAATCCAGCAGACACAAATACAACAACCACAAACGCAGCAGACTCAAATGCAACAACCGCAGACGCAGCAAGAGCCGTCGCAGCTACAGCAACAGCAGATGGAGACCGCTCCGCAGACGGAGGAGCAGAGGAAGAACGGGGACCAGGTGCAGATCCTGCCGCAGGCACTGGTCGACGGAGCCATCACCGTCGCCGCCACCGCCTACTCCACCGCCTGGAACGCCCTCAACAACCTGCGCCCCAAGGAAGGAGAAGCATCGGTGAGTGCTCGGGTTTTAGTGTTCCATCATTGCTCTGCCTTGACTTAAATTGAAGGAGTTGCAGTGGAGAGTCCTCGTAATCCAAAATGATTGGTATGGGATCATTATGGAAAGTGAAATTCCATAATGAAATACTGAAATAAAAATAAAAATAAAATAAGTAATGTAATGCAACCTAATGATAGGTTTTAATGATTGCTGCTGTGTCTCTTGATTGATAAGCAAGTGGGATTGAATTTATAGCCTTTCGCATATCTTACAAAGATTCCTAGAATTATGTCTGGGGTTTTTCCGTGATCGTCTTTCTCAAAGTTACTACCGCTGCTGCTACGTGATATGTTAATGCTAAGTAATTGTGTTCAAATTTGTAACACCTGTTACGAAGTAGTTCCTGCTAACTAGATTAAAGTCTAAGGCCACTTCACTTCTTTGTTTTGTGGCCGAGCCCCGTTTCTCTTACTATTTATCTACAATCCGTAGTTTTGTATACCTGTGATATTCTTTCGTGAGTTGATGAACATGTGCAATTGTCTTTTGCAATGTAACTCAAGCTGCTTTGCACAACCAAAATGAAGGCGTTTTGTGTCATTTGTCCATGATTGGTAAAAGTTTCCCTTCACAATAGTTTTTTGAACTTAAGATTAACAATGTGAGGGGACTCTAGTGCACTTTATTTTGTGCATTGGCATAAGAATCAATGTGTCCTATATTCAAAAAACTTAAGTGAAATACAATGTTATAAATGAATAATAGCATCAGATAAATATAAGTCAACTTGTGTCAGAATATAATAATCCGACAACTCCATCTTAACCTGTAAAATCATTCCATTTGCAAGTTTTTTCCAAAGAAAAAAACAAAAGAAAGAGGATGAGAAAGTTTAAAGAAGAAAAGAACTTCAGTTGAAAATAGGGGTGTGCGAGTACTCGATTATCGAGCTTTTTTCGAGCCGAGTTTACACATCTCGACTCGACTCGAAGTTTTGAAAAATACTCGGAAGTTCGAGTCGAGTAGTTACTCCCGCCGTTTACCCGGAATCGGTACGCGCGATCACATTTTACAGTCATCTTTCACACAGTCAACAGCACCCATGACCAGCCACCATAAAACTTTTGTTAATTTTATTGAATTAAAGTGGGTTTTGAGTTATTAATATCAATAAATTCAGTCTTGTCTTTTTCCTTTCTATAATTTGATATAATTTCTTACTTATGCCCAATGAGACTGGTTTAACTTTAATTCTTAAACCTATAACAATATGTTACAAAAACCCCTTTTTAAAGCATCAAGCGTAGATGTAGCTTGGCTTTTACCTCCTAAGGATGACAGTTTAATAAAATATTGATTAATGAGATAAAGTTATGTTAAAGATGGCCTGCATTCTCGTTTATTTTCATTTGAAAACAGGTTTTCTTTTAATGCTTAAGAAAACAACCCGGTTTAATAAATAAAAAATATTGCATTTTATGTGATCAATAGTAAGCATGATAACTATTAACTTATACTATTCAAAATACTCGACTCGACAAAAACTCGAAACTCGCGGGTATTTTTTAAAACTCGGCTCGACCCGACTCGACTTCAAAAATCAATACTCGCACACCCCTAGTTGAAAAGAACTTTATCATTTTCTTTTTACTGATGAAATCCAAAAGTGACGAAATATCAAGTATTTGTTTGTAAACAAACAATCCTTACTAATAATTAGAAATATCCAGACATATATACAACATGAAACGTAATATCTTCAATTGGAAGAATAATTGCATTACTAAGAATAAGTATCTTACTAATAATTTTTGTTATGTTCGGTTTTGTTTTGGGCTTCACCTAATTTCATCTTTACCAGGTAAGCAAGTTGTCTATTCCCTTTCTTTTTAACTAGCCCAGAGCTTTTCAAAATGAGCTTAATGTTAATAAACTTGTTTCATCATATCAAATCCACTTTGCCCGCGCAGGAGTTTGACCCCGTGTTTGAGAACAACATGGCCATGCTGGTGGAGATGGGCTTCAACAATCTGGAGCGCAACGCGCGGCTGCTGAAGCGCTTCAACAACGACATCAGCCAAGTCATCGGCGTCATCTGCTCCACGGGCGGCTCCCACAACCTGGACATTGACTGAACGCGCGACCCAGCGTCGCTTTTATCCGTATATTTTAACACACAACATAATCCTTAAGGTAAATTTTAAGAGTAGTTAGACGCCAGATGTAATCCTGCCATGATCTTGATATGACTTACCATGATGTATCGGATTTGTTTCTCTCCGCTGAAATCTGGTTTCCGGTTTCAACGCTTTTTATGACTCGCAGAATTCATTCCATGTGATATCTGCTAGTGTTTTGAGTTTCAATAATGGCTGTGGTTTAAAATGTTTGTGTAATCATTGGCTGTTATAGCGAATAAGTAAATCAGAAAATGACTTTATGCCGATTTGTGTTGACTTGACAACATTTGTTTACTTCCGTCTGCTGTAGCGCTAAAGGTACCATTCCACTTGCATTGGTTGAGCTAACACAGTATTTGTGAGGACTGATCAATCTGTGCCCTTGTTTTACCTTTATTTAGTTGTGAGACAAGATTTTTACTTTTTTTCTTAGTTATTCATCCTGTAAACTTGGAGCAGGACAGGTACAATATCTGTATCTATTTAATTAACTTTTTCACATTAAATTAAACTCAATGGAAATAAGGTATTTGATATAAGAAACATCATATATGTATATTAGTTGTTTCTTGAGATGTTTATGATTTCCAGATGTGATATAATTCTGGAGCTTTCTGAAGTGTTATCCTGATGTCATATTCTATTTCTTGTACTGTTTGTGTTAATGTTTAGAATGTAGCTACATATTTCAGTCCAATTCTATATGTGCATTCAGCCAAGAATATGGTATTAAACTGTTTAAGTTTTTTTAGGCTAAAAGTATAATTAATTATTTGAAAATGTATTTCATAATGTATAGGTTAGTCTGTCATAACTTAGTTGAACAATTTATCAGAAGATGTGGAGTTGAAATTGAGTTTTAATTAATCTGTCAATTTTAACTGTTCAAACATCACAAAATGATTACTAAATGTTTTCAATGTTTAATTGTAAGCTTAAAACCTTTTTAATGTTAATACAAATGTACCAACTTCCTGCTTAAAACTTTTTTAATGTTGGTACACCAACAGCACTAACTTCCAGAAAATTTCTCAAGTTATTCTTTCCTATGATTATGCTTTGCTCTGTAGCCATAAAATGAATCAAATGTCTATGTTTCCATCACAATTTGTGTTGTAGTGTAACGTAGTTATTGGGTAAAAGTTCAATAACCTTGTAGTTTATAAGGGTACTTACCATAAGGGGGATTTGGTTTTCAAAGGCTTTGATTCATAACTGAATTCAGCCAGCAGTTATCTTTAGTGACGTTTGTGTAGGTAGCTGAGTGTTTGCACATATAGTATTTTGGCTAATTAAATAAAATTGAATGAGTTCAATGAAAGAGTTTTATTTATTTTTTTAACCCCCTTTCCAATTTTAAGATTTATAAATGATAACTTTTATAAATCTCCTAATTATTTATAATTTTATTTTATTTGAATATGCAGAATATAGGCTAAGCTTTCATTATTTTAAAACATTTTTTTTGTTTAAAAAGATAAATTTAAAGTTAATATTTTCTACTCTGAAAATTATGGGTAAGCCGAATTTGAAATAAGCTGAAGAACTAGTTTATTAGAGTTGTAGGCAATAATTTATCCATAATTGCAAAATAAGAATGTTTTAATTATTCACTTCCACCCTTGAAAGATAAATCAATGTACCTTTACAGCTAGGTGGGATTTGTATTCAGGAGCTTTTTTAAAATTGAATTGTGGTTTTTATGGATACTATCTCAGATTACTAATTGGGGAAAGTGAATGAATGATTAAAAAAACCATATTGTAATTGTTGGAGATTTGGCGTATGAACTGCAACATTAAAAATGACTGCCTCTCAGACATTAATAAAATGTGACATACCTGATTAGTTTCTGTTACGAGATGCAGATAAGTTGAATGTGACTGATAATCAACTACAGTAGGGTCCCTCAAACCCGGACTAATGTGGACCGAACGGTGTCCGGGTTTGTGAAATTTCCGAGTTATCGGGAAATGAGTAAAAATAAGGAAAAATAAGACTAGTTTCTGTTATTTCTATAAGAAATCATTTATTTATTGCACAGTAAAAAATACAAAAACTACATTATCAGTTAAAAAAAAAACTTAAAGAAAACACAAAATTGTTTTATATGTGTCAAACCATGCTCTGGCACTGAATCTCAGTGCACTTTATTGCTCTGGCAGGCTTTCCGAGTTATCCAGAATTCCGGGTTATCGAAGTCCGGGTTTGCGGGACTCTACTGTATTAAATTGTAAATAAATGTGTTATATTGTGTTTATAGTAGTTGAACAAGGTTTACATGGGATTGGAAGACATAGGAACCAGCAGCTTCCAAAGAGTATCAAAAATATGAACGAACAATTGTTCAATAAGTAAAAAATTCTCATTATGTTTTTCACAATAAACTGGACGAATGGTGACACTATTGGGTTGGCAGGGAGCCAAACACATCTAAAATGTTTAGTATTGTGGGCATAAACAACGGGAAACCATAACTCACTTGGTACAATGTGTGTTTTGTATAACACAGAGGCGCATGGGTAACCAGGAGTGATGAATGAATTATGTTGACTGATCAAAACAATTTTGGATTTACTTGGTTGTTTGGCCGATTCTCTTTGGCCAAAGAGTATTTAGTAATTAAGTACTTGTTTTTCTAATGGGGAGTATAAAAGTATTAAAGTCTCATGGTTTGAACTGGTTTATCTATTTCTCACATCATGTTTCCTAAGTGAACCTTGCACCTAAAGTGTTAGAAGAAAATTTTTAATCTTTGCATTGGTCGATATGTACAATGAAAGATCTCTTTGACTAGAATTATTGTTAGTGGTAGAATCGTGCTGCAACTCCAACAACAAAAGCAGATGATCAACTGCCAAACTGAAACTGACAGCTTCTCAGTCATTTTTAAAATGTGACATTTGATCAGTTCTCACTTTCAAATCTGAATGTGAATAAAAGATCAATTATGAAATTAAGTGTTACAAGTGTTAAATGTGGTTTGCATTGTGTTACAGTTTGTTCAACATTTCTGCAGCTATAACTACTGCACTACTTACAATGAAACTTACAAATACTGCACTACTTACAAATAGTCAAAAGATGAGGTTGGTAAACACAACACAAGACAGCCAGCTGAACTAGAATGACAATTTTGGAAAAGCACTGCCTCTCCTGTGCCATGCAACAAAATGACTCGCCTGTAACCAAATAAATGTGGTGTGAACTGTAAAACATATAATACCTATGAAATGACAAATACAAGTACATCATACCAAAGCTTGATCTATAAGGATTGGCCAGTCAAAACGATAAACAAATTTACTCACAAATTTCACTGTAAATACTTTTTTTAAGTTATAAAAAATTAATACAGTCAAATGGGCATTTGTCTCTGAGAGCCAAAATGATTAACTAAATTGTATAATTGTAATACCTTTAATCACAATTAATAATTGATCATTTATGTTCCACTTGGCTGCAACAGGGATTGACAATTGATCAAACGTCCCAATTTAGGAATGACTGATACTGCCATTTTTAGCTAAGTAGTTGGAAAATCAGTTTCAATTAGGAGTTGCAGCAATGCATTCCTTCCATAAACTGACACTAGTTAATGATTTTGCTCAAAGATACCTTTAATTTTACGTACATATCAAGCCATGCACACATCAAAAATTTTTTCTGACACCTTGCGAGCTAGAATCCCTTTAGGACAGGATGGGAAAATGCAACGAAGAAATTTTAAAATCCAACCTAGTTCATCTATCGCAAGGGAACCACTGTGTAGGGTGCAAACGACATAGAAGTAATGTGATCTTCTGGTGAGATTACTACACAATTAAAATAGCGAGGGAAGCTTTGAACCCTTAGATAATTGGATTCCTGATTTTGAGTTGAATATAGGAAGTTTTCAATCTGTTTTCTGGTCTTGGTTTTTCTAGGGTCTCTTTAAAACGTATGTTGAAATTGTAATTGAATAAGCATATTAAACAAGCTTTGCGGAAATGTCACTCCAGGAGAAACCTATTCAGTGAAATTTAATCGGTATATTAACACTCTATAATTAAATGTTAGTGTTATTTAAGGAACACTAACATGCTAACCATTTCTTTCCATAAGATTAAGATGGGAATTAATGGCTTTCGTTATAGAATCCTTTTAGTAAGAAGAAAATTCTTTAAAGTAAAATTTGTTGTTTTGATGTTTTGATCTAGATTTTTATGGGCATTTGCCACCATTGATTAGTAAAAAATGTTTGACTTACACATTCACTGTTTTCATTTGTATGCTGTACCGGAAGACTGAGCTTTGCTCGGATAAAATAAAACAACCTGAGTTTATTCTCGGGGTGTTTTATTTCATGCATTTTATTTTATACATTACTTAGCTTATACATTAGCTGTTTTGGTGAAAAACGTCCATTAAGATATCATGGACACTTTGAAGGGCTGTAGGAGAGAAACTGGAATGTTTCCAGTCTTGTTACCAGTTCCAATCAATTCCTTTTGGCCAAAAACTCCATTCAGTTAGGAAAAATTCTAGGACAAAAAAAGAATTTGGCCGTACAAATTGTCACTTGTTTTTAGGGAAAGAGTATTAAGAAGATGTAGTTGAGCAACATGTGAATATCATAAGTTATCATTTATAGGAGCATCTGGATTGTTAAACAACATTATTTAATATTTAATCTTACCTTACGATTGATATATACATACAGCTGATACTAATATACATATATTGGATCAAAGGTAAGATTTAATATTAAATAAAACCATCAGTTAATAAAGTTTTATTTTGTCAGGTATTACTTAATTATAGCCATTCCATTCCAATAATTTTTAACAGTAGCAAAGTAAATTACGTTTACGAATATTATAAATAATGTGAACTAGTGGATCCGAGCGCACGGAATCGTGCGCTACTCTAGCAGAGCGATAATTCAAATGGCGACAAATTTAAAACACAATCATGCTAACACGATCCGTCTTGAGGGTTATGTTTACACAAATTAAAAAATAACAGCAATTAAATCATCCAGCTGATCAAAATGTAAACAATTATGTTCTTCATAAGGATAACATGGGAACTTTAAAAGCCAATGGGGCAGAGCCCAAGGGACTTTTTCAAAAATGTAAGGCCAGTTTGCAAATCTACGTGACACGCTCTTTCCAATGAGCCGTCAATGATCAAAATCGGTTAAGAAATGACGGAGGAGTTCATAAGACAAATTTTGTGTTGGCGTATTAATTATATAGATATAGATGATGCCAAAAGAAATCAGTCTACCAGTCAGGTTGAGAGTATTAAAATATTTATGATTTTATCTTTGTTTAAGTTTTTGACATTTATAGTTCTATTATAGTTACTTTAGGTTAATTTGGTTTCATTACCAATACCAATATATCTCCAACTATGTATTACCAATACACATCACCAACTGTAATCTTCTTAAGTCCATGTAATCCAGTTTCCTCTATTTATAATATTTATTTAATTTTAAGTAGGACCTACGACAAGCAAACAAATAAATCCACATTTGTGCTTTTTTACCTTTAACTCAAAACTGTTAATGGATACTGTTACACACCAGAAAGTTTAAAGGGCATCCGGATGAAAATGCAAAAAAACGTGTTAGAAAGAATAGCATTCGATAAGCAATAATCACAATAGAGGGAAAAGGTGGAAATTTAGTGAGGGTAAAAACAACAGTCTGTTACTTCTGTGAGATAAGAAATTGTTCAAAGCCAGTTATTTGACATCACGACTTTTGTTGTTTTGTATTTGAGTTACTCTCTCGAGCCCTATTTACTCTCAACTTGTATCTTAATGTCAAACCTCTTTACTCTCAGCGAGTCGCTAACTTACAAATTATTCTCATCGGTTTTGACTTAATCTTGCATTGGTTTGTAATAATTAAGTGAATATTTTGTTAATGCTATCTGGAAAAAAATTATAATTCAAGTATCGATATATTTAGCAAAAATTATAACAAAACTGTACTTCTTACTGCACGTGAGTGAGATTTAAAATCCTGCTAATTTTATATTTCATACACTTCTCAAATAATGTTTTTGGTTCTAACGTTAGGCTGCAATAATACATATGGAAATCCATAGATCTGGCCTTTCCCTTTTCTACATTTTGTTTGTTATTTCATTACCAACATGACAACACTTAAGGACTAAAGCTATTAAATGTTGAAGATTCTGAAATTCCCCTTTTGTTGTTTCTCAACCCTTCCCCTGACTTTAGGCGGATATATCCCCTAACTTTCTGTACCCAATGTGTATGGTAGGTGGATATATCCGCTGACTACTTTCTGCTTCCCAGACTATAGGCGGATATAACCGCTGGTTAGCCTAAGAAACACTAATCCAATTTGGGCATATAATCACTTTTTATATGAACAATAACTATTGACATCAAACATTAATAGTTACATCACAGAGAAGAATGTAACACAGGTCGCTTTTAATTGGGTCCTCTGTTGCGCTCAAGTGCTTGCTAGTTACAGTTAAATCCAGCTAAGTTACTACTAAGTTAAGCTACTAGTTACAGTTAAGTTACTAGTTACATCCAGTTTCTAGCTACAGTTAAGTTAAATTGGGAGAGGGCAGCAACAAATAAACAACAACAATTGGGTGCTGGTCTCTCGCGGTGTTAATGGTAAACTATTTTTTATAAGTCCTTGACACCAGCTGCGCGCAACATTAGAAGATACCTCTGTTTGATTCTCCTCTGTGGTTACGTATAACTCGTAGGTACTTTATGTACTTATAACTCGCAACAATTTTAATCTTCATATTTTTAAATTTATTTAAAACACACCCTCAAACAATTTATTTCCTCACGTTTTAGGTTAAAAAAACTGTAAAATTCATCATTGTGATGACGACGGCCTGCAGATATATCCGCTTAACCCTCGAGCGGGCGCATGCGGAGTTTTCCTTCGTACGTGTTTTTTATGTTAAAATAAACAGACATAATGGATGTCGGCAGTCGTGTCCGGCTCCATACTTTACACCTCTCATTCCAGGAATCTCCTAAAGCTATTTATACCCCCACCCCCCCCCCCCCTTGGTACCTCATTATTTGCAGCTCAGATGTGCCGTGTCAGTTTGCGGAGCGCCCTTTCCTGTAATAAACACCTATTAAAAAATGCATGATAGCGAAGGATTTTTAATTGTTATTTAATTAGTTGGAGTTTTTCCTATCGCTTTCAAAAAAAAAATAAGTGAAAGGATAAGTTCAAAAAATTAAATAAGAATTAATACATAATTTATATTAGAAAATATGTTCAATTGAAATATTACACCTTTAAGTTAAACAATTAATTGTATCGACGATGAAATGTGATTCCTAATGATATTTGTTAACATTAAAATACAATATTTCGTCATAAAACAAGTAAAATAGATTAAAATTAAAATTTTGCAATTTAGTGTTGCGGAGTAAAACTCTGCATGCACCCGCTGCCGTTTTACCGGTGAAGCGCCCGCTCAAGGGTTAACTCTTTTGCACTATAGATGATACATCCGCCAATATATTTCACGGGTAAGTGGTAATAAACAATTATTTGAATAGTATATATCAACTGTAAACACATTACTAAAAACACAAAAACGCCAAAATGTTTTTGACCCCTATCTATTTTTTTCTTGTTTTTTTTTTAGCTAAAGGGGTCAGTCCAGGAAGGGTTAAAGGATTGATACAAATCACAATGGAATTTTACTCATTTATAGACAAAAACCTTCTAATGCTTGGATTATCACTACAATGCACATAACCTGGGATAAAAGGAGCAAAGTTTTCTTACTTACTTACGTAATGATCATGATTATCCTTTTAAGCTTTATCAAATTTTTTTGCTATTGCACATTTTAATAAAAAGTTTTTGATAATAATAAAAAATTAAACTCTTTTGATCAATAATTAATGATTTGAGAATGTCGAGGAGCCTGGGGCAGAAGATTGATGGCGTCTGTCATCATTTGTCATTTGGACATCTAAGACGCCCCCAATTAATGAAATTTATACAGAGAAGCAGCTGTGTCTTAAAAAAATTGGTTTTAACATAGACAATTTTAATCTTACAAGTCTTCTTGCACATTAAATTTTGACATTTAAATTTTATACTGTGGTATTTATTGAGTCGTGTATTGATGAATCCTATTAGAGGCCATAGCGAAGTAGGTTCACCCATATTGATAATACATAGATTTTGCAATGCCCATGGCCAGCATATAGACAAAATCCATGAATTTTTCAGCACTACAGTTCACTTTTTTCAGATTTAGATTCCCTACAGATTTGTGATTGCGGTTTTTAAAGAAAAGTATTTCAATATACAACACAAACACTCATCATTCATGGATTTATCAAAATAAATCAATTGCTGAGATTACTGCTGTGGGATTGCTTTGAATGATTTATTTTTGCTGAAATAATTTCATGTATACGTAGAAGAAACTCCCAAAACCCTTCAATATGTGTGCTATTGATTGCAACGTACAGAATTATCCAAATAAATCAATGGCTCTTTTATGAGACAGAATGATACCAATCCAATAGGTAGACTAATTGTCATGTACAGACTTTGATGAGTCATATTGAGTTGTCATTTGAGAGCTAGAGAGCGTTTTTAATGTTTTTTTATGTTTTATCATCTGTCTATTTTGACTTTATTTTAACATGTATATCTACAGAAGAGATTTGGGTTTAGCCTCAATCACACGGTTTGAGTGTTGGGATTTTTCAAGTACAGTACGTAGAACCTCACTTATTCAAAATTCAGGGGACAGCTAATTTATTTTAAACTATTGGAAGTTTGAAATGTCAAGGGTTTGAATAGGTTATTGCGAATGAAATTCAAATCATGGAGGTCAGTGTGTTTACAAGCACGTTCAACTTGGCAAAGAAAACTTGCTTAAGGATTCTGAGTACAGTATTACTCTATTACATGATTCAACTAGTTTTTTGTGCTTAATTCAAATTTCAGAGGCTTAATGGTGGCCTAAATTTTAACTGTAGAGGGTGACTTAGGATTTAAGGGGTAGTGTTATGAATTCAACAGAATTCTACTAGCTCGAGGAGACAAATATTTGGACTTTAGAGGTAAAATTATGCATAAAAACCTTTTAAATTATCAGTGTTTTATTTTTTGAGCAGTAGAGATTTTTTGAAGGGAGCAGACAAAATATACTAACTGTAGAGGTTTTCGTATTAACATGTTTTGAATTAAGAGGTTCTACTGTGCTTTTTTGGTAAAATAGCTTTAAGCTGGCAGCACTGACTGGAAGACTATGTTTTTGTCTAAAAGTGACTGGTCTGCCAAAAAGGACTACAGTGGACTCCCTCTCATTCAGAATTGGGTGGTTCGGACATCGGATGGTTCGGACAGCATCATGGAAATCAGTCGTCGCCGAACATTTGCCCGTGAATGGGTTTCTCACGGCATAAATAGACAGGAAACACATTGTTTGTTACATCTTCCTGAATACAAGCACAGTAAATAGTAAAAAAGTTGTTTGCGAACATATTTAACACAATGAGAGGCTATTTATTTTATTTTTAGTACTTTTGATAGGCCTCCGGATGGTTCGGACTTTTTTTAGTTCGGACAAGGATTTGGTCCCGAAGTGTCCGAACTATAGGGAGTCTACTATAGTGGCTACACAGTTACTCTATAGAAGTGGAATCACAGTGCTTCAAATATAAGCCATAAATAGTGAACCCATAATTGGTGACAACATAATTTTTTAGATTGCCTAGAGATTATATTCTGTGGAAACAATTTGCTTTTTTATTTCCATACAATAATAAATAAATGTATAGATATGGTTCTACATTTATACATGACATACACTCACACACACACACACATAACATTGACAAACATGCTAAATTTTTTATATATCATGTTTTGTATGAAATAAAAGGTGATGTGCAGGACATGCGATGTTGTCCGTCGATGGATCGCAGTGTTTGTTTGTTGAATCAACACCGTCAGCCGACAACACGTCTATTACACAGAACAAACATCCATTCCGCATGCACTTCCCGGTTTGATGGACTGAAATTTTAATTTCATGACGGTTTTGTCAGATTGTGTGGTTGTGGTTACAGATTTGTTGGGGTTGATTTAAAATATTCAAATTATTTTTCTAGGCTTACATAGACAATTGTTTGCTTTCAATTAATTGTTTTTTGTCAGTTTTTTTTTTAAAGAACCAAATATATTTTTATAATTAAGTGCAATTTCTTGGTATTCAATAAAGTTGGACCTAAAAACTTATTGAAAGAGGTTTTTAAAAACTGAGTTTTTAAAGTTTTTAACCGATCAATACTCAACAGTAAAATGATATTGTTTTTATGGGATTTTTATAAAAACATTATCATGTGAATGAAAAATTCAATAATTTTTAGTGCACATTGAATCAGTTGAATGCTGGAATCACGAGATTTTTTTCATGATGCTAAAAGCAATCCATGTGATTGTAATTAAATCCAAAAAGATTCAGTAGGGAGAACTTTTTTTAAATGAAACATCACATCAGTGGTGTTAAATGGGTTGATGTGATTTTAATTTCTATAGAACAATAAGGACATGGACAACATCGCGCAGTCTTTCAATACAATAGACAATAGATACTAGACAAAATTTCTTTATTAACATATTCTCCAGGTATAGTAATAGGGTCACAAATTCAGAACAAGAAACATTGGATGTTGTAAATTGAGTAATACAATGGAGTGGTAAAATTGACAACAATAACAAAAATAAACATTAATTATTGTTAAAACTCAGTAAAAACAATTAAATCAGGATGACAAAATGATAAAAAAAATCAAAATAGTAAAACTCATCAAGAACAGTGATTAGTTTTAGATTTAAAAATGATAACAATATTAATCAGAACAAGTCTTGATTAAGGTTTTTAGTGAATGATGGAGTAAAGTTAGAATGTAAACTTATTTTCTTTGGGATTCAGACTAAAGAAATTGTGATATTTTTACTGAAAAACTTGTCTCCAACTTTCAAATTCTTCTACATTGTAACAGGGTCGCTCTTGTAGCCATTTCATTAATACATTAATAATCAACCATCTATATAGAATTTTAATCAATCACAAACCTGTCAAAGAATAATTAAAATTGCCCATAAATTCTTTATTTCTTTGTTTCTATTCTAATGGCCTAGAACATGAAAATATAAAACTGAAGTACTGTATATTCCTCGTGAATCTTTAGGTCAATAATTATTGACTGTGACCGTAAAGGTTACAGTAAAGTCTCCAACATTACTGCCACTTCTCTGTTATTAAGTATATTAAACAATTCCGAATTAATTGTATAAGTTACTATGTGATATTATACAAACCCTTCATCAAGCAAAACTTTTGAATTTGATTTTTCTTTGAAATTTTGAAGTTATATGATTGATGCCAAGTTTTTATGAGTATAATATAAGGATAATTTGAATTTTTACACGATACTTAAAAGGCAATTAATTTTGATACATTTGTACCTACTCAACAGTAATATTTAATTTTTAACCTTTCTGAAAATAGCACTTAATATTCAAACTCAAAATAATACTTCCCTCATTGTTAAAATTTTATTGTTCGAGTAAAAAATAAAATAAGTTGATAGTATCTAGTAAGTAGACATATATGCATATATGCATATACTTTAACAGGAATGACATGATACTTAACTAATTTACAACTAAAGCTCAATATGTGCTGTACATAGTTTTATACAGAAAAACGGTGTTCTCTTTTTTGACAAATAAAAAAAAATTGATGATACAGTATGTAATTAATTAATTTTAGGTACATATCCTGAGATTTAGTTTGCTTGATCTAAATCAGTAGTAGGGTATTGATAGTAGTCTAAAACATTTACCAAATTATATAAACACATTATATTTTAGTTTATATAAATTATGTATTTTTAATTTCATAACACTTTTTCCGCATTAATTACGCTAATTGCTCGCTGCAGAGTACGCGGATGATTAAGGGCTTACAAGAAACAGTGCTTCAGCCCTGAGCGAATATGAGGGGGGGGGGGAGAGAGGGGGGTTAGCTTGGGTGTAATGAGTTATTTTGAATGCTTCATTAACAAACTTTTGTTAACCAAGCTCTGTTTTTGCGAGATGGTGAACAAAGATAGAAGGATCAAAGTTTTAAAGGGTAATTAAGATAATTTTTCAAGTGATAATATGGAATGCAGTTTTCAGTGGGATTTAACTTCAAAATAAATTATATTCGATAATTGTTTCACATGCAGTATGCTGAGTGTAAAAAAAACTCTAATTTTGAATTGCCTTATTATTTTCAATTATTCGTGGAATTTTTGTGATAAAAAACATTAATTTTTGACCAATGGATTTATTGCCAAGCTTGAGGAGGGAATAGTCCATCATTAGTTTGTTTTAAGCTATGACAGACAACACAGTAACAAATTGAAGCAATAAAAATTAAGTCACAATTTATTATTGAAGTAAAATTGAGAAAATCTTGATTTCTTGTCCAAATCTCATAGTTCACACTTTGGAATGATGAAAGTGGCTTTGTATAGTTTAAAACTTTTTAGCAAAGCAAGTTAAATTAATCTTTAATAGTTTATGATTTACAATAATTATTTTCCAAATCTGTTTGGTTCTTATCTAATATTTAATGTGAGATGGAATATAATTTCTGTCTAGGGAATAATGTGAATTCATAAAAATATTTAACCCGTTTGAATATTTTTCCATTAGGAAAACTTTACACTAAACAAAATTTTTTATTTTGACTTTGTCCAAGAATCAAAATAATACTTTAATAACCTGAAAATAACATATAAATTATTGGACATATAATTATAAATAACATATAATTATTGGACCTAATTTTGGTCATTTATATATATAACCTGATTGTCATATATATAAAAAGGGAAATGAAAGGAAATTTGAGAGAGATTAGGCACACTTGTTTAATTAAACTGAACAGAGCCGGGTGGCAGCAGCATATGTGGACTTTGGATTACCAAACTTTATTAATTAAAGTGGTTGGAATTTTTTAAAACATTGTGCTTTTATGAACGAGTTCACTACAAAAGTTTATTTCAAAGTTCATCACTTTGGCCGACTAAATTAAACTAAAAAAATAGTTAATTCTAAAATTGAATTCTCCTTTTTGTAATTCCACACTTTGGATTTAAGCCTCGTGAAATATTGCTACTTTAAAACATTTTCATCATTTGAACGATTTGCTACTAGAAACAGATGAAACAGAACAGGAAAATATAAACAGGATTCCGAATTCACAAAAATGCAATAGGTACTAGACAATCAGTTTGCAATCACACCTGTGTCCAAATCAGAATACTGTAGAGCAAACAAATACATTTTTTTAATAAAATTGTACTTAAAAATCAATATAGTGCTTGAATGTATTTTGAACAAATATTTTCATCACATTCAATACATTTTTACCAACGGTATCCGCCATGTCAATACGATATAGTAATTAGTTTGTTATATAGTGATTTGTCAAAAATAATTTCTTTTGTAAAAGGAAGCTATTTATAAATGTAATAACTTGCTCACTTCATCCAATGCATAACATTTAATCTTGATTTTACAGCATTGCTTTTTCAAAACAATAAAGTATTTCAACATACAGATATATTCTAATATATTTGTATACAGATATATATTATATAATAAATACTACACGTCGTCGGCGTCAGGCCGATCATGGCTTTCGCATCCTTTGCATAGTTTCTCCCTCAGTTTAAACTCGTGATCGGTAAATAATACGAGCATCATTCCTGGACGGTTGAGTTTTTTGTAACTTTTAGTGTCAATCCGCAATCGGCAAGTAAGGAATGCCCGATCATTTTTATTTAAGTATTTTATAAAATACCCAGTCAGTAATTAAAAATTACCCCAGTCAGTTGGCTAAGTCCCCTCCTCACTTAACATTTAACCATTGAGTAATCATGAGAACTATTCACTTTATCGGGCCGCTATGGTCTTATGTGGGATTCAATTAATTTTGATGTAATTGCATTTTTTCGGTTCCTTTTCTATAATAAAACATACATAACATATTATTATGAGAATACTCTGTAAAAATTAAACCTTTTCATTGGCTAAGTGTGATAAAAACCCAAGCATTTCCAAGATCATATTAAAAATATTATCAAGGATTTGCCAAAATTACCTGTAGAATATTTGGTCAAAAGAACAGTCAACATTTTAATGGCAAGGCAGTTTTTTCTGGTCATCAACTCCGTTTCAGCTCTCTCGGTCCATTAACTGGACAAATTACATGTTTTGATTCACAGCTCCTGACTTGCAGTCATTGTCTTGGAAAGTTTAATTGCTTGGAAAAGTTAATTGATGAAACTAGAACATTAAATTGCAATGTAGAAATTTATTCTGTTTGTCCAAGGAATACCTATATATTTCTGCATGTAGTAAAACTAAAAACTGAAATATGATCTGAAATAGTAACTTAACATATCAATATACAAAAAAACTTTTATTATTTTTTTAAAACTAACATTTACAATCTATGATTAAGGATTTTTTGGGTGGATTTAGAATTCTTTGTTCGCAAATCATCAATTTAGAATATTTTACATCAAAATATCAAAAAAAGAAACACACCCTACCATGTATATAAGACCTTAATTTTAAATAAAAGTTCAGGTACTTAGATTTGAATAAGAATAGCCATAAAAATCCATTTATTGTCTTTCAGGCTACAACACTGACAGTCATAAAACCGCCGTACAATACCACCAATAGTCAAATCCTTATCCAAAGGACTAATACTACCTAACACATGAATCTCAGATAGTACATCAGTCCATATTCAAACATTATTGAATAAGGCCTAACCTCATTTTAAAATCACTAAAGTATCCAAAATTATATAAAGTCTATTGATTTCTTTTCAAGAAAATTTTATTTATGGCAAAAACATTGAGTAAAAAGGATTCTTGGATAAAAACTTATAAAACTTCTGTTTGAAAACCTAAAAATTATGTTTTTCAACAATATCACTAATTTTAATGTAAATCTTTAATAGAAATACCACGTGACTAAACTATGGCGACTAACTTAACTAATCACTTGCTTTTAGCTAATCATTTTAAGGCCATATTATTACTAACGATTGATCTGATAGTTCACATATTTAACTCGTATTCAGATATGAGCAGTTCAACAGACTGAGGGATTACGACAATGATTGATTACCTCCAATGATGAAAATGTCTCTCATCAATCAGCTGAAAACATTATGAAAGTAGTTATAATCCCACAGGCTCGCTTGTTAATGGATATTTTTTTAAAAGAATTTTTAACAATGAATTTCAAACAAAGAATTTGTATGGATACTAAAAAAGTGTATGCCAGAAGAAGTTAAAACTCATTAAAAATAAATTTATGTTAATTTCTCGAGTATTAATGTAGTTGATTTCACAAGGTATGAAAAAAAGAACTAAGGAATCAGAAAAAAATCAATTGATATGTCAAGTTGGCAATGGATTAACCTATTCTATTGCACTTTTTTATAGTAGGAGCAAAATGTACGATTACTTAATTAAAATTCACCCTATAAAAAGTATATTTATTATAAAAACATTACAACTGAAAAAAACAAACTATATGAACATTTTCCTAACATGAATCCTCATTTTTTGAAGCTTACATATTCAAAGCTATTTTAAGAAAGCCAAAAATAGAAAAAAATATATATGCTTGGAATATTATTTTACATAATTGGGCTTTTTAGTAAATGGGTAAGTAGGATTTTTCTCTTTGAATGTAGAGTTGGTTACCTGTTCATTTCATGTACCTACATTTTTCAGTTTCATCTTTTGATAAGAAGATACGAAAAAAGTACCTAGTAGGTTTTAACTGCACGTTTAACTACTTAGAAATCCAACTTGTAAATTTTGGCGAATTTCCTTAGATCCATGGTAAGACCTAAGCCCGAGACCATGTTAACTTTTCATTTTGGGGCCCCCAGAAGCAAAAAACACTATTCGTTCGAATTTATATATATATATCTGTATATCTGTATACCTATATATCTCTATATATATATGTCTGTTAACACAATAGTGGCTGTAAATATAGTTCGACCTCAATGAAATTTGGTACAGACTTTTAAAGTGGTAATCACTCGGACGAGTTCGTAAACCAGCACGAACGGACCACTGGAAGGGGGGTAAAGGGGGTAACCCCCTAGAAATGAGTTTTTTTGAGTTTTTACATAGAAAAATAAAAATTATCCAATTTTTGCTATCATCATTGAATTCAGCTTAAAAATACAAATAATTTAATATTATTGAATCACTGCCCTATGTCCATTGGTTACCGAGATATTGAAAGTGATAAACACAGTACGTTGTCCCAACGTTAACCTTATGAGAAATAAGTTAAATTATATATCTCACTTGATTCTCAACATATCTTGATAAAACTTGGTAAATAGCTTCTTTTAGTTCAGATCTACTAAATATTGAATTAAAACAACCCAGTTTTAATATACATGTAGCAGCAAACCTTACAAAAACATATCAAATCTCGCTATGTTGAATTAAAATATATTGTTTTTCTTATGAAATTTGCTGAGTATTCAGATCTGCTGCAACAGGGGTATTTTCTATTTTAGAAAGTATCCGTAGCTATCTTAGTGGGTAAATGGCATCGTCACACCAAGTTTGAATATTCGAATAACAAACTCTGTTATGTTGTCAGCCCATCTATATTATGAATGGATATGTTTGAATGTGTTGAAAACCCTTGCTAAGTTAGAAGACCTCAGCCTTATCACTTGAGATGGTGAGATGGCAACAAACCATGTAATGATCAGCTGACTTTATAAATCAAAATCAGCTTTATTCCTGTAATTATTTATATACATAAGTATCGATCATAGCAAATATTATTTACAAATGAAATTTTTTCAAAATAAAGTAAATTCACTTAGGCTACAGTACATATGAAATTTCTCTCACATAGGCTATATTGCCTGTGCGTGAGAGAGTGTCATTATCATTCTAAATCGTTTTTAAATTATTCTTGAGCTGAGAATTTAAAGAAATATAAAAAATCTAAAGAGGGAATGGAAATCAAATCTCAAAATATAATAAATAATGAAGAATGATTTTTTTAAAAAGCAATTATATTTTGGCGACAGTTCAATAAGTCCCACTAAGTTTTTTCATTGCCTCTAACCACCTTTTCCTGTCTCTAGCTGACCTTAAAACAAAAGTAAGCTGCGAAATCGTGTTATTCAAAGTAAAATAACTATGATATGCATCGTACAACTGCGAGCTTTGAAATTACTTAAACAGCACCCTGACTATGTATATATATAGTAGATTCACAACTTTTACAGATTGAAAAATGGTCTGATTAATTTTAATCATATTTTATATCTGCACTATATTTTTAAGCGTTCAACTACTGCCTTAAGGTAGCAGCTGATAATTCCATCCCATGTTAAAACGAGGACGAATGTTGAAACATGGACGTTCCATATATTTTTCTGTTTCCCTCAAATTGGGCAAATTGTATGAATTAGCTGTCGGGCCAATGTTGGGAAATGGTTGGACGATTGGAAATTGGTTGGTGGCTTTGCCGACGATCTACCAATGTGGGCCCAACATATTGAGTAGTTAGTTGGCCCAACTGATTATGAGTCTGTTGGCCCAACAGTGGAAAATGGTGGGTTGGCCCAACCTATCGTGAGTCTGTTGGCCCAATTGGGAAATGGTGGGTTTTCTAACAATGAGCCAACAGACTCAAATCTCATAAGAAATTCAAACAAACCTTTTTGATTCAATTTTTTGCATTAATATCCTCTTTACAATAATTTTAAATTTACCTATTAAAAAATAAACATTGAAACTCCAAGTCCATGAGGAAATTCCTCCACCAATCACTTTTAATCCTGAGGTGATGCCACTTCATACTTGGGTCAAATTGGCCAAGTGGATTAAGGCGTGAGTGTGGTTAGGTGAAGGTATTGGGTTCAAATCTCAGTGGGGGGATTATCTTTTTTTCATGAAAACCTAGTGTAAGGCCAATATTATATGTTTATGTATTGGTTTACTCACCATATTTTAGTATTATGACAGTTAAATGGGAAAAAAATTTGGTTGGCAAATGGTTGGTGAATTGTGGGTTGGGCCAATGAGGGGAAGGTGGACATCCCCAACCGTGGGCCCACCGTCGGCGACCGACAGTGGGCCAACGATGGCCCATCTGATCTGTGCTACATGGGTATTCTCTAGGCCTCCAACCATACTTTTGGACACTTAATAATGGCTGCCATTTTTAATTTTATAGAATTTCAGCCTTTTAAGAGAAAATATTTAAATTCTTTCTCAGAGGAAATGAGGAAACACATAAACAAATAAAAAGTTTTTTTTATTTATAGGCTATGAGGTATCAAGTAATCTTTTTGGGGAATTACAGTGTGTTTACTTCTTTTTTTTCGTTCTTGTGTTAATACTAACAAAATTAAGTTTTTTTAACTCTCCCTCCTTTGACAATATTCAACAAATCGCTACATTATCACTGTAACAATTCAATATTTGATCACAAAAAAGTTTGTAATCTTTGCATTTCATTGAACCGATAAATTATCACAACTGAATATAATACCATAAATGTAATATAAAATAAATATGTTTAAATTTAATTTATTAGTAACATTTTAAAATAAAACTTATATCTAAAAATACAACATAGAACTAATTCTAAAGTGTTGTTTTTAAGGATTGAAAACAATTTTAAAGTCAGGAGAACCTCACTAATGCAATCTTCAGTTGACTGCCTATTCTTATTACAGGTGAAAGAGTTTATTTTATGTGCAGTGTAAGAGATGAGCACTTTATTGTCATAAGGGGAAACATATTCCAAAACAACAAATATAGTTTAATAATATGCATAAAAATTGATGATTGGGAACATGTGATGTGATGGAAGTGAAGTAAACTTCATACGGAACCGACGACAAACCATTTGTCTGAGGCTGCTGCGAAATAAGATGTGCTCCTGCTCTCTTCATCTTTATAAATAAGATTTTTTGAAGATTTCGGAGAGATTTACAATTTTTCTTGAACACGTAAATTTTAGAAGGTCTAATTATGATAAAAAAACATAAAACTTACAAATCATATTATTTATTTATTTATTTGTATGCATATATTGATAAGAACATACACAAGAATAGAAATAGTTTTTGTTTAGGATGTTTTGAGTTTAATTACTTCTCCTCACTATTGATTGTTTTCAAGGTGTCATTTTATTTACGAGAATGCCAGATATCCCAGAATCACAGAATGTTTTGTGATTTTTTCAGTGCTGTAAGAGTATATTTCTTAATATGGGATGCTTTTTGGTAAATTTCCATAATTCAAATAAGCTATTTCAAAAAGTGCATGGTTATCCAAGTCTGTCGGATCTCAAAACTTTCTTCTGATCGAGGTATATGTTCACAAAAAAGAGTAGTGATCCAACATTTTGTATTCATGACTTAAACATAAATATATAATTATCATAGCTTCTTAATTAAATTTTTTCTTAAAAAAAAACTAAAACGATATTAAAAGTTGTTGTTTTTTTTTTAAAGGATACCTTGGTTGTTGCTAGTTACTCCAAGATTTAACATGACGTAATCTCTATTTATATAAATTGAATCTTTGTAAGCAATGAGAGTATGGCCTATCCATTTCATGTATGGCTCAGTAAAAATTTATTATATGAAGAGGTTGAAAATACATAAATGATGCAGTAAACTCAAACAAGTTTTTTGCTTTGGATCTTGATTTAAATTTACTTTTGCCAACAGCATGCAGGTATAGGTTATAAATAAATAAAAGTATAGTACAAAAAATTGGGATGGCTATTGAAAATAAAAGTTTTTTCACTTATTAACAAAAATCCAAATAAAAAGTGAGAGTTAAGTAATGTATGAGAAATATCATCACCTAGTACATTTAGGACACTACAAGCTATTATCAAGTAATGTAGGCTATTATCATTGGGTTATGGCTGTTAATAATAACGGACATACTGCATGTAATGGGCGTGGACGTATACATCGAGGGAATATTAACATTATAAACTTAACATGAAAGAGACAACTCAAAATTGGTCTTGTTGACAAATCATGTTTTTAAAGTAAGCCCTGATAGATTGCATTTTCCAAGAAAATTAAAGGATTAAAACCAATTAAATTCATTAAACTGTTGTCTCGGTCTATATTGATGGCAAAACGTTTTTTCATATAAAAACAAGTTTTAAACAAAAATTATTTTCTAAGTAGCAATTAATTTTCAATTAATTTGATCAATTGTTCTTATTTAAATATTAATATTTTTAGAAAGTGAGAACTTTTAGCATTGCGTTCTTTTCATTATATTATTAGAATTACTTTTTTTTTCTAGTTACGATTTCACAGAAATCTTTATTAAATATCTGCTGCTGTCTGTGAAAAAAACAAAAAAACAGACATGGTACGTGCAAGAACAACCAAAGACAAACTTAATAGATGTGTTTATTGGTACAAAACCTGTAATGTTTAGTTTCATGTTCCATAACATAGTTGTAGACAACATTAGGCATACAACTGATTTTTTTTTTTAAATTCCAACAAAGACCAAATTATAGTAGATCACCATTTAAAATGTCTTCTTTAAAACGTTCATTTTGGTTACTGATGGATCGGAAACGTGGCTGGCAGGAGCTCAGAACATTAGACAGGGCTTCTTGTCACCGATCCAAATCATATTTTTGCTATTGGTCTGAAACCTTCCACCCATATTAACCCTTATTTAGTTAGGCAAAGCCCACCTTACTGGAGTTCTTTTCGGTAAGCGTGAATGAGTTTAGACACTGAGTTTAGAAATTATTTGACTGTGAATATTTTTTTCTTCACATTTTCTCGAAGATGCTCCAAGTTTCTCGCAGCTGCGCCAAGTTTCTCGCTCATTGTACATGTATTTGCGTTGAACAAGATAAATTTAACTAATTATGTGAAATCAATTAGTAATATGCCTAATATACATTACAAGAAAAAAATCACATAAAGGATATAAATTTCATAAAATATATATTTTAATAGCAACAGTGACTGTATATTATATGGAAGAGAAAGAACTCAACCCCGAAAGTAAATTGGACTCTAGGATAACTGAAATATAACACAACTAGGAAGAGCAATCTCATAATTAACACCGTTTTCCGACCTTCGTGTGGTAATACTTCAGTTTGATATGGCTATAATAAGAATTGATTGTAAAACACAAAAACAATAGTTTCGTTTAAACATTTTTCAACAAATAAATTTATTTGAAACCGTTATGAGAGACAGTCGTGTTTGACGTAGTTGAAACGTGGTCCGTCGGGCTGCACTTATTTGCGGTGTCGCAGGAGCGCTTTCGGCCTTTCGCCATTATATCAACTGCTACTATCAACTGCTACATGTGAAAACGATATTAGCTGAAAAAATGATGAAATTCAATCTGATTTTTAAGTAGCAGTTGATAATGGCGAAAGACCGAAAGCGCTCCTGCGACACCGCAAATAAGTGCAGCCCGACGGACCACGTTTCAACTACGTCATGTGTCATCGGCGCACGGACCACAACATCTTCGTTTGATTAGTCGTGTTTGTCCTATAAACAAATTAAATATTGTTGTAAAAATAAGTATAATTATTGTTTAGGGGTTTACTTACATTTTGGCGTTTAAATATTGTTGTTATGTTGTATTTTTTACATTATGATATTGTAAGGCCACGATAGACATCTGAACAGGTGATTCATTGATTGAACTAATCGACAGGCTGGGTGTTGAGAAGCATGTTCAGATCGAAAGGTTCGGCCGACGTATGTCCTACTGTGAAAAAAAACAAGCGACCGTCATCAAACATTTAATATTCATTGGATTATTTTCTTAGGCTTAGCAACGAGAGTTGGGAACCATTAGTTGGGAATCAGCTAAAATATTTAGCATTTTAAAGTATTACCCTTTGAGATCTGATTGCCAGTTACGAAACAATCGTTGTTTTGTGAAGATGAGTAAAATAGAGTTGAACACACAATTCGAGTTCAAGCGTACAACGGACACACATTTAGGAAATTTATTGTAGAAAATATCCAGTTAGCTGTAAAATGACTATAAGATTGCTATTTGTCTTCTAAAACATTAAAAATATTAGTTGCATTCGTTAAAGAACCAACACAATCAAGGGAATGATTGACCTTCAAAGAAACTTGATTTTGTTCCGTAGACCCAACAAAATTAATTGAGTTATTCAGCAGTTAAAAATTAAATATTACCCCAATTAACAACCTCAGTTTAATACTGGTAATCTCTCGAGTTTATGGTAAGTAAATCATTCTCAAGTAATTTCTCTCAGTAATTGTAACATCAGTTAAACCCGAAACGCAGCGTTGGCCCCATACTTGGCTGGAATACGATTGAAGGTTATTGTAGTAGAATTGTGAGATGTTATTAGCTTTGTTACTGATAAAGGCAAGTTGATAGATTTATCAGTATTGTTAATCAAAACCCATATTAATCAACGGTTTGTATTGACAAATTCATTCCATACCTTGCTAAAAACGAAATTTAATGTTTTTTCTTTAATTTTAGTAACACAGCATTGTAGATCTATATACCAATATTACCTCCCAGGTATTACCAATAAATAATACCTCCTATAAAACCAAAGGAAAAAATTATTTTTTTACTAGAACATGATAACGATTATGAATGTTTTCTTAAAAGTTAAATTTTTAAAATCTAATCGTCTACTATTTTTTGCTTACAACGAAATGCGTTGATTAAAAAATATATTTTTTTCAAATATTAGGTCAGATATGTGGGGTGTATATTGCTTGATAAATATTTTTAGAATAATTCTTGTACAAATTAAATGTCATAATAATATGTTTCTTACATCTGAAAACGATATTAGCTGAAAAAATGGTAAAATTCAATCTGATTTGATCTATACTTTTTAAATCAGTCATAGATGCTTTGAATATTTTGTGTTTATGTGATGGAAGAAAAAAACAAAGGCTTAATATTACAATGAAATTGAGAAAACAATGGCGTGTTTATTTATACTTTAAAGTTAGTTGAAAAAAAGGTTACATACCTTGAATAATTATCTTCATTTCATGTAGTAATCTGTCTGATTTACTTAAGTTTCAACATCTGTAATGTCATTTTCAAAATCTTCATACAAGAATGGTAATTATTCTCTTTGGTCGTCATAAAATTTAAAATTTAAATTTTGTTCTGGAACCCGTTCTCACACCGGCCGGTAATGCCCGTGTGTGTGTCCTGTGTTGGATGTATTTTTATTGTAAGTGTAAGTTAAATTCAATGTTTTTAGTTAAATTTAAATATAACATTAATTTTAACGTTTAAGTTTTTAGTTAAGTTTACAATTTAAAATTAAATTTTAAATTACTACATGAATTGAAGACAGTTATTCAAGGTATGTAACCTTTTTTCAATTGATTGTATCAGTTCAGGAGGCAAATCCTGAACAAATTTAAAGTTAGACTTCGCAGGGATAAAAAGTAGGAGAAAGTCAAGTTTTAAACTATAAAATTAAACTTATATTAAACCTACTATGAAACTGTAGACCCGAGGAGAAGAAACTTTGAGATATTTTCAAACATTATCTGGATGTGACAAGTTTGATATGAAAACGTTTCGTTTCAAATAAAATCCTTTCAAAAGAATTGTGATGGAAAGGTAATAAGTATTATCAACAGGTATGTTTTTTAATAATAGCCTAAAAACGTTTTAAAACACCTTTTAAATTCATTCAATAACGGTATCACAAATAAATATGAAACTACGAGTGGATGAAACTTTGAAACTAAACCTTTGATTAGCTCTGTTAACTTAAAATCATTGGCTTGACTTAAAGTCAATATCAAAATAAAAAATCAAGAGAATTGCAGCAAACATCTATATATAATGAAAAATAAATCCTAGATCAAATGAAAGTGTAACATTTTACAAGTTGTTTAAGAACTAACACAGTTTTACGGAGGAGGCAATCTTCTTCAGTTCAGCTATTACTGCACAGTTGAGTTATTACAATTGAGCAGCTTTCGTCGAAATCTTCTGTTCACAGAAGAAAATAAACCTAGCTTGTTAAGTCTAATGATAAATAGAAAAATAAGAATAGAATATTTATAATATCTTAATAATTTTATTGTTAATACGTAGTAATGGTAGTTTATTACATCATGAGCGCGTATTACGCGCTCATGATGTAATAAACTGTACGTTATACGCGTATAACGTATTACAGAAATACGTTTAAGAAATTAATTTTCAAATTTTATAAATAACTATATATTTTATTTTTGGGAATATCTTAGCAACCGGCAATGAGTTTTTTTATATCAATTTTAATGTTGACATTTTATTTATTATAGGTCGCAATAAACCCAACCACTGATACGTAAAGTAGCAGTAATAAAGTACCAATAATAATATTACTGTCGTGTTCGAAGGAGTAGCAACGGAGACTGATTAAATCGGATCATTTTAAAAATAGAACGAATAATATTCATCCCATAAAGGTACAAGAAAATATTTAACATATTTTTATGAAGAAAGCATACGCTATCTTAAAAAAATTTGGTCCCGTTTGATATAGTTGTATTATACTTTAAATTACACGTATCTTAAAAAAATCGAACATTGATTCCGATATGACAGAGAACCAAATATTATTAATGTAGAATAACATTCTTACTATAAAAAATAGCCTGATATATTAAATGATACAGCTTCATAAAATCTAAAAACTTAAAATAGACTTTAATGTTTTTGGGCAATAAAAATGAATACAATTATATGTGTTGTTAAAGTGAATTTCTTTGTAATTAAATGACGCTTCGTAGAAGCAATCCAGAAGTGCTAAAACTTCTTCACACTGAAATCTACATTTCATTCGAAACAAACGGCCCCTTTGTTTTCCTCGTAACGTTTTCGCTTTACTGATTTAAACAATTTGTTCCTGCATGTTTTAAAGTAATGACTCCAATTAGAATTTTTCTGGGAATTCTGCTCTTTATTTCACGATGTGTTAAATCCAAACAAGGATGAAGAAAATAAAAATACAGATTACTCGAATGTTTATACTAAAAGTAATTTTTGACAAAATAATTAGCTCATAAATGAATAATGAATAATAGGCATAAATGTTGTAAACATTGATTTAGTGAAACCAAATTAGATGGGTAAATACAAATGTATTGTTTTTAATTTTGAGTGATGATAAAATCTTATTTTAAACAACTGATGGCCATTTTTATGGAAATATGATCTGTAAACATTCACATAACCTTAATGTTAATTCAAATATTTATTGCTCCTTCAAATTTGAATAAACTTGTCACAACTTTTAATTTATTAAGGAAGTATTCATAACTGAAGCGTTTGGAATTTTTGTCATACATGCATAGAACAAATTAATTAAAAACGTACGATTTAGTAGCTAAAAAATGATCTTGCCCTTTGTTGTCTTAATTATTTTACTTTTATATTTGGCCCTCTCAATCACACACGTTTGAATTAAAAGAATTGTAATTTTCATAAAAAATTGTCAAATTTTTAACGGGCTACAAATTAAAATAATGTGGTATACTGGGTAGTTAAAGTCGAATAAAATCACAATGCAATTCAATATTTTTGTATACTTATTCCTAAGGCTTATTTAATATTGAAAATCGACCAGGCTTACAAAAAAAGCTTACTTAGCACTAATGGTTTGTGATTTAAAACAGTTGGGCCTGAGTGATGGTTCATCATCGAATGAACTCGGTGAAAGACTCTGCACGGAGTAAACTTAATTAATGGTGCGCCCCATCCATCTGTTCGTTAATGCAAAGGTTTTGTAGCTGGGTCACCAATACAATATTTAACCAATCGAGAATTCATTTATGTATTTTAAATAAAATAGTCACAAAAAATATTTATTTATTTTTAACACTAAGGAGTAATTATGGGACTTTGATCTTTGAAAATAAATTGAAATTTGAAAACTAATGAACATGAAAACATAAGTTAAGGTCAACTATTAAAATGAATATTTCTCGCTTTCATGTTTTGAGCAAAATATCTTAAAAAGTAAATACACTTAAACACTGTCTACATGAAAAAGAAACAAAAATTTCAAACTATTGGATAATATGAAACCAAATTTAAAAACTTTGAATAGGGCTGTAGCGAACTCGGATACGTCAAAACAAGAAACTGTCATTCCAAACTTGTACTCTGTCATTTCCTTCTTTTA